>JAKOOJ010000004.1:18037500-19370833 GCA_022577455.1 Arizona elegans
TGTTAACTATAAGAGTGTCAATTCTCTTCCCTTATATAGTTTTTAAATTTAATCTTAACAGTCCAGTTCCTTAGATATCGATATATATGTATAAGACTTGCTATGATTGTATTAATCCGTTTAGCACTCTACAAAGCTATATATTTTACTATATTTCTCAAATCCTTGTTTTCTATATTCTGTATACCTCTATATACTTATTTAAGACTCTATAAATTTTTACTCATGTATAGGTTTATAAAAGATAAGAAAAAAAGAAAAAAATTATAATCTAAAGACTTCTTAATAATATATTAGCATTATATATATAACCAAACATAAAAATAAGTAAATATAACTATAAATTACTTGAGGTTAACTTTCAAATATCAATAATCCATCTTATATCAATTATTAACAATTACTAGTAATTAATTTTCTAATAGCAATAATCAGGCATTTATCAATGATCACTTAGATGCAAAATTTTATAAACATCTTAACTTATATTCCACCATTTATCTTATTCACTTAACTACTTTCAATTAAATTGTTATTTAATTTCTCACAATTATAATTGATTCTTAATATTTTTATATTTCAATGTGAAATTCTCATATATATATCTATAACCCTAACCTGGTCTTTCAACAGTGCTCTCATTGCTACCCTTAACTCCATCTATCTTGTTTTCATTTTCTTTTCTTTTGTTCCATCTTTCCCAGCATTAGAGACTTTTCCAGGTCTTCACATAATGTATCTGAAGTAGAATAATTAGAGCCTGATCCTTTGTGGCTTAAGTAAGAATTCTGAATTGATTCCTTCAGTTGTTTTCTTACATTTTCATTATATTCTCAGAAGTTTTCGCAAACACCAAATTTCAAAAGCATCAATAATTTTGCTATCCTGATTCTCCCAAGTCCAAATTTTGCTTCCATAGATTATGACAGGGAATACCATGATATGTACTATTTTGATTTTTTAAGGTATAGAGATACATCATGGCATCTGAATAGCTTTTCCAAGGCTGCTCCACCAAGTGCTTATCTGTTCCATAATTCTTGACTGATTGCTCATTACTGTTGAAGGTTGATCCTAAAAAACAAAAACTACCCAACACTTCAACATCTTCATTGTTATTGTATCTGTTGTCACTATTTTGGTCTCTTTTATACATAATATTACTCCCATATATGCTTTCATTATTACAGTTTGCCAAGCAATTATATGTTTAATTGTCAGAGTAATGTTAATAGCACAATAGATTATGGATATTTGTTCCTTCAGTTTTAAAATAATACTCATCTTCTTCCAATCAAGCTTCCTTCAATGTATATTCATCATACAATATAGTTTGGCTAAATTTAGGGCATGTCAAATTTTTAAATTAAGGACAGAGTCAAATTTTTCAACTTGACAGAGGCAAGAACCCTTGTCTCACTCTTTTGCTGACTGGTACCTGTTTGCTTTACTATTTTTCATTTGGAAAATGCATTTTTGTCCTGAGTATAAGTTTTACATGAGGATAAGAAGTAGTTATGGAATTTCAATTTTCCTAGAATATTTCATAGCTTGACATGACTGACACAATTAAAGGCCTTATTATAATCAGTAGAACACATACCGTATTGACTTATATTTTATATCCTTTGGCTTTTTCAATGGTGCACACCAACACTAATGTTTCTTGTTCCTTTTCTAAAACCTTGAACATTTGGCAGCATCTTTCCCTTGCAGGATTCTAAACTACATTGAATGGCCCAAGAAATCACATTATGCTTGGCATGACTCATGAACCTAGCATATATATTACGGTAGTAAAGGTGGGTTCTACTTACCTTTACTACTGGTTCACAATGGGGCTGCGTTGTGAACTGGCATGCACAGAAGCGTTCTGATGACGTTGGGGTCGGTGGGTGGAGCCTCCTGCCAGTTTTACTACCGGTTCTATAGAACCGGTGCAAACCGGGGTAACCCACCCACTGATGTAGCTTATTAAACCGAAACAAAATAATTGGCATTACAATTATTCAAGCTTCTTTAGTCATTGTGAAGGGTAGTAACAATATAAATTACTGATATATATATATTTTAAAACCACATATAGAATCCTAAAGTCAGAATATCACTAAGACAATTTTTAGCAAAGCATCTGGTTTGTGCTAGAAATTGTTTTCATTGTGTTGCCCAGGCTGCAGCTCTGTAATTGGCACACTGTCACTTTTAGAATGGGAAGTCTTGATTACAAAATCTCACCATCTGGTTTACTTATGGTTTCATACAGATTGGATTTTCATACAGAAAGAACATCAAAGGGATTGTGACAGGACATTCTGTTTCAAAGCTCTTCGAGAATCCTCCACTTCTCTCCTGCAGCAGTCACTTGCAAAAATCCCAATTAGTGGCAATTGCAAAACTGGTTCTATTATGAAAAATAGATCTTGCTGTACTCTCCTAAAGGTTGCAGTTTTAAAAGCAGGACGGATGGAAAAGATTAATCAACTTGTGCATCATATGGAAATGTAATGACATAAAGTTGTCAGCTTGAAGCTGGATCCTAAAGACACTGAGTCTTTAACAGGGGACTGACCCTGTATAGCAATCATAGTGAATAATAATATTTATCAGAGAATCCCAGGATGTAAGTGCTGGAAGAGGTACTGAATATCATCTAGTTCAATCCCATGCTTAGTACAGGAATTTATTACTGCAGCATCTTTGATGGACAGCCATCCAGCCTTTGATGGGCAGCCATCCAGCACCTTCCATTGCTGAGCAACTTTAACCATTAAGACATTTTTCCTATCCAACCAAACTCAATTTCTTTGTAATTTCCTTGTATTTTGTTTTGTCTTCCGAACAATATCTAAACAATTCTGCCTTGGATTTTTTTTTTTAACAAGGCAGAGCTTTAAGATAGTATCATACAATATTTCTATAGCCTTTTCTTCTCTGCACTAAATATATCCAATATCTCCAACTATTCCTTGTAGGATTTTTTAAAATCCCAGATGGTTTATCATCTTAGTTGTTATCCTTTGGACACTCTCTCTTTCCTAAAATGCAATCCCGAGAACAGCATTTAATGTTCTATATGTTTTTGACCAACCCAGAATAGAAAAGAAAAACTTTTATTTATTATTATTATTATTTATTTATTTATTTATTTTGTATATCGCCCTTCTCCCGAAGGACTGGGGGCGGTGAACAGCCAGCAGATAAAATACAGAAAATACAAAAATTAAAACAATATTAAAAACCAATTAAATTAATTTGGCCCACAGTTAAAACACCCCCATATTAAAAAACCCATAATTTAGCAATTTAAAATTAAAACAATTTAAAAAATATGGTCAGGTCAGCCCAGCTTGATGAAATAAAAACGTCTTTAAGGCACGGCGGAAAGTGCGCAGATCCAGGATCCACCGTATCTCCAGAGGCAACTCATTCCAGAGGGTTGGTGCCCCCACAGAGAAGGCTCTCCTCCTTGGGGCTGCCAGCCGACATTGTTTGGCCAACGGAACCCTGAGGAGCCCCTCTCTGTGGAAGCATATTGGTCAGTGGGAGGCTATTGGCGGCCATGTAGAGAGCATTACAGTAGTCCAAGCGGGATGTAACAAGGGCATGACGGACCGTGCATAAGGCATCACGATCCAGAAAGGGATGCAACTGGTGGATCAGACAAACCTGATAAAAAGCCCCCCTGGCCACGGCCATCATATGCTCTTCCAAAGACAGCCGTGTATCTAGGACAGTGTTTCTCAACCTTGGAAGCTTGAAGATGGGTGGACTTCAACTCCCAGAATCCCCCAGCCAGCAGCGCTGGCTGAGGGTTTCTGGGAGTTGAAGTCCATCCATCTTCAAGCTTCCAAGGTTGAGAAACACTGATTTAGGAGGACACCCAAGTTGCGAGCCCTCTCTGTGGGGGCCAACGACTCGCCCCCAAAAGTCAGCGATGGTACCAACCGACAATATATCAGGATGCTGGAAGCCACAGCCACTCGGTCTTGGACGGGTTGAGCCTGAGCCTGTTCCTCCCCATCCAGATCCGCACGGCCTCCAGGCACTGGGACATCACATCAAGGGCATCATTGGGGTGGTCCGGGGTGGAGATGTACAGCTGAGTATTATCAGCGTACAGATGACATTTCACCCCGAAACCACGGATGATCTCACCGAGCAGCTTCACATAAATGTTGAACAGAAGGGGCGAGAGAACCGACCCTTGCGGCACCCCACACACAAGGCACCTCAAGGTCGATCTCTGCCCCCCTGTCAACACGAACTGCGACCGGTCGGAGAGGAAGGAGGAGAACCACCGCAACACGGTGCCCCCTATCCCCAACCCCTCCAGTCGGCACAGCATGATACCATGGTCGATTGTATCAAAAGCCACTGATCTAATAGGATCAGGACAGATGAACAATCCCTGTCCCGAACCCTCCAGAGATCATCCACCAACACAACCAATGCCGTTTCCGTGCTGTGCCCAGGCCTGAAACCTGACTGGAACAGATCTAGATAAACCGTTTCCTCCAGGAACTGGGGAAACTGTTGCGCCACCACACTCTCAACAACCTTCACCACAAAGCGAAGGTTGGAGACAGGACGATAATTTGCTAATACAGCCGGGTCCAGGGAAGGCTTCTTGAGGAGGGGCCTCACCACCGCCTCCTTCAAGGTGGCGGGGAAGTTACCCTCACTCAGAGAAGCATTGATAATCCCCTGGAGCCAGCCTCATGTAACCTCCCGGGAGGCCAGTACCAACCAGGAGGGACCCGGGTCCAGTAAACATGTGGCCGCGCTAAGCCTGCCCAGAATCCTGTCCACGTCCTCGGGAGCCACAGGGTCAAACTCCTCCCAAATGATATTCTCAAGGCCCGCCTCTGTCACCCTGCCTGAAACTACCCAGTCAGAGTCCAATCCTTCCCAAATCTGAGCGATTTTGTCATACAGATATTGCACAAAATCCTCAGCTCTTCCGTGTAAGGGATCGTTCCTCGCTCCCTGATGGAGTAGGGAGCAGGTCACCCTAAACAGGGTGGCTGGGCGATTATCTGATAATTATCTGATTATCTGATGACGTGATAAGAGCGGAGAAATACTCAGATAATCCTGAAATTCATGTTGAAACAGTTTAGGGTATTTTATTTTATTTTTTAATTATTATTATTTTGCAAGTACAAGCCATGGTTGCCTAATACTCAGCCTATGATCTATCAAAGGAACAACATACTTTCTGCATGTGGAACTGTCCATTAAATTCTACCATTCTATACTCATGCCTTTGAGTTTTTTCCTACCCAAATATGGATTTCACATTTGTCCCTTCTGAAATCCATCTTACTTGTCCCTTGTTTTGTCAAAGTAATTCAAATCATGTATAAATATGTTGAATACCATGAGCACAAAAGTGGAATCTTGTCGAAAAAGGGCTGTCAAACTCGTGGTCCGTGGGCCGGATATGTCATGCACTGGCCATGCCCACACCTGATTTATCTAAGGGGAAAAAAGTCCCAATACATCATGTGACACCACCGTGATGCCACAAGTTTGACACCCCTGCTGTAGAACAACATTTGAATCTGTCACAGAACCACTGACCTACTATATACTCATTGGGTAACACTGTTTAACTAGCTTAATGATAATATACTTTTTGTCCTCTTATTTCTCAGAATCTAATGATAAATTCCATTGATTGCTTTGATGACATCAAGGTTCACTATGATCAGTACATTTGACTAGTTAATTAAACTAGTCATTCTATCAAAAAAGAAGATCAGATTGGTTTGGCATGATTTATTCTTGATAAGTCCATACAATTCCTGCCAAACAATACATCATTATTTGGTATTTACAAACTGTTGGCATCATAATTTGTTCCAGAATTTTCCCTGGTATATTTTGTTGGTTTTACAAATTGAATCAAGACATACCCAGGGAGTTTTTGGGGGAAGGAAAGTGATTCCAGACTGCTCATGGTCTACTGAAATTGTGCATTGTTCAATTAAAATGCTTACTAAGGGCAATATTCACTAGTTTTATGTGCATGTTAGAAAATACACAGCAATGTTTACATGGTGTTTGGCAGTCCTGACACTGAAATTTTCTACACTCTACATTTTAATTAAACTAAAATATTAATCTCCTCTGTGTTTAATCCTGGAACGATGCTTATGAGAGTTTTCATTGAGCCATATTTTATGGTCTTTCCTCTCAAAGTGTATAAAGAAGAAAATCGTTACAGAAACATTTTAATAAGTTTGGAGTAATGAAAGGAGAGAATGCAGGGAAATTGGAGTTGATTTTAGGGTTCTAAGCTTCTACAACCAATTATAAAATATTGAATGTGTGTGTTTTTCCTGCATCAATTTCCCATTCTTTCTATTTCTGGTTAGGAAAATAATGGAAGAAGTAATGGGAAAATACAGGAGCTTATATATGAAAGACACAAGCATTTGATAGTGAATTTGGCAGATGTATGGAGGGAAACACACGAAGAAGAGGCCCAATACACCTTTTACTCTCATCCGCATAATTCTTGGTCAAGATTGGATATGGCATTGATGACCCCAAATATCAAAATAGAAGTAGAAAAAATTGAGATAGGCACAAACCAATGGGCAGACCACAATCCACTATTCATAAACTGGAAAGGGGAAAGAAGACATAAGAGATGGATGATGAACCAAAGAATATGTAAAGAAAAAGAATTTAATTTGATGTTAGAAAAGGAAGTAAAAATATTCTTTCAGATAAATAAAATAGAGGAAACCTCTTTACAAAACACATGGGATACTTTAAAAGCATATATAAGGGGCCTAGTAATAGCATATACAAGGAAAAAGAATAAAGAGAAGAAAAACCAATTAGATAAATTAGAGAAAGACCTAAAACAAATAGAACAAAAACTCCAGGAAAAGCCCCAGGACAAAATAATAAGAGAAGAATGGAAAATTATTAAGCATAAATTGAATTTGATAAACCAAACAGAACTAGCCCAAAAAATAAAAATGGCGAAACAAAACTATTTCGAACACGCAAATAAAACCGGCAGATGGCTAGCCTATAAACTGAAGAAAGAACAGAAAAAAAGAACGATATACCAACTGAAAGACAATAAAGGAGAAATTCAGCATAGTAAAGAGGCCAAAAAAGAAATAATTAAGAAATTTTATGTGAATTTATATAATCAGGAAGAAATAGAGGAAGACAAGATAAAACAGTACATAGGAAAATCTGGAATGCCAAAAATTACAGAAGAACAAAGAGCAACTCTCAATAGACCAATAACCAAATTAGAATTAGATGAAGTACTGAAAAAGCAAAAAAACAATAAAACACCAGGACCCGACGGGCTACCGGTAGAAAAATATAAAACAATGCAAGAAGTACTGGGAGAGAATATGTTGTGATTATATAATGAAGCTATGGAAAGACACCAGCATTTGAATCCTCCTATTTTCCTTGCAGCCAAATAAAATTCTGTGAAGCAAAGTGAATCCAAAGTAAATGCCCCATCTGAAATCATCCATGCTGTAAAACACAGTTAGTTTACACTTGGAAGATGCCATTTGGATCCTTCACATCATTCCGTAAACGAGGCAAGCATGACTGCATAATAAAAACTTCATCTAATATCAGTCTGTCCAGAAATTTTTCAACATGTTCCTGAAAAGTAAACAGAAATATTTGCCTAACTTGGGAGATAATCATTGCTCAGCTTCTGTTTCTGGCTACTTCCATGTATATAATTTGGCAATAAACTACCGTATGTCTAGTAGAAAGCCACAATACGACTACTTACATAACATGCTAAATTAAAGCAACAAATCACACTATGGCTCTTTCCCACTTGCAACTAACCATAGTAAGAATATCCTCACTTGTTTCATGACCAATACACATATTTGCAATCAAATTTTGTGTGCCTAACCATAATAACACACTACAGTAAGAGCAATGCTGGCATAGATGTATGAGAAAACTGTGTTGTGTGAGGCAGCAACTGATCATGTCCACAGTATTTCTCTCAATTATGTCCACTTAGTGCCATTTCATTTAACAACCTGATTGGTAAAATGAATTCAGTCACTAAATGAGGAGTGGATGTATGTCATGGTAATTATTTTTATTTGCTAAATCAATTTTCCACCCAGCCTGGGCAGCTGATTCTCAGGCTGAGAAAATAGCAAGTGTGTGTGTGTTTGTGTCAAATGACTAAACCTGTTAGGCTAACTATCTGTCAAAACCATTGTGATGCAATCTGGTACTGGTAAATTGTCTTGCTGTTGTCTAGTGGAAAAGATAGGAAAATTGGGACTGACAGCAAAATCTATGCTAGTTTGGCAAACTGCCCTTGGGCTTACCATAAAATTGTGATTTACACAAATCCGGGGCATAATGTTCTTGGGTTTTGGTTTAAGTTTCAATGGCTTCTTCAGCATGTTTCATTTATTCAAGCCCAATTATTTGGGTTTACATTAAGTAATAACTAATTAATCATTTCCTGTCTTGATTACTGCAATATGCTCTACAAGGGGCTGCCCTGTAAAAGTGTCTGATAGCTTCAGTTTGGTTCAAAATATGATGGCCCACATGGTTTTGTGCAAATCTAGATTTACATATGTGTCATTTCTCTTGTGGGAGCCCTATTAGCTGCTGATTTGCTTCTGGGTTCAATTCAAAGTGTTATTTGTCATCTTTAAAGCCCTACATGGTCTGTGGCAGGCTATTTGAAGGGCCTCCTTTTTCCAAATCAAATCTACCACTTACACTAGTGCAAAAAAGATGTTATGAGTCTCCTCATCTAAGGAGATCCATCTAGTGCAGGGGTGTCAAACTCGTTTTCATTGAGGGCTGCATCAGGGTTGTGTTTGACCTCGGGGTGGTCATGGGGGGGATGGCTGTGGCCAGCTTGACATCACTAATGTCGGGAGCGCCTGTGGTGGGTCAAGTGCTCTACTAGCAAAAACAGGCTCCCGATCTCCATTTTCAGCTGAGACGGCCTCCTGCAACTCTCTGCCAGGGAAGACAGAGCTTGGGAGGGCCACATGCGGCTTTCCCAAGCTCCGTTTTCACTGGCAGAGGCATCGCAGACTGTTCTTCTCTGTTTCCAGGGCAGCCCCATGGGCCAGATCTAAGCACCCTGCGGGCTGGATTTTGACACCTGATCTAGTGGTACCAAGAAGAGGAGCCTTCTCTGTGATAGCTCCCATCCTGAGGAATATCATCCTTACAAAAATAAGATTGGCCCCAACTTAAAACTCTTTCAAAAGACCTGAAGACATGGTTCTACCAGCAGACCTTGGGACTCCAGGGTGATATGGAGCCCATCAAGTGGTTGGTTTGATTGTTGTTGCCAGGGAGTTGTTGGGTTTTGTGCTGGGTTTTTATTTCTGCAAGATGACTGCATTCACTGTGAGTGAATTGAGTGGCCATATAAATTTAATAAATAAATACATTTTCATGGAGATTCCCAGGCATATATACAGAAAGGTTTGTCGATCATACTAGCCAAAAGTTCATTGTTTATGATTAGGCACCCTGGGATGTATCTGAATCCTGCAGGTAACCTTTAATGTGAATTCTATTATTACTGTTGCTATTGTAATTATGGATCAAATCTTGTGATATTGCTAAGCCTGTAAAGAACATGAGGCTCAAGTACTTTTATAACAAAAATTGATCTTACAGCCTTGTGATTTCTGATGTTAAGTGCAATGTATTGAGCCTGCTCAGTGGGGAAGCCCCCTGTTGGGGGAGCAAATAACATTCCATTCTATGATTGGTTAGCCGTCTGACAGCCGGTATATAAGAGCTGTCAGACAGAGTTCGCGCGCGCAGTGTTTCTGAGGCAGCTCTAAATTCAGGCTGTCAATTGTTCAGATTAAATGATTGGTTACCTCAGACTCTCAGCGTGTCCGTCCGTCATTAATCCAGCCGGTATTAACCACTGGCAATGAAGGTTGGATCAGCTCCACCAGACCTGAGTGAATGAAGACACAGAAGGCAGTCATAGCCGGCTAAGCATTGAAGTGAGTCAGTTACGAGAGTCACAGCAGAGGCGTATAGTAAGCACCGGTAATGGCGTCCGCACAGACTTTTCCTCCCTTCAATCCAAATATCAAAACGTGGGAAGCATATGTGGCACGTTTTGAGTGTTTTTTAATTGCTAATGATTACACAAATCTGACAGCTGAGCGCAAACGTGCGTATTTCCTGAGTTTCTGCGGTACGGAGATGTTCAACACTGCAATGACATTAATGGCCCCACAATCTATACATTCAGGGACGTGGGAGGACTTTATGAAAAAGCTTAAAAGGCACTACGCACCAGCCCCCTCCAGAATAGCCCGCCGCCAGCATTTTTACCACCGGGATCAGGGCCCAGGGCCCAGGGGAGACTATAAATCAATAAGTCGCAGCTCTGAGGAGGGCAGTGCACCATTGCGATTCGTAAATTTAGAGGACTACATTCTCGACAGGCTTGTCAGTGGGGTAAGGGACCAGAGCCTCAAAAGACGATTGATTGTGAATCACGATCTAACTTTTCAAATGGCCTTGGATGAGGTGTGCACAGCGGAGTTGGCTGCATTGTCATTAGCCGAGTTGCCCCGCGGACAAAGCCCACCTAAATTGGGAAGGGACGCAACGTCTGTGAATGAGATGGCTGGATGGGACCTGTCTGATTCTGATGGAGAACGAATGTATGCTGCTTACAGGAGTCAAAGAATAAAGTTTCTGGCCCAGGACTTGTGAGAGGGGAGGGCCGACTGAATGTTTGAGCTGCGGGGGAAATCACCCACGAGCCAGTTGTAGATTCAAAGACGTGGAATGCCGCCACTGCGGCCACAGGGGTCACATCGCCAGAATATGCCGGGCGGCGCAGCCGCAGTTAGGGTCTCATTTTCCTCAGGACGGGGAGAGGCAACATCGTCCTAAACCACCAAGGGAGCGAATTCGGAATCAGCGGGGCTCTTCCGTTGTGAATTTAGTCATTCCACCAAACATGTTAAGCCAGCAGAAGATTCGCCTCACGGTGCATATTGAGGGCAAGCCATGCCTTATGGAAGTAGACACGGGTTCCGCTACCTCAATTGTGTCCTGGAGTACGATTAAATGGCTGGTTCCTAAATTGGCTAAATGACAATTAGATCCCTGCGCCCTCCTGTTAAGGGATTACCAGGGCGCCAAAATTCCTATTGTAGGAAGTGGGACCTTCTGAGTAAAATTTAAGAAATTCAGTGGCCATTTGTCACTAGTGATCGTTGATGTCCCTCTACCTAGCCTCCTGGGCCTTAATTGATTCGATGCCCTGGGCCTTACCATCCAAGGGGTTCATGCCATCACGTCATCGGAACTGGAAACTCTATGTAAAGAATTTTCAATGACAAGCTGGGCAAGAACACTGGAAAACCAGTTTCCTTTAGTCTGGACCCTCGAGTACAGCCACACCGGCTCAAGCCGTGCCGAGTGCCTTTTGTGTTATGGCTGAAAGTGGATGCAGAATTTGACAAGTTAATTGTGCAAGACATCCTGAAACCTGTAGATCATGCGCATTGGGAAACCCCTATTGTCATAGCAATGAAGGCGGATGGCTCTGTCCATATATGTGGGGACTACCGAGCGACAATTAACCAAGCATTACAGTCCCATGCATACCCTGTCCTTGTGGTGCAGCACCTGTTGCACTCACTAGGGTATGGCTCTGTTTTTGCTAAGTTGGACTTGGCGCAAGCCTAACAATAGTTGCCTGTAGATGACCTGACAGCTGACGCACCGACTATTGTTACCCATCATGGCACGTTCGGGTGCCGCCACCTCCAGTTCAGCATCAGCGTCGCCCTGGGAATTTTCCAGAGCATGATGGAGCGGTTGCTTCATGGAATTCCTGGGGTTGTTCCGTATTTCGATGATGTGCTGGTGTCGGCTACCAGCACCACCAAATTGTTGGAAAGGCTCCGATTGGTCCTCTCAGAATTTAAACGTGTCGGTCTCAAGGTGAATAAGACTAAATGTCTTGTTGCTGTTCCCCAAGTCGAGTTCTTGGGCTTTTTAATTGACAGCAAGGGGATACATCCGACCGAAGCGAAGAGTAAGGCAATCCTCGATGTTCCACCACCCGCCAAGCCTTTTTAGGCTTTTTAAACTTTTACACCATTTTTCTTCCGCACAAGGCGTCGGTCGCAGAGCCACTACATCACTTGTTGGATTGTGGGGCACGTTGGACCTGGGATGCTAAAGCTGCCACCACCTTCATCGCTGTCAAGCGACTGCTCGTCTCCAACTCTGTCCTCGCTTACTACTGCGAGACCCTTCCCCTAGTTCTGGCATGCAATGCGTCCCCATATGGGGTGGGCGCTGTCTTGAGTTACCATTTCTTGAAGCTCCCATGGCATTCCTCTCTAGGACCTTTGCTCCCGCGGAGAGAAATTATGCACAACTTGACAAGGAGGCGTTAGCTTTGGTAGCGGGGGTAAAATGTTTTCATGATTACATCTACAGCTGCCCTTTCAATCTGGTTACAGACCATAAGCCATTGCTGCTGGCCGGGGACCGCCAAGCCCCGCAGTTTCTCTCTCCGAGATTTACGAGGTGGTCAGTTTTTCTGTCCGCCTATAACTATACATTGACTTACGTGCCCAGAAAGAACCTAGCCCATGCCGATGCCGTCAGACGGTGCCCGATCCCCCGTTCCTCTGCGACCCAGCCCCAGCATCGGCCATCCTTTTGATTGACAGCTCGCCATTTGCATTGACCGCATCTGACGTCGCTCGAGTTTCCGCTCGCGACCCGGAGATCTCCACAGTCCTGGATTGGGTACTGAGGGGGTGGCCTCCGGGGTCTCTAGGCCAGGAATGGCAACCCTATGCTATGCAGAAAATGGAATTGTCGGCCCAGGGGGGATGTTTATTGTGGGGGCACCAGGTGGTGATTGTGTACTTCAGTTTTAACATCCTTGCATTCGGGGCACCCGGGAATAGTGCGCATGAAGGCCCTGGGACGAGCCTATCTCTGGTGGCCTAACCTCGACCAATGTATTACTGACTAGGTGGCAACCTGCCATCCGTGCCAGAAGTCGCGGCCGATGCCTCCTAAAGGAAAGGCCCGGGAATGGGAAGACCTTTCTGGCCTGTGGTCCTGCATTCATCTGGATTTTGCAGGACCATTCCATGGGCAAACATTCTTAGTGGTAACTGATGCCTACTCTAAGTGGGTCAAAATATTGCTGATGCACTCTACCTCATCTGAAGCCGTCATTAAGGCCCTCCGCTCCATGTTCGCCAAACACGGTTTGCCCGACCTATTGGTATCAGACAATGGGCCCCAATTAACTTCTACTAATTTTGAGTTGTTCCTCACCCAATTGGGAATTCGGCATTGCCTAATATCTCCTTATCACCCGGCCAGTAACGGCCTTCTTGAAAGAGCTGTTAGGTCGGCAAAGGAGGTGCTAGAAAGGATGGGCCCCGGTGGGTGGCATGAGCGATTAACGGAGTATAAGTTAGTTCAGCACACCACCCCTTGTCAGGTCACCAATCGTAGTCTGGCAGACTTGCTGATGGGCCGCAGGCTACGTACAATTTTGGATAGATTACAACCCGGTTACGCCCCAAGCAAGCCGCTGGACTCCACTAGCACTTCCAGACTATTCTTAGTAGGCGATTGCATTTATGCCCGGAATTACGGGATCAGCCGTTGTGGTTACCAGGGAAGATGGTAGATGTTATGGGGCCTTGCTCGAGTTTGGAGATGCCACCAGGACCAACTATGGGCCAGGTGGAGTGTCACGCACGACCAAACAGGGGTGGAAGACCCGCTAAGGAAGGCGCAGACACAGGTACAAAAGGGCCCACCGGAATCCGACCAGGAAAGATCATCCTGACAGGCACCTCTGAACACATCAACAGTCAATCGGGAGAGTACGCCACAGAGGGGGAATACAGACTTACCTGTTTAATCTGGGAATAATACAGGAACCAAGGAGACTGAAGCGTGTGCTGGGGACGTGGGAAATCAGTCCTCGCCAGAGTTGTTAGTAGAGGCAGGCCCGCGGCGATCTGGATGAATCCTGCGCCAACCGGCGTACCTCTGGGACTACACATGCACTGACCAGGTGGGAAGGGATGCAATGTATTGAGCCTGTTCAGTGGGGAAGCCCCCTGTTGAGGGAGCAAGTAACGTTCCATTCTATGATTGGTTAGCCATCTGACAGCTGGTATATAAGAGCTGTCAGGCAGAGTTCGCACGCACAGTGTTTCCGAGGCAGCTCTAAATTCGGGCTGTCAATTGTTCAGATTAAATGGTTGGTTACCTCAGACTCTCAGCGTATCTGTCCGTCATTCCGATCCAGCCGGTATTAACCATTAAGAAAGTCAAATTGCAGATCCTGGCCATACATTGGTTTTCAAAAACTTTTAATAATTTAAATAATTAAATTGTGAACCAGAATAAAGGAAGAAATTAGAAACTGTTTCACTATGTTCAGAGTTGACTTGTAAGGATGGTAGATGCTTCATTTAAAACAATATCTTTTTGCCCCACTTATGTCTACAACATTGCCTTTCTCTCATTGCCAAATACAGGTAGTCCTTGATTACGACCATAATTGAGCCCAAAATTTTTGTTGTTTGAGTGAGACAGTTGTTAAGTGAAATTTATCCAATTTTACGACCTTTCTTGCCATGGTGGTTAAGTGAACCATTGCAGTTGTTAATAACACAGTTGTTCAGTAAATCGGGGTTCCCCATTGACTTTGCTCTTCAGAAGAGCACAAAAGGTGATCACATGGCCCTAGGACATTGCAACCATCATAAATACGGGTCAGTTGCCAAGAGTCTGAATTTTGACCAGGTGACCATCGGGTTGCTGCAATGGTCAAAAGTATGAAAAAATGCTCATAAATCACTTTTTTCAGTAACGTTGTAACTTCAAATGGTCACTACATTAAGTGTTGTAAGTTGAGGACTACCTATAGCTGTAAATCATTCTTAGCTACCATCTTGGTGTACGTCAGTGATCAGGAAAAGAGATTTTACAGTGCTGGCATTCTGCAGCAGAGAGAAGAAATTTTATGATGCTACAGAATTTTTGCTTCCTCAGAGATGGGAATGGAGCATTAACTATGTGAAAAGACCCGTAGTTTTGGTAGAATCGAGTAACTCATATTTTGTACTTCAACAGGTGGAAACACAGCCTTTGAAACTTATTCCACAAACGATGCTTAAACAAAATCTATTCACCAAAGCATCAATCACAAACGGCAGTTTAAACTACCGAAGACTTAGACTTAAAATAACTTTATTGTCACTTTGAATGTACCCTAATCGGCATACCTTAAAATGAAATTTCGTTGCATACAGCTCCCAAAGGGTCTCCATCTCTAACATACCCTACATAAACATGACGAAATAAATAAATAAATACAAAATTATGCATATATACACCCAATATATTATATGACACGAAGAAACAACCCAATCTAGTTCGGATGTATACATACATACATCACAATGAAGCACCTATGTATGCTCCTATTCTCTATCAAGCAGCATTCGCTGGAGAAAAATGCTGCATTAAAAAAAAAAATCTCGTCTTTAGAACGCAATTCGTAGCCAGCGCCGGAAAAGCGGCAACAGGCTGCTCAAGCCACGGGCGTGACTACATCTCCCGACGTACCGCGCGGCTGCCTCTTCCGGGCGAAGCAGGAGGGGAGGGGGGAGTAAAAGTAGGAGGGCTCCAGAGAGAGAGAGAGAGAGAGAGAGAGTGAGAAGGAGGGAGGGAGGAAGGAAGGAAGGTAGGCAGGCAAGGAAAGGGAAGGGTCGCGAGCGAGCGAGCGGGTGGGTGGAGAAAGCGGAGCTTCCGAGGCGAGAGCCAGGCGAGCAGGGTTCCCACAATAGCAGGCAGATCGTGAGCCGGTGGCGCTCCCGGGGTCTCTTGAATACCGGAGAGAGAGCAATGCGGAAAGGTGGAAAATGGCAGAGCTGCAAATGTTACTAGAAGAGGAAATCCCTTCGGGCAAGCGGGCTTTGGTGGAGAGCTACCAAAACCTCACCAGGGTTGCGGACTACTGTGAGAACAACTACATCCAGGTAAGAGGCCGGGCAGCGGGTGGCAGCGGCTCAGAGGAGCCCCTTCCTCTCTTTAAGGGGCAGCGGGGATGGGAGGGAACCCCTTGCCTTCCGCCCTTACAATTGCAGGAAGCGGGCACCGACCGTGGCATTTTTTGGGGGGGGCTCGCAGGTCCCCCCCACCCCGCGTCCCACGCTTCCTTGGGGTTTTTGCTTTAAACTTTTAACCAAAGAGAGCTCTTCCCCACTTCCTCCTCCTCCTCCTCGCCCTGAAGTCCAACTCCACCTTAGTCGCTCTGCTGTTTGCAAAGGAAGGGAAATGGGGGAGAGGAGTTACTGTATTTCATCACTTCGGAGCCGAGGGTGTGCCACCTAATAGGTGTTTACTGTAAGGCAGGCTCGGCAGACTTCGGTAAGGTTGTGGTTGGTTTGAATGGGGTGTGTGTGTTGAGGGCATGAGCTGCTTCTTCCCAAGCTACTGCCTTCCAGCGATGTCTGGCGGTCACTGCCATCCTTCCCAGCAGCCAGATTGGGGCGGAGGGTGGTTGTCTTCCAGCACAGCTGGTGGGCACCAGAAGATGGGGAGGGGGAGGTCCATCCAGAGGCAGAAATAGTTCATGGATTTAATAAGGCTGCTTATTAGCTTTCTCGGGCCAGTTTCCTCCTCCTCTCATGCCTTCTCATTAGTTACTCTTTGCACTCCTGATAATATCTTAAGGATCACGTGTGCGGGTTGCAAAACATGCATTAAAATAATGCTTGTTAGTGCATTAGAAAAGCAGAATTCCAGCTGGAAATAGAGAATAACTGCATGTTCTTAAAGGGTGCTGGGGCCTGAATAGTGGCCAGATTTGTTCCTCCTGTTTTTTTCAAATATGTCAGTGGGGTTGTGGGAAAAGACTCTCATGTAAATAGTGAATAATCATTTGGCTTGCTCATCTGGCAGGATGAATAAATCCTGGTAGGAACTGGAAGCAAAGGAACTGGAGCAAAAGCCTTCTTGCACTTAGGCATGCTTATGGATGCAGCCATTCTTATAAATAACTTAGGGTAATGTAATCATGTGAGCCAATTCTATATGGATATTTAATGTTTTGGCATATAAATCTTTACATTCCTGCATGATATTAAATTGTTGAAATAATCAGCTGGAAAAAGAAGTAAACTGCAGCTGGATAGCCAATCAAATAGAAAGCTATTTCTACCATAGCTATGCTATCTAAATAGGTAGACTTTAGGTATTAAGCATTTTACAGCAATATTTTTAGATTTCATGGGAGAGAGTTCATTATGGCTGAATGCTGTATTTATTTAAAACAAATACTTTAAATTTTTAGTTCCAATCACACTCCAACTCACTTCTTCAATGACTATTATCAACTGATCTTTCTTTAAAAATATAAGGATATGTGGTATAGTTTTAAGACAAGATATTTAATCAGATGGTACAACCTGAGTGTTAAAATATAGCCCTATTTTGTACATTCCTGATGGAGGGCAGTACATTTTGTACATATATTCAGAACAATTCTGAATATATTTTAGGTAGAAAAAAGTAACATGGGATCTGTTGCATGCTTTCTTACATTCCAGAAATCTTTTTATCATGCTCATTGTCCATATTATTTATGCTCTCTAATAATATTTACAAATAAAATTGTGTATTGTTTGAACTGCTCATTCTTCTCTATTTTTCCAAATACTGTATTGCATTCTGGGGATAATATGACTATCTCATCCTTGCATTGCTTTCAATTGATATGCTGTTCTGAATCTATTTAACATTTTCCTTGCTAATTTAAGAGCTTGTAAAGGTCTGTTATATTTTAATATTGATAATGCCCCAGTTGTATTTTTAAAAAAGTATGCCAAATGATTCTACTTTTTTGAAAAGCAAATCTTATACATGGTTCTTGGATATGCCCTTCAGATGGATAGATCTGTGTTGCCTTTCTCTTCAGCCAACCTCCAATACCAAAATGTGCAGAGTTAAGTGAAAATCGTGAAAAACAGGTAGAGGTTATGAGCATAATTATATATATTTATGTACCTTTGGGGAGGTGAAGGTTGAAAAATACCTTCTCCTGAGATGGTTTGTTCAAACTTATGTTTAAATAAATGAAATTTAGTCTAGGGATCTAATCTAATCATCGAGTGCAGAATATGGGTTTATTTATGGAATGGTTCCCCTTCCGTAGGTATGTATACATATGTGGTATCACTGTATTCATTCCCTGATAAGAAGATGGGGGGGAAAAAGATTCAAGTGAATTTGTATTAATACAAAGATAGCTTTAAAATGATAAGATATAATAACCAAAAGAGTTGACTGTGATTGACTGTTTTGTATATGACACAGCAGATTTTAACATTTTCTTAAATGCACTAGTAACATCCAAATATGACTTTCTATACAAAATATATACAGGCTTACATGGTACACGACGTAAAAATGCAGTAGAGAATTAATTAAAATCTAAGCTCCAGTGTGATTTTGTTGGTCTTAGCCTGTTTCTCTACCTGAGTGCATAATATCATTGGAACAAATCTTGAAGGATTGCATGGATGAAAAATGTGGAGCATTGATGAAATATGTACTGTAAATAATGCTAGAAATCGGAAAAAAAATTCTGATATAAATGGACAGAGCAAGTTAGAAAATAGGACAACTGGTCTGAGGTAAATACAATTATTTATGGATAGATAAGATGCAAATCCATAGTAGTTTACAGAGTAACATAATATGTATTTGGTATTTTTGTATTTTTTTTTCCAGAAAGAATTCACAATGTATCACAACTTTTGGGCCTGTCTAATAACTGTTGATTTGTGTAATCTTGAAGTCTCCACCTTTTTAAAACTTCTGTTTCTAATATGGAAACATAATAACATGTTTTGGACCCATCAGCACAAAAAAGCTAGAATAAATTATATACACTAATATGAAAAAAGTTTGAAAGAAAGCTACCTCCAGATGTTTAAAAGGATTTAGATTAGATATCAGTTGTAATATAAAACTTGTCTTCATTCAAGTAAATACTGAATGTTCTTTGACTTGCCAGCATGCTTATGTTGGTAATTTAGCATGAATTCATATTACAACTTTCAAGGCAATTTTCTATTTTAGCTTAACTTAGATATTATTTAAAATGTATGCAATTCCTACAAGAATTTTGAAACACTGATATAACAAATAGATTTGTTATAAAGTTTTCTTGCAAATGTAATCATATTTGTAGCACATACCATAATATTTCACACTCTTTACAGTTGAATACATAACTTTCCAATAATTTTATAAATCCCCATTGATTTAGCCAAACTTAAAATACAGCCTGAATATTGTTCTATTAAAGAAGTGTTCCTTTTCCTCTTCAAAATGCATTGAAGTTTACTCAGGAATTTGTGGATAACAGTTCAAACTCTAGAGCTGACATTATCTATCTAAACCCATATATATATATATATATGTGTGTGTGTGTGTGTGTGTGTGTGTGTGTGTGTATATATATATATATATATATATATATATATATAATTTACAGTGGTATGGATTAAATTAATTGCTGCTGTGACATTTTCTTGCTCCACCCAAATAAAGCTGCTGATACAAATGCCTCAAAAAAGGCGAGGTTACTTTTGGTTTTACTCATGGGACATATGACAAATACAGTGGTGAGGTAACTGCAACATGTTTCAACCTGTTAGTGTGTGTTTGGTTTCTCCCCCAACCTCATGTATTTGATACAATTTGTGGTGAACCTGTGTGGTATTGCATACTGTTTTCATGTGCTGTGTTCTAATACAGAATTCATGAGCTGTATTTCAATTTGGAATCCTTTTTTTTAGTGCTTTAAAAATGCACATAGCTTGAAAAGGAAATGTGAGTTAAAAAAAAAACACCTTTGCCTTGGCTAAGTTGTACAAGAAATCAGTGGCATTTTTAGGGTAATACTTAATTTTGATGCTTTACAAGGGTTTAGTCTAACTCAGTATAAGGTGATAAATGAGTTGGTAATACTGATTTGATTTTTCCTGAATTACAGGACAAGCTGGAGGAAGCCATCTGTTCCACTGTTAGACTAGCATAGTATAAAGATTGTGTTTCCAGGGGATTAATTTGGTAGTAATGGCAATGTCTATGTTGATGCTGTATTAGAGAATTTAACACGCAAGGCAGTAGGACTATGTAAAATGTGCATGCTAGGATTTGGAAAGTTATCAGGATTATTATTTATCTATTTATTTATTTATTTATTTATTTAAATTTCTATACCGCCCTTCTCCAATACAGGACTCAGGGCGGTGCACAGCCAAAGTAAAAACAAGACATAGAAAAATTAAAAACTGATTAAAATAATTAGATAATTTGGCCATAATTAAAAACAATTCCAATTTAAAATAGTTTAAAAATTTGACTCAAGCCAGCCAGGATTATACAATTGCTGTTTTGCATTAGTTTTAAAGGATGTTCAATCCATTGCAACAGTATTTGTATCCCAATGTACATGTAAATTTATATCCCCAGAGAAAATACTAAAAACAAATTAAGAGAAAGGATGTAAAAAGTAATCTAAAGATCCTAGAATAAATGCCTTCAGAATGTTTATAAAATGGTTTTGACTTTTGCTAGAAGTTATTTGATTGCAGTCAATTCACACATTAACACAGGCGTGTAACTTCAAACACATATATATAACTGTAGCAAACATAAGATTTGGTTTTTTAAAATAATTTTTAAATTGTTGAATATGGGGTTTGGCACAATGTGAACATCTGCTCTTTTATCTTGCATTTCTGGATTGGCAAGACACTTGGGCATGGCACAATCAGGAATAAGCAAAGATTCATTGTTTAAATGCAACATAACAGGGTTAGTACAAATCAGTATATAATAGCAGATCTCAAAACAATATTTCATTTGAGGGTTTGCTCCCTGTCCCAAAATGATTGTTCGTCGGGAGTTGATTTAAACATTTTAACATACACAGTATTGAAATTCTTTATGAAAAAGATGTCAGTGGCAAAATTTGGATGACCTTGGTTAATACTGAAAAGACCCAATTGGGTGGGCCTGATTATTAATAATTGGGAAGGGAGATAATCAGAACTATAGGATAGAGTGGGAATTTGATAAACATCCTAAAAAAATGAAATTGGAAAGGACTTCTGTATTTTACCAGGAAAATTAAACCTGTAACCTGTAATCCTTGGTAGTTGCCTTTTTGAAGGATTCTTTATCTTTGTCTTAATGTGTTTATAATGCACATCTAACTTTCAGCCTAACTAACTAAAATAATTTACCTGACACTTGTGTTTGCACTTCCATAATTGTGATACTGTATATTCCTCTGGGAAAGAAAATACAGTTTGGATTTAGTGTCACTAAATCATAGTGTAGCTTGCTTAGTTTTAACTTAACCTCTTATGTGAAACTACGTAATCATTGTGGTTTGAAAACAACATTTATTGTTTATCCAGCAGTTTGCTGAATAAAATAAGATTAAATCCTGATATAATGCAGTGTATAAAACTTTGCCTCAGAATTTTGGACACAAGCACGGATAATTTTTTGGAACTGAAATAGTTTTTTCTCTTAATTAATCACAAATATGATCATCCACTTTTTACCAAATTCTGAAAGTCTCTTTCGACATGCTGAGTTCAGATAGGTGTGTGGAAAATCAGTGGGTAAGTTTATTTCTGAGAAGTCTAAATTGAACATCTCTAACATATGTACAAATTTTTTGGACTGGAATCCTTTCTGTATCTTAGGTTGATGAAGCTGATTAATACTGTATTGTACTAGAAAGTGACTATCAGCCAAACTATGTATAATAAACAACAACCAAGGCTTCAAGATAGTAGTATCCTTTAAGTCTGATATGTACGGATTACATGAAAAGGCTTGTCTGAGATGAGTGAAAAGGGAATGCTGGTAGAAAACATTTGAAAGATACCAATGGGGTTCAAAGATAGTATATTTATTTAAAGAAATCAAGTGTGTTTCAAGTATAGGACTGAATGAGGAACTGAATATAAATAAAAGGAAACTTATGCAAATGTGGTGACGATTTCAGGATCTCAGTAATGGTGGGGGAGTTTGTAGAGCTAACTTATTATAAATCTGTCATAAATTTCCAGAATCTTGTGAGACACAGATTTCTTGGGTGCTATATTTCTGTTATAAATAAAAAGATAGAATTTTTGTGTGTGATTTAAATTTTCTGTAGCACACTGACCCTTACTGATACACTGTATATTTAGTCAGACATTATTTCTTGCTGGAAAAATACCAGTTTGGAAACATGGCAAGAGACTCCTTAATTAGGGCTAACAAGACAGACTTGCTATACTTGTTTATTATGTCCTATCCCCTACTTTTTACAGTTTGATACTTTGAAGTATAAATTAATCTTGGACCCAATAGTGATTCTTCTCTCCAAATCTAGTAACTGGGCGGGGCGGGGTTGGGGGTGAATAAGTTTTTGCTTTACAGTTATTTACAGGGAGGAAATCTGGTTCATTTATATTTTGGCTTGTTCTAACTACATTGGCCAGCTCCTCAAATGTTAAACCACATATTGTTGAATAGCAGGGGAAAGAGCTGGGTTCACAGAGCATATTAAACTGGAAGAAAACAAGGTTCATCATGATTTGCTTGATTGCTGAATGCTACCGTGTTTCCCGAAACATAAGCCCTCCTCCCAAAATAAGCCCTCCCTGAAAATATTTAAATGCATGTGCAGCCAGTCCCCACCATTTCCTCTGATTAGGGTTAGACAGAGCTGGAAATCAGATAAGACAGCAAGAGGATCCCCGTCTTGCTCCACGCACCCCAAAAAAAAGACCTCCCCAAAAATAATGCCAAGGGCTTGTTTCAGGGTTCAAAAAAATATAAGGGTCTTATTTTCAGGGAAACGGTATTAGTGATGAGATTCAAATATTGAGTTAAATCATGATTTGCTCAACCACACTTTATTGAATAAATCACAATGTTGCCAAAATGTAAGCCATAACAATAATAAAATAACAAACGATTATTATCTTTAGTTGGCCTAAATTAAATTATTAATTTAATAATTTTAGAAAAATAATTCAAAGAAAGTACTTTTTAAATTTTACAATTGGATGCATTGTTGTTTTAGTGCTTTACAATGTGCCTAAGGAAAATAAACTAATTAGACATCGTCCTTGTTTGCAAATTCAGTTGAGTTAAAATAACAAAATGGTTCTAACTGATACTCTGAAATGTGTTTCTTAAAATTACATATTAAATAACTACCGGAGTCTACTAATTAAGTAATATTGTTGATATATTAAAAGGTATAATTTAGAAACAAATAATGGGTTCATGAATAAAAGGAAGGTGTAGTGAATGATGATTACAGTAAATAAATGTTGAAACAAATGTGTGTGATTTATCTATTTTGGAATAGGCAATATTTTCTATTAATCAAAGGAATGCACAATCTATGTTGCAATGACAGATTTTGTGATACAATAAAATGTTTTGAGTTCTCGGGTCAGTGAAATGGGTGGTGAATTCAATAAAAAAATGAACTAAGATATTTTATATTGTTTATATTATTGCAATGAATTCATTTGTAAGCCAGTGACTATTTATGAGTATAAAATATAAGTCTTTTTTTCTCCTTTCTTTCTTTCTTTCTTTCTTTCTTTCTTTCTTTCTTTCTTTTTCTTTCTTTCTTTCTTTCTTTCTGTGTCTGTATTTTCAGTTTATATTTTTATTACAAAAACATTTTTCTTTTAAGATTAAATAAAATCTTGTTGATTGCCCATTAAATAAAATATATAAATATTAAGTATTATTTTTTAAAATCATGGTCTGCATCATCCTGTTTTATTTTTTTTTAAAGTTCCACATTCTTTAAGTTTGTACCATGTCAGTCCTAAATTAATTTTTGTCATGGTCTAAAGAAAAATATTTATACCGAACAGTCTTGGATAATGTATTAGAATGCACATCCTGTTTACAGAAATCAGTTGCAGACATTTTATTTTGGGAAAGCATTTTTTCATTCTGCTCTTTAGCCAGAGTTTCCCAGAGTGGCTTACATTCAATCAATAAATTAAGGCAGTCTCTTAAAGTAAGACACATATTTAAAAAGTCTTAAAATATGTGATGCAAAAAGGAAAAAAAAATTGGAAAAATAGGAGAAAAAAAGCATATTAGGCCAAGCTTATGTAATCATAGATCTGTGTATCTTCTTTGTTTTTGTAGCATATGATTGATTTGGTTAGTATATGGGAATTTTTCCATATATTACATTTTAAATAAGAAAAAAAAAGTTCAAATCTAATTCAGGTAGTCCTTGATTTACAACAGTTTATTTAATGACCGTTCAACAACAGCATTGAAAAAAGTGACATGGCCATTTTTTACACTTACAACCATTGTAGCATCCCCATGGTCACATGATTTACATTCAGAAGCTTGACAACTGGTTCATATTTATGACGGTTATACTGTCCCAGGATCATGTGCAACTTTCTGACAAGCAAAGTCAGTGGGGAAGCCAGATTCACTTAACAACCAGATTAGTAATTTAACAATTACAGTGATTCACTTAACAAATGTGGCAAGAAAATTCATGAAATGGGGCAAAACTCAACAAATTTCTCACTTAGCAACATTAATTCTGGGTTGAATTGTGATCGTAAGTCGAGGACTGCCTGTACCCCTTATCAGCCAAAGAAGTGTTCTGTAAACCTAATACATTTGCTTATTTTCTTCCGGTAGTGAAGTTGTCCTGTCTGAAGTTGGATGATCTTACTTTTGAACTTTTGTAGCTAAAATACTTGTAGTATAAAAGTATATGAAACAAGAATTTGGAATCAGAAATTCAATTTATTTTGATTTAACTAATATTTCATGTGCATTCTGATTAAAGTTCAAGATGGATTAGATCATGTGTCTTTGAGGCCAAACTGGATCTATGAGTGAGAGGTATGTAAGCTTAGAAGTTTTGGTTCCCATGATGATATTGCGAGAAAAAAAATTCCTACAAAGCTCTCTGAAACTGCCACCTGACCATGTAAAATTCAGAACTTTTCGTAACAGCACATTTGTATGCAAGGATTCCCTTTCATTGATCTGGTCCCCTTGGATTCAGTGCAGTAGAGTGGGAGGGCTTGTAGTGGTTTGATGAGTGGGATATTTCAAAGGTATTAAATATTTAATACCATCTTCATGCAATAGATTTTCTATGAACTGATGTTTGTATTTAGCGCATCTTCAATCTTGTATATCCCCTTTTTGTATCAATGACTGCTCTGTCACCAGTTTGAAAGAGTAATTTGTTAAGGGTACATCTGTCCTAGCTTGATTTTAAAAGATCTGTGTGTGTAAAGACTAATCTGTACCCCTTCTCTTATCTCTTAGCAGATAATTACTGTTTTGTTGATGTGCTGGTTTCTTTGTGAGACTTGGTCTTGTTGCTCCTGAATCACTGCTTTCTTCCTGAGTTGTAAAGATGTCAAATTTTCTGAAATTTTGAAACTATTAAGGAAAAAAAAATGGAAATTTGGGAAAATGGAAATAGAGTCCTATCAACACCTCTCCCCCACGTAGAAAGCAGGACAATGGGTGGTCTGCATTGGAACAGCAAAACATAATTTTTGAGTGCAAGAATCTCTTCAAACATATGCTTTTTTGTGGGACTGTCCAGATCTCTGTACTGTGCTTTATACACATGGGATTTTTTCCTCCATAAAAATGTTTTTTTAAAAATACCATATATACTTGCAGATAAGTGAAGAATTTTAGATGCCAAAATACACCCCAAAATTCAGCTTTAGCGTATCTTTGGATGGGCTTATTCCCAAGTATATATGGTATACTTATGATCATAATTGTTATCTGAACTTCCATCACTAAGCTCATCATTAAGGGAGGCACATTCAATTTTATGACATATTCTGCTGTGGCCCTTAAATCATTGTAGTCATTGCAGTCATTACGTGAATTTGGCTTTTCCCCATTGACATTGCTTATTGGAAGCTGGTTAGGAAGCTCACAAACAGCATCTCATGGAATGTTGCAATTGTAAATACATACTGGTTGCCAAGTAACCTAAATTTAGATCATGTGACTACAGAGATGCTATAACAGTAACTGGTACAAGGACCAGTTGTAAGTCACTTTTTTCAGCAGCAACATAACTTTGAATGGTTGCTAAAGGAATGGCCATAAGTTTGGGACTGCATGTTGTTTTTTAAAAGTAAAATTTGTATATACTTGCAAATAAGCCCCATCCATGGATAAGCAGACTCTCTTACTTAACCAAAAATACTTAACTAAAATACCATGAAACATGTGCACCCATGGATAAACTGATACAGACCATTTTTCATGGTATGTTGTTTTCAATTTCTGCAGCTGGGCTTATCCATATATTTACAGTATATGAATGCCACTGCTATTGTGTATATCTTTCTTCCAGGACAATGAGGTTAGGTTAAAAAAGAACTCAACCATTAATCTTTAGATAAAAAGTCAACAAGAGGAAGAAAGACTGTGATGAAAAGAGGACTGAATGTTTCCTTCACTTTTGAAAGTATTGGTTTCCCCCCCAGAAGGAAATGCATTCTTATGCTCTTTATTTAAGAGTTATATTTTGTAGTGAGTTCTTGCCATAAAAATTGTAGTAAGCTAATACTGTAACATCAAATTCATGCTAGTACATTGTTGGTGAAGTAATTTGGGAAACAATATATGAATTTCATAATATTTTTTTTCCTATTTTTCTGGAGGAAACTTAAGGAGATTTGGGGAAAATGGGGTTTCCCTCTTCCATTGTTTTTGCTCCCCCCCCTGCACATTCACATTGGTGGGTGGCATTTGGTCACTCTTGCACAAGGATGGTCTGCCTCAGTGGTGTGTTTCTACCGGTTCTACCTGGTTCGGGCAAACCGGTAGGAGCGGTGGCAGGAGGCTCTGCCCACCCACCTGGACATCATCACAGATGCTCTGTGCATGCACAGACATGGCACATGCGAGTGAAGAAAGAGTGCACATGCGCGTGCTTGCATTTGCGAACTGGTAGCAAACGTAAGTGAATCCCACTACTGATCTGCCTCCATCTAGAAGCGTAGCTACACTCTCATTGCTGACCTTCCAAAATCTACTTTAGGCCAAATTCTTCTGGAGAACATTTGAAGAATGAATGGTCACTATCATACTTCTGAGCCTTTGAGTTGTTATATTATGTATTTTTCTTTGATTATTTAAGTAATATCAGAATTGTTTTCTGAGTCATGCAGTATAGACACAATAAATAATTCTGTTTTCAGCCTTATATTGTGGCTTCTTGCTTTTGATTATCTTATATGTCACCTCTATGCCTTTCTTAATAATTTAAGTATTAGGCAAAGATATTTCAAAATTTTCCAGACTTTTAAAGGATGGTAGACTTTTGAAAAGGATAATATTTCTGTTTTAAATATCTGTCTTAAAGAAATGTTGCTATGTTTTGAAGCTTTTAAAAAAATACTGTACTTGCATCTTGTTATTTATTAATTCAGCCATTATGGTAATATAAATATACAGGGAAGTTCCAGGATATAAATTATGTACATAAAATACATAATAAATCACATAATTACATAAAATGCAGGTACACTGCCTACTGAAAGTTACCCAAGCTATCTTATTTGATTGTTATAGTTTGACTGAGTGGCATCATAGATGGAGACTTTCAATATTATTATTATTATAGCATAGCAATACTACAACAAAGACATTTCTGTCAAGTTCAACTTTTCATACTGCCATTTCAATGAAAATAGATTTAAGTACTATTTTTGCTTGTTTTATTTGATAGACCAACAATCTATCCTGGAATATATTAGATAAAATGCTAATGCTAAACAGCATTCAGACTTCTTTTCTGAAAAATTAAGAGAAAAGCACATGCCTGAGTGTCTATGGAAATTCTCAGTTATTCAGGTCATGATTATCTCAAAGGTGCTTTTTCAAGAGGCAACTGGACTTTCTGATTTTTCTTAGAAGACGTTTCTCTTCTCTTCCAAGGAGCTTCTTCAGCTCTGACTGGATGGTGGGGAATGGAAGGATTTATATTCCTTGCAGACAGTTGGTCATTTGCATCCTTTTAGCAGGTTGTTAAGGTCACCTGAGGTTTATCTGTGTCATTGGGGTCACCTAAGTGGTACAAATTGGTGTGGAGCCTTCTTGAAACTGTTGAAAGGACTGTCTTGTAGATTCAAGATAGATGATGTCAGATCCCTCCCCCTCTGATAAGAGAAGGCTGTTCAATTTTGACATAGATGGCCTCTTTAACCTCTCTTTCAAATCAGCGATCCTCATTGTCCAAAATATGATCTTTGTTGTCTTCAAACGAGTGGCCCGCATTTAAAAGACACAGGCCATTGTCTTCCTTCACAGTTTTGATACTATGGTCACAATTCAAATTTTAATACCCTCAAACCATATCAAGCTGCATGTTTCCCTGAGTTCAAAGATGAAAATCCATGTTTAATCACCCAGAAAGGAATATTCAGAAATATTTAACTGAGGTAAAAATGAGAGATCTTAATTAAGAATTTTGAAGTGGTGATATAACTCAGCTTTCTTAATACCTTCCAGATGAACCATAGCCATATTGGCAAGAGATTATAAACTGTACAGTCCACATTAAGTTGAGAAAGTCTATTATAGCTTCCTTAGCAGGCAGATAAAACAGATAAAAGATCTGCAAATACTTCTTTCTTATAGCTGCTTATGATTGGAATGTGAACACAGTCTGAATAGGAGACATTTAGAAAAGAAATTAGATTTTTTTTTAAAAAAAAAGTGGCTTCCTAACTCGGTGACTCACACTTAGTCATCAATTTTATTCTTTACTCATGGAAATTATAATACTAAAGATTACACAGAAATGTTTGCAGACTTTACTGGATGAGTGGATGTCCTCTGCTCTTCAAGAATTTGCAAGTCTCATCTTAGTCTCAGATATGCCTTCAAGCCTTAATTCTTGAATTCTTATACAGAATTCTTACAATTCTTATAATATTTCTCTGAAATTAACTTAATTGAATATAATGAAATGGAGTAAATAATTGATAGAATGCATAGGATTGCACATTTGATTTCTAATTAATAACCCTAATTACATAATGGAGGGACAGATCTATCCTAAAATTAGTTGTTGGATTGTTTGTGATAATTTTATACTTTTATATGGTTTGCTATGGTCAGACTAAAATACTGCATAAGAAAACACCTTTATTCTTTTTGCACATCTGTGATTTCATATGACAGAAAAGGTACTTGAGAAGTTGAGACTCTCTAGTGCTATAGTGTATTGTTAACTGTCTATAAGAATATGTAATATAAGCAAGCAGACATGTTTCAATCTTTTTATCACCTGGCAGATACAGGAATAACTGCAAAATTCAGATTACTATCATGTCTAGTATAGTACAAACTTTATTAGATTTTATCCTTCCTTTATTACTTTATAAGTAACTCAAGGCAGTGAACATACACAATATTCCTTCCTCTTTTTACCCACAATAAGAACCCATGAGGATGAGTTGTGCTGAGACAGAATGATTGACTCAAAATCATCCAATCGGCTTTCATGCCTTAAGTGGACTAAATTTACAGTTTTCTTATCTCTAGACCAGCATCTTAACTACTACACCCAACAGGTTCTATTATAAGTGTTGCTTCCTCCAATATTATCCATCTGAATGTATTGAGCTACAATTTCCACAGTTTGGCAAATATAGTTAGCATACATTATGCAGGTCTGGGGTCTATAGTCTACATGGCATACTGGGATGATTGCATTGATATCATATGAAACCTTCAAACTAAACATTCCACATAGTTTCAGTTTTTGGTCAAAAATAGAAGACTTTTTTGGAAGTTGAAAATCATTCCAGGGAGTAATGGCAAACCATTTTCATATTTTTTATCAAGGAAGTTACCAAGACATATCACCAGGGGTTGAGCTGAACCCAAAAACATTTATCTTTTAACTTTTTAAAAGAAATTCATCTTCTTGACTGAATTATCTTTGGCTGTCTTTTGGAACAATCTTGAATTTGAATCAACACATTCCCTTTTAATGGAGAGATGTAAACCCAGCCTAGGCAAATGGAAAATGTGTCTTTCCTGTTCATTATACACATCTGCTGCATCTGTGGACCATTGCTTTTAGAAGTACTCATGACAACCTTGGGGACTTCTCTAGTCAAAAGTAGTCAAAAGACCCTCAGCAGCAGATATATTCTGAAAAACAGGCCTCAGCCATCCTTGTGTTCAGTGTTTGCACTTTCCAAATGTCAGTTAATGACAGTATTTTTAACTCTGCAAATATGAACTCTTGATATGTTGCATAGTAAAAAAAAAAAAGGATTAAATAGACTTTTGCTACAGTGCTTTCTTGGAATCCTTCCACTCCTGCATATCTGCAGAGATCAGTTATTTACAGCTATACAATACCATCTTCTTTCTCCATTTAGAAATGTGTACTTCTTGAGTGAATGGATTATTGAATATTTGTGAAGTATACCTAGTCATGCTCCTAAGAGTAATGAGACACTGACTAAATTCACATATTGGGATAAATACGGATTGTTTACCATGTTTTATTGAATAAATTATAATTTGTTGGCTCATCTAACATACTAAAGCAAAAACAAGAGTTTTATTAGCTGAGTACATCATGTGTTATGGTACAGCTTCTAATTTAACTTCCATAAATGCATATTGTTTTATTATTTGGTCTTGGTGAAGAATTTTTTAATATATTGAATTTTACTGGTAATATGTGTTTTACAGAAGAAAAGGTTATAGTACCAATATGGAAGTAACTTGTATTAGGGGCTATTAAGATCTTAATGAATGATTAGTAGTGAGCATAAAACAGTATAAAGTAGGGATCTGCAACCTTAAACACTCAAAGAGACATTTGGACCCTTTTCCCACAGAAAAGAAAACACTGGGAGCCAAAATCCTACCCATACCTGATTATTTTTTGAGAGGCCACAAAACTAGCATATGTAGTTGAATTAAATGTTCTGTTTTCTTCTGAAACTTTCCTTTGATTTATCCATGGTTGGTTTACCGGGAGTTGAAAAGCTCAATAAATTGCGTGCCGGTGGGTGTTACACATTGGCGGTTATGACACATAGTTTGAGTGACACGGAGCCACAGCAGAGGGGTGAAAGAGCCACATGTGGCTCCAGAGCCATCTATACCAGGTTGCTGACCCCTGGTATAGAAATTGTGGATATCTCAATGGAGAATGGATTGAATGGGTGAATAGCAAGTGGTAATCTCTAAATGATTAGGCATAACAGTAAATAATGTTTGGAATTATAGAATCAATGGCTGGTTTCAAATTCTGGCAGTTGCAGCCTAGTTCTTCTGCAACACGTCAGGTTGGATGAATACTAGATTGGGTTTCCAAACTTTACAGTGTTGTGATCCCTTACTTGACAATTCCTAGTCCAGGAGTATGTAGAATGGGGTGACGGTTGTGGATCTGAAATAGAGGGCTACTTTGGACAATATAGAGAAGAGTGGAACTATGAAGATTGTAAATGCAAAAATAGTTCACTGCAAATTTGTTCCAGAATTGGCTTGGATAGGCTTTTCATCCTGAAGCTCTCTCCAAATTGTTATCCCTCAAATTTGCTGACAGTTTGACGAGTCCTAGTTTGTGGTAAGAGCATACAATCATTTTTGAGTGAAGGAAAGTAATTGAGAGAGACGTATGCTATTCCTAGTTTCTCTCAGGCTACATCATCAACATGCTGTCTGTTATGTTCTATTACTGTTATTGTAGTGCTTAACATTTATTATATGAAAAATTACAGTCAGAGATACACTGAACAGTGGACAGATCAAAAAGTAAGTTTGGGTATTCAGGTGCACAATCTTAAAGTAGCATAGCTGATCTGAGAGTGACAGGGTGGAATAGCTTTGAAAAATAAATTTCTGGGAGAGAAGTAGCCAGATGGAAATTGGTATGTCTGTCTGTATCCTCATAAATTTGCTCTCTTTTCCATTGCCATTACACACACACACACACACACACACATACACACACTCCCAAAAATTGACTCCTGTCCCAAACTCTTGGTTGTGAAATTTGAAGCTAGAGCTGCTAAGAAATAAAAGTGTATTTCACTATGCTTGGAGTATAACGTCTCCATGGCTACACTTGTGTTTTCTGAGCTCAGTTCTGAAAACTACCCCTTCTTTATTGGTCAGCATTAAAATATCCTTTCATAATCTGGCGTCTTTCTGATGCTTTGAGCTCAGAGAAATAATTGTAGCTGAAAGACATCAGCTGTCTGGGAATGTGTTTCTACCATTCTTCAACACAAAATTATTTGAAAAGATCACTGGAGGCTGTTTTGCTCTTTTGAGAAAGGTACTTGTATGTGAGGTGAAACTCTGTGAGAAACCTTGAAAGTTACCACTTGTTTAGAGATAAGATTAAAAGGTTGTCATTTCCCCTCCTAGCAAGAATATGAGGCACAATTTTATTTTTGTTTAGTACTTCCTGCTCTAACTGTAAATTTTCTATTAGTATACCTATATTTTGTTTTTTGCATTGGGTATAGAACTCTTACACATGAAAGGCAGGATAACAAATCTGAAATACGAATCAAGCATACTGAGTGCTTTACTGCCAGGAAAGGTCTAGAGATACTGTGCAATCTGCAGATGAAATATAAGGGGGAAAAAGACAATTTAGGTGAAAGAAGATATGGAGTGACCAATTAACATTTTTGTATTGTAACAATGAAAGGTATTTGTGGATTACATTAAGTGTAATGTAAAGACCCGATTTTTTGTAGAAATTTATACACTGCATTATGGAGATTGTTTAATTTTCTCTTAGCCTCTTGTGTGAAAGTTCATGATTAATGTTATGCCAACCCAGCCAGCTGTGGCTTATCCAATAAACGTTTCAAGAAACAAATTCATAAATCTTGCCCAGTCTTATCATAGCATGAAAATAGTTGTATCTTGTAAGGTTTTTGTTTTGTAGTTCATTAAGAAAATATTTTCTGCAGGTGAGAAGAGATGCGTGACTCTAACAATTCCTCTTGCCACATTGTGACTGGACTCTTCTGCTTTGAGAACTGTTAATATTAACCCTTGAATTAACAGCAATTAAAACAATATTGTTAAATAACTGATGTCAATGCTAGTGGCAAAATATTTTTTCCTCTTGATCCAAAAGTGTTGTTGCCAAATACAATATAAAGATACCTGTTCTATGCATACATTTATTGTCATATTTTTTCAACAAGCATATTATTTTAGGTCTTAAAGTTCTGCAGTTGTTGAACCTGGCCAATGAATGATGAATCTCTGCGGTTTATTCACACTCGTTCTGTACTGGGCTTGAAGATGTACCTATCATATACTAAAGAGTGACATAAGAGTATATTCTTTGGATAAGGTTACCAGTGTGCAGGGTGGATAAAAACTGATTTTTTAAAAAAATAAAAAAAATGGATTTTTAAAATTTAAATAGGATTTTTTTGATTTGTATTAAATTTATTTTAATAAAATGCTTCCAGAGTAAAAATCTATCTAAAGATAGTTTTCTATTTAAGATACATTACCGTGTTTCCCTGAAAATAAGACAGGGTCTTATTTTCTTTTGAACCCCGGAATAATTACTTGGGGGGGTCTTATTATTTTGGGGTTTTAATGGCTGCTGCGGCAGCGCAACACAGTCGCTCGTCAGCTGTTTGCCCGAGGCCGTGCCCACATCTTCACATCCCTGTGCCCAGCTCTTCAGGAGCCCACTCACAAGAGAGCAACTGCCTGGCACCTCTTGGCACGTGGTGCCCACTGGGCGGCCTGTACACACACAGCTGGGAGTCCGGCAGAGAGAGGCTCCCTCCGTATGCCACCATCCAGCCACTCCCCTCCCACGGGTGGTGGTGGAACGCAAGCGGCCCGAAGGTACCAAGCCATGCGAGTGCCTGTCTCCCCCCCACTTGCACACCTCCCAGGCCTCACCCCATCGATGTGGACGAAGCCAGTGAGCACCCGGCTGGAAGCAGAGAAGAGACCTGTCGGACCAGAAACCAAAAACCTCTTTTATTGCAACAGCTGTAAATTCTGTTCATTCACAGATTAGTCCCAAATAGTTATAAAGAGTCCTTCAGGATAAGTCCTTTGGGATAATCACCCACCTTTATCTCCCTTGACACGCTGCCAAAGACCTAATTGGCAAAGCCACACAGAGTCCAGAATCAAACTGAGCTTCAGGCTTTAAGATGAACTGAATGAACAAACAAAGGCCCACTTTTAAGTCTTATGGGAGGGGTCAATCATCTCCCAGCCCTACTCCCGAGTCATCCCTTTTGTTTTAGCTGTTCATACTTTCTGGCATCTCTGCGCATGCGCGCACTGGGAACAGATTCCTCTTCCTCGCTGAGGTCCGACTCTGGAGGCTCTGAGGCAGCACATACCTCCCAGAGGGCCCTTTCCCTGCCTCTGATGCAGAGCCCTTGTCCGAGCCTTCCCCAGACTCCAGGACTGGCCCATGGTCCTGCCCAGCCTCCTCACTATCTGACTCTGCTGTCAGCTCCATAGGCTGTTGGCGGACCACAGCACCATAGAGCGGGAAGCACACTCCCAGAGTGGCCACTGCCAATGCAGAAAGTCTTCTGGCAGTGGCTGCTCTGGGAGTGCACTTCCCACTCTATGGTTCCAGCTCCATGTGGCTGGCCCAGAAGGCTCAGCAGCAGGCAGTTGGCCTGATCAGCCTCTTCTCCACTTCCAGTGTCTTTCAGCTGGGGTTTGGAAGCCACAGAGGAAGCCATCCTCAGTGCTGGGATGGCAGCAACACAGACTCCTCAAGGACTTGGTGCTCACTGGGTTTGTCCACATCGTGATCCTGGAATACCGCTTGGTCAGTAAGTGGTGCTCTGGCTGGAGGGGAGGTATCCGCTGGGAGGGCATCATGTGGCAAGAGGTGCTGGGCGGCTGCTCTCTAGCGAGCGGGGCAGGAGTTTTCAGGTGAGGGGGATGGATGGATGGGAGGCAGGCGAGCACAAAGAACACTGGAGAGAGATAGAACCAGAGGCAGCTCCCAATCAGCTCAGCTGATTCGCAGGTTGCAATTAAGGGGCCCAGCTGCCATTAGCTGGCTGGGGAAGGGAAGGGCTGCCTTCTATACTGGCCATGCCCAACCCTTCACTAGGGCTTATTTTCGGGGAAGGGCATATATTTATGCCTACCCCAAAAATCAGGCTTGGCCTTATTTTCAGGACATGTATTTTTGGGGAAACACGATAATAATTTAGTTTATTCAGCATGAAATAGAGCTTAGTTATGTAGCATGAGGCTGTATATTCTGCAATATTGGGACTGTCAGTGAGTCAACAGTGGGTCAGAGGGGGAGCCACTGTGAGACAGAGATGACATTTGCTCTTTAAAAATTATGATTTAAATCAAGCCTTTTTACTAGTGATTTAAATCATGATTTTAATCGACTTGATTTAAATCAAATTCACCCTGTAAGTGTGTTTTCTTTTTGTCTATTTTTCTTGATCTATGAGCACTGTGAACATAACAGAGTCCAAAATCTTTTATACACACATTCTATTCATTTAAAAACAGGTTAGCTATATTGGCCAATTATAAGAAATTCAAAATAATAATGGTTCACAACTTTGCATAGGACCAGTTAAAAAATGGAAAACATGTTGGCCTTCCCCAGAGGTTCCTCAGGCTGGTGCTAGTTCTAGGGATTCTTCTAAAAATTATCTAACATCTAATCTATGATATGCAACAAATTTACCCAATCCAATTTAATGCTTTTTGTTACACAGTAACATGTATGATCATTTTGCATGAAACTTTTTAAAGATTGTCCTGTCGTTACTTGGCAGTCTAATCCACCAGGAAACAAAGATAAAGCTTTGCAATGGATGATTCCTGCAAGCACATAAACATAATGCCATTTTAATTTCAAGCCTCATTAGTAACAGACAACAAGAACAAAATAGAACACCATTTCTGTAAAGATCCTGTGAAATCACAGAAATCTCTATTCAGCAGTTTCATTTATAATCGGTGGCTTGCAATCCAGGTTTGATTGTTCCTTTCACCCACTCAGTTCCTACAGACATATATTGGCTGTATTTATATGCCTCAGTGGTGGGTTGCTCCTGGTTCTGTCTGGTTCTTTAGAACCGGTAGTAAAAGTGGCAGGAGGCTCCGCCCACCCGCCTGGGCATCATAATTGACAATCTGCACATGCGCAGAAGCGTGCACTTGCAAAGTGAGCACGCATGCGCATTCCCGTTGCAAACTGGTAGTAAAGGTAAGGAGAACCCACCCATGATATGCCTACACCAAATTTTTCTTTTTATACCTTTATGTTTCTCCCTAGAGTTAATTCTAAACAACTTGTGTCTGGCATTTTAATTTCACTGTGTGGCTGCTGGCTATGCTATGTCAGATGCTGGATAGTGGTGCTGAACCAATCTGTCTGGATAAGCTAGTTAAACATGAAAGCAAGTAATCTGGCATTGTGAGATATTGATATTGTAATATGCTATTGATATGCACTGTTTTTGAGTCATAACTAAATTGGATTCATTTATCACCAAGCCACAGGTTGTTTTAATGGTGTGGGGTTTTTTAGTAAGCAATAATATATGAGCGTGTCAGTTTGCTTCTCCCTTTAAGAGCTGCCCTTGGCTGGTAAAAGTTTGTCCACTCTTGTGGTAGGGAGTTACAGATTATTTTGTTTTGCTTATTTTTCAAAAATCCCATTCTCCTATTAATAAGGCCCTCTCAAGCAAATACATTCAGTGGGTCAGATAAGAGTTTTCTTGATGGCTTTAGCAGTTGCTAAATTATGGACTGTTTCACATTATTAAAAAAGTCCTTCTCTTCCTGCCTGGCATGATTGCCAAAGAAGGTACTTTTTTTTTTTTTTTTTTTGAGATGGCTGCATCTGGGCAATAACAAAGATGTTAAGTCTCTGGGTGACATTATGGGTCATTGTTTTCTTGGCAACACTAAGGACATGTTCTGCCATTTCCTTAATCTAGCAATTTCTCTGTTTCCCAGGCTACACTGAAGCTCATATCTTCTCTCGAAGTTTATTTTTTACTTGCTCATGAGCCAGACAAAATAGTGCTGCACTGCCAGTTTTCTCTCCTGATGTGATTAGTGAAATCCTATATTTATTAGTTGGTTTTGTAATAAATTAAAATTAGGATTACCTAAGAATTTGTGACCAATCTTTATAGGAAATAAAGGAAAAGCTAAAGCAAACAGGGAAAAAAAAGTATTTTGATTCAAAAACAGGAATTGGATATTTTGTAAACAATTTTTGTTATTTTTTTGTTAGTAGTATGGGAAAACTCTTGAGCAAAATATCCAGATATCTATAAACTAACCTGTGAACTTTAGAAAATATGTTAAATCAACTTTATTTTCCTAAATTATATCAGTTACAGAATTTAATCTTCCCTGATTCTGAAATCTGGATGCTCAAGTGCAGCATTCAATGTCTTTATTAATTCAAACATAGCATAAGCTGGCATAATTGTGAGAAGTTCTTTGGCTTTCTCTTAGAAAAGGGCATGACTCTAGAACAAATTAATTTAGGTTAAGCCCATTGTTCTACATCTTGTGGTTCAATTATGTATTACGGAATTCAGTGAATCTACATTAGGCTTCTCAAACATGCAGCTTTTAGTGAGTCAAAATGCCAATCAAATCTAACCACACTGGGCTAAAGGTAAACATTTTTTCTGAGGCATGTCATATCAACTTCCCAAAACCTGTCTTCTGATTCCCACTTATTTTCCCTAGGGCTTCACTTTGCAAATACTCCTTCCATGCCTCTGCACTTCTAACTGGTGAATTTATACAGAGGTACATTCATCCTACCACATTGTCATTTGCGCTAATATGTCACTAAATTCGAAGCAGTTACACTGTCAACTGCAACACATTAATTTATACAGAGTAATACTGCAGATGTGTAACTCATCTCGTTTTTTTTGTCCTTTCCTCAATATTTGAGGTGGGGAATCTCACATAAAATAATTTGAAAATAGAAGGGCAGAATAAACCTATCGGATGGTTTGGATATATTTTTTCTCATGCATAGACATTATTTAAAGATGGTTGGACTAATTCTGTCAAAGATGCCTTCATAAACATGTACTTATTTAGATTGTAAAATTAGAATTTTAAGAATAGGTATTAATTATGTTATTGTTGCACATTATACCAAGCCACAGTTTGTGAAGTAATTAAAAAGTTACATTTGCATGGCAAACTGAAATGAAAACTAGCCTGCTATATTTTAGGCTGGCTTTTTGTGTACACACAGCTCTATAATTAGTGTATGGTTTAATTCTTTGGTAAGAAGCAGAAAATTAAGCTAACTTAGTAAATCATAGATAACACAGTTGGTTTACATGTATCAAGCTCCATTTTATGGGCTGTAAACCACAATAGCTGAGTTTGCAGATCACGATAGCAGAAAGTAAATAGCATAATGATTGAATAATTTGATTTTTTTTTTCATACAAGCCAAGACGCACTAGCACAAGGCTTAATGTCCATTTTCTTAGAATCAGCTTTGATTGCAATCCTGGATATAGGTATTTTAAATTACTTCAGATTGCCGTACGTTATGGAATACTTTTAATTAAAAGCAGACTGAGTTTGTTTTTCATTAAAAGGAGACTATTTTTAAAAAGACTTTGAATTATAACAGTCTTGAGGTAGAATTAACCTTATTTTAAAATAAAAGCAGAATATTTTTTTTTTGAATAAATATTTTAATAAAGTTGGACACCAAGCACTGAATTCAAAATGAATTCAGAGAAAAGGTGCCTAATGTCAAATCAAATTTTGCACCTTGAGATGAGTTTTTTACTGGGGTAGGCAAGCTGTGCCATAGAAGATGTTTCCAAATAAAACTGTATATGTACTTCAATCTAACTCTGCTGCTCTGGCTTCTAGCAGTTGCTTTTCCATCATCTTATTTATTTATTTATTTATTAAATTTTTATACCGCCCCCTCTCCCGAAGGACTCGGGGCGGTGAACAGCCAAAACTAAAAACATACAATATAAACATTAAAATACATTTAAAACAGAATTAAATCCAAAATGGCTCCCCAATTTAAAACGCCTTACCCATGACCCTATAAATAAGACAAATTTAAAATTTAAAATTTCCACATTTAAAATTTCCACATTTAAAAAGGGGGAAGATTTAGGCCAGGCCAGCTTGATGAAATAGAAAAGTCTTAAGCGCGCGGCAGAAGGTGTGCAGATCCGGGATCCTACGTATCTCCGGGGGGAGCTCGTTCCAGATCATAGGTGCCCCCACAGAGAAGGCTCTCCCCCTAGGGGCCGACAGCCAACATTGTTTGGCCGATGGCACCCGGAGGAGCCCCTCTCTATGGGAGCGTACTGCCCGGTGGGAGGCTATTGGTGGTAGCAGGCGGTCCCGTAAATAACCAGGTCCTAAGCCATGGAGCGCTTTAAAGGTGATAACCAAAACCTTGAAGCGCACTCGGAAGACCACCGGGAGTGAGTGCAGCTCGCGCAGGAGAGGTGTTACATGGGAACTCCATGTCGCTCCCATCACCACCTGCGCGGCCGCACTCTGCGCCAGTTGGAGCCTCCGAGTGCACCTCAAGGGAAGCCCCATGTAGAGAGTGTTGCAATAGTCCAGACGAGAGGTAACGAGGGCATGAGTGACTGTGTGTAGGGAATCCCGATCTAGATAGGGACGCAACTGGCGGATCAGGCGAACCTGATGAAAAATCCTCCCGGTCACGGCCATCACATGCTCTTCTAAAGACAGCCGTGAATCCAGGAGGACACCCAAGTTGCGAGCCCTATCCGTGGGGACCAATGATTCGCCCCCAATAGTCAGCGATGGTACCAGCTGACTATATCGGGACGTCGGAAACCACAGCCACTCAGTCTTGGATGGGTTGAGCCTGAGCCTGTTCCTCCCCATCCAGATCCATACGGCCTCCAGGCACTGGGACATCACTTCAAGGGCATCGTTGGGGTGGTCCGGGGTGGAGATGTACAGCTGGGTGTCATCCGCGTACTGATGGTACTTCACCCCAAAACCACGGATGATCTCGCCCAGTGGCTTTACATAAATGTTGAACAAAAGGGGCGAGAGGACTGATCCCTGCAGCACCCCACATATGAGGGGCCTTGGAGTCGACCTCTGCCCCCCTGTCAACACAGACTGCGACCAGTCAGAGAGAAAGGAGGAGAACCACCTTAGTACGGTGCCTCCCACCCCCAACTCTTCCAACCGGTGCAGCATGATACCATGGTCGATGGTATCAAAAGCCGCTGAGAGATCTAACAGGACCAGGACAGAGGAGCAACCCCTGTCCCGAGCCCTCCAGAGATCATCAACTAACGTGACCAATGCCGTTTCCGTGCTGTACCCAGGCCTGAAACCCGACTGGAACGGATCCAGATATGACGCTTCATCTAGGTACTGGGGAAGCTGTCCCACAACCACACTCTCAACAACCTTCGCCACAAAACGAAGGTTGGAGACTGGACGATAATTAGCCCCCTTTATTTCCAAGCTGTTAGGGAGCTGTTGGCTATCCTAATCTTTCAGCAGATGAGTACCAGCTTTGAAAAATGTCTTGGAAATCATTTTCCTTTGATCTCCATATAAAAAAATCATTTTACATACATAGTTAGATGTAACTGTAAAATGAAAACCAAAGCATGGCTTACTATTGCATCAAAGTATATTACCTGGAGCCACAGATACACCTGCTCATCTTGATTGCAGCCCCTTAAGTTCTCTAGCAGCTGCTGCTGAAGTATAATATTAAAAGATGAAAAGCTTGGTGACTGTTTAAATCTACTTTTATTTATATGGAATACATTTTAATACATATATAAAGGTAAAGGTTCCCCCGCACATGTGTGCTAGTCGTTTCCAGCTCTAGGGGGCAGTGTTCATCTCCATTACAAGGCCGAAGAGTCAGCGCTGTCCGAAGATGTCTCCGTGATCATGTGACCGGCATAACTAAATGCCAAAGGCACATGGAATGCTGTTACCTTCCCACCAAAGGTGGTTCCTATTTTTCTACTTGCATTTTTTACATGCTTTCGAACTGCTAGGTTGGCAGAAGCTGGGACAAGTAACGGGAGCTCACCCCGTTATGCGGCACTAGGGATTCGAAACACTGAACTGCTAACCTTTTGATCAACAAGCTCATTGTGTTAGCCACCGAGCCACCGCATCCCACAGCTAATACATGTATACACTTATATTTATATATATATAATTTATATATACACACATTTATTTATCTTTATAGATATAAATGTGTTATGTGTGTATAATTATGTTTAACTTTCAATGAAATAAAATGCAGCTTTTATGTTGTTCCTACTCACTACTTTAAAAGAGCTCTACTCTTTTTGGATTACTATTCCCAGAACGAGAAAAGACACATGCAGTTTTCTTCCTGAAAAACATCGTTCGAAATAAATAATAGCTGAGAAGTTTCCTTCTATATGGATACTTCTTAGCCATTATTTTTATTCAGTTCTGGTTTGTAGACATTTGTGTAATAATTAAAATGTTGGATCAAGACTGAGGAATCTCTGGCTTAGGACATCACTAACTAACCCATAGAAAATAAATTATTTTGACTTCCTTCCTCCCTCCCTCCCTCCCTCCCTGTACAATATCTTGAGTTTTGAAGGAAAGATGGCATACAAATCAAGTAACAACTGGGGATAAGTACTTGGGTCTTTCCCGAGAAATTCATATAAGTTCCAATAGAATGTTGATTGGCAAAATTTATGTTATCTGGTTTGTCAACATCAGAGTCATGAAGCATTATATGCGATGCCTGTGAATTATGTTTTTATGAGCTGCTCTCAGGTGATTGGGAAAACATTTTTAAAAAATAGGTATATTCTGTAGCGTCATCAAACCTTCATTTTCAGATGTCTTTTTCTTCAACTTGATCAATTTCATCCCATGTTGCAATCAGTATTTTAAGAATAGTAGCAGGTAATATAAGTTTTTGTTCTCTTTTGCTCAATATAGTTGTCTCTCCAGGCCAGAGAAATTTTATGGCTATTATTGTGGTGACTCCCCTAGCTTTCTTTCCTGCTTCTTTTAACAATTGACTAGCTCACGACAAGATTGAGTACTTGCTAAGCATCTTTAAAAGCTTTATGAATAATAATAATAATAATAATAATAATAATAATAATAATAATAATGGGCTTCCCGTATAAAATTCTATAGGTAGTTCTTCTGTAATTATTTTAAATGATGTCTGGATTTACAGTTCTTAATAGTTCCTGCAAATTGGACTCTTGGCTCATAGTAGGTAAACATTATCTAGTGCGAATGGGATAATTAAACCTCTGGGACACATTATTACAGATCATATGTGGAAAACAGATTAAGCTGAACACAAACTGAAAAGGTACTTTGGAAAATCCAAGACATTGGCATTGGATTTACAACCTCACAACCATCTTGAAAGGAAGCTTGCAGTAAAAATTGTGTGGGTCTCAGTTTATGCTCCATAAGAAATGCACTCTAGGCATTTCTGTAGTTTTCCTCTGGGGCAGTGGGGTGGATATTTAGCCACTAGTTTTCCTCATCCCCATTTCTCATCAGTTAAGCTAAGGCACCATACATATCATTACCCTCCACTTACCAGTTTTTCCAAGAAGCAGCTTGGCTGCTCAACCTGCACAGTAGACTGCTAAATGTTTCCCTTTTCCTTCCTTGGTATGAAAAGCTAAATTTACCTAGTGATATGAATCAACTGCTGAGCATGTAAGGGTGAAGGCCAGTGACTGCATGGAAGAATCGCAGATGAAGTGCTTATACTATAGTTCAATAGCAATTCATGCTGTCTTATTTCTTCCACTAACCCATATCACCCTTTAGTGTTTTTCCCTACCTGTTTCAAAAGTAAGTCTGTTTGAATTTGGGAAATTTGTGGTTACAGACTAGTTGACAATTTTATATGCCCATGTCTCTTTGGCTCTGATGAATAGGATAGTTTCTAAAAGCAGTGAAACCTTTCCAAGGAGACAATCAGAAGACAAAAAAATAATAATTGCACTCAGTTGCACTCACTGTAGTCCATAAACGTTTCTTGCCTCATTGAAGCAAATGGATTTAATTTGTGCAAAATTGCCCCAACCCTATAAGGCCTTTAACACCTGGTTTTATTACTGAGCTTGGGACCCTGGGTATCCGGTTGAGCTCATGTCATAGTTACATTTTTATCTTGGTTATGGTATATGTTGTTATTCTCTTGTGATATTTTCATCAGGTTTTAATTAATTGTTAGCCACAATGAATATGTTAGTCATATCTCTTTTATAAATTGAATAAATTAATGAGTATATTTCACTCTTCATTCTGGAGAGAGTTCTTCAAATAGCTTTCCAAAAGCAAGACAGCTATAGTAGAGAATTACATACAGGTTTCTGTATGTTTAACTGCTTCTCTTTCAGTCATGGAATGGAATTAGAAAGAATCTCATTTATTTACCATATTTTTACTCTGCTTTTTTCTCTGAGAAATTAGGTGTCCCCAAATGTTAGCGTTCATAATAATTCTCTGAAATAGGTTGGACTTAAAGTGATTGATCCAAAGCCTTTCAGTTCATTTCAAGTTAGAGTGAAAACTTGAAACTGAGTCTTGCCAGCCTAAGTTTAACGCATGAACAACTATGCTATATAGGGCCTTTCATTATCCCAAAACTGAAATCTTATAATACAATGGTAGGAAGGTTGCAGTCCAAACCCACTGTGTAGTTGATAAATCATAGAGAGAGCCTACTTATAGGAAGGCAATATTGTTCTTAATAAAAAGGGAAGATCTGCTTACTGTATTTAGTTAAAAAGGATGAGCCACTACCAAGGCAATCCTCAGATAAACAAAACTTAAGCCCAGGTCAAAAGTGCAGCCTGGGAAACACCTCAGTCAGCATCCTCTCTCCCAGCCCAATTTTCATGAAGAGAAAAGAGGGAGGAAAAATAGCATGTTCAGATTTGCAAGATTCTGTACTATAACTGTTGTAATGAAACCAGCTTTAGATCTACATCTGTCTCTTTTAGCGTTCTCTTCTTGATAGGCCGACACTAATGAAGTACTCTCTTGCTTTTCTGTTGGCAGTTGAGCAAAGGATTTCTTGCAAATTTTAAGACTCAAATTTATTTATTTATTACTTTATTTATTAAAATGTATATGACCATTAAAACTCTGAATACAAAACCCAATTAACTACTCCTCTGGTGACAACAATCAAACAAACCAACCACTTGATAGGCTCTCTATTACCCTGGAATCCCTTGACCCACTGGCAAAACCAGGTCTGCAGGGCCTTTCAAAAGAGTATCAAATTGGGGACTAATCTTATATCTGCAAGGATGATGCGCCAACACCACAGAGTAGGCCCTTCATCTTGGCCCCATTAGATGGGCTTCCTTCAGAAAGGGAAAACGGGGGGAATAGAGGAAGCAAATGGAGATTAGGAAAAATAAATGGAGAACGCATTCATTTTTTTGTTTTTGTTTCTATAATAGTTTACTCTAACAGTAATTCCAGCCTTCCTTTACAGTAAATGAGCAATGGGCATGAATCTGCATTCCAGGATTTGTAAGTATTGCTATACAGCAAAATTTAAATTAGGCCTGTACAACATAAATGGAGCCTTATATAGCCCACAGATGTGTTTTTTTAATACTAAATGAATCCACAGTGGGAGGCCTCCAATCCCGTCACCCCAAAAGATCAGCTCCTGAGGGCTTGCAGGCCTCACTATTGCTCTTTTGCTGATCGGTGTACAGGCTATTACTTTTTGGCCTGTGATTATTTTTAATTTATGAAGCTAATGCTTTGCATTCTATGAGTTGTACAGCCTGATTAAGCTGTCTTAATGAATTCATTTCTTTTAAATTCCAGTGTTTGATAAATATTGAAATACTAGAACCGAGGCATCTATGGCCCAATAACTTGGGACATATTAAAATAATGTTCGATGAATGCCTCTGTTGGGACTGAACTGTGTGAAAATGCTAATAGAAGACTAGAACAAATTTTGAAGAAACTAAACTGGAAATACCAGGAAATGTAAATTAAATTCTGTAGGTTTCTCAGAAAGCTTAAGCAATAAGGGTTGTGAATTACAGGAGCAGAAAAGAATTGCTTAAATGGGAGCCTGCTGACTATTGCCTATTTTGGAAGCAACTTGCAGGTTAGGACATCCTGTATTAAGCAAAATGTGAACAAAATACAGATTGTTTAAGTCATATGTAAACATTAAAATCGTCAAATTTGCATTTCACTAAGCAATTCAAAGTAGGAAGGACTTTCTGCATAATTAAATACCATTGCATTTATTTTCAATAGGAATAAATATAAGAGTAAACTAGATGGCTGAAAAAACTGACCCAGTTGCATAAAGTTTGAGCATAAGAAATGTTTCTGCAGAATCTTTTAGATTCTCCAGAAATGAACAGAGGAAATTACTTCAGATAAACAAGGGGACAGAAGATACTTATCTGTCTGAAATTCCTCTCTCCTGAAGAGGCCCTTCAGAGTGTAAAATAAGATATTAGTTAAAAACATGCTACATTACACAAATGAAAAATATCTCGAATTCTCGATACATATGCATTGGATTATATCAGAAACAGCAAGTTTGGCAGTATTCTAACAAATTTCCTACAAGGTTGCAGAATATAGTCAACTGCACAGTGGAAGACTATTTGGAATATGGTGTGAGAAAATTAATAAATTAGTCACTGTGGTTTAGAATCAAGGAATTGCCTGTTTGTCTTTTTTTTCTTACAATTTTATTCAAAGTAGTGCTGGAAGAAGAATTCTCATGAGGAATGCAGTGAGATAGGTCAGTATTACATCAGGCCTCTTTAATGGATGTGAGTTAGTGTGGTTTGACCAATGCTGATTAGTTTCACCCAACATCTCAACCACAGTATGATTGTTTACTTTTAAACTGACATGTTGGGGAAAGTAGGCAGTCTTTTTTGTAAATCATGCTTATTTTTATAATGTAGCTAACTTCTTGTGGTTTATTTAAGAAATCATGATTGAAACAAGGCAGATATAGGATAAAACCCATGTGGATCTATATCTTCCTCTAGTTTTGAGCTGCAAAGGCATGTCAGGTTGCTGGGTATATAGGTACATAGAAAACTTCTATGAGTAGGTAAGCCTAGTCTTCTTCCTGCATTCCAAGCAAGTACAAAACTAAAGAAGCTTTATCACTATTTTAACTCCCAGAATTCTGTAGCCAGTTAGCTGGAGGAATTCTGGGAGTTGAAGTGCATATATCTTAAGTGGCCAAGGTTTAGAAACAAGATCTGGGACTTCAGTCAGCATTTTATATCTGTGGGAAAAGGCAAGGTTTCTCCCAGGCCCCTCTAACTCTACAGTTGGAAATACTTATATTTGGCTACTTCAGTTAATATGTCAAAAAAGGCAAGTGGTATAGTGCCATTTTATTCACAGCAGCAAAACACTTGCAAGTACCCATTTGATTTCTTTGACATATGGAGGATCCACATGTCAGTGAGAAATATACAGGAAAGGAAAAGAAGGAAGGAAGGAAGGAAGGGAGAGAAAGAAAGAGGGAAAGAAAGAAAGAAAAAGGAAGGAAGGAAGGAATGTTCACAAGAAGAATGTATTTCTTAATGAGATTTATGTAAATGATTGCCCAAAATTTATACAACAGAAGTCCAAGATGTCCCTTCGCAATTACTTCAGCTCTGTTTCCCAGCAATGAGTAATTGCGGCTGTCCTGATCATCATCCTGCCAGCACTTCCTTTCTCACTTCCTGATGATTTTATTTTTATTTTATATTTGGGCGGAATGAACAAAAGTAAAGCTGTATCTTTGCATTTTGAGGTTGGCATCACCATGGAAAATGTCTGGGAGGAATATAACCATCATTAGCCTTTTCTACTTGTTTTTCTTAGATTTTGTTTGACTTATTATAGCTTCCTTATTTTTATTAAAAGAATAATAATTTTTCAATTGTGTTTCTTTTTCTTCATGTTTGATTGTTCCTAAACTGACTCTTCTTAAAGCTTCCCTTTGTCCTTTCTTTTCTCAGTAATTACTCTTCCTGTAATTTTATAGGCAAATATATCTGTGATTAATTCCCTTTTGTTTTGTAGTACTGTACACTTACAGGGTCTTCCTAGTAGTTCCTTCCTCTTCAGTGGCCCTTAAAATTCATTGTCCAATGCAATTATGTCTCTGGTTTTGAATCAGGATCTGGTAAGACCTTTTCAGATTAGTGCATTTTATTAAAAGACCTAATTCACAACAGATTATGCCTTATAATAAAAGGTGTTATTCTAAAAAAAGCCAGCAGACATTTTCTCATTTTTTTGCTACCATAGACTAACATGGTTCTCTTCCCACAATCTCTTGCTTTGATAATTGTGGTTGGGAGAAATTAAATTTTATCTCTTCTGGCATACATTGAAGTTGGAAATCTCATAACAGTATTGGAAGTAAAACACAAAGAAAATGTCTACTCCTTTCGATAATAACATATTGTCCTTTAGTTAGTTTTTAATGTGTTTTCAGCCACTATGGATTATTTGGTAAAAAGAAATGTTGTAATTTTCTTTGGTCTCTAGTATGACATGAGCTTTTTTAATCAGCATGAATTAATCAGTTGGATTTTCAAAGATATCCATAAATCACTTTGTATAATTGGGATTAAAAAGACAAAAGAAACCTCTTCAAAAGCAAATAGCAATAGCACATAGACTTATATACTGTTACACAGTGCTTTATAGCCCTCTAAGCAATTTACAGAGTCAGCCTATTGCCCCCAACAATTTGGGCCCTCATTTTACCCACCTCGGAAGGATGGAAGGCTGAGTCAACCTTGAGCCAGTGAGATTCGAACTGCCAAATTGTTGGCAGCCGCCAATCAGCAGAATTAGTCTGGAGTACTGCATTCTAACCACTACGCCACCACGGCTCTTAGAACTATTCTTCTTGAGATGGCCTGGTACTTTCCAAGTGGTTTGGTCTGCTGCTGCCATAAACGTCTCCACCCAGATGTTTTAGTCCACAATGTTAAGTGGATGCCATGTTGTCTAATCCTATACTATAAAATAAAAGCAATGATGATTGTTCAGGGGACATAAACTGACATCATTTTGTCAATATGTTTATGGAGTCATTAGTTGCTCCATAAAAATCAGAATTTACAGCAATTACTAATAATCCATATCTTTTGAAAGCATCTCCTGTTGTCTTCTCCCTTGTAAACTGGTACACTTATTTTATCCCCAGCTTTGCCTTTAAAGAAGTTTGTGTGAGCTGGTAAATTTATCATTCTGCTAGTTTCCCAATTCCTGCAGAGATTCCTAGATTTTTGTTTATTTAGAGAATTGCTTTGAAAAAAAAGTTTTCAAAGGAACAGTAAATAAACAGAACAAAGATGTAAAATATAACCAGATTAATCAACAAATAAAGAATATAAAGCAATGCAGCTAAACTTATATGTTAAGTGAAGCCCAAACATGATTACAAAGGTCTAAAATTCAAATATACCAAATTATCTGTACAATTACATAAATTAGAAATGCCAAGACAAAAATTTGTTCAATATTGTTCAGAGACCTCTTTGTGCCTACCAGGTTCCATGCTCTATCATTTTGCTTTAAACAAAAAAACTAAAAACATTGAATTTAAAAAAGTGAAAGTGACAAAACTGCAAAGCAAACCACCACCTTCCATTACTGATGTTTTCAAGGATGCTGAATCAAAAAACATCTTTCTTGGCAGATTTTTTTTTTAAAAAAGATACTGAGTGCTGCACACCACTTTGTTTTTGAAGTTAGAAGTGTGCTAAACGTTACAAGGTTGAAATATTCCAACCCCATGTCCTAATCTTACTAGAAATATTCTGCTTTTCAATCAAATAATCTTGTGGAGGTTTTTTTTAGTATATAACTCATCTGATAAGGTGGAAACAACGTTGAAATACTTTTGGTGTCATGGAATGGAGCATTTCATAACTGAAACATTTTAACCTTGAAACATGTGCCCACAAGTCATAAAAGGTTGAGACTTGTTATCTTAAATCTCTTAAAACCCTCAGGTTATTTGGGATAATTGCACCCATTGCACACCGTAGAGTTTATTTTCTTTCGACAAAACACTAAGAAAAACTTTATTGCATGTAGATAAGGAGACGAGGTATTGTTTGCTCTCCTACCACTTATGGGAACAAGCAAATCTTACTTTTAGACCAGGAGATTGGAATATGGCAAGGGTTAGCTTGATAATTTGATCCAGATTAATTATTTCCTAGCTCATTGGCTACATCAGAAGGTTTCTAGTTTGGAATTTGAACAAGATTTTGAAAAAGTAACTAGTGGCCAGTTTGAGGTTCCTTCTTTTGAACACTCTATTCTATAGCTTTACAAAGCAAACTTAATGCGGAGAAAACTTTGCTTGTATTTCCTAATAACTTTTTAGAGCTATTGGGTCTAGTGGCCATTTAGCACTCACCTGCCAGGCACAACCTCCACTGGTCTTCCTAGGACCTAGGGCCGTGATAGCGAACCTATGGCACGTGTGCCAGAAGTAGCATGCAGAGCCATCTCTCCGGTCACGTCAGCCGTTGCCTGTTGCTCTTCCGTATTCCGGGGTGCACATGCATGCCAGCCAACTGGTCTTTGCGCGTGTAGGAGCAGCAGAAACCAGAAGAGCAGCTCCCTGTTGCGCATGCATGCACTGGGAAGCTGAGCTTCTGATTTCTGGCATGCGCATTTGCGCCTGCCAGCTGATCTTTGTGCACCAGAAGACCAGCTGACCAGCACACATGCACACACTGGAAACTGCAAGCTAAGCTTTCCGGTGCGCGCATGCAAGTTGGGGAAACTGCTCTTCCAGCTTCTGATCCTCCCATGCGCATGTGCACCAGGGAGCTGGTGTTCCAGTTTTTGGTGCTCCTCCTTACATGCACCTGTGCTCCTGTTTCGGCGCTTGGTGCTGAAAAGGTTCACCAACCCGGAACTACGGCCTCCTACAACTTGTAGCCTGTCGTGGCCCTCTAATTTACACGTGGCCTGTGCTGGCTGTCCCAGAACCTCCCCTGGCAACTGCCCTCCTTATGTGGAAGTCCTACCTCTTGCTGCTTAATTACCTTTATGTCTTGGGTTACAGTAGTAATCAGGACTGCCCTGGATTGTGGTTGGTAAACAATGTGGTAATGTGAAGTTGTGCTTTATGCTTATATCATTTATTGTAGTACTAATCTGAGATCTACCTGTAGTTGTACCTTAAATAGACTTTTATTTGTATTGAAATTCATAAGCTCCTGTGAAATAGTAAGAATTTAACCAGCTTGTGTAAAAAAGTCTTTAAAATTCTTCTGTAATAATCAACCAAAACTGCATACAGTATTGCTTGGTTTTTTTTTTCTTATTCCCATTTGAATAACCAGTTTGTGTACCTGGGTGTGCACTATTCTACAGGAGACTTTTCCTATTTCTGAATTGTCTGATTGGAACATACTCCTCCAAAAATATTAGCATGTGTTTTCATACATTCCATTCCTTGTGAAGAGAATTGTATTCTATAGGACACAATTATGGGGAACTTTCTTTGGAGTCACCAAAACGTTTTAAAAAGATTATACGCGCCTAGCTATTTATTCGTATCTCACTTCAGCACAATCAGTAATTGATTAATTTGCGGTGACTTTGTGTTTGATCTCTCTGAATCTTAAAAAAAACAAAACAAAAAAAAAAACCTTTTCATTTTCTTGTCTCATTCTTTAGGCTCCAGACAAAAGGAAAGCATTAGAAGAGACCAAAGCATACACAACCCAATCTTTAGCCAGTGTTGCTTACCAGATCAATGCATTGGCCAACAATGTGCTCCAACTATTGGATATTCAAGCCTCCCAACTCCGGAGAATGGAATCCTCCATTAATCATATTTCACAGGTAATTATTTGCCATGGAATTAAGTTGTTATGGATATTTTCTTCCTCCACAAACTGGGTAATGGTTTACTTCAGGATGTTGTCTATAAATATCTCAATTTACGACATGATCTTCAGACCTTGGGAGAACAGACATGTATCTGTGACATAAGCTTCACTGACTTAAAATTTGAGATAAACTATTCTTCAGCTGCAGTATTTAGCTTCTTTTTTCTCCCGATTTCACCAATTTCGTGATGTGATTAACTGCATAGCATGGCCATTGTGTCTTTAAAATATTCCTACTTGGTCAATCATATTAGTTCAGATGGAAATAATAGATAACTGTAATATGGTTTGAAACTGGGTTTGAAAAAAGCAACTTTTATAAAATTTATATTGTTTTAATGTGCATTAAGTAAATTATATTTTAAATACTAGCAATTGAACAAAATAGTTTATGTTGGCTTCTTAATGTTCTCTGAGCTTGGTTGTCTGCAAGAGTAATGCAACATCATCACTGATAATATTACCCAGCCTGGTAATGAAATATTTGCAAGAAGACAATTAAGTTCAGAAACACCAAGAACTCAAGAGACGAATCCTAGGCTATATGTATAGGTAATCCTTAGTTAACGGCAGTTATTGGAGCTGGAATTCCTATGGTTAAAAGATGCACTTTTAAAGCGTGACATCACATGACTGCACCTTGGCAATCTCTGCAATCCCCATTGCCATTGTTAAGCCTAGTTCAAGGTTGTTAAATGAGGCTCTCCTTGCAATCATGCAGGCTCCCAACAACCAAAGACAATGTATAGTAGACCCCAGGTGCTTGTAAATAGGTCAAGCGAGAGCTGTTTGCCAAGCACACAGATTATAATCATGTGAATGTAGGATGCTGGGATGGTCAGAAGTTCAAGGACCAGTTATACGTTTTATTTCTTCAGTGCCATTTTAACATTAAATAATTGTTGAACGAGTGGTTGTTAACCAAGGACTATCTGTATATTCTATTATTAAAATATTTCTCTATTTGTTTTGTTTTAAAACAGGAATTTTTTAAAAATGATTTTTAAATCATGCCATATGGATATTAACATGTTTAGGGAAGTAGATTGCTTAAACTTTTAAGTCTGTTATTTTATATTGTGTTGCCTTATTAATACAAGTTAAACCATAATCTAAGTACAGAAAGCACAGCCATTTGTTTTGATAAATTTTTGGCTTGATATGAAGACTGTATTATGTACAGAAACATTCAAGTCCCCTGGGTTATTTTTTTAAAAAAAAGATAAATAATTCTTGCTTTGTAACATAGTAGGGGAACATTTACTGAGACTGTAAATGCTTTTTTATCAGAACTTTTGGAAATTAATTTAAATTCATTATCCTCTTCAGGTTTCTTTATAAAATTAACTTTTAAATTCAGTTTTAGTTATGTGCTATCATTTTCAAAGCACCAATTATTATTTAGTTTGGCAAAGATGGTACCTATGGCTAGAGGGAAGGATAGGGCCAACAACATAGGATATCAGGAGAACTCAAATTAAGAAACATAGAACTAGTCACATGAGAAGAGTTGTATGATGGTATAAACAAATGGTTAACATGACTGTAGAAAGATACAGCTCAAAATGTATAAGGTACCGTATTTTCCGGCGTATAAGACGACTTTTTACCCAGGAAAATCATCTCAAAAGTCGGGGGTCGTCTTATACGCCGGGTACCCGAATCTGAGTTGCTGGCGCTGACCGATGACACTTTGGGAGCGCCGGCAACATTGAGGGGAAGCTGTACTCCAAATTAGTTCCAACCTACAAGAGGTGCCAGGCAGTGCGCGGCCCACGAGAAAGGAATGCGTCCCCACTCTACCCCAGAATTCGGGTCACCTTCCTTTCTTTCCCAGCAGTCCACGGTGAAAGCGGCGCCGCGGTTGACCTGGGCCAGCGCCTTGCACGCCTGGCTCTGCGTCTCCATTATGAGAAGCTCCATGCGACTTCGCATGTCTCCGCCCCAGTCACACAGCTCTTGCAATCCGCTCACCGGAGGAGCCATGAAGTGCTCGCACCGCCTTGCCAGATCTTCCTCATCCTCCTTTCCCCGTGGCTTTTCCGGTTGTAATTGCTGCTGCCGCCGCCGCCGAGGCAGCTCCTTCATCTCCGCCCGTCGCACCAGACCCAGCCCGGCCAGCGCCGCCGTGGCTCCCGCAGTCCAAGCGGATCGGCACCTGGGCTCGCAGGTGAAGGGTGGGAGTGCGCAGTGCACTTTCCTGGCTTGGCGCCGATCCGGATGGCTGCAGAAGGAACTGGGCACCGGCTGTCATGTCTTTTCTGCTGTGCGGGATTCGGCACCTGGGCTCCCGGGGTTTAAGCCTCCGGGCCGGCCCGCGCTGCTCCAGGATGTTCGCTTCGGGCTCCTTGGAATCGCTGCTGGGCAGTTCTTCCCGTTGGGGCGATGGTGGGTGGCAGCGATCGGCGTCGCTTGGACTGTAGGAGCCACGGCGAACTCCTTCCCCACGAGGTATTGCTCTGCATTTCACCACCTCTTCCAGGCTCGCAGCCACCCACCATCGCCCCAACGGGAAGAACCGCCCGGCAGTGATTCCAAGGAGCCCGAAGTGAACATCCTGGAGCAGCGCTAAGTTACCTTCCGGGGTGGAGGGGTGTGTGTGGAAGAATAGGTGAAGCTAAAACGGCTTTCTCGTTCATCCCGGTGTCGGGAGAAGCGGCTTGAGGGGCGCCCGAGCTTTTAAGATTTTAACCTGGGCTAATCGGGCGGGGGAAAGAAGTGCTCTAGTCTGCTTGTTCCAATGCCTTCGCGATAAGCCGGCAGAATCAAAACTCTTTTTTTTCTTTCTTTCCCTCTCTCTCTCTCTCTCTCTCTCTCTCTCTCTCTCTCTCTCTCGGCAGCTTTGAACCTGTGGAATTGGGTGGGGGAGAGGGGGAATGTTATCAGCAACAAACAACAGCAAAAAGTGTGTGTTTGTGGAGAGGGGAGGTAGTGGTAAAGGCGGCAGACCGGTTTTTTTTTTCCCCAAGCCGATCTCTTTCGCGGCGTATCCAGCCCGACCCCATTCAGAAGAAAGGCTGCAGCCGCAAAAAAATGGGGGGGGGGAGACATCTGCACCTTTTGTTACATACACACACACGAAACCCACAGTTTTCTGGCCTCTCGCGCAGAACTGTTGTGGGGTGGGGTGGGTGAGAGCCACATAATTCCGGGAGGCGAAAAGGGGCGCAGGGATATTTCCAGAAATGAGCGAAATAATGCAATCCACGCAGCGACGCCCATATTCTCCCATTCAGATTCTACCTCTGGCTGAGAGAAAACTGCCTTGAAAGTTTCTCTGCCCCCCCCCCACCCTTTAAACCCAAGAACCTGCCTCGTTTGCAGACTAGAGCACTTCTTTCCCCCGCCCGATTAGCCCAGGTTAAAATCTTAAAAGCTCGAGCGCCCCTCAAGCCGCTTCTCCCGACACCGGGATGAACGAGAAAGCCGTTTTAGCTTCACCTATTCTTCCACACACACCCCTCCACCCCGGAAGGTAACTTAGCGCTGCTCCAGGATGTTCACTTCGGGCTCCTTGGAATCACTGCCGGGCGGTTCTTCCCGTTGGGGCGATGGTGGGTGGCTGTGAGCCTGGAAGAGGTGGTGAAATGCAGAGCAATACCTCGTGGGGAAGGAGTTCGCCGTGGCTCCCGCAGTCCAAGCGACGCCGATCGCTGCCACCCACCATCGCCCCAACGGGAAGAACTGCCCAGCAGCGATTCCAAGGAGCCCGAAGCGAACATCCTGGAGCAGCGCGGGCCGGCCCGGAGGCTTAAACCCCGGGAGCCCAGGTGCCGAATCCCGCACAGCAGAAAAGACATGACAGCCGGTGCCCAGTTCCTTCTGCAGCCATCCGGATCGGCGCCAAGCCAGGAAAGTGCACTGCGCACTCCCACCCTTCACCTGCGAGCCCGGGTGCCGATCCGCTTGGACTGCGGGAGCCACGGCGGCGCTGGCCGGGCTGGGTCTGGTGCGGCGGGCGGAGATGAAGGAGCTGTCTCGGCGGCGGTGGCAGCAGCAATTACAACCGGAAAAGCCACGGGGAAAGGAAGATGAGGAAGATCTGGCAAGGCGGTGCGAGCACTTCATGGCTCCTCCGGTGAGCGGATTGCGAGAGCTGCGCGTCTGGGGCGGAGACATGCGAAGTCGCATGGAGCTTCTCATAATGGAGACGCAGAGCCAGGTGTGCAAGGTGCTGGCCCAGGTCGACCGCGGTGCCGCTTTCACCGTGGACCTCCTTGGAATCGCCTTGGAATGCTGGAACCAGCTGGTTGCTGCGCGGAGCTTCCCCCAGGCATCCAGGGAGAGATTACCGACGCTCTGACTTCCCCAGACCGGTGGAGCTCGCCATCAGTGGGGGTCAGCTGGGGAAGTCGGAGCGTCAGTAATACCCCCCTAGATGCCTGGGAGAAGCTCTGCTCAGCAGCCAGCTGGTTCCAGCATTCAGCAGCATGCAGCCTGGACTAGATTGGCACAGCTTTCTGTCAATGTTGTCGGCGCTCCCCTAGCGTCATCAGTCAGTGCCAGCAACTCAGATTCATGAAGCTGTGCGGATCTCGACAAGGCTGCATGGGTGAAGGAAAAAAACCTGGTACAAAATAGCCCTCTTGCCACTACACGTAGCGTAGCCCATTACCTTTCTCTACAGTACAGCAACAGTACATACAGTATAGTATACAAATATAACAGTCAAGACCCCATCATGGCTCCACCAGCAAGAAGAAAGAAATATGAAGCCAGTTTTAAACTTAAAGTTGTAAACTTTGCCATGGAACATAATAACTGCTGCTGCAAGACAATATGGAGTAACAGAAAAGATGGTTCGGGACTGGAAAGCAAATGTAAAAGCGTTAAAGAGTATGCCAAGGGGTAAGTGTGCATTAAGAAGAGGCACCCCACATTGGCCAGAACTCGAAAAACATGTAGCAGACATGGTGAATGAGCATCGCCAAAACGGTTATGTAGTGACACGAAATAAAATACGTTTGTTTGCACTTCAGTGGGCCAAATCTAACCCAGATCACAGCAACAGATTTAAGGCCACTGTATCCTGGTGTACTAGATTCTTGGAAAGGCATAAGCATTTGAATTAAAATTACCAAATCAAATCTGATGTTTTTTAATTTTTATTTGGTGTGCGTTGGAAGAGGGGTAGTCTTATACGGCGAGTATAGCCCAAACCCTATATTTTAACAGGAAAAGTAGGGGGTCGTCTTATACCCCCAGTCGTCTTATACGCCGGAAAATACGGTATATCAAAGTGAAAGCAAATTAATCTGAAAACTGTAAGATAAAGGAAAAATAAGGGAAATTGAAATTAACCACTGATGCGAGAGTTTCTTAAGAGCTAGTCGATAGACTTCTTGTTTCTTTTTTGTTTTAGTACTGTGTTAATGTATATGTGTTCGTATGTATTTGTGTTTTACGTTTGTTAATAAAAAATTTAAAAAAAGTACTTCTCAAGGCACTAAAATTATCAGTTGAGTGATTTCACTTCTAATTAACCACAGTAATGTATGAAAAGGAAATGCTATTTATGAACTCATACTTGGTTGTTTTTTTGCCATCTTATTTTATTACTGTTGAAGTGGAATGTTTTAAATTCTGCAATGTACACAGGAAAACAAAAATGCCTGCAACTTCTTTTTCTCCCTCCTGTGTAGTTTCTTCTTATCAGAAATTATTGTTATTCTCTCAGAACATTAACCACTGTTCATTGATCAATCTTAAGATCAAACATAATTTCCTCTGCCGTCTATTTATATAGGGCCTACATGCAATAGAAATTGAGCAACAGAGTTTCTTTAAAAGGCCCATAATGATTTCCAATATCAAATATTGCCAGTTATTTTTTGAATGGATTAAGATGGTATTTTATTTAGAATTTGAAAAGTCTCATTCGCAATTCTGTGGTCAAACATTTTAAACTTTATATATATATAAGTTGAGACAGTGCACATATCAAACACACATTCTTCCATTTTTTCTCACAACAACTTTGTGAGAGTTTGTGACAGGCCCAAGGTCTCACAGCTGGGTTTCATGGCTACGATGGGACTTGAACTTATGGCTTCTTGCTTTCCAGCCTAGTGCCTTAACCACTAGACCAACCTCACTCTAAAATGAAAATGATCAAAGTATCAAATTATATAAGGACAACCTGGATGGAAGATATGTTAAGATTGCTTTTTTCCCCCCTCCCCCAATAACTGGGCATTTGTGGAGTGCAATGTATTGGCACATCATTATTTTATATACTGTAATCCATTAAGGCCACTGTAGTGAGTGTCTAAATCTGAAGGATGGAAGACTAAAAATCTCAAACTTTTCCCAGAAACCCTTGAAGTCTTCATATTAATTATGACCTTGCTTTCACCATGGAGAAGCTTCTGCTGCACCCTATACTGGGGGTTGTGATACCTTTTGACGATCAGAAGGAAGCTACTTGGTAGTTAATTCTGTCACAATTACATAACTGTTTGTCTTTTCCAAATGCTGTCCTGGAATGGCACACCTTGTCAATCCTCTATCGAGGTTGGCAATGCTTCCATTTTGAACAGGTATTTGAGAAGAGTCTTTATCTGACTTCGCAGTCTCCAACTTCTGCATGGAAAAAGGGATTCTTCTGGAGTTCCTTCCCCCCATATTTGACAATCGCTACAAGTTTGTGTCCTCTTCTGGGAGGGTTTCAAAAGTGTCTCACATCTGCCTTGTTCTTGGACAATGATTACTATAAAAGCAGATGCCAATTTGACTAGGAAACTGGTGTCAATTGGAATAATGTGTTAATTGGCCCCTTATGGCTCTCTACATATGATCCCTTAAGTGACATTTGTATTTTTAAGCCATAATTTTTTTAGTTTATTCAGGCAAATAAATGAAAATCAGTACTAGAATATAAAACAGTTTGTTAAGTTTGCTTTAGATCCTGGTTAGAATTTCTTAGAAATATGATAGCTAGCCAACAGCCCAGTATAACTTCAAGATTTGGGCCATTTTCTCACTTAGTGTTTTAAAATGACTTTTGACAACATTTTTGTCATTATTTTTAAGCCTATTCTTATTGAAGTTTTCTTGGTACAATAATGATTTGATGATGCTCTAGGAAGCCATAAATCACTAATGACACAATGCCTTAGACAAATTCCTGATTCAGTGGTATCTCGGTACTCATCGTTAATTGGTTCAGAAAGGCGTGATGAGTACCAAAAACGGTGAGTACCAAACAATTTTTTCCCATAAGGAATAATGTGTTGAGCCACAAGGCAGCTGACATTGAGAAGTTCTAGCTTGTGCATTGAATACCAAACAAACTATGAGTTCGGATTAAAATGTTCAATGCAAAATGTGCTGAGTACCAAATTCAACAAGTTTCAAAGTAATTAAGTACCAAGGTACCATTGTACTTAAAAATAAGCCTTGTTTCAGAATTCTTCTTATTTTTTGAACCCTGCCTGAATAATAAATAAATCTCCCCTTTCCCCCCCTCTCAATTAATTCTCCTGAACTTTAAATAATATGTAGAGATTCTGTGGTAAATGTATAGGACTCCCTTGGAGAAAAATCCATGAGCAAAAAAACAATGCAAGCCATTTAACGCATACATTTAAATGATTAATTTTCTTTGGCGAATGACTACAGGTAGTCCTCGACTTAAAAATAGTTCATTTAGTGACCATTCAAAGTTGCAATGGCACTGAAAAAATGGCTTCTGACCATTTTTCACTTCTGACCATTGCAGCTTTCCATAGTCACATGATCAAAATTCAGATGCTTGGCAACTAGTTCATATTCATGACCATTGCAGTCACAAACTGGGGTAATATGATCTCCTTTTGTGACGTTCTGACAAGCAAAGTTAATGGGAAATCCCGATTCACTCAACAATTGTGTTACTTACTTAACAAATACAACAATTCACTTAACAACTGTGTCAAGAAAAGTCGTAAAATGGGGTAAACTGACTTAATAAATGTTTCACTTAGCAACATAAATTTTGGGCTCAATTGTGGTCGTAACTCAAGGGTTACCTGTATATCTACTCCTACCGCCTGCAATATTTTGAACCTAAACTTGTAATCATTTTTATTTCACTGGAATTGAGCAATTATTTGAAGATCACAACCTTTACATTCTGCATGTTTGCAAAGAATTAAATGAGGACAATTCATCCCACTGTGAAAGTGGTGGTATCTATATGGTTTTCCTTTCTCCAGTTACTGAAAGCCAATATAAAAGGGAAGCATTTTTTACATGTTTGGAAGTTGTTTGATTCTAAGTATTCAGAGTTTTCAAGGAAAGGAGTTTCCTTTCTGTTTCACTTTCCATGTCTTCTCCAAAGCAAAGAGGTTTTACTTACCCATTCAGGAGCCCTGTATCCCAAAGTACCAGTGCTTGTTGTATTGTGGCATTATATTATTTGAAGGTACTTGCTTATGATCTATTGTCAAGAAATGAATAATTGCTTTCAAGTGCCTATGATTTGGAAGGCAAAAGCTGTTATTTTATATTTTCATTGATATTTTCCAAGAGGCTGTTCTGCAGCTTGCTATTTTTGAACAAGAATTTTCTTTTCTCCAAGTACTGATCATTTAAATTTAAAGGAAACATCAATTGCAGCTGAAACTCTTTAAATCGAGGTTGGACAAATTTACTATTAGAAAGCTGCCTGATATTCAGTAGGCAAAGCCAGTTCCAAAGAGCTTATTCCCTTTCTTTGCCTCCAAACAATTTATAAGTCTGTACTGCTTTATTATAGGTGTGTGTATAATATTTATACAACCAAAAGCTGCTTTTGAATAAGAGTTTCTTTTATATTTACCCTAGCATTAGCATTCAGTAAATCTGAAATCAGATTTCATTTGGCTTATTCTGAAATCTACTTGGTAGTATCTGTCATGTACTTCTATATAAGTACATTATAATTAAAAATTTTTAAGGACTGTCACGTCATCCAGGATTTAAAAATCCAATAAGTGTCCCAACAGGACTCCAACATTACATTAAAGCAAAATTTAAAATTAAAATAATAAGTGTCTGCAATAAATAACAAAATTTAAAACTTTGTAAAAGGTTGCCAAATTCCTGCAAGATTTGATGCTCTTGCAAAAATGTGCTCTTTGTAAAACAATTTTGCTTTTATTTTGATGTTAGTATCATGGTTGTTTTCAGATACCCTCATGATGGTCCCTGGGAATCATTTACGCGGAGTCTAATATTGTTTATTTTTTTTCTAATCAGCATCAGTCCTAGAATCCATATTTGAAATATAGACCTTTGCATCAATTATAATGCACATTGAAGTTTAATAAGATTTTGCAGTGAGACTTGGACAGGAGTAATATTTTAATACTTACAATTATATAGCATTTCATAAAGTGCAACTTCATAAATAAATTGGGCTATGACCATTTTTTTTAAAATAGAGAAAACAGTTACTTAAATTATGCTGTATCTGTTTTTCCATTTCCATCATAAGCACTTAATGAGGAATTCTCAGTTTTGTAATCTGATAAATCAATAGGTGTAAATGCCTATTATTTAAAATCTAGGCATGACAAAGATCCATTTTAGTTCAATTCCTGGTGGCTATTTAGATATGTCTACTTCCTTGGCAATAACATAGATTTGCTTCTGGGATGTTTTCTGGTTTTTAAACCTGCTTGACAGCTCTGGGGTTTTCTAATGGAAATATGAATCAAGGCCAGCCTTCTGAGAGAAGCCAAAGATTAGATCCTGCTACTTACTGAGGCATTTATTTCAACTCTTTTAAGTTCCATCCATTGCAGTACAATGACTAGCAAATCCAGGAAGTAGATTTATTGATACTCAAAAGCAAGAAGTTATCTTATGGTCTTTTTCTTCAAGCTGATAAAAGCTGAAACGAAATGGAAATCACAATTGACTTTTCATTAGTGCAACACTGAATTTGTATACAGATAGTCCTCGACATACAACATTTAATGACCGTTCAAAATTACAACAACACTGAAAAAACTGACTTATGACCGTGTTTCACACTTGCAGCATTCCCGTGGTCACGTGATCAAAATTTGGATCTTAGCAACTGGTTCATATTTATGACGGTTGCAGTGTCCCAGAGTCATTTGATCACATTTTGCAATCTTCTGACAAGGAAAGTCAATGGGGAAGCCAGATTCACTTAACAACCAGGTTACTAACTTAACAATTGCAATGGTTCACTTAACAACTGTGGCAAGTAAAGTCGTAAAATGGTTGTCCCATTTTACGACTTTTCTTGCCACAATTAAGTGAATCATTGCACTTGTTATGTTAGTAACCTGGTGGTTTAAAACTCACTTTAAAAATGTCTCACTTAACAAAATAAATTTTGGGCTCAATTTTGGTCATAAGTCGAGGACTACCTGTACTTTTGTTCTGAATCTGTTATATCAGGGGTGTCAAACACACGGCATCACATTGTTATCACATGACATATCGCGACTTCCCCCCCCATTGCTAAAATGAGGATGGGGGTGGCCAGCACGTGACGCATCTGCCCCGCAGGTTGCGTGTTTGACATCTCTATGTTATAAATTTCAGTTCTGAAAACGGAAGACATAAAATGGACATGGCTAAAACTGTGTTTGCCAAGGGGATGCTGCTTTGGCAGCATGCTAATCACTGATGTGACAAGATTAAGAGGAAACAATGGATTTAGAGCCTTGACACTGAAGGATAAGTAGCTCATTCATTGAGAAAAGAATGGCTCTTCTAAATGAGAATGCATTCACATGGGTGACTTTGCTCTCAACTATTTAATGAGTTTTAGGAAGTCTCTGGTGTAATTATGTCTTTTTGATCTTTTGATTTGTAATACTGATTTTGTTTCTCCACTTTATATTAATCAATACTGAGTGCAGTTGAGAAAAAAAAATTATTCCATAAAAGCAAGCAAGATATTAATGGCACTAAAAGTACTGTATGTTTTCTTTTGAAATTGATTTTTCATATGAACAGATTTTCCATTTCCCGCATCATAGAAATAAAGTTATCTGCAATATTAGGCTACAGTTTATGTACGGTATTTAAAAACAATATTCTTTTTACTACCTTTTGCCTAGGAACAAAATTATATTTCTGCAGGACATCAATACTTCATAAAAATGAAAGTTTTGAGCAATTTAACCCTATATTTATCTGGATTATATTTTTTGTTAGGATCATGTTAAGCGTAAGATCTTGGATTTTGCTAGTTACAGTATTACTTCAAAGCAAATAGATGTTATTGATATTGGTATATTACTTTTCAATTTAACAAGCAATTTTGAATGTAATGCATATCATTCTATGGCTTGATTCAACTTGTAGAAGTTTGTAGGGGAAATATATATTTTATTCTACTAGACAATTTTAAAAAATGGAAAGGAGCATCCCATTCCAGACAGTGTCATTCACGCACTTTTGTTCCATGGGATAGAATATGGGGGGTCCTTTTCTCTGTTACGATATCTCTGTTTTCTCAGAGATTTGCTGTTAGACCTGCAAAAAGTATTAAGCCCTGTTCATATATAGAGAGCCCAAATGGATTTCATTTTAAATTGTGTCCAATTTACATATCTGGTTTAGCTTTGTAAGTAAAAAAGATATTGTGGGAACCATTTCTTAATATGTGCAGTAATAAAAGTTCACACAAAAATAAATACTCAAGCTTGGGGACAACAGAGAACATTCTGTTCTGTCAGTAAAGTACAGTCTTTAAGCTAAGATCCTAATATCTCTGTGGCGTTAAGATCTATTATCTGCAGTATATCAATATATTAGAAAGAAATCCAGTGGAAATAACCAATAATATAAAAAATACCAAAGACCCTTTTTGGATCCTGCTGGTTATGAGAATATTACTTCATTAACATAAAGGAGTGATGCTACTATCCTACAAGTCATTTTAGAAATTCTCTGGAACCAGTATGAGAAGATTGTGAATGGCTCACTTTTTTTACAGATATATTAAAAGCTGCAGAGCAAAATTGGTTGAGATTTAATTAACACCTTTTAAGAAAAATGTGTAGGAAGTTTGGAGGCAAATAGACATGTTATTTCAGAAGTCTGGGAGTTACGTTTCTAGGTGTTTTGCCCTTATTGAGGAACATCTTCAGCCATCGTAGTATTGTGAGATCTATAATCCAAATTATCTGAAGGAGACTTACTTACTCTGGGTCAAATTTATTTAAGAATATATGCTTAGATATGTTAATGAATAAATTCCCTCCTTATTCTTTCGACTTTTTCCAATGTGATATATATATATTTTTGAAAGATGCTACTATAGCGGAAGTTTTCGGTTACCTTGGCAAGATCTATAAAAGACTTTATTGTATATATAAACTGTTTAAATAGCCTTGACCGGGTGCCAATGTTCCTGATTTGTATGTGTCTTTACTCATAATGTGCCAGAAACAAAGGCATGGTGAGAGCTTATAAAATGCAAATTTAAGGGAATTGACAGAATGAGGCCAGTTTATAGAAGTGTCCTTCTGATGATTACCATGTATAAGCATCTTAAAAAGCAAATGGCTGCTTTAGGCTCAATAGCCATTTTCCAGTCTAATTGTGGCCCAACTCAGATTTTTATTATTAAACACAATTATCTTTGTCTCTTTTTTGAACCATGAGCATAACAGATATATGATGTACACCATTTTTGCTTAAATCAATGTATGCAACAAATTATTTGCATCAAATTTACTTTCTGAAAAAGCACCTGCACCAAATATATATTGCTATCACAAGAGACACAGGTATTCACATAAAGATATGAAAAGATTTTTGTTGTGTTGACTGTTGATGTGGAATTTGTACATCAGTTTTATAGAGAAGTAAGTTACAAACAGAAAAACAAATACTCATTGCACGTTGATCTGTTTTTTGGTCTTTGTTTTTAGCTAAGGTAGAAAGAGATTGTAGAACAAGATGGTTTAAAAGGAGACAAACAGTGAAGCGTACATTTTAGACTTCCCTTCTGTCTAATGATATAGGGCATTATTTATGTGCCTTGTTAATATTGCATTATGTGCCACTGGCAAAACATCTCAGTCTGAAAACCTACCTGCAGCATTAGAGACAGATTTTACAATCACTTGGATTGCAACTAGAAGAAGCACTAGAATGAACTTTGTCAGGAGATCCTGGTTTATTATGCTGTTTCAATGCTTTGCACTTTCATTTGTATTGCAATTTGCAATACAAATTCAAAAACTATAAATAAATGCATGGATATATAATTGCCTTTTCTTAATTTTGAATAGATTTTATTAGGTTAAAATATTCTTTGTTTCAAAAATTGGTTTTCAGTGTTTTATTTTGCATTGCAATAGATTTTTCTAAGACTTTTCTGTGACGTTGCATGACAAAGGAAATAGACTTTATATTTGTTTGTTTTTAATTCTCCTTAGACATGATATGTTTTTATTTCAACAGGCCAATGCTACTTGATTTATCTTGCACTTGGCATAGGTTACATTTTTCTTGCTAGGAGTTATATTTTATTTAAAAATACTACCATTAACAATGATATGGTGACATTGGTTTATATTGCAATGTATGCTGTTGGACCATTATATACACAATATCTTTCTACAATTAGTGCCCTAATTAATCTTACTCTTTAACCAATGTTTATGTATAAATATAAAATTGCCCAAAATATGGACATTTATTTGATAGGACTCTTCTTATCATCAAGGATCTTAAAGTTCATGTGCCTCAGTTTTCATTCAATATTTTTTTTAATGATATTGCCATCTTGACTCTATTTTTAGGTGTTCCCTTCTGCTTTGAGTAGATGTCTTCTACTGCCACCTGCTACTTTCTTTTACAAGTTGCACATATGTTTTTGTACAACAGTTGTCTGTGGCTTTTTGGCATGCAAACTATTACTTACAGAACATAAACACAGTGTTCTGTTCTCATTGTGAAATAGTGACAAAATCCCAGTTGCTAGAAAAGCCTTTCGTTTTGCAGCTATCTTTGTCTCAAACATCATACATGGGCTTCCGTAGAGTTTTAGTATTCTAGTCATGACTGCCAGAAGACAAACACAAGTTGTTCTAGGCCTTCCTTAAGCTCTTGTTTTGTTGAAAAAAGAAGGAAACGGCCAACGAAACAAAAAAAGTAGAAACAGGAAGGAGCTAAAATAAAGAATATGATGAGAAGCTCAAGTGAAAAAAGAGAAGCAGTGTTGATAGAATTGGTATTCTGGTCAGATGATGACTAACAATTTGCCTATGGATGAATCTGATTTATGGGAACACAAAGCTGCTTGAAAAATTGTGTGAAAATTCAGATTTTTTTTTTTTCTGAGGAAGGATGCCTGCTGGTATAAAAATACCAATCTTTAAAGTATTTTATGTGCTAGTCTGTGATGAAAGTAAAGATTTGATTTAAAATATTTTTTACAGCTTGGACTCTCTTCTTATTATGTGTCTAGAATACATTAAAATTAAAGTTTTGCCAGCATGATTAATTCCCTGGGCACGGATAGCATATATAATCTGTAGTATTGATTTTTTTTTAATGCACAAAGGGATCTGATTTTCTTTTACCATACTGGGTTCTCAAAACTTTACCTAATTCTCCCAATCTGTAAAAAGTTCATCATTGGAAATATTTCAAAATTTATTATGGAAATTTTGTAATCCTTTTTTTTTTTTTAAAGTAGGCAAGCCAATTATAATTTTAGAAAAATGGCTCGTGGAGTCTTGCAAGACTTTTGTAAATATTTTTGTAAAGTAAGCCCCCCTCCTTTTTTTTTTGCATTTTTTATATTCCAGCACTAGATCTGCTAGACTAGTCAGTCAATAAGAAATCTTGGCCAAAGCACTATTACAAAATTGGACTTTATTCACCAGATATTTGGCTTCCAATCTAAATTGTGAGAAAGTGTTAAGATGCTAGGACAGAGTTCAAATAAAGGGAAGGGCATTAGAAGCAACATTTCTTAGTCTTTTTTTCACTCTATAGAAGCATGTTTCACTAGAAACAGAAGAATTTTCCAAGTGTCTAAAATGGGTTAATGGCGTCATAGTGTGGGTGTGTTTTACAACTGCACATTTCTTTTGCTCCAGTTTTGCCCTTTTAACATTTTAAAAATATCAGTGTTGTGAAAGCTAGTGGAAATAATTTTAATTCCTGCAGAAGTGTGGGTTCAAGCATTTCTCAGAAGCTTTTTTAGTATATTCATGTATTCCTGCCTTTTTTGAATGTTTATGTAATTCTCTTACATGCGTTAAGGAAGCAGAAGTAAAGAATTAATAAAATTATGAGTCAGCATCAAGAAAGTAGAACTTATTTCTTAAACAATTGTGGATCAGAATGGCTGTATGAATGGGAAAAAAGGACTATTTAGGTAGTCTTCGACTTACAACAGTACATTTAGTGACCATTTGAAGTTACAATGGCACTGAAAAAAGTTATTTATGACAATTTTTCATACTTGCAACCTTTGTAGCAGCCCATGATCATGTGATCAAAATTCAGGTGCTTGGCAACTGATTCATACTTACGACGGTGGCTGTGTCCCAAGGTCATGTGATCCCCTTTGGCGACCTTCTGACAAGCAAAGTCAATAGGGGAACCAGATTCACTTAACAACTGTGCTACTAACTTATCAACTGCAGTGATTCACTTAACAACTGTGGCAAGAAATGTCATAAAATGGGGCAAAATTCACTTAACAAATGTCTCATTTAACAACATAAGTTTTGGGCTCAGTTGTGGTCATATGTTGAGGACTACCTGTATTCCTTTAAAAGGATTATAACAGCAACAGTGCTAACATCAAAAAGATATTTCTGATGTTCTCCAGTCAGGATTTAACTAATGATGGGCTAGAGAGACCATCTGAAATTGGTTGGACTTTATGTGGTGAATTGCACAATGAAAATGCCAACTGAATGCATGGCAATTAGGAAAAAGGAAAATTATGTGTTGTATATTAGGAAAGGGCTTGAATTAAATTTGGGGTGCCCCATGATATAAGGTATGCCATTTGGTTCTTTACACTTCAAATATTGTAATGCATGAAAAAACTGGATGAAAAATCCAGTATGGTATGATTTCAGTAAGAAAAAAATTGTTGGATGTAATTCACTCTTAGCCATGAGACCTCACTGCATGACACAGTTATTATTTTTCAACACAACCAGCCTCACTGATTATTGGCCGGAAAGAATTGAGGGAAGGAATGCTACATACATGGTTCTTGAATCCCTTGAGAAAAGACAAGTACAAATTTAATACATGAAGAAAAGAACAACAAACTTGACCATGTAACAAGATCACAATATTTCCAATTTTATGATTAAAACAAAACGAGGAAGGGAGGGATTAAAAATGAAAAGGAAACCTTCCCTATGTCAGTAATTAAAATGTAAAAATATCAATTTAAAAAGGCTTTAAAAGGTGTTTGAAGACTTAGAGAAGGAGCCATCATGCTTATGTTCCTGCTTTTTTGAGTTCCTATTATGAATACATCGAGCATACTATTTGAACAGATTCCCCTTAAGATTTTTAAAGAGGTATTATTCTTTCTTTCAATATAAGATCTACTCATATATCTCAGTATGTCTTCAAGTGCTTTTGTGATATACATAGGAACTGAAAGCATATGAAAATTGGAATGAAAAATATAAAATCTTGGATACTGTCAGTCTTGGGAAGCTTTAAATGGAAGTGAGTAGGCCTGATTAGCTGGGCATGTGTTTTCATTGTTTTATCCTATTATTTATTCTGAAGATACTTCCAATACAAAAGCACAGATATTGAGTTTGTGCCTTAGGTATGCGGGGTATAAAGAGTCAAAAACAGATTGTACATTTCCTGTTTTGCTATTATTATTTTTTTTTTGGTGATTCAGCCATACATTTTTGACAGATTAAGGAAAGATACTTCTATTGATTTTAAGAAAACCATATTTCTTCATTTTGTCTAAATTAAAAAATTTAAAGCTACATTTCTTCTGTTTAGATACATTTCTTCTGTACTCAGCTAAACAGTGGCAGAATTCCCTAATATTTCAGCAAAATAAAAGCAGTAAGATTCGTGTTTCTATTTTTTTTCCATACAACACATGCTATGCAAAAATGGAATAAATTTCAGTCAGCATCACAATTATTTTTGGGATCATAAATTTTATTACTTTTTCTAAAGTGCCTCATGCGGTATTCCATCTTGGCATTATTAGCAGAAATTTGAAGTTTAAAAAAAGGTGGAAGCAGTAAGATATAATGATATTTGAGTGAAATTTTATTTCTGGAAAATACACAGACATGTATTTTCTGGGCAACAATATCAAAATAATTTGCTCTTCTGAATAAAACAAATTCCGTCTAGCCATTTAACGTATAGCCTCAGGAGGCTTGATCGTCAAATCAGGCTTTACACACAATGTATTCTAAAAGTAAATGGGGAAAATATGCATTTTACCCATAATAGTCCCACTCACAACCCAGACACTGAATACTAAATCTTGAGAAAGATTGTTAGGGACTATATAAGGCCCTGTGAGCTGCACTTTTTGAATGTCTAGATTCTAGAAAACCCAACTTGTGCCAAAGAGAAAATGGAGAGAGAGAGAGAGGAAGGAAGGGAGGGAGGGAGAGAGAGAGAGAGAGAGGACCCTCTCTTGGGCTTTGAACTTGCTTCCTGTTCCTGTGGCAAGGGCATGTATTCTGATTGGTTGTCAGGCTCCCATGGGGCCATGCAGGGGTAACTTTGTAGGCTGTCTTGAGTCCCAGGCTTGGTTGAACCTTGCTGGGTGATGCAGTCTTCCCAGGTGCCATGTGGTGAGATGGATAGAAGGCTAATCCTATTATGTTCTGAGGGTGAAGGTCTTTTGTTTTGTAGATAAGATGGCCCAGCCTTTTGTCTTGTAGATAGGTTGGCACCAGAATATCTGCTGGGGGGGCGGGGGGCAGGGAGCTGAGGCTCTGACTTTATGTCTTTAGAAACATGTTTCTCCTTTAGGGAAAATATAATATTCTGCCTTTTTAATATCTCCTAGAATAGATGGGTGGGTGCTAACTTTCTACACACTAAAAGCCCAGTATGCTTTATCAATTTGGAGATAACTTTTTCTGTGTGTTCATTTTATTTCCTGTACAAGCAGTTGGCCACGCTGAGAAAAATCTCTTGTAATTGTTTGAATTAAGTGTAGCATTTTCTTCAAATGATATCTTAATGATATATTTTATGTTTCACAAAGCCCAGTTAGAAAAACAAAATAAGTTTGTTTTTCCAATTCTCAGAATTAAAGAAATTCTTTGTAATTCTTCCTTGCAACAAGCATGTCTGGTAGCACAGCTAGGAGGCATTCCTTCCTAAGTCCAGAATTGTGATTTTTGAATCCCAGGGTGATGTGATGGTAAAATCAAGTCTTGGCAGGTTTTCACAGAGAACAAAATGTGAACGAAAGCTTAATGCCACACAATTAAGAATTGTTTTGAGATATGCTGGAGATTCTGTTAATGTGAATAGCCATCTATTGTGAAAGTTGCTTCAAAAACCCTTTGTATTTTCTCATGCACAAATATTTAACTAGAGATTGAGGTGTTTCAATTCAATATTCTTTCTCTTTATTTATATTTAAAAGGGGAAATGCACATGGAAGCAAATCTTTCTTCAGAACCTCTCAATCAGAATTGATGACTCTAATCTCTATGCAGATTGACATAACTCAGAAATAGATAAATAAAAAATCTTGTGGGTGATTGTGAAGATAGAAAGAAGACGATTAAATATGACTACGTTTAGAAATGAATGCCCTGAAACCAAGCTGATGTGTTGCATTGTTATTATAGGTGGCAAACCCCAAGTTTGAGATTGTTAACTGGTTACCCTGCAGGAGCAAAAAAATTTCACTAGAAGCAGGGCTTGAATTTTACATTTATCAGCGCTGAATTTCTTCTTTAATAGCTTGTTAGTTGAAATGTAGTGGGTTCCAATGAGCCAGGCAACTCCAAGTGACTTCAACTCTTCTTTTATTCCATAATTAAAAACAAGTAAAAAGACTAGAACAAGCTTACCTAGCAAGGAACAAACCGAGAATAAATATTCTTTGGGCTTCCGCTGCAGGCTGGCCACTGGCTGGAGTAATTGGCCAACAAAGCTGATTGGTCCTAAGCCCCGGTCACCTATTGATAGAATCAGGAAACCACCGGCTGGGACCGTTGCAACCTGGAAGCACAGCCAAGCCGATCCCGAAACACAATACTCCTCCCCTCTAAGTACGAATTGCTCCACAGACATAGTCTTTGAGGTGTATGGGCAACAGCCGTTCTCGGCACGACCTGCGTGGCAAGGTCTTTTCTGGGGAGGTGGCACCCTCCCCAGTTGTAGTTGTAGTTGGAGTATTGGCCACTGGGGGTTCCACGATCACATCCGCCGGCCCCATCTCCGGCTGAGATCGACTGGCCTCCAAATTAGCGGGGTCTCCAACCTTGCCGGTTCTCGCTCCAGCCCTACCGGGCTGGGTGGGGCAAGTTCCCACTGTGGCTCTGGGAGGTACGGGTACTCCAACACTTCCATCTCCTCCTCTAGAGGGATTACCCTCCGCCTCAACTGATCAATATGACGTCCCCAGATGGCCTTCCGCTCTGTGGAAACCTCATATGAGGTGGGCCCCTTGACCCGTACCACGTGGCCAGGCATCCAAACTGGGCCAATGCCATGGTTCTCAACATATACTGGGTCCCCGGGGAAGAACCCCCTTGGTGCTCCCCTTTTCTCCGTATTGGGCCTTAGGAGGGGTGCCCTGTCGGGATGGAGCCTATCTAATAAGGTGGTTCACCTTCGCCCCATAAGCAGCTCGGCAGGGCTATAACCCGTCGCTGTGCAGGGGGTGGTATGCTGTGTGATTAAAAATTGGGCTAAACGATGTTGTAAGTCCCCATCCCCCAATCGCTTGAGCCCCTCCTTGGCTGTACGCACCATACGTTCGGCTTGACCATTCGTGGCGGGATGAAATGGCGCCGACCGTATGTGTCGGATGCCGTACCTCCGTGTAAACTCTAAGAACTCCCTTGACGTGAAAGCTGTACCATTGTCTGATACAAGTGTATCAGGCAGCCCAAAGGTGGGAAATAGCTTTCTCAAAGCTCTAACCGTAATGGCCATGGACGTGGTGGAGACGGGGATGACTTCTAACCATTTTGAGTGGGAATCCACCACTATGAGGAATGTTTGTCCCCGTATTGGCCCAGCAAAATCTACGTGGAGGCGGGACCATGGTTTCCAGGTGTCCTCCCATGTCTGCCCTGGGGCCCGGGGAGGAGGTGAACGTGACTCCTGACAGGGCACACAACCCCGAACCCACGTCTCAATTTCTTTATCGATCTTGGGCCACCACACATAACTTCGGGCAAGGGCTTTCATTCGCACGACCCCGGGATGTGCTTCATGCAGCGCTTCCATGACCCGTTTGCGTAGCGGGGGTGGAACCACCACCCTGCATCCCCACAACAGACACCCCTTATACACTGATAGCTCCCCTTGCTTCTCAACATATGCCATAAACTCTGGGCCCGGCTTGGCCTCCGGCCACCCCCTCCCCACCCAGTCCAGGACCTGGGAGATAACTCAGTCCCTCGATGAATATTTTGCAATGTCCTTGGCATGGAGGGGCGAGTCTGGAAGACCCTCCAGGTGCATTATAGCATGAGCCGGGGCGGGGTCAGGCCCACTCTCTGGTAATGGAAGGCGACTCAGTGCATCTGCATGCCCCATGGCTTTGCCCTTCCGATATACCAGAGAGTACTGATAACCTGCCAGAAATATTGACCACCTAAGGACCCGGGGTGAAAGTACCTGTGGCGTCTGGCGATCAGGTGCAAAAAGTCCCAACAGCGGCTTATGATCAGTCAAGATGGTAAAGGGCCTGCCGTACAGGAAATCATGGAACTTTTTTACCCCCTTTACAATAACTAGGCCCTCCTTATCTATTTGGGCATAGTTCCGTTCAGCTGCTGAGAGGGTCTGTGAAAAATAAGCCACCGGAACCTCCTTCCCGTTAGACAACACATGGCCCAAAATGGCCCCTACCCCGTAAGGGGACGCATCACACGCTAAAACCACCAGGAGCGACTCATCAAAACGGGCTAGCACGTCATTAGAAGTCAATAAGTTCTTAGCCGCCCGGAACACTGCTTCCTGCCGCGGGCCCCAAGTCCACTTGGCCTATTTGTCCAGGAGTCTATGAAGTGGTTCCGCGACCGCCGCCTTGTGGGGTAGAAAAGCATGATAGAAATTTAGAAGGCCGATGAATGCTTGCAATTCTGCTTTACTCGTGGGGGCAGGTGCGTCGCAGATTGCCCGTACCTTCTCCGGTGCCGGGTGGATGCCACTGGCATCTACAGTGAACCCCCAAAAGTCCACTCACTCTACCCCCAAAAGGCATTTCTCCCATTTAACTTTAAGCCCTGCCGCCTGAAACCTTTGCAACACAGCTCGTAGTCGAACGACGAATTCTGATGACGTCGGAGCGGAGATTAACACATCGTCAAAAAAAGGCGTTACTCCCGGCAAACCTTTCAAAAGTGAGTCCATTAGGTTCTGAAAAATCCCGGTTGCGACGCTAACCCCGAATTGCAGTCTTTTCACCCTAAAAGCATCTCAGTGTGTAACAATCATCTGTGCGTCGGCCGTCGCCTCGTCGACCTGCAGCTGTTGATATGCCTGGGCCAAGTCAAGCTTGCCAAAGACTTTAGCCCCCGCTAACGTGGCCAGGACGTGTTGTACGACCGGAACTGGATAGGCGTGGTCGGGCAATGCCTTATTAAGGGTGCATTTATAATCCCCACAGAGACGGACCACCCCATCCGGCCTCAGTGGAGTCATGATTGGAGTTTCCCAAGACCTGTGAGGAACCGCTTCCAAGACCCCTTGGGCGACTAACTGATCCAGCTCTGCGTCGATCTTAGGCTTTAAAGCGAAAGGGACCCGGCGTGCCTTAAGTTTGATGGGCCTAACGGACGGGTCCAACTGAAGGGAGATTGGAGGGCCATTATATAACCCCAATGAGCCATCAAATATGGTCGGAAACTCTGCGCAGAACTTTACCAAGTCCGGGTCCGCAGTTCTAATCATGTTCACCCCGATTACCTCGATGCCTAAAGGGCCCATCCAATTCCTGCCCAGTAAGCTTGTATACGGCCTTTCCGTTATAAACAGATTGAGGTTCTCTCGGACCCCCTTGAATCTAACCTCGAATGTTCCAACCCCCTTCAACGCTATGGGGTTTTTTTTGGAAGTCTCTTAGCTTGAATGGGGAGGCTTCAAGTGAGGATAACTTTCCGGGGCAAATACTCCGGAGTGTTTTAGCTGAAATAATGGACATGGGGGATCCCGTGTCCAGGAACATGGGACATGATGTGGCCTCAATGTTAACTAGTACCCTGATGGAACTCGGGGCTTCTGAGCTAAGGCTGTATACTTGCAAGAGATCATACTGAGACCGGGCCGCGTCCACTTCAACGTTCGCCGTCTGTCTCCCTCGCGGGCTCTTGCTTTCCTCTCGACCCCCCTTGGCCTGACATGCGCGGGTGATGTGTCCGGACTTCCCACATCGCTGACACTTAGCGTCCCGGAACTGGCAAGTGTTCCGTGGATAGTCCCCACCACAGCTGCCACATTGATGTCCAATGGCCTCCGATGCGTTGTTCCGAGCCGTCCCTCCGCCAGGCCTAGGGGCACTCCTATGCCTCATCAATCACACCTCCTCCCTTCCCGAGTCGGAATCCTTTTCGGGGCTCTCATGATGAAACCCCACCCAGCTGGGTGTCGGTGTGGTTCCCCCCTTCCGGGCCTCTGGGGCCGTCTCCTCGGCCGTGATGACGATGGCCAGGGCGTCTTCCATCTTAAGATCTTTCTTTGAACAAAATTTCCTCAACAACTTCTTGTCCATCTGGCCACATATAAACTGGTTAAATAAAGCCTCATTCAAGTCATTGAATTCACACCAGCGAGCCAGCTTATGCAACTCTGTCAAAAATGTTGCGGCTGGCTCGGCAACCAAACGCCTATGATTAAAAAACTCTACCCGCCGGGACACCAATGTTGGTTTAGGTGCTAAATGGGCCGTAATAACGCCCACCAGGTCAGAGTAAGAGAGCTGATCCACTTTCCTGGGGTGCACAAGGCTCACAGCCAGCCCACACAAGTTATTTCCGCAGCAATTCAGGAACCAGTCTCACCGTGCGCCCTCCTTGGTAATGCCATAGCACCGGAAAAAAGACTCAAGCTGCGCTTGGCATATTTCCCACATGTCCGGGCGGCGTATGTCAAACTCCAGCAATGCCACCGCGCCAGCCAACCCCAACTGGGGGGACGGGATGGCGGGAGTACCTGCATGCAAGCTGGCAGACGTACCGGCATTGCTGGAAGTACTCGTAGTCCCCCTCGAGGAGCTCATGGCATTCAGCCTGGAGTTACCACCGGCTCTGAATCGCTGGATGCATAGGGCGGTGCAGCGTGGTCCCGTGCCGAGCTGCAATGCCTTGCGACGCTGAAGAAGCCACTTCCTTCAGCATCCCACCTTCGTCGCCAGTGAAATGTAGTGGGTGTCAGCGTTCCAAATTATGATCTCTTTCAGCGCTGACATGAAATGAATGAATGAAAGAGGGAGAAGCTTTGTTTTAATGCTGAGATGAACTTTCACCTAGTTCCTGGCTCTATAGTAGATAGCGTTACTTGGGCAACAGAGGGAGGGGGAAAATTCCTGTGAAAAGAAAGTGCTTGAGACGAAGAGATGGATCTGCATGGTGACCAATGAGACATTGGGGTTGAAGAACGGAAAGGGAGGGGTTTGGAAGGAGGTGCCAATCTTGGCTGCACCAGAGTTCAGGCATGTCGTTCTTCTATTCTTAAATAAATAAAAAAAAGATTCATTAGAGACCTTGCGTTTGAAAATGAAGTTTATTTAAGATAGCAATGAAACCTGACAGAGGGTTCCAATGAGCCAGGCAACTCCAAGAGACTTCAATTCTTCTTTTATTCCATAAAAGCAAGTAAAAAGACTAGAACAAGCTTACTTAGCAAGGAACAAACCGAGAATAAATATTCTTTGGGCTTCTGCTGCAGGCTGGCCACTGGGTGGAGTAATTGGCCCACAAAGCTGATTGGACCTAAAGCCCCGGCCAGCCCATGGTCCTAAGCCCCGGCCACCTATTGATAGAATCAGGAAACCACCGGCTAGGGCCGTTGCAACCCGGAAGCACAGCCAAGCCGATCCCGAGACACATCATTAGTATTTGCAATAAACATATATTTTCAAAGCATTTTGGCCTTGAAATAATACCTGTGAATTTTCTAGCATCAGCTGGGAGAAACAGTTAACTAGGGATCCTGCACACAAGAAATAAACATTTGCTAGATCCTTTCAACATGTTTATTTAAAAAGAAAAGAGGCAAGTTTCATAAATATAAATAAATTAAATTTGAAAACCCAATTTTTATAAATACCCAAACTATCATAAGAACAGTTACTATGATGATTACAGCAGATTCTTATTCCTGAGCTTTGTTTAGGAATCCCTTCTAGGAGCATAATATTATCTGATTTTAAAAGAAAACACAGTTAAAGTCTGCGTCTGGGTTCTGATACTAGGATTCCAAGTAATATCTTGCTCTTGATGCTTTATTAGCTGCTGCCTGCTTGCCTGCTTTTCTAAGCTTATCTAAGTAACTCTAAGGACTGAGTATATTATTAATAATGGAAAAATAAGCTCTCTAGATAGAGGATTCTGTGCTTCAGACCAATTTTTTTATTTTCATTCTGTGAATGTAAACCTTGTACTGAAAAATTATGACCTTATTCCACTGTCTAGTGAAAACGTTCAATATTAGAAATTCTGAAAATTAATCAGAGTCACATCGTTCCAATAATGTAAGTTTAAGTTCAGTATACATGCAAAATGCTACAGAACTACTATTGAAACAAAACAACTGCTATTTATGCAAAAATCGAATACATCTACAAATTGGTTAGAATAAGCTGGGAGGAGTTGTTGTTATGAAAAACTGTCCTGTGATTTCTTCATGTTAGTTGGAACAGAGATGGTATTCAGTAGGTTCTGACCAGTTGTGTAGAATTGGTAGCAAAAATTTTGAGTAATTTGGAGAACTGGTAAATACCACCTCTGACTGGCCCCGCCCCCATCTATTTTCTGCCTCCCGAGCCACAGCTTATCAGGAGGAAATGGAGATTTTGCAGTAACCTTCTACTGGAGTGGGGAAGGAAAGGCGATTTTACAGTATCCTTTCCCTGCCACGCTCACCAAGCTACGCCCAATAGTAAAATTTTGATAGAACCAATAGTAAAATTTTTTGAATCTCACCACTGAGTTGAAAGATATGCTAATTATAGCTCTGTATATTAGGAAGATGTTGGATTAGTAGAGGCGGATCTAAAAGTCACATTTCAGGGGTAGCCAACTTCTTATAAGATTGATATTAATGATAATTATAAGAAAAGGGGAAAGAGTCAATACTTAATATTCTAGCACCTTCTTGGAAAATAGAGATGATAGATTTGGTCCTCTGCCCACTTGGATCATTGGATTTGTCTACATTGCAAGGCTTATAAAAGACTCTCTAATTCCAGATGATCAATTTTTAGCCAAACACTACTTGCTAGTTTTGAGGTTAGGAGATTGAAGATTTGTAGGGCCAAAGAACTTTACATTCTTTTCCTTTGCAGTAATATTGATCAATAAAGATGCAAAACAGATTCCTGAAAATCTACTCAACTTTTTCCCAAATATTTTTCTAATTCATTCCTCCATGACATTTGAATGATATTATGAAATACATATCAGATTTTTATCCAAAAGATCAACAGCATCTGGAAACATATCTAAAGGAAGTGATTCAGGGGTGAAATGCTCCCGGTTTGGACCGGATCGCCTGATCTAGTAGTGATGGCGGCGGGTGGTTCGGAGAATCGGTAGCAAAAATCCTTGCGCCCCCCCCCATGCCCAGCTGAGCCGCGCGATCATCAGAGGCTTTTTTTTTACTTTTAAAATCATTTTTTCTACAACCTCTTCGGCTGAAAAAATGCTTTCAAAAGTAAAAAAAACCCACCTCTGATGATCGCGCGGGTCAGCTGGGATCGTCAGAGGCTTTTCAAAGCATTTTTTTCTGCAACCCCTTCAGCAGAAGAGGTTGTAGGAAAAAAAATGCCTTTAAAAGCCTCTGGCGATCCCAGCTGACTTGCCTTATCGTCAGAGGCTTCTAAAAGCATTTTTTTCTGCAACCTCTTAAGGTTGTAGAAAAAATGCTTTTAAAAGTAAAAAAAAAAAGTTGGCCACACTACCCAGTCACATTAACCCCCCCCCCCCCCCAAGCCATGCCCACAGAACCGGTAGTGACAAATTTTAGATTTCATCCCTGAAGTGATTGGGTATTTGGCTGTTTACTAGAGGTAAATAATTTTAAAGAAGTGACATTGCAACAAGTATTGGTAACATGGTAGTGAATTTATTTTTCAGCCCCTAGACATTTTTGCACAGTAACTTCATACTTTCCTAAATTACCCATCTAGTACTAGTGATAGTAGCAATGTTAATTTTCATATGTTTATAACTAAGAATATGCAAACTTAACATAAAACCATAATTAGTAATAGATCATGCTATAGTTCAATATTATAAAATATCACAAAATAAAATAAGCCTCTAAAGTAAAAGCCCAAGTCATATGTACTCAAATTAGTAAGAAATATTTTTTTAAAAAAAGAGTTTCACAGAAACCTAAGAAAAATAGGAAAATTTACAGATGCTGCCAACATTATTGGTATCCTTCCACTTTTCCCCAAAAGAGTTCTATGATGAAACGGACCAAAGTAAATGGCATCCACCTTTCTTTATTTCACGACTAGTAAAGCAAGCACCTTTTGATGGATGACTTAACATGTTATTATAAATAATTTGTCAGAGCTGATAAGATATGGTTCTAGGTAGCCATGTAGATATAGGCATATTGTGGAAGCATATATGTGTCAATAGATATATCATTGTTTGTACGTATACGTTATTTCCACAGTGATGTATTTATCACATAGTTGATTATAAGGCAAGTTGTACTGACATCAGTGATGATTTGGGTGGCTTGCGGTCCATTTTTATGAGGAATGTTAATACAGAGTGCCTCAATATATGTGAGCATCGGTGGTGCAGCGGAATAAAGTGCTGTTAAGTGCTAGCACTTAGCTGCCAGCTGCCTGCAATTAGTGCAAGTTCGAATCTCACCAGGCTCAAGGTTGCCTTCCATCCTTTCGTGGTAGGTAAATTGAGGACCCGGATTGTGGGAGCAATAAGCCAACTTTGTATAGAACAACACCGCTTGGAGGGGGGGGGGGAAGCTCTAATAAGCAGGTATATACAAAAAAGTATGCAGGCTATTACTATAATGCATTGAAAGCTGCCCTGAGTCAACGGAGAAGGGCAGCATATAAATTGGACTAATAAATAAATAAATAATAAAACAAAATGATGGTGTTAGAGAGATTCATTCCCCCCCCCCCAAAAAAACCCCACAACTGTTATATAGCTGACAGTACTTGCAGCTTAACTATGGCATCCATGAAACTTGATAATCCAACAAAGATAGTTCAAGTGTTTCAACTTGAGTTGCATGGTTTGTATATTTTGGGAAGTTGATAGAAGAAACTACTTAGTGGTTGGGAGGGATAGACCAGATTTTTTTTTTTTTTCAGCAGGTCATTGAAAAAGGTATAATACTCAGGTTTAGTGTGAATTTGTTGACTTATAAAAAGCATAACATAAAGTAAAAGTATCAAAAATCAAGGTAGGTGACCAAATATTAGGTAGGAAAATTGGAGAGAAAAATTACAAGATGTGTAAATTCTGGTAGAAAGGTAATGGATAATACGCAATCTGCTCTGGGGAATGAGTGTTGAAAGAAACTAAAATGGCTGTTATAAAGCAAAATGCTTTTGTCTTTTTATTGTTTAAGAATCAGTGTTGCAGGCAACAGAAGCTAAAAGAAACAGAGTGTATTGGAAATATGATACTTAGAATTGTTGCTGAATGAATGTAAATTAATAATAACTTTTATTTTTATTTGCGGTCACAGACCAAAATACAAATATAATTGTAAAAGAACGTGGGGAAAGTAACATCATAAACAGTTGGCTACCAGAAGCCTTGGCTGAGAGGAATTATAGCGTTCTCCTCTAATAGTTACAGCTATGAGTGTGAATTAAATAGAAAAGTGATTAATCTATGTTAAAGTTTTATGGGAAGACTATGAATTATACTAGGACCCAGAAACCTATGTTTGATTGAATCCAGCTTTAGCAATGGAAGTTCATGGTAGGATTTTGGAACAGTCTTAGCCCTGTTGACCTCACAGGGCTACTATTTCAGGTATTATGATGGTGGAAGAGTTTTCTATCTTGAGGTCCAGAAAGAAAATGAGATATAGATTGAATTAATAAATGAAGAAAAGTAAATAAGTACTTAATTAACAAAACAAATATAAAGAAAAAGTAAGTAGACCATGAGATTCATGGTCGGATAAATCCTCAAATGAAAGAGGTGAGGAGTTTAAAATATTTGATTGTGTGAAAAAAATAAAAACTCACTATATCACAAATTTAGGTTCCTTCCCATTGTACATGACAGGTGATTATATCAAATGATATATTAACATTACAATTGCTTCTGGTCTGTATTTTTGCATCAGATGCCTCCCTCCTTCAATTTGAAGTTTACAGAAAAATTAGGGGTGACGTGACAGCAGTATTCCAGTATTTGAGGGGTTGTCAACAAAGAGGAGGGGGTCAGATTATTCTCTAAAGCACCAGAAGGCAGGCTAAGAAACAATGGTTGGAAACTAATCAAAGAGAGAAGCAACCTGGAATTAAGGAGAAACTATCTAACAATGAGGACAATTAACCAGTGGAACAGCTTTCCTTCAGAAGTCGTGGGCGCTCCATCACTGGAAGTTTTTAAGAAGAGACTAGACAGTCACTTGTCTGAAATGATATACCCTCTCCTGCTCGAGCAAGGGTCTGGACTAGTCAACCTTCAAGGTTCATTCTATTCTATTCTATTCTATTCTATTCTATTCTATTCTATTCTATTCTATTCTATTCTATTCTATTCTATTCTATTCTATTCTATTCCATTCCATTCCATTCCACTCCACTCCACTCCACTCCACTCCACTCCACTCCACTCCACTCCACTCCACTCCACTCCACTCCATTCCATTCCATTCCATTCTGAAAATATTTGTGCTTAGTTTAGTCAAATTTTGTTCTGGAAATTAAGTAATACTATTAATTTTGCCATTGATGTATATTCCCCAGCTTTGGTTTTCCAATTTAATATTATTGGCAAAGTGACTCTTTTTAAGTTTTATCCCAACTTAATCCTTACACTATTAGCATATTCCTTAATAAATTGTGTTTTTTTAAAAATGTACTTACTTTAGAAAGATTCATAGTAGTAAAAACTGAAGTTTTATTATCTATAAAACATTTTGTACTAATTTTCTCTTAAATTATAGCTTGGGGTAAATGTCACTGAATTTTTTTCATAAGTTCTCTTGTTATAATGTAATTATTTCTTTTAAAAATGGCATCCATTTTATCCTGCAGTCTTTTATTTGTTCTGTCTCAATGCCATATTTTAATAGCAAGTTACATATATATATATATATACACATATTCTAATAGGTGTTCTTGGTTCTGTATACAGTAAATGTTTCAAATTATGGCATTCTTTCTTGAGGTCACTTTTTATTCTTCCAGCAATCTGTGAATATATTATCCAGGGTGAAGTTTGATCTTGCCAAATAATTCTTCTGTCTTTGGTCTATTTCTAGAATTTGGATGCACCACATCTGCATACATAATTACAATAATTTTCTTACAATAATTATCTTCAGAATAAAAGGCAATTGAGGATGAGACTAAAGACTAGATTGCCGGACATTGGGATTTGGCTACGTATGCAAATGTGTGCTACACATTATGTTAAACTTATAATTTAATTCTAGAAGAGATTGATTGAGAAATTGAAATTAAATTCCAATTGTTAGCTGGGGTTGAACCTTGGAACAAAATCATTTGCAAACATCATTGCCAAAATTTGAAATTTTACTCACATATTTAAACAGTTTAAAATGTGAAAACTATATAAATATGAAGAATTAGAACATATTCAAAGATTTTGAATATGTTCTAATTCTTGATATTTATATAGCTGTTACATTTTAAATTGTTTCCTAAATTACATTGCATTGTGTTTTGCAATTTATGAAATTATAAATGGTGCAGAGACTTTGTAACTGTGTTCCTTTATACTGTAAAACATAATATTTAGAATTATCTCAAATATTTCAAAAGTGTCATTAGCAATTTGTATTTAAGTTGTAGAATATATAACTAGAAGTTTAATCTTTCCTGTAGTTGATGCTATTGATAACAATTTTTCAGTATGAAATTTCCTCTTTTCTTTTTAATTTTGTGACTATGTGTTAAATTTTTTAGTTTCCTGATTTACAACAATGGAGAAAAATTAAAAAAGCAGCTTGCAATCTATAAAAAGCTGAAACCATGAAAAGGAGGAGGCTGACAAATGCATTATTACCGTTTACTATCGTTATTTTTATTTATTTTATTGAATTTCCAAGGGGACCAAATTGCCAGGATGTGGATAATTGCAATTAAAAACTACAAACATCAGCAAAACAATGCAAAAATAGTTTGTACTAACCTAATACTTTGTAATGGCCCCAATTATCTTCCCAGAATAGAAGAATTCTATAATTTTAAAAATATTTAGTTTCTGATTATAGGTTCTTCGTATATACATAACATTTTAAATTTAGATATATATATTTTTGTGACCAGAAAACTGATTTTCTTCCAGGATATTTTATGTAATTACTTTTGAGTTCCACCTCTTTCTTACAAAATGTTGATTTTCTTTTAATTATGGCACACTTCCTGAGATCAGATTGTTTTTATAGGAAAAGCTTCCTTTCCTGTGATTATATAGATTGTTATTTACCTTAATGGATGTAGTTAAAGTTAAAGAAAGGTATGATCTTGGATGTGTTTTTGCTCCATGTTGTTTAATTGCACCATAATTGCAAGAATGCATGGGAGGAAGTGATCTCCAGCTGAGCAGGAAAACACTGTCTTGAAACCATGAGAATGTTTTAGCAAACAATGTTTGGAACAATGGTATATGTCATGTAAGCTATTTGTCCTACATCCAATTTCTTTCCAGTTTTACATATATTTAGGACCCACTCTCTTTGGTGGGTTCAGAGAACAATCAAACATAAAGGGAAAAAAAGCTGCCAAAGTCATTATAGGTATAATACATTATGTTTTATGCAAAAAATTATTAAAATAAAATTTAAGTTGTTAAGCATGCATTTGTGTCTTTTATTTTCTTTACAGACAGTGGACATACATAAAGAAAAAGTTGCCCGTAGAGAGATTGGCATTTTGACAACCAATAAAAATACTTCCAGAACACACAAAATTATAGCTCCAGCAAACATGGAGCGTCCCGTAAGGTATATTCGAAAGCCGATAGACTACACAGTATTGGATGATGTAGGCCATGGTGTGAAGGTAAGACTTTGGTTCTTGTTCTAGACATTGTCAATCGTTTCAGATAACAAATAACACTAATATGATCTGTTATTTGATTTTTTCTAAATTGATTTTTTTCTAAAGTGCTTTATTCAAATATAGCTTGGAAAAGAAATTCAATATTTGGTGGTGATGATCATCATTTTCTTCTTGTTTTATATCAGTTTTTAAGCTTTTTGTATGTAGAATTTAGCTTCCTAATTTCTTTATGAACTGAATTTTATTTTCAAACTTTTCTTGAGAAAGCAATTATCATTATACAGAGTACATTATACTCTATACAGAGGAAACGCAGCTACAAATATCAGCTTTGTCATGAATCTAAAAATACATTTATGATGCTTGCCCTACCATTTTAAAGAGCCTTGACTCTTCTGATAGAATGAGCTCTAATTTCCTGCTGTTTTGTACAGGAGTTATGAGGAATGTTCTTTGAACTTCTGAAGATAGAAACTGTAGTCATTGTAGTCATATAGTGATTTATGACTACAATGGAGAGCCTGCCAATTATGGCTGTATGTCATGAGAGTCATAAAGTGAGTCACCCACATGACCAGCCCAGTTTTAAAAACTTTTTTGCAGTGGTTTTTAAGAGAACCTATTGTTCATTATGGGACATTTATGACAAAAACTGTTTTTCAACAAAAACATAGAAAATTGCAATCACGTGACTGCTGGATACCACAAACTGCCATAAATGTGGACCAGTTGCTAGGCAATCAAAATATGGTCATATGATTCTGTGTGTGAGAGAGAAAGAAGAAGAGAGGGGACAGGGAAAGAGAGGGGGAGGGAGAGAGAGGGGGGAGAGAGAGACAGACAGAGAAAGAGGGAGGGAGAGAGAGGGGGGGAAGGAGGGGGCCGAACTTCAGAATAAGGCCATGGTGATGCAATGGTTAGAATGCAGTATTGCATGCTGACTCTGCCAACAGCCAGGCATTCGATCCTGAGTGGTTCAAAGTTGACTCAGCCTTCCATCCTTCCAAGGTTGGTAAAATGAGGACCCAGATTGTTGGGGGCAATATGCTGACATTGCAAACTGCCCATAGAGTGCTATAAAGCACTGTGGGGTTGTATATAAGTCTAAGGCTATTGTTATTGCCATAAGTACCATTTGGGGGGATATCTGTTGAAATTTTGAATGGTCACTAAAAGGCAGAAACTAGATAAGGGGAAGAGAATATTAAAGACTTGTTTTCCATTGGATGCAAAAGAAGATTGCTATCTCATTACATTAAATAAATATTATTGTAATATTTGCATCCAAGGGTATTTTTGCTTGTTTATTTTTGGGGCAAAATGCTTGTCTTATGTTTGAGATAAGCAATACTTCAGTTTATGTCTTCTTTTAGCTTTCATGTGTATATTAAAAATAATCTTTACATTAGTTTTTTTTCTAGAAACAAAGATAATCATTTCTTGAAACTGTTGAAGCATTTGGATAGTTCATAATAGCACTATATGTTAAACATCTGTTTTGGTGAAAGCTCAGTGAACAAAGGCAATGATGCAGAAGGAACTGTTGAAGGAACAAGGAAGTAGGAGTATAACATCAGATCTGCTTTTTTCCCCTTAAAGCAGTTTATGCAAGTCACTTCCTTGAAGCCTTTTAAGTAGAGACGTGCTGTGCAAAAGACTATAAAATGACAACTCTGTATATTTAAAATTGCCCAAATTACCAGTCATTGTACTCCTAATGGATTTCATTCTTTATAAAGGCAACCATTTCTGATTATGAATCTTGTATAGCAGTAATCAGAGGTCAAATTCAGATGCGTTCGTCAAGCCATTATAAATTGATGGACTTTTTCATTACTATGTTCATTTATTAAACTTGTGTGCTGCCTAACTCTCAACAAATTCTGGCTGTTTCATAACAATCAAAGAAATTACAAAAAAAAAAGCATAAAATATAAAGATAAAATTGCACAATGAAGTGAGGCACAATGAAGTAACCCTTGCCAAAGGCTTGGGTTAAAAGCCAGGTTTTCACAGCTCATCTAAACAGCAGCAGAGTAGGTGGCTATCCAGATCTCAGGGTGAGAGCAGGTACTATTAAGATAAGGCACTCTGGAGTCCCAATGGATTATATTGTTTAAATTGTGTGGCAAATCTTCAGGATCAAATCAGCCAGGCAAATGTATGGGAGATAGCGAATCCCTTTATTATTCATTTTCTATGCAAGGAGCATTTCATTTGTGGTTGCATGCATTCACCGAAGAGTCTTAATTTGTTGAAGAATGCACATATGTGGAAGATCTAAACTGGTATGAATGTCATTTCATTTCAATTCATTCATTCATTCATTCATTCATTCATTCATTCATTCATTCAATCAATCAATAATCAACCAATACATTTGTGTATCTATCCATTTTACACATGCTATTGAAACCTAGTAGGAAATTTCCTTTTGGTTGTCTCATTTGAAATACATTTAAATAAATATAGCAATTGTAATTTTTGAAATATGCATTTAATTACAGGATATTTATTTTCCAGATTGTAGTGTAGTGATAATGAAATTGAGTTTAAATGTCTAATCTGAGATCAAAAGTCTTATTTTTTGTTTCATATAGTAAACACTTCCACTTAAACAACCACTACAGATAACCCTCTACTTAGATCACAGTTGAGCCCAAAATATATGTTGTTATGTGAGATACTTGTTAAGTGAATTTTGCCCCATTTTACTATCTTCCGTGTCTCAGTTGTTAAGTGAATCCCTGCAGTTGATACATTAGTAACCAGGTTGTTAAGTGAATCTGGCTTCCCAATTGACTTTGCTTGTCAGAAGGGTGCAAAAGGTGATCACATGATTTTGGGACACAAATATGAACCATTTGCCAAGCATTCAAATTGTTGAGTCAGCATGCTACCCTGACAACAGAGACGCCTTCTCCTGATTTATTATTAGTCCAATTTATATGCCGCCCTTCTCCGTAGACTCAGGGCGGCTTACAATACATTATAGCAATAGCCTGCATACTTTTTTGTATATACCTGCTTATTAGGGCTTTCGCCCCCCCCCCTCCCAAACTGTGTTGTTCTATACAAAGTTGGCTTATTGCCCCCACAATCCGGGTCCTCAATTTACCTATCTCGAAAGGATGGAAGGCTGAGTCAACCTTGAGCCTGGTGAGATTCAAACTTGCAGTAATTGCAGGCAGCTGGCAGCTAAGTGCTAGCACTTAACAGTACTTTAGTCCACTGCACCACCAAAACTCTATTAGCTATCAGTCTGATTGGCTGAGAAGCAGTTACTTCGAGCGCAGGAATTCCGTGCCTCCTTATTGGTTAATGCCGTCTGACAGCCGCATATATAAGAGCTGTCAGACGCAGTTATCGGTAGTGGGTTTTTGGAGTTGTTGTTAGCGGGGTTGTTGCCCATTAAAGAACTTGTTACGAATCCCTCGTGTTGCCTCAGTTAACGACCCCCGTCTCCCGTCAGAGCACAAATTTTGATCATGGGGATGCTGCAAAGGTGGTAACTGTGAAAAACAGTTATAAGTCAATTTTTTCTGTGCTGTTGAACTGTTGTAAGTCGAGGACTACAAGTAGTTATATAACTTTTTTATGGCATCCCAAGGCTTTCAAAATTTTCTAAATTTTTGATGTACTGCTATCTGTTTCTTGGAGATGAATCACGAACATAATCATTTGAATCAACATGATTCAAGGATAACTGGCTTCTTGTTAAGCACATTTTGATTGGATCAAACTGTCATTATTTCATTCCTATTTTTCTTAGCTGGGCTTTATTTCTATACATAGCACCACAGAAAAAGAAGAAGAATATAGAATTGTCTGAATGAAGCGTACTTGGAAAAGAAAAAATAAATTGTTTGTAATTCTGTAGAAGTACTTAAGCTTCTCATGGAAAAGCTCACACTTTTTTAAAAAATGCTTTGGGTACGGAGTTAGAAGACGCATCAGTACAGTTCCTTTACTGTGTGGCTGCTTAGATATACGACTACATGAAGAGAAAATAGTGTGAACTAAACTGGCATAGTGTAAGCTAGACTAGTGTTTATCTCTATAAAAGCAGCTTTGGGATAGAAACACAACTGCAGCATAGAAATGGCTGCTTCATTCATCATGTGATGCAAATTGACTTATTATAAAACCAGTTCAATGAAGGATATACTGATCAACATCAACTGGTCATTAGGGAGGTTTTCATGTCATATTACTTTATAAATTCTATTTTATAAATACCAGCCAAATTGCAGAGGAATTTTGGTACAATTTGCCACCATCTCCAGTCCCTCCTCATTTCTACCTGAAAATGTTCTCTATTGTTCTTCAGTCTGTGTATTTAGTGCTAGTTTCGAGACTGTGTCCCAACTGCTGTAACCATAACACCATATTTTCAGTTATGAGAGAAGAACTGTTTCAAATCTTTCGGGGGGGGAATGGCACTTGTTAGTCACAAGTGAAAGCTTGATGTATCTGAATTGCAACTGCCAGTTACAAAAAAAAAAAAAAAAGCCAAGAAAATATTCATATCAGTATTTAAAATCTGCCATGTGGACAGTAATAGATGTGCCATTAATTTTTGCTTTTCTTCCTCCTTTTCTTTTTGCCAACGTAAGTGGCTAAAAGCCAAGGTAAGGAGTTATTTATCATTTGATCCAGAACACCCCGTGACAATAGAGGCTGAGCCATTACACTTGAAAGCTAGTACTCTCTCCTATACTTCTCTGCTCCTTTTTCCACTCATAGGTTATTTAGATGCGTTTAATTTCAGCTCCAACTGACAGTTTTAATATAATACTGATATACATTGACAGAGGCATTTTATTCATAGATAACATTTAATTTCTCTAACAACATAGTGCTTTGCTTTGATCCAGCAGATGCATTCTCTCTTTTAATGTTTTAAACAAGGTTTCCCAGAAACACTTGCATGCCTATGGTAATCAGATGCAGTTGGAAAAAATAAATACATTGATAAATCTTGAATATAAAAAGCATCTCTTTGGTTTAATACGGTCACTAAAATCAGATTTGTTTCATAAATCAGCACTGCTTAGACTTTATTCACCGGTGGGCATGAAATTGCAAAAGGGATGGTGGGAGAAATGAATTACCCTTAAGCCTAACTGAGTAGGCAGCAAAATAAGCTGTATTCAAAAAGCTGTCTGGGAATCCTTTCTTCATATTATGATGCTGAAGCATTCAACATTGATCTGAACTATTCCATTAAAAAAAAATTAAAGCATTATTCTGGTTTTCAGCATGGAAGCAATCAGCCTGCAAGAACTGGCACTTTGTCGAGAACAAATCCTCCTACACAGAAACCACCAAGTCCTCCTATGTCAGGCCGAGGAACGCTAGGGTAAGAGCAAGGTTCCTGCTTTTTATGTTGACAAAGACCACAATTCTGTCTCTTTATTTTCTAATGGGAAATAACTGGAACCCTAAGTCTATCTACTTCTAAGAATTCACGTAGTGGTCCCAGAACCAACTCCTAAATGATGATGTGAAGATACCAACTTAATTGATGGAGTTCCCTTAAAGTTCTGTTGCTGTCAAAAAAGTTTTCTGAATATCCAAAACGAATTTTTGTTCTGGAACCAATAAAACACTTTGTTTAGGTTGCTGAACAGAAAAAAAAACCTGATTAAACCCAATCCATTTTCTTATTCTAATTCAAGAGAATATCCATTCTGGGAGAAAGGCTGAACTTAGAAAGGAAGATTTTATTTCATACATATTTATTTATTTATTTATTTTATTGAATTTGTATACCGCCCTACTCCCAAAGGACTCAGGGCGGTGAACAGCCACGGAATAAAACATATAAATACAAAATTTAAAATAGATTAAAACAAATTAAATAATTTGGCTGAACAAATTTAAAACCCTGATAGTTTTAAAACCAGATTTAAAATTTCCATATAAAAAGGGGAAAGACTTAGGTCAGGCCAGCTTGATGAAATAGGAAGGTCTTGAGCGCGCGACGGAAGGTATGCAGATCCGGGATCCTCCGTATCTCCAGGGTGAGCTCATTCCAGATCGTAGGTGCCCCCACAGAGAAGGCTCTCCCCCTTGGGGCCGCCAGTCGACATTGTTTGGGCGACGGCACCCAGAGGAGCCCCTCTCTATGGGAGTGTACTGGTCGATGGGAGGCTATTGGTGGTAGCAGGCGGTCCTGTAAATAACCAGGTCCCAAGCCATGGAGCGCTCTAAAGGTGATAACCAAAACCTTGAAGCGCACTCGGAAGACCACCGGGAGCCAGTGCAGCTCGCGCAGGAGAGGTGTTACATGGGAGCGCCATGTCGCTCCCGTCACCACCCGCGCGGCCGCACTCTGCGCCAGTTGGAGCCTCCGAGTACTCCTCAAGGGGAGCCCCATGTAGAGAGCGTTACAATAGTCCAGACGGGAGGTGTCGAGGGCATGAGTGACCGTGCGTAAGGAGTCCCGATCTAGAAAGGGACGTAACTGGCGAATCAGGCGAACCTGATGAAAAATCCTCCCGGTCATGGCCATCAAATGCTCTTCTAAAGACAGCCGTGAGTCCAGGAGGACACTCAAGTTGCGGGCCCTTTATGTGGGGGCCAATGATTCGCCCCCAATAGTCAGCGATGGCACCAGCTGACTATATCGGGACGTCGGAAACCATAGCACTCGGTCTTGGATGGGTTGAGCCTGAGCCTGTTCCTCCCCATCCAGATCCGCACGGCCTCCAGACACCGAGACATCACTTCAAGGGCATCGTTGGCGTGGTCTGGGGTGGAGATGTACAGCTGGGTGTCGTCAGCGTACTGATGGTATTCCACCTCAAAACCACGGATGATCTCGCCCAGCGGCTTTACATAAATGTTGAACAAGAGGGGCGAGAGGACCGATCCTTGTGGCACCCCACATATAAGGGGCCTCAGGGTCGGCCTTTGCCCCCCCGTCAACACAGACTGCGACCGGTCGGAGAGAAAGGAGGAGAACCACCGTAGTACGGTGCCTCCCACCCCCAACTCTTCCAACCGGTGCAGCATGATACCATGGTCGATGGTATCAAAAGCCGCTGAGAGATCTAACAGGACCAGGACAGAGGAGCACCCCCTGTCCCGAGCCCTCCAGAGATCATCCACCAACGCGACCAATGCCGTTCCCGTGCTGTACCCAGGCCTGAAGCCTGACTGGAACGGATCTAGACACGTTGTTTCATCCAGGTACTGGGGGAGCTGTCGTGCAACCACACTCTCAACAACCTTCGCCACAAAGCGAAGGTTGGAGACTGGACGATAGTTAGCCAATACTGCCGGGTCCAGGTAAGGCTTTTTGAGGAGAGGTCTCACCACCGCCTCTTTCAAGGCGGTGGGAAAGACACCCTCGCCCAATGAAGCATTTATAATCCCCTGGAGCCAGCCTCGTATCACCTCCCGGGAAGCCAGCACTAACCAGGAGGAGCACGGGTCCAACAAACATGTGGTCGCATTCAGTCTACCCAGAATCCTGTCCACGTCCTCAGGGGTCACAGGATCAAACTCATCCCAGATAACATTCTCAGGACCTGCCTCCGTCATCCCCACTGGATGTACCCAGTCGGAGTCCAGATCTTCCCGAATCTGAGTGATTTTGTCATGCAGATACTGAACAAAATCCTCGGCTCTTCCCTCCCGCGCTTCCTGGTGGAGCAGGGAGCCGGTCACCCTAAACAGGGCGGCCGGGCGATTATCTGATGACGCAATAAGAGCAGCAAAATGAGTACATTTTGCTGCTTTTATCGCCACTAGGTAATTCTTAATATGAGATCTTACCAGTGTCCAGTCAGATTCAGCACGACTGGCCCTCCAACTACTCTCTAGGTGTCTTTTCCGGCGCTTCATCTCCCTTAGCTCCTCGGTGAACCAAGGAGCCAGGTGAGATCGGCACTGGGTCAGAGGCCGCAAAGGCACGACTCGATCCAGAGCTCCAGCGGCCGCCCTATCCCAGGCGGCCACTAGGTCTCCAGTCGAGGCGTGAGCCAGAACCTCGGGGATTGGCCCAAGCTCCATCTGGAACCTGTCAGGTTCCATCAGGTGCCTGGGGCGGTACCATCTTGTCGGTTCCCCCTCCCTGCGGCGGGGTGCAGCGGTTTGAAGGTCAAGGCGAAGGAGAGAGTGATCCGACCATGACAAGGGCTCGATGACTATATCCCCTATCTCGAGATCACTCAGCCACTGTTCAGAGACAAAAACCAAGTCCAGCATGTTTCTCCCCGCGTGTGTAGGGCCATGAATTAACTGGGTTAGGTCCATAGCCATCATGGAAGCCATGAAGTCCCGAGCCACCTCAGATGCCTCACCCACGGACGGCAGGTTGAAATCCCCCATGACCCTAAGTCTGGGGGTATCAACCGCCACCGCGGCGATAACATTGAGAAGCTCGGGCAGGGCTGCTGCCACGTGGCAGGGAGCCAGGTACATGATCAGCAAACCCACCTGAACCCCATGACCCCACTTCACGAGGAGAGACTCACAGCTGGCCGTCTGAGGGACAGTGGCCTCCCTCGGCCTAAGGCCTTCTCTAATAACAACCGCTACTCCCCCACCCCTCCCCTGTGACCTCGGCTGATGGAATGCGTGGAAGCCTGGTGGGCACATTTCTACCAGAGGGACCCCTCCCTCCGGGCCTAACCAGGTCTCCGTAATACCCGCCAGGTCCGCTCCCCCCTCCTGAATAAGATTACAAATTGGGGGGGGGGGATCTAAGAAGCCTTTAGGCCTCCTTAATAAATAACCCCTAATGCCTTTTGGATATGTTAGATTGCACATCTGGTTATACTTGCTAGATCAGGGGTGTCAAACTGGATTTCTTTGAGGGCCGGATCAGCATTGTAGTTCTCATCTGCGGTCTGGCCGGGGAGTGGGACAAACACCTCCTGCAGCACCTTGCCGGTCAAAACAGGCCATGGGGGGGGACGAACCTGAATCCTGTGTTTCATTTTTGGGCTGGACGGCCTCCTGTAGCACCATGCTGGCCGAAACTGGGCACGGGGGTTGCCCCCCCATGCCCCATTTTGGTTGTCAGAGGCACTGTGGGCCAATCCTTCGCTATTCCCAGACCGGCCCCTCGGGCCAGATTTAAGCACTCTGTAGGCTGGATCTGGCCCACGGGGTTTGAGTTTGACATCCCTGTACTAAATTAACCAATACCCATGCTGGCAGGCAATGAATGTGGTTACTGAATTGGTCAGAGGCACCGTGCTGGAAAAGGCTGTTCTGTTGCATGGGCAGGAAGGTTGGTAACTAGCCATCTTTTCTTCATTTAGATACTGTATGTTGTTGCACTATTAAGTATCAAGACACTCTCAAGAAGGGTGAAAATACTTTATACAGTAGGCTAGCTGCATCAGGAGTGTGGAGATACAGAGTCAGCAGCTGCTCTGGTGGTTGCACATTAGTATCAGTGTGCCCTTTTAGAGATAAAGCTCCCTGATCTATCAAAGGGGTAGCATAAAATGTGCAGAGGCAAACAGCGGCCCTTTAAATTTGACAGAGAAGAGCCCCAAGTTGACGCAGTTTGGAAAATAATGTTTGGCATAATGCATGGAAAAATAACCAACAACCTTTTCTTTTTAAGAAGTAAAAGATGTTGCTTTCTTTTTTTTTTTTATTGAAAAAGTTTTCAAATACAAGTTTTTCCCCCTTCCCCCCCTCTTCCCTAACCCCCCCTCACCACCCATCCCCCCCCTGTGACTTCTTCACAATAGGCTATTTCATAACTAATTACATAATATCTTACCTTTCCCTTACTCCCTCCTCAAAATACTGACCCTTAGCATAATATTCTTATAACTCCCATTTTTGCGATAATCTGCCCTTTTTCTCCTCCCCTAAACTTATAGTGTATTATTAAAACAATTTAACATTTAGTCTTTTATATATATTAATATAACATTTTAAAGCGGCCTTCTCCCTACATCAAAATTTAACATTTATTCAGTTCTATCCAATTCCTCCACTCCCCTAAATATATGACTTAAAGATCCTTTTTCTTAAACTAATCAATCAGTAAACTAACCTATTTCAACCCAAATTCCTACAAAATCATGCAATACAATTCTAAATATAATCCACTGCCCACTCTACTAAAATATACACATATCTATATATGCATTCCATTTTGTAAAAAGAAAAAAGACAATAACTTTAAATTTATAATCCATATAATATCTTCTTTGGTGTCTTTCCACTGGATTGTTAAATCCATCACCCATAATAGGGTAAAATAACATGCTGGTGCAACAGTTTGTTCAAAATCTTCAATCATCTTCTGCCCCCATCAGTAGTAAATATCCTCATATATATATAAAAGTAAAAACAACCACCCGAGTGACATTATAATTATATCCATATAGTTATAGTTGTGGTATTCATCAGGATTGTTGATTCCCATCATCCTAATGGGTAACATCCAGATCTTCTGCATGCCCCAGCGTGACTCTCTTGCCTTGTAACTCAAAATAATTATAATATATTTACCAGTAAAAGAAATCCAGAGTAGATAATTCAAATCCAACAAGGTAAGGCTCTTTTCACATCCCAAAATCACGGCATTGCAGAGATCTGCCACTATCCTCAAGATAGTATTAAACAATTGTTCGCCTCCACTATCTTTTCACATATTCATTCATTTTTTAAAGTCCCTGGCTTCACTGTTGCTTGGTTTAGAAACTGCTGTTTCTATGAGATCTATTTCTTTTCTTTTTCTTTTGCGGGTTGAATTTCCATCCTCGTTTCCTTCCTACCAGTTGTGTGTCGGCTGATCGATTTTCATTCTGCTTTATGAGTTGATCTTGTTGGTTTTGTTTTGTCATCTCATCTTTCTTCTCCATCACTTGTATATCAACTGGTTGATTTACACACTTGTCTGTAACTTGATGGTTCATCACATTGGAGTTGGATGACACTGCTCTCATATTTATAGACAGTCCAGCTGGGGTATCCAGGGAGTCCAAAGACAATTTATCCACCACAGCCTCTGTAATTTGATATTTTCCTTTTGTTTCCAACTCCTTTTGCTTATCCTGTATTGTGCCTAAAGATATTAAGTTCATTTTTAAAAATTTTTGATAAAATTCTTCCGCTTTTTCAACAGTATTCAGTTGATATCTTACTCCTTGGTGTCTCAATATTAAACCAACTGGGGCATCCCACCTAAATAGGATATTTCTTTTTTTTAACTCAGTCACTAGAAAGCCAAATTTCTTCCTCTCCATTAGCATCTTAGGCGGGAGCTCCTTAAAAATCCAAATCTTTCTTCCATGAAATTGCAAAGTAGAATTAAAAGAGTTCTGCACAATATTATTCCTAATTTCTTTATCTGTAAAATAAATCACCACATCTCTAGGCAATTGCCTTTGCTTTGCCAACCAGGAATTTATTCTATAAATTCTATCAATCCTGCAAAACACTTCATCAGGTTGAACCTTTAAAATCCCAGCCAGAATTTCAGAAGATATTTTCCTTAAGTCATCTCTATTATTTTCCTGCAGACCTCTCAGTCTAATTGCATATTCTGTAAAATTATATTGAGTCATTAAAACTTCTCTTTCAATCCTCTGTTGCACATTTTCTTCATTACCAGTCTTTTGGTCAACCTCCATTTTAGGTTTGTCTTCTGAGCTATTATCCTGAATGTTTACCAAATCCTTTTTAATTTTTTGAATCTTGTCATCCAAATTCTCCTCAGTTTCTTTCATTTTAGACTCTAATAGTTTAGTCTTTGCATCCAACTGAATCAGAAAGTCTGATAAACCATTAGCTGTTTTTAAAATCTTTCGATTCAAAAAGTCAAACTTTGATTTCACCAATTCACCAATTTCTTTAATTTCCTGCTTAAATTTTTCAAGTTGCTGGTTCACAATCTCATCCCTTCTTACAATCTGTTCAAGAAGAAATTCTATTATATTAAAGTCAGGTTTCTGACACTGGAGAGTTAGAACTTGTTGATGTAATTTGTTAATGGGGGAATTTCCCCCCGCTGCCTGTTTGTCTAACTGTATAAGTCCCGGTGCCATTTCCCACACAGACAAGATTTAGTGGAAAAGAGAGGAAAAAAAAAAAGGCTTGTTTCCAACCAAGATCAATATCAGATCCCCAGGAAAAAAAAAGAAAAAAAAAACAAGAGTGAGAGTGAGTTTTTGCCTCAATTACAGCCAGAAGTATTCATTCCGCTACTTTGTAATAGAAAACGGAAGGACTTTCCCTTTTCAGCCTCTCTTCAAGCCTCAGCAATCGCCACTTTAAAAATCTTTTTTCCTTTCACTTCTTAAACAACTTCAGTAACTTTTCTAAAATAAAAAAAAAAAAATACTTGCGCTTCAGGGTCAGCGGTCCAGCTCACGTCTTCTTTAATTAGTTTAACAAGTTTACAGGCTTGCTTTTGCCACCTAGCTCTGTGTGTAGCAGAGATCTCCCAGAGCCCGGAGCATCGGCTGGGGATACGGGAAGTCTCTTCCGCTCCGTCCCAAAAGTAAATAAAAAACTTTTGGGATTAGGCAGAGGACTCTACCCACCCCAGCCGGCTCTATCTCCATTTCCTCATGGAAACGGAGTTTTTTCGAGCCGCCATTCCGCTATAAAGGCGGCTCTTTACAGGCAGTGGGTACGACGATCCCGAAGGAGTGTCCAGCGGGGACAAACAGCAAACCGGAAGTTTGCTGTTGCTTTCTTGATAGAACTGCAGAATAATCAAGAATCAATTTTGCCACTTTTGGAAACAGCTTATGCTAGTTTAAAAATGGGATTTACAGTGCATTCAGAAAGTACTCAGACCCCCTTCACTTTAGCCTGATTCTACAGTTGTTGAAATTCACTTTTTTCCTCACTAATCTGCACTCAGTACCCTATAATGAGAAAGTGAAATCAAAATTTTAGAAATGTCTAAACACCCCCCACCCCCCACCCCCACTGCATAAAACATAATCTATCAAGCCAAATAGTTCCAAATAGAGATTTAAGAAAACTTAAAAGAATTTTTTATATGGAAATAATTTATTTGACTTTAAGACATTATTTATAATGTGATAAATAAGGAAATAATTGGATGACTATATACTTTTCCCCCCCTAAAAGGGGGTGAAAATTTAGATGTGTCTTGTATACGAAATGTAGCCCCGCCCACCCACTGGCCCCCATCCTTTGGCATCTGCCTCGCAGCAGTAGAAATGGTTAAGTTGTGGTTTGGAGGAATATATGAGGGAAATTTGGTTTATTATTGATAAATATAATCAATTGATTTGTAATAAATTGAATTGCATGGAAATAATTGGAATATTCATGTTCATATTGATTAATATACAAAAAAAGATAGTTATATAACTAATTGATTTATATTAAAATGTTGAATTTGTATTAAACAATTGTAATATTACATAATGAACCAATGTGAGGATGGATATAAAAATAGATGACAATGGGAAGGGGTATAATATAGAATAGAAGGGAAAAATTGAATTTGATTAAGATTAGAGATGAGGATGAAGGATAATATTGGTTTTTAAAAAAATAGCTGAGGAATACATATGGCAAAAAGGAAATATAGAAATTGTAAATTTAATTGAAATGACTAAACACTGTTTAAATTTGTGAACCAGCCAAATACTCTGTTCAAAGAAAATACATTGTATGTTTGTATGTGTGTTTGTCTAAAAAATAAAAAAAACTTTTGATAAAAAAAACAAAACAAAAAAGGTAGGTGCGTTTATACTCTGAAAAATACGGTACATCTTTAGCAAATGCGCTGTAATTGCTGAAAACCTGAAGAAAAAGTGTGTAGGAGACATACAGTAAATTTGGGGCTATGGCAACAAATTGGTAAAGGCAACAAACCGTAACAGGAAATAAAAACAAAAATTAAAAAGGTAACTGAAGAAGAAAAGAGACTATAGTTAAAATTAATTGGCTCTATGATTTATTACATTTTTACTCCTGCTAACTAACATTGCCTCTACTTATCTGTAACATTTCATTTGTTCTTTAAATTCTGAACGCTCTTTTTAAGGATCTCATCAAGTCCATCCAGCCACAATTTTCTGAATCTTTCCCTTCCTCCTGACTTGCATGTTTTGCAATTTGACCCTCATCCTTGCTCAATATACTTATTTCATACTTGTCAATCACTTTGGAATTCAATCCACTCCGTACATTCTTAAACCTTTCAATTCTTGTTTTACAACCTGCATTTCTTAAATATTTCACTTCTGCTGCATTTAACTTCTGTATTTTGTCTGATGCACACAACTCTCACTTCCATGTAATAAAGTGGCCACAAACATATTCTTATGTACAGCTAGGGAACATTCATTTGTCAAACAGACTGCATGATTTACTTTTTTATCAACATCTATTTGCTCTCATTTTTTGCCATTTATGTAGAATTTGCAGTGATTTTCTCACTCTTGCTGCCAGACACAACTATCTAGGTTCTTGTTATATTAATTTTCAAATCCAAACTCATTTTATGAAACAATCAAATATTCATTGCAGATTATTAGCAAGGCATCACTCAGTCAGCCAATGACATAGCACCATTTAAATGCCTACATACATAACAAATTTACTCTTATGCCCCTACCAACATGTCTTTAATGTAATTGGAGGCATTCTTGATACCTAAATTCTTTAAACAACCAAGAGAATATTATACATCTCTGCCTTACTCCTTACCATTAACTAAATATCCCATTTGTTGCTCTGCATGCTTAATTTCATCGTATGCTGTTCTTATTAAAATCAGCAACTATTCCTTAATTTACCTGTTCACACTACACATTCCATAATTCAAACCTTTGCACTTTTTTAATTTTTTTTTTTAAAATTTTGATTTATATGCCACCCTTCTCCGAAGACTCAGGGCGGCTTACAATGCGTTAAGCAATAGCCTTCATACTTTTGTATATTTATACAAAGTCAGCTTATTGCCCCCACAATCTGGGTCCTTTTGCCTTTTATAAATCAATTAGTGTACAATAAAATTCCTTTCTCACATTCTCCCTTTTCTTCTTGTGTAGAGAAACAATAATGGCATTCTTCTAGTCACCAGGTACAGATTAAATAAATTTCACAACTACTCCATAAGCAAATCACATTCCATGTTCCAATGTTTATTCATTTTGCTGAAGGCTCCTTGTTTAGCCCTCTTCGCCCACTACCAAAACTATTCTTTATTTCCATCAAAACCACTTCACAATTTTTCTGTCCCCTAACCATTCCTTTGGTGTCTTGACTTTTATGCAACTATGCTTTTCTCTAAATAGACTTAGTGCAATATATTTCCTAATCCATTTTTGCAATAAGCATTATTTTGCTTAATTTGGGTTCTCAGTAATAGAGACAGGGTAAAGAAGATGACCAGCTACAGGCTGCATTTCATCAAGTTGATGGAAGTGCAAGCAACACTTTTATTACCAAACATGTTATTCTGTGTAAGGTTACTTCTGTAATCTGAAGACTTATCAGCCTTCCAAGTAAAACAGACAGGACATAGGTTTACATGAGCTAATTCTATTTTATTGTAAGACTACATTAACAAAATCATGAAAATTTGAATTTCCCACTGCCACTTTTAACCGTCGGTCAGGCAATGTCGGTGGCGGCCCCCAGGGGGCGAGCCTTCTCTGTGGGGGCACCCGCCCTGTGGAATGAGCTGCCTCCCGGAATACGATTGATCCCGGACCTCCGGACCTTCCGTAAAGCCCTGAAGACTTTTTTATTTCATCAAGCCGGCCTAGCCTAAATGGTTTTTAACTGGGATTTTAAATTTTATGGATTTGGGGTTTTAAATTGGGTAGCCAATTATTTAATTTTTTAATTATCTTAACTTTTGTATTTGTATGTTTTTTAATTTTGGCTGTTCACCGCCCTGAGTCCCTTCTGGGAGAAGGGCGGTATACAAATTAAATTAATAAAATAAAATAAAATAAAATAAAACCACCTAATTAATTAGAGCAGGGCCTTCCTAAATTTCTTCTTCCAACTATTAATTCACTGAAGGCTTCTTCCTCTCTTGCCTAATTGTTTCCTGGCAGCATCTTGTCCCTGAAAGTCATCTTCACATTCAGTTACATGTTGTTGCCCATATTCTACCAACTAGGAGATTATGAGTGTGCTGTCACACATTCAGTTTTGTCATAAATTACCTAATCTTAGAACAATGTTATTAAAAAAAGAGTACTGTGTTACTGAAAATAATTAATTAAATATTAATAGGCTGATTTGCTTCTATAAATAGCCATTGTTTAAGCCTAATTGGGATTGAAATTTCTGTCACTAAGTGATGCAGTTGTTAGGCAAAACATCATGTGACTGCAATACTTAGTGACCTCAGTTGTGATAGCTTTCTTATGTGAGGACCACACTATTATTAGGCAACTGTATTACCCTTATTCTGTCCTGCTGTGCTCACTTCCCCTCACCTGTCTATCTCACCCTTCCATCTTTGCCCTTTGGGTCACCTTGCTCTCCATTGCCCTGCCAACCTTTGCCCTCTTCTTCCTCCACTGCTGATTAGGTGTGCAGAAAAGTCAGCTGAGGGTGGCAATGGGCAGGGCAGCCAAAAGGGCAGAGATGGGAGAAGAAATAGGAAGGTGGTGGGAGGAACTGAAGTACACTTTACAGTCAGAAATGCAGGAAGGGCTGCCAAGTGTCTAAATTTTTGTCATGTGACCATGTAGATGTTATAATAGCATGCCTTTGAGGATTAAGTATTTATGACTAATAAATACAATCTATTCAGTGCTTTTAATTCCATATATTTGCTGAATGAATGGTTATTATGGGAGGACTACCTGTATATGGTAATTGAGAATTCTGATCCTTCCAATACGAGGTTCATATCCATGTACAGACACACAGATCCTATAAAGAAAATAGTAAAGCTTATAATATGATTCTGAGCATAACCTGCAGATTTTCATGATAATTCGTTTTTGGTTTTCTTGTGTTTTTACTAAATATATTTATAACAGCGAGTCCTTTGAGTTTATGCATACAATTCATATTTAACTACTGAGATTGATTCCTTAGATATTCACTTTCTGTTTACATTTCCCTTTAAATTATGAATTTTTGATTTTCCACTTATGAAATAAAAAGGAAAGAATATCCATAGATGTCTTCTTTGAAATTTATATTCCCAGAGTTGTGTTTGAGTAAAGAATAACTTCACATTGAACTTTTGCTGAGACTCCATGTATATGAGGTAGTCCAGCATGCCTAGAAAGTATCAGGTATTTATCAGTAATATAATTTATATAAAGAATGCTGCTGGATCATGGACATTAAATTGCTTAACGGTTAAAGTCTCAGTGCAGTGATTTGTTTCCTAGTAATCTAATCCATTTTTCATTTCTTTTTTCTCTTCTGTCTACTTTGCTTTCTGTCCTGCTTCATTTTGCTAGACGGAACACTCCCTATAAAACATTGGAGCCTGTCAAACCACCCACAGTTCCCAACGATTACATGACCAGTCCAGCAAGACTTGGAAGTCAGCACAGTCCTGGAAGGACTGCTTCCTTGAACCAGAGGCCGAGGACACACAGGTAAATGAATTGGAGTTTTGATGGCAAATCTGATCTTGGCAAGCAATAATAGAAGCTGGCAAAACGAGATGAATATGTTTTATTTGGTGCAAACTATTTGCAGTTTCCAAAATCAGATTTGTTTTTAAATAGAAGCTTTTCAAGTTTGGGTGCTGCAATGGTGACACAAGAATACATTATAAATTGTAGCTATTTTCTCTGTATCTTTGAAGTTTCTGTTTCTTTTTAGTCAGAGGTTCATACTTAATGGATCTGTTTTATTGCCTTTTTCAAAAAGTAAATTGCCCTATTATAGTTTAGTAATTGATTGCCATATTTCTGTAGGATTGGGTTAGAGAGCTTGGGATTCATGGGCCATGGTTTATCGATTTCTAGGTTTAAAGAAAACCTAGAAATGTTGTTTGAATTAATAAAACACATGGAATACATGTATATGCTGCATTCATTTTAAAGCATGCTTTTAATCTACTTCATCCTACAATTTTAAGAACTTCTTCTGGAAACAATGCTTATAGATTCTGGACGTAAGTTGAACATCTCTTGCAAATTATTCTTTAAATTGAGGGATTCTTAAAAACTATATGTAGGGAAAGCATCCAGATCTATTATAACCACAACATTCTTATTATTCCCTGTTGATTTTTATGCATCGAAACAAGCTCTATGTTTATCATCTTCCCAGCCTCTAAAGTGAAATTTCATTCTACAGCAATGCTACCAAAAACAAGCATGATCTGAGAATTGGTCCTTAATTTTTCTGTTGGAAAAATGGGCTTAAGGCTAAAGAAGATTGCAGAAGGAAAAACTGTCTATCTGCATAGACTTTTATTAAATATTTCTCTAATTGTACAAAATCAATCTTTTATTCAACTTCATTGAAGAAAAGAGGTTATATATTGGTTGTTCTAATACAGCTTTCTCCAACTGGTGCTTTAAGAATAAAGCTACTGTAAAGAAACAAAGGCAAGATTTTTCAGCACTGTAACATGGTGCTGCCAAAATGATTTGACATAGCAATAGTAATTTTAATCAATATTTTCCCCTTAATGACAAAATAGACTTTAGTTCCCAGCATTCTTTGGGACAAAATATATCTGTTCTGAGCCATTTGCTAAAACACTGTGTTATTATTTGAAACAGCAGAAATGGACTCTTCAATGTTCCAAGTGGCTTATGATGAAATTCAGCTGCAACCATGGCAACAAGTTCCAGGTCCTTGGCATACCAAACGCCAATTTTTGTGAGAAGAATCTCCATTATTAGTTGCCATTTTTAATGTTTCACTTATTTTGGTTGAATTATTTCCAACTAAAATATATGTGGTAAATGAATGTTTGCCTTGCTTTGAATTAATATATGAAACAGGGAGTAGCAGATTTTGGATTTTAGCACAACTTTTCTCTATGTCTATGGAGATTCTCAGTCATCCAGGTCATGGTTGTCCCAAAAGTGCTTTTTCAAGAGGGAACTGGACTTTCTGGTTTTTCTTTGAAGACATTTCACTTCTTAGCTAAGAAGCTTCTTCAGTTCTGATTAGATGGTGGGAAATGAAAGGATTTGTATTCCTTGCAGACAACTGGTCATTTACATTCTTTTAGACAGTTGTTGAGGCCACAAACCATCTAATTGGGGAAGAGTGTTTTAAATACATTTCTAACTGGCTCTATTTAACTAATAAATGATAATTGATTTACATAATACTTATGTGAAACACTTTTCCTGATACTTTAATCCTAGGGAAATATCTCTTCTGTTCATTGGAATCACAATTTGCCTACATCTTAAAGTTTTTATTAGACAGTTTATGATCTTTAATTAATTTAAACTACCTGCAAACATTTGGAGTATTATTTTAGTCTTTTTTAAGTCTCAGATTACTCCTCCCAGTTTTTATATTAAATATTCATAAAACTGCTTTTTTGCTTGAATAGCACATCTGTGTTTCTTGAAGTCAACTCTGCTGTTATCCCAATCATCATCTGGGATTCATTCCCTCTCTTTTCTCTTTTTCTTTAGATAGAGTAAAAAAATTGTGTGGTTCATGATTTGCTGACGTGTTTCAAAGTCACAAATGTTACATTACCGGTTATAGCAATATTTTATTTATCTGCTTGCTTTGTTTTGAGTAGTGGTAGCAGTGGAGGAAGTGGCAGTCGAGAAAACAGTGGGAGCAGCGGAATTGGCATACCCATTGCAGTGCCTACACCCTCACCACCAACTATTGGCCAAGGTATTTATTGATCAAAGCCCAGAAACCTGTTTTAACAAACAATTCAGGGGAAAATGGATTCTGTGCAATATATCATCATCCTCTGTATCATCTGGAATAGCTCCTTTGCTAATTCTTGCAGTGACTTAATTCAGCCACTAGATATTGGTCGACACATTGATGGGGCTTGCTGATGGATATAGTTTCTCCCCACGTAGAGAATAAGGCCCTGTAAATAAATTTCAAGAGGACTGAACATTTGTAGAGCTATGTTATTATCATAGAACACAGAAAGAAGGAAAACATTTATCTTTTATGTTTATGTATGAAAATGAACAGAATCTGGTTTAATTTTTTTGTTATCATAGTTTTTTTTGAAAGCAGCATGATTTTTTTTTCTAGTTATCATTTATAACAACATTTTGGGTGCCAAAATACAATCCCAAAATTGGATTTGGTTTATCTGTGATATATATGGTTGTTTTCTCTCAGTTTTTTAAAAATATCATTCCAGTTATAAGTATTCCATATATATTTGTGTCTGTCCACACGTATGCAAGCAATAAAAATCCTTTGAAAAGTACACTGTCATCTAATAAGTAATTTTGAAAATTAAAATATATGAAAATTTGGACAGTTGTCTTATCTGCTGGCAGTACATTTTTCATTGGATTTTGGTTAAAAAATTGAGTTCAGCTTATCAGTGGATGAACTTATCTGCAAGTAAATATAGTATCCTTTTAAAAGAAGTTATTACTTTATTCAGAATAGTGCTGAATCCTCACATAGAATTGGAAAAGCAGCAATGAGCAAACCAAATTACTTTAATGATTAACTGACGAGTTTGAGTTTATTTGTAGATCAAGATATGACTGGCAAGTGAATGATTTTAGCAGCACCAATAACTGTTTTTTTCTAAAGCTCTTTCAGGATTCCAAAAGTTCTCGAGATGGACGGCAGGCTGAGTTCAACCTTTTGAGAATAATGACATTTATTTATTTTTTTGAACTACTAGATAGGGTTCTTTTCTAACTTTCTTTACAGGACTGATGGAATTGGGTTTTTGTTCTTGTGTGGTTTTGACTTGAGTATAATAACAATAACTACTTACATAACCATCTTACAATTTCCAGGGTAAAAATATTATGCAGAAAAGGAGTAAGAAATAGTAAGTGAAACAAATTAAAGAATGAAATAAGAAGAAAAGAATGGCAAAATATCTAAAACTAATTTTTACCAACTGTATTCACTCCCCTGAATTTTTCTTTTGTTGCAAACCACCTTTGTTTTTCAAGCCATTATGCAGCTTCCTACAAATTGTTATTCATGCAGTATTAAGGAATAATAATAATTTGAGGACTTAACTGCCTAACTGCACTTTTGTCTTTTATCTTCTGCACAGTCTACTTATTTAAAGGGGCAACGTAGCTCTCAAAGATTCATCATGAATATGGAGTTATGTAGCACTGTATCTTTTGAGATGTTAATATATATATTTATATTAGCTAAGGTAAATTTTTTTCTTTCTCCCTAAAACACACAATTGATGCGTTTTTTTTTTCTTTATCTGTCCCATGAAGCCTAAGTGGATTTGAATTTTCATGTGTTTACTGTGCTGTGGTCTTTCTACCCCTTTTCTCTTCCCTCCCTTACTCTTGGTTTCTGCATTGTGTTCTAAGTTGTTGTTTGTGTTTTGTTTTGCTCAAGTCGTCTTGGTTCCTTTTGGCTCTTGCATTTCAGCTGTTCCTGGGTCAGCTCCTGGTTCCCAGTATGGCACAATGACCAGGCAGATTTCCCGACACAACTCTACCACTTCTTCAGCTTCTTCTGCTGGATTTAGGAGGAATCCTTCTGTGACTGCTCCATTTTCTGCTCAACCTCACATTAATGGCGGGCCTCTCTATTCTCAAAACTCAAGTAAGGTTATTGCAGAGCATAGAACTCCTGGGTTTGTTTGGGGGCAAACCAGTTTGAAAGTTTTATATAGCTCTTGGTTTAATCATCGATCTGAGTCACTAAGGCATATCCAGATAAGACGATCTTCATCCAAGCCGTAATTTACAAGGCCAAAAAAAGTTTTGCACCTACACAAGTTGTTTCTGTCCCTCCTTCCCCTTCCCCTTCCCTCTTGTGTTGCCTGGCTTCAGTCATTCAGATACTCTTTATGAAACCAGTTTCCCACTGAAACTACGATTAATTTGTAACTATAGAACAAGTTATGACTTTGGCTTTTTTCAGAGGAAGATTTCAACATGAGCAAGTTACGTATTTATGCAAATGGAAGTCTTTTTTCTACAAAAGAGTTATTCTTAAAACAACAGTGTTGCTTTATATTTTGCTGAAGTATGTACAGGTGGTTCTAAATATGTACAGTTGAGACTAAAATTTCCAGTTGCCAAAGCACCTAAATTTTGATCACATGATCATGGGGATGCGGCAATGGGTTATAAGTGTGAGGACCAGTTGTAGTTCACATTTTTAATTGCCAGTGTAACTTTGAACAGCGTCCCAATAAATAATTTTCCTCTCAGGTAAATGCAGCATAGTTTATTATCATTTCAAGCAAAAATAAATATTTTTCTTGAAATACCACACTTAGGGTTTTTGCATCCTGCACTGTATAGTGAAGCTGCATTTGAATATGCAATATACCTGTAAAATTTAGCATACATAAGCCAGGATCACAGAGAGGTGATTATAAGGAATATGCCAAGCCTCTGGTAGGTTTCTAGATTATTTTGCAAACCTACTTTGCACAATCTACTGACCACCATATTTTATTGAGAAAGTGGAATTATAGTTTGGCACTTTGAGTTAAACTGTGTCAGGATATGATTTTTACATATAAAAACAGAATAGCTTTTCTCAATTTAAAATAAATAGAATAACAGACTTGGAAGAGACCTTGGAGGTCTTCTAGTCGAACCCCATGCTTAGGCAGGAAACCCTACATCACTTCTTGATCAACTTGTTTAGATTCAGATTCACAGAGTAACCCAGCAAGGCTATTGCTGAAAATTTTGAAAGTTTAAGCCTACACATCTGGATCACTGATAGGGTGAGATTTCAGGAATGAGAACAACATCCTAGTTGTTCTTAATATGATAACAAGAGATTCTGCTACGTTCAGTCTACAGTTTCAAAATAAATTGGTAATATCTGCTTGCCAAAGATAGGCACATTTACAAATAAATAAAAATGTCTTTTATCTATCACGTTGCTAATAAGATTAAAGGATCCTTAGGAAAGAGTTTACCTGAGCATTTTTAATTTAATTTTATGTATTAGATTGTGCTGATCTAATACAGATACTAAAGATCATAAATATATTAATGATTACCACATTAAAAAATACTCTGCAGTCACTAATTTTAACTTGACTAGATATTTTACTCTTCTCTTAAATTTAAGATTTAATGCCCTAGATTTGATAAAATAAATTTGAGGTTTCCCTGGACAACAAATTGATTATTTGTTGTGGGGAAAAGTTTGGGGAAAAGAAAGAGGAATAGAGCCAGTCAATCTTGGCAACAAGAGTTTTGAGAAATTGACATTTGTGTTATATTTCTTACTGGGCACATAAAACAGGATTAATATGAAATGAGCTCAGTGTTAGTATTTAATTGTGAATATAAATACTGAACCTTGGAATTGTTTAAAATCAATCTATCTTTGGAAATCCAAAACTGTTTCAAATGAGCTTCCTTTTACTTTTCTGAACACAATACCCTGTATTGGGTTAAAAAAAATAGAATGAAATCATTTGCATTTCTCAAGGTTGTGGATCCCTCTAACAACCTATTATAATTGTTTCTAAGGCCAGTTTCTTGATCTTATAATATTTTATTTTATTATATTTATTTTATTTATCACATTTAGAAACTGACCATCTCCCTCACAGAAGGAATCTAGTTTTCACTATTACTTATGAAAGTGTACCTAATAGTCACTTTATAGTGTACCTAATGGTCACTTTATAACAAACAAACAAACAAACAAACACACACACACACACACACACACTCTAATCAAAGGTGGATATACAGAACTGAGTGTGAGGAGATCAGAGACATGCTAATAAAATACATTTTTCTTCCATCTGGCACATGTTCTAGGTACTCTTTGGATCAGTGTGAAAAGACTTGTGTTTCTGTGCATCTTCCATGATTCACATTAGAGAATTAAGCATGTAGAAACATTCATAAACAGCATTCACATCTTCTGCTTCTCATTGATATTCACACAAACCATTCTAAAACATTGCTATTATTTCTCAGTTACATTAAAAATGTACCCCTGCTCATAAATCTGAACAGAAATTCATTATGAGGGGTTTATCTAAACATATCATTATATATTTATCTGAGAGCCTTTGGCCTTTATTTCTAGGTCATAGTGAGGTTTGTTGGCTCTGTCAATCATTGGAAAATGCCTTAGGTAAACTGGTTGTTCACCATATAATTTATGGCAAATTGTTGGTTGATGACCATTATTAGATGCTGGAAGCATCTAAAAATGCAGCTTCAACTTATATATCATGTTAAGGCTAACACAAGTCAATAGTATGAAAACTTGTTATGAATAATTCCTATGAAATCCTTAGATTTACTTCTTGAAAAGAACCCATTTGAATTTTTGTAATGAACATATATATTTTCTGCAGACCATTTTTTATTTTCATAGAATTATACTTCTTAAAGCTCTCTTTAAAAATCTCTCCTGAAATTCTCCAGTGCAGAAAATTTTAAAATATGAAAATAACAAGACATGTAAAATGTAAATTTAATTTCATGCTAAAGAGCAAGCAGTTTATAAACTTAATTGCTTTGGCATTTTTTGCCCTTTTTTTTTTAACCTTCCACCATCATTGCAAGAGGCCTTTGCTACTTCTTTTTTTGTGTGCTTTCTTTATAGCACTTTCTTCAGGAGAAAACATACTTAGTAAGGAAGAACACACAAACACCCATATAATTTCCCTCAACTTGGCATTCCTCACACAATTTTGTGGTAAAATGGCAGGATGTCTATATTTCAAGCCCACAAAAGTTTTTGAATGGCCAGGTGAAACGTTTGAAAGCGTAGCTCACATATTATCTACCTTAGGTTTTATTTTGCTTTGCTTTTTAATTGCCAGATGATTAAAACAAAATTTAGCAGAGGCTGTATTGCTAGGGTGGCTAAGGAGGTCTTGTTGTGTGTTTCATTGCGTAGCTTTTTTGTGGTCCAGTGTTACTGACAGCTACTTTTTGTTTTTATTTTCCTTTTCCTGTATCTATGTTTACTTCCCCGTTTATGGTGTGTGTGTTACTTCCAGTTTCAATTGCTCCACCCCCTCCCCCAATGCCTCAGTTGACTCCACAGATACCTCTCACAGGCTTCGTGGCCAGGGTGCAAGAAAACAGTAAGTTGGCAGCTTAGCTTCTCCAAAGAGTAGAGTCGACTCTTACTTTCTTTCTCTCTTTCTGTCTCTCTCTTTCTCTCTCTCTCCTGTAGCATGCATGGCTGGCCAGTCAGATTCTTCTCCTTGGTTTTACTGCTTTGAGAGTTTGGATGATTTTTTTCGTACTTAAAATGCTAATTCCATCTTGCATTTCAGCACCAACGTGGAAATGAAGGGTACATTTTCTTATGCTCCAATTATTGTTACTGATAACATTTTTAGACCTGTGATTTTGTTTAAGCATCCAAAATAATTTGGTAATTTGATGAGAAATTAGAAAAAGATAGCACCCACACACCTTTCGCTCTAGCTCTCTTTTGTCAAATCCCCAACCTGTTCATTTAGGAGATTTAAATAATAATTTGATATACACATTCTTTTTAAGAAATCATGGCTATACCTGCATCTAACAAGACATTGGACACAAAATTTACAGATACAAGTGCATGGATTTTTTGAAGAGTTTTAATTTGAGGAGATAAAAGCATTTATATAGCCATCTTTAGCATTCCAAATCCCCAGGCCACACAAATGAGCGAATCCCCATCTGTGCACATGTGAGATCTAAGCAGTGCATGAAACCATGCCCCCTAGGCTGCGGAAAAACCACCCTCCATGGAATCAGACTAGAGGTGGGTTTCAGCAGGTTCTGACCAGTTCTGAAGAACCGGTAGCAGAAATTCTGAGTAATTCGGAGAACCAACAAATACCACCTCTGGCTGGCCCCAGAGTAGGGTGGGAATGGAGATTTTGCAATATCCTTCCCCCAGGAGTGGGGAGGGAATGGAGAATTGGAATAGTGTTCCAAATGAACAATATCCTTCCTCTGCTATGCCCACCAAGCCACACCCACCAAGCCATGCCACACCCACCAAGACACACCCACAGAACCGGTAGTAAAAAATTTTGAAACCCACCACTGAACCAGTCCCTAGAGCCCAAAAAATTGGGGGCTGCTGGTTTAAACCATATTAGGATCAATCTAAGTGGGATGCTAAGTATATTCAAATAACATCTCCCTACAAGATATTTTATGGCTGACAGCATGTATATCAAATTGGACACATTAACACATAGGATTATGTGGCCCAGGAAGACTCAGTGCCAATAATGTTTAATGGACTTTTATCTGTCTTTTGTATAAAAATTATGTCAGGCAATTCAGGACATCATTGAAAATGTGAAAACAAGTTAACCTTTCTTTGACTATCAGCTGGCCTTTAAATGGCTGCACTTTAAATCTGGCGGGAAGTGATAATGAAAGAATGGCTCCAAAACAGAAATGACATCTTAAAAATCATACTTATATATAAACTTACGTCAAAATTAAATAGAACTGATAGAAGAGAGCAGCTGCATGCTAAGTTTGGCAGCAATTTCTGGAAGGATTATAAGGGCCATACCCAATTTTGACCCTGGGAGAACCTCTGCTTCTGTACTTTGAATCAGATTCAGAGTTAACTGTTGTAGAGAATAATACTGGAATCTTTTTTGGTGTCCTACAACACATTTAAACTAGACACTGCTTTCTTGTTTACAGTTAGGCTCTGTGCATATGTTTTATATTGCATAGCTGGAAAAGAGCAGCCAAAATCCTTAAGAATTACTACAGTTTCTATACAAGGATAGACTACATTTCTTGAAGGGTTTTCCATGAAACAAAAGCAGACATGCTACAATTGTATAAAACCAATTATCTTATAAAAAATAAAGGGATTTTTTTTTCTCCTACTTGGAATGGTAGGATTTGGTGATTCATTTTTTTAAATTTAAGGAGATTCAGGACCAATTTAAGGAATTGCTTTTTTTATAGAGTGCACAGTTGAACACAGTTGGATGTAGTAAAGATAGAGATAGTAAAAGAACATTCCTTTCATCTTTCCAATGTCAGTAAATTCTGTTGACAAAAGTATTACTTTTATCATCAATCTCTTTGTTTCTATGGGACCAAAATACACATTTTCAGGAAACTGGATCTTATCCAGATTTTAAAATTGCTGTTGTCCTTAGGAACATGTCAATACCCTTTATTTTAAGATTGTCTGAAGCTTTTCCTGCTTTTATGGGATCCTGAATATAGTATTCTAATCTCATTTTATAGAAAATAATAAAGACTGGTTGTAATTCGATAACGGAGATAGTTCTGTATTAATTTTATTGATAGTGGTATTATAGCAAAGGTTGATGTTTCATACATCTTAAACAATTCTTGCCCTGGTGTTCTAGTCCTGTACTTTGGGTTATTCTGACCTGTATCTGGTGCTACTAATGGACTTGAGTTTGCTCAGTGGGACTTCTTCCTGTTGTTCTTCATTCTGCTTCTTATTATCCAAATTCCAAATTCTCCAAAAATTTCCCAATTATTTGCAGCACTTTGGGGTGTTTGGTTGAGGGATAAATTTTAAGTTTTTCTAGTAGGTTAATATCAGATGTGAATATTTTTAAATACAGGAAACACACAATATTATTGTATCTATGAAATGTTTTCAGGTAAGAAGCTCTTTTGTGGAAAAAAAATTAATTGAAATAAGAACTGAATGCTAGATCTTTTTAAACTTATCTCAAGCTAAACAACTCTGGAATGAAAATACTTTCTGTTCAAGCCATTGTATTGTTTTCTACTGGATTAAGTCAATGAAGTGCTTGGCTTTTATGTACAAGACAGCTGGGCTTGGCCAACAAATCAAAGATACAATCCACTAAGAGTATATATTTTTATAAATATAAGAACATATACTGTGTTTCCCTGAAAATAAAACCCAACTGGAAAATAAACGCTAGCATGGTTTTTCAGGATGCTCATAATATAAACCCTACCCCAAAATTAATCTCCAGTTAAGATCGTCAGCCAGAAGGACAGATTTAGTACTGTATTTTCCTGAAAATAAGACCTAATTGGAAAATAAGCCCTAGTGCATCTTTTGGAGCAGAACAGCTTCTAAGTCTGTGGACCTTAGGGTAGGGGAGAGTCTCAGAATATTGTGCCTATTGGCATATTATACTGTGTAGAAAACATATGAATCAGTGGTGGGATTGAAGTAATTTAACAACCGGTTCTCTGCCCTAATGATTTCTTCCAACAACCAGTTTGCCAAACTGCTCACGAAGTTAACAACTGGTTCTCCCGAAGTGGTGCGAACTGACTGAATCCCACCACTGCATATGATCCTATTCTTTTATCATAGTCCAATTATCAGGTTTGGATTTTGGAATGGACCGATTAGTATATGTGTTAGTAAGGAACAGTTATGGGCACTCTGTAAAGTAAGGCACAACTGGTTCTAAGAATTCTGATGATAACTGATCAAGTTACCTCTGCAATATATGAAATATTATAGTAATAAATAATAATAACATACCAATACATTGTCAAGAAGTTGTATTGTTTCATTGAAAAATAATCACCACCACCACTGCAGGCAACCAGCCCACAGTGGAGGTCCTCTTGCCAACGTCACCTTTTCTCACTTCTCTTTTCGAAGGATGGTTCCTCCTGGGTTTCTTTCTAAGATACATCATATTGGGCAGATGCTGAGCCTCTGACACTACTGCAGGTACCCTCAATGCATTGGCTTCCCATCATGACGCCTCATCCTTTTGCAAGAAATTTTATGTAGACTACTTGAAGCAGATGTAGAAGGTCAGCACTATAACCCAATATGATGCCTCCCAGAAAGAAGTGTAGACAAAGGGAGAGGACAAAGCATTTCATACATCCAAATGAACAAGTATGCTTTACAGATGATAATGAGACACATTCCAGTGATCAAAGTCTACAGTCCAAATCAAGAATTTAGGTCCTACTACAATAAAAAGGCAGATCTATTAAAATAGACAAAAAGGATTGTAACTGAAAAGGTCTTAAATTCTTGATACGTAGTCATTACTTTAAAAACAACTCCAAGAGAAAGGAAGGATGGAAAAACAACTTCACTTTTCGTAATATCATTTCTCATCCAACACAGTAGATTCCAAAAATCTGATCCAGAAAGTGATTAGCAATCAGTCACATTATATTTATTTTATTATTGATTGATTGATTGATTAAATTTATTTGCCACTACTCTAGGCTGCTTACAGTAATCAAAAAGAAGAAAAAGAAAGTGTAAACAGAACAGAAGCAAAGTAATAGAATGATAAAGTAAACTATGAATAAAGAACACTATGAGAAAACATCAGTATGAAAGATGGATAGATAGAGAGCAGAGTGCAAAGAAGGTGGGGGGAAGGAAGAGGTAGAGTCTGCCATCAATCCAGCAGCCACATTCAGTATGGATTCCCCCATTTGGTCCCCTGGCCAACTGACAGAGGAAGGTCTTCAGGTACCCATGGAAGATAGGAGGGTGGAGGCAGAGCTTAGCTAGAAGATAGGATGTTCTAAAGGGTCGGTGTTGCAGCAGAGAAGGCTCTTCTGGATCTGGATTGTTGGAGTTATTTAACCAACGGGACCTGAAGTAGGCCCTTTCTGCTGGCATGAGTAGGACGGGCTTATGTATGCATATGCATGTTGTACATGTACAATGACTTTTTTTGAAGAACATAGTCTGAGTCCTTATTTATACTTTTAAAATTTAAGACTAAACTCACTAACATGATACTTTAGCAACATTGTTTTTTTAAAAGGACCTTTAGTTGCTAGATTTTCTTAAGAGATAAGAGAGAGATATCAATAGCAATAGCACTTAGATTTATATACTGCTTCATAGTGCTTTTACAGCCCTCTCAGCGGTTTACAGAGTCAGCATATTTTCCCCAACAATTTGGATCCTCATTTTATCGACCTCGGAAGGATGGAAAGCTGAGTCAACCTTGAGCTGGTGAGATTTGAACTGCCAAACCAAAGATAGCAGTCAGCTGAAGTAGCCTGCAGTGCTGCACTCTAACCACTGCACCACCTCGGCTCAATGCTTGAAAATTGTTCTCCAGTTTAATCTGAGGGCAAATGTGAAAGTGCCTTATTGTGAAAAATAACCCTTCATAATGTTCAAGGAGAGATTTGAACTGTATTGAGCCAAAGTTTATGCCTTTTAGGCTAAACCCATCAAGTCAAGGAACAGATTTCATGTCCATTCAGTGATGACCTCATACTTGCATACTTTAAAAAAAATTTTAAGGACAACATAAGAAAAATTTTAAAATGTACACATGGGTTTATCACTGAATGGATGTGAAATCTGTTCCTTGACTTGTGATTATTTTTCTTCTCCATTGGAGGAGCTGATAATTAGCATAAAAATATGGGGACCTTAAATATTTTGAAAGATGTGCTCCAGTTTAGACATTTAGACATACTTCAGTTAAAGTGATGCGTTTTTCCAGTTACACTGAGGTTTTTTGTGCTAATGATAAATACAGATACCATTTTTTAAAAAAATTGATTTATATGCCGCCCTTCTCCGGAGACTCAAGGCAGCTTACAATGCGCTAAGCAATAGCCTTCATTCTTTTGTATATTTATACAAAGTCAGCTTATTGCCCCCACAACTGGGTCCTCAATTTACCTACCTTAGAAAGGATGGAAGGCTGAGTCAACCTTGAGCCTTGGCGAGATTCGAATCTGCAGTAATTGCAGGCAGCTGGTCTTAATAACAGGGTGCCTTAGACCACTGTACTACCAACAGATTTGCATCTTTTGAGTAGTATTCAAAAAGCTTTGCTATTACTGAATGATGCTCTTTTAAGTAAAAGTTATAGCAATTGTTTTTCTCCTCTGGCATTTATCACTGCATGTCCTAAGTTACAGGATTTGTATGTAGGACAGTTAATGAATGAGATTTTAAGCAGCCTCTTTTGAATATGCCTTATCACCTACTACATTTTAGGATGTTACTAAAGATGCTGCAAATGCGGACATGTTAGGGATTTAGATAATAAAGGCTGATGAAATTCTCAGGATAGTGTAGGTTAGCATGAGGCAGATTCTCCTGTCCTTGCAAGACGGGAATGTTTGTGATGCAGATTAAAAATAGGCTTTCTTTCCTCCCATCAGCATCAAAAGGAGACTTTGCTTGCATTAGAAGTGATGTTCTTTGCAGTGCCTCTGCAACTGGATATTTGTTCATCTAAGGCAAACATAAACTGACAAAATAAGACATTTGGCTTACAGCATTCAGCAACAGCTAAACCAGCCTATTGAACATGAAGAAATGATGCCTTGAGAATCATTAAAGTGATGGTCTACATCTCACTTCTGCTAGTAATCAGCTTATGCCTCTGGAGTATTTGCTTTGAAGTTAGCATCTGTAGTTCTGTGGCTGCCAATAACTTGCAAAGTTGTATGTCATAGCATTTTAACATATAAAGCATTCATCTCTTAATCTATGCATGATACTGTTAGTGCATGCAATTAGTTTCTGTAATAGGTATGGAACTCTGATCATGGATTTACTTCTATTTGAGCTAAATCTGACCAAATATTCTTCTTTCACTGATTCACCAGTTGCTGACAGTCCAACTCCACCTCCACCTCCACCTCCAGATGAGATGCCTATGTTTGATGACTCACCACCACCTCCACCACCACCACCAGTGGATTATGAAGATGAGGAAGCTGCAGTAGTGCAGTATAATGATCCTTATGCTGATGGTGATCCAGCCTGGGCACCTAAAACTTATATTGAGAAAGGTAAAAGATGAATAAGTTTGTGCTAAACATCCTTTTCCAGATTCCTTAGAGAGATTTAAGCCACATGTACCCCATTCAGATGACACCACTAACTGGATGACTTGACATAAATCCTCCCCCCTTTTTTTAAAGAGTTGCAATATTCCTTCCTCCCAAAATTGTGCAGATTAGGAAATTAATGCTAACCAGATCTATGGAACTGTTTCTAAAGGTTAAGATCTTGATTGTACTGAAACATTACACTAAGTGAGCAGTCTATGGCCCTCCAGTTGTTCTTGGATTGCATCATATGTTGACTAATATTGATAGAAACCATATATTTTATGAGTTAGAAATGAAATATAAGTATTGGAAATATAAACCTTTATTGGATTCTATCCTTGATTTTCAGCTTTATTTCCTCCAGTTGTGTAACCAGTTGTATAAAGTTTTTCCTTTGATTAACCTGTTTCCACCCTTGGTATCTGAACGCACTTCCTATGTAGCAGAAGTGGTGCTAAGATAGGAATGTATCCACAAATAGGAATATCATTGATAGTTGATATGTTCCCCTATTGCTAGGTGCTGTGTACTTTGTATTAAAGTCATCAAATGTTTTATTTTCAATTCAGTACAGCCTTCACAACATGGTGTCCTCTAAATGTGATGGGATTACAATTGTCAAAATTCCTCTACATGGATGAGTCTGGGAGTTAAAGCCCCAATACTTAGAGAGTGTGCCAAGTTTGGGAAGGCTTATTTAGCATGATGTATGAATCCAGATTTTGTGACTTGTTAAATCATGTTTTTTAAAAAATGTATAGCTTCGTTTAGTTAGCTCAACTATTCTCAACATACTTTGCATCTGAAAATTTATCAGAGCCCTCAAATTAGAATTGCCTTGTTTTTGCCACTTCATTTTATAAGTAATAAAATAATAATATATAATATCCTATTTCTGAATTGATATGTAATTGAAGCAATACACCTGCACTCTTCTTGTAATAAATATTTATTTTTTCAAATAAACCATACACTGCTCACTCACATTTTTGGGCTACTTGTAATTTTGACACAGCAGCATTTGTGGTTTATAACCAAAGTAAAGTCCTATCATTTGAAGGATTGTATGTCTGTAACAAGAATGAGAATTGAATTGGTAGCATGCCAAATTTGTGGGTGGTGGTAATTGGGCTTTATTTTCCTAATACAGGGATAAATTTGAGGAAGCATGAAACTTCCTTTTACCCACTTAGTTTATCTAGTTCGGTATGGAGTATCCAGAATGCAGAAATCACCATAAGGCCTTGGATGGTTGATCCAGCCAGCTCTTGAGGGTCATTTTATTTGAAATGTTAAGGATTAGATTTTGGGATACCGTGCCTGCAGAGTGTGAGTTTTATTACTGTGTTTCCCTGAAAATATGACCTACCCTGAAAGTAAGTCCTAGCTTGATTTTTACATGTGCGCCCAATATAAGCCATGCCCCAAAATAAGCCCTAATTAAGACCCCACCCACTCCAGGGTGCACGGGTAAAAATTAAGCTAGGGTGGTGAACCTACCCTACTACAGTTGCAGCTAGGCCTCGCACACCCCAACACCTGCCTTGCCGGCCCATTTCTTCTGCAGATGGCAAGGCTTTCCTGAAGGCCTCTGCAGTCGATAACAGAGCTCTGGATCAATCAATCTGGAGCTCTGTTATCGGCTGCAGAAGCCTTCAGGAAAGCCTTGCCGGCCACAGAAGAAGTTCCTGAAGGCCTCTGACAGCAAAAAGGAGGCTGGGGGCGACGTGTGCAAGTGAGGTGAATCAGTGGAAGACAATCCCCTCCCAAAAACAAGACATGGTGCCTTTTTTGTTGCAAAAAAATATAAGACAGGGTCTTATTTTGGGGGGAACACGGGTACTAGAATGCAGAAATAGTCATTTCATCTGTTCAGTCAGTCTGGTACTGACTAACTTCCATACCCACTTAATTTGTTTTTGCAAGATAAAATTGTTGTATGGTTAAGGACTAATTCCTAGAAACTACGAAACTGTGGAGAGTTGTAGTCCCACCCAGCTGGGTGACTTCGGGTCAGTCCCTCTTTTTCAGGGCATACCACTTCACACAGTTAATTTATGGGGAAAATAGAAGGAGAAAAAGAGCATTGGAAGGGAGGGAGGGAGAGATAGAGATACGAATCTAAAACGAAAAATCTGAATTGACATGAAAACCCTAGAAGTGATTTTAGAACAATTTGTGACAAAATTCATTGGTACCTCTCTTTTCATTTTTCTAGTTGTTGCCATATATGACTACACAAAGGACAAGGATGATGAGCTATCGTTCATGGAGGGCGCAATCATTTATGTGATAAAGAAGAATGATGATGGTTGGTATGAAGGTGTATGCAACAGAGTGACTGGCCTCTTTCCTGGAAATTATGTTGAATCAATCATGCACTATGCAGATTAATTCTTTTTTCAGGCCAGGCTTTGCCTTCAGTCATGCCATAATGATCTACAAAGGGTAAATTAACACTTGTCTTAATGCTCCTTAAAATGTGCACATCCTTTTCAGGCCATATTGTTTAAATGGCATGATTGAATGTTCATCTGTAAGCATCTGTTTCTGGAGTTTGTAAAATGAACAAATGTTTTAGGGGTGTGCAGAATGGAATGGTTTCTCCTCAGAAGTTTGGTATTTTCCCCAGAATGGCCCAGTCTGAACATTCTGGGTGAGGGTTGTTTCTCCAGAAGTCTTTTTTTGGGATCAGAAAGAGAGTCATGGTGTTCTTAAACTCTTGTGCTTCTAAAACAAGTTCTACAAATCAGTTCGTGTTCTGGAAGACACGCTTCCAGAAACATACAACCACAGAATGATTGGATTGGCCCATTTCAGAGGGAGAAACAGAACATTCCAAGAAAAAACTATTCTGTTTTGCAAATAACTGAACTGTTTATTACTGATTATGCTTATTTACCTATGCGTTGTTTTCTACGACCAGCCTAAATATTCTGGGGAAGTAGGGTATAAACTATTTAATGACTCGAGATTCAAATTGTGCCATTGTTTTCTTTTCTCAGTGCAACAGCGTGATAAACTAACAACTGTTAGACTAACTTTAAATCTGGTTGAAAAGTTTAATAATGCTGGTCATTTACCTTTATTTAGACTATTGCTCATCCTCAAAATATAGTATTTGTTTAAAAGCATGCATAAAAACTTATGTATTGAATTACACTTTCTTCTGAAAATCCAAGATGCTTCCAATTTGTTGTAATCTTTTTCTGGAGTTCTTTCACTAAGAGTCTATTCCAGTGAGTCCTTTGAGTCTCTTATCGAATATGTCCATGTGAATCAAAGATGGGTGGTCTTATGATGTATGTGTAATTTGTACCTGAGTTTTTAATGAGTAAAATTGCATTGACTTTTCCATTCATAAATACATAAATGAACCAAAGGTCTTGTCCATTACTTTTGTTGGCTTGCCTTGTTTTGCAAAGCAATATTGAAGCATGTTGACTTACCAAATTTCCCCCTTATCAACAGGGTCATTTTTAATTTCAGGTTCAAAACCTTAACATCCCAATAAAGGGAAAAGTACACTTCTGCAGGTTACCATATATTCAGATTGCACTTATTATTTGGCTTATTCATTAGTAAAGGATACTACCCATGACTTTTGAATAGCAACTACTGGAAACAGAAAGCACATCAATAAAAGGCTGATAGGAGAAAGTAATAAAGCGAAGTTGTTCTAGCTTGCGAAAATGCCCATTAATTTTCTTTTAGGTGACTTACCAGGTTGCAGTGATCTGGGAGCAGTTTTAGAGCAAAAATCTGTTTCTCTTCTTAGCTACCAGAGTGTGTCCAGGGATGGTGAAGTTTATAATGGTGATGCACCACAGGATAGGTGAATTGAATATTTAATCACTTTTTAATTTTTGCTGCAATGGTACTTTTCTCGCAGCAAGCAGCCTTTTGCTGTAGAACTGCCTTAAAAGAGGAGCTTTAATGACACATTGCAAAAATAAATGAATGTGCAGAAGGTGGGCGAACAAACAATCCCAAGTGACTCTTCTGTTTAAAACTATGAAAGTTTCTTGCTCTGCTGAAAGAAAATTTTCACCACTGGAGGATTTTCTACTGATTTTTTCCCCACATCACTATATTTAAGCAGCACCTATCTAGGAATACAGCTCTTGTGGGCCTAACAGGGATGTATTTCCATAGCAATGCTGTTTCTAGTCAGGCATTCCAGTAAAAGAGCAAGAACAGTTTATGTAGAAAAAGACATAGATTGTTGTGCCATCCATTTGGCTTTTAGCAGTAGAACATCTCCAGTTTGAGCACAAAGTTAGGTCACATTTCTGGTTTTGGATAGTACACAAGTTAAATCATAAAAGGATTTATTTCTTTGTGTAGTAAAGATTTATTTGGGCTCAATCACTGTCCTAATGGGCATTAGAAAACCAATAAGCAAGTGTACTAAATACAAGAACAATAATATTATCTATCAACATTCAATATTGAAAGATCCCTTGCCTTGTTGTTCCTTAAATGAACCTAATTGCTTTATTTGCCTTTTCCTGATTGTTAACATGTTGTTTCTGACCTCAAACAGCAACCCATGAAACATTTGTATTCCCTTTATAAATTGGAACACTTCTTGATTTGTATATAACCTGTTTTAATTATAACAAGTATGTACAGTCTTTTATAATAAACCATTCTTTAATTTTCTGGGTACTTTGAAATTCTAACAGGCAATTTAATTATCCGAGGAGTTGGTTATACTCCTACCACACGAGGAACTACAGAAATAATTTAATACACTGATTGTATTTTATTGTTTGTGGCCTTCAGCATCAATAGTGAACAGTGTAAACAAATGCCCACATAAAACAAGAAACCTCTTCATTAAAAACATAGGTACCACATGCTGCTACCAATTTAACAGACTGATTGTGTTTCACTGTTGCATAAGTCTTTCTTCAATAAAAGCATTTCATAAGCCTAGTTACTTAACTAGGAAAACTTTTTTTAAAAAAATGGGAACTCCACCAGAAGCAAGCCAAGATGTTCTGAAACAGTTTAGGCACAGTCTGGTAAAATAGCTGCCAGAATCATCAGGAAGAAGAGGGTTATTTGTCTCGAGACAAAACAATCTCTGCCAGCTGCATAAGAGCATCTCTTTCTGGAGATGGTCGAAGTTTGCTAATCTCCTTCACTGCCTCATGGCAATAACGCTGTGCGAGGTAGTTTGTTTGCTGTATGCCACCACTCTAAGAAAAGACCAAAATATTAAAGGAGGAGTTAGTGAACTGCTGTTTCCCCATTCTGCAATTGATTTTGTGAGAGTTTAGTTGACTCTTTTTTAGAACTGCATTTAATAGAACCATACAACTTTAAGGTAAACGTAGATTTAAGCTACTTTGAAAAGTTCCTTATCTCCAACGTGCTTTATACCATCATAGATGCTATGATTTACTATGCTATGAAAAAATGGTCCTTGAGTCTTAAACAACATCCGATATACCTAACTCGCTAAATATAAAAATTGGCAGTCTGCTGAGAGAAGCTTGCATGAATTACCAAGACAATATTTACTTGATCCACTTTCAGTATGATCATCTGTTGGATCAGTGTTTTTTCAAACTTGGCAACATTAAGATGTGTGGACTTCAATTCCTAGAATTAATCAGCCGGTTTGGTAGATGAAGAATTCTGGGAGTTGAAGTCCACACATCTTAAAGTTGCCAGGTTTGAAAAACACTCTGCTAGATGCATATCCCTGCAAGAGCTAAAGACAACTTAGTGTATTTTTCACACTATAAGATGCACTTTCTCCCCCCTCAAAAAGTGGGTGGAAATATCTGTGCGTTTTATAGAGTGATTATTGCGGCGGGGGTGGGGGATTGGTGCCTGTCACCACTGCTGCCGTTTGCCAGTGTGAGGGAATGTTGGAGCCTTTACTGTTGAGCAGTTGATCGGTGATTGGATTGGCGTCCCGGAATACCGCCAATAAGCTGTTCTAGGTGGTGGGGATTGCCACCGCCGATTGCTGCCGCCACCAATCCCTGCAGATCCTCACTGCCTAGAACAGCTGAACAGCAGTATTCTGGGAGGCTGATCCAATCGCCAGTCAGCTGCTCGGCAGGGAAGGTGGTGGCAGCAGCTCAGCAACATTTTCCTCCTTCATGGAGCTGGGGTGGGCGTGGCCTGTGTGTGATGCATCCAAACTGCAGGCCACCAGTTTGACACCCCTGCCATACAACAATCCTTTGAGTAAGACTGGGCTAAAACAAAATGACTTGGCCCAAAGTTATCCTATGAATTTTCATGACTAAATATGGTCTTGAATTTGGGCCTATTTCCTAGTCCTGTCCTTAATTACTACACTGGCTCTCCATGAACATTCAGATTCTATACAGGAATATGTAGACTACCGTATTTTTTGGAGTATAAGATGCACCAACCTACCTTTTTGGTGAGGAAAAGAAGAAAAATAAATCTTCCTCTGCCTCTGAGCAATTTTGCTTCATTGCAGCAAACAGCCTGCTTTACTTTCATTTTCAGCATACTTGATTAGCCCAAGGGAAAAAAAAAATCTGCTCCAGCAATTTACCTCTTTGCAGCAAGCAGCAGAGCCCTGCAAAAAACAGCTGAGAGCAAATCAGCTGAGAGTCAAGCGGCCGATCCAATCAACTTGTGCTAATTAGGCTGTGCTGAAGCTGAAAAGAGCTATTTTTTCTTGCTGTTTGCTTGCAAGGAGGTAACTGCTGCGAGGCAGAGGCCAAAGGGTGGGGGCCAGTGGGTGGGCAAGGCTACATTTGGTTTATAAGACGTACCTAAGTTTTCACCCCCTTTTGGGGGGGGGGAAAGGTGCGTCTTATACTCTGAAAAATATGGTAACTGTCAATAAACATATGAACAGTTCTATGCAAGAAATTCATGAATATATTTTCTTGCAAAATAGCATGGTCTTATTAAAATATTTAATCTGTGCTAATATATAATTGCTGTAGCATGTACATGGATTTACTACAGATGCTGTAACTTATCTTAGAATAACAGAATCAGACACATAGGATGTCAATGCCAGCATGGTATGTTTTCCCTAAAAATATGAAGAGGTAGTCCTTGCTTAACAACTGCCCTGTTTAGTTATTTTTTGAAGTTAGGACAATACTGAAAAAATAATTACAATCAGTTCTTGCATTTCCGGTAAGCAGAATCAAACAGAGAAGCTGATAGTAAAACTGCAAGTCATGTCATGTGATGTCTCACTTAATGACCACAGTGGAAGTGAGATTGAAAGCATCGTGGTCATGTGATGTCTCGCTTAGCAATAGTGTTGCAGGTCCCAACTGTGGTTGTTAAGCAAGGACCAGATGTACTTCAATCAACATTGTATCAATTGATGTTTGGTCTGCAAGGAAGAGTGAAATCATAAGAGTATACCAAATTTTCTTTAGGAACAACCACTACTTTAAATGAGGTTTTGTCTTACCTGTAATACAAATTCCTGGGCACGTTGGACATCGCCTGGGTAAGTGAATCGCCTCATTATCATGGCATTAATTTCTGGGAACTAGAACAGAGAAAAGCATTATTGTCTTATCCTTGGCAGTTCTTTGCCTACTGATGTAATCTAAATCCAGGCACAGATACAGATACATAAGGGCTTTTTGTAGCTTGCTGGATGTTTTTCTTCTCATGATCCACAATTCTATTGGAAGCAACCTCGCGGAAGTAGCTGGGGACTAAGGGATCCTTGGTGCTCTCTCAACTTGCTTGTTTTCTTGCAGACGTTTCATTACCCTAACCATTATTGGAAAATGTTGGTAAAAAAATTACAGGGATCTGTCCAGGCAGCCTTCAAAAATCAGATACAGTTGAACTGTACCCCTATTGCCAATTAATATGAAGGTTAAATGCAACTTCCAACTATGTAAAATCTTGGAACACTCAAACCCAGACAGGTTTCTACCATTAACTTTGAATGATCAATAAACTTAACCATACCTTGTATTGCTAATTTGATTTAGGATAATAAACCAATTAAGGGTTAGTATCTTTTATTGAAGGGACGTGGTGGCTCAGTGGCTAAGGTGCTGAGCTTGTGGATCAAAAGGTCGGCAGTTCAGAGGTTTGAATCCCTAGTGCCGTGTAACAGGGTGATCTCCCATTACTTGTCCCAGCTTCTGCCAACCTAGCAGTTCGAAAAGCACGAAAAATGCAAATAGAAAAATAGGGACCTTTGGGAGGAAGGTAACAGCGTTCCGTGCGCCTTTGGTGTTTAGTCATGCCGGCCACATGACCACGGAGACATCTTCGGACAGCGCTGGCTCTTCGGCTTTGAAATGGAGATGAACAACGCCACCTAGAGCTGGGAATGACTAGCACATATGTGCGAGGGTAACCTTTACCTTATCTTTTATTGCTTCTGAATTGAAAAGTATCTGTGGAGGCTACCTTTCCTTTCTTTAAGCATCTTCCTTTTTTTTTCTTCAAAGCATGCATACACAACAACATTTTTAAATTTTAGCATAAATAAAAGACATGTAATATCTTGTTCATACTTGCTGGCAAGCAAATAAGACGGGTCCAGTGGCTATTCCAAGTTTAAGGTCCGCTGATGCAGGCTTTCCTAGCTGTTCAGAACATGATGTAAAATCTAGCACATCATCTACCAGCTACAGTAAACAAAGAATATACAATACAAAGTTTACAAGATATCCTTGCAAGGATCTAAGTAAAGCATACATGTATAAATGCTCCAAACCTCCCCCTTTTTAGCATTTTATTTGATTGGTAAAAACACTGTGTCTATAAGTCATCATTCTTTATATGTTACCTGAAATGCTATCCCAAGATTTTTTCCATATAGATATGCAATTTCATGAACTTTTGGATCAGGACAGCCTAGTACAGAAACCTGAAAAGGAAAAAAAGGACAGAATCTTTGGTTATTTCCCATTATTCATATGTGCCAACAAACCATTAACAATAGAGAAGCAGACATCAATAGCTGCATTCTGCCCAGTCCCTCTTTATATATCCAGAATTTTAAAAAAATTAAGTTATGGGAAAGACCAAGAGCAACAGGACAGCATTAAAAACAGGGTCTTTCAAAGGTGTGAAGTTTTGGGAATAGAGGTAGATAGATACCGTATTTTTTGGAGTATAACACACTTTTTCCTTCCTAAAAGAGGCTGAAAATTTGGGTGCGTCTTATACTCCGAGTGTAACTCTGCCAACCCGCCAGCCCCCACCCTTTGGTCTCCGTGCATCTTCTGGCTGCAAAGATTGCCACCGACAATGGCTTGTGTTTTTGGGCTCCGTGCATCGTGCTTTCAGTCTCCAAATGCTCCATTTGAGAGCCCTTCAAGGCTGCGGGGATTGCCAAAACAGATTGCTGCCAATCGGTGCCTAAAAATGCAATGTGTTTGGAGGCTGAAAACATGATGCACGGTATCCAAAATGGCTACCCGGAACAGCTGCTGCCTTTCTTACCCCTTCCGAGCTTCGCCTGCTTTAGTCACTGGAGCTCCCTCCGACGATCAGCTGTGCTTTTGAAGCTGTTTTTCAGCCCCAACATGAGTGAAGTGATCTTCAGTGCTTTGCCTGCTTTTCTAATTGCTGCTCCCTCCGACGATCAGCTGTGCTTTAGAAGCTGTTTTTTAGCCCCAACCAGCCCCAACCTCAAAACCAGCGAGCGAGCTAATGTGCTGAAACTGACCAGCTAAGGACGCTAACCAGATGAATACCTGGTAGGCAGAATTTTTCCCCCTATTTTCCTCCCCAAAAACTAAAGTGCGTCTTATACTCCGGCATCTTATAGTCCGAAAAATATGGTAGATCAATAGAAAAATGATAGTTATATACATAGATAGGCAAAGAGATAAACAAATAGATGGAGATACCTTTATATCAAAAAATGGATTGACTTTTAAATATTTAATAAAGTTGCACATATATAACTGCAAACACAGAGGCTAACACATAAGATTATGATTGCAAAATGATTTGTTAGTTTTACAGTTGTCATCAAATTTCATCGTAACGTAAAGAAAAGCATTCTAACAAATGTTGAGAGACCCGTAATTAACTATCATTTTTATTAACTTTACTAATAGTATTCTTTATCTATCAGACAGCTAAGTTGATGTATAATCATAAAATCACCCATGTGGCAAAAACCTATGCAATATTAGAAAGTAAATTGTATACTTTCTTTACTTATCCCAGAAAGCAGAGCAAGAAGTATTCAATTAAAAGTACTATTCCTATAAATAATTATTTTAAATGCCTACTAGCCTAATGTCTGAGGAGGACTGTACATTACAGAAAAGTTAATATGACAGATACTGGGCATTAAGTATTTAGGGTCCCAAACCTTTTGGCTTTAAACCAGCATTTTTAAACTATGCTTGTAAATTTCATTTCATTTCATTTTATTAGATTTCTATACCGCCCTACTCCCGAAGGACTCAGGGCGGTGCACAGCCAAACAATAAAAACACATACAATACAAAATTTAAAAAATAGAATAAAATCAAATAATTTTGGCCCCAACAAATTTAAAACCCCACACTTTTAAAACCAATTTAAAATTGAATATATAAAATACTAAAAGATATTTAAAATTTTAAAAATCTTTTATAAAAGAGGGGGAAAATTAGGCCAGGCCGGCCTGGTGAAATAGTAAGGTCTTTAAGGCGCGGCGGAAGGTGCGCAGATCCGGGATCCTCTGTATCTCTGGGGGGAGCTCGTTCCAGATAGTAGGTGCCCCCACAGAGAAGGCTCTCCCCCTGGGGGCCGCCAGTCGGCATTGTTTGGCTGATGGCACCAGGAGGAGTCCCTCTCTATGGGAGCGTACCGGCCGGTGGGAGGCTATTGGTGGTAGTAGGCGGTCCCGCAAGTACCCGGGTCCTAAGCCATGGAGCGCTTTAAAGGTGGTAACCAAAACCTTGAAGCGCACCTGGAAGACCACCGGGAGCCAGTGCAGCTCGCGCAGGAGGGGTGTTACATGGGAACACCATGTCGCTCCCATTACCACCCGCGCGGCCGCACTCTGCGCCAGTTGGAGCCTCCGGGTGCTCCTCAAGGGAGCCCCATGTAGAGAGCGTTGCAATAGTCCAGGCGGGAGGTGACAAGGGCATGAGTGACCGTGCGTAACGAGTCCCGATCCAGAAAGGGACGCAACTGGTGAATCAGGCGAACCTGATGAAAAATCCTCCCGGTCACGGCCGTCAAGTGCTCTTCTAAAGACAGCCGTGAATCCAGGAGGACGCCCAAGTTGCGAGCCCTCTCTGTGGGGGCCAATGATTCGCCCCCAATAGTCAGTGATGGAGTCAACTGACTATATCGGGACGTCGGAAACCACAGCCACTCAGTCTTGGATGGGTTGAGCCTGAGCCTGTTCCTCCCCATCCAGATCCGTACGGCCTCCAGGCACCGGGACATCACTTCAAGGGCATCGTTGGGGTGATCCGGGGTGGAGATGTACAGCTGGGTGTCGTCAGCGTACTGATGGTACTCCACCCTGAAACCACGGATGATCTCGCCCAGCGGTTTCACATAAATGTTGAACAGGAGAGGCGAGAGGACCGACCCTTGCGGCACCCCACATATGAGGGGCCTCGGGTTCGACCTCTGTCCCTCTGTCAACACAGACTGCGACCGGTCAGAGAGAAAGGAGAACCACCGCAACACAGTGCCTCCCACCCCCAACTCTTCCAACCGGTGCAGCATGATACCATGGTCGATGGTATCAAAAGCCGCTGAGAGATCTAACAGGACCAGGACAGAGGAACACCCCCTGTCCCGAGCCCTCCAGAGATCATCAACCAACGCGACCAATGCCGTTTCCGTGCTGTACCCGGGCCTGAAGCCCGACTGGAACGGATCCAGATACGTCGTTTCATCCAGGTGCTGGGGGAGCTGTTGCGCGACCACACTCTCAACAACCTTTGCAACAAAGCGAAGGTTGGAGACCGGACGATAATTTACCAACATTGCCGGGTCCAGGGAAGGCTTCTTGAGGAGAGGCCTCACCACCGCCTCTTTCAAGGCGGCGGGAAAGTCACCCTCACTCAGCGAAGCATTTATAATCCCCTGGAGCCAGCCTCGTATCACTTCCCAGGAAGCCAGTACTAACCAGGAAGGACACGGGTCCAATAAACAAGTGGTCGCGTTCAGTCTACCCAGAATCCTGTCCACGTCCTCAGGGGTCACAGGATCAAACTCATCCCAGATAACATTCTCAAGACCTGCCCCTGTCTCTCCCCCTGAGACTACCCAGTCGGAGTCCAAATCTTCCCGAATCTGAGTGATTTTGTCATACAGATACTGAACAAAATCCTTGGCTCTACCCTCCAAGGGGTCCTCCCACGCTTCCTGGTGGAGCAGGGAGCGGGTCACCCTAAAGAGGGCGGCTGGGCGGTTATCTGATGACACATTAAGAGCAGCAAAATAGCTACATTTCGCTGCTTTTATCGCCACTAAATAATTCCTAATGTGGGATCTTACTAGTGTCCGGTCAGATTCAGCACGACTGGCCCTCCAACTACTCTCTAGGCGTCTTTTCCGGCGCTTCAACTCCCTCAGCTGCTCGGTAAACCAAGGAGCCAATTGAAATCGGCGCCAGGTCAGAGGCCGCAAAGGCACGACCCGATCCAGAGCACCAGCAGCCGCCCTATCCCAGGCGGCCACCAGGTCTCCAGTCAAGGCGTGTGCCAGAACCTCAGGAAATGGCCCAAGCTCCGTCTGGAATCTGTCAGGTTCCATCAGGCGCCTGGGGCGGAATCACCTTACCGGCTCCGCCTCCCTGCGGCAGGGTGCAGCGGTTCGAAAGTCGAGACGAAGGAGAGAGTGATCTGACCATGACAAGGGTTCAGTAACTATATCCCCTATATCAAGATCCCTCAACCACTGTCCAGAGACAAAAACCAGATCCAGCGTGTTTCCCCCTGTGTGGGTAGGGCCATGAATTAACTGGGTCAGTCCATAGCTGTCATGGAAGCCATGAACTCCCGAGCCATCTCCGACGTCTCACCCACGGATGGCAGGTTGAAATCCCCCATGACCATAAGCTTAGGGGTATCAACTGCCACCGCGGCGATGACGTTGAGTAGCTCGGGCAAGGCTGTTGCCACGTGGCAGGGAGCCAGGTACGTGATCAGCAAACCCATCTGAACCCCATGACCCCATTTCACAAAAAGGGATTCACAGCCAGCCGTCTGAGGAACAGTGGCCTCCCTCGGTCTCAGACCTTCTTTAATGATAACCGCTACCCCCCCCGCCCCACCCCTGTGACCTCTGTAAATAAAGTAGTATCTTTTAAATTATTACAAAATTGTGTGATCCACTCCATGAAATACACTTCTGAAAAATATTTGCACTTGCTCTACTTTTCAAGATAAACCCTATCCAGAATTCACTAAGACATGAATCCCGCTGGCCAGATCCTTTTGAAGCATGCAAGAAAAAAATGGTGCCTTCTACCAGGACCTCACTTTCCAAGCATACTAGTGGTCTAAGAATCTACAGTCTGACTTCTACACTCATCTAATACTGATTTCTCATCTGGAACAGGTCTTATATCTAATTCTAGATTAGGAATGCATATGATCAAGATAGGACTGATCCCCCATCCATTAGTTTGCCCATCTATGGTCTCTAACTGCAGGCAAGGTTTAGTGTAATCTAATTTTTTAAAGCTGCTGTGTTAGGCGTTTGGTTTGGTTGCCATCATATTTTTTTTAAATGGCCAAAATTTCAAGAAAACACCAGATTTCTGATATTTTCTCATCCAGTATGTGGTAAGAAATTCAGATGGGAACTCTTAACATCTCATGAGATTCTATGAACTTGCACTTAATTATTTAAAAACAAAACAAAACACAATTCTATTCTATTTTGGAATTCTGTAGATACTATCTAGGGAGGCACACACATTGCACTTCCTAAAAGCACTGCATTGTTAAACCATGGCTTATATAATGGGTTCCTTTTTTAAAATTGTGATATGTATTAAAAAAAAGATTGGGAATATCTGTTTAGTACTTCTCCTGTCTTCTTGGAATCACCTGAAATAATGCAGCACAAGGTGAATCAAAGAAAGTTCAAGGACCCCATTTACTGAAATGCTAAGTAACATCTTGATAGCCCGACAACTATAAAACCATTATTTGCTCAATCAAGTTATTTCCATAAATTCAATGCCTTCTCTGAAACTGATGACGCAGAAAACTAAGTTCATCATAATTGTTTTTTGTTTTGAATAAAGCTCCCACTTTTTCATTAGATTTAATGTAGGTTAAGTTATTTTCTCTCTAATTTTTCTCTCTGGAAAATGAAGAAAGATACCACTGCAGCCATTTTGTCAAAGCCCTTTATATTCATAAGCTTGTTGAAAAAAAAGTTCAGTCTTCTAATTCCTAATCTAATTCCTAAAATAAATTAACAGAAAAGATGGAACGTACATACTGCTTTACAGCTGTGTGCTATAAGACTTGCAGTCTTCTTAAAAGTTTTTTCGAGGTAGTGAGAAAATCTCTCATTTTCATTTTCTTTGGAACCCAGCTGAAGAAATTCACCTGTAAAAGGTAAAAAAGATTAACGGTATTAGCAACTAATTGCTAAGGAAATGGAAATGCAGTTATTTCTAGTTATGTTGCTAAAAAGCCTTACCACGCACCAGATCTTCAATCACTTGCGTTATTAGAGAAAGGACAGTTGTGTTCCCAATACGTGCTAAAACTAAAGATGCCGTAGAAAGGATGAAATCACCAGCTAAGACTGCCTGAAAAAGAATAATTGATTTTAAAATACTCTAGCTGGCACCATTATTCAATTTACCGCTTTGCATACCATTAAAAAAAAAATCTTGTACATTAGTCAGAGAACCTGCCAACAAATAAATCTGGAAGGCAACATCAGAAATGCAATTACAAAGGACTGTACATGTTTTATATTTTTTCCTCACTTATATAAAATATTTTCTTTTCATAAACTATAAGCCAGAATGATAAGACAATGAGAGATTGGAAAGGAATTATGGGAGTTGAAGCCCATATATCTTAAAGTTGCGAAGATTGAGAAACACTGTTTTATACCCCTAGAAACTTCACCTAGTTCTTTTCTCTTGGAAAATCAAGAGCAGGGTTGAGAGTCCACTTTTATTTTCTGCTAAAAGAGGATTACTTTACATTAAACTATTTTATCAACAGCTATTATCTGCACATAACAAAGAAACATGTTTCTGGGAGTTTCAACTGCATATGCAAAGCTTAATAGCAACTGTTGGGCATCCAGAAAGAACTAAAGTTTTCTTTTTTAAAAAACAAAAATTAATATCTACTTCAATTATTTCACTTTTGTCCCTAAACTGTTCAATCAAGCTGTTGTGATCTTGCTCCTTTCTGAGCTCCTAGTTAGAGAAGGCGGTAAACTTCTGGATTTATCAACAATCCTTCTGAGATAGTTTAGGTGGTTTCACTGATTGTTGATTTTTCTCCGGGCTCTTCCTTGGACATATATTTTGTATCTTTCTTGTACTGTATTGCTCCATATTGTGTCATGCAGATAAATCAATCAAGTAACATGCCCACTTCAACACTTTGTATAGGTAAGAAAAAATACTTACCTTCCTTTCCCCCCAGATTTGATTAACAGTAACTTTTCCTCTTCGTGAATTAGCATCATCAATTACATCATCATGAACTAATGTAGCGGTATGGATCATTTCTGCAATTAATGCTACGGAGCGCTGGTTTGCCTTCACTTCTCTAAGATTGAGATGTGGGAAGAGGATAAGAAAAATGTAGCATGTCAACCCTGTCAGAATAGCTTGGACAATACAGAAAAAGACAGGTGATATCAAATCAGATTCAAAAATTTTGGAGACCATGCAAATTCTTGCTATATCCATTTATCTTCTGCAATAATACATAGCTTTTCTTTGAACCTATCCATTGGCCTTATCGACTGACTTTCTATTCTTCTACTTTCCTCAACCTTGCCTCACATAAACGGTTTTTAAATAAATTATCCACTTCTACATCATGGCAAAGAGGTATGTTTCAGCTTGCTAATCTTCTAGCAGTTGCCCTGATAATAATGAAATGATATTCATGATTAATGTTTGGAGTTCAGTTTAAGTTTATAATGAAATTAATATTTCATATTTAATGTAGAAGAGGAAATATAGAATTAAATTTGAAAAATAAATACTTTAAGTCAGGGCACAGTAGTGTAGGGTATTCACATGATGAGAAATTATTTTCTCTTATTCTAAATAAGAGAAAATAATTTCTCTTAATGGATAAGTATCCATTAAATACAAGAAGCTTGAATATCTGCTTGTTGTCGCTACTTGCTTTTGTATGGGAATCTTGTTGTCGCTACTTGCTTTTGAATGGGAACAAACCTTAACTATAATAATTCAAAAATAAAAATTAGATATTTACCCAGAATTGTTATGATGAAAATTGCATGCTCTGGCCATTAGTGCCACAATAATTGGCCGAAAGGCCTTCCCTTTACCATCAAAGTAGTAGTCACACATTTCTTTAAGCTCTGTAGTAGAAACCCGTAATTCCTGCAAAAAGCCAAACAAAACCTGTCTATATCTGCTAATCTAGCCTTGCTTTATGACAATAAAGTCCCTTCTAAAGAATGATCTATTGGAGCTTATTATCATAGCTCACCAAAAACATATTTACCTTTTTAATATCCTCATAGAGATTTTTCAAGTCTTTCCCTCCAAGTTTAAAAGGATCTTTGTATTGTTCATCGCTGACTGCTTTACCAAAGTAATGAGTTTGCACTGTTGTATGTTGAAACCTAGCAAAACTTTTTGGGGAAGAAAGAAAATATTAACATAATCCCTGTAACTGAGGCAATTTATTCATTCCTGCCCAGAAAAAAACCACTATTGGTACTATCCTAATTGAATTTTTAAAAGAAAATACATAAAAAGAAATAGCTCTTCAAGCTTATCTACAAAGTTAAAAAAACATTATTCAGTTAATACTGAAAAGGAAGGAGGATGTAAGTCTTCTAAAATCATTAGGTTTGGAGATCTTGTATGGATCTTGTGTTTGCATTAACTAGCTATACCTTCAGAAGCACTTATTTTGCAATTCTGCTATTCAAAATGGATCTCTCTCTCTGCCCAAATTTTAACCATGGACAGGATAGAGACCCATCCAGTACAATTATTAGTTTCTGAGTCTCATACTTATATCTTGCTTCAGCTACATTATAGAATAAGACTAGCTGTTTAGGATCTATAAAATTATAAAAAAACCGAGGAAAAATAGTTTAAGCATTTTATTCAAATGTACTAAGTTATTATCTCTCAGAGGGACATAGATGGTTTCTAAATCTGATACATAAATAATATAAATATTGTATCTTTGTGTGGGCATGCATATGGAGAATAAAGCAAAAGTTGTCATTTTGTATTGAATTAAATAAATGAAAAAAAAACCCAAGTATTCCATTCTGCTGTTATTTTCCTTCCACTAAAACAGAACAAAAAAATCCAACACCAAGCTACATGTTATATAAAATATGAAATTATTCCCACTACATTAATTTCTTACGTTTGGTGATACATACCGTTTCAGTAAATCACCATGAAGTACCTTATATGTTGTATACATATACATAAGTATATATCATATACACAAGTGAATATCATGTATGTAATAGCCAAAATTGCAAGTGATCACCAAGTTTCACAATATTTTATCTTCCTCACTATTTTGCAAAATCTTAGGCAGAAAGATCACATTTCATATAATTTCCTATGTGATTTTGGCTGTTTTAATTTTTATTTAATTTGATTTAATAGATGAGAATATTTGCTCTGGCTGCTTCAGTTGCTATATTAAGAAACATGCTTATATGATGATTATCAAAAGTCTTATGTATCGATTTAATGATTTATATTGAATGTAACTGTCAAAAGATGGAAAAAAGACTAAATGTATTCAATTTAATATCTCATTGTTGCATCCTTCACAGTCAAACTTTAAAAAATACTGAAGTTACCTACTTTAGTATGACTATTTTTTATAATGTATACAGTAAAAAGCTTTCAACTTACCGCCAACATATACTATACATTTTTGGAAAAAATAGACACAGTCTTTCCCCTAAAAAACTAGATTTCTGTAGAAAGAGAAGAGAAAAAAAAGGATATTTATTATCTATATTTTATGCAGAATTAAGATAGAATTAACAAAAGTTACTACAGGTTACAGTGGCAATTGGAATAAGAATTTCTGTTGCTAAATGATGTGGTTGAAAGGTGCGACATGACATGTCATTTAGCGATAATAATCCTGTAAATTCCAGTTGCCATCATAACCCCAGGACCACATTAGTTAAGCGAAGACTTCAAATGAACATGACATGGGAGAAGACGGAAGTCTCAGGCAAGCAAGCTGGTAGGTAAGAGTTATGGATGAATGTTATGGACAGAGGCCATGAGACCAGGTCGGTAAGTGCCACAGGTGGGGAAGCCAAAAAGTAGCAGGAAGAGCAAATCTTTATGTTGTCTTTATGGTAAGGCATTTTTAATTGCAAATATATGGAAAGGGAACAAGAGAGAATGAGGTTAGTTGACCGAACAAGATTAGAAGTCCTAAATTAGGCCCATCTGGATTAAGAGGTCAATAGATTTTATTGCAGAGTTTGTATGCATAGGGTCTTTGAAGCTCAGACAACAACACTCCACAGATATTTCCCCTTATATCCACTTTTCTGCAGAGCTGTTGAGTAGTATACAAGTGGCCCACATATAGGTAGTTGTCTCAATGAGTTTTAGCCACCATAGAAGATAAGGTAGGGAAGCATAATAAATTTCATTTGGAAAACCTTGTAAAAATCATTACTAGCTTAAGTCTCTTCATTTCTTTCTTTCTTTCTTTTTTTTTTGATTACTTTGATTTTTTTTATTTTTTTTATTTGAACTGTTGCCATACTTTCTCCTGAAGATATTGGTTCGGAAGTACTGTGAAAATGGGTTCAGATATCTACAATGAAATGCAATAGGGTGAGCAAAATAATAAAAAAATGCCTATTTCATCTCTGACATCTTGTACAGGCCAGTAACTTGTGAATTAATGAACCTGGTTGAAAGATAGCATGTTTTCTCAAACTTAGGTATGTGTTGAAGCAACAGTACTTTTTATCCCACTTTTTTATACTTTGGCCAACTCAAGGCGACAAACATACCTAATATTCATGCCTCCTATTTACCAGCCAGTATAGCCCGTTGAGAATAATGCCCACTGACAGATCATTTAATATTTCCAATGTGTAAGTCTTTTAAAAGATACCTTCAAGGCAAGCAAACCACATCAACACATCTTGCTGCAGTCTGTAACAGGATGGTACAGCAGGAAATAGTTTAATTTAATGTAATGTAATGTAATTAATTCAATTTATATGCCGCCCCTCCTCCGAAGACTCAGGGCTGTTAAATTTTCTTTTCTCTGGCCTTTGCTTATCCCTCTTCCTTTGCCCTTCTGCAAATTTTAGTCGTTATCTGCCATCCGGTGCCCTCCAAATGCCCCAGGTGACATATCTCATCAGCTGCACCCCAACACCATTGAAAGTGGGCTTGTGTAACTAACTTCCTTACTCGTCGCACCAGACTTGGAAAACGCTTCCCTTTCCGCTCCTTGTTTTCTCTTCCTCCCTTCGCCTTTTTCTTAAGAATACCATCCCCGCAAGCGATAAGGGCGTATTACAGTCGCCCCATATCTCAGGGCATCAGGGCTGGTAAGCGTCGCCTTGGTTTTCAAGGGCTGGGCTGCTTCTGGAGGTTCCCAAAGGCGCTTCCTTCCCAACCTCCCCACCGCTCCGCCCGAGTCCTGGTGCAACCCCTTCCTCCTTCACCCGGGCGCCCGGAGCTTTCTCCCCGGGATCGACTCCTCCGCTGGGGCTCATTCATTCCCTTCCTGACCTCCATTCGCCCCCAATGCATCGCTACTTACGGCCGTCTTCAGCGCCGGCACCGCCAGTTCATCGCCAGGCTGCTTGTTAGTGCCGCCGCTGCTGCTATCCAAGACGCAACTTCGCAAGCTGTTGAAGAGTCTCGCCGTCCGGGACGAAGCGGCGCATGAACAGCAGCAACAGCGAGGCCGACACCAGAGCGCCATGGCTTCCGTTTCAGGTCGGGCAAAGAGGCCACCGCCTGTCGCTGCCGCTGTTTGCAGATGGCAATAGGCCCACCCCGCAATCTCCTCGGCTGCAGCAGCAGCAGCGACCCGGACGCGGAAACTCCGGGTTTGAGCAACGTGAGCGTGTCTGGCAACGCCGCCTTCCCGGAGTTCTTGCCAGGAAACGCTTCAAGAGAGAGAGGCTTATGAGGAGGCAAGGGAGTGGCGGGGTGGTGCAAGAAGAAGGAGGAGAGAGGGGATCAAAATCCTCCCATGATTCTCCGGCGAAAGACCCGAGTCGCGATTAGATCCGGATTTAACTCGCCCCGAGTTGCTCCCTGCGCTGACTGGCTGCTGCTCCCAGCATACAGCCACGTGAATTAGAATCTCCCTCTTCCGTACAAAATGTCACTTAGGATTTGTATTAGAGAGGTGGGAAAGAGTAAGTCTGTCTGAAGTTATTTCTGAGAAAAGATGGGTTAGGAGGATTGTGTCCCAATGATGGTTTGGGAGTGGGGAGTGGGGGGAGGAAATCTTTTAATAACGACACCACTTTTTATAATGTAAGCAGGAATCTGTGTGTCTTTCAGTGTGTTTGGGAGTTAATTTTTGGACACAAGCATACTTTGTTGATTCTGTGCTATTGCCCTAGACCCAGCAGTAGGTAGGTAGTGCATTTATAATAGCCAATAAAAAAGAGGAAGGATAATGTTAAAGCTTTTGAACTGCCTGAAATTCTTACATCTGCTGATGAAAAGAAAAGGAAAGAGATGGATGAAGCGAGGTGTAAAAATTAGGCCAAAAGTTTAATCATTTAAGATCGGCAATTCAGACAAGATATTGAGAGGGAAGTGCATGTGAATTTGGAAGTGAACTCCAAAAAGTATGCCAAAAAAAAAAAGGGAGGGGGATAAATGCTGCTTATACAAGGAAGGGAAAAACATGGACATATTAGGATGCTAAACAGGACAAAGGGGAAAAGACTTAATAGAAAAGGAAGAGAAAAGATCCATGTAATAATTATTGATAGCAATATAAAATTAATTCAAAGTTGTCATTAAATGTAGACCACACAGAAACATATTGTTTCATCTTCTCATTTCTAGAATACATTTTTCAAAGATAATTAACAAATTCATACCTGGATCCATTCCTTATAATCAAGAGGGTAAGTTTTTTCCATTTGCCTAAAGCTATTTTGAAAAGAATTAAGCTCATTTTTAAATTTTAAATGCATTCATTCTTGAAAATGGGATATTCCAATTCTCAATTCTAATATTCAGAAATGTAAGTTTTATAACTTGCATTTTACTTTTTAAATTATAAATATGATTGAATGGTTGGTTTGTGGTCAACCAATAAATTTCTTAAAGATCCCAAAATTACAAGTACCACTATGGTTATTTGAGCATCTAGATCATATTATCTGGTTAGTTCATGTTAAAACATTGCTAGAATGTTCCATTTGTTCCAGTTAACAAAATAATCAGAAAATGTACCATGTTGCTGTTCCACCTCAATAAGCTTTGATAATGACACTGTATAATTATCAAACTTAGCCATAATACCAGGGGTGAAATGCTCCCGGTTCAGACCGGATCACCCAATCCGGTAGCAATGGCGGCGGATGGTTCAGAGAACTGGTAGCAAAAATCCCTGCCCCTGCCCCTACCCCAGGCCAGCTGAGCCACATGATCATCAAAGCCTTTTTTTTGAACTTTTAAAATTATTTTTTCTTCAGCCAAAAAAATGCTTTTAAAAGTAAAAAGAAAGCCTCTGATGATCAAGCAACTCAGCTGGGATTGTCAGAGCCTTTTAAAAGCATTTTTTCTACAACCTCTTCGGCCAGAAAGGTGGTAGAAAAAAATGCTTTAAAAATTTTTTTTTAAAAAAAAAGTTGGCTATGCCCACCCGATCACATTACCCTCCCACCAAGCCACGCCCGAAGAGCCGGCAGTAACAAATTTTACATTTCACCACTGCATAATACCATTAGCATGTCAGAACAAGTTATCACATGCTTATTTCCATACAATCCTTTAATAAAAAAGCCAATAGTTCAGAACCACTGTGAAGATTGATTGATTTGAACAATTGTCACTATATAACTTGGTAGACTGAAAGACAGATACATTCATAATAATTCTAGCCTCTGGATGAAGGTACAGCCACTCTTCATTTAATAATCCTAATTGGGACTGGCATCTATTGCTAAGCAAAGCAGCCATTGAGTTAAATGTCACTTGATTGCTTTGTTTAGCAATGGCAGTTCCAGCAGTCCCAGTTACTGTTACTGAGTATATGCAGTCATTAGCAAGGACACACCTGGATCCAAACCATACTTGGTAAGGCACTGTCTCCATCTTTCCCATCCATGTATCTCTCCCATAACTCTGTCCTTTTGGCCACTACCACAGTCAGTTGCCCCCATTTTTCAACCCTTCCTGCTATTTGATGCCCATCATACTGCACACCATTTTCACACCAGGTTTCTTTCATGTACCAGCCGGATCTGTCTTTTGCAAAAAAAAAAAAAAAAAAAGGACACAGCCAGCACACACACACAGAAAGACTTGGCCAGAAATGGCCTGTAATGTGTAGTGGGATACACCCTGCTGACCTGTAGCTCTCACACATTGTCCTGCATGAGATTTCCATGGGGCCCCATGTGTGACTGGGATGGCGTAAAGAGATGGCAGTGATGATGACAATGAAGGTCAGCTGGGAGTGGGAGATGCACAGTAGTAGGTGGGCTGGACCCAAATTTTGTTTATCTGATGTGAGGGTATTATGATGGCCAGAATTTCAAGAACGAGTTGTAAATTCCTTTGTTCAACACCACTGTAACTTCAAACAGTTGCTGAATGAATTGTCATTAAGTGAGGAATATCTACGTCAAATTATAATCCAATGAACAAAATAAATTGGATGATATCATAACATCTCAGAATGTGCTAACTCAGGCCTCTTTAGCATATAACAGAATTAGAAAAATGCAGTAGCTGTTGAAATTTCAACATAATGCTAAATGGTATCCTAAAACTTTCAATCCTTGAAGCTGCTTTGGAGAAAAAGGTTGAGAGCACTTGAAGAATCTGAAGCTCATTCATGGCTAAGCCACAATTTAGCACTGCATTCTAAAGAGATAATTCAGCTTCAGACAGTGGAGCTGTCAACGTTCATTTTCACACATAGTTTGAAAAGTCAATTGGCTGAAGATATGATCTGCTAAATAAAACCATAGCTATTTATACAACACTATTAGCCATGTGTGGCCAACCTGAAGTTTGTGTGTGTGTGGCAGAATATCCTGACCTTGCTCACATGTTGCCTTAGGCACATCACTTTGTATCATCATCATGCATATTATGGTGCTTGGGTATCTGCAAAGAGTTTCTAAGTACTTCTTCCCTTCCCTTTCTAAGTACTGGGTTGCAAATTATAGCAACATTAATAAAACAATAAAACAAAACAAAACAAAACTTTGGTTTAATTTATAGAATGTAAAATCTGGAAGTGACCTTGAAGTTCATCTAATCCAGTCCTTTGCCTAAGAACAAGAATCTACTATTACACCATCTCCAACAGATAGCAATCCAGCCTTTATTTAAACAACTCTTATCATCATTCATTGTCAATTCTACTGTTCTACTGGCATTCTGCTCAACAGTTCTATTAAGGCATTTCCCCATTATCTAACTGAAATCAATTCCTTTAAATCCAATGTTTCTTGTCCTGTATCATATACTGTTTTACCCTATCTACATTATAGTCCTTATTCTTGAAAACATAAAACATGTCTAATCTTGTCTTTGAGGTTAAACTTTCTTAGCACCTCTGACTATTTCTTACAGGTTTCTGCTTCCATGTCCCATGTCACCTTGGTTGATCTTTGGATTGTCAATCTTCTTTCCAAAATGTGGCACCTAGAACTAGATGCAATATTCTACATGCCACCTGTCTAGTAATTTACGTATAATTACAATATTGATTGAACAGATTTGCCATCTTATATAAAAAAGGTAAATAAAATATTTTTCCTAGGATTAAACCAGGGGTGAAATCTACTTACCTTCCTTACCGGTTTGGAAGTACATGTGTCACATGTGTGCGCAGACCTTCTGCACATGTGCAGAAGGTTTTGTGCATGCGCAGAAGGTAAAATCACATTACTTCCTGGTTAAAATCAGGAAGTAACAACACCTGGGCGGGTCGGTGGAACTTTACGCTCTGCAATCACTACCAGATTGCCGAACGAATCGTGACAATCGCTACCGGATCGCATGATTCGGTCCGAACCGGGAGCATTTCACCCCTGATTCAACCAGGTACCTGATTCCACCATTGATTTTTGGAAATCCATGGTCAGCCCATGATCATGATTATTGGATTACTTTCAGAGAAAACAGACTTGTCTGATCTGTAGTCCTTGATTAATGATGGTGATTGAGACAAGAATTTCTTTCACTAAGTGATGTCATAAAGCACAACATCATGTCACTGCACCAGTGGTGGGTTGCTCCCAATTCACCCTGGTTTGGGCAAACTGGTAGCAGCGGCGGCGAGAGGCTCCGCCCACCCACCCAGACGTCATCAAAAATGCTCTGCGCATGCGCAAAAGCGCTGTGTGCTTGCAAAGTGAGCGCACGCACCCGCGTGCTTCCAATACCAAACCGGTAGCGCTGGGATTTGAAACCTACTACTGCACTGCACTACTTAATAACAGAAGTTTCAGCATATCTGAAACCCAGCACATATGGGATTTAAGCAAATCCCATACCATCATTAAGCACAATGTCACATGACTGCCATTTGTGTTGCTTATCAGAAGCCTACAGTCATGGTTGCAGAGCCTGCATTCCTGTGGTCATGGGGATATTGTGATGGCCAGAATTTTGAAAACTGGTTGTAAGTAACATTCATTCAGCACCATCCAAAGTTTGAACAGTCGCTGAATGAGAAGTTGTTAAACAAGGAGCTATTTGATCAACAGTTTTTGTCCTTTTTTGCTGCAATAAAGAAATAGTTATCAGGAAGTTAACTTTGAAAGGATATCAGAAAAATGGAATAATTGATTTAACAAGATTGGGCAGAAAGGATATAAAGGCATAAAATCGAAATATTAAGCTTCCTGATAACTTATTATCTGGACCCTTTTCAGCCCAGCTTCAGACCTGGCTACAGCACGGAAACTGCCTTGGTCATGCTGATGGATTATTTTTGGCGAGCCCGAGACAGGGATCATTCCTCTATCTTGGTGCTACTTGACCTCTCAGCGGCTTTCGATACTATCGACCATGGTATCCTTCTGTGGCGACTAAGAGAGCTGGGGGTGGGAGGCACCATGTTGCGGTGGTTCACCTCCTATCTCTCTGGTCGATCACAGTCGGTGCTGGTAGGAGGACAGAGGTGTTCCCTAGGCCCCTCGTCTGTGGAGTTCGTCAGGGCTCGGTCCTCTCTCCCCTCCTATTTAACATCTACATGAAATCACTGGGTGAAATCATCCAACGACACGGGTGGGATTTCAGCAATATGCTGATGATACCCAGCTGTATATCTCTACCCCTCGTCAGTTCAGTGAGACGGTAGATGTGATGTGCCAGTGCCTGGAGGCTGTGAGGATCTGAATGGGAGTCAACAGGCTCAGACTTAACCCAGACAAGACCAAATGGCTCTGGGTATTGCCCTCTAAAGACTATGTCGATTGTCCATCCTTGGTTCTGTGGGGAGAGAAAGTGCCCCCTCTGAATGGGCTCGCAATTTGGGTGTCCTTCTAGACTCACAGCTGAGATTTGAACAACATGTGACAGCTGTAGCTAGGGGGACCTTTGCACAGATTCGTCTGGTGCACCAATTACGACCCTACTTGGATCAGGAGGCTCTCCTCACAGTCACTCATGCCCTTGTCACCTCACTGTTGGACTATTGCAACGCGCTCTACATGGGGCTACTCTTGAAAAGTGTTCGGAGAGTTGATAATTGGTTGGTCCAGAATGCAGCCGTGCGAGTTATAGTGTGTGCACCTAGATACACCCACATTACACCAATTCTCCGCGAGCTGCATTGGCTCCCTATCGGTCTCCGGGCGCAATTCAAGGTATTGGTTATTACCTTTAAAGCCCTACATGGCTCAGGACCAGGCTATCTTCGAGACCGCCTTCTACCACATAGCTCCCAGTAACCGGTAAGATCCCACAGAGTCGGTCTCCTCCGGGTCCCGTCAGCTAAACAATATCGGTTGGCGGGCCCACCGGGGAGGGCCTTCTCTGTGGCTGCCCCGGCTCTCTGGAACCAATTACCTCCTCAAGTCCGGACTGCCCCCACTCTATTGGCCTTCTGGAAAGCGGTGAAGACCTGGCTCTTCCGGCAGGCCTGGGGCCGTTGATCTTGTTATAGTGATCTTGTGAGACCCGGCCACAAATTGGAGTGTATGTGTTTTAACATTTTAATGTTTTAATGTCTTCTTTTAACTTTTGTATGGGATATTGTTGCATTGTTTTATTCTCTGTTGTAAGCCGCCCAGAGTCCCTTGGGAGTTGGGCAGCATAGAAATGTGACTAAATAAATAAATAAATAAATAAATAAATAAATAAATAATAAATAATAATAAATAATAAATAAATAAATAAACAAACAAACAAACAAACAAATAAATAAATAGACTTAACCTATTTCTTTATTGTACCAAAAAAGGACAAAAACTGCAGTATCAGAAATCTGTAGTTTTGCTTCCAAATTGCAGTGGAATAATCTTGAAATATTCTTGAGAGCTACAAAAATATATTGGTACTCCTATACAGTTTGTGGATTGCTTATATCTGATTTAGATAAAACTTAATTTTATTTTGGAGTCCTAGTGGACGATTACTTAAACATGAGCCAGCAGTGTGCGGCAGCAGCCAAAAAAGCTAATACAATCCTTAGTTATATAAACAGAGGCATAGGATCAAAATCATGTGAAATATTAGTACCACTTTATAAAGCCTTAGTAAGGGCACATGTGGAATACTGCATCCAGTTTTGGTCACAAAAAAGATGTTGAGACTTTGGAAAAAGTGCAAAGAAAAGCAACTAAGATGATTAGAGGCCTGGAGACAAAAACACATGAAGGATGGTTGCAGGATTTGGGTTTGGCTAGTTTAGGGGAAAAAGAGAATAGGGGGCACATGATAGCAGTATTCTAGTATTTGAGAGATTGCCACAAAGAAGATATATTTTCCAAAGCACCAGAATGCAAAACTAGAAACAATGGATGGAAACTAATCAAGGAGAGAAGCAACCTAGAACTAAGGAGAAACTTCCTAATAGTAAGAACAATCAACTAAAGAAACAGCTTGCCTCCAGAAGTTCTGTGGGTGCTTCATCACTGGAGACCTTTAAGAAGGCACTGGACAGTCACTTGTCTGAAATGGTATGAGATCTTCAGCTTGAGCAGGTGTTTGGACTAGAAGACCTCGAACATCCCTTCCAGCTCTAGTCTGATTGAACTGATTAATTGAGGTCCCTAATGGACTGATCTTTCTTTAAACGTAATTTTTATTGAATAAATTTTTTACAAGATAAAAATAATACAAATATTAGAAAATAATCAAGAAAATCCAAACAATTGAGTAATTAATTGTTTAATTAAAACAATTAAATAGAAAAAAGAAAAAAGATTATAAAGAAGCAGTTTTTTATGTTTTTTATAATAGTTATAAATGCGTTTTTATTTTATCCTCTCTCTAAAGTTACATCTTAATTTCCTTCTTCCATAAACTATATTTCTAATCTTCAAACCCATAAATCATGTACGTTTTCTCATTTTTTTCAGCAAAAAGTCCAGAAGGGATTTCCAGTCATTGACAAATGTTGATCAAGTAAGTTAATTTTGCCATCTCTAGCAAAAGTTCTATCATCTTCAGCAACTATTGCTGTATTGTGGCTATTTCAGAATCTTTCCATTTTTTTGTCCATAATAGATTATTCTAATATGATCTTTAAAACAAAATAATATTTTAACAGATTTTTCTTGGCTGGAGAAAAAAAAATGAATGGAAAAATGGAATTGCTATTTGCCTATATATACCCTGTTTTCCCCAAAATAAGACATCCCCTGATAATAAGCCCCAATCGGGCTTTTAAGCGCACGGCAATAAGGCCAAGCACTATTTCAGGGTTCAAAAAAATATAAGACAGGGTCTTATTTTTGGGGAAACATGGTATAGGAAACTAAAACTGCGAGGAAGTTGTTTTTATAAATGTAAAGGCTCAGAAATAAAGCTGTGTCTCATGAATATCAATTACATTTGTTTCCCTTCAGAATTTATCATGATTTAAGAAAAGTTGCGGGACTTAATATGTCTGGTTGCTGGGCAACTTTATGGTGGTTTTCATTGTTAACATTGGTATATCATTCTGGATGTTACCTCATTGATCCAATTGCTGCAAGTAGTTTTAGCCACATCCATAAGTACATCAATGCATCAAATCTGGATCAAGATTATTGTGAAAAGAAACTGAAATTAACTACTTTAGATGAATGGAAACTTTCTACAGAAATGTTCACAGGTACGTATATAACCCCTGACAACATGTACATATTTTTATTGGAATTTTATCTGGATAAACAATTTGCCTTAGTGCTATTCCAGGGTAGTTGCTATCTAGAGAAATCTATGTGGCTGAAAATCAACAGGACTGATTATCTTATTCGATCTATGTCAGTGAAAGTTAAGTGTGAATTCGGCTTGGCTTGCTAGCCTGCTTTTATTTAGGATTATATTTAAAACCTATACTATTTTTCAGAAATGTTCCTACTACTATAACCTTGGGCATATCCTAACTATGGAAAATGTGTTTTTGTTACATTGTTGACTTTATTTTTTACACAATCTAATCTAAGTCAGGCAGTTTTATTGAACTATTGGGTATATTTGTAACGTTGAGATATTGTTGTGGGTGTTTGTCCAAAATGGCTGCTTTGAGGAAATTTGATTGTTCAAAAAATTACTGCCATTGTAGAAGCAACAAGGGAGAACTTCCGGGTAGCTGACCAAAATGGCGGCTCCGTGCTAAACACCGAAATGCGGAGGCGTATGATAGGCACCTTTGAGGTGTTGGGGGCCCCGCAGAACATCTAATGGCCCCTTTCCTGGAAAGCGAAACATCGCCCGTCCGATAGATCTATGGACAGAAGGGGTGCGGAGGACACCAGTGATGGTGAGGCCAGAGCCTGCTTGCCTGATTGCTGCTGCCTAACAGATTTAAAGGCTCCCATTCTAATCGAAAGTTACAACAGCTGTGGCGTTCGAATCGCTGGAAAGCCGCTCTGAAGCTGGTTGGGGCCTTGGGAGGTGGCAGCAGCTGCAGCAGCGTTTTCACCGTCTGTAGGGATAACGATGATGATGGTGGCAGTGAGGAGGGTGGAGACATCTGGAGGCTGCCATAGAAGAAGTTGGCGATGCAGGAGGCTCAGGATTTGCTCTAAGTTTAGGGCGATCTGGATACTCCCTTTTTCTGATCTCCAGGGGGACTAGTAGTCATCTAAGGCTGAGGGGCCTTTGAAAAAGAAGTCTGGAGGAGTATGGTTGAGTGGGCGGAAGACTACAAGAAGGGGATGTTGATTGATTTCCCCCTTCGATAAACCTCTCCCCCCACATCAGGCCTAGGCCTAGTATGGCCTCTCAGCTCAATTTAATGATTCCCTGCTTTGACACCCTCACCTGAAAATCTCTCCCTCGCTGTGTTACCTCATCAGCTGTTGTTCTATCAGCACTTACTCTGCTCTTTGATATACCATCCTACCCTTTTAATTCCATCTCGGCTTCCATGGATATCGAAGGGAATGAAGACACTGACACTGTGAATCCTTATTTGCCCCCTGTTTATTTTGTAGGGGAACGGAACATCTCCTCTTAAATCCTTTTGGACTCTGGACTGATCATCATGAGAAGGCAGCCATTAAGACCTTTATTTCCCCCTGGACAGAATTGTAATTTTCAGATTTCTCATCGCTATGAAAGGGCGGTTATTGTTCTAGTATGTTGGTGCTCTACATAACATCTTCTTCCCCTCTACTATGACCATCTCCAACACCTTCAGAAGATTGTCTCTCATCCCCTCCAGCCTTTTCTTCTATTTACGGTGTACTCAGCTGCGGAACTCCTTGCACTGCGAGACTGCCCCCTCTCGCAGGTTTGGCCCTCTCAACTATCGAGGGTTGCCCTTGATGACGGGTTTTGGAACCCTGAGAGGTGGTACACTAAAAAACAGAGGATCTGGGGTTTTTTAAAGTAGATTTTTAGATCCAATTTTAAGGGGATCTGGGAGTAGGATGGTTTTTAACAACAGAAATGAGACGGGGGGGGGTCTCTTAAGGATCAGCAGCCATGCTATTCTGATGGTCCCGGCGGAATGGGGGGGTTGGGAGTCGTAGAGGATGTTTGGAGAGGGGTGGGACATTCTATACCTGTGATGGTGGGATGGGGCAGAAGAAATGGAAGTAGGGGTCGGGAGCATCACACCAGACATTCGGGTGGTGACTTGCTCCCATGCCTCCTGCTCACCCTGCTTTCCTGGGGATGTGAGAGCGAGGAACCCTGGTCTCCGTCTGGTGTATGTGAATGCCAGGTCCGTGGTGAATAAGGCCCCCCTCATACGAGATCTTATTGATGAAGACGGTGCAGACCTGGCCTGTATCACGGAGACCTGGTTGGGGCAGGAGGGGGGAAACCCTCTCTCTGATTTATGCTCCCCGGGCTTTTGTGTGCTGCACCAGCCACGACACCAGGGAAGGGGCGGAGGTGTGGTGGTGGTTGTTAGAGAAAGTCTTAGTCCTAAGAAGGTCACTGTCCCTCAGATAGGTGGATGTGAGTCTTTTCTATTGAAGTGGGACCCTGGAGTTTAGTCAGGCTTGTTGGTCACATACCTATCTCCCAGCTACGTTGCCCTGCCCGCACTGCTCGATGTCTTGACTGAAGTGGCACTTGAACTCCCCAACCTTTTGGTTGTGGGAGATTTCAATCTGCCTTCAATCGGCGAGTCATCTGAGACAATCCGGGAGTTCATGGCTTCCATGGCAGCCATGGACCTGACTCAGGTTATTCAGGGCCCAACTCATAGGGGCGGACACACACTCGACCTAGTTTTTCTCTCTGGGCAGTGGATAAATGGTCATAGTAGGGGGGAACTTTCCATTGCCCCCCTGTCATGGACTGACCATTCTCTCCTTAGACTGGACTTTCAATCTGCCAACCCTTGCCGCTGGTTCCGCCCCAGGCGCCTGATGGACCCAGAGAGGTTCTTGATGGAGCTTGGGACATTTCCCATCTCTCAATCCTGCGATTCAGCTGAGGTTCTGGTGGCATCCTGGGAACAGGCGGCTGCTGACACCTTGGACCGAATTGCACCTTTGCGGCCTCTGACCCGACGCAAATCCTGGGTCACTCCTTGGTTTTCCATGGAGCTCCGGGAAATGAAATATCAGAAAAGACGCCTAGAGGAGAGTTGGAGGTCCTCCGAGTCTGAATCTGATCGAATACAGTTACGAACCCTTATTAGGTCTTATCTACTGGTGATGGAAGTGGCGAAGCGAGATTACTTCGCCGCCCTCATTGCATCTGCAGAAAACTGCCCAGCGGCCCTGTTTCATGTGATCTGTTCCCTCCTCAATCAGGGAATGAGGGAAGACCCTTTACAGGGCAGAGCTGAGGATTTTGTACAGTTTCTGCATGATAAAATCTCTCAGATCCGGATCGGATCGGACTCTGACTGGGCAGAATCCAATGGAGAGACTAGGGTAAATCTTGAGAGTAATATCTGGGTTGAGTTTGACCCTGTTTCTGTCAAGGAAGTGGACAGGATTATGGGTAAACCTGGTTCCTCCACTTGCTTATTGGATCCTTGACCCTCCTGGTTGGTTTCGGCTGCCAGGGAGGTGACGAGAGACTGGATCCAGGCAATTGTCAATGCTTCGTTGAAGGAGGGGGTCTTCCCCACCTTTCTTAAAGAGGCAGTGGTTCGACCTCTCCTCAAAAAGCCTTCCATGGATCCAGACTCACTTAATAACTATCGTCCTGTCTCCAACCTTCGCTTCATTGCGAAGGTTGTTGAGACTGTGGTGAAGCAACAGCTCCCACAGTTCCTGGAGAAAACGGAATACCTAGACCCGTACCAATCGGGCTTCCGACGCGGGCACAGCATGGAAACGGCACAGGTCACTCTGGTAAATGATCTCTGGCGGGCTCAGGATGGTGGTTGTTCCTCCATCCTGGTCCTACTTGACCTCTCAGCGGTTTTTGATACCATCGACCATGGTATCCTACTGCAGCGACTTGTGGGGTTGGGGGGGGAGGCACTGTTTTACAGTGGTTCTCTTCCTACCTCTCAGGTCGCTTGCAGTTTGTATGGGCGGGGGGGCAGAGGTCTACCCCGAGTGGGTGGGGTGCCTGACAATTGTGGGGTCCCTCAGGAGTTGGTTCTCTCCCCCCTGCTCTTTAACATCTATATGAAGCCGCTGGGTGAGATCGTTCGTGGCTTCGGGGTGAGATATCATCAATATGCTGATGATACCCAGTTATACATCTTCACCCCAGACTATCCCAGAGATGCCCTTTCCGTGATGTCCCGTTGCCTGGAGGTGGTGCGGGCCTGGATGGGTAGAAACAGACTCAGACTCAACCCCTCCAAGACTGAGTGGCTGTGGATGCCGGCATCTCGGGTTTCAAAGACTCCATAACTTTTGATGGGTGGGGAAAAACTTGTCCCCGTTGATAGGGCTTGCAACTTGGGTGTCCTCCTGGATGCTCGGCTGTCCCTAGAAGACCACCTGACGGCTGTGATCAGGGGGCCCTTCCCACAGGTTCGCCTGGTGTGCCTGTTGCGCCCTTTCCTGGACTGAGATGAACTTCGCACTGTCACTCATGCCCTGGTTACTTCCCGCTTGGATTACTGCAATTCCCTCTACATGGGCCTGCCCCTGAGATGCACCAGAGACTCGATCCAGAATGCAGCCACACAGGTTGTTACGGGAGCCCCTCGTTACTCCCATATAACACCTCTCCTGTGTGAGCTGCACTGGTTACCAATGGTTCTCCGTGTCTGCTTCAAGGTGCTGGTTCTCACCTATAAGGCCCTACATGACTTAGGTCCGGGATATTTGCAGGACCTTCTCCTGCCTGCCTCTCATCATCCTGTTCGCTCACATAGGGCTGCTCTCCTCAGGGTTCCGATGGCGAGCCAATGCCGTCTGGCGGTGCCCAGGGGTAGGGCGTTCTCTGTGGGTGCTCCCACCCTCTGGAATGAGTTGCCTACTGAGCTCCGGATGGCTCCTGAGCTCCGCTCCTTCCGTTGGGACCTGAAGACTTGGCTGTTCAAGCAAATAGGCTGACTCTGATTCTGGGTTTTATTATTTATTAGTTAATTTGGTTTAAAATGGGATTCTGTTGTACATGTTTTTAACTTGTGTTCGCCGCCCTGAGTCCTTCTGGAGAAGGGCGGCATATAAATACATGAAATAAATAAATAAATAAATAAACAAGTCACAATCACACAGAAACTAATGGGATTGCTCTTCAACCACTGTATCTTTCTCTTTGTTCACGCTTTCAGAGCAGATGAATGCTGGGTTGCTGCCACTCATTATTTTTACTTTCTAAAATTACCTATTGGGTCCATGTGGAGCATCAATACAATCCTATGACCAAAGATAATGCTGAGGAAAATGTTTTATTTTGCAATGCAATAGTTTTACATTTTAATTCTTGGTTTTATTTTAAATGATCTATTGAACATTAAAAATTAAGCCAGAAAATATTTCCTGTGGACATCTGTGGTACCAGAAGAGTTTGTATGCTTTTACTAAGGCATACTGAAGTGTATGCTTTAGTAAAAGTATTGTTGACTGTGGATTTTGTAGTTCACAATCAGAAATCTGCAAAAATTCATTAAGGGTGTTTGCTCTAAATTCTTCTCTTAGGTGGGTCTTTAAGTGTGACCTCTCCGTTGAACCTCTGATCTAGATTTCCTGGGGACTAATGCAAGAGTGCTTAAAGACTCACCTAAGAGAAGGATTTAGGAGCAATGACCTTTAACGACTTTCTGCCTACTTAGTTAAGGAGCCTATTCAGATTAAGTAAAAAAATGAAACCACCCTGAAGGACATTCATGGGTCCCTTTATTAACTTGCTCAGATTGAAGAAGCTATTTGGATAAGCAGCAAAACATTTCAAACCGAAAAAGAAAATAATTCCAGTTGCCATGACTCAATTTCCAGACAATCAGAAATCTCTAGTTTTTGCTGCAAAAGCTTAACACTGCCACCTTTTTGGAATTCTGTGTGAAATTAATTTACTTCTCCCCTCTAGCTACACTTCCTGTTGATCATATTCAAGAGAATTATGTTCGTGAGGTTCAAGATTGTATTTTTTCTGTTGGATATCCTACACCATTTAATTCCAGAGTTCTACTTGTAGCTGTTTCAGAGGTCAGGAATATTTTTTTAAAATACAAAACTGCTGTTTTACTCTGTGTGCCTATCAGAGAAGTTTATGAACATATAACTCATATAAATATGCTTGTTATATTACATTCTTCTACTTCATTCAGTCTACCATCTGCATATCAATGGACATTCTCCCTATCATTCAAAGACCCAAAAATGATTGAACTGCATAATTCCATATTCAGGGATACGAAATCACTGGAAAATAGCAAATGCATTATATCAAGTTAACCCAATAGTACATGTCCACAGAGGCTCAATCAATCAATCAGTTTATTAGTCATAGACCAGAGACCACTGAGAGTCTTCTCATGCAAGGTTGTTAAAAACTACAGGCGCAGTTTCTCACAATTCTGAGGCAGAAAATAAATAAAAATGGAAGTGTAAGTCCTTGAATAGATGTAATCTCTTTTATAAATATTGGGGTTTTTTTATAAAATAAGAAAGAAAACTTCATTTTATGCCACCAAATAAAAAGAAACAAAAAAAGAAAATCATGTAATTTATGTGATATTGCCTTGACAACTTCACATTATTGTCTTGCCTATTGTAAAGCTTATGCTCTGAATATATATTAAGTATGGCCCTAAGATATTGCAAGACTGCCATAATGGGCTATACGTTAAATGATCTAACTCTTAATATAGTGTTTTTCAAATTTGGCAATTTTAAGATATGTGGACTTCAACTCTCAGAATTCCACATCCAGTAGTTGAAGTCCATACATCTTAAAGTTGCCAACTTTGAAAAATACTGCTTTAATTAATAATACCTAAACCTAGTACTAATTCTACTAAAGTGAGGAGTTCAACTTTTTGGGGCCATAGAATTTATTTTAAAAAATATCGAATCCATGATTAAGAGCAAAGCTTTAGTAACAGAAATTTGACTGTGTTTAAATGGATTTGTTTCCCTTTTAATCTCTCTTGGAACATCATCAATTTCTTGCAGACCCCTATGAGAGTTATAGATCCCAATTTGAAAACCCTATCCTAGAGATCCCTTATTGTCATACAGGTGTTGCTTCTTATCTCTTCCTGATTTTTGAGCCAACTGTAGTTAGCATTTCATCAGCCCTGTCATTTTGAACATAAGTAAACAGCACCAAAATATTGTTTACCATTATTGTTAGGAACAGCTTTGTCATTATCACTGAAGATATTGCAAAGATGTAATACTAATTAGAAACCGGGATCCAAAGCTTAAATTGTACAAGGAATCACCTGTAAGAGGGTGAGCAAATAAACACTTGAGCTGAGAAGATATCCCCAGTCTGTGGGGATTGTTACCACATTAGGGTTTTATCTTTGATTATTTATCTTTAATTATTAATAGGATCCAGAACCACAATATGAATATAAGAGGGAGAATTACACATGAATGTTTAGTAGCAAATTTAAAATAGTTAGGAAAACAACCAATTTGATGCAATTGTATCATTGGACAATATTATATTGAAAACATTAGATGAAGTTCCAATTTCATAAACCATATCTAGCTTTTATGTTATAGTACTTGATAATTACCTAATTAAAGTGAATTGTCCAAGGTCACTAAATTGGATACCTGTACTTTATACTGAATTCAACTAGCTAAGTGAAATTGTATAAATGCATCTCCTTTTGTTGTCTAAATGTGCAGGGAATGAAGAAACAAATACTGCTCTTATCAGAGAAAGCTACTTAACAAATCCATTCCAAATTAAAGATTGGAAAATAATAATAACGAATCTATTGACTTAAAAAGACTGGAAGAAGAGGCTTTATACCTTGACATTGACCCAGATATATAGCTTGATTTCTGTGTTCTGCAGCAGGTTGATCTTCTGCATATAATATATGACTTCTTATCTACAATAAAGCAGCTTATCTACCAGTGACAAATCCCTGATCTTTCTACTTGTTCCTGAATATGGGCTGCTTCTAAAAGAATAAGATATTTATAGCTGTGCCTGATCTGGAGTCTCACCAAATATAATAACCCAAAACTACTGACATTTCCTGGAAATAGGAGTAGGAAGGCTGTAGTTCTGCACTTCTTGAGTGCACTTCATTTCTGGCTGTTCTGAGTTGAGGTTTAGCAACAACTGTACCTCACTTGAAAACAATAAATTCTAATAGTCTGGAAAATAGGATGGGTATTGTGTGGCGAACAAGTAGAAGTACATCATTAAAGTATGAATTTCTATAACATACATAGCTAACATGTGAAACACATCTTAATAATTTTCATGGATTGATATAGTCCTTCTATTTCAGGAAGTCCTGGAAGAAATTCTGGATTTAGACATGTCTGCCTCAGGCTCAGATGATTTTCTACAGCTTGTCAGTGGTGCAAAAATAATCTTGGGATCTCAACCCCTAACCCACAGATATGGTGGCCATCAGGTTAGTAGTTGTACTACTGTTTTCTAACCAGATGTTATCAACATTTTTAAAATGATCTTATATATGTGTGTGTGTTCTTTCCAACTACAAAGGGGAATTTTTCTTAGGCTTTACATGCTAAAACTGATATATCCTGTAAAATACTAGGATTTTTTCTGTGTACTTCAAATGGCAGTGACATTCAATTGTCAGTCATTTACTTGTAATTCTCTTGTAAATCAGTAAAATAATCGAAATGGTAAAGCATGCAGATGGGAATAATGTTGGCTAATCATGTTCTTTTTTTTTTTTTACTTTCTTTCAAGATTGTTTTCCTGTATTTTATGGGTGAACAACATTTTCAACTTCAGGCTTTGCAACAGGCATAATATACTTTCTCACACTTATATCCTTTCATCATTTCCCTTCTTTCCAGTGCTGCTGAACAGAATGCAAATCATAGCTCCTTTTTATTTTGAGCCATATCTTGTTCCTCCCTAGTGACTCTTACCAGGCAGCTGACATCTGTATACTAGTTGAAAAACAGAATAGCTCCTCATAGTGCCAAAGGCTGTCTTTATATTTTTAGTTGGTGGCAAAATGGGTATGTTTGGCCTAGTCCAAAAACACTTTCTTCAAAGGTTGGTTGCTAAAGTAGAGAAGAATGATAACTGTTTTATTTACTGATACTATCTCCTCCCATATAACTTAGCCAATTCAGATTGTAGATACAGAACATTTTTAGCTTCATATTATGAGATTAATTGATTTAGAACACGAGTGTGATACAGTCATGTGCCAAGAATTTTAATTTTCAGTCAATTCCAAAGAAAAACAGCCAACATTTTTAATGAACAAGGTTTAATGACCTAGGCTTCCTGAGTCAGTAAAACACATGAGTAGTCCCAAAATCCTCTTTTATTTCAACAGTTGTGAATTCTGTTCATTCACAGATGAGTCCCAAATAGTTGTAAAGAGTCCTTTGGGATAAGGCTGATAATCACCCACCTTTATCTCCTTTGACACGCTGCCAAAGACCCAATTGGCAAAGCCACACGGAGTCCAGAATCAAACAAAGCTCCAGACTTTAAACTGAACAGAATTAACAGCGTTGCTTCCTGCAAAGGCCCAGGTGCCTTTGCTCCTCTTTTCAGTCTTATGGGAGGGGCCAATCATCTCCAAGCCCTACTCCCGAGTTGTCCCTTTTGTTTTAACTTTTCTTGCCTTCTGGCAGCTCTGTGCATGCGTGCACTGGGTACAGGCTCCCCCTCTTCCTCTGCCTTGCTGAGGTCCAACTCTGGAAGCTCCGGAGGCAGCATATACCTCCCAGATGGCCCTTTCTCTGCCTCTGATGCAGAGCCCTTGTCCGAGCCTTCCCCAGACTCCAGGACTGGCCTATGTTCCTCTCCAGCCTCCTCACTGTCCGACTCTGCTGCCAGCTCCGCAAGCCGCTGGTGGATCACAATGAACAGCAGTTTCTATATCTTATGGATATAATTTTTTTCAATAAGTCTATTAAAAGTCTATTAAAATGCTAAGCAACCTATAGTGGTGCTTAAAAGTTTGTGAACCCTTTTGAATGTTCAATTGTTCTGTATAAATATAAACCGGAAATGTCATCTGTTTTCCACACAAATCCTAAAACCAGTTAAGAAGAACTTACTTTGCTGAGTTCCAGTTCCTCTGTCCTGCTGATGCAAATATAACATAAAGACCAATTTCCACATTCATAGTCAATAGCATAGAATTATGCTCTCTATCTCCATCTTCACGTTCCACAGCTTTACCCAGCCTTGCTGTGGCAGCCCTGAAGATGCTCCCAAAATGGCTTCAGGACTGACACGAGCATTGTACCAAACTGTTCCTGTGCCTATTGCAATTACTAGTAAAATATACACAGAATATTGTTTATTTAAGCACATTGAATCTCAATTACAGCTCCATTTCTGAATAGCAAATAATGGTTTCATATTTGTATCTCAACTTTTCATGTTAGTTTGGTAGCTGGGCAGGACAGCTGGGTGATGGAAGAGCCCACTTGATCGGCATTTATACAAACAGGTACTGTATATCTTGTCTTAAAAGGCCTGTCTCTATCAGTATGTGGTTGCTATTGATATCTCAGAAACTAAAATAACAATGACCAACAATGACAATATTAACCAGACGTAGTATGTAATGGTTTTCAAAACTCCTAAGTATTTCACATGTATTATTTTGTTAATCCTTGTACTACAAAATACATACATGTTATCGCCCCTATGTTGAGGGTTCTTTGTACAGAAAAAGATTTGTATTAATGATATTTTGGCTTAAGATGTTCCATTCTGTGCTGCACCAGTTGTTCACATTGCTAATACTAATCTTCTTTCTATAGATTTGGATCCAGATGGGAACTGCAGCTCAAAGGTTCAGGAAGGACACCATACTCCAGGTGTGTTACATATTTGGTGTAATATTCTTTCAGGTCTTTATATGTTTTGGATTAATTTCAACAATGCATCATAGAATCCAAGGATTGGAAGAGACTGTGGTTCCACACCCTGCCCATACCATTTTACAGAATGGCTATCCAACCTTGGCCATGGAGCACTCATTACTCAAGGAGGCAAGCCGTTCTGTTTATATTTTTCATGGTCCAGAAATACCTCCTTATCTCAAGGTTGAATCTCCCCTGGCAAAGCTTCCACCTTTTACCCTTAGGCATTACAAAGCATAAATGTGCATCTTTTGCTTTTTGAGATTTTGAAGTATCATGTCTTTCCTCTGCCTTTTTCCTTTAGACTAAACACACCCAGTTTTTAGAATCATTCTTTATATATTTTTTTAAAAAATTTCAATAACTTACCATTAAGGACCGCCCAGAAAACCAATCTGTTTGCAGATGAGTCTTTCCTTTTTTCAGAGTTTGAATTATAAAATACTGTAGAGTTTTATACTAGGTTTTTATATCTACATATAAAAAGAACAAGATAAAAATAACCATGAGATATTTTAATATAGAAATGCCAAGATCCCTGACTGAATGGGATAAACCTCTATTCCAAAAATCCCACAAATAAAAATTATATAATATTTGATTGATTGATTAATTAATTGATTAAGTGGCATCAAGTCATTGATGACTCTTAGCCACCACATAGATTTTGCCCATAATAATCTGTCTTTAATCTGGTCTTCAGCTCCTCCAATAACGCCCCATTACCAGTATAAATGGGTCCAACCACTTTGCTCTTGGCTGTCTTCTTCTCTTTCCTGCCACCTTTCCCAGCATTATACAGGTAGTCCTCTACTTACAACAGTTTGTTTAGTGACTGTTTGAAGTTACAACAGTACTGAAAAATGTGGCTTATGACCATTTTTCACATTTATGGCCGTCTTAGCATCCCTATGGTCGTGTGATTTACATTCACATGGTTCATATTGGATGATTAGAATGTTCTGGAATCATGTGATCTCCTTTTGCAACCTTCTGACAAGCAAAGTCAGAATGGAGAAGCCAGATTCGTTTAATAACCGTGTTACTAAGTTAACAACTGTAGTGCTTCACTTAACAAATGTGGCAAGAAAATTGCTGAGCACATTGTAAGCCGCCCTGAGTCTTCGGAGAAGGGCGGCATATAAATCAAATTAAAAAAAAAAAGAAAAAAGAAAAGCGGTAAAGTGAGGCAAAACTCAATTAAAAAATTTCTCACATTTGGGCTCAAGTGTGATCATACATTGAGGACTACCTGGTAGTCTTTGCCTCAGAGTTAGATCTTCACATATAATATGTCTGAAGTAGGATAATTTGAGCCTTGAACAAGAAATCTGGGTTGATTTGTTTGACAATCCATTTGTTTGTTTTCTTGACTGTACACAGCATTCTAGGAGTCTCCTCCAATCCCAGAATCCAAAAGTATTAATATTCTTTGTATTTTACTTTCTTCAGAGTCCACTTTTTGCCTTCATATAGTGTCACAGTGAATATGTAGTACAGGAGTGCCAAACTCGTGTCGTCATGGCATCATCAAGTGATGTATTGCGACTTTTCCCCCCTTTGCTAAACCGGGCATGGGTGTGGCCAGCGTGTGACACATCTGGCCTGCAGGTCGCGAGTTTGACAGCCCTGATGTAGTATTTACACAACTATATTGTTATGTGTTTCTATTCACAGTTTGTGATGTGAACTAAATTATGTGCAATGCTCACTTGAGTATTTTTAGCAGTGTGATTTCTTAATTCTGCTTTATAGTGAAGCATTGGCACTCATACATGGCCCTTTCTAGCATTGTATCAGAAAAAAATAGATTTCTAGGTTTGGCATGTTATGTTTGGCTGTCATTCACTAATTGAGCACATACTTTGCATTCCAAAAGCCACAAGTCCAATCCTTGGTGTCTCCAGAAATAAGTTAGAAAACTCCCATCTGAAAGAAGATGAAGCAGTGTTAGATTCAGCCCAATACAGATTCTAATGTTACTTTTATTTCCATTCTGTTTCTTTGTTGATCCATATCTTTAAGAAGAATTGTGTATCCCTCCCAACAAAACAATCTTTGGTTCTCTACAATAAATCCATATTTAAACATGTTAGTACATATTTAATTTATTTCAGCTGTCAACAATATTTGGACAAGTGCAATAGCCACAGATAGCGAAATGTGCCAATCAAATCAACCAGTGCAAGGATTTGCTAAGTATTTTTTTCTTTTCAGTGTCAAAATAATAATAATAATATCAATGTTTTGGGGTGTTTTTTTTTTCTATAGGAGAGGAGATGGCAGAGCTGTGCTTCGGTCTTCTATACGAGAATTTTTGGGAAGTGAAGCCATGCATTACCTTGGAATACCTACAAGCAGGGCAGCTAGGTATTTTATCCAGGTTTATACTTTATCTGCATTGACCAGAAGGGTGCAATCCTCTTCTTAGACCCCCTGAGGTTCTTTGTGCTTGAATTGCCATGTTCCTGAAGCATGATTGCTGAAAATGGGCAGTGCCATTTCCTCCATTTTTAGAACACACAAAAGGGTACTGCTTAATGCTAACAACACAAGCAAATAAATTCTTCAAAACTTCCACGCACGAGAACAAAAATCTAACTTCACTTGCGCCCTTCATATGAGCTCTCCATGCTGCATAGTTTGCATTGTCACCCACCTCTCCCTTTTTCAAAAAACTAAACATAAGCCCCAGTTTCCCAAAGGTTTCCACCATTACTCTTATACTTTCTGACTTCCAATGAAATGAAAAGGAGAAAGCTGTAGAAGTATATTTACAATTTGTTTTGTTAGCATTTTTTGCTGATTGGTGATGCAATGTTATTTCCGATCAAAATGCTAAATCTCAAAACAGGATGATGACAGATAACTTAAGCCATCTGCAACTATTTGCAGAGCCAATAGAAGGAGAGTGTTAATATTCAGTCCTAGTCCCCAACTAGACAATTCTATCTTGCAAATGTTATCCTCCTCTTGGCAATTTTTAGGGCATGCTTTTCCTTACTAGATTCTTCATACTGAAAGCAGATTGGGGGTGAATCTTATTGGGCCAATATACGATGGGGATAAGGATGGGCAAAGGAGAAAAGATTAAGCATCCTTCTCCCTGACCAATTTTTCTACGCTGCAAATAATCCTTGTGCTCATATTTTTCTAAGCCACTATTTCTTAATTCCAGCAACTTTTAAGACGCATGGACTTTGACTCCCAGAGTTCCCTAACCAGCATGTAAAAGTTCATTGACATGATTCATAATTCTTGGCCGAAGAAACCGAGAGAAAAGTCCATGTGAACAGGTTCGCCCTGAGACTGGTCCTTTTCCTGATTTTTTTTCCTATGAATTGGCAAAAAGATAAATTTACACTTGCCAGAGTCACAAGTCAAAGAAATTGCCCTCGGACTGGAATTCTTGGTTCACAGTTCTACATCATAATTTCTTAGCATAACCTCAACAGAATGCCAATTCACTTCCACATTTCCAGTGCATCCTCTGGGAAATAATGATAGAAAGTTATTGGAGATGAATGCTTCACTTTAAAGCATTCTGAGTTTCAATTAGACATCCTGAAGCTGGGGAGTCATCTCCTATGGCAGAGTGAGACTCAGTGAACCAGGAAGACAGCAGATTAATCATTGCTTCATACGCCAGGAGGGCCTCCCAGGAATACTTTGGGACTTGATAAACTTTTGATCTTGAATTCTGACATTTTATACCCAAAGATAGTCCTTAAACAAGAAATACTTAATACCCAACATTCTTTAGATATTATAAAGGCTATCTAAATAATCTGAGAAACGTTTATTTAAAATCATTATTAACTTGTTTTGTATTTCGACTTAATATTATCAACATTTTCTCATTCATACCTCTGCCAGTTCCACAAATTTCATAAATATTCGGGTTAACTCAATTTAGAAATTATACCTTTACAAATCATTTACATTTCTTGTATGTCATACCTATTCAGTATAGCATTGGAAATGGAAACTCTGTCAGCATTTCAAGTAATGCACCCATAGAAAGCAGAACTCTGTAGCAGGTAGATTCCTCAAAGAACAATTTATTGGATACATCATATTGGCACAACTGGTGAAAGCCGACTCTGAAAGTTCCCACAGTTTTCACCTAATTAAAAAGTAAAAGTTTCCCTTCTCCCCCAAGTCATGCTGTCCAGTCAAGGCTGCTTGCTTGGTTACTTCACTCCTCCCCTGGCCATCCTTGGTTCCCATAGGAAAACTTCTTTGTTTTGGCTAAAAAAACCCATCTAGCTATTTCTCCTCTCCCTGCTCCTTCTTCTGCTTTGTGGCAGCCCTGAAGCCTCCAAGATGGCCTCAATCAGGTTCACTTCAGGGTTGACAAACTCATTCTGGAGATTCTCGAGTCTCAACAGCATCATATGTTGGGATGGTTTCTCTATACAGATGCTTGAAGAATTACATTTTTTTTCCTGTTACACAATGCATGGTTGGGAAGTGACTCAGATTGTCTCTCTGTTTTTCATCTTATTATTGAATAACAAGAGGAGGATCTTTTAGTGCACATGAATGGCTTTGCAAGCGGGTGTGAAGTTCTCTGTATGCATCCAATTTATCTGTCCTTCTGCACATTTGCTATTTTTATCAATTAAAATTCACCCATTCCGAACATTTCTCCCCATATAGTTCCCCACTCTTATATGTAGTCCCCAGCAAATGCTATCTCACTCTGCTTTAGCCTCTCAATCTGAGCAGGAAACATTGGGGCTTCAAGAGTTAGATTCATTTCTTGTTAAACTGCATGTCTTGCCAATGATGGAGGTCTCTTTATTGTTTAAGGTTAAAAAAATATAAAAATACAATTAAGAATATTAAAAATGAAGTTAAAAAATGCCACAATTGGAAGTCTTTTTAGAGAACTGTATATTTCAGTTCTTTTAAGAACCAAGTAATGACATTAGACCCCTTAGTGCAGCAGGAAACTAAAATAGCAGAGAAGTCTTGACCCATATTTGCATGACCTAAACCCAACAAATTAATCAAGTATATATTTTTATTATTATTATTATTATTATTATTATTATTATTATTATTATTATTATATTTATTTATTTATTTATTTAATTTGTATACCGCCCTTCTCCAACAGGACTCAGGGCAGTGAACAGCCATGGTAAAACATAACATATAAAATTTAAAAGCAGTTTAAAAACATTAAATAATTTTGGCTACCCATTTAAAACAAACCGGATTAAAACCAATTACAAATTAAAACCAAAGGAATGGGATCAAGTTTCCCCAATATTCCTAGTCTATCTTAGAATCAAGAAATTTCCTGGTGGTTTTGCCATCTAAGAATTAACTAGGTCCTACTCTGCTGAGATTGGGAATCAACCAAGGCCCAGTAGAGGCTCTTCCATAGCTAGGCTTCTTGATACATATGTATTGTAGCAAGACTGTATAAAGTCTAGTTGAACCTCAGACAAATAACCTTGCCAAGAGTTTAAGACCATTATGGGTTACCTCAGTGGTGGGATCCTGCCAGTTTAACAACCGGTTCAGTGATAGCGCACTTTGGGTGCTTGCACAGTTTTATGAAAACTTACCTTCCACATTACTGCTGGGGAGTAACACAGCTAAAGTGCGGCAATCTGTTCTGCCGCACAAATCAGCTGAGAAGATATAGGTCAGTAAAGCGCAGGAGCAAGTGAGCGGGCTCACCTGATCGTCGGAGCGAACAGGTTTGCTCCCAGCTGATTGTCGGAGCTACCTGTTCGCCTGAACCGGTCTGAACCGGTAGAATCCCATCCCTGGGTTACATTCTACTTGTTTGACAATTGTATGGGTCCTCCTCACACTTTTAGACCCATTGTTTTTGAGATCAGGTTTATTAATCTGTGTTTACTTTTATTTATCTTTCTTTTTTTCTTTAAGATATAGTGTGAATTCACTTTGTCCAACAGGATTCTAAACTTCTTTCAGTCTGCCTTGTACTAATTTTCTAATTCCACTGTTTCCACAGCTTAGTTGTAAGTGATGACAACGTTTGGAGAGATCAGTTCTACAATGGGAATATTAAGAAAGAAAGAGGTATTTTTTAACCCTTCTTTGACAATGTTATTGTTAAATTTTCTCAGATCACCTGTTTCCAATCTGCTTTCTAATCTGTTGATGTGAATTTATGCATTAGTTATGCTTTTGACTGGATTATGGGCTGTGGATAATGGTCTGCTACTCAGAAGCTAGCTTGCAACTGGAAAGAACAGTGCCTCATTTCAGATGCAGAATGTTTCCCTTTCAGGACATTACTTTTCTCCCTTTTCTCTTATATGCTGAAATGAACATAATTTGACTCATCATAATCTGTGGTCAGTTGTAGTTTTTGTATTTTGTATTTTATTATGGTCTCTTGAAGCATCTTGATTTACTCATTTAATACTGCATGTACCTGGACAATTTTTCTTCAGGTTTTCTTTTTTTTAAACATACTTTTTAAAGTATTACCTAAATTAAGTCATTAATTAGCAATAGTTTATTGCCTCATAGCATTATAACTAATAGTCCTTAGCAAGCCACTGATTTGACTAAATTCCTTTCAGTAAGATACTTTTCCCTTTAGTTCTTCCAGAAATGGACATCAGATTTCTCCATTCTAACATTCGGCTTTTATTAGTCTGATAAAGTAGTTTTTTGAAAAACCATTTCTTAGTGCAAGAAGTCTCTTTCTATCTGTAAAGGCAGGGATGTCAAATTCGATTTCATTGAGAGCTGCATCAAGGTTGTGTTTGACCTCAGGGGGCCCTGGTTGGCATGGTCAGGGTGGGCGTGGCCAGCTCAACGCCACTCATGTTGGGGGTGCCTGTGGTGGCCCAAGCGTCTGCCAGTGAAAACGGGCTCCCAAACTCTGTTTTCGGTTGCGACAGCTTCCTGCAACCCTCTGCCAGCGAAAACGGAGCTTGGGAGGGCTGCCTGCAGCTCTCCTGGGTTCCATTTTTGCTGGCAGAGGCATCGTGGGACAGTCCTTTGCTGTTTTCAGGGTGGCCCTGCGGGCCAGATCTAAGCACCCTGTGGGCTGGATCCAGCCCTTGGGCCTTGAGTTTGACACCCCTGCATTAAGGGAACACTTTTTATTATATATTCCACTATGTAAAGCTCTTCTCCCACCATAGAACAAGCCTTCATGCTAAGACAGCGGTTCTCAACCTGGGGGTCGCGACCCCTTTGGGGGTCGAACGGCCATTTCACGGGGGTCGCCAAAGCCCTCTCTCTCACCCCCCTCCCCATGCCTTCACTCACCCTCTGCCTCTGCTGGATCGCCCGGTCGCCGTTCGCTTACCCCGCTCACTCCCAATCTATTGCTGCTCCGGAGTCCCAGCTGATGGCTAGAGGGGAAAAAAACTTTAAATTCTTGCCGCGGGGCTTCAAAGAGCCGCCCTACTCTCAACTGTTTTGCGGAGGGCTCTGTTGCTAGCTAGATGCAAAGAGGTAAATTCCTGGAGCAGATTTCCCCCCTAGCTATGCTCAAAAAGCAAAATTGAAAGTAAGCAGGGTCTTGGCTGCAACGTGACAAAATGAGGCAGAGAGATTTCTTTTTCTTTTTCCTCACCAAAAAAGGTAGGTGCAAACTGCAAACAATGGGAAATTTAGGGCAAAAGAGGAGATTCAAGATTTTAAAACACAGAAGAAAAAAAGCTCTATTTAACTAGGGAATTGTAATAATTGAGATACTGTTAATTGCATATTGTGTTGAAAGCAGAAATGGTTAAGTTGTGGTTTGGAGGAATATGGGGGGAAATTATTTGGTTTATTATTATTGGTAAATATAATTAATTGATTTGTAAGAAATTGGATTGCATGGAAATAATTGGAATATTCATGTTCATATTGATTAATATACAAAAAAGGTAGTTATATAACTAATTGATTTATATTAAAATGTTGAATTTGTATTAAACAACTGTATTATATAATTAACCAATGTAAGGATGGATATAAAAATAGATGACAATGGGAAGGGGTATAATATAGAATAGAAGGGAAAAATTGAATTTGATTAAGATTAGAGATGAGGATGAAGGGTAATATTGGTTTTAAAAAAAAAATAGATGAGGAATAAATATGGTAAAAAGGAAATATAAAAATTGTAAATTTAATTGAAATGACTAAATACTGTGTTGGAAGAAATATCCTTCTGGGTTCTGCTCCAAGTGGGGAAAAAGACACTGGAAACATGGAGACTGCTTGGAAAGATTGTTTAATGGTGGACAGGATCACATGGCTTGATGGGGCCCATTGTGTTAGTTTCTGTTGCTATTGTGTTGCAAATGTCCTTTGACAAAGGATTTCTGCCTCTGGCCCATTAACAAAGGGTGGGGGGCAGGAAGGTGGGAGTTGCTTTGTCTGTAAAATATGCTTCTCCATTTCTCATACAGGAAAATATAATATTCTACCTTTTTAATATTTCCCAAAATATTTCATTCTTCTAGGAAAGGGGTGGGTGCTAACCTCCTACAACTGTTTAAATTTGTGGACCGGCCAAATACTCTGTTCAAAGAAAATACGTTGTATGTTTGTATGTGTGTTTCTAATTATTACTATTTATTGCTATTTGTTCTCTTTTATTCTTTAAAATTTAACAATTCATTCTTTATCTTAATATCTTAATATTTGTTTGGGGTTGGCTTTCTTCCCTTTCATCTTTTTTATTGTACAGCAATCTTTCTCCTCAAACCTACCACCTCTGTCTTTCTTTCTTACTTTCTCTTCCCCCCCCCTTCTTCTTCTCCCTACTTCCTCTTTCTTTCTCCTTCTCCTCCTCTCTTCCTCTCTCTCTTACCTTCACTCCTACTCTAATTTCCCTTCCCTTCCTTCATCCCTCTCTATTGCTGTATCCTTTTATGCATATGGACTACTCAGAGGGCTGAAAAGGTTATTTTTGACTGGTCCTCGCACTTTTGACCAGTCCTCGAACTTACGACTGTCCTCACAATTTACATTTTTGCCCTATCTTATACCATGTTGAAGAGAAGCAGTTGTGAAATGAGTGACATGGTTGTTAAGAATGCTGCACAGGCATAAATGTGAGGATGGTCATAAGTGTGAGGACCAGTCAAAAGTGCGAGGACCTGTCAGAAATGACTTTTTTCAGCCCTCTGAGTAGTCCCTATACACATAGCCATGGCCACTCGGTCACATGACCAGCTAGCCACGCCCACTCAGTCACATGACCTCCAAGCCACGCCCACAAAATAAGCCACACCCACAGAACCGGTAGTAAAAAAAATTAGAACCCACCCCTGGTTGGGGGTCACCACAACATGAGGAACTGTATTAAAGGGTCGCGGCATTAGGAAGGTTGAGAACCACTGTGCTAAGAGGTTATGAATGCATAAGGAAGTAGGCAAAGGACAATTTTGAAATGATTAACTTGTAGATATACTTATTTGCAGGTGCAATTGTGTTACGTGTTGCAAAATCATGGTTTCGAATAGGATCTTTGGAAATACTAGCTCATTCTGGAGAACTGGATTTATTAAGGTTAGACTTAAACCCTTCATTCAAGATTTCCATTTCTGTAGGCAGACAATAGAATAGCTGGTTCAATAAAAACAAATGCAAAATGTATTATCTGGAAAGTACAAGACAGATTTTAGATTGGCATTCAGTAAAATGCAAGAAATTGCAAAATTTGGATCCTGAGTCTTCCGCATGGCTTCTTTGGATCCTGGAAAAGCTTTAAAAATGATAGAATTACTTGCTTCTTCCATATATTTAGGCGATGCATGAATTACCATGCATTTGAACAGATGTGCAGTTCCCCATTAATACATTATGGTGGTGTCCATATTGGTTTTGCCACCATAGCGGAATGGTGGCAAAACCAATAAAATGCAGTATGGTAATTAAAGCCCCTTTGTTCTTACATGGGACATTGATGGACATACAAAAGGAGTGAGGCTTGGATTATGGTGCCATATGTGCTACCTGGCCCATTTTAACCTGCCCCCCTCAGATAGTAATGCATAAAAATAAATAAGGAAAATAAGAAAATTGCTCTTATTTCTCAAGTCACCCTAGTCAGCTATCTCCCTATTTAAAATTTCTTACAAATTTTGACAATCTTACAAGATTTTTTGCCAGTGTAAATGCTATTTCTTTGTTTTTAATTGTTGTTTGGATGTGCTGTTAGTACAATGTTGCCTACTCTGTATTAAGGTATTTCTGAACATATATTTTATCACAGTAGGATAATTGTATCATGGAATATGTTTCTCACAACAAAAAGTACAATATCATTTTTATTTATTTTAGGAAATATGTATATTCGTTCTTACATTTATTTATATTGATATTATATTTAGCATTATTCAGTGAAGAATATGTTAGATAACTCCTCAAAACATTATTTTAATGCATTATTATTCTATATCTTTAGAATTGGATATATTTTCCTTAGGAGTTCATAGAATTTCTAAGTACTGGAGGATATGTATCTGAAATAACAGCTGCTAATTTGAAAGGAAAATCAATAACCTTTTCCTTTGACATTGACCACATTTTCTTAAATTATAGAGCATCGGAAGGAGATGGATAGTTAAAAAATATGAAATATAAATAAATAAATACAATTATGGATTTACATATAAAATCTGATTCCAGCTTTTCTTATGAGCTACTTAGTTTGCATAATAAGATTTTTGGGATTTCTTTTCTTCCTTTGGGTAGATAGTGTAATTTCTGTTTTTTGCAAGTATTACTTGGATTTGTTATTAGTTGTCAGTAAGCTATGATTAAAATCAATATTGTATTACATGTAAGCAGAACTGAAATTCCTTTCTGAAAGATACAATACATAACTTTTCTTCAATTCAGTTTAGCCTTCTTAGCAACAAATAGGGCTCAGTTTAAATATTTACTTAACTGATGTTTCAAATTCTTCTTTAATAAAAGAAACTTTTACTTTGTGGAACAGGATGCTGCTAGATATGGTCATAAAAGAGCACTTTCCAAAAATAAACGTAAATGATTCAAATAAATACCTGGTAAGTAAGTTTTTTAAAAAATTCCATATACATTTATGTCAATCCAAATAGGAAACATTTGTAAAAAATTGTGATTATGTATTTTTGAAATCTTTTGTAACCTAATTTGTAAGCGTAATTGCATTTCCAACAATTGTTTTACATATAGTAAATATGAGCTAAATATTCTGGAATATTACTATTTTATTTATATGCTGAATGTAAAATTTTTGATTTTAGGCATTTTTCTCTCAAGTAGTATCTGAGACGGCACATTTAATTGGCTTGTGGATGTCAGTCGGCTTTGCTCATGGTGAGATTAAAAGGGGGAGGGTTGTATTCAGAGGTGGGTTTCAGCAGGTTCTGACCAGTTCTGGAGAACCGGTAGGGGAAATTTTGAGTAGTTCGGAGAACTGGTAGTAAAAATTCTGACTGGCCCCACCCCCATCTATTCTCTGCCTCCCGAGTCCCAGCTGATTGGAAGGAAATGGGGATTTTGCAGTAACCTTCCCCTGGATTGGGGCGGGAATGGAGATTTTACAGTATCGTTCCCCTGCATGCCCAAGCCACGTCCACCAAGCCATGCCATGCCCACCAAGCCACACCCACAGAACCAGTAGTAAAAATTTTTGAAACCACCACTGGTTATATTGTTTGATATGAACACCATAACCTTTTTCCTTTTGGTTAAAGATGGATGGGGTATATGGCTAGGTGTTCATTGCGCCAAAGCTTATATCCTGTCAGAGTTCATTACTAAAGAACATTAGGGGGTAAGTGTGGGGAATTGAAATATTGATAGTAATTCAGGGCCAGGTTCATTCATCAAAACAAACTGTGCTTTGGATTAGCCAAAGTGTATAGTATAAATTGTCAACCATAGCTGGGTTCATACATCGTACAAAGCCAAAACAAAACCACTCAGAGTTTAACTTAGTATACTCAATTCATCTGGATTGACTGCTTTAAGTCTTTACTGCTCCCTTAAGGGCTCAGAGCCTTATAACTGGAATATATTTTGTTCTGTATGTTTGGTTAGAACTTTATTCCTTTCTTTTTCGTTTAAGTGCTGTAGCAACATTCAACCATAGTTGAATAGATAGTAGATGTATTGAGAAAAGGTTGATTTGGAGCAACATGGCCATGCTATAATTTCATCAATAGGGATTTAAAATATAAGAGGAACAGTGTTTAGGAAGCCTTTGAAAGATTTCAGTGCCTTGATATTTCTTTACAGTTTACTTTTCCTCATGTCTTCTTCTTATAGTAATTCCTCAATTAGAAATTGAGCATTGATTGGCAAAAGTGAAGACAAGGTCAGATTCAATCTATTTAGGAAGGGTAGAAATTGCTACTGTGAAAATCCCGTAAGTAAAATCATGAAAATTTAGAAAAATAAATTTTCTAGTAATTATTCTGTAGTAAAATAGTACTAGATCTCTTCTAAACTGTTGAACAGCATAGGTTAATAAAAGGAGTTAATTGTTGAAGCTGGAGCATTACAAAAATAGTATTACTCCTTGTGATTTGGTTCTAGGACTGTTCCTAATCCTCAGTCACTACTGTGGCTTTTCAAAATACAGATTTATTACTAGATTGTAAATACGCAGGACTCTGTAGCTAACTAGCTTGTCCTTTTCTTTCCAAACTGTATAATCAAAAATAAGAAAGGAGAGTTGTATTTCTTATGAAAGAATTAAAAGAATCTCAGTTTTTGACACTGATTTTGCAAATTTCTTAGCTATCAAATGAGGGGGTGGATCTGGTTTCCAAATTGCTCCTGAATACATTTCCATACTAGCACTTCTTATTGTACTGTTTTGATAGCCATGTTGCTTTATGTTTTAGGAGTATGCAATACTGATAATTTCAGTTTATTATCCATAACCATAGATTATGGTCCATTTGGCTTCATGGATTCATACAACCCAGGTGAGTATAACCTAAACTTTAGGTCCTAAAGGACTTCAGGATTTATTATTTCTCAGACAATGAAGCATGAAATTCTAAGCAGTGCCTACATTTTTTAATGTTTGACTTCTTAGATTTACGTGAGACCAAAAGGATTAAAAAATTGAAATATATGGGACTTAGATATTAGAATTGGAATTGACCAGTTGATGGACCCTTGAGAATTGTATTTGAAATATTTAAAATTAAATTGATACGTTAGGTATGAATAAAATCTTAATTACATCAATGGAACTATAGAAAAGTATGCTAGTTTTTGTAGAGAAAAATGGAGATTAAAGTTGTAGGTTTTATCAAGGGAATGTAATTTTCTTAGTTGTGTGAGAAAGGCATGGTTTTGGCCATGGGAGATAGCATATTCATTGTCAAGTTTCTTTACATTTTCTTTCTTTACACCTAAAAGAGTCCTGTTTGAGAGCCTTTAAAAGTTGAAAGCTATTACTCATGATGCCATGAAATTAAATATTCATTAGCATAAACAGTGCAACTAGGAATGCAGATATATCTCATATATCCAGGAGCCTGGTGGCACAGCAGACTAAACTACTGTTAAAAGTAGCATTTAGCTGCCAGCTGCCTGCAATTACTGCGAGTTCAATTCTCACCAGGCTCAAGGTTGACTCAGCTTTCCATCCTTTCAAGGTAGGTAAAATGAGGACCCAGTTTGTGGGGGAAATAAGCTGACTTTGTATAAAATAGAACACCGCTTGGGGGGGCCAAAAAAGCCCTATTAAGCAGGTATATACAAAAGTATGAAGGCTATTGCTTAATGCATTGTAAGCCGCCCTGAGTCTCCGGAGAAGGGTGGCATATACTGTAAATCAAACTAATAAATAATAAATAATATGCACTTACAGCCCACATACATTCTGATATGGGCACATTATTATTAGTCGTTATTATAATTTCTATAAAGTATAGTCATAAAAAACAAGTTGGCTATTAGTAAATTTGTGACAAAGCAGACTGGGGGAAAAAGCCCCAATATAATACTTATGTATCTTAAAACAAAATGAAATTTTATTTTGTATAACAGGTTATGTGTGTCCAAAAACATGGCCAATATGTGGTCCTCAAATTATAGTTGTTCATTTAATGACCATTCAACATTACAGTGACACTAAAAAAATGATTTATGACCAATTCTTCCATTTAGGACTTTTGCAGCATCATGGTCATGTGCTCAAAAGTTGGGCACTTGGGAATTGTCACGTATTTATGACAATTGAACTCTCCTAATGTCATATAATCACAATTTGTAACCTTGTTAACTGTCTACAGACAAGCAGAGTCAATGGGGAAGGTCAGATTTGCTGAATGACTGCATAATTCATTTAACAATAACAGTGATTTGCTTAACAACTTAATTGTGGTAAAAAGGTCATAAAATGGTACAAAACTCAATTAGCAACTGTCTTGTTTAGCAACATAAATGTTGGGTTCAATTGTGATCATAAATCAAGTAATACCTGTGTATATAAAAATAGATAGTTTAAACCACTGATTTTGGTTTGCAGTTGGGGTAAAAAGATACATTGCAATTTTATATTAAAAGGGAAATAATGCATTATTTTCCTTGGGCTAATCTAGCCTAAATAAATATGCTTGTATTTAGAAATTTGGGAGGTGTCTGTAGATATTTACTACCTGTGTAATTTTCCTTCTTTTGAATCAAGATGAATGAACGTGGTTGGCTATTTCAAATGTTCCACTGTAGTAAAAATAATGTTTTGTTTCAGACTTTGTTCCAAACACATCTGATGATGAAGGACGGTATAAAATAGGAAATCAGGCAAATGTTGGAATGTTTAATCTGAACAAACTGCTTAGGGCTTTAAACCCTTTATTTAGTCCAAGACAAAAGCAACTGTAAGTAATCTTTTAAATTGTCTTCTTATTTAAAAGAGCTGATGAGATGACTGTTCATTCCGAAAAGAAGACATTTTCCTGCAAGAGAATATTTTGAAAATTGAAATTACGTTTTACAATGGAAGTGCTTGCAAAAGAATAAAAGTGTTCAGTAGATTTATGGAAACGACTATTTTATAAAGTAAAATTTTGTGCTGTTGCTGCTAGGAAACGAAAAAAGAAAAAAATGTGAGGGTTTTTTTAATTTTTGTCTTCTTACTTTAGTTGGTCAAAAATTAAAAACATGCCTAGAAGACATTTTCTTTCTGAATATCATCTGTAGTTTTAGAGACAAATGAGAAAGAGATCATTTGAAGCACCAGCCCCTTTCATTATTATTATAAATTTGTCCCAAACACATGAATCATTTAAGTAATATCAGTTCAACTTGGAATGTGCAATTGAATCACAGAAAAGGCAATGAAGATGAGAGAGATGGACCATGATTACACCAATATCAAATGTTTGCTAACTATTCTATATATTTTGTCTCATAAAAATATGGAAGATACACTATCTTAGTAGAAGCCAAAAATTTAGGCTGTGGATATTGCCTCCTGAAATCTATGTCGATTGTCCATCCTTGGTTCTGGGAGGGGGGAGAAATTGTCCCCCTCAGGATGGGTTCGCAATTTGGGCGTCCTCCTAGATTCACAGCTAACATTAGAGCAACAACTGTCAGCTGTGGCTACGGGGACTTTTGCACAGGTTCACTTGGTGCACCAATTGCGACCCTACTTGGATCATGAGGCTCTCCTCACAGTCACTCCTGCCTTTGTCACCTCATGGTTAGATTATTGCAACGCGCTCTACATGAGGCTACCCTTGAAAAGTGTTCGGAGACTACAGTTGGTCCAGAATGCAGCCACGCGAGCTGTCATGGGTGCACCTAGGTACACCCACATTACACCAATTCTCCGCGCTCCCTATTGGTCTCCAGTCACAATTCAAGGTGTTGGTTATTACCTTTAAAGCCCTACATGGCTCAGGGCCAGGTTATCTTTGAGACCGCCTTCTACCGCATAGCTCCCAGCGACCGGTAAGATCCCACAGAGTTGGTCTCCTCCGGGTGCCATCAGCTAAACAGTGCCGGCTGTTCTCTGTGGGGAGGGTCTTCTCTGTGGCTGCCCCAGCTCTCTGGAACCAGTTACCTCCTGAGATCCGAACCATCTCCACCCTATTGGCCTTCCGAAAAACGGTGAAGACCTGGCTTTTCCGGCAGGCCTGGGGCCGTTGATCTCGCTGTTGCGATCTGGCGAGATCCAGCCATGAATGGTGTAAATGGGTTTTAATTGTTTTTAATGTTTTAATTTTTAATGTTTTTATATATGGTTTTTAAATGCATTGTAAGCCGCCTTGAATCTTCGGAGAAAGGCGGCATAGAAGTTGAACAAATAAATAAATAATAGCATAAAAAAAATATTAGACTCAACTCTACATCTCCAGATGGATGAAAAAGACTTTAATCTGAAATCCAAGAAATCCACTTTCGGTCCATTCAGACAATTCTGAGCTGGTTGTATTATAGTTCTTCTTAGAGTACTTACCTTCTGCTCTCATGGGAATTCCAATAATTCCTGCTGTTGAGCTCTTAGTGTTCTTTGAGCTTCTTTTTCCACCCCCATACATATTTCATTGCCATGCCAGAAACTTCATTGTGAGGGAAAGTGAGGTTTCCTGACAGTTTATATATCATAGCTTGTCCTTCCAGTCTTGGTGTGCTTCTTAATAGTTCATTAATTGGGGTATTTCTTTTTCCCAAATTGCTTATGGGGTGCTTCTTCTGCTTGTCTAATGTTGGCTGGTGGAGATGATGTGTAATGGATTGTTTCCTTTCCTGACTTTTGGTTGAATCTTTTAAATGGCATCTAGCTGGGTTTATTTCTATGTGTCTATCGGTAAAACTTTAAGGAATAGCAAGAATCATGAGCTACAAATATTCTCTACTCTTTGGAATTTCTTCTGAACTGATTAGAAATTACACAAACCAGGATATCAATCATCCAACACAGAATAAGTGGAAGAGCTATGGCTGGAATTGTCTGTCTCCTTGACTCCCCCCTCCCCCCAATAAAATAGGTGTATTAATCCTATCAGAACTTAACTCATCTATTTTTATTATTTACTGAGGGAAAAATGCAGATCAGACTAAAGAAAGATCAGCCATTTGCTGCCAAATGTTAGCAGGTTGCAAATGCAGGATTATCCATCTTACTAGATCATCCAGGGTAACATGTCTAATACCTAAATATCTATGGATATTCTCCATCATCCAGGTCATGGTTGTCCCAGAGGTGCTATTCCAAAGGCAACTGGATTTTATTGGGGGTTTCTTTCTTAAAGACTTTTCATTTCTCATCCAAGAAACTTCTTCAGTTTTGACTGAATAGGTCAAATTTATATTCTGAGGAATTTGGAGGATAAACTGTGCAGTCATCTAGTTATTCTGTGCAGTCATCTAGTTGTTAACACTCTGAGGGTCAGTCATTAGGTCTCCAAGAATCATTAAGACTACTTGGAGATTTATCTTTATCCTCGGAGTCACCTGAACGACAGTGCAAATGAATGTGGAATCTTCTTGGGACTACTGAAAGGATTGTGTTGTAAATAAGAGAAAGGTGGTGTCTTATATTCCTCTCCCTCTATTGAGCAAGGGCTGTTCAATTTTAATTTAGATGGCCTCTTTGACCCCTCTTTCAGACCAATGGCCCTCTTTGCCCAGAATGTGAACTTTGCTGTCTTTAAAAGAGTGACTTTGTCTTTCGGATACAGATGGACTACTGAATATTGTCCTGATCGGTTTGTTTTCCTGTGCTTTGCCTTGTGTTTGTGAAGTGGTTGTTTTGTTTCCCCAATGTACAGATCTGCACATGTCTTATTACCCTGCTGTACTGTACATATGATATTGCTCAGTTTGTTTCTGAATGCTTTATCTTTGGGGTGGACAAGCTGCTGTCTTAATGTGTTCTTGGCTTTAAAGTGTGCACATATGTTATGTTGGTTGAAAATCCTTCTGAGATTTTCAGATATTCCTGCAACATATGGAATGACAACATTGCTCCATTTGTTGTTCTCTTTGTCTGTTGTGGAGAAGTTCCTGCTGGATCTTTTTTTGTATTTAATTTTTAAAATATTTTTATTTTTATTTATTTATTTTGTCAAGCATATATAAGATTACAGATATAAGTATAAACATGATTATGAGTACATTAAATGGATACAAATAAATGGGGACAGTAGGACAGAGACTTTAGGTACGTTGGCGCGCTTATGCACGCCCCTTACAGACCTCTTAGGATTGAGTAAGGTCGACAGTAGGCAGTCTAAAGTTAAAGTTTTGGGGGTTTGGGGAAGAAACCACAGAGTCAGGTAGGGCATTCCAGGCATTGATCACTCTGTTGCTGAAGTCATATTTTCTGCAATCAAGTTTGGAGCGGTTTACCTTAAGTTTGTATCTATTGTGTGCTTATGTATTGTTGTGATTGAAACTGAAGTAGTCATTGACAGGTAGGACATTGTAGCAGATAATAAGCAGATATTTGATGAAGGCCCAGATGGGGTAGCTTCCTTTATGTTTTTTTTTGTTCTTTTTCTTTTTCTGTCTGACTTTCCTGGACTGTGCAGTACACATTAAGAATGGCAGAAACCTCAACATCGAAGTACACATAAAACCTACACACATTTACATATACCCTATTTCCCCAAAAATAAGACCCTGTCTTATATTTTTTTGAACCCTGAAATAAGCGTTTGGCCTTATTGCAATGCGCTCAAAAGCCTGATTGGGCTTATTATCAGGAAACAGGGTAGTAGAGCACAAACCAGGAGTGCTAACAATCAAATGACTGCAAATAATATAAATCCTTCCATTCCCATCCCCCTTTTCAGTCAGAACTGAAAAAGCATCTTCAATGAGAAGCAAAATGATTTTAAGAAAAAAGCCAATGAAAGTCCAGTTGCCTTTAGGAAAAGCACCTGTCTAATACCTGAACAATAACATCTGAAAATGCTATTAAATTGTTGTTGATTTTTTTTACTGAAACATTTGCACCTTTTCTGAACAGGGCTTCTCAAATACTTGAAGGATACCCTCAACAATATTATAAAGGGTATGTAAGCGTTGGAATTATTTTTTTAAGAAAAATGAACATATTTCTGTGACATACCAGTTTTGTCATGCCAATTCATTTGTTTCATTAATCTTCAGCTTTATAGAACTATTCAAGACAAAATTAGGTCTGCTAGGAGATAATGAGGATGATGAATATTTGATTGCTTTCCTTCTAAAAGTGAGTTTTTTTAAAATTATTAAATATTTGTTCTGTACCTTGAGTTATCAGTAAAGGCTGACACAAAAATGTGATCCTATTTCTTAGCTCATGGAAAATACAAGAGCAGATTTCACAATGACTTTTCGGCAACTCAGTGAGATTTCAGAAGACAAACTCAAAGATTTCAACATACCTAAGGTATTGATACATCATTGTTAAGAAAAAAATGAGTTTTCTTATTTTAAAACAATGGATTGTGAAAGTGGAATTGGTATAGGACATCTACCATCATTTCTTCTTACTATGTGACCAGCTCATTTCCATTTCATTTCTTTTACTCTCTTGATGATATCGTATACTTGTTTGTTCTCTAATCCATGTGCAGCCTTTCTATCTTGTCTTGTAATGCCAAGCATGTATCTTTCCTCACAGGATTGCTGTTGAGGAATTGCTCTTCCTCACAGGAAGAGAAAATACGTTCACCCCCTTGAGTCTTTTATAGAAACAATTAAGGTGGGAGATTTATATCTCCTACAGTGATGAAGGTGCTTAGCACTATGTTCTGTTCCTATTTTCTCCACAACAACAATCCTGTGAGGAGAGTTGGGCTGTCTCCTGAGATCTAGGCCAACACCTTAACCACGAGACCAAATTGGCTTTTTGATAAGATTGCAGATCTTATGTCACAATCTCGCTAGATACCAAGTTTTTTTAAATAATGTATCCAATGTTTGGTTTTTAGAAGAAAGAAGAGTAGAATTGGGACAGCTGCCTCTTCCAATGTTTATCTTTCTAGGTTTCCATGGTAGCAAAACATTGATGACTCTGATAGGTTTCCTATCCATATGCAAAACAAACATTGAGAGGAAGGCAAATGCTTCCCAATAGTGCAAAAACTCTAAGGAGTTTAGAGTTTCCTTATATCAGCATAGAATATTCCAGGATATACTGATCTCTTGTCTGCTCTTACTCCAAATGCCTAAAATTGTCTATAGATTTGCCTGATTGCAAAATAGAGTTCTACCTCACATATTCCTACTATTAACAATAATTTGGCATCCACTTGTTAATTGAAAAGCCAAATTGTTGCAATGATTCCCGTACAAAGGTTGTTTTATCTACCAGCTCATCACAATTGGGATGCAGCCTGGCATTGTCAGTATTGTTTTATATATTTTATTTGAGCAGTGGAACAAACTCACTGTCCTCCATGCCAACTAAGGGAAGTGGGGTTTGATTTCAAGAAAAATCCTAACCCTGATTCAGGCTGTTCAAATGTTGCTGTCTTTCATGTTCAGAGAGATATTTGGCCAGTGGTGTGTGCTTGGGATATAGTTCTTTTCAGATTGGTTATCTTAATCCCAAGTCTAGCAAGGAATTCTACTATTTTTTCTTTTTAAATACTGATTTAACAACTGTTATTGGAAGTGAATATTTGTTACTGAAGTTCTATACGGGTCTATTCTGGAATATTAAACTTAATTGGCAAGTGTAAAAATTCCTGTGTTTTGTAAATGTTCAATTATTTCCATACAGGAATTCTGGGCTTTGCAAGATGTAGCTAAACACAACAACTTTTCAACCTGGATTGCTATGTACTTCTTGAGATTAAAAAGGTAAATATAATGGATTAATTTACTATAATTACATGTTAAAGAAGAGAAACATTAATTTCACTAGATGTTTTCCATGCAACTCCTTCAGTTATTTATGACAATCTGAGTTTGATTACTTAACATTCAACATTTAAAGTAATTTTAAATAAATAGAATAGAATAGGATTAATGAGGGATGTCTAACCATTCTATGCAGAGCATTCCATACCCAGATTAGTCAATATTGAGCCATCTGTCCATGGATTAAAATACAGATCTTTGTTTTATGTGTTTAATCTGTGCATAGCCCTAGAGTAGCATTTCGCAACCCCGGCAACGATAAGATATGTGGCTGGGTAATTCTAGAAATGGAAATCAACAGATCTTCAGACTGTATAAGTGTTTTAACAAGAATTCTAGGATGGAGATAGAAAAGAGAAGAGTAGGATTAGCAGTAAGTAGAGTGGGTTTGTTGAGGGTTCTAAGGAAGCTGGACTAGATGAGAAAAGAGCAACATGCAACAAGTAGCTCCATCTACTTCCTTAGGCTCCTCTTTGCCTTAGTGAAAATCTATATTAACCTAAATGATCTGGGGTTCAATATGGCTGCATTATCACTGAGGTTTTTTTAACAGTAACAGTTGGGGGGCACCTTGGAGGTCATCTAGTCCAACCCCCTGCTCACACAGGAGACCTGTACTAGGGATTTGAATGGTCTGCCCAAATATATCTTCATTCCATGCATGGAACAAACCACATTTTTCATTTTGCACATCTCCAAATATCATGTTGCAAAATGCACAATATCTACTCATGGTTGAAGGTGTGTCTGTTCTTAGAAATCATTGCCTCAAAATCAGCCTAGATAATCTATATAAAACAATAGTTTCAAACTGAATGTCTGCATCTGTGTTTATACACTGTATAGGAATATAGGTGATTCAGACTCTGAAAGGAGGAGAAGAATGAGCAGTGAGTATAGTGATAATTTGTTCTGTCATTCAAAAAGTTCATTTCTCTTCTTATAGATTCAGCTTCTAAATACCTGTTTGTTCAATAAAATAGATGTATATTGTTAACACTTGGAAAACTTGAGAAGCAAGGAATTTTTCATTCTTTATATTTAGAACAAACACAAGTTGGAAAGCAATGCAGTTTCACTGTAATAATTTAAATATTAATTTTGATATTCCTGTATTTGCAGTTTTCTATGCTGAACTTTGTGATTCAAAATTCAAAAACAAATCAGACACAGTGCCCTTTCTGTCTTTTACACAAATACTAGAAACTTCCCGAAGTCTGGGTAGCTGTTTGCTCCTCCATTTCTTTCCCTGAAAAAAAGCAATTGTATTGACACATGGCATGTGTCCTGTCCCAAAATGATAATCTTCTCAGGTTTGTGCTTGATACTCAAGTCGGCACTCTTAGTGGCAGAGCATAGTCCCAGCTGTTCAGCCCCATGTTATCAGAGGAAAGACAAGAGGACTAGCCTCCTGTTATTTGACAAAGTAAAGGCCAATCAAGCCAAGCTGCATTTCTTGCCTGTTCTTGTTCTCTTTGATTGAACTCTCAGAGGCACAGCTGTTCCAGCTCAGCAACAGCTGCACTGCAGGTGCAGAAGGGGTGACTGACTATCAGCCTCTCCAATGAAGAAGCAGAGTGCAAGAAGAATGTGCCCAAAGGGGCACAATTTGCATGCATGGTTGCAGAAACTGGTTGCCAGAGGATACCAGTCATCTTGAGATCTGCATGCTTGCCAGTGGACTATAGATTTGAAAAGGTTGGAAATGTTTCTAGCGGCAAAGAAAGCCTCCCGTGTAGCAGAGCTCAGAATTGAAGTACAGAAGCAGCAAGGTTTCAAATAAAAAATGGCCACAATTCTGTCAATGGAAGCAGTGGTGGGTTGCCCCCAGTTTGGACCGGTTTGCAAGAACCGCTGGAGGCTCCGCCCACTGCCCCGGATGTCATCGGTGATCTGCGCATGTATGATCCTGTTGCGAACTGGTAGTAAAGGTAGGTAGAACCCACCCTGAATGGAAGGATGTTTGCACTTTAAAAGCTGCTTCTGGAAGCAAGTGCAACATATTACAGATGAAAATGACATGTTTTTGAAGATACCAGGACTCAACCTTTTTGTAAAAATTTTCACTGATCCCCCATGGTGATTTCCTTGGTCCCCATGGTCAATTCCAAATGGTTGGAATTGACAGAGTTTTAGGTTCACCATAAGATGTGTGAGAGAGTCCTACATGTGTGTCCATGAAGGCTATAGCAAAGGTGATTTTGTAACTTCTTTGGGATTAGATTTATATCTTGCCTTTCCTCTCAGAGCTTCAAGTATCATGAGTAGCATTGACTCCTCAAATTATATTCACTTTTTGTTTGAGAGTAATTATGAAATGGTTCTTCAAACTACAGTACTTTTTATTTTTTAGAAGTAGGAAACAAACTATATAGCATTTGCTTAAAGAAAGATTTGAAAAATCTAATAACTTGAGAGAACATTTTTCAAAGGGTATAGGAAGGGAACTAAAAAATAATAAATAAGGGGTTACTGGCATATATTTTTTTCACAGTGCTTTTCCAGATAAATTACCAATTTGTCTTTACCAATCAATTTATCAATTTGATTCAAAAATATATTCTACACATTTGATCGTGAATATATTTGATTCACAAATATATTCTATTCTCTCTGAGAATAGAATCTGTATGGATCCTGTATTTTTTTAACACACTGCATTGCTTTCAAATTACACTGAGATAAAATCACATCTATATCTTGAGAATATAGTTTTTATGCAAAGATCTGGTATCCGATCTGAGGCTCAGTTTGTGGAGAAGGAGTACAAGAGAGGAAGAGAATCAGACTTCCAGTGTAGAAAAACAACTTAAAAGCTACTGGTGTTTTGCAAGCTGTGCATTTTCCTTTCCTTTCCTTTCCTTTCCTTTCCTTTCCTTTCCTTTCCTTTCCTTTCCTTTCCTTTCCTTTCCTTTCCTTTCCTTTCCTTTCCTTTCCTTTCCTTTCCTTTCCCCTCCCCTCCCTTCCTCTCCTTTCCCATCCCTTCCCTTTCTTCCCATCCCTTCCATTTCCCTTCCCCCCCCCTTTTTTTATAGAATGAGAGGGTTGTCTCTAAAATGAAACTTAGGAGAAAAATTAGCTAGAACAAATAAGCAAGCTTGTCTCATTAAAAATATAACTTAAATGTTTTTTTTTTATATTGAATGGTTTTGTACAGTTCTATTGTTTTTTTTTAATTTGATGCAGAGATTAAAATGCAACAAATAAGTGTAAACTAAGTGGTGTTGTTAACCCTGACTCTAAAGAAATAGTTTTATTCATTAAAGGAAGGGGGTTCATAAATTCATGTTATCAGTGAAAAGAGTGACATATAAATTTAATAAATAACAATGGAAGGCTGCCACCTTTATTTAGAAAGTTTAGAAAACAAATCGGGATATTTGGCAACATCTTGTATTGTTCTAGTGCAGGTTCAGGATAAAATGTATTATGGTGTACAATGGCTATTCAGTATCTTTTTGTTTTTTTCACTTTCAGATCTTTGAAATCTGTATTTTTATTCTAGCAGTGGAAAAGAAGTAGATTTCGGTGTAGCAAATCTGTAGTTAGAAAATCATGTTTTGTATCTGCAATTCATTTTCTTTTGGTTGCAGGTGTTAACCCAAGATATGTGCTTAGAAATTGGATGGCAGAATCAGCTGTCCAGAAGGCGGAAATAAATGATTTTTCAGAGGTACATATTTACAAAGCTGCCTTGATATAGCTGTTTCCTCTTGAACAGACCAAAGGTATTGTTTAAGCATTTTCACATCTCCTGCACCTGTTTTTTCTCTTTTGTTTTCCAGGTCCACTTCTTGCAACAAGTTTTGCAACGTCCATTTCTGGTACAGACCCTGGCTGAAAGAGCTGGTTATGCACAGCGTCCCCCTGTTTGGGCTAAGAATATTAAACTCAGTTGTTCATCTTGATGAAAATAATTTGTGATTAAATTAAATGGTGACATTTACATCATAGATTTATATTGTATTATTGTTGAATTACTTTTCTCCTTTGCTAGATTTCTATAACATGCTAGACTAGGTTAAAATGAAGTTTATAGTTCAGTGTTTGTAGATCTCTTTTGGTGCAATCTTTTGTTTTGGGCAAACTTCTGAGAGAAGCTAAATTAAGTCTTATTTCTAAGCCTTTTCTAAAAGCACTGAACAAAATTAAAAGTTTGTCTCTTCCCCACCAATGCCCATTCCAAAGTCTGTACATATGTGATCAAACAGCCAGCTCTGCAGGCTTTTTATTTATTTATTTATTAATCAAATTTCTATACCGCCCTACTCCCGAAGGACTCAGGGCGGTGAACAGCCAAGATAAAATACAGATAATACAAATATTAAATATTTTTATAGTTAAACCAACACTGGACATGTCCCAACAAGACAAAGAGGCAGATTCCCAGATAGCACATTATATAGTCAAGGGAGGCACTATTATTATCTGTTTTTCCATTTTCATTTGCCCTGTTCTGTTTATAGTCTTCCTATAACTTTGGCTGTTTCCAATAACCCTTGAACTGCACTATACTATACTTCTGTGTCAGAAGCATTGAAACGCTTCCATAGTGAAAGGATCAACTGGTGACATCACCTTTTCCTGGGGGGGATACCCAGGTGGGGGTTCCTTTCATGTCTTAGTTAAGTTGCCCACTAAAGTGGTATCCATCTATCTACTTGTGATCACCTGCTTTAGAACTCTGAGTTGGCAGGGCTGGAGTGAGTGATGGGAACACACCTGCCACACCGCAACAACTGGGTCTTGAATGCCCTAACCTCATGAGCCATTGCATTCAACACTCCTTGAACTACTATATCCATGGTGAACCTATGGCATGCATGCCACAGGTGGCACGCCGAGCCATATTGGTGGGCATGCAAGCGTTGCGCTAGCTTAGCTCCAGCACACATGTGCGCACTGGACAGCTGATTTTTGGGCCTTCTGGGCCCACTGGAAGTTGGCAAACGGGCTGTTTCCAGCTTCTGGAGGGCCTCCGGGGGGTGGGGGCGGGGAAGACTGTCTTTGCCCTCCCCAGGCTCCTAGAAAGCCTCTGGAGCCTGGGGAGGGCAAAAAACAGGCCTACCGGCATGTTGCCATCACATGCCAAAAGCGAAAGAAGCATGGGGGGGTTGCGCTCGCATGCATGGGGGGGGCAGGGCACATAGAATTATTGGTGTGGGCACACATGCGCATGACTACCCTGCACTCCCCCAGCTTTTGGTACACGATGGCAAAAAGGTTAGCGATCAGTGTACTATATCGTTTATGTAATTATAAATATGTATTTATATTGTACTAATATTTTAAGCTATCTAGAGTCAAAGAATGAGATGGCTGCAGTGGTAGCATTCTACCGGTCCGGACCAGTTTGGGTGAACAGTTAGCTCTGACTTTCAGCCATGAGTGAACCGGTTCTCTTTCTTTGAAATGGGCCCACCCACCCACCCCTACATTATACTTACCTATATTGCTTCTTCCAAAGCCCAGCTGATTGGATTGCTGCTCCTCAGCTGTTTTCTTTGCTCTCAGCAATGTGGAAGTTCTATTTTCTAAAAACTGCACACGTGCACTCAGCGAACCGGTTTTTAAACTGGTAGGATCCCACCACAGAATGGGTGGTATATAAATTTAATAATAACTAAAATTACTATGACCAGAAACCCAAAGGAGTCCAGCACTTTCCTATTTGCCTTTTTTAACCATTGACATAGATGTTTCATGCAGAATATGACATCGCACCATTAATGCAACTTGTAAAATTCACATCATTTGTGCATGGTGTACATTATGTATTTGTTCCTCCCACTTGCCTGGTAAATCAAAGGCCATTGAGTCTTTTTTGATCTGATTTTGTACCAGTCACCAGTGATTCAAGGCCAATTTGTAATTAGAGTTCAAGTGTTGCAGCTAAGAGAATCTGCATTTTGGAGTTTACTAAACTTTTAGATGTTAATGAAAAATGAAAATCCAAAATTCATCGTGGACATATTTGTATTGTAAATTTAAAAAGAATCTCTTATTGGCCAGCAAGCTCATTGAGAGGTTATTCTGTTATTCTAAAGTATATGTAAAGTCCCCAGACCTGGGTCCCAGGTTGAGTTTTCAAGAATTGTGAATTATGAAAGAGTTAAATATAAAATGCAAAGAAATGAGGTGAACTGGTATTTGACCGATTTTAAATGGTATTTTGTGGTCTGCCATTTGATTTGGATGAAAGAATGGTTGTTGCTAAGAAATAAGAGAAAGTTAGAATTGGAAGAGCACAAACAGATTTGGGTGGCATTTTTTTTTATGCACAATAAAATTAAAGTGAATCTAGGTTTCAAAAATCAAGTATGTTAGGAGTGCCATATTAAGAATATAAAATGAATATAAACTCAGATTTTGCCTGAAAATACTTTACTGGCTTAAGCTTTTTATAGAAAATAAAGTGTAAAGAAAAATGATTAAAATATCAAAACTTGTAAGTATAGCAAACTAGACAACTTAAAATGAAATCAAAAGAACAATTGACTGCTGAGGGACTTATTTTTCAAAAGAAATGGGATTGCACTGGCAGAAAAAAATAGCTTGCATTTCTTCTCCCATCCTGCAGAGCAGAGATCGGAGGAGATATCAAGATAGTACATAATGTAAGCTGTTTGTATAGAATCAGTGGTGGTATTCAGCTGGTTCAGACCGATTCGGGTGAACCGGTAGTGGTGGCCTGCCCACCCACCCACCCCAGTGCTATGCCGTCCTATTTAGCCACATTTTCTAAGCCACATGCATACGTGCAAGCCGCACATGCGAGCAAAGTGCACACTCACGTTTTGGGTGTACAGCTAAGTGGTGGTAAAATTGTGTGAAACCCACCTCTGTATAGAATGCTTATCATTCCCAGGCCCAGTCTGCCATCACAATAAGACTGAATAAAACATTTACAATTAAGTAGAAAAGCAAACGGCGTATTCTCTTCTGAACCCTTCCTCTTCAATCTCTCTATCTGTGAGGGAGGGGGTTCAGGATATATACTGACTTTAATAATGATCAAGTGACTGAGTGATGCTGCAAAGATCATTAATAGTTGTAAATTTGTTGTAAATTTTTAGCACCATCATAACTTTGACTTAATGTGAATTACTGTATATGTAAAAATTGTTAGAAGCCACAGCATAAAACTAACCATAGCTTAATATAGTACCGTGTTTCCCTGAAAATAAGACAGGCTTGGCCTTATTATTGGGGGGGGGTCTTAATTGTTTTGGGAGTCTAGGAGGTGGTGTCCCGTCGCCTCCCTTCTCTGTTCTTCGCGCCTACAGAGTGGCCAACTCTGGCCACTAATGGCCTAATGGCAACAGCTGCTTCCCTTCCCTGCCGTCTCTTTATTGAGAGGGGTGGCAGGTGGGGTGGGGGAGAAACAAGACGTGAGGAGCGAGATGTGGCTTCCCTGGCGATCTCTTCTCTCCCCCCTGCATGACAGGGCTCCTGCCCCTTGCTTAGCCACCCGCCCCCTTTAGGGATGCAATTTGGGGTGGCAGGTAGGGCGGCTTCTTGTGAGTTCAATCAAACTTCTTGAACTCACGAGGCTTTCTTTTATAGTGTGTTTCCCTGGACACAATGGCAAGGAAAGTGACAGAGCTTGAAAGGTAAGACACGCTTTCAAGCTCCCGTTGCTTTCCTTGCTGTTGTGCCCAGGAAAACACACTGTAAAAGAAAACCTTCTCGCGAGTTCGAGAAGTTTGAACTTGCGAGGTTTTCTTTTATAGTTTCCCTGGACACAACAGCGAGGAAAGCGACGGAGCTTGAAAGGTAAGCCCTGCCATGCCCGGCAAGTGTGGGGGGGAAGAAGAGACGGCAAGGGGAGCCACGTCTTGTTCCATGCGTCTTGCTTCTCCCCTGCCCCACCTGCTACCCCTCTGGATAAAGAGACAATGGGGAAGGGAAGCAGCCAGGCTGCTGTTGCCATTGGGGTGGGGTAGAACCATTCTGCCGGTGAAAAACAGGGAGGGAAGGGCATGATCCCCCCTTCCGGCCTTGCCTCTTCAACTCATTCTGGTTGCGCAGCAAGCAATCAGAAGAAATGGCAGGACCGGTGCGCATGCGAGTAGTTGGTGGTGGTGAGGCTTATTTTGCGGGGGTGGCTTATATTATCACATGCACCGAAAGCCCGATTGGGCTTATTATCTGGACATACCTTATTTTCCGGGAAACATGGTATATGAATCCAGCCATTAATTTCCAAAGTGTATGCTTTTCATTAATTTAGGCATTAGGTTGAAGAAATAAGTTTTATTCATGAAGATTGCAGTAAATAAAGGAGAATAAACATGAAATATACATGATAAAATATAAGTAAGAAGAAATAAATTACTTTCTTTGAGATAAACATTTTTAGATATCACCTAGTACAACTACTACATTTGTAGTTGGGAATGGAAAAATTAAAGCTATCTCCAAAGGAATTATCCTGCATTAAACCAAATAAATAACCAGAGATTGCCTGCAGATATTATCACTGAAAACAAATTTCACTTTGTCTTTGAAACTGAGGAAACAGCTGTAATATATTGCATAACATAATAATGTTATAAGTTGCATTTTTCCCAAATTCAACTATGGGAAACAAAAAAGTAGATGGGGCAGATTCTGACTTCATAATGAAAGAGGGAATTTACAAGCGGTGAAGCGAATTTGTTATTCAATCTTACACCCCTTATTTCTGCAAAGTGTTTTAGATGAGTCAACTGCCAAGGCCTTATCCAGGCTATTCTTACATGCAAGTGTGTAGAAGGAACTCTGAAAAAAATAGCTTTTTATTAAACTAATCAGCTTTTAAATTAATCCTGATTTTTTTAAAAAAACCTACTGGATCAAATTAAACAATTTTTCTGGAACCTGTTTTTCTCAAGGACGTCTCCTATGCTTGATTGTATTTTTCAGCCTTCAAGCAAAGAGCATGGGAATTGACCCAGTAGCTCAACCAAACCTTTGGTCTGTGTCTGCCATAAATTTTTCTAGCATATACTCCTTTAGATCACCTGATGTTTGAAACTACTTCGTTCATGAGGACTCACTCCTTTTCTTTTGCAATGCTCTCATGAGATCTGACATGAAATCTCCTTGTTCAGAAGCATGTCTGCTTGAAATTGACCCACTTTGTTTTGGTCTTACGACTTGACAAGCACCTTCTTCTTGCTTTCTAGGAGGAGGGGGTGGTTTCTTTTTGGTTGCAGGAGGAAGACCAGGGACAGAGAAGGAGGGCGGTGGTGGTAGTAGTTCTGCAGAGCCAATGCCAGTAGGAAGAAAAGGAGGCGGGGGAGGAGTGAAATCAGGAGGAGATTCATAGTATTCAGGTAGTGGTGGAGATGGTGGTGGTGGTGGTGGTGGCGGCAGATCTTCCAAATTTGGAGGAAGTCGTATAAATTCAGGAGGTGGTGGAAATTCTTCATAATTTTGTAAGAAAGTTGGATTTTCTCTCTCAGCAATGGCGGATAAATCCAATGAAGCAGTAATAGTAGAAGACCGTCTTTGAGGAGGGGGAGGAGGGTGCAAACCACTATGTTTGCGGATCTGTTTCGTCTGTTGTATAGGTAGGGATGATGCTTGACCAACATTGAAAGTATCTGGCTTTTTAACCTTAAAAATGATTTTAAAATGATTAGCATATGACTAAGAATTTAGAAGAAATTATGAGTTCCTGAATAATACTGTTATAATTTTAAGAGTGTTCAGTCAAGAGGCTCCCACTGGTACATTGCCTATTATTCAAGAAGCAATCATTTACAGCATTCATTCAACAACTTTTTAACATGTGGATTTCAGCTTCCAAATTCTCTAGTCAGTATGTTGGCTGGGGAATTCTGGGAGTTGAAGTCCACACATCTTAAAACTCCTGAGGTTGAAAAACAACAATTTAGATGCTCCCTGATTTTACTAGGATTAATGCCGATAAAAACAAAACTCTTATCAAATATTTTTACATTCACCAGGGTAAATATTTAATTTACCTTTTGATTTTTTCATATATGAATCAATACTGAATTGAAATCTAGCTTGCTTTAAAAATTGTTTGAATTCTGCAATTATAATTGCTAAATGCAATTATGAATTTATAATACAATACACACATATAGGTAGAGAATTATATAAAATGCTCATCTCATGAAAATAACATGCAAATACATATCATTTTAGGTTGAATTGTCACAAATGTTAGCAGAAGTATATATATAATCATTTTGGTATAAACATTTTTTAAAAATCAAACTAGTTATGACACCAACATTATAAAAGGAAAAAAAAGGAGAAGCATTAGTAGCATCCCTAATGTTTACTTACATTCAGTGTCTCAAAATACCCACATTTGAGTTTTTATGCTACCCCTTGCTAAATGTTAATTCACAAAGAGACTTAATAGAAGAGGTTGGAAGCAAAATTTAACATTCTTTATAATGAATTAATGCTTAAAAGCTTTTTTTAAACGACATTAAAATAAGAGATGCAGTTAAATGTTTTTTTAAACAGATATAGAACAGTCGATATATGGCAGTTTCATATTTATACTCTTAGATGGCATGAGTGCCCTTAGCCACTGCCAAGGGCAATTGTGGACTAGAAGGGACAAAACAGTCTGAAATAAAACCTAAGCAAGGTATAGGTAGTCCTTGACTTACAACCAGTTTCTTAATAACTGTTTGAAGTTAAGATGAACCCTCCACAAACCACTTACAACATGTTTTCAAAATTTCAACACCCACGCTCATCCCTGTGAACATGTGATTGTCTTTGAGTGTTTGGCAAATGGCCGTTTGCAGCATTCCAATCATGTGACTACAATTTTTTTTTTGCCAGTTTCCAGCATTAATTTTCCACTTCTGGCAAGGAAGAGGACTTCTTCAGCAAAAAAAGACCAATTAGTTTTGGGAGACCCGTTCTTCCAAAAAGGTAGGAAGGCCTGTAGTTCTTGCATACTTACATTAATTTGTATCTTTGGCATCTCAGATTTTCCAGTTTCTGCAGTGTTTGCTGTGTTAAGAGTTATGTTTTGGATGATTTGTCCATTGGCATGAGAGCTACCTATAATAATAATAATAATAATAATAATAATAATAATAATAATAATGATGATGATGATGATGATGATGATACAAAGAAGAAAGAAGAGTTTTGCCTACGCTACTAAAAATAATTAGATTTAAACAAAAAATAATCTTATTCAGTATCATTAGTAAGAATTGAATTGACAAGGCAGGAACCAGCAAACCCAGGGAGAATCATGCTGCAAACATACTTCAAGTACTTTTCTAGGCCATCAAGTTTCTGTTAACTTGGGAGGAACAGAGAAAAAGCCTAGCATTTAAACTCAGCACTGCTGTACAGATTTGATTTTTTGCATTATTTTGAACAATCAACCCTTGTTCAGACTTCTACTGAACCCTGCTGTGAAGAGAATATGCTACTCTTTCCATCGCATTAAAATAGCTTATAAATTGGTGATGGTGGATGAATATTGTTCATGATTTCCAAAAGGAGCATGGACATCAAGTAACCCTTATGACAAACTGGACCAAATGAAAACAGGTGACTTCTGTTTTTAACTACTGTTTGTTCAATCTTTAAGGGCTTTGTAGGTTAGGAGAATGATTCACCCGTTTAGTCAAGGATATATGAAAACCGAATCTTTGAGAAAAGCAGTTCTTACACTGGAATATCAACTCAGTGTAACAAATGAGAAAGCAAAATATAGTTGCTTTAAAAGAAATACGATGCAGAAAGTTTTGACTGATGCTGAAGGCAGTTTCACTCTCTTTGCTATGCTGCTTTTGGCTGTTCCGGATTGTAAAAGAGATGTGGTGGCTCAGTGACTAAGATGCTGAGCTTGTCAATCGAAAGGTGGGCAGTTCAGCAGTTCGAATCCCTAGTGCCACGTAATGGGGTGAGCTCCCGTTCAGCTTCTGCCAACCTAGCAGTTCAAAAGCACATAAAAATGGAAGTAGAAAAATAGGGACCACCTTTGGTGGGAAGGTAACAGCGTTCCGTGCGCCTCTGGCGTTTAGTCATGCCGGCCACATGACCACGGAGATGTCTTTGGACAGTGCTGGCTTTTTGTCTTTGAAATGGAAGTGAGCATCACCCCTAGAGTCAGAAATGACTAGGACATGTGTGCGAGGGGAACTTTTACCTTTACCTTACTCTGGATTGTAGTGCTCTGACAATAGGCCTGAGCTAATGAAACATAGAAATAAAGAAAACTGACAGCAAAAGCAAAAAAAAAAAAAAAAAAAAAAAAAAAAAGTGGGTCCATCAAGTCCAACATGGCTATCATAGTACTTGATTGCTTGACCCTCTTCCATGTAGTGAACCTTAGCAGTTGCCAACACAACATTTAGAGATTATTCCTTCTTCACCAGTCGTTTTAACATGGATTCCCCCCACCTCCCCTCCATTGTAGCCTCACTGCTCTGCATGCTACAGTGATCAAAAAGAACAGGTTGTTATTTCAATCCGCTGCACATTGATAGAAACTCTGTAGCAGTGAAGAATCAAATTCATAGAACAAGAAGTAGAACGCCTTCAAATTTGATAGCTATGTTCTGTGCCTATAGTTTTTAAAAAAAGAAAGGAAACCAGTGCAGGAGAGAAGGAAGATAGGAAATAATGCAGAGCATGCTTCCTCTGGACTGGGAAAAAATGTAATGATGGCCATTGAGAAATGCAAAGATACAACAGGTGTGTTCTGGCATAAGAGGTAATGAAAGTGGCAGGAGAATTAGTCTTTATGGTCACCGTTAGATCAACTGGAAGAAAAAAAAATAACCAAGCTGACCAGTTGAGGACACAGCAGCCCAGCATGAAGTAGCCTTAGAGGGCAGTGAGTGACCTGTCATTGGAAGGCAATAGAATAGCAAGTATTATATCTAATCAAAGCTGAGGATGTCCTACACTGGAATAAAGCCCGATAGATGAACTGCTCAAAAGGGCTTAAAATGGCTCAGGACAGAAAACAGCCAAGCTTCTAAACGTGGTTGCAGGAATGTGTTAACAAAGGGTAGGATAGAAGGTGGAGGATGATTTCAACCAATGCGGTACTCAGAAAATGGTCAGCGGCATCAAGAAGACAGAGCAATTCTGACCTGAATTAGGTTAGGTGAATTAGGTTAGGACTGAACAAGAACGCCTTAGCAAACTAACTGAGATCATGTTATGGGGACAAATAAAGGTCATTCCCCATAAGCAATAGCATTTAGACTTATATACTGTTTTACAGTGCTTTTACAGCCTTCTCTAAGCAGAATCAGCAAATTGCCCTCAACAATCTGGGTCCTCATTTCACCAACCTCGGAAAGATGGAAGGCCGAGTCAACCTTGAGCCTGGTAAGAATTGAACTGCCAAACTTAACTCTTAAATGGAGAGGTCATTTGCAAGGAAACCAAGAAACAAATGAGTGGGCCCATCAGGATATTTTAGGATGGAGAAGCAACCATTTCTGTATGTGCAAAATGTAAAGTTTGACCATGTGAGGCAAAAGCTTAGATAGAACTCTATTTGTAAGTCCTGCAATAATCCCAATGCGATCTGCTCCTGCAGGAGAGATCCAGTGATTGTTGCCGAATGAACTTTTCTCTTTTATCATTTTGGCCTCCTCTAAACTTTGGAACTGCAGAACTATTATTCACATCAGTACTCATTAATAAAACAAACCTCTGTTCACTTGGATAAATTTCTCAGGTTTACATCAAATAGATACAAATGACTTTATTGTCCTGCTGCAAATTGTAATGTCTTCAGTTACTAAAAATTCACATCCTAAAATGAGCTATTATTGAACATGTTAAAACAATGATAGTGATTGGCAAGATGGTAGGAAAAAAACTGAGTTTATAATCCTCACAATAATTTGTTTAAAAAAATAAATAATTTGGATACCTTTTGAAGATGATCCCCCAGAAGCTATGGATTTAGTATTTCCTGGCTTTGCCAGACGTGAAGCTAACTCAGACTTTTGTACTGCACCAATGTAGTTATCATACAAGGCCTTTCCATACTGAAAAATAAGTACCACAAATATCTGATAGATTTTCCATCATAAAAAAATGAACATGCATTTCTCTGCTTGTTCCATCAATTCTTAACAGAAGAGTGGTTCATCTGAAATCTCTTCCATAAAAACTATGAACTAATAAACAGGACTGTAAACCAATAGGTTGAAAGCCTATTATTTGTTTGACAAAGTAATTTATTTTCCCAATATAAATTTTGTTCTACATACTCTATGGTCATGTTTATTCACTAAAGTTTTATCACCTTTTTGGTTTTCATAATTCCATTTACTTCTTCCTTTACTACTGAAAAATATCTTTCTTCTTACCTTTGCAATTCTGATACCAGTTACCCAATGATGTAGAGCCTGCTTGTCATCACAGCACAGGTATTTGATGTACTGTGATTCCTTCTGTATTTGAGGATGCTATAAATAATAACAGCAATAGTATTTTTTTAATCATTAAAAATCTGCTGAAATAACCCAAGTAGACAAGCCAACTTCCCAACAAGATTTCTTGTCTATCACTACATCTTGGCTACTTCAAACCACAAACCCACCGAGAAACCACAGATTAATGGTACACAACTGGGAGTTACATAATTGTAATTGGTATTTAAAAATTTAGTCAAACTTAGTGTTTTAAAAAAATTCTTCACTTTCTATCTCTTCTTTTTTCTCACAGCCATTTTAGACTGCAAATTTGTAAGCAAGGGCTATCCTTATCTTTAACTGATTACAAAGGAATTGGGATAAATGTGCTTTAAGTAATGAAATGTCAAAGTAACAGGAAACGAATTGGATGTGCATCTGTAAATAAATCACACAAAGCCATATTTCAGAACATCACGGATTATAAATATTTATGCTCTATTCAAAGGAAATTTGACTTGAAACTGCTTGTAATATTATTTAGCTAGAAGTAATTTTAAGCGTATCAGAATTCTGAAGTTAAACATAATACGTGAACAGTTCTTAATTGTCATCTGGAAGTGATTAAAACAGGAAGACAAATTTATTATCTGCATTTTCCAAAAGCAAACAATTTTCCTTCCTTTTCTGCTGATCCCCCCCCCTCCCCCAAATTTTACCTTTTCATCACCTTAGGATCTGAGGACAACACATACTCACATTTATTCAACACAATGAATAGGATGCTAGGTTTCATCAATCAAACTCCCAAGACTAATTTACATGTCAAATTAATTCTATGTTATTATTGACAAGTATCAACAATGCAAAATAGTCTGTCAATTTTCTTCTGACACTGATGTACAAATAATCTGTAACTAAGGTATCCTACAAAAATAGCTAATAGTTTTGCAATGACATGGTAAATCCAGCAGATGGCATCAGATACTTTTTTATTTTAAAATTTTTACTTTTGATGTTTTCATCTCTATATTGCAATAAAAAATAATTTTATTGCATCTTATAGGTCAACCTATTTATTAGACATAAGTTTTTGTGGACTAGAATCAATTCATCATGAAATGAACTTGCAGAAATATATATAGAAATATGCAAGCAGAAGATTACGCATTTTCTTATATTTATTTTTTATATTTCATTTTCTGAATATTATTCTAGATTTTCTCAATAGCTTCATCAAGCATCTTTATTTTTTTTAAAAAAAAATTAAACATAAACTATTCTTTTTCTATCACTCAAACCCATCTCCTCAAGAAGAATTTTTTTCTCTCTCAGAAAAAAAGATGTGTAGAGAAGCAAGGGCTGACATCATTTTTTAAAATAAACTTATGAGTAATATTTGATTCTTACATATCACAATTCAACATGGCACAGGGTTCCAGGGCCTTAAATATGCCAATAAACTCATTTTGTGCATTTAATTAAAATACTTTTAATTTGTAAGATGATAGGAAGGGAAAGCTTTTTCAAAAATTCAAAATGGAACTGTATATAAATTATTATCTTAATCATAAATTGTCATAAGTTGGGGTGGCATGGTACACTGGACAAAATCTTGGATAGCTAGAATACTGGCCAAATACCATCTCAGAGGTATTTTTAAAGTAATAGCTTCTTGGTTATAGCACCAAACTTACCACCTTTCTGAAAACTCGCAAGGGAGGAAATAAACACTGGACATTTTAGGGTTTGGGGTTTTTTTTTGCCTAACTGCAGCAGACCAAAAATTGAGGCTTATCATTTTATGTGAAACTTGGGTGGGAAGAGGAATATGGAAAGAAAGCAGGTGACGTAGGCAGTGTTTCTGTGATTATGTCAACTTCAATGACCTCGCCACTGGGAGTAAAAGGAAAAAAAAAGTAAGTGCCAGGAAGTGACCTTCTCCTGGCCACCTTAACAGAATAACGGAATACCAAAGTTGGAACAGACCTTGGAAGTCTTTTAGTCCAACACTCTGCCCAAGCAGGAGACTCTGTATCATTTCACATAAACAGCTGTTCAATCTCCCCTTTAAAATTTCCAATGATGGAGCACCCACAATTTCTGGAAGCAAACCATTCCACTGATTAATTATTCTCACTATCAGGAATTTTCTCCTTCGTTCTAGGTTGCTTCTCTTCTTGATTAGTTTCCAACCATTGCTTTTTGTCTTGCTTTCTGGTTATTTGGAGAATAGCTTGACTCCTCTTCCTTGTAGCAGTCCCTCAAATAGAGGAACACTGCTATCATGTTTGGAATATCATTCCTCCAGAGATTAGAATGGCCCCCATTCTAACACTCTTCCGGAATGTGCCGAAGCTTCTGCCAGCAGGCCAGGGGAATACAGAGTGGGATGGAGCCCATTAAATGGCTCGTATGATGTGTTGTCACAGGGGTGGCGGGGTGGGGGTTATTTTATTTTATTATATATGGTTTTCTCTTTTATTGGTTTTATTGTTTTTATATGATGTTTTTATAAGCTGCCTTGAGACGCCATGTGCTAATAGGTGGCAATATAAATCTCATAAATAAATAAATAAATAAAATAAAATAAAATAAAAAAATAAATGTCACTCCTAGTCCTTCTTTTAGACTAGACATCCAATCCCCTCATTATCTTTGTTGCTCTCCTCTGCACTCTTTCTAGAGCCTCAATATCTTTTTTATATCATGGTAACCAAAATTGGATGCAATATTCCAACGATGGCCTTACCAAGGGAACTTTTGAAGGAGCCAAGAGGCAGCCCAAAACAGATGCATTGTATTTAACCAGAATATCTATGATAGCTTGCCATCAAGAGATGGGGCGTTACAGCACGAGAATGGGTCAGCTGTATAATCCAAGCACCAGTATTAACGCTTCCACACAATGCTTGAAGATGCTGTGATCACTAAACATGTCAGATCCTTTTCCTGATCACACTACTTTAGAAAGACCAGAAAGTGGTTGGAAGTACCTTTTAAAGGTTATTAAATGCCTTTTCATGTTTCTTAAATGAATGAATTAAAAAGGCATTTTAATAAAATCTTCTTGTATGACAAGTGCTACCAGACTGATTTTTAACCATTATAGTCTAACATGGCCATCTTTTTATTATGCTATTTTAAAGGCGTCAGACAAGGGAATCACCAGAACAAATCCCAGATTCAGATGAATGATCTTTCCCATTTTAATTCAGGGCAAGCACAAATGCTATTAGTAAACAAGCAATGTTGCTACCCACACTGTTGTTAAAGAATACAGCAACCCAATTTGAGAGCGAGCAAAATCTGAAAGAATTAGGAAAACGAACTGCATGGGCTCTGAAGAGAAGTACTAAGCAATGGAAATGGGATAAGAGGACGCTATTGTGCCAGTTTGCTCCCAGGGTACCAATTCTTTCACCCTAGATTAATTCCACATTATGCACCATTACTCTCAGGTTACTCAAGCAAAACTTGTGCCAATAAAGCATAATTAAATTCTCCTGGTATCCGAGACACAACAGACTGACTAAATGAGCCAATTTACATATAGATTACCTTACTACCACCAGCTGTGAAGATTAAAAAAAACAAAAAACCAGGAGCTAAGACTTTTATGTTGTTGGCTTTTCAAATTTTCTGAAGAAATGCTACATAACATAGTGCCCAGAACCTGAATTTGAACTATAAGCAAATGCTGTTGACAAAATTTTGAGCAGTCTTTTCTGGTTTAAACCAGGATTGCAAATTCTTTGATTATTCATTAATATCAATAAAATAATGAAACATCAAAATTTATAGTTTTTAATTTATTTCACCACTCTTAAACAGCTGGCAGGATTGAGCATTTCATCAGGCTGACCCCTGTCATTTGGCTACCCACAATAGCTTTCCTTACTGAAAGCATTTTTAGCACCTTTCTGATAACTCCCAAAATAGGGAATGAAGCAAACTCATAATCTCAGCAAAAGATGAATATAATTTCTGAAAACCAAAAGGAAAATTATTTCAACAACTCTGAAGATCAAATGAAAAAGATATCTTTTGATGCCCTTTCTGAAAGCAGGGAATAGGGAATCATTACAGCCTCACAGGGATCATATCCTGGGATTTAATGATATAAAAGACCCTTTCTCATGTATCTATGCCAAGCAGTCCCTAAAAGGGCATCCCTGAGTCCCCTCTGGGAGAAGGGCGACATACAAATTAAATAAATAAATAAATAAATAAATAAATAAATAAATAAATAAATAAATAAATAAATAAATAAATACTTAAAGGATTCTCTTTCCAATCTTAAAACTGGAAAGTTCATGGTAAGAGTTTGGACAAATGGCCTATAGATTAAACATCCATCTAGATTAAAGATTAAAACTAAGAATTTGAAACCGCGGTAGAAAATATGGCTGCTTATGAGCATAAGGGATGTTCAGTGTTTATCAACTTCAACAACTTTAAGATGGACTTCAACTCCCAATATTCCCCAATCACCATGACATTGAGAAACACTGTCCTAGATGATTCAGTTTCAGCAACACTTTTTGTAAGCAAATGTTTGCATACATCACCTACATTCATATATCCCCTTCCATAAAATCAAATTTACATAGCTCAGGGCTTACATTTCTTATAGGTTACCTAAAGAGTATGTGACTATTATGATCAGTAACTATTAATGCTCTTCTCTTCCATGAATGAGTTATTTCTGATACTATCAAAGTTATTGCACATCTTAGGGAAGCAACTGTTGTTGTGTAATCAAGCATGTAGGAAGAAGCTCCCTTGGCTTATTACTGTTACCCGGAATTATTTCATAATATTTGATTTAAATATGGTGAACAAAAGAGAGGGAGAAAATTCTTGCCCTTTTCTCAATACATACAAAGTTTTATAATTCCTACTACATTGCCTCTTACTCACTCCCCACCTGTCCCAATTTAAGTCTAAAATGTCCAATATGAACCTTTTCTTCAAAGGGTTATTCTTTCCATGGACTCACAAAACTGGAAGGGACCATTTACTCTTTGTAGCCCAAAGCCACGATGAGTGCAGGAATCCAAATTAAAATAACCCCTCTAAATTTGTGTGTGAATGTACTCGGTGAAGAGGAACCCACCAGTTCTTGCATAATTGGTTCTGCTGCCATTTTCATTCCTTTCCTAATGAACCCTGACATGGAATCTACTTTTTCACAGCTGCCACACACATGGATAACACTTCCACTGAACTGTCCATCTCATCCCCAAAGTAGATTGTTTGCTTCACCATGCTTGAAAGGTATGCCAAAATTTGGTTCATTCATTTAATTTGGAAAATGAATTACTTTTTGTCCTTCATTACCCTGCATAATTTAGCATCATCCACAAACCTGACAATGTCACTATCAATAGATGATTTATGAATGAGCTAGCAATGGTCCTAACACAAACCCATTTCTTAAAAATTATAATAATCTCCTAATCAAACCCTTATGTGGTTACTGAAAAAGTTTTTTTTTCCCTGAAAAATTAGATATTGCATTCTTGCTGTAAGATGCAATCTTATGTACCCATTTAGCTGGGAATGAGCCTTATCAGGGATGTATAAACATACAGTCACAACAGTCAAAAGATGGACACAATGGTGTATCGACACTCTGCTTTTTATTAGTGAATGTTACACATAAAAATGGCTGGAGCTTTGATTGCACCATTGTGGCTGCCATCTTTTTTGACTATTCTCCCCAGTTACCCCTATACCTTATTAAACTCAGCAAGGATTATTTCTGAGTAGACAGTATAGGAATGCATGATCAACATATGTAACTCAATACACAATACATAACACAATAAAGAGTGCATGTTCTGTAATACATACCTTTAGGACAAAACAATAATCAGTAGGGGACTTATACTTCATTTTGTATTGAGTACCATAATAAACATTTACGTTCTCAAACTGTATGAAACAAGCCAAGTCTCGGGATGTCTAAAAAATTAAAAACAGAACCTTTAGTTATTAGAATAATTATCTATTTATTCAAAAGAAGGCCACCTCTTCCATGTTGAATAACCTTTTGATCTATTTATTGATCTGAAAATTAATAGCAATGCAACTTTTGTAACACATTGTAAGTTTAGGAGCGATGGGGGAATATGTGTATCATTGTTCTTCTGAGGACTTGAAGCAAATGATTCTCCTACATTTGCAAAAATAAATCCACAAAAGTATTACAATTCTGTTCAAGAAAGGTGCATAGAATTCATGGGGCAAGGAGGAGGAAGAGACTTTTTAGTAATGCATGCTGAAAGTTTATTTGTACATGGGTGAAAACTTCATCTGTCATTCTGTGCCAATTTGCAATCCTGCCAAATAAGAGTTTCTACTATCACAAAATGCACATTGGCTGTTCTTAATGGGTTGCCATGGCAACAAAGTTTCCTAGTGAAGGATCTGTGGATGAAGTACCAATTTGAATGGAAATAGAACAGTGCCTAAAGTCTTCCTGGCTCATGTACATGTACAAGTAGTCCTCAACTTACAACCACAACTGAACCCAAAATTTCTGTTGTTCAGTGAGACATTTGTTAAGTGAGTTTTGCTCCATTTTATGACCTTTCTTGCCACAGTTGTTAAGTGAATCACTGCAATTGTTCTGTTAGTGACACAGTTATTAAGTGAATCTGGCTTCCCCATTGACCCTGCTTGTCAGAAGATCACAAAAGGGGGCCCCATGACCTCAGGACAATGCAATTGTCAAAAATGTAAGTCACTTGCCAAGCGTCGGAATTTTGATCATGTGACCATGGAGATGCTGCAATGGTCCTAAGTGTGAAAACCGGTCATAAGTCAATGCCATAGTAACTTTGAACGGCCACTAAGTGAACTGTTGTAAGTACCTGTAGTTGGTTTTTTTTTTTTTTAAATACTAGGAGCTTTTCAGAACTTAGTTCACAAGAACAGCTGAGAAAGATCTTCCCTGTGCAGATACCTTTAAAAAACAAACAAACCAAGAATCCCTCTGACTTAGCACTTTCAAATTAAAAACTGCAGGGGTATCCATAGAGCAGACAAAAAAAACACAACAACCTTAAGATGTAGCCATGGGGGGAGGGGGGGGAGAAATAGTGTGGTTATGGCAGCCATTTTGAAGTGATTGATCCTGGGCTGTGGACACACATGCCACTGTATGATTTAGGCCAATGGGGAAAAAAAACACTCAGGAAAAATATGCATCTAAGTGGATTCCAGAATGCTTTCTGGAAGGATCTCTAGAAAAGAGGAGCTAAACAGAAGCAGCTCCTAGGCCCGTGATGGCAAACCTATAGCATGCGTACCATAGGTGGCACATGGAGCCATATCGGTGGGCATGCAAGCTCAGCTCCAGCATGCATATGTGCTCTGGCTGATTTTCGGACCTTCTGGGCCCACCAGAAGTCAGGAAATAGGCTGTTTCTGGTCTCCAGAGGGCCTCCATGGGGGGTGGGGAAGGCCCATTTTTCATTCTCCCCAGGCTCCAGAGCTTTTTAGGAGCCTGGGGAAGGCAAAAACAGCCTTCCTCACCCCCCGGAGGCCCTTGGGAAGCTGGAAATGGCCCATTTGCCAACTTACGGTCTGGGCCCATCGTGCCATCATGTGCCAAAAGGCAGGGGAGGGAGGGTTGCGCGCACATGCACTGGGGGTTAAGGTGCATAGAATTATGGGTGTGGGCAAGTGTGCACGTGACCCCCCCCCCACCGTGCGACCCCCCGCTTTTGGCACGCAATGGCAAAAAGGTTAGCCATCACTGTCCTAGGCTAATTCTCTCCTTGGCCAAACAATGGCAGCTTTCTTGTTGGACATGCAAAACTATTCCATTTTATTCTATTTCTTTAAAATTAGAATGGAATGGAATGGAATGGAATGGAAAGAAAAAGAAAAAGAAAAAGAAAAAGAAAAAGAAAAAGAAAAAGAAAAGAAAAGAAAAGAAAAGAAAAGAAAAGAATAGAATAGAATAGAATAGAATAGAATAGAATAGAATAGAATAGAATAGAATTCTTTATTGGCCAAGTGCGATTGGACACACCAACAACTTTGGTGATTGTACCAACTTGTCTTGGTACATTCAAGTGTACTTTAAATTAAGCAAAAACAATTGCATTATTTTGCAGTGGATGACCAATTGCAGTTCAGAGATGTTATTTCTTTTCATGACTGAAATGTTTAAGAATGCAATTCATTATCATTGAAAAATAAAAGAATAGTCTATAAAAGGAATGAGTTTCAAAGGAAATCTGCCACCCATTCTCTGTATTTGCCCAAACAACAGCTCTCAGGGGCACCTCCTCAACTGTTACCTGGAGGCTTCTTTGCCTTCCCTTTTACAAATTGCTTTAATGCTTCAAAACATTTCTTTGACATGCCTGACCTTGGTTTTTCCTTTGGGGACATAATAAATGCCTGAAGCTCGTAGAAGAAAATAGCGCCTCTTCCAGGATTTCTTTCCATCTTCCTTTAAATAAAGGGCACCTTCAACTTCTGGCACAATGACAGATGTACCACAGAAGCTTTCCTGCAGAGGGAAAAAGTGGTGAGACAGAGTAGCAAGTGAACAAGCCAAGCATCTTACAACATGGTTTGTTCAATTTTGCTTCCAAAAACCTGAATCTCCATTCACCCACCTGAATCTCCATTCACCCTATCAGCTTTGCTTTTTCCTTCACCAACATCAAAAACAAGGTAATGCTTGATTCCCTAAACACATAAACAACTTGCTTGAACTCTTGAATAGGCATTGATCAGTGGCTGAATTTGAGATAAGAACTTTGGGTGGCATGGCTTTAAAGTAACCTTGATAAGGCTTACCCTGGTTAGGGCAGCTCTCCAAATTTCCTTCAGGAATAATTGTCAAATTGTGCTAGGCTGGGCTTCAGGGTTTGGTGACCACCTTGCCTCTGAAGATACCAGCCGCCGTTGCTGGCAGAACACTGGGAATAGATTGTCTAGATCACCATGACTAAATCCTGAAGGCCAAAAGAGACCAGCTATGAAAGTCTTTACCAGTTAATTTGCCAAATTATTATCTATATTTCCTCCAGGAATATTTGCCAAATTTACACAGAGATACCAATGACCGAATGCTGGTCCTTCTGAAATGACCTGCAAAGCAGTGCCCTCTCTGTTTTGAACTAACTCTCATCAGTTCTGATAATAATTTCTAGTATGGTAGGTACAATCTGAAATAACTGGAGGGCACCACTGTTCTATAAGAAAATCCAGGCTTCTATAGCTTAAGATTGCAGAGTCCAAAAGTAGCCAGTCACCAGGTGGTCAAACAATTGGAATAAGAAGAACGTTTCCTAACGCAAAGCACACACAGACCCAAGTATTAAAAACAGACATGTGCACCATGCATTTTGGAAGTGCAAGCAGATGTCCTTGCCATCTCCCAAGCTCAAGCTTGAAAAGAACCTTTTCAGAGCAGTCTCATATTTAAAACAGTGACAGAGCTTGTAATGAGGCAATAAATGTTAAATTTAATAGACAGCTTTTAAACAAAGTTAGTAAATTTATTTATTTATTTATCAAATGTATATGCCTGTGAAGTTGAACATTTCAATCTGTTATATATAATTATTTTGGATAGCCTCACTGTAATTAGTGAATATTCCCCTTTAGTTTGGTGAAACCAAGCAAAAACCCAGCCCTTTAGGAAGGTTGGGTTTTTGGAATTTATATTTGGAATGCAATGGCAAGTCTTTGAATATGCTAGTCAGTCCTTTAAGACAGGAGTCGCCAACCTTTCAGACCTCAGGGACCACTAAATTCATAATTTTAAATCCCGCGGACTACTAATATGCATTTTTTAAAAAGATTAAATAGTATTTAGTGCAATATAAAAAATGCAAATAATTTTTCTGCGGACCACCAACATTTTCTCGCAGACCACCAGCCAACTTCAGACCATCAGTTAGTGATTGCTGCTTTAAGGTAATCTAGGCAAGAAACCAAAACTATGAATACTAACTCTACTTGTATTGCAAGTTTACGGTAACAAATCACTGCAAGTTATGAAATCACATCTTCTCTCCTTTGTCTTTACTTTCCAGAGAACTAGGGAGACACTTCCGAGATGCCTTTTCTGTCCCTATTCCTTCTGTGGCTGAGATATCTCTCATCAGCCCTTTTCCATGGATCTATCATAGAATCAATTTGTTTCCTAAGCTCGTACAACTGTCAAGACCGGTTTCCATGGTCCTGTGAATCAGTTCTAACTTGACCCAAAATTGTCAGAATTAGTTCCTCATGTTACACATGTTGAAGATACTTCATTTTTAGAGTTTTAAAATACAACTCTGAAGTCAGAACTTCCTGTTTTTGTACTGCATCAAATGCAGAACTGAAATATTTCAGTTCTATTTCAGGAACGAGGAAGAACTTAAGAAGTTGTTTTAAAATCAAATGCACAGTTCATTAACATTAATTTACCTCCAATAATGCTTCTTTGCTTTTCTCATTCATTTCCTTGATTTCATTTTTTCCTTTGTTTGACAGGTAGAAATTCTAATAAAAAAAAAGACAAATGAACCAATAAAATAGGCAGTTGCTACTTGAGTAAACCCCCGAATGTGACTGAGTCAGGATGATATTAAGTCAAGCTGCATTTTAACCATCTTTCTCATCAGCTGCCTATTTTAGTACTTACAACAAGTCTTCAATAAAGTAAAAAGCTCTAAGCACAGAGCAAGAAATAAGAGTTATCATCCAAGGTAGGAATGATTGAGAATCTGTCTAGTCCAGCAGGGGCTCCTCTAACCAAACTGGTCTAGGCTTTGCTTGTCCTAGAACAGAGGCCTGCAACCTTAAACACTCAAAGAGCCCTTTGGACCCGTTTCCCACAGAAAAGAAAACACCAGGAGCCACAAAACCTTTCCTGTGCCTGACTATTTCTTGAGCGGCCACAGCCTAGCATATATAGTTGAATTAAATATTCTGTTTTCTTCTGAAACTTTTATTTTCTTGGATTTATCCATGGTTGGCCTACCGGGGATTGAAAAGCTCAATAAATTGCGTGCCGGCGAGTGTCGCACATTGGCGGTTGTGACGCATATTTTGAGTGACAGGGAGCCGCAGCAGAGGGATGAATGAGCCACATGCTGCTCCAGAGCCACAGGTTGCTGACCCCTGTCCTAGAACTATGTTTATCTATGTGGACTTCAGCTCCCCAGATTCTCCAGCCATTATCTTAGAGACTTTGAGAAGTTGAAGTCCACATGTCTTATACTTGCTAGGATTGAGAAATACTATCCTCAATCATTGTAACTGGGTTGTTTCTTTTCTTTTGCTCTGGGGCATATCAGATGAGAAAATCAACAATAGAAAAAAGGCAGTTGAAGTATTCCAATTCCTGTCTCCATGGATCTAGCTACCAGTGGTGATGGAAACATTCATTTTGAAAGAGGCTTATGGCTCTTTTAAATTGGGGCATTGGTGATGGATAAGATAATCCAATGTTAACTGCATTTCCTAGGAAAAGTCTTCTAAATTCAAAAAAATTAAAAGTCTAAAGAAACTCATGTAACACTATGAGGATCTCTTTCGATATAGTCCAGATTAGTTACAATGAGGCTTGCACAGTAAAGATATGCCATTACAGCTAGGAAGTCTACCAGTGCTGGATTTTTTTTTGTTTGTTTAGTATTTTATATAGACAACAAGTCCAATCTTTTGCTATTATTTTCCCACTGAGCAAACTCAACACTATCACCAGTGGTTGAAATAAGATAAAAACCTTGCTTGTAGAATGAGCTGGGCATCCTGGAACTTGCAGGAATCCTACAAATTTAAAATAATTTTTTTGCTCATTTTTTTCTCGTGTTCCATGTTTTAACAAACATGGAAGGAGAAATCAAGCTGGCCCAATGTGAATATTAAAATAGCCCAGAAAATGTTTATGTTTCTTGTTCAGTTCTTTCTTTTTGAGAAAATAGAGAACCATAGGACTAAAATGATTTCTTCTAGGCCACCCTTCATCCATCAGTACACAGGAAAGCTGGTATGCAATGAATGAAGCAGCTGGATAGTCATTATCTGTATTTTCACTGTTGAATGACTGCACCTGGCTCTTCCTTATTAACTATACAACATCCAGCTAATTAACTGAAAAAGGAGTAGATTCTTTGGCTCATTGCACTACACTAAACTGCACCGCATAGAGACTTTGCACCAAATGATGTCTTTCCCACTAAACAAAACACACCTCAGACTTAGGAGTATCTACTCCCCCCCGCCCCCCGGCATATATCCGATTTGCAACCTTAAGATAAATCAAAAGTAAACCTTAAGATAAACCTAAAGTAAAGCTCCATGAACTGAGACACTCCAATTATGCCAGCAAAAAGCAGGTTTATTTTGCTATCTTGGAAATCAGTCATAACCTTAAAAAATAATTTGTATTGGTTCATTTATTGCCATTAAGATATTTGGAATATGTACGTTTGTTTGAAGTCCAAGCTTTTGGTAAAAAGCTTTTGACCTTCCACTTATTGAATCACTGCAGTAGTGATTTCTCTGAGAAAACCAATTACAAAAATACGGATAGAGAAATGTACTACACTTAGCTAAATGGAAGATGACTCTGAATAGACGGCAACATCCTTCCAAAAAGGATACAAATAAATTGTCTGCCTTCATTCCTGAACTTTTACCAAATCTAAAATACCCTTCCTATTTTAAAGTTATGTTATTTGAAAGAAATAATCTTTCTCTTTCATAAATAAATAAATAAATTTTATTTCATTGATAAAGTCGAGTAGTTCTCGACTTACAACCATAATGGAGCTTGCCCATTACGGTCGTAAGTTGTGATGGTTGTAAAGACCGTTACCCATGCCAACCAACCTAATTTAATGGCAGTCATTAAGAGAATATGTGCCATATTTGGCAAAACCCAGAAGTGTATGCCAGTTTTAGGCAAAAACATCATGAATTGTGGCTGTGGGATCAGAGTATGTAATGCATGCAACAGCTATAAATGCAGGCCAGTTACTGAGTGCTCAAAACACATTCATGTCTATAGTATACTAAATGCAATGAGGGCCACAGGGTTTCAACCCAACAAAGGCAGGAATTCTAGAATGTGTAAATGTTAGGGCTACATCAACACCCGTTGTGGTTATTCTAGAAAATAAGTTTAGGAGCCAAAATAGGTGGTGTTCTGATAACCAGGCAAGATAATTTTATATATGTTTGAAAATTTCTGCTCAAGTTTTCTTGTTTTTGAATTGTTCCTTAAAATCAACATAATAAGTAGCATTACATGACCTAAGCCAAATCAATAGTGGACGCACTTCAGTTTCTTTGTTTTTTCATCCTGAAAAGGCATTGATATAATTGTTCTAAGAGTGGTTAATCATTTATTAGAAGTACATCTTCCAAAATATGATTTTCCTGATTCATGTTTGGTTTCCTCTCCCTCCTGCCCTCAAATAAATTTATTTCTAGAAAGAGATGAATCACAATGAACAACAAACATTTTGGAGGACACTTGAACGTTCTATGGAAGACAGGGATTTTGTACACAATTATTTATGTATCAAATAATTTGTTTCCAGTATCACATGAAACATCTGTAGGGTTTCTTCACTACAGCTGTTCTGTTATCAAAACTGTATTATTTTTAATCATAGGCAGGCAATGTGTGAATTATTAAGAATGTGGATAAGCAATTTGTACCTTTTATTGATTAAATTCTTATCTCTATATTACAGAAGTGAATAAATCCATATCTATTTTCTGCCCGCCACTGGTGTAGCTATAGCAGACAATCTTAAACTGCAATATCACAACATTTTAAAATGATAAATGAATTTATGGGATACCTCCTCTTCATAAATAACTAAATGATAAACAAAATTGCTCTGATTGGCAGATGGTTTTAACAGATGTGTAGACCTAAAGATTTAGCTTCTCAAAACTTGTTCTAGTCTTTATCTACCCAAGCCTCTTGCCAGTTTTTATACTGCTACTAGATTTGCTTGGACAAATGATTTTAAGAAATTAATGTGGCTTTTCTCAAAGATGCTTGCGATCCTGTTAGGAATTCAGAACGTAGAGGGTAATATCCCTTGGTCTCGGTCATATTACTTTACCTGAGGGTTTTTAAATACAGCATATTTTTCATTTTTCTCCAAGAACAGTATTTTATTTTCACTGTCTCGAGTCCAATGGGATAGGACTTCAATCACATTTTCATGATCTTCAAAAAATCTTTCTAGGGAAGGAAAGAGAAAGAAATACAATTTAAAATGATCGTCTACCGTAATATTTTGGCATATATATATATATATGTATGTATGTATGTATGTATGTTTAGCAGAAACAAGAGTGACTTCTTCAAAACAGAAGCTTCCTAAAAGTATTGATAATTTTAGCGGGAAAAAGAGCCTTATTTGTATAAACTGAGCATCTGTCTGATTAGCCAGTTTTTTTCCTCTCTGTCTCATATGTATGAATACAACAACAGACACCAGCCATTCACAGCTTTGGAACCCAACAAACAGCACACTTCTTATTAATACAGACACAGGCTGGGTGGCTGCAAAACCACTCTCTGGGAAAAACCATACAAACATCAGCAGATGTAGCCTGATGGTTTGAAAATTACCGATTTGTAGCTCAGGATGTATTTCATAAAGGCACCAGTTTATATTGCAATCACAGTGGGTTTTTTCAAAGAGATTGTCTAAGACATCACGTGCCACTTGTCGTTCATCCACCATTAGAGACTTTGTACTGTTATCATTCATGTGCACCTTGACAACAAGCTGGGGAGAAAATAATAGATCAGTCAGTTAATTTCAGCCTGGAAGAAAAGGCCAGAGTATTCAAAAGTCTGCCATGACTGATAAAAATTGAAGATTACTGCAGATTAAAATGCATCCTGTATATCACAAATTGGACTGAGAAATATAATGCATCTCTCATTCATCACCTCATCAAATTTGTTCTCCCCTGTGTGCTTTTGATTAAATAAGATTTTTAAACAAATTGTGAACTTGGTTTTGGACAATATGTTCACCAAAACCAGATGTAAAACCTAGCTTTGCATCCAAATGAAATTATTTGGTCTTGACTCTCACCATATTGAATGCAATTTAGTCATTTCTAACATTTCTCTTTGATTTTAAGGGGCTCCAACCAGAGGCACAAAAAACAGAGGGTTTTTTATGCCATGAGAATTATTTTTTTGCCTAAAAAAGAATAATTTAATGCAACTGTGATAATAATTTGGACATATTGAAAATTTAGTATAATTCAATCCTGGAAAGTCAGCATTGTTTTTATTATGAACTGTCACTATAAAGCTCTTTACAATAGTCTTTTCAGAAAATCTTGCTATGTGTGTGAATTTTGAGATTTGTACTTGCAAAAATACACACACACACACACACACACACACACACACACATCTGCCTTTTGTCCTGATAGCTGCAAAGGATGTTGCTTTGTTATTCCTTGATCTAAGTACTAGCAAGATTCTGTACTCTTATTCAATGATCTGATGAACATCATTAGGGTTTCTGGCAAAATAAAGAATGCTTAGAAGAAGCTCCATTGGTAGATAACAGCAGACATATAGGACAAGAAGAATCAGGATTGTTTGGAAATCAGAACTTAGAATAACAATTCCTTATTGAAGACTCATTTTAAAGCATCAAGAATATAATGATCTCAGAATCAGAAGAAGGAAATCAAGAAAGAACAAGCACTTGCTCTGCTTATTTTATGTGCACGCTTTAAAATTTAAGGCAATTAAGGATATTATGACATTCCTACCTACATCAGCTATTAGCAACTTATATCATTATCCCCCTACTGCAATCCTGTACCCACTTTATTGGGCATAAGATCTAGATGGGAATTTTAGTCAGGGCCAAAGTTGGCTGAAAGGGTTCATTGCCATCTCCCGACCATTAACTGGGATTATGGATAGGATCTTTCTTCCGAATAGAAATAAAATAAAGAGTTTTGCTGGATCAGACTGAAGTCCAACAATATGCAAGTTAGAATGTTTCCATGGGTGGCCAACCAGTTGAATCTGGAAAACCCACATAAGGATATATTTATAAATGCATCCTCCTGCTTATCGCTGGTTTAGCCTTAATGACTCGAAGCACTGATAGCTTATTTTCCAAACCTACAACAGGAGTGTCAAACTTGATTTCACTGAGGGCCACAACAGGGTTGTATTTGACATTGGGTGGAGGGGGGGCAGCAAAAATAGGTTCCCAAGCTTCTTGCAATCCTCTGCCAGCAAAAATGGAGCTCAGGAGGCACTTGTTTCACTGGCAGAGGCACTGCAGCCCAGTCGTTTGCGGTTTCCAGGGCAGCTTTGTGGGCCAGATCTAAGAACCCCGTCGGCTGGTTGTGCATTGCAGGCCTTGAGTTTGACACCCCTGGTCTACAACTAGATTTCCTTGATTTTTTTTCCTTCAGCAGTATGGAGGAGTATTTTTTGATAGGCATGAGTTCCTGATTTTGGGTAGTGGTGTAGGCAGATCTCCAGGGCACAGAGAATGGCCTTAAAGGGGAGAAAAGAAAAACTGGCTACCTGGTTAGGCAATGATCAGATAAGTGGGATTTGAGCCCATTCTAAGAAATTAATTTGAAAAAAATCCTAATTCACATGAAGATGAAGTGAGAAAGAGGGAAACACATCCAAACTTCCAAGATTCAATTACTAGAGCTGTTACAATAAAAACAGATCTGACCCACATGGCATTGGTTCCTTGGTCTAGTCTACCTTATAGGGTTGACATCAGAAAAGAAGCACTGTTCTGGTTTGTCCAAAAATATGACCACAGCATTTAAATATCCTTTTTGATATAATATGACCACAAGGCATTTAATCGCTTATTTCTGTTATAAATCTAAAAGTAATAGTTTGGATGCATTTATAATCCTGGTTTAACACCAGGATGAGCCTGGTGGCTCAGCAGATTGATAGCATTGTGATTAACACTAGCTGTCTGCAATTACTGCAAGTTCGAATCTCACCAGGCTCAAGGTTGACTCAGCCTTCCATCCTTTCTAAGGTAGGTAAATTGAGGACCCAGTTTGTGAGGGCAATAAACTGACTTTATATAAATATACAAAAGTATGAAGGCTATTGCTTAATGCATAGTAAGCCCCCCTGAGTCTCCGGAGAAGGGCGGCATATAAATCATTTAAAAAAAAAAAAACTTTCCTTAAAGAAAACACCATTCCTGTGCCTGAAACATGGTATTTAAAGAAATGGTAGCGAATAACAGGTAGTGGATAGTGGGCAGTGCAACTATATAAATCCTACCTTTTTAACCTTGGCTTCCTTTAGTTTTTCTAATGCTAGTTTAATCTTGTCAGCTTTTGCTTGTTCTTGTGCTTCCTAGAAGAAGGTGGAAATAAAATTGTAAAGATCTTATATATGCTTGTCTGTCATTTCGTAACTTTTTCCCAAAAAAGTTTTTACAGCATTTTGTAAACATTTCTCTAAAACAATATGGACTAACATATTATTCCAATTAAAAATGATCAAAAATTAAGATTTCCCTCCCCCACCTTCTTTCAAGAGTATAGTCTTATCATCTGCATCTTTTGAGTTGTTCTTAAATGTGTTCCTCTTTTTTCTTTTATCACTGTACTGTACCTTATAGCAAGTGTGTTTTTCCTGTTTTTATTGCTTTGATAAAACAAAAGATGCTAAATCCAAGTTTTGTCCAACAACAAGCTTCAATTCCTTTCCCTTTTCAGCCAATGGATGGATAGTTGAGATTCACCTCACTATGGTGACATCATCACTTCAGCTATACTTGTAGAAGGCTAGTTTTTAAAAATAAAATTGTGGGTAATAGCCATGACTATGATAAGACTCATTTTTAATTAGGTCTCTCAATGAATTCATTCTTCATCTTTCACTCATCATTATAACATTCTCTGCAATTTTAACTGCAGCATCTTGTAGATTTAAACAGGTAATTTTCTCCTCAGCTTAATGTAACAATTAATTCAGGAAACATTTTGCCTCTTCAGAATTAAAATATTGAAACATTTGTCAGGCCGTTTTTTTTCCAAAAGAATTGACCAGAAAAAAGCCTTGAAAACGGGCCAAAAAAGCCTCAAAAATGGGCTGAGAAAAGCCTCAAAATGGGATGAAAAAAAGCCCTGAAAGTGGGCCGAAAAAAGACCTGAAAAAGGCCTTAAAAAGCCCCAAAAATGGGACGTGCGGAGGCAAAAAAAAACAGCCGGCAGGTAGGCAGGGCTTCAGCAATATTCCGTCTATAAGCCGCATAGACATTGTCATCCCCTTTTGGGAGACAAAAAGTGTGTCCAAAAAATACAGGTAAGTGGAAATATCAGTGTATTGACCATACTCATTCATATTTTCAGCAATCATTGTGAACAAAACTTCCAACTTCCATAGAATAATCACTGGCCTGTTCCACATAGGGTTTTCTCAGCCTGAATTATTTGTTAGATTTATATCCTGCCTTACCTCTAGGACCCAAAGATTACATTCTTTTCTCAACCTTTTTGACTAACAAAACTTCCAAAATTGTACTAAGATCAATAATCTTTCAGAACGAACATTACAAAAGTTAAGATGTTCTTCTAATGCATCAGAAACTGACATTTTGAACTTCTTTAGGGATTCTCTGGTTGCTAACCTGAGTGAGTGGCTGCTGAGGAAAAGCTGAAGGTGGTGGCAGTGGCATTAGCATTTCTGCAGGAGGGGCTGGTAACTTATTCTCATCAGGTGGAGGAAAATTATTTAGCACTGATTGAGTTCCACAAATAGGAGCAGCCTTTGCAGGTGGCTGCATTATGGCACCTTGCTCATAGTAAGAGGTATCCTTCGGTTCTTGTAATGTTGTCTTTTCTACTTCACTGATGTCTGCTATAAGATCAGCCATTAAAATATCTAAATCAGTATCTTCCAATGTATTCAAAGACTCTGTTATGAAAAAGGATAAACATATCAGAGATCTTCTCCAACGTTATTAAGAAACAGTACTTCCATAAACATCATTAGATAGTCTTCCAGACAGCTACAAGCAACACATATAGACTCAACGGTTCTTGGGATTCTTCTAAAATGAAGAAATATCCTTTCATTAGAGGATTTATCACATTTGAAAATATGCTAGAATAACTTGCTCATGCCTGCTCTTATAAGAAGGCATCCCTACTTGTTGCTTTTCTGATGGATTGTCTAGAACTTTCCAATTCCCAATATGAATTATTATTCCTAATGGAAACAGTAATGATTAAGCTGGAATATATATTTCAAAATGAAGGATTTATTAAGGTTTGATAACTGGGAAGGTACGAGATAGGTTCTATGCAGTTTAACATTACCTTACATTTTAGAAAATAATTTGGTACTGAGATGGCTCAAAAATAGGTCAGATTTTTTTTCTTCCCTTCCCTCGCTTAGCATTTTGCCTGATTATAAATCTTGGAAAGCTTGCAAATATATTGAAAAAACTTCTTTTATTCTTCAGCTCTATTTTATATCTTTTTATAGTCAATGAATGTTCTAATCAAATCAATAGAAAATTTGGGGAAACATTCTGAAACTTTAATTTTTATAATGTCAGTCCCCTATATTTATCTTTTTAAGACTAGGTAGAATTCATTGGACACAACAGACATACACCTACACACAGGTCAATTAACAAATACTTTTGGAAAAGAACAAAAACAGTGTAATTTTATGCTTCTTATACTTCTAATCTGCATAGGAAAGTATGCCCAATTGATTTTTTTTTAGTACTTACCATTTAAATCTTTGAAACCAACTGCAAAATTAAATTCAGCATCAGTTGATTGTTGGTGAGGAACAGGCATGGCTTCCACTTCTAAGCTCTGATTTTAAAAAAAAGTATTAAAATTTGAAAGCCTTTATAATCTCATATAATGGGAAGCACATTTATATTTCTATTGGCTTTTTTTTCTCCATAGGAAATGTATTGCTTTAGAATTATGAAAGCTACAATCTTTTTTCCAGAATATTTTCTTCAACTACAATGATCACACACACACACACACACACACACATACATATCGGAAAGTGCATATTATAAGAAAAATAGTTTTTGAACAATGGTTTTTTTTTGTACTCTGTATGATGAACAACATAGACACATTTGAAGATAAAAATTAGCACATGAAACTTGGCTAATAATAACGCCCCCCCCCCCCCCCCCCCCCCGAGGTCCTTTCTTCAACAGAACAGTGTTTATTGCAGAAATATTACATAGAGGAATGGGAGCACATAAGAATTTAAGAATACCAGAAAATTGTCTAGCCCAGGGGTCTGCAAACTTGGCCACTTTAACCCTAGCAGACAATTCTGGGAGTTGAAGTCCATCAGATTTAAACTGGTCAAGGTTGGTGACCCCTGGTTTAGCCCACCATTCTATTCTCAAAGTGGACAACCAGATGCTCCCAAGAAACCCCCAACCATATATAAAAGTGACACTTTTCTTTTTTTTTTTTATTGAAAAAGTTTTCAAATACAAGTTTTTTTCCCCCTTTCCCCCCCCTCTTCCCTAACCCACCCTTTCCACCCAACCCCCCCCTGTGACTTCTTCAAAACAATAGGCTATTTCATAACTAGTTACATACATAATATCTTTCCTTTCCCTTAATCCCTTCTCGAAATACTGACCCTTAACATGTTAAGCTTATTGAGTATTATTACAATTTAACCTTTAATCTTTTATATATATTAATATAACATTTTAAATCGACCTTCTCCCTGCATCCAAATTTAACATTTATTCAATTCTGTCCAATTCCTCCACTCCTCTAAATATATGACTTAAAATCATACAGTACAATTCTAGATATAATCCACTACCCACTTTACTAAAATATACACATATCTATATATGCATCCCATTTTATAAAAAGAAGAAAAAAAAAAGAAGAGAAAAAAATATATCTTCTTTAGTATATTCCACTGAATTGTTAAGTCCTCCACTCCCCTAAATATATGACTTAAGAATCCTTTTTCTTAAACTAATCAATCAGTAAACTAACCTATTTCAACCCTTCAATTCCTACAAAATCATGCAGTACAGTTCTAGATATAATCCACTGCCCACATTACTAAGATATACACATATCTATATATGCATTCCATTTTGTAAAAAAGGAAAAAATAATAACTTTAAATTTATAATCCACATAGTATCTTCTTTGATGTCTTTCCTCTGGATTGTTAAATCCATCACCCATAATAGGGTAAAATAACATGCTGGTGCAACAGTTTGTTCAAAATCTCCAGTCATCTTCTGCCCCCATCAGTAGTAGATATCCTCGCATCTGTATAAAGGCAAAAACAACCACCCGAGTGACATTATAATTATAATTATATCCATATGGTTATAGTTGTGGTATTCATCAGGATTATTAATTCCCATCATCCTACTGAGTAACATCCAGATCTTCTGCATGCCCCGGTGAAACTCTCCTGCCTTATAACTCAAAATGATTATAATATATTTACCAAAAAAAGAAAAAAAAAATTTTAGATGATTCAAATCCAACAAAGTGAGGCTCTTTTCACATCCCAAAATCATGGCCTTGCAGAGATCTGCCACAATCCTCAGGATAGTATCAAACAATTGTTCGCCTCCACTATCTTTTCAAATATTCATTCATTTTTTAAAGTCCCTGGCATCACTGTTGCATAGTTTAGAAATTGCTGTTTCTATGCGATCTATTTCTTTTCTTTTTCTTTTCCGGGTTGAATTTCCATCCTCGTTTCTTGCCTACCAATTGTGTGTCTGCTAGTTGATTTTCATTCTGCTTTATGTATTGTTCTTGTTGGGTTAGTTTTATCATCTCATCTTTCTTCTCCGTCACTTGTATATCAGCTGATTGATTTGCGCACTTGTCTGTGACTTGATGGTTCATCACATTGGAGTCGGATGACACTGCTCTCTTATTTATAGACAGTCCAGCTGGGGTATCCAGGGAGTCCAAAGACAATTTATCCATCACAGCCTCTGTAGTTTGATGTTTTCCTTTTGTTTCCAACTCCTTTTGCTTATCCTGTGTTATGCCTAAAGGTGTTAAATTCATTTTTAAAATTTTTTGATAAAAATCTTCCGCTTTTTCAACAGTATGCAATTGATATCTTATTCCTTGATATCTCAATATTAGGCCAACTGGGGTGTCCCACCTGAATAGGATATTTCTTTTTTTTAATTCAGTCACTAGAAAGCCAAATTTCTTCCTCTCCATTAACATCTTGGGCGGGAGCTCCTTAAAAATCTAAATCTTTCTTCCATGAAATTGCAAGGTAGAATTAAAAGAGTTCTGCACAATATTATTCCTAATTTCTTTATCTGTAAAATAGATCACCACATCTCTAGGCAATTGCCTTTGCTTTGCCAACCAGGAGTTTATTCTGTAAATTCTATCAATCCTGCAATACACTTCATCAGGTTGAACCTTTAAGATCCCAGCCAGAATTTCAGAAGATATTTTCCTTAGATCATCTCTATTATTTTCCTGCAAACCTCTCAGTCTAATTGCATATTCTGTAAAATTATATTGAATCATTAAAACTTCTCTTTCAATCCTCTGTTGTACATTTTCTTCATTACCAATCTTTTGGTCAGTCTCCATTTTAGATTTGTCTTCCGAGCTATTATCCTGAGTGTTTATCAAATCCTTTTTAATTTTTTAAGTCATGTCATCCAAATTCTCCTCAATTTCCTTCATTTTAGACTCTAATAATTTAGTCTTTGCATCCACCCGAATCAGAAAGCCTGATAAACCATTAGCAGCTTTTAAAATCTTTTGATTCAAAAAGTCAAACTTTGATTTCACCAATTCACCAATTTCTTTAATTTCCTGCTTAAATTTTTCAAGTTGCTGGTTCACAATCTCATCCCTTCTTACAATCTCTTCAAGGATAAATTCTAATATATTAAAATCGGGTTTCTGACGCTGGAGAGTTGAAATTTGTTGGCGCAGTTTCTTGAGAGGGGAAGTTCCCCCCCCCATTTGTCCAGCTGTGTAAGTCCCGATGCCATTTCCCACACAGACAAGATTTAGCAAAAAAGAGAGAAGAGATAGAAAACGAAAGAACTTTCCCTTAAAAAAGGAAAAAAAAACTTCTTTTCAATCAACAGCACAGGAGCAAGGTTTTATCTACAAATGTAGCCAATTCCGCTACATTGTAGTAAGAAGAAGCGGAAGGACTTTCCCTTTTAGCCCTTCTCCAGCCACAGCAGACGCCATTTTAAAAGGTTCTTTTTCCCTCTTTTCCTCTCCTCTTTTCTCTTAGATAGATTTTGGAAGGGTGGAATACTTGCGGTTCAGTATTAAGGGTCCAGCTCGTCATTTCTTTAATTATTCTGTTGAATTCGCAGGCTTGCTCTTGACGCCTGGCTCTGCATAGGCAGAGGTCTCCCAAAGCCCGGAGCAACGGCAGGGGATATGGGGCTTCTCATCCGCTCCGTCCCAAAAGTTAAAAAAAAAACTTTTGGGACTCTGCGGAGAGTTCTACCCACCCCTGCCGGCTCTATCTCCGTTTCCTCTTGGAAACAGAGTTTTTTCGAGCCGCCATCCGCTGTAGGGGCGGCTCTGACAGGCAATGGAAGCTGACGATCCCAAAGGAACGTCTGGCGGCGGCCAGCAGCAAACCGGAAGCCCTCTAAAGTGACACTTTTCTTTTCCAGCAGCTAGTATTGGTACTTTCTAGATATGCTGGTATTATAATTCCCAGAATGCACATTCTCAGAGATTCTGGCTAAAGTCTCAAGAAATCTGAAACTTTAATACATTTACATTATTAATTCTTTTTTCTGACTCAGTAATCCCTTAATTTGGGGTAGAGTGCACAAAACTATTTTAACACTAAAACGCTTAATAAATCATTAAAATATTAAAAAATATAACTTGTTATCCTGTTAATTCATTTATTTAATTTCATTATAAGTCAATGCCAACATTTAAATTCTGCCCAATCAATATAATACATTGCTTCCAAATTCCAATAATTTTTATCTCACAAAATGTTGAGCTTTTTCTTACAACCATGCTGTACTTGCCACTTACACTTAAAAAAACAGATGGATCTTCAACCATATAATCATAACCATCATCTTGAGTTTTTGATCACTCCCTGAGGAAACCCCTGATGATCAAGGTTCATTGTTAAACTTAATTGAGCTTAATGTGCCATCAAGTTATTTTGAATTCCTAGTAACCATATATATTTTCTCTATGATGATCTACCCCTAACCTGGTCGTTCAGTAGTACCAATGGTGCGTTTTAGTGAGTCTTGCTGCCAGTTGTCCTCTTCTTCTCCCATAATTAGAGCCTTCTCCAGAGAGCTAGATTTTTGCATAATGTGCCCAAAGTAGAATAATTTCTTCCCTTAATTTACCTCTCCTACCATCTCCAGTTGATAATCATATTTACATTTTTGGATGATGAATTTCATAGTTTAATCATGTGCTACATGAAAAAGTACTTCCTTTTGGCTAGATCTGTAAAAGATGCCAACTTGCTGGAGACTCAGGTTAAATGCGTACTAAGATACAGAAAATGGGTTGAATTGAATAAGTCCCCAGTTAGGTTAACCACATATAAACATATTATGCTAACCCACCCACTGTCTAACTTGCAATTTCTTATTATTCATCTTACAAGAGCCTTGTAAGATAGCGGAAGTAGTACCATGCTGAAACAACTATTCTTTGGCAGGCAAACTACTTCCCTGTGCTCTGTCTGCATACAACTTATTTCATTGCACAACCCTAGCAAAATATCCAGCAATGCTAATATTCATAGGGAGAACCTGAAACTTGGAGAAGGATTGTAATGCAGCCTCTCCCACCACTGATGTGAAATGAGATTTTACAACATTGTCAGTTTTTATTGTTCTTCATGTACTTCAAGGATCAATCACGTTTTCACAGATCTATTTTTTGTTCTGAACATTTAAAAAATCAACTATTGTCTCTGGGAGTCTTTCACTCACAGTAAATCAATCAATCCCAGCACTGACAAAAGATTTCATTAAGAGCGCTTACCAAAAAGAATGGGCTAATCAGCTGCTTCCACAATTCAGGGCAGGATGGAAAATGGAAGGACAGGAGAAAGGTGGGAACAGCAGTGGAAAATGGGAGACAAGTTCCCCATAACCAGAGGGAATTAGAAATCTCCCTAAAAATACCCAGGCTGTAGAATAGGATATCCAAGGACATAGATAACCAACACAAATTCCTAGGTATATTTTGGATTGTACTGCATAGTTTACTTCTCATTTGCAAGCTAGATATAAAACAAGAAGTAGAAATATTCCAAATATGGGAAAAGCTTTGTTGAGAAGATAAAAATGTACAATTGCAACTCTGTGAAAGAAAATAGCAGACACACTGGGAAAAATAGAGAAGGAAGCTTTAAAAGACAGAATAATATACAAATAAAGAAATAGAATAAAAGGGGAACTGAGGCAAAAGCCTACTCTGGCAACCACCTTATGGCTGTCTCCCTTGTTGTATTTGTGAGGGAGCAATCTCATTAATAAGGGTTTGATGGCATTTTTATGAACAGCTGATCACTACTTTAGATTCATTGGAAAGGTAATATGAAATTTAAGGCACCAAAATGGAAGAATAAAGACAGGGAAACCCCCCAAACAGATCAAAACTCTTATCTAATGCCATTTCCCATCTTGCCATTTCAAAATTGTGAATTCCAGCTAAGCCCAATTTTCCGCTTTTCCTTTACCCTCAAAATATGTGAAAGCTTCATGTTTAGGCTATGTGCTTTATACTTATCAGAAGTCACAATGCAAAAAAGGAAGGAGCCAGTGCATGTGCACATGTCTACAAGCCAACACACACACACACACACACACACACACAGAGAGAGAGAGAGAGAGAGAGAGAGAGAGAGAGAGAGAGAGAGAGAGAGGGAGGGAAACATTTGGCTGTAAAATAAATCCTCCCATTTATAGAGGAAAGGAAAAATAAAGAACTATATTATGGTCCTGATTGACTCACCTTCTGATGGGGAGAAGGAAGAAGTAGAGCCAGGGGCTTCCAAGGATCGTAGTCCTGGAGGGAGCAATTTCAGCAGTATTGAAGCCAATAACTCCATTCAGTTAAGATAGCCAGCTCTGTTATTCTGTTAAGTCCCTGGCTCATCTTTCTTTTCCTCATCATCAGAAGGGCCAGAACATCAATTTTAATAAATTTACAGACGTTTATAAAATTCAGTTTTCACTTTCTCATTATAGGGTGCTAAGTGTAGATTAATAACAAAAAAGTGAATTTCAACAACTGCAGAATCAGGCTGCAGCATAACAAAACTGACAAAAGTGAACGGAATCTGAATGCACTGTAGCTGGACAGTACCAGGAGCTGTCATTGTTTCTCAACCTTGGCAACTTTTAAGATTACATGAACTTCAACTCCCAGAATTCCCAGCCAAGTCCAGACACCTTAAAGTTGCCAAGGTTGAGAAACACTGATCTATATGTATTCAGTATCATTGTTACTTGCCATGTTATTGGGATTAATTAACTAACTTGGGAGAGAAATGTAAATCAATACATGTACAAACCCCAATTTCAGCATAAAGTACTGCAGTGGGTAAGAAGGGTTGCAGATTTTTTCCCCCTTTCTATTTTGAAAGATGCGTTTGGGTGTGCAAACTAGAAAAACTTTGGTTTTTTTTTTTTTATTATAAAAGTTTTACAGTTACATTTTCACCCCATTTTCACCCCCCTAACCCACCCCAAACTCCCCAACCCACCCTCCCAAACCCCCCCTAACCCTACCCTCCCCCCCGGACTTCCATAGAATATCATTATCCCCTATATAAAAACCTTGAACTCCCCCAACCCCCATATCATTTTTCATCTTCACATAGTTCAACTATTTCTATCTTAATATAATATAATACTATCAATGAAAAGCTATTTGATACTTCCTAGTTTGATATTTGTTCTGCACATAATCTATCCACTTTTTCCATCCACATTCATAAGTCTCTTGTGAGCGATCTTTTAAGTATGCTGAAATCTTCGCCATCTCCGCGAAACTGGCCATCTTCAAAATCCATTCTTCTACAGTGGGCAGAGCTTCATTTTTCCAATATTTACCTATCAACAATCTCGCTGCTGTAATCATATACAAAATCAACTTTGTTTCATCCACTGTAAAACCCTTAACTATACCCAATAAAAGCAATTGTGGAGAAAATTGGATTTTTTTCTTTAAAACATTCTGCATGACCCACCAGATTTTTATCCAAAAAGCCTTAACTTTCTTACAAGTCCACCAAATATGATAATATGTAGCATCTATACAATCACACCTCCAACATTTTGGCTGAACATTACGGTACATACACGACAATTTCTTAGGATCTAAATGCCAACTATAAAACATTTTGTAAAAATTTTCCCTCAAATTCTGCGACTGTGTAAATTTAACATTCTGAACCCAGATTTTTTCCCATGTTTCCAACATCACTGGTTCTTCAAAATTTTGTGCCCACTTAATCATACAATCTTTAACTAATTCAGTTTCTGAATCCCTTTCTAACAAAACATTATAAAGCCTTTTAATATGCATTGGACCTTTCTCTTTTATATGTCTAACCAATTCTTCCTCGTGCAACATAATACCAGTTCTTTGGTCCTCTTTCCATCTCAATTGCAATTGATTATATTGTAGCCAAGTTAAATTAATCCCTTCAGCCAACAGTATCTGTAGTGTCTTCAGCTGCCATCTGCCCGCATCTGTAAAAAGAACCTCTTTGTATAAAAACCCCCCGAGTGACATTATATTTGTATTCCACATGATATGACCAAGATCCAGCCATAACGGTATTTTGTAATCCCATTTGAGTCGGTGCTTCTTCCATACTCTCATCAAAGAATCTCTGAATATATGGCTTTTAAATACTTTATCCACTTTATAATCATAAAATAAGTAAGCATGCCATCCAAATTCCAAATCAAAACTTTCTGCGTTCAGTATTCCAGTCTTTTTCCCTCCAAACCAATCACTTGTTAAAGTCAAAGCTGCTGCATCATAATATAGTTGTAGGTTTGGAAGTTTAAGGCCTCCCCTTTCTGGAGCATCTTGCATGATTTTCAATTTCACTCTCGGTTTTTTCTCATTCCAGACAAACTTATTCACTCCAGTTTGCCAGACTTTTAATTGTTTATCACTTTTAAGCACCGGAATCATTTGAAACAAAAAAAGAAATCTTGGCAAAATGTTCATCTTAACTGCTGCTATTCTTCCGAGTAAAGACAGCTGCAGTTTTTTCCAAGTTTCCATATCTTTCTGCGCCTCTCGCCACAACACCTCATAATTATTTTGAAACAGTTTCATGTTTGATTCTGCAACCTGAACTCCTAGATATTTAACCTTTGATACAATCTCAAAACCTGCCTTATTTTCAAGTTTGTGTCGTTGATCTTGTGTCTTTTAACTATCATCTTAGTTTTTTTCCGATTCAATCTAAAACCTGATACTGTACCATAATCTTGGATAATGTCTTTCATCTGGATTATTGATTCCATCGGCTGTGCTAGGGTAACAACCAGATCATCTGCAAATGCCCTTATTCTGTAATCCTCCTGCCTTATCACTATACCTTTCAAGTTATTCGAATCCCGTATTATATTCAGCAAGACTTCTAGTGTTAAAATAAATAACAGTGGGGATAACGGACAGCCTTGTCTGGTTCCTTTTTCAATATTAAACTCTGATGTCAAACTTCCATTAATAATAATCTGTGCCTTTTGCTCTTGGTAGATTGCTGAAACCGCCTGTATAAATTGGTCTCCAAATCCCATTTTTTTAAAAGTCTTTAGTAGAAAATTCCAGTCCACTCTATCAAAGGCCTTCTCCGCATCCAAAAAAACCAGCACTGCAGAGATCTGTTTATTCTTCTCAAGATATTCCAGTAAATCTATAACTTGTCTTACATTGTCCTTCATGTGTCTACCCTCTATGAATCCCGCTTGGTCATCATTAATCACCTCTTGAATTACTGGCATCAGTCTGTTGGCTAATACTTTTGCATAAATTTTATAGTCATTATTTAAAAGAGATATTGGTCTATAATTTTCCGGTTTTTTAGGACCTACTTGTTCTTTTGGTATCAAAGTAATATATGCTGATTTCCATGATGGGGGTATTTTACCCCCTTGTTGTATATTGCAAAATAAGTCTCTAAGTTGTTCCACCATTTCTGCTTGTAAGGTTTTATAATACACTGCTGTCAATCCATCTGTTCCAGGAGCTTTAGCTGTTTTCAATTGTTTAATTGCTGCAATTATTTCCTCGACTGTTATAGGGTAATTCATTCTTTCTTTTTGTTGGCTAGTAATTTTTGAGACTCTTTTCTCTTCTAAATATTTTTCTATAAGTCCATTCTGTATATCATCTTTAGCATATAATTTAACGTAGTAATCTACAAAGGCTTCTTTAATCAGTTTTTGTTGGGAAATTTCTTTCCCCCCAATATCAATACTCTCAATAGTCCGTATACTCTGTTTTTTCCTTAAAGTATAAGCCAACCATCTCCCCGGTTTGTTAGCATTACAAAACGTATTATGCTTCGCATATTGTAGATTTGTTGCAGCTTGCTCCGCCAAAAGCATTTGAAACTGATCTTTCAAAAGTTTTATAGCACCACGTATTCTTTCATCTGTTGGGTTTTTAATAAGTAACTGTTCCTTATTCTTTATTTCTGCTTCCAATTCGAGTCTTTTCCTTTGTCGATTCTGTTTATGTTTAAAGTTCATATAAATGAGTACCCCTCTCATATAAGCTTTGCTCGCGTCCCATACTATTTCAATTGGGGTACCCTTATTCAAATTCATTTCAAAAAATTCTTTCATCTGTTTTTTAAGTTCTATTATATTTTTTTCATATCTGAACAAATTTTCATTTAGTCTCCATGACCTTCTCTCAGACTTTCCCATCTCAATTCCTATCCATACAGAGCAATGATCAGTTAAAGTTCTTGGAAATACCTTTGTTCTTTTTGTTTTAACAAGTAAATCATCTGATAACAAGATAAAGTCAATCCTGGAGAAAGATCTGTGTCTGTCAGAGAAAAAAGTATAGTCCAGTTCTTTTGGGTTATGTATTCTCCAGATATCTTTTAATTCCAAATCTTCTTTCATATCAAAAAAAGTCTGTGGCAGTCTGATCCTTGATTTCGCCAAACTCTTTTTATCTAATTTAGAATCAATTACTCCATTCCAGTCTCCCATTATTAGAATAGATCTATAGTCCCATTGCAATATTTTATTATGTAGAGTCTTATAAAAATGATCCTGTTGTTGGTTCGGAGCATAAATTCCAATCAAAAGAATTTGGCCATTTGCTGTGTGCAATTCAATTGCGATAAACCTACCATCTTCATCTGCTTCTATAATTTTAGCGGACAGTCTTTTATTCACATAAATAACCACACCATTCTTTTTTTCCGAGGTTGAAGCTATAAAATGTGTTCCTAATTTAGAATTTATCAGATATTTATGATCTTGAGTTCGAATATGAGTTTCTTGTAAACAAATTATATCATTATTAAATTGTCTCAAATATGTAAATAATTTCTTCCTTTTTTGTGGTGAATTTAGTCCATTAACATTCCAGGATAAGAGCCTAATTGTCATCTTGACCTTTCTGAAGCGATGAGCTGCTTTGCCTAACTTCTTCAGAAGTCTTCGGCCTTGCTCCTCCCATGGCTTCACTTTGTGTAGTACTTTTAGCTCCTCCTTTATATTGTTTTTCTTTTATTTGCTTGGAAATTGCACAAGTTATACGCTGGTCTTTAACTTCAGGCATCCCAGCTAAATCCAAAGCAGCACCAGTTGACAGAATTGGGGAAGGTTCTAACAGTGATTCCTCCATAAGGCCTCCTCCTCGTACAGCACCCTGCATTTCCACTAGTTCCATCTGCTTAGACTGTTGTTCCCTCTCATGCTGAGATTGCTTTTCCTTATCACTTTTTATCTCCAACAATGTAGATGTACGTGGGGATGATGATCTTTCTTTAAGGATATTATAATAAAAATATTCCACCTTCTGAAAAGTATTCAGTCGATGTCTCTCTCCATTATATTTCAAAATTATACCAGTTGGGGCATCCCATCGAAATGGTATTTCTTGCTTTTGCAATTCATTCACTAAGAACCTATACTCTTTTCGATCTTTTAACATCTTAGGTGGTAATTCCTTATAAATTCCAATTTGAACTCCCTCCACTTGCACAGAGGAAAGAAAGGATCTTTGCAAAATATCATTTCTTATTCTTCTATCAGTAAAGTATATCACCACATCTCTGGGCAATTTTCTTTGTCTAGCAACCCATGAATTCACTCTGTAAATTTTATCTATTTTATAGACCACATCTGCTGGATCAATTTTTAGCAATACAGCCAGGGCATCAGAACAAATCTGTCTCAGATCTTGCCTATCATTCTCTTTAATTCCTCGAAGCCTAATAGCAAATTCCATGGATCGGAACTGTATCATTGTAATTTCGTTTTCGACTCTCTCCACTTTGTTATCCACATCAGCAATTTTAAAATCAGTATCCTTCATTTTAACATTAACTTCTGATTTGAATTCTTCCAGTTTGGAATCCACTTTAGTAATGGATTCTGCCAAGTCAGAAACCACATTTGACAATTTATCAGACACCTTATCATAATTTTCTTTCATTGCCTCTTTAAATTCATTAATTTCCCTCTTCATTTCCTGTTGTGATTTTTGAAATTTATCATCCAGAGCCTGGGTAATAAAATCTTTTAAACTTTGAACATCAAAGTCCTTTCCCTCCCTCTGCTGACTGGGAGGGGGCTGCTGTTCTGGTTTGTGGGTGGGAGATCCCTCCCCTACAACCTTTCCTTCCTGTTTCTTTGAAGCCATTTTGCCACGTAAATTAACTTTTCTGAAAAAAGAAAATCTTTTTTTTTCTTTTCCTTTGCACCTCCACAATATCCTTTGAAAAAGTCCCCCAGATTTAGATAGACTGAAGCAAGCTCAGATTTATTTTTTTAAAAAAAGAATTTTTTCTTTTCTTTTCCACTCTTCTCCGTTCGCTTGCAACAAGCACTGCTACAATGTAGCTTATTAGAATGGTTTTGCGTAATCACTCTCCCTTTCAGCTCGTTAACGCTGGAACGGCGCCATTTTTTCAAGCCGTTTCCACTCGCTCTAACTTTTTCCCAAATCAAAAGTTCAAAAGAGAAGAAATACTTGCAGTTTCTTGGTTTGGGGGTTGAGGTTGTTTTATGACAAATTATTTTCCCATCAGTTTAAATGTTTGCTGCAACCGGCTTGCTCTGACGAACAGAGTCGTCCCACGCCGTCCGGAGTCTCCGCAAGTTAAAAGGGAGCCACACCCGTTTCCTCCCCAGTAGCAAACTTCTGGGGGTTCACGGGGGCTCAACCTGCCTCTTGCTTCACTCTTCTCCTCAAATCCTCAGGATTTTGGAGTTTTCAAGCCGCTTCCCTCACTCGGGGCGGCTCTACAGGCGGCGGGGCTGGCGGCCCTTCAAAAGCGACCGTCTTCGCCGGTGGCAGTCAAACCCGGAAGTCCAAAAAAACTTTGGTGTTTTGATTGCATTGTATTGCATTGATTTACTCCATCAATTTAAAAGCCTCATACAAGGAAAAAGTTCTAGCATAAAAGAAAGAACGTTTACAATTTAATAAATATAAAAAGCAAAAAACTGAAGAAAATAGGATTATTTGGCATACTTACCTGTGTGAGCAAATCCATTTCTCCCAATAAGTCACTGAACATTTGATCTATATCTTCACAGGCTTCCTCCATCTGAAACACAAAAATGTGAAGCGGGTGTCAGTATCATATTTTACTGTCAACAAAGAATTTGTAAACTGTTCTATAGTGGGAAAAATGGATGTCTTTAGCATAGAATCTCAAAAAAAAAACCCTTTCCCCCAGTTTTCACTGAGGTAAACATGATTAATAATCCCCATTTTAATTAAATGTGATTGTTGACTTTATAGACAAAATATGCAATTTTCTTGCTATCAATATAGAAATGCCATTGTCTTCCATTTGTTTTCAAGGTAATCTTTTATTTAAAACTATTTGCTTAGCTATCATTCAAATTTAAGATGAACCCAGTTGCAGTTTCTCACATTTATTTCCAGTGTTTGGCAAAAACAAAAACAAACCCATGGGGGAAAATAGATTTGCTTAACAACTGCAGCATTTGCTTAATGATCATCATAAAAATGGTCGTAACTTCAAATATGGTCATGTGATGCCTCAACCTATGGCTGCAAGCTTGATTTCAGGCTCAATTAGGAATATAAATTGAGGACTACTTGCAAACAGTTTCATTTTTACTTAGGGTGAAAAGATCTTGGGATTATTGTTATCAAACAGAACTACTCCAATATGAGCCATCAATCATGTCATGTCCTATTTTACAAAGTGATAATTTCTATTTTCACTTTTCAGTAAAACAGAGTCCTCCAGAAATTTTCCATGTTGTTCTATCAATTCTCCAGAGATATTGGAGTGAAGAATGCCTGCTATGTGAAAAAACAGTGCAAAGTCCTCCATATTTCTTGGCTGCCATCACACAATCATCCAGATTTTCTTAGCCCAGATACCTGAGAGAAAAAGGGCTTTCAGGCACTGAGTGAGGGAGAAGGGGCACGTGGGGGGAGGGCATGGACACTGCATGTGTATTGAATGGAAACATGAATGGAGGAGAGCACAGGGATACCTTGAATGAGTGAGGTGAGATATGACCTTTCCAGGACCCAGATATCTGGTGAAAAGGGGAAGAACTAAGGAAATTAGTTTTCTTCCTCTTCTACTGCTGCCCTCAACTGCTGTAGCCTGGATGGGGGTCAACACCTGGCCCCTCCCATCACTGGGGGGTTCTATCACAGAGATTTTGTTCCTTGATGCCCAAAGCACTCCAATTATGTCCCTAACTGAAGCCACAAGAAAAAAAAATCACACAAAGCAGCTGTTGTATGAGGTGCCTCTGTTTATTTTCTGATATATTTCAGTAATTCCTTCACGAAAAAAAACAGACCTCTACATAATGTAGAATGCTAAGCAAAGCATCTTGTTTCATTTTTATCAAGGAAATAAGAAATATTGCAATAAAGAAAGGAATGGGAGGACTTCAACTACAAAGAGATTCTATTTTCAATCTAGGGCTAACTGTATAATTTCCCAGGAAAATATGCAAATTAAGAAATGCAATTTGTAAGGGTTTAGTTTTAGGAACATTTGTTTCTAAACTAATGTATCTTACTGGAAACATGCAGTTTTCTCTTCTAATAGGCAAGAAACACATAGCAAATGCTTCAGAATAGCATAGCACCTAAGAAAGCATAGTTCAACCAGAATGAAGATGATGATTGATCATGATGAAAGACTGCACCATTTATAACCCTTCTACTAACTGTATATGGAACTGAGTCAGTTTATAAAAGAAATTAAGGAGTAAGCACACCATCATTAAACTATTTTTCTCTCTCTATGAAAGAGAAGAGCCTTCTCTCCATCATTATCCCTGATTATTATGACGTGTCATAAAATTAGTTCTGATAGCATAATTACTGATCGGATCCAAAATTAACAATATTGTTTTACTTCATATTATATCCATTATTTTATTGAAGAACTTTATTTTTTAAATAATTTTTATTATATTTATATGCACTATGTAAAATGCATTTATATGCACTAAAAACATCAAAGTGCATTTTTTGTTTAAATGATACACACATGCATAAGAACAGAAGGAAAGAAGGAAATCCTTCTTAAAAATATTTGTTTGTGGATTTGTTAGATGCCTATACTAAACAAAGTACATTTACTGCCTCTTTGGGGGGGGGGTATATTTCATTGTTAAATCTGTTTATTGGTTCCCTGAATGTGTTAATCAAATAAACTAAACCAATATCCCTCCCTTTCAGGCCACAAAAACAAGGATCAAATGTAATAGGAAGTTAGTGGGTGGGGGACTCCTCGGGAGAAAATGATTATATTAGATAAAATGTTTGTTTTGCCAATTTCAAATATTCATAATTTCTGTTTTATGTTTGTTTCAATCTATTTTTAATTTTGCACATCACCAGAGTAATCAGAGTTGAGTAGCTTTACAGAATTGATAAAACAGCTCTCCCGGTTAAAAAAATAAAATCGCAATGTTCAGTTTTCTGAATACTAATGAGAATAGACTATCCTTCCCAAACCTGGAATGCAAAAAACGTTTGCAATTTCCAGAAGCCAACCCTACATGCTAGCATGAAATTCTGAAACTTTTCAGATTTTGAAAGATGCAACTGATAAAGACTATCTCAGGAAGACAACATTGTGAAGTTGGCGTGGTAATGCCAAATATCTTGTTCATGCATTGTGAGAAGCCATGAAATGTCAGTTTGTGGAATTAACTGACAATTAGCGGTTTTACACAATGTACCAGCCCAAACCAAACAAGCTACATTATGGTTTAATATGTTAACTGAATCAGGGCTAAGAATCCATGAGCTAAATGCATTGTTGCTACTATGATTCATACTATTCTTCTGAAGTATCAGGAATCTGGCTAAAGCAATTAGCACTTTATCATTTCATAAGGCACAAAGAACTCCATCAGCAATAAGTAGAGATTCTATTCTAGAACAGTCTTTCTTTTCTTTTTTTTCCAGACCAATTTCCACTTTTAAAAATTATGGAGGACCCCAAAAATGCTTTTGTTTGTATGGGTTATGTTTAGCCCAGTATTTGCTGGGCTAAAAATTAAAACTGATACATTCATTGTCACTACCCATGATGTAGTGACAATGATGTTTAATGAGATTGTGTTATTTTTCAACATAGGCTGGCAAATAATTTTGAGAAACACTGAGCTAGAAAGTCTTTAGACGTGCCTTCAAAATCTGAGGAGAGTCAAAAATCCAAAGGGAAAAAAGTCTATTCAACAGGAGCATTAATAATCTTATGTACAATCCATTTTTTTTCAGGTGATTCAGATATCATTTGGTCTATTAAGAATTTATGTCACATTTCCCAACAAAAGATTTCTCAAGGCAGCAATCAGGCTGTTCTGTGATTTCGAGGACAATTTATTTAGTGTGCTCTGCAAAGAGCAGCACCATTAGCAAAATAATACAGCTTTCACAGCTTAATGGAAAGCCAGAAAATCAGGATAAATGAAACTTGGAAGGTGAGCTATACAATGTAAGAGCCACCATCAAGGACTGTTTCCAGGTATCCCATGCCAGCAGCTATAATTGTAGGCGGGGAGATGTGGATCAGAGATCTCTGTGTCAGCTCTCTCATTCGAGTGCAAGAATTGGAAAGTCTAGGTAGAGCAAACAAGCTTATTTCAGAAGTCAAAAGTCCATGTAGATAAACCCAAGATTTAATCATCCGATTTGAATGTAGTCTCATTTCATGTAGATAAGTCCAAAATCTAATCATCCTATTTGAAGGGAGTCTCATACCAGTTTTAGGATTAACCAGGAAATCAGAAGTAACCCATGTTGAGGAAGTCAGGTCTAAGGTTGGAAAACCATCAGCCAACAGAAGTCTGATTCCCAATTCCTCTTTATTGTACTGACTCAGTCATGCCTGTTTTCCTGACTCATGACCCTGTCATATGAGAAGCCTCTCAAAATGTCTCTATTCTACTCCCTTGAGTTTTCTCTACCTGTGAAGGCTAGGACCAGCTGTGAAATCCGGCCGGATCTATCTGGCTTGCAGGAACCAGTAGCGCCGGCGGTGGGAGACTCCGCCCACCTGCCAGGACATCATTATGTCCCATTTTTGACCCTCTGTGCAAGCCCAGAAGGTTCTGCACATGCGCAGAAGAGGCGCACACACTCACATTCCCGAACCGGTAGCAAAGATAAGTGCATTTCACCGCTGGCTACGTAGGACATTTTTCCTGGTCAGGCTCTCTGTCATCTGACTGAGCCTGATGTTGTGTTTCTATAACAGGTATTGATTCCTGATTTCTCTACATATTCAAGCTCTTTCTTCAACTACTTGGCTCTTGAGTTGCAAGGTGAAAACCTATCATGCTTTGCTTCTTCAATTCAGATTTTGGTCTATGAGACATTGGGTTCTTCATAATCATCCTTTCTCAAAATATTTGCACAGGATGGGTGGAAATATCAGTGGATACCATTCTGCCAGTGGAGAGGAAGTCATCCATATAGAGCATAACTTATAGTGACTGAAGCAATAGTTATGCTGTTGAATGGCTTATCACTGCCAACAGCTGGATCACCTGAGTTTGAACCAACTGAGCTTTCTAGATTGTCTTTAGAGACAGGGATGTGCATTATTAATGATAAAATGCAACACACTAAAAACTTGTCTACATTTGTTCTCTTTCCCTACTTCCTATTGAAGAGTTGAATTATTATTTTTACTGCAAAATCAAACAATACAATCATAATTTATTTCCTGACATGTATTTCCATAATAGGTACGACTGCTTGACTAATGAGAATGCATAAAACTAAAGCCATTGTAAAGAGAACTGGGACATTAATTGGTTATTTTGAGGCCTGCAGGCATACATGCTGTCGGTACAGAAAAGTTCATAGCAAATATTTTTATAATAGTCATCATTAATAATTTGATGTTTTTCAAAAGAATAGACAAGTTGGGGTCCTTTTTTCTGTTTCAACATGTTTGATTCTTGGAAACTGTTTAATAAGAAACAAAAAATTATGAAGAATTCTAAGTCTACTTCTTTTGAATTAAATTCCTTGGAAATCAGTGATCCTTCAAATTAGCACAATAATGATTTATGATAACAGAATTATTCCATGCAGCAAAACAAAACAAAAAATCTAATTGATAAAATAGTCACTATTTATTCAGCACACTGTCATTGATGTTGCTAATTAATTTTTCTTGGCCAACAGCTTTTCAACATATTTTCAGTCAACAAAATCAACAAGTCTTAGAATAAGTAAGATAATAGAATTAACTATTTTCTGTTAGAAAGAAAAGCTTCAGCTATGAATACATATATGCAGAGAAAGTTTGCAACATTCTAGCATGGCCCACAAGTTTCTGAATGTCATAAACGAACAACAGTGAAAGTTACAAACAATGATCTGAACATCTGAACTATTAGCAATGGCTCCTGGGTGTAGCCAAATAGCAGGACATTTGTGAGAGATACCAGTAGCTGTGTTTGAAGAGGCCAGTTTAACTTTTTTTTTTTTAATTTACTAGAAAATTTGCACATGGTGACTCAAGGCGTCTTACAGAGATATAAAAACATCATATATATAAAAAAGAAAAGATAATAAATTAATATAATAGCCTCCCACCCCTCACTCTGGCGACAACACATCAAACTTACCATTTAATGGGCTCCATCCAGTTCTGGGTTCCCCAGATCTGCTGGCAGAACCAGATCTTCAGCGCCTTCCAGAAGAGTATTAGAGTGGGGGTTGTCCTAATCTCTGGGGGATGATGTTTCAGAGAGAGGGAGCCACCATGGAGAAGACCATTCTTCTGGATCCCACATGGCATGGTGTATCTCCCTAGGGGATGGGACCTGCAACATTCCTTGCCTCCCCGCTCTACTGGGTCTGGTAGATGTGACCAGCAAGAGACAGTCCCTCAGCCATGAAGGGCTTTAAAGGCGACAAGCAGCACCTTGAATTGTACCTGGAAGCAAATAGGTAACCAATGCAGCTCCCACAAGAGAAGTAATACATGTGCATACCGAGGTCTGCACAAAACCATGTGGGCCACTGCATTTTCATTGTATCAATGAATTTCATTGACACAAAGTTTTGTATTTAGGTGGTGGACTGATAGATTTGGCTCCAGAATGGAGATATTCCAATATGGAATATCATATTCCATATTCTGGAAAAATGATGCACCTTGCCTAGAAAATTGGTTTAGAGACTTTCAGAAAATCTTGAGATCCTTTCAACAGCATTCAGTCATTCTTTTTCTCATGTGAAAAAAATAAATCCTTTCTGGCCAATAATTTTATTTTTTGGATTCAGAGATGAGTCCAGATTCTGGGTTATAAGGAATGACTGACAATCTCCTTGCACTGATGTGAGGTTGCTACTTCCGCTTGTATCATGATAGCATTTCATAGAAGTTAAGAATCATTGCCTTAAATACTTCTACAAATCTAAGTTTGGTCTTTGTTCTGATGTTTTAGTAGATACAAATTTCCAATTTGTTTTTCCAATACAAATGCCATTTATTAACACTAAAGAAGGTAGAGATATCTTTGATTCATAACTTATACTCTCTCCTCTGCTTACTTACAAAAATATATAATGCAAGCATTGTTCTCCTTGCTGAATATGTTGAGGTACCAACAGTTTTAATGCCCTTCTTTAGTAAATGTAGTATTGCCGGCAGGGGAATTCTGGGAATTGAATCCCACACATCTTAAAGATACTGAGGTTCAAAAACACTAATTTAGCACACAGAGGCACTTTTGATTGGATTGATTTTTTAAAAAATATTTTCTTGTGGGATAGCAGAGAGCTACTACAATCTAAATCGGGCACATAGTATGCAGTCACATTTCAGCAATTTTCCAGCAATGGTAAACTTCATGTGTGTCCTGAATTCTGAAAAGCCATGTTACCTATGAATTCTTATCAGATACAATCTAGGTGCCAAATTAAAGAAAGGTGTATAACAGCACAGTACCTAGCAATTACACCCACCTTGATAATTGAATTTTGAAAGAATTGATAGAGCTATACTATAGATATGAAATAATATGTGAAAATACAGTTCTGTCTTTCACTAATTTAAGATATATATATATATATATATATATATATATATATATATATATATATATATATATATATATATATATATATATATTGAAGCTAGGAGACCAAGATTTCAATTCTAGAACATTACTGCATGAATTGGGAAACAAGGCAAAAGAAAAAAAAAACAGAAAACAGAAACAGAGCTTTCTCTTATATCCACTATGTTGTTTCTTATCACATAAATGACATTGTAAAATCTTATCCTTAAACTGATGGGCTATCAGTTGTGTTTTCTGGTATCAAATCAACACATGCTCTTCACGTAGATTGGATTTATAGATATTCGTATCATCCTCCCTCCACTGTATGTTAACAAGATCTTTTATAAGAACAGACTATAAGATCTGTTCTTATAGTCAGAAAGATAGTTAAAGTGTAAATTGCCTGGTTTTCCTTGACTGTTATAGACATGACCAACATCTTGAATTTAAATTTGTTAATTTTGGACTACTGCAATGCTCTCTACATGGGGCTCCCCTGGGGTGCACCCGGAGGCTCCAGCTGGTCCAGAACGTGGCCGCGCAGGGAATTATGGGAGCGATGGGGCGCTCCCATGTGACACCTCTCCTGCAGGAGCTGCACTGGCTTCCGGTGATCTTCCGGGTGCGCTTCAAGGTGTTGGTGACCACCTTTAAAGCGCTCCATGGCTTAGGGCCGGGGTATTTACGAGATCGCCTTCTGCCACCAATAGCGTCCCACCGGCCAGTACGCCCGCACAGAGAGGGCCTCCTCAGGGTGCCGTCCGCCAGACAATGTCAGCTGGCGACCCCCAGGGGGAGAGCCTTCTTTGTGGCAGCGCCCGCCCTCTGGAACAACCTCCCCCCAGAGATATGTACAATACCAGACCTCCGGACTTTTCGTCGGGCCCTGAAAACTTATTTATTTCATCTAGCCGGGCTGGCTTGATCCCACTGTTTTTGATTTTAATTGGGTTGTTTTAAATTGTGGCCAAAATATTTAATTATTTTTAAACTGTTTTAAAATTTTGTATGTTCTGTTTTATTCTGGCTGTTCACTGCCCTGAGTCCTGCTGGAGAAGGGCGGTATACAAATTCAAACAAACAAACAAACAAACAAATAAATAAATATTGTTCATAAGGCTAACATTATGGAATATTCTTAATTGCTCTTTTCATCAGTTCTTCCATCAGAACTTTCAACCAAAAGGACAGTTTCCCTCCCCTGTGAAATGATAATGCATTAATCTTGCAATTCAGACTTTGTACTTTGAAATTTTTCAAGAGGAAGGAAGGAAAAAGACAACCAGATGTAACAGCATCTTTTTACCAAATGCCAGAGTACATTTTCAGTCTGATTAAGTATCCTCCAGAGACAAAATGATTTGCATCGAAGAAGAACCACTAGAGTTGGAGAGTACTTTTGCTATAAATAGAACCACCTCTATACAGGTAGTCCTCGACTTATAACAGTTTATTTAGTGACTGTTCAAAGTTACAATGGCACTGAAATGCACTTGATAATGTTTCACACTTATGCAGTATCAGGGGTGAAATCCAGCAGGTTCTGGAGAATCAGTAGCAGAAATTCTGAGCAGTTCAGAGAACCGGTAGTGAAAATTTTGAGCAGTTCGGAGAACCGGTAGCGAAAATTTTGAGCAGTTCAGAGAACCGGCAAATACCACCTCTGGCTGGCCCCAGAGTGGGTTGGGAATGGAGCTTTTGCAATATCCTTCCCCTGGAGTGGGGTGGGAATGGAGCTTTTGCAATATCCTTTCCCTTTCATACACACCAAGACATGCCCACCAAGCCACACCCACAGAACCAGTGATAAAAAAAATTGGATTTCACCACTGTGCAGTATCCCTATGTACATGAGATCAAAATTCAGATGCTTGGCAACTGGTTCATACTTATGACCGTTGTTGTGTCCCAAGGTTCACGTGATTCCCTTTTGCAATGTCTAACAAGCAAAGTCAATGGGGAAGCCAGACTCACTTAACAACTGTGTGACTAACTTAACAAGTGCAGTGATTCATTTAAAACCTAGGTTAAGAAAAATCGTAAAATGGGGCAAAACTCAACAAATATCTCACTTAACAACAGAAATGTTGGGCTCCATTGTGATCATAAGTTGAGGACTACCTGTACAGGCCAAAAACTCATTGTCTAGTTGGGAAGTCTAAGAAATCTAAGTTATAAACAATCAAATAATTTTCCAGATGGCAAATGGCAAACTGAAACAACCTAACTTATTTACATGTGCCACAAACCCAAAGGCACTGCTTTACACTTCTGCTATCCAATGCATTAAAATTGCTTTTGAAAGAAATCCTTCATCTGAACAACTGTCATAAGCTTGGGGTTTTATTATGCCATCGTAAGCTTAGCTTTTACTATAAGCCATGATTTTTCAAATGCCTGAAAAATATACTACAGGTAAATTCCCAAACAAAATTATTAGACTTGCATGGTTTTCTAATTCTAATAAAATTCTAGTTCTAGTGCATAAATCAAATTATTTATCTTCTGAATGTCTTCTTACTGCCTAGAACAGGGGTGTCAAACTCAATTTCATCGAGGGCTGCATTAGGGTTATGTTTGACCTTGGGATCCCCCGGGATGGGTGTGGCCAGCTCGACATCACTTGTATGATCAAATGTCACTTTTGCAAGTAGTTTGTTTTGCTAGCAATCTGCCAGCAAAAACTGAGCTTGGAAGGCCTGCATGCATCCCTCCTGGACTCCGTTTTTGACTGCGATGGCCTCCTGCAGCCCTTTGCCAGCGAAAACGAAGCTCCATTATTTTCCTCACATGCTCAGTTACCGCAGGCAGAGGCACCGCAGGCCAGTACTTCGCTGTTTCCAGGGCGGGCCTGGGGACTAGATCTAAGCACTCTGTGAGCCGATCTGGCCCGCGGGCCTTGATTTGATATACCTGGCCTAGAAATACAATGCAGGCTGCAGACTCACACAAGCCAATCCTCTAAAAGCATACATATAGTGAACATCCCATTTCACACCTTATCGTGAGTGTACATTAAGTCACACACTTTCTTTATGAACAAAGACTCCAAGTGTTCGTAAGTACACAGGAAGCTAAAATTGGTATGTACAGCTTTCCTGCTTAATTACACTTCTATACCTATAAAAAATAATTTGCTGGTTGCAGCAATTAAAGTTATCACATTTATAGAACACGTAATTTTACTACTAGTATAGTCCTAGGATATTTTCAGGTGCGAGATAACACGAATTTAAAAAATGAATTTTACAATGGGGACTAGGCACAGAAAACGAAGCAGAAGGGATTTGGGAACTTTTTTTCCTTTAAACTAATTTGTTCTTACCGTCTTCCTTCTTCTTCCAAGAAGTGCAGCAGGTATGGCAGTGATGTGTGGCATTTTCAAGCACTTCATTAAGCTTATTGTATCCTTAACACATTGATTTTATTCCCTAAAATTGCTATTTTGCTGCTGAATTTCATTGTTTTAATACTTGGGGATTCTGGGATGTGGCTGCAAAATTTACCTCTACTCCAAAGCTCCTTGTTAATAGATTAATTCTGAAAAATGAGTGAAAACTGAACAAAAAAGACTGTGAACATTTCCCTCTTCCTACAGCCTGGTATCTCACACATAATAAACCTGTAATAAATATATTTCTATATAACATACGGTATAAAATACATGTAGTCCTCGAATTATGACAATCGAGGCCAAGATTTCCATGCTAAGCAAGGCAGTTCTTAATTGAGTTTTGTCCCATTTCATGATTTTTTATTTATTTTTTTTGCCACAGTTAAGTGAATCATTGCAGTTAAGTTAGTGGCAAGGTTGTTAAGTGAATCTATCTTCCCCATTGACTCTGCTCTTCAGACGTTCGCAAAAAGTGATCAAATGACTCAGGGACACTGCAATCATCATAAATATATACCAGTTGCTGAGCATCTGAATTTTTATCACGTGATCACAGAAAGGCTGCAATGGTCGTAAATGTGAAAAAAATTGTTATAAGTCACATTTTTCAGTGCTGTTGTAACTTTGAACGGTCACTAAACAAATAGTGGTAAATTGGAGGACTACCTGTAGTTAAATCTAAATACTGCAAGTTTCTCAATGTTTTATTCAATTACGCTAAACTGAACATTTATTTCAAGGATTTTACTTACCCAATGCATTGTGGTATTAATTTATAATAAGATAAAAACACTTTAATAGTCAGTTTTCTTGGCATTGATCTGGTCTAATATTTCCTTCCTCCTGGATGCTTTCAATTGCTCAGTTAGTTCTTGGATCACCTATGGCAGGGATGTCAAACTTGCGTTGTCATATTGTCATCACATGACGTATTGCTACTTTCTCCTTTGCTAAAACAGAGGTGGGCGTGGCCAGCGCATAACGCATCCGGCCTGTGGGCCGCGCGTTTGACACTCCTGATCTATGGCCTTCCATCCAAGTAGGTTTTTTACATCAGCTAAGATTGGCCAGGCACCAATTACAATGCCAGAAATAGAATTCTTATCTCCATTCAGTCATAAAGCTTATATGCTCTCTTGATCATTGGGAAAATAAATGGGAATAGGATTTCTTGTGTATCTATGGAGAAATATGTTCCAATGCTTATCAGTGCTTTTAAACTCTTTTCCTTTCACGTCCCCTTGCTGGTAGAGACAATCCTCAAACAGCTTTTGTTTTTATGGGTTATAATTATCAGATAAAACTGATGCATCTGCGGTTACTACTGTTTTTTAGATTATATGATGGAATTTTAATATTATATTCTTTTTCAACATAAGCTGGCAAGTAATTTTGATTTTGAAGATAGGTTCTTGGTCCATGTTATGCTCCAGGGATCCTAGGACCACACTTTAAAACAGAGTGATTGTGAGCCTTCTGGAAAGGTAGAACTAAAATGAATTAAATATAACGATGCATAATACTAGCAACTATGCTCTGTTGGTATGAAGGTTATTTTAAAAGTTTCACTTGGCAAACCTTCTAAAATAAGTTAAATAAGAAAGGAGTGTGCTCAAAGAATGTTTGATATTCTCAACTAAGTATGTCTGATGCTTAACCATGTCATCCTCGGCCTTCCAGAGGCTGGTAAAACCCAGCTTCTCCAGAGGGCATTTGAAGACTGATTATGGACCAGTTTATTAATGTTTGCTATTTTTATTTCACCTATTAAATGTGTATTTACTATTTTTTACTTTAATACAGGTAATCCTCAATTTACAACCACCAATGAGCCCAAAATTTCTGTTGCATTTGTTAAGTGAATTTTGTCCCATTTCACAACCTTCCTTGCCATGGTTATTAAGTGAATCACTGCAGTTACCGGTATTAAGCTACCCTGTTTTCCCCAAAATAAGACATCCCCTGATAATAAGCCCAATTGGGCTTTTGAGCGCATGGCAATAAGGCCAAGCGCTTATTTCAAGGTTCAAAAAAATATAAGACAGGGTCTTATTTTCGGGGAAACACAGTAGTAACATGGTTATAAAGTGAAGCTGGCTTACCCATTGACTTTGCTTGTCAGAAGGTCACAGAAGGTGGTCACAATAACCAGAATATCATAAATTAGTTGCCAAGTGTCCAAATTTTGATCATGTGACCATGGGGAGGGATAATAGTCATGTCACTTTTTCCAGTGCCTTTGTAACTTTGAACAGTCACTAAATGAATTATTGTAAGTTGAGGACTACCTGTACCTGCAAACTGCCTAGCGCTCCTTTTACAACTGAGGCATTTCACCAATAAAAAAAAGTGAAACAATGAAATAAAATAATTCTACTCTGATCTGCATTGAACTAAACACTAATGGAAAACTGTTTATTTTTTATTTCTTTTGTTTTGAACACCAAATCTCCTGAAAAGTACAGTATGTTGAATCATTACACTTCTCAAGTAGGCCCTTTTAGCATCAATTTAAAATATGATAGCATAGTAAAAAGGAAAGAAGTCATTGGAGGGGTATGCAGAATACGGCCACAAAAAGTCAGTATGACAATAATGATGTTGTGATTAAAGCTGTTTATGTAGAAATATGTGGACCTTTGACGGTGCTACTGCAGCTGCCATCTTAAACTATTTGACCACACCCTGCAGACAACCCTCAGAGGTCCTGGAAAGCAGACTAGACATTTTTAGGAGATTTGGGGGGGGGGGGGGGGGGAGAAGGTGGGAGAAGCATATACCTCTTCTTAGATTATACATACCTTGATTTATGACCGTAATTAGGACCAGAATTTCCATTGCTAAACAAGACGGTTGTTAAGTGAGTTGTGCTTGATTTTATGACCTTATGATTTTTTTTGGCTAGTTAATTGAATTATTGCACTTGTTAAGTGAATCATGTGGCCATTAACTGAATCTGGCCTCCCCCACTGAATTTCCTTGTCGAGGAGATGCCTGGAAAGGTTCCAAATGGTGATCATATGACCTAGTGACTCTGCAATAATCGTAAATACTTGTCAGTAGCCAAGCACCCAAATTTTGATTGTGTTATTATGGGGATGCTAACAGAGTGGTTGTAAGTCATTTTTTTTAATGCCTTTGTAACTAAACCAATGGTTGTAAGTCAAGGAGCAGGGGGTTGGACTAGAAAACCTCCAAAATAGGTGATAGACTAGACATTCAATGTCCCTTCCAACTCTTGTTATATGTTAAGGACTATCTGTATTTTCACCCCCCTAACACAGGGGTGTCAAACTCAAGGCCTGGGGGCTAGATCTGGCCCGCGAGATACTTATATCTGGCCCGTGAGGCCACCCTGGAAAACAGCAAAAGACCATCCCATGGTGTTTCTACCAGCGAAAATGGAGCTTGAGGGGGCTGCGTGCAGCCCTTCCCGAGCTCTGTTTTCACTGGCAGAGCGTTGCAGGAGGCTGTGGTAGCTGAAAACAGAACTCGGGAGCCCATTTTCACTGGCAGAGCACTCAGGCCACCACAGGTGCCAACACGAGAGATGTTGAGCTGGCCATGCCCACCCTGCCCCTCCGAGATTAAACACAACCCTGATCAAATTGAGTTTGACACCCCTCCCATAACAGATCAAGCTGGACTTTAACAGACATTATAAAGCTGCCTAGGTTCAAGAATGCTACTTACGTGGGTTCATAATAAATTCAGAATGAAAAGAAACTTTTCTGGATAAACTCCTTTTTGTGCTAAAGTTAGCATTGTGAAATTGCTGCATGTGTCTAGATATATTTTAGCATGCTTTTCGTACCTGAGAGTTGTTCAGCTCCGAAAGGCCCTTGATGTTACAGCAGTTAATCAGGGAACGGAAATGAAATCTAATTTCTTCCTTTCTCTTCCAAGATAATATTAGCTGCTGACTAACTTGGAAATATACAACACAGCCTCTGTTAATATGTACTTTAAAAAAAAACTTAATTCCTTTTTTTATTCTAGGATAATATTAACTGGATAACTAGAGATACGCAATGTAGGCTTTGTAATGTATTTACCAGAGTGTAAGGACAAACTGTTTCTGACATCTCCAGTTTTCCTGATGATGTTGCAGAAATAGTTTGCCACTGCTTCTCCTGGGATTTTTGATTTCTCAATCTAGCCTGGAAGTCACCCATCCAAATCATAACTAGGCCCAGACCTACTTAGTTGCCAAGATCAGAGTGCTGGCCTCTTACTGAGGCTTACCTAGTTGTATTGAGGCAAAATAATGTTTTAGGGTTTGGGGGCGTAATGGTAGGCGGGAATGACCTCAGAAGATGGGGGAGGAGTGGGGAGGGGGAGCCCATAGCTGCATAATGGGCAGAGAAAGAAACTCAGAAAGGAACTTCCCAAATTCATCAGGTAGTAAAAGACTGCCGATTTGTATTTTTAGAATTGCAAGAATCTGTTAATTCAGCCTTACAATTAACTCATTTGATCATATTTCCTATCTGGTCTACCTTGAAACCAATAAAATCTGTGCTTCAAGTATGTACAAAACTGCAAATGCAAATGTTTTTAACGGAAGATAAAATGTATGATTCATTATGATGTTTATCACAGTAGAGTTTGGCTAATATAAATGTATGTATGTATGTATGTATGTATGTTTAAAAAGTAACATTCAACTGAAGAGGGTGAAAGACTTAACTTTTCACTTATCCCCAGCTATATTTTCTGACTTGCACATGCTTTCTTTTACAGGGGAAAGAGAGAAAGATTGTATTTCTATATTGCTCTTTCTCCTAGTCAGAGAAGTTCAGTGTCTTTTACAATGGAATAGAAACATCGTTAAATACGTTATAAGCCATTCTTAAATTTTAAAAAATCAGAATCATAATTAGTTTGCTGTAACTTTAAAAGACAGGGGCTGGGAAAGTTCATGCTGCAGTTCCTCTGTGTTGCAAGAAGAGTTGCTGTTCAGCCAACATAACCTTGTGTATACTTTTTGTGGCAGGAAGTTTTGCAGAATTAACAAAACCACCATATAGAGAAGTGAGCAAATAGGTATCAGAGATCAACACCAGAAGAGAGCTGGTGAAGAAACTGCCATGCTTTCACACTTCTTCCGTCCCCCATTTTCACACCCACTTATCTTCTAAGGTCCTTAGGCAGAGCTTAATAAATAAAGAGTTGTGGAAACTGACCCACCTGGAAGCTACATTCTTTAAACTGGATGACTATTTTTTTAAAAAGTGTGACCTTCCTTGATGTGAAGCAAAGGAGTTCTGTGCATGTTCAGGAGCTGCATAATCTCCCTCTTGAATACCTTCCCTCAAAATATCTTCAGAGATCATATCAAACATCTCACACTGCATTTTCAATTAATTACAATACAATGATCCTAGCTATCTAATATAATGCACTGCAGTTACTATCAGAAGTAACTGCAATACACTATAATAAAGGAGGGGGGGTAGGAACATCAGGATGAATGTTTATATAGATAGCATAAAGTTGTGGGGTGAGAAAGAAATACTGTTTTATGGAGTATTTTGCAAAAGTGTATAAAATGGAAGTCTGGGATTATCGTATTTGCTAAATTTAGAAAAACTTCGAGATTTACTAAACTGGAATTGATGCAAAAAGCTAATACTTAAAATGAATGAAACCAGGAGTTTACTGCGCCAGTCTTTCCACAAAATCCAAACCTAGTTACTCCATCTTTACTTCATCTCAGCAACCGGAACGAGTGTGGCGCTGCTGCTGCTGTTTAATCATTCCAAAACTGACCAAGTAATTCCCGAGCCAAGTTCTACTTTTAGTTCAAACTTGGGCTGAATTCCCGAAAAGGGGCATTACAAGTTGCCGTGGTGAAGGTAAGGTTTTTCGAATACAGAAATACATTTTGCATTTAATGGGTCTCTCCCCCACCCACCCCCATTCCCTCCAGCCAGGAAAAGAAAGGGAACAGAATTTTGCAAGCATAACAGGCATTCTTTTCTCCGCTTTCTTCTATTCGGTGTAACGGGGCACTTATGACAAATATCGCCCGCCATGAGGGGAGGAAAGCCAAACCAGACCTTTTTTTTTTTTTTTGCTGGCATGAACTCCAGCGGCTCTTCTTCCAAAGCCTACCTTGCCGGATTTTGCTGCGGCACCAACTTCCAGAGGCTCAAGCGCTAGGCTAGGGAATACCCGCACAACCGAGGCGAAGCCGATGGGCAAAGGGTGGAGAGCGCGCGCTCGGCCGCGACTGGCTATTGCCCCAGCGACGGAGCGCTCCTTTCCACGCCCGACCGCTCGGCTCGCTGCTCCCAGAGAGGAAGTTAACACCGAGCGGAGAATACAGGCTGCAGATGGGGCGGGAGTGGCCGGTGCTCGAAGATGACTGGGTAGGCAGAGATAAAACAACAGGCGTTTCCTAGAATGTCATTGAAGAAACTTTTTGCCCTCTCCTGTTTTGCTTTGCCTCTCTTCTCTTTGCTTTAACGAGATTTGATCTCTCGAAGCGAGAAGCTCCGTTTGATCACAGTCAAGCTAAAAGGGCGTTTCTGAGTTGCACCTTCCCACACCTGGGCCATGGCAATATGATATTCCCCGTGACCTTGCCTTCCCAGCCTAAAGGCAAATCAGCCTTAAACTGTCCTCAGCTCTTTAAGGGAGCAGTGTTTTCCCACTTATTGCAACATAAGACCAGGGAAGCCACAGGGTTTAATTTTGCCATTAATTTCCTTCACATGGCTTTTCAAATTTGTAGTTTACTTCAGACCCTGAATGCCAGCGACTTTCTAATGTGCCTCTGAACAAAAAGTGCTAGCTTTACCTCACCCTAGAATTAATTGTCTAATGCTGATCTTTTATGCACCATTAAACTAAACTAAAATAATAAAAATCAGATAATTTTTTTGCTTAATACATCACAGTACAAAGTATATGATGTCTTTCCACAGCCAAATAATCTGGTCCTATGTTAATGACTACTCCAAATACAGCTGATCTTCAAGTAATGAAAGTAAAGGAATACTTGAAAAATACAGGTTCAATTAAACATAAGGAAGATCAAACTAATGCAACTATACTTCAAATTGGCAAGATATTAAAGTGAATACCTACTCTTTTTTTAGAATCAGTCATGAACAATAAAGGAACTAGCAATAAAGAAGTACAACATAGATTAGCATCTGGTAGAGCAGATGCTTTGGAAAAGATATTCAGATGCTGTGATGTGTCTAGAAAAGAATTGTGTAGGAATGGTATTCCCTGTGGTACTCTGTGGAAGCAAAAGTTGGATTTTGAAGAAGCAGCATATGAAGAATATTGACACTTGAATTTTGGTGTTGGAGAAGACTCCTGAGAACACATCAGATAAAACCAAATGGATCATAGAACAACTCTCACTCCAGCCACTAATGAGCAAGTTCAAATGGTCACACTTTGGACATATGTGAAAATTTAGCTTTCTTGAAAATCTGTAATGCTGGGAAAAGTTGAAGAAAACAGAAAGAGGATTATCAGAATTGATTCAGTTGCAGAGGTGATGGTGAATGCGTTGGTGGAAGACCTTAAGGGATAAGTTGGACTGCCTTTAGAGCTTTGTAGAGTCCTCACATAATTGTGTTCAATTATGCATGATCCCTTCACAATACTGAATCCTTCAGTATCAGCATACAATGTGTATGTGCAACTTTTGGTTAAACCTAAAATATCAAGGCTAACCAAATTGGGGCAAGCCAGTGTTTATTATTACAATATGACATTAGACAATACAAGGAATAAACCAGCTAATTTTTTGTCTGCTGCATCCACAGACATAGAATGAATATATTATCTTATTGCTTATTTATTGATCAGAATGGTCAATATGGATCAGAATGGGGCTTACTAAGCCATCCATAAAAGGAGCCTGAGTGGCATAGGAGGCTAATGCCTCCTACTAAGGCAGCATTTAACATCCAGCTGCCTGCAATTACTGCGAGTTCAATTCTCACCAGGCTCAAGGGCGACTCAGCCTTCCATCCTTTCTAAGGTGGGTAAAATGAGGACCTGGTTTGTGGGGGCAATAAGCTGACTTTGTATAAAATATACAAAAGTATGAAGGCTATTGCTTAACACATTGTAAACCGCCCTGAGTCCGGAGAAGGGAGACATATAAAAATAAATAAATTAAAAAAAAAAAATCCAAGGTGGCCCAATAAATCCCACAGCAAAACTAAGCTTAACAATCCTTCAATAATAGAAATAAGTTTTGATATATGTATGAAATGGTATTTATTAGATTCACAAGTTGATAATTATTAATTCAAGAGCCGCGGTGGTGCAGTGGTTAGAGTCCAGTACTGCAGGCTACTTCTGCTAATCACCGGCTGCCAGCAATTTGGCAGATTGAATGTCACCAGGCTCAAGGTTGACTCAGACTTCCATCCTTCCGAGGTAGGTAAAATGAGGACCCAGATTGTCGGGGGCAATAGGCTGACTCTGTAAACCGCTTAGAGAGGGTTGTAAAGCACTATGAAGTGGTATATAAGTCTAAGTGCTATTGCTATTAATGCCACAATTATCTCAATTATCATATATCTTGCACATGGTTACTATTATTGTTTTGTATATACTTCTGAAGATACACCTCATATTTCCAATTCAGGTATTCTGTGGAACTATTTTTCCATCATTCATTCATGCCCCTCTTGACTTATAAAAATGGCCAAGGGATTGTCTTGTGAGAGGTTCTAGCAGTGATGAATTCTTTGAGTGCTTTTTTGAGACGTGGTTGCTTCACCCCTTAAGGACGCCTTGGTTCACACGCTCCTCAAAAAGCTTTCACTGGATCCCAACATTCTGAACAACTTTCATCTGGTATATAATCTTTTCTATCTGGGGAACGTGATTGAAAAGGGGGTCACATAACAGCATCAGATTAAACAGATTATCTGGACACCCCCGCCCCCCCAGGTTGGTATTCAAGCCTTGATATGGAATGGAAAAGACATTGGATACTTTTATATGGTATCTGGCAAAAGCAGGATGGAGATTATGCATCCTGTCTTTCTCTGCTTGATCTCTCAGTGGTCTTTGGTACTATCAACTTTAGTATTCTTCTGAACCAGCTGCAGAGATTGAGGTGGGTAGCAGTGTATTGTGATGGTTTGCCATCTTCCTTTGGGGTCAATACTAGTTTGTGATCAGGGCCAGTCTTAGGCCCTATTGTGTGGGGTGCTGTAAGATTTAGTGTTCTCCTTGCTTCTATTCAACATCTCACTGAAGTTGCTGGGTGAATTAATCTGCCATCATGGGCTGAGATATCATCAGACTACCAGTTTGGTTTAGTGGTTAAGATACCGGGCTAGAAAGCAAGAGACTAGGAGGTCGACTTTGGGCATGAAAATCAACTGTGTGACTTTGGACTAGTCAGACTTTCTCAGCCCAACTCACCTCAAAGATTGTTATGTTCTGTTGGATATGTTCAGAGCCTTGAGTTATGTGTAAAAATAATAAAAGTGAGAGAATAAATAAAAAAATACAATACAATACAATACAATACAATTACAATACAAATAACAATACAACACAACATAATACCCAGTTATATATCTCTGCCTCTGGCAAAGGTAAGCAATGCTATTACTGTCACTCTGGTGCCTGGAATGTGTGATAGTCTGGACACAGAGCAACAGGATTCACCTGAACCTGGCAAGATTTTGCAGCCTACTGGTTGTGAGACTATGTCATTTTTTATGCTGGATGGGACTGCGCTGTCCTTCACAGACTCAGTGAACAACCTATGAGTCCTTCTAATTCACAAATCTTTTTTGCCATAGTGCCTAACCTGTGGAAGACAATCCACTAAGGTGAAGTTGGCTCCATCCCTGTTAATTTTTGTAAATCTTTCAAAATACTGTTACGTCATGAGGCCTGGTGATCTCAAGGCAATGAGTTGCTGAAATGGCTCCATTGCTATTAATATCTATCGTTCTCTTCTTGCACTTTAATCATAATTTTAATATTTTTATTGTTAGTTGTTTTTATACATAGTCTTATTTTATTATTATTATTTTATGTCACTCAAAATCACATTTTCTGATATGGATTGCTATGAATAATGATAATTGAATAAATAAATGTCTTCACTTTATTGTCTTGTGTTAGTTGGTGATATGAGTTGCAATCCAGTACTTCTAAAGGGTGACAGGTTTTTAAATATGTCTGAATACTGTACATCTTTGGGTGGGCTTTTTCAAGTATTATGATTAGTTGAGGCCCTGTGGGCCCAGAGTATAAATTACAGGAATTTGCCTGTTGTTCAGCAGTTTTAGCTGAGGCAATAAATGCTGTTGTATCTATGCTGTCTGTTCTTGCCTACTGCAACCCACAATATAACAGTGGCGACGAAAGTGGGATGCTGCAGAGGAGAGAGCTGCTGTTAACCAAGAGACTGAAATCATTGGGTGTCAGACCAGGTAAAGAGCCCTGGTAGGACCATGCTCTCCACCCTGCCTGCCAGTAAGATACACTGGAGGCACAGACATACCTGAGGGATCCGTCCCCAGGACTCCTAAGTGCAGCTCAGCTCCAACCGCAGTAGTACAGGCATTAACCAGCAGTAGGCCATGCATTAACCAGCACCACAGTGGCCTTCCCAAAATGGCTAAACTGGGAAGACTCAATGAGTTCAATATTACTCACCCGGAACAGAGAAGCTCATACGACTCACAAGTAGACAACTATCTCAGGGCTAACCAGATCACGGACGATGGCCTGAAGGCAGCCACCCTACTATGTGTTAGTGGACAAGCCATGTTTGATATAACTGAAAAGTTCCACTGGCAAGCGTAGAGACAGTGGCCTACGCAGACCTCATGAAAAAATTAAGCGAACATTTTGAGCTTAAACTCTCTCACTCCTCACCCAGCACCATGCATTCGAGCAATGTGAACAGAGATCCGGGGAATCAGCAGCAGAGTTTGTGGCACCCTTTTGCCAAACTTCGTGCCAATGTGAGTTCCCTGATCTGGAAGACCTTCTCAGAGACAGGCTTGTTTGTGGCCTGCATAATTGTGAAATACAGCAGCACCTATTCGTCATGAAGAAACTGACTTTCCAAGATGCATTGAAAGAAGTCATGGTGGATGAGGCTGCTGGAGGGGCCATGAAGACTCTCCGACCACAAAAAACACACATCAGCCCATCAGCGATCCACCAAGAGACCGCTGAAGACTCGGAAAAGGTCAGTGAGATCAAAGAAATCAATCACTTGCGGAGAGAGCCAACCAGAAGCTGCGATCCACAGAGCAAGCAATTACCCCGCAAAGCTGAGCAAGCTGCAAGGGACAGCATGAAAGAGCAGAGTGCAGATTCCAAAGCAGTATTCCATGCCTGTGGAAAGCAAAGGCACATTGCTAGAGTTTGCAGAGGTCATCAGTGGGAAACGAAACCTGCGACACAGCAGCACAATGGGAAAAGGCCCCAGGACAGAACAGAGTTGAATACTGTTCAGGAAGGCGTAGCATCCAACACGAAGGGGCCCAACGCTCCATCAAAGAAAAGATAAGTCTCCAAGGGTCCCATGCTGCATGGAGCTAGATACTGGATTGGCCCTGTCCATTATCTCCTCCATGACTTTCGACCACATTCACAAATGAAGCTGACAGCAGATCCTGCTCAAATGATCAAGCTTAATGCTAATGGACTTCCAGAATCACTGTGTTCCCGTAAGGGGCAAAGCTACCATTAGGGTACAATTCAGAGAGTTCAAGGGTTCCCTCAGCATAGTGGTTGTAGAGGGGCCGCGCACCAGCCTCATAGGACTGGACTGGTTCAAGGCCCTGGGCATTAGGGTAACAGGCATCCATCCAACCCAACCCAAGCGTTGATCTCGCTACAGCGATCTTGTGAGACCCGGCCATGGAATGGAGTATAGGGGTTTTTAATGTTTTCTTTAAAAAATTTTTTACGGGATATTGTTCGCATTGTTTTTTGCTGTGAGCCGCCCAGAGTCCCTAGGGAGTTGGGCGGCATAGAAATGCGACTAATAAATAAATAAATAGCCAGTCTAGAAGCGGTATGCAAGCAATATGCTGACGTATTCAGCACTGAATACAAAGGGGATCCATTGCACTCAACCTTGATCCAGCAGTAACTCCAATCTGATTAAAACTGCGCAGGGTTCCCTTTGCATTGAAGCCTAAAATTGATGCAGAACTAAACAAGCTGGTACAGCAGGGGATGCTCCAACCTATGGACTGTAGCCATTGGGAGACTGACCCCAGTTAAACCTAACTGGGACGTTCACATTTGCGCAGACTACAAGTGCACTATAAATAAGGCACTATAGCAGCATGCTTACCCTGTACCAATAGTAAGCCAAATCCTCGCCTCGCTCCAGGGAGGCTGAATCTTCACTGAGCTAGATCTCGCCCAGGCCTACCAGCAGCTACCGGTAGATGATGCTACTGCAGAAGCACAAACAATAGTCACACACAGAGGTGCATTCCGAGTGCACCGATTGCAGTTTGGAGTAAGTCTAGCACCAAGGTTGTTCCACAGTATTATGGAACAAACACCAAAGAACATTCCAGGCATCTGCCCCTAGTTTGATGACATCCTGATCATGGGGAAATCAGCAGCAGTCCTGGCATCACCACGCAATGCTCCAATGTTTCCACGAGGCAAACCTAAAACTCAGGAAGGAAAATTGCCAGATCGGCCTGGAATCCACAGAATTCCTGGATTTCCGCATCGATGCTGCTGGAATCCACCCATCTGAAGCAAAGCTAAAGGCAATTCAGCAAGCCCCCAGTCCAAAATCCAAGGGGGAGCTCCAAGCATTCCTGGGCTTGCTCAATTATTACCATTCTTTTTTACCGCATAAGGCTGCCCTGGCAGAACCGTTACACCGCCTACTGGACAAACAAACACCCTGTGCTTTGACTGCTCTGGTCGAGCACTCAAGACAAAACATTCAAGGTGATACAATCATTGCTGTCCTCTGACTCCATCCTCATTTCAATGAAACCCTACCAGTAACACTAGCCTCTGATGCTTTGCCACACAGCATTGGGGCAGTACTAAGCCACAGGATACCAGATGGTAGAGAGGCCCTCATCACATACTATACTAGAACATTATCGCTGGCTGAAAGGAACTATGCCCAGATAGACAAGGAAGCTGTCGCCATAGTGGCTGGCATTAAGAAGTTCCATGACTTCTTATATGGATGAAACTTCACCATCTTTACAGACCACAAACCTCTGCTTGGTCTCTTCACAGCTGACAAACAGACACAGCAGATCCTGTCACCGCGAATGCTATGATGGTCCATTTTCATGGCCGCATACTCGTACCAGCTAGTCTACACGCCAGGCAAGGAAATGGGCCATGCCGTTGCTCTCAGCCAACTCCCTCTATCACAGACTGAGATGGATCTGGCCCAAGCTTGTTATATTCTGGCGATCCAGGACCTGCCTGATGCACCTCTACATGCAGGGTACATTGCAGCTGAAACTACCATGGACAGAACATTTAACCACATTCTCAACTGGATATTAAGGGGATGGCCAGAGGCCTGGCCAGGCTCTGAGTTCCAACGCTACGCTTCTCAAAAAAATGAACTGTTGGCCCACAAGGATGTGTGCTGTGGGGCAGCAGGGTCATCATTCCACCCAGTCTTCACTCCAAGATGCTGGATTCCACAAGGAATTACACAAGGGTCACCCAGGAATTGTTCGGATGAAGGCTCTAGCCAAGAGCTACTTGTGGTGGCCAGGCCTGGACAAAGACATAGAGAAGCAAGTAAGGAGATGCTAGGTCTGCCAAGAAACCCAACTGGAGATGCCACAAGCACCAGTGCACTGTTGGGAGACCACGCATGCCCCATGGTCTCACTTGCCCATTGACTTTACTGGCCTCTTCCAGGAGCAGGTGTTCCTGATAGTAGTGGACAGTTATTCCAAGTGGTTGAAAGTGGTACCGGTCTTATCGATGACAATGACCAGGGTCATCTGAGAGTTGTGCCGGCTGTTTGCCACAGATAGTCTGTCAAATGTAATTGTGTCCGACAATGGGGCACAATCCACGGCAGCAGAGTTTCAGTCACTCCTCAATGCCAACATGATTTGGTATGTGACATCCGCTCCATTCCACCCCCCAACCAATGGTCAGGTTGAACGAATGGTCAGGACCACAAAGGAGGTGCTCAAGTGGATGGCGAATAGGGACTGGAATCACCATCTGGTGAACATCCTCCTGTGTCAACACAGAACGCCCAGTACAGCAACAGGTCACAGCCCAGCGGAGCTGAGGTAGGGCAGCCAGCTCACAACTAAGCTTAACCGACTTCACCTAGACAGAGTAGCAGCGGAGATGGCTCAGCCAATCTAGCCCCCCCACAGGAATTTACAGCCAGGTGAATTGGTCTGGGCCAGGAACTATGGGAGTGGGGCACCTTGGGTGGCAGCCAGGGTAACTAAGGTAATGGGCCCATTGTCATACGAGGTTACTCTGGGGGATGATCATACAATCAGATGCCACATTGATCAGTTACGGCGTCGGCAGGCCAGGCCAGTGCCAGTTGAGGATCCCAAAGCTTTATCAGACCCACTAGAGAACTGTTTTTTTCCGAGTTTGCCTACACCACCCGTGGCTGTCTCCGGAGAAACGAAGATATCAAGGGCCGTAGAGCCACCACCGCTTATGGATGACCAAAATGGCCATCAAGACTCTGTCCAATTGGAGATGGACAATATTCCACTTAAACAGGACTCTCCAGTAACATTACGGCGGTCCACCAGGATCCGTGAGCCCCCAGCCTATCTTAAAGACTATGAATATTGAACAGACTGAGGGTAATAACTATCATAGGGGGAGGGGTGTTATGTATGGAATACATATAGTTGTGTTAAACCCTGCTAAAGTGAAACTAACCTTTAGATGACCCTATGTCAGGGTTTCAAGTAACACACCCAATGAAAAAAAAACTCTGAAGCTTGAGTTTCCTCAAAATTACATTTATTAGAGATGTCATATAGGCAGATCTGGGAAAACCCCCATCTCAAAGTTTCCAGGTTTTCCCCACCCAAAGAAAAGTTCAAATCCCTGCCCAATACCCACAAGTCCATCACATGTCCAATCAAACATTGTCCCAACTGGGGATGACACCCAGTTCCAGCCTTCCAGGTGCAGGGCAAGTTGTCCTTCACTTCCTGAGAAAGGAATGTTATTATGACTATATAACACCCATGCATCATACAATCCCCCCTCCCAATCTCCAACAGTAGTAAACGTGGCAGTCTGAAGGCCTAATATAAAAGATGGCTTCCAGGCTTGACACCCTAACTGTTAACTTCAACTGTTTTGGAGGGAAACTTAGAACATTCATATTTGGGCGGGCTTTTTCAAGTATTATGATTGGTTGAGGCCCTGTGGGCCCAGAGTATAAATTACAGGAATTTGCCTGTTGTTCAGCAGTTCCAGTTGAGTCAATAAATGCTGTTGTATCTATGCTGTCTGTTCTTGCCTACCGCAACCCACAACATAACAATGAATGTCCAGATAGAACCAAAAGAATAACAACCAGAAAACACCAGAACTGGGAATTTTAACATGTGATTTTCATATGTGCTTCATTTACAGAGTTCTTGTGGGCTAACACTATACATATATTAGTTTCTAGTACTTCACACTAGAACATTTTTGTTAACTATTTAATGCCATCTGAAGAAATAGCTACTTTTTTTACAGAGAGAAGTATCAAGTTTGCTTAAAACCTCAGATATACATGAGTAGTTGTGGTTACCCACTGCTTAGCGGAAACACATTCTTAAAGGAACACCCTTTAAACATCATGTATTCTATAGTTGAACTTTGACTCACACTGAATTCTCTTGAGCCAAGGTTAGCCTAAGAACCAGTGTTTTGTGCTGGAGAAAGATACTTCCTAGAATATTCTACTAGTGCAGGAATGTTAAATTCGATTTCATTGAGGGCCGCATCAGGGTTCTGTTTGACCTTGGTGTGTGTGTGTGTATGTGTGTGTGGCCAGCTTGACGTCACTCATGTCAGGGTGCCTATGGTGGCCCAAAGCTCTGCCAGTGAAAACGGATTCCCAATCTCCATTTTTGGCTGGGCCTCCTATAACCCTCTGCCAGCGAAAATGGAACTTGGGAAGAGCCCGTTTTTGCTGGCAGAGGCACCATTAGCTGGTCCTTCAATGTTTCCAGGGAGACCCCGCAGGCCAGATCTAAGCACCCTGTGGGCCGGATCTAGCCTATTGGCCTTGAGTTTATTTATTTATTTATTTAGTCAGATTTATATGCCGCCCTTCTCCCGTAGGACTCGGGGCGGCTCACAACAATAGAAAAACCCAACAATAAGTAAAAATTAAATAGTATTAAAACCAAAATTAAAAATACCCAAATACCCAAATTAAAATCTGCGGCAGATCAGGGAAGTTGGTGGAAGTTTGATACCCCTGTACTAGTGTTTGTTCAGCATATTCTTCCTTGCCTAACCATCTCTACTATTTTCTCTTTAGTAAGTGACCTGTGAAATTATGGGAGCAGTTTTGACCATAACAATTTGATTGCAAAAGATTAATTGAAGAGTAACAGACAATTAAAGAGCCTTGGTAGTACAGTGGTCTAAAGCACCCTGTTATTAAGACCATCTGCCTGCAATTACTGCAAGTTCGAATCTCGCTAGGCTCAAGGTTGACTCAGCCTTCCATCCTTTCTAAGGTAGGTAAATTGAGGACCCAGTTGCAATAAGCTGACTTTGTATAAATATACAAAAGGATGAAGGCTATAACTTAGCGCATTGTAAGCCGCCCTGAGTCTCCGGAGAAGGGCGGCATATAAATCAAATTTTAAAAAAAAATTATTTTCCCCAGCAGTTTGGGGTAGGGGGAATATTGGTACAATCTACCATAATACAATTTCTATATTTAGAATATGTAGGCTCTTGGGTTATTTATAGACTTTCCCCTCAATCCTTCTCCAAGTTGGTACAAACCTATCACCAGCTATATTTTAATCTGCTCAATCCTTCTGTAAACTTGAATGTCTTCAACTATTTTTGTGAGTTGTTTTATATTTTGTATTTTTTTTTTGGACAATGAAAGTACATATCTAATTATGGAGCCTGAATTTCTAATCTCTTATAACTATATCCAATATGAAGGAGGAAGGCAGTATCAATATGGCTTCAAGTAAACAACAAGTAGCGAAAAGAATTATGCACAAAAGTAGAGGGTATTAGGAGATGCTATTAATTTAAGGTATAAAATCACTCCCATTCCCTTCTCCGTCCCTGCCCCAGCTGGGTGTCAGATATGTTACTGTGGAGGCTTTTGGACAAAAATAAAGCAAAAAATTTCCTGGAATTTATCAGTGAGTTCTAGAAGCATTAAAAGGAGCTTCTTCCAGCAACTTCAAACTTTTTGTCCATATTTACTCTCAAAGGTGAAAGAGGTTATATAGTTTTTAAAGTTTTTACAATTAAGTCTGGAACAGGAGATAATATAATATTGAGTAGATATATGCATAAGTGATCTTCACAACAAAACAAAAAGAACAGCACTCAGCTGCCAGAAATTTGATCTTGAAATCATGACAGGTTAATCAGATTTTGTCCATCAGGAAGAAGAGACACTGACAAAAAGTTTTCTTCCGTTTATCTTAGAACTATCATTATGGCCATCTCATGAACCATGATCCAGGAAATAAGCAGTTTCAAATAAGTTTCAGGAAGAGAGACAGAAGTTTAGTTATTTCTGGCTCCAAAATCAATTGTGGTAGTCTTAGAGAAAGGTGCTAGCTTAAAGCACTAGCAAATTTCTGCTTTCTATTGATTACTGGGGTAGCTGGAATCCTCTCAAGTCTCGACTATATGAGTGTTTTTGGAGACTAACAATGGAGAATTATCATAGAGCATGATTCAATATATTTCCTGTGGCAAAGCACTATCCAATCAGTCATCAATGTGTAAAATGGACCTGTAATGTTATAGACTGCCCTATTTGAGCAAACTTGTCAAGGACATCATAAGTTAGCCTTTCTTGGAATTAATTTCTCAGAACAGCCTGGTTCCAGCCTAAAGGTTTCCAATCTTCTGAAACACACTGAACTATTGCTCATAGCACTCTTCAGGAATTATTCATCTTTGAGCCCAGGAGTGGGTTCTACTTACCTTTACTATCGGTTCGCAAAGGGGCCGCGCGTGTGCACTCGCTTTGCTTGTGCACATGCACACTTTTCTGCACAAGCGCAATTCTGATGATGTCGGAGTCGGTGGGCGGAGCCTCCCACCGGTTTTACTACCGGTTCTATAGAACCGGTGCGAACCGGGGGCAACCCACCACTGTTTGAGCCAAATCCAGATGTTAAAGCCTGCAGGGTCAGTGCTGGAGAAGATATGATCTAAACCTAATCTGGATGGTTTCTGAATGGCTCCCAACTCCCAGAATTCTAGCAGTTACAACAATGATGGCTGGAAAAGTTGGCTCTTGAAGTCCATCTATCAGGAGGGTATCCAGGCTGCAGATGGCTGTACAGCCCACTTAGAAGCCACATATATCAGTAAATGATACTATCAGCTTTGTTTTCAAAACATAAAAGTGGTATAATCATTTTTTAAAAAATAAAGTGTAACATCTAAATAAATTAATTAGAAAATTTACATGAAGAGTCAGATTTTAAGGCTATCATACTATATCTGGATTGCAAAAATCCAGCAACTATGGGTCGCCAGCAATAAATTAAGTCATAAAATTTCTCTAAGGCCTTCATAGGACATTGGCACTTTTACTAGGCTATCAAAGAATCAAGCCAATTCTGAAATCAATCCTGTAATATTTGAATGTCAATAATTATTCAAAGCACAATTAAAAGAAGCCAAGTCATTTTGATTTTGAAGAAAATATTGCAATAAATGTGCCTACAATATGCATGTCCAGTCAGCAACTAACTCAGTCAAACCTCTTTTTCAGTAGTTCTGGCAATCATACTTAAATTTGCCAGTTTTGAACAGCTGGCAACCATACTTAAATTTGTGAGTTTTGTAGAGCTCCATGAACTGCAAATATCTGAATGGCCAGTAGATGGCAGCAAAGCATTAAGGTTTTCTGTAGTTCTGTGGTATTACTTAAAATAGGTTTATTTGAACTTTTGGTAGCTTTACAATATTTATCCCTGGGGAGTGAGTACTTGTAAGGTTTCATGACATTTTTTTCTCCCTACTGCATGGAATAGAAAGAGGCTGGTGAATGAATACATGGAAATGAAAAGCTGGCCAGGTGATAGCACTCCAAGTATCAATCTAGGTGAAGATTTACAACTCTATTACATCTTATCTCTCCAGATCTCTGTAAAGGAGGATGAGCTGTTTCATTGCATTCACTTCTGCATCCCTGCCGAGCATGAACCTCTCTCAGTACTCTTACTGACAAGTGAACATTTCAACTGCTCATTGGAAAAATACGTATACCATGTGTTATTTACCATATGACTAGCAAGAGGGAAAAAGCTTTAAGAGAGGGAGAAAATGACTGCAAAAGTAGTCAGTTATTCCTAACTATAAATAAGCATAAGGCGCCCCAGGAAGGAAAGAAAGGGTTATAAAAGAAAAGCACACAAGTAATTCAGGGCCTACTCTTGGCATCTGGGAAAAAACAATCAAAACAGTAGATACAATCTTCTATCATTTAAGTGTGGCATGCAGGCTGACAAGCAACAGCAGATTGCAATCGTCTCCTGACAATTAGTACCACTAGCTCAGGAAATCTTAGGCCAAGCAATCCACCCGTCGATCCCATGATTCACATGGAAGTAAGGCATAAGGATGGCCACAAGCTGGATTTCTAAGCAATGATAGGAGGTAGCATCCGTGAGGAAAAAGTGCGGATATGGCCCTGCCATATATAATTGAGCCTCCTCATCTCATATCTTCTCTAAGGATTTGATTTCAATGATCTCCCTCTGAGTCCTCATAAAACATCAATGTGCCTACATCTGACATAACCTTTTGAGATTATCCAGCAGAGATAGTCAAAATGGTGGATAAGGGAGATTGGAAATGCAAGAGAGGAAGGCCTGAATATTTAATGGGAACTAATAGGACCACAGTTGCCCCTGCCAGGCCAGTGTGCTTGTCATGCCCCAATGGTCAGTGTAGGTCTTAATGTGTAGGCCACGTAATTGTTGATCAACATGGACTGGTTAGGTCACACAAAGCATTGTAGTTCTGATGGTTAACAAAGGACATATCTCTGAAATGATGATCTAACGCACAGGTGTCAAACTCAATCACGTCATGTGATGTATGTGATGTATCACAACTTTTTTTCCTCTGTGGAGCTGGGGTGGGCGTGGCCTGCGCAGGATCTATCCGGCCTGTGGGCTACCAGTTTGACACCCCTGATCTACCGGGTTACATGTTACCTGGATAGATTAATAACAAACTAAGGGCAACTGAGAAACTGTCTGAAGAGACAGGGATCTAGGGAATATATGCAAGTGACCAAGATCTCATTGCATACCCTGATATCAATTAAGATAGCAGGTTGTGCAATGCCCTAACCATGCCCCCAGCATAATCCTTCATCCAAGCAGAGGGAAATGGGCCACTTAGTTTTGCAGAGATAGGGGAGTAGTGTCTTTCTGTCTCCCCATTCTAGGATCATTTCCATTGACTCCCATTTATCTCAATAATCTAATACTTCCAGTATCTGATACTTCTGGTGGGCAGGTAAACCTTGAGATCCCAGGATAGAATACAATGCCTCTACTACTGTAGTAGTCCTTGACTTGTAATCACAGTTGAATCCAAAATTTCTGTTGCTAAGCAAGACAGTTGTTAAGTAAGTTTTGCTTCATTTCATGACCTTTCTTGCCACAATTGTTAAATGAATCACTGCTGTTGTTAAATTAGTAACACGGTTGTTATGTGAATCTGGCTTCCCCATTGATTTTGCTTGTCAGAAGGTTGCAAAAGTTGATCACCTCAGAACACTACAACCATCATAAATATAAAGCCGAATTTTTCTGAATTTTGATCATGTGAACATGGGGTTGCTTCAACAGTTGTAAGTGTGAAAAATGGTTGTAAGTCATTTTTTTCAGTGCCATTGTAACTTTGAATGGTCACTAAATGAATGGCTGTAAGTCAAGGACTATCAGTACAGTATTCCTGTAACACATTACTGACTCAATTAAGAGTATTATGTGAAATATAATATTTTATTGGCACATTTGAGATTAAAATCTCTCTTATTAAAACATATTGATTTCTGTAATCAATAAAAATCAGGCATAGAGCGGAGAAAAAACTAAAACCAGGTTTCAAGGATCTGTTTAAATATATACTGAGTTATTTTCTCTTACATCAGACTCCATTAAGGTTATGAATATGCTTCTGTATAATTTTTTTTAATTTGATTTATATGCCGCCCTTCTCCAGAGACTCAGGGCAGTTTATAATGCGTTAAGCAATAGCTTTCATACTTTTGTATATTTATACAAAGTCAGTTTATTGCCCCCACAAACTGGGTCTCAATTTACCTACCTTAGAAAGGATGGAAGGCTGAGTCAACCTTGAGCCTGGTGAGATTCGAACTTACAGTAATTGCAGACAATGCTTTTAGTCTGCTGAGCCACCAGGCCCTTATGCATTCTCCTACATGCAATGTAGGAGAATGTAATATGTAATATATAATATAATATGTAATATTATGACATGTAATACCTAATATTTTCACGTAATTTTAAATGCAGCATATTTTATCTCATTTGTTCTCACAATCCCATTATGAGATCACTTAGCTTGTCCTCTTATGGGTAACTTCTCCCAAATTGGATCTTAAGTAAACATGCAAATTTTGAGTGAGAGAAATGATTTGCACAAAGCACATCAAATAACCCCTAGGGCTGTGCAGAGATCTGAAACTTATTTTTCATCCTAAACCAAGGTTGTTTTCTACATCACTTTAGTGCCAAGCAGCTTTGTTGAGCTAAGAAATTGATGATGGATATTATGCATTTTTAAAAATCCTTTTTAAAATGCTGAGCCTACTAGAAATATGCTAGATGAACAAAGCTTTCTGGATATTTGTTTTAATAAATCTGTTCTTGCCTGGCTGCTGTATTTCATGACTAATGTAAGAAGACAGTGGGTAGAAAGGAATTATCTTCAAGCTAAGAGCACAGGTCTTTTCAAACTCTGCATCATCAATTCAGATACTTTTCAGAATTTTGGATTGTCCTAAATATTTTGTATAATTACCCTTCTATTTCATTTCTTTTTATTATTTTTCAAGACTTGACTTTAATAGGATTAAAAGGCTGTTAATAATAGCTGTTAAAAGAAATGTTCATCCTAAAAAACTGACATAAAAATGTAATAATGACTTTAGCATTATCACTGTGCCTCTTTAAAAATTGTTTAAATGGGGGCCTTTCATCCTTGTGCCTGAATAACAGGATGACTCTCTGCTACTAATTAAAGTAGCCATTACTTTTTAAAAGCATCTTCAAGAGCCTGAGAAAAATGGCTCAGGCTGAAACTTGATATAAGATACTTTAATCAACACTAAAGAAGTGATATCCAAAGCACTTTTTTCAAGTCATTTTCACAAATTTATTTCAGCTATATTTTCTCCATGTCTATATCCCACATCCAGGAACACATAAATGCATTTTGCAATGGTCTTTCAGCCGCATTGGCTAAAGGTTCTGGGAACTGCATCTACAATATACAAGATGACTCAAATTTAGAGGTTTCTTTTTGTTGTTGGCTTCACTTATTGAAGTCACGCATGTTGTAAGCAGTTAACTTTATTTAGATTAATTGAATAATCTGGGTCAAATAATTGAGCATTCCGTTTTGGCCAATGATTAAATCTTAGACATAAAAGTTAATTCAGGTAGTCCTTGAACTAAGATCACAACTGAGTCCAAAATTTCTCTTGCTAAGTAAGGCAGTTGTTAAGTGAGTTTTATCTCATTTAATCATCTTTTTGTCACAGTTGTTAAGTGAATCATGCAATTGTTAAGCAAATCTGGCTCCGCCTCCCGTTCAGTTTGCTTGTTGGAAGCAGCTGGAAAGTTACAAATGATGATCATGTGGCCATGGGACATTGCAATCATCATAAACACGTCAGCTGCCAAGTGTCTGAATTTTGATCACATGACCATGGGGATGCTGCATTGATTATAAGCGTGAAAAATGGTCATAGTCCACTTTATTTAATTGCACTAACTTCAAATGGTCACTAACTGACTGGTTATAAGTTGAGGACTACCTATATCATGGGTGTCAAACTCGATCATATCATGTGATGTCTCATAACGTATCATGACAATTTTTGCCTTTGCAGAGCTGGAGTGGGTGTGGCCTGCACATGATACATCTGGCCCAGAGGCTGCCAGTTTAACAGACCTGATTTATATACATTTGGCCTATGTTTAGCTACATTCAGTATTTTGTCTCCTGCACTGTGTAGAGGGAGAAAAGACTGGCTTCTTTTTTAGCATTCCAAAGAATGGCTTTACCAATAGCAATAGCAATAGACTTATATACTGCTTCACAGTGCTTTACAGCCAGAGGTGGCCATCACATACTGTAACAACCGATTCGCCCAGCAACTGGAAATGTGAGTGTGTAATGCTCATGCTCACTTCGCTCGCTCACGCGCCATCGATGCATTTGTGTGGCATCACAAAACATGGCAATTCATGCACACGCACCATCCACACATGGATGTGGCATCAAAAACACAGCGATATAGGACGGGATTGCGCCCACCCTCAGGTCGCAACTACCAGTTCTCCAGAACCGGTCCGAACTAGCAGCAGCCCACCACTGTTTACAGCCCTCTCTAAGCAGTTTACAGAATCAGCCTATTGCCCCCAACAATCTGGAAAGATGGAAGATTGAGTAAAACTTTAATAATAACCCAAGAAGCATACTGTGCTTTTTTTCTGCAGGGCAAAGTTTGCAACATTTCTGAGCTACATCTTCTCTGATGATCCTTTGTCTTTCCACTTTCTACATATGTCCCTCATTTTCTGATCTTCACTAGGTGTTTTGTATACCCACCTTAGCTCCTCTGAATATCCTCCAATTGTTTTTCTTCTTGGAATTGTTTGCAATTGTGCTTTTAGGAATTCCAAGCCATCTTAAATTATTTTATTAATTTATCCTTTGAATCATGCTTCCAGTTCCTTTGAATTTATTAAAAACTGTCTTTTGGAAATTCACAATACATGGTCAAGTAAACTCAGATTTGAATTCTTCTAAAGTTAAGAATCCTAGAATTAATGTCTATGGAGATTCTCAGTCATCCAGGTCATGGTTGTCCCAAAGGTGCTTTTTCAAGAGACAAATGGACTTTCTGGTTTTTCTTTGAAGACGTTTCATTTCTCATCCAAGAAGCAAAATGAGCTGAAGAAGCTTCTAGGATAAGAAGCAAAACATCTTCAAAGAAAAACTGGAAAGTCAAATTGCCTCTTGAAAAAGCACCTTTGGAATTACCTTAAAATTACTTGATCATTTTTTATTTCCTTGATTCTCTCTTCCACATTGATTAATACTAAGACAATCAATTTTTTAAATGCTTTCCTCATCTGAAAGGATATATTATTAGCAAAATAAAGCAAAAAAATTATGGAAGGTTTACTCTCTCAGTAAAAGCCAAGTTAAAATAAATAAAAATGGCATAGTTAAAATATGGCAACAAGTATCTTCATATTTAGGAAAAAATGTGAAAAGGCCAATTATTTGAACAAAAGGAAATGGGGGAGATTTTGCCTGTTGGAATGGTACAATGAATGAAGCATTAATGTTAAAAAAGGCAATACATAGGAATCTAGTGGCTTTCTTTGCTTGAGTTTAAAGTGGGGGATATACATAATATGTAATTCAAACAGTTCTATCCAATCAGTACTGGGTTTAGAGAGTATTATTAGTATGAACTTCAGTGGCACAGTGGTTACAGTGCAATACTGCAGGCTACTTCTGCTGACTGCTGGCTGCTGGCTGCCTGCCATTTGGCAGTTCAAATCTCACCAGGCTCAAGGTTGATTCAGTCTTCTATCCTTCCAAGATGGGTAAAATGAGGACCCAGATTGTTGCGGGCAATATGCTAACTCTGTAAACTGTGTAAAGCACTGTAAAGCAGTATATAAGTCTAAATGCTATTGCTATTGGTATTACCAAACAGCCCTGAAGTTATTTGATGCTAAACTACTCAATCAATCAACTTTATCATACAAATAGAGGCAAAACAACTATTGTAGCCCTCTCTTCCTACTAGTGGCACAGAGACAAATTTCTAGAGTGCCCTTTAAGTTTTAGGATCTTTGTTTTGAGTCTCTTTTAGTATTCATGCCTTGCCCTTTGGTCACACATGATGTTAAACATGGATAGAAGGAGAGCTGCCATATCAAATTTAGTCCTGTTTTGCTTTGCAGTTATCTTGAGCCCATTTTCAATTTAAATGCACCTGAGTAAGTTGGAGTAGGTGATATCCAAAATGAATTAAATACAAATGTGCATAGGTAATTTATTTCCAATATTCCATTAGTTTGAAAATGGAAGGAGAAAAATACCATCATCAAGAACATTAAGAGGAAGCACTCACTGCAATATATACTGCTCAAAAAAATAAAGAGAACACAAGCAGAAGACATCCAAGATCTGAATGAATGAAATGGCCTTATTAAATACTTTGTTCTTTACATACAGTAGTTTATTCACTGTTCAAACAATTAAAGGGAGCACAAAACTACTGTATGTAATGTATAATATTTTAGCATTCAGTCAGAATTGCCCATCAGGGTATTTAAGCAGTATAACTATACAGTATTAAGGAAATAACATCCAATTTACTACAGTAAAGTGATACTTAAACTTTTTTTTTTCATTCATTGAAAAATGATCTTATTTGCATAGATCTACCCCAATCATCTGACCAAAATTGTATCCTAGTTGTCCTAAGCAGGCAAAAATCAAGTTTTTCTATTGCAGTTAGGATTTGGGTGTTTGAAGCAAAGCTACACTTTTTTAGACCTAATACATATCTTTGTGGATTTCTAAATAGTAAGAACTTATGTAGTGCTAATTTTCAAAACAGGGATCTGGGTGCAGAAAGTTAAATACAACAGCTATTAGAATTCTGGTTTCTTTTCATTGTTCAAAGCTCAAATGAGTCACCTGTGTTCAAAAAACATTTTAAAATAACTATTCTATATTTTAAGTGCGTATGAATTATCTTTTTTGGGCAGGACTTTTCATTCGTGAGGAAATAAAGTGACTTCACATGAATTGAAGAGTTTTGGCTTAGCTCCCAATTTTTGCAAAGGTGCATTTCATTTCTGAATTGAATATGGATTCAATTTAGCCTGTTTAAATAAAACAAAAAGATGTGAAATAAGCACGTGGAAGCAAGATGAGATAAATAAAGATACATTGTTGATATTGTTTTACTCAGCACTGAGTAATTGGGATATAGATAACTACTGCTAGTAGAAATACGGTAAATTTAGAAATACATGATTATGGCTGAGTTATTCTTTGTTTACAAATATCAGAACATAAGCTTCATTGTACCAGTGACTAGTCCATAAAAATGTTTCTGTACCTTTAACTTAGTTTTGACTTCTGGGGACTGTCTGGACTAGATTAGATTAGATTAACAGAGTTGGAAGGGACCTTGTAGGTCATCTAGTCCAACCCTCTGGCCAAGCAGTTTTCTTGTCAAAACTTGGCAGTGGTTTGTTGCTGCCTCCTTCTTAGGGCTATGAGAGGATGACTGGCCCAAGGTCACCTAGATGGCTTTGTGTCTTAGGCACAATTAGAATTCACAATCTCCTGGTTTTTAGCCTGATGTTTACACACTACCCCAAACTTGGTCTTGGATACATGAAAACCTTGGATACCTAAAATTAATATTGATTAGTTAGGTCAGAATATTTGTTGATCAAGCTGCTGCCCACCTTACATATTACATGACAGAATATGGCCACCATTAAAGAGATGGAGACATTTGAATCTGATAGTAGGAGATTTAAATAGTGACCAGAATGTTTACCGTTTCCCCCAAAATAAGACATTCCCTGATAATAAGCCCAATTGGGCTTTTGAGCGCATGGCAATAAGGCCAAGCGCTTATTTCAGGGTTCAAAAAAATATAAGACAGAATCTTATTTTCAGGAAAACACTGTAATTATGTGTGATATAAGCAAAATAAGCAAATAAGCAAAAATAGGAGGAAGGTGTGTTTGATATGTTCGCTGCCTTGAGTTATTTCCAATAATATAGGCAAGATAAACTCACAGAGAGTGTCGACCTTTAAATTTGAGTTGTATAATTGGGTAGTTATTTAATTTCCAGATATGTGTTTTACGGTGTTTTGCAATTTGTAGAGCTTCTGTGTTGCAGTATTCAGCTGAGGTGCGTACCATGATGACTTCCTCAGAATGTCAGAATGAATTAGCCCATTTTCTGAATTCCATAACCATATAGAAGCATATCATAACCAAACTCAAACAGATCAAGTAAAGCCATAAACCTACCCTATCCAACTTGAGATCTAACAGGTCTTTACTATTCTAAAGGTTTTGCCTGAAGACATTTGTTGATATGGATCCATAGCAGACATTACAGGTAATCTTTGATTTACAACAGGTCAACAGTGACTATTTGAAGTTAGAATGGCACAGAAAAAAGTGACTTATGAACATTTTTCACATTTTGACCATTGCAGCATCCCCATTGGCACATGATTTACATTCGGATGCTTGATAAATGACTCACATGTATAATGGTTTCAGTGTCCCGGGGTCACGTGATTACCTTTTGCAACCTTCTGACAAGCAAAGACAATGAGGAAGCCAGATTCACTTAACAATAGTGTTACTAATTTAATAACCGCAGTGATTCAGTTAACAAATGTGAAGAAAAGTCATAAAATGGGGCATAACTCACTTAATAAATTTCTCACTTAGTCTCATCAATTTGGGGCTCAATTGTGGTCGAGGATTACCTGTACTCTCTAGGCAAGTGCTTGTCAACCTTGGCTCTCTTAAGATGTGTGGACTTCATCTCCCAGAATTCCCCAGGGTGGCTGGGCAATTTTGGGAATTGAAGTTCACACATCTCAGAGCAGCCACCATTCACAAACGCTGTTCTGGGCAGACCTCAGGCACAGATCCAACAGGTGTCCTTGGTCTGAGTCTTTTTATGCGTCTAGCCTCCTCTTCCGAGCCACATCCTGCTTGCAACTATGAAAGGTTAAGGAACGCTTGGATGTTTGGTTCTTACTCCCGATTAAAAAAAGGGCTCGGGCACCCGTTGGGATCAGGTTAACCAGCGGGGCACGAGGGGAGTCTCTGTGTATCGGTATGTTTTTTTGGGGGTGGGGGTGAGGATGAGAAGAGAGATCATTTAACTGCGAAGCTGATTGGCTTTTATTCCGCTTCGCCTGAGAGCAGAGAGCAGCACCTCTGCGCCCTCTCCCTGAAATGGAGACCTGCAAATTCCCCAGCCAGGAGTGTTGTGGGGCGCTCCTCCTCCTTCTCCTTCTTCATGGGGGCAGCAAACTCTTCCAGCCCGGGAGGAATCCTGCAATAGTCGGGCATCCAGGAAACTAAAGGGAGGCGCTTAAAACAACTGAAGTAAATGGTGTCTTCAGAAACCTTACACTTTCCTGTTCCCTTCCAAGGTCCCGGAGAAGGAGGGAGAAGAAAGGACTACTTCCCTGACCCGGGGGCCCTTCTCAATCATTGATTCACCTCGTCCAGAAACCGAGAAAAAAGGGGCTTTTCTCCTGCTCTTTTGTTCTCCTCCCGCTTCATCTACGCCTAGTATTATTTTTTTTAGGTAAGCCGCTCAGGTTGCTTGATTAGGATTACTGTATTGTGAACTTTCTTTCCTTTCTCTCTTTTTCCCTGCGTGTGTTTAAAAAGTTCACTAGATCATATTTAAGGAGGACTTGGCAACGTTTGCAAAGAAAGAGAAAAAGCAACATGTGTTCTCTAGTTGAGAATAGGGGCTCCACACAAGTAGAGAAAACTGATTATTTATGCTGAAAAAGAAGAATGATTAGTCTCAGTCTCTCTTTGTGTATCTTTCAAGAAATGTGGGTGAATCCAGTAAGAGGTTAGAAATAAGAATAATGGAAAAGCAGTATTGTGTTTTATTAAATTGGGCATCTGGAGATTATCTGATTTAAAAAAAAGATTTGCTGGCTCTGACCTTTTTAGAGCAAGGGATGTGAAAAATAAAATTTGCCACCAAGGCAAACTAGTTGGGTGTGTTTGTGTGCTTTCAGCATTATAACACCCAAATCTAGTGTTGTCCCACTTGGCAATCTCCAAAATTCCGATAAAAGCTAGAAATTCTGAGAGTTACACACCCAACACATATAAAAAATATTCAGTAGGCGAAGGATTCTTTATCTGTTAAGTAGAACTAAAACCTGTTGAAAACAACTCTGTAGGATGAAGGAACAGTTTGCTTGAGAAGGCTTGTTTGCATTTTTAAAATGATGTTTGCATTTCTACCCCGCACATAAGTGTTACAGTTGAGATGTATACATTATACAGGTGGTCCTTGACTTATGACCACAACGGGAACCAGAATTTGAGTTGCTAAGCAAATTGGTTATCAAGTGAGATTGAGAATCTCCACAAAGTGAGTCTTGCCCAATTGTATGATCTTGTTTCCCACATTTGTTAAAGCCAATCACTGCAGTTGTTAAGTGTCTCATGTGGTCGTTAAATGAATCTGTCTTTCCCCCTGACTTTGCTTGTTCAGAGTCATCTGGGAAGGTTGAAGTGGCGATAGCATGACCCTAGGATGCTGCAATGGTTGTGAATACATACCAGATGCCTGAGTTTTGATCCTGTGACTGTGGGAATGCTGATGGCCCTAAGTGTGAGGACTGATTGTAAATCAATTTTTTTTCAACATTGTTGTAACTGAACGGTCACAAAACAAATAGTTGTAAATCAAGAACTATCTGTATATGTAATCCAAGTCTAAAACCCCATTGACATTTCATTACTTTCCCCACTTACTTTCTGTCTCACCTTAGATTCAGCACAGAGCTTTAAGAATTGCTGTTTGAGTGTCTTTGTAACAAAAAGCAAGAAATTGCTCAAAGCAAAACTATCCATTTGCAAAGTTAACTTTCTTTTAATTGTATGCATCTCAAAATAATAACCTGGGATAAGGAAATCAAACAAAATGTGTAATCTGCTGTCTCCTTGATGTTTGGCTTTTAGCTCATATTAGACTTGGGTAGCAAACCCAGTAAAAGGCATCTGGAAATATTTTCCAAAACATTTAGAGGGTACCAAATTCATTGAAGTTACTGTGAAGGATTTAAACTTCTGCATTCAGAATGTAAAATCCTTTGTTTTTGAAAGCTTGTTTGGCCTAAAGACTGGAGTAGATTTCTGCTGCACTGGACTATGTGGAACGCACATGGCTGTCATTCAGGGATGATTGTATGGGTGCTCTTTTTGTATGTCAGTGAATTTTAATGTTTCCCGTTGAATGTGCCAGGGGTAGGTTCTATTTACCTTTACTACCAGTTTGCAATGGGATCGCACGCACATGCGCAAATCGCCGGCCTCTCGCTGGTTTTACTACCGGTTCTTGCGAACCGGTCTGAACCGGGGGCAACCCACCACTGGAATGTGCCTTCCCTTCTCCCACCTCTCAGCAGGAAGTTGGAACCAATCAGCACATGGAGTACACAGCTCCACAATCCACAGTTGGGGTTCTGGAACTTTTTGTATCCACCATCTGCAATCCTCTGTATCCCCCATCAAACTTTCAGAGCATAGTTATATGGTGACAGCTACAGGTGGTTGTGGCCAACTCTAAATCAGTGTATATTCATCCATACATTTATATCTTCTATTTATTAACAGTAATAGCATGCATGCCCTTCAATGCTTTCTTGTTTTCTTTGGTTTCATTTAATATTATACATGTTATTTTTTTTCCTCAATAGGAAGCACTCTTTATCAGTAGTCAGACAGTTAATCATATTTGTTTCTCCAGCAAACATAATTATCATGCATATTTTATTAATTGATTCACTGGGAAAAAGAATTTTATTGAAAGTTTTTTAATTTTATAGACAAACAAACAATACATAATCAATCGTTCAGTGCTTCATCTGAGAACATCTTTTGTGACTTCTTCTTGTTCTCCAATGTTAATCATTTCATAATATAATCATTTCATTTATTATAACATTTCTCCCACATTTCTTACTTGGCTATTAATACATTTATCTTCTCTCTCCTCTTTCTTCTACTGGGAAAAATAATTTACTGTTTTCTTTTGATGTACTAATTCCATAACACTGCCTGTTAAGGCAGAAGTAAAGAGCAAGCATTTGAATAGCGTGGTGTTTCCCTCTCCCCAACTGATTACTAAGATCTTTTTTTCTGTAGATGTGAGATGCAGGTGACACAGCCATATTGGACTTGGCTTGGAATCTGCCTATGGCTCCTAGCTGGAGAAGGAGGATGTGCCTATGCAAAACTCTGCAGAATTCCCCCATGTGGCAGGAATACCAATGGTAGATTACAGCCCAGCAGACAGCAGTGTAATGGCGCACACTGCTTCAGCAGGTCAAATCGCTCATCTCATACTTTTGTTCAACCATCCAGCAAACAACAACCACAGCAGTCTTCTATAGGCAGCATCCTGGGGCTCTTAGCTGTGACTAGCCAAAGTTCAGAGGCGATATGTTCTGGAGGAAGGGACTGTACCAGAAGAACTCTCAATAGCACCATGCAGGATTGCAGAGGCATTGAGTGTCGGCTACCCCTGCACATTCGCCAGAAGCCTAGACCTGCAAGCCAAATCTTCCCATGCCCACCAAATCAAGGGGAACGCTGCCTGGAACCTACTCTGGTCAGAGTAACTGAGAAGGCAGCACAATTTGTTGGGGAAGACCTTGTCTACACAGCTTCAGAACTTGGTGGCACTGCTCTCAGCGTTCAGCTCACCTGTGATGTTAAACCAGGTAAGTGTTGGGAACTAGTATTGATCCATTTAGCAAGCTAGGACCAAAGGTGGTATTCAGCTGGTTCGTACCAGTTTGGGTGAATAGGTAGCGGAGATCACGGATGGGCCAGCGCACCCGCCCACCCGCGCACTTGCCCTGGCTCTATGTCGTCCTATTTAGAGACGTTTTTGAGGCCAGGCGCATGACTGGAAGATCAGGTACATGTGTGGAAGGCGTGCAGTCATGCAAAGCGTGTGTGCGCATGCACAGCGAACTGGTGGTAAGTATATTGGAAACCCACCTCTGGCTAGAACTGATTGGCTGCAGCACATCATTGTACAATGAATAACTTTAAGTACCAGTTCTGGTCACAAGAAGACATGTTCAGTGAAAAATACCCAGATATACTGTGTCCATAAGAAACATTTAGTTCCAGCATTTTTACATTAAAAAAATGTCAGGCATGAAAGACTAGGATCACACATGAATCTCCAATTAAAATGAAATATTACTAAATAATATCATCATGCCCATGAACAGTAATCTAGTCAACTAATGGTTAGCACTATTTTGGTGCTGGATAAAGGCCAACAGAATTCAAGAGGGGTTGAACTAAGTCCATTTGTGACTACATAAGATTTGAGGCTGATTTCTGTTTTATCTTCACCCCCAGGTTCTGCCATTCCTTCTACAAAAAAACAGTTCAAAGTAAAATATAAACAATTTTTTTCTGTGTCCTAAAAGTTGCAGATGAGAATTAGCATTTCTTGGGCCAATTGAATAACAGACCAACTTCTTCCAAAATAGTAATATGAGGAATGGGGAGGGCAAACAGAAAGAAAAATAATTCCTTTTTTGTTTTCATGTTATACCCTATAAGTTTAATAGGCTTCATGCCAATGTGGTAGTTTTTCTTTGCAGCAACATTCTTATTCCAGTTTTCCTCTCCCTGTTAATGTTATCTAAGTGAATAAAAACATTTTATAATCTTAACGCCTTTAAATAGGTTCGAAGTTATAAATCTGTGCTACAAAAATATGAATAATCATTAGATGATAGCAAAGAAATAAAGAAAACTCTGGTGCCATGTTTCTTGCACCTGAAACCCAGCAACCATAGGTTAGGGTTAGAATTTTCAGCCCATGTGGCCAACCTTAATCTAACACCTCTAAAGAATACCAGTTTGAATTGCTAAGACTGTCCTTCAATCACATGACCCTTGACTTACAATCACAACTGGCACCAGAACGTCTGTTGCTAAGCAAGGTGGCTGTTGAGTCATTCCCAACTGTATGACTTTTTTTTGCCACAGTTATTAAGCAAATTACAGTGCTGTTAAGGGAATCCAACTTCCCCCATTGACTTTGCTTGTTGGATTGGCTGGAAAAGTCACAAATAACTAACACATAACTCTAGGATACTGCAATTCTGGAATGCTTCAACATTCATAAATAAATGCCAGTTGCCAACTTGCCAAATTTTGATCATGTAATCATGGGGATGCTGCAACGGTTGTAAGTAGGAGGGCAGTTCACAAGCCACTTTTTTCAGTGCCGTTGTAACTTTGAACTGTTGCTAAGCAAATGGTTGTAAATCAAGGATTATTTGCAATTGTGGTGATACAATAGAACAGAGCTGTAAAACCCGCAGCCAATGGGCCAGATGCATCACACACTGGCCATGCCCACGTCTTGTTTGGCAAAGGGGGAAAAAGTCACAATACATCACGTGACGCCACTGTGACAACACGAATTTGACACCCCTGCCATAGAGATAGTTCCTTGAAAACAGGCCAGTCAAAAAAAGTTGGTGAGGCTGGACAGAGCCACCTCTGAATTTGAAGAGACTTAGCAAACATTATGTAGACTTAGTGGGCTCCCACATGCTGGAATATTATTTAGTACAGCAGCAATATTACAATATGCCAATATCTGAATTTGTTACACCAGCACATTATGGGAATTTAAGAATGAAATTAGGATATTTTGTAATAAGATTGAAGGCATTATGGTAAATCAAACCAGTGAGAGAAGCTGTGCATGTTTTAATGTCGGATTGTTTGTATGTTAGGAGGTAATGAAGTTCCATCTGAGGATGCACTTGTGCTCCAACTACAGCTTACAAAAGGCCAAGAAAAGTTTGTTGAAACACTAAAAAGTCAGCAGGCAGTCATTGTGGATTTACAGCAAAAACTTGCCGAGCAGCAGAATGCATTGGTTACCCAGCAGCGGGAAATTATTATGCAACAAAGAAAAATGTATGAACAAATGGATCTGATCAAAGTTCAGTACGGCATGCTTTTTGACACAGTGAAGCAAATGTCATTTAAAGGTTTGCAAGAGGACATCCAGCATTACTTTGAGGCTAATCTTGAAAACCTGCAGAAGGAAGTCAGAAATCATCTCCAGAAGTCCTATTCTGGGCATAAACTAAATGTGGACGCAAAAATGATTGATATTGGAGAAACTTTAATGGAATGTGGCTTTTGTGAAAGTGATGAATTTTGCAATTTTCAGAAGACACCATCACAATGTGAAAAATGTACCTTGTGTCCTGCTGGCTTTTTTCAGCTATTGGGATGTTCTGCAAATACAGATCGAATATGCCAGGTGAGCTATTATTATATTCTAAATTTAAATAGTAGCATTTTTAGGATTAATGGTCAGGTTTGGCCTATATGCATTTTACACAAGTATATAGATGTGCATACCTTGATCTTTGACATCAGTTACTTACTGTTTATTTATTTATTTATTGGTTCGATTTATATGCCACCCTTTTCTGGAGACTCAGGGCGGTTTACAATGCGTTAAGCAATAGCCTTCATACTTTTGTATATACAGTACCTGCTTCGTACTGTATACCTAAGCGGTGTTCTTTTTATACAAAGTCAGCTTATTGCCCCCACAATCCGGGTCCTCATTTTACCTACCTCGGAAGGATGGAAGGCTGAGTCAACCTTGAGCCTGGTGAGATTTGAACTTGCAGAAATTGCAGGAAGCTGGCAGCTAAGTGCTACTTAACAGCACTTTAGTCCGCTGCGCCACCAAGGCTCTTGGTGTTTCCACAACTTTCAAAAGCACCTGCTATCTGAGCAGATGACATTGGCAATATTTACAGTATTGGTAAGTAGCTGGTGTTAGTCAAGGTAATGACTTCAAACTTGATTGCAGAAAATAGGACTTCAGCAACAGAGTGGTTAATGCCTGGAATGCACTACCTGACTCTGTGGTTTCGTCCTAAAGCTCCCAGAATTTTAACCTAAGACTGTCTACTGTTGACCTCACCCCATTCCTAAGAGGCCTGTAAGGTGCGTGCATAAAAGCACCAGCGTGCCTACCATCCATGTCCTAATGTTTCCTCTATTCGTATCTATTTTATGTATTCAATTCATGCCTATACTTATATATATTACCTAATACGTTATTGACAAATAAAAAAAATAAATAAATAAATTAAAATGTTAGTTATAGGTCACTGTGGGATTATAAAAAGTGATAAAATCCAAACATCTGGTATTGCTCTACATGTGGGCTCAGAATACCTCAGGTTGGGGAGGTAAAAAAGAAAATGTTTAATAGGTTCTCTCAAGGTAGTGGAATCTGGATGGGAAGGCACCGAATTGGGCTCAGTCTTAGCAGAATAAAGTGGATATGAATTTTGACCAACATGGATCTGGAGATTCACCATCTTTTGTTGAGAATTGGTTAGTGCTTCTGCAACACAGTTACTGCTCAACCTGGAGGTCCAGGAGAGCTGATGGCAGCTATGATTAGAAATTGTTCTGTACTAATTGTACACATTTTTTGACTAAGAGATCATAATTAGGGTCATTTGTGCATTGGTCATCTCTCATTTGGATTATTGCAATGCATTCTACATGATAGCAAGGGATACATTGCTATCCCTTGTACATGTCTACTTTGTAAGGTGCACAGCTCCCAGTGGGTTTTCAGGTATAATTCAAGCTGTTGGTTATTGCTATAAATCTCTTCTTGACATAGGGCCAGGTTGCTTGCATGATGGTCTGTCTCCACTTATTTCTGCCCGTCCTATGAAATCTGACAGGGTGGGCATGCTCTGAAGCCCTTCCATAAGCAATGCCATCTGATAGGAACCAGGAAGCATGTCTTCTCTGTTGTGGTATCTACCCTGTGGAACAGCATATCTCCTGAAACTGTTAAGTTGCTGAAGTTCTTCCTCTAGGCCAAGGGTGTCAAACTCGATTTCATTGAGAGCCACATCAGGGTTGTCTTTGACTTCGGGGGACCAGGGTGATTGTGGCAAGGATGGGCATGGCCAGCTCGATGTCACTCGTGTTGAGGGTGCCTGTGGTGGCCTGAGCATTCTGCCAGTGAAAATGGACTCCCAAGCTCCGTTTTTAGCTGTGACAGCCTCCTGCAACCTCTGCTAGCAAAAATGGAGCTCAGAAGCCCCCCTGTGCACCTCCCCAAGCTCTGTTTTTGCTGGCAGAGGCACCACAGGCCAGTCATTTGCTGTTTCCAGAGCGGGCCTGCTGGCCGGATCTAAATATCCCACAGGCCAAATCCGGCCCCAGGGCCTTGAGTTTGATACCCCTGCTCTAGGCAGTGACAAGGTTGCTAAGAAATTTGATGAAATAATTGTACTGGTATTCCTCAATTTACAATTGTAATTGAGCCCAGAATTATGCTTGTAAGTTGTCATAAATTGAGTGTGACTGGACCCAATTTGTTGACATTTTTGTAGTGGTTGTTAAGCAAACACTGAGGTCATTAAGTAAAACAATTTTCCACAGTAGGGTTTTTTTTTTTTTTGCCATAAACCAGAAATAAATATTGGAAACTGGCAGAAAATGTTGAAAATCATCATGGAACTGTAGGACACTGCAAATGGCAATAAATGCGAGCCAGTTGACAAGCACCTAAAATGTGATTGTGTGACCATGGTGTGTGTGGCTATTATAACTTTGAAAATGGGTCTTAAGTAGTTCTAGGGACATCCATCATAACTTTAAATGGCCATAAATCAAGAATTATCTGTATGTTTGTGAGTCACTGTGGGCATGATGTGTTGTTTATAATTGTTTTAAAATTATTATTTCTGGCTATTTTTAGTCACTATAGATTGTTATCTACCCTGATTCATATGCTAAGTGGACAGTCATATGAACTGAAGTAATAAAGAATATATAATAACAATAACAGCAATAATACATTGCCTAAATTTACTGTGTGGTCATCTATTGCATATCTATTGCCTTAGAGCTGAAGTTCTAGGACTTTTTCTAGTACAAGGCAGATCCACTATTTTCTGTTGGAGAATGTGATCGTCCAGTAAGTAAGGATGAATAATTTAACACTTCTTTGAAATCATATAATTAAAAGCATACATTTGCACCACGAATAATTACTGTCTTATATTCTTTTTAAACATTTGTAATTTGAGGTCATTTAATTGGTTATTTTGATAAGGATAACTAGAGTATTATTTTTTTTTAAATAATAAAATTTAGTTTCCCAAATGTTTTGAACCAAGTCCTATCAGCTGCAGATAGCATGCCTGATTGCAAGGCGTTATAAGAACTGGAGTCTATTTCTTAATCAGAAGGTCACTACCAGTTCACCATATACTGGTAGTCCTCAACTTGCAACCACAGTTGGGTCCACAATTTCCATGGCTAAGAAAGACAGTGGTTAAGAGAGTCATGCCTAATTTTATGACCTTTTGTGCCACAATTGTTAATCAAATCATTGCAGTTGTTCAGTGGTCATTCAGCTAATTTGGCTTTCCCCATTGACTTTATTTGGTAGAAGCCAGCTGGGAAGGTTGAAAATGTCGATTAAATGACTTGGGATGCTGCAACTATCATAAATACATGCTGGTTGCATTATCATGGGGATGATGCAATAGTCATGTGCGAGGAATGATTGCAAATCATTTTTTCCAGTGCTGTTGTAACTTCCAATGAATGGCTGTAAGTCAAGGAATATTTGTATGTGTATATATTTTGAGAGATTTTTCCTCCAAAACAACATCCAGTTCATTTGTAGGTGGGTAGATACATAGACATAATCTTAGGGCAGAAAATGCCAATTGCTTGCTTGCTAAACAAACAAACAAAAAATAAAATCAGAATACAGTGATGCTCCTAATATGTTAGGAATTTATCCTCCAGATGTTCCAGATTGGAAACTCTTGGTCAGGAAACAGATTTGTCATATTTGCTAGTAGCTCTAGGCGTTGTATATGTTTGAGCAAGCAGAAGCAGTGAATTTAACAAGGGAATCTATAACAAACTGCAGTGACATTGAAATGCCAACTTGTATTATGATGCCTTGTAAGTGATGTAGTTATGTAATGAAGTTTGACACAAGTAAGTAAGTAGTATAACTTATGCCATCATATCATAATCCAGATATCATTTCTCTTCCTTCTTCCCACTCCCTACAGATGCCTTTAAGAATATTTATATGTGGTAAGGAAACAGTTGAAAGAGATAATTCAATATCCAAATTATGAGAGCTCTAGCTAATCTTTTTGGTGGTATGAAATAGATTCCTAGTAGGTGGTGTGAAGAAATAGGTCTGGAAGTAATTACTTTCATAATAGATTTGGAATCTCTCTATGAAATGGATGGCCAATAGACTTCACAACTATTTTTTTCCATACAATTAACCACTCCTGCATGGGCATGAAAAGGGTCTCCTAGATATTGTTGTCCTACAAGTGTCTCCAACAGCACGGCCAGGGATAGAGGGCTGAAAGGCCATAAATCCTGTCAGACAAGCTTCCAAAACATTGCTGGGTTTACTTAAATCTGAAACAAAGTAAGGAAAGAAGCAGTTATGAATATTTTAGCTAAATTTTGCTTCTTCAGTTTTTCTACAAAGAAATCAAAATTATCAAAAGTAGCATGGATTGAGGAAAAAGTGGTATTTTTGGGTCATTGTAAAATAGAATATTGGTTATGTGGCATTATGATATTGTCATACTAGTGAGATGATCCATGATGTCTGGGATCATATTTACTAATATTAGGATCATCTTTGAAAAACAAAAACACATACACAATTGTTATCATTTGTTGAAAAGAGGCAAAGTAGCGAAGCCAAAAAGAAATAATTTGAATATGTCAAGGGGTTTTTATTTTAAGGTCTCACAGGAATTATAAGGAAGAAAATTGAAAGGGATAGGAATTGGTTTTAAATTTATGGAACAAAATAGACTAGACAGAATAGGCTTTGAGTCCCAAAGGTGCAGTGTAATTATAGAATTATTGGAAAGACATTAGATCATTTGCATCTTTTGTCCAAATTATAAGAGAACAGTAGCACTGAATATGTTTTTTTAAAAAAAATGATATCTGTAATAGTACATTAATTTGATATCTGCAATAATATAGTATAATGTTAGAAATGTACTACAGAATTAATTTAGGTATATCTAATAGAAGCCTTTCCAATCTGGCGTTTTTTGGGTAGGTTGGACTTTAAGGCCACAATCCTGGAATGTATAACTAGCATTTTGGAAGTTTATCAGTGTAGAGGTAAGAGATGCAGGTATAGAGGTGTTTTTTGGATTTTGGGGTTTTTTTTGGAAAACATTGATTTGAATATGAATTTGAATCTATTCTTCGCAGGATAAAGATGAATGCATCGAATTACCAAGTATATGTGGAGAAAGGATGAAATGCCTGAACACACCAGGTAATGAGTGACAAAAACATTATTTATTTCATCGTCTTCTTTTACAATATATATCTAAAAAATCAGAGTTTTAGTATGCCTTTAGTTTGATTGGAATCAGTTGAACTCCAGATGGTCAGGACTGATTTGTCTTAGTGATTTCAGTGGCACCAACGTCCATCTTAATCTTGGTTCTTAATCAGAGTCAGCTGTGCAGAAAATGATTAAGTATGATAGGAAAATGATTTGTTTACAGGCACAAACAATTGCCAAATTCTGGTTTTAATGGAAACTGTTAAATAACATGCATTTAGGTTCATTATAATCTTATTCTATGATTTCCCTATGGAAGTTGTGGGTTTTCCATCTTTTGAGATTTTTAAAATGACACTGGATAGCTACCTCAAAGGATAGTTTACAAGTACTCCTCGACTTACAACAGTTCATTTAGTGACTGTTTGACGTTATAATGGCACTAAAAAAGGGATTATGACAGTTTTTCTTACAACTGTTGCAACCGTTGCAGCTTCCCCATGGTCACATGATCAAAATTCAGACCCTCAATAACTGACTCATATTTATGACGGTTGCGCTGTCCTGAGGCCATTTGATAACCTTTTGTGATCTTCTGATAAGCAAAGTCAACGTGGAAGCCAGATTCACTTAACATTTGCACTGATTCACTTAACATCTGTGACAAGAAAGGTTGTCAAATGTGGCAAAATTCACTTAACAACTTTCTTGCTTAGCAACATAAATGATGTGCACAATTGTGATCGTAAGTCGAGGACTACCTGTAGTTAGTTTTTCTGCAAATTTCAAAAGGTTAGACTAGATTATCTATTTTCGGGGGTTGTTTCTAACTTCTCAGTTCTATATCCTGGAGCATTTAACAGTTAACAGTAAATGAGTTGGAAGGGACCTTGGAGGTCATCTAGTCCAACCCCCTGCTCATGCAGGAGATCTGTACTAGGGATTCGAACTGCTGACCTTTCTGATTGACAAACTCAGTGTTTTAGCCACTGAGCCACCTAATCAGATTTAGTGTAACATTGGATTAGAAACACAAATTAATTTATTTTGGGTTGGATGTAGATGACATGTATTTCTGTACCGTGTTTTCCTGAAAATAAGACCCTGTCTTATTTTTTTTTGAACCCTGAAATAAGCGCTTGGCCTTATTACCAGATTGGGCTTATTATCAGGGGATGTCTTATTTGGGGGGAAACGGTATTTTAGGCAAGCTTCATTAATTTGTTCTTCTTAAACTTGTAAAAGGCAATTTTTCTGAATTTTGACATATAGTTCACAACAATTTCCCTCTTTTAGAATTGTGCTTCCAAAAGGGGAAGGTGAGGTTTTATGTCCCTGGACCATTGAATTGGAGGAATTTTCCAATTCTGAAAAGGTGCAGGGCCAGGAGATGATTCTGTATTCAATTGAATGAAAATAGTGAAATACAATTAATCTGATTGTTTTTTCTGCATTTAATATTTTTCCCCACTTGTTTATTTCACTTACTCCATTTTTATCCTGGCATTATTATTTTTATAAGTAACTCAGAGCAGTGAATGTGCTGTGTCCTGTGAGGTAGGTTGGGTTGAGAGAGAATGACTGGCCCAAAATCACCCAGCTGTTTTTCATGCCTAAAGTAGGACTGGAACTTTCAGTCTCCTGGAAACTTTTCCCCCATTTGTTGCATTAAGAAATACAGCTGGCAATCTTAGAGGAACTTTGATTATTATTCCTAACATTTTGAAAGTTTACACCTGAATTGATTGAAACGGAGCAGCTCTGGTTTAAAGCGAATAAAATGGAATTGTTTGGCTAAAGAAAACTTGCCATTCATACACAAAATACAAATGTTTCTGATGATTCATTTAAACTATTAGCTAAAATTCATAATTAGGAGGCCACAGGCTCAATGCAAGCAGTGAAGTGATGGTGCATTTTTGGTAGTTCTGTGTCATATGAGTTTTACTTCCCCCTCTCTCCCCCTCAGATTTGCAGGGAGAATTTTCTTTTGTTTCAGCTGCCTGAATTGAGTCTAGTTTTCCTAGCTGTCCCAATTCATAATGGAGAAAAATTGTGTGCCAAGGTGGAGATAAATTTGGAGAAAACTTCCAAAATTGTAATAAGGCATTTGGCCTCTTTTTGAATTGAATCCATTGACTTGGACCTCATTTTATTAGTGTAAATTTCATCAGACATTCAGTAAACAGGGTTTAATTGTTGCAGGTAAATAAAATCAGGCTTCTGACTGAATTATCTTTTCTTCTTGTGAATAGGAGGATTCCGCTGTCTTGGAATGGCAGAAAAAGAGGCTGCTCTGGGACTGTGTGGAGAGGAGTATTTCTTCAATAAAGAGCATCAGGAGTGCCAGGCCTGTCTCGTGTGTGATGATGGAGCAGTGATTTTACCTTGTTCACTTGTGAGTGATACAGTTTGTTCAACAGCTGTTGAAACCATTCTATCTGAGACATGGGCTGCAGATACAGCTTTACCCTTGTCTGGCTCATTTCAGATCTACCCTGGGTTTAACCTAAAGTTAAAAGAAAAGCAAGGATGTGATACGGGAACTCTTGAAGAGGACAGCTTGGTGTTCAAAGAACATGGCTTAATGTGGGCTGATTTCAATTTTGCTGTGAAACATAACTGCAGAAATTTCCTCCACCTTTCCTTAAAATTCAAGGACAGTGAAGAAGGCTATGAACTCAGTGGAGTTCGTATCGAACAACCAGAAGGCAAATTTTTTCAGAGTGCCAGTGTGAGTAGTGCTGCAGAAGTAGAGCCAAGCCAAACTCTTTCGATATTTTTGAAGAGCCCTAATCAATTCTGCAACCAAAGTAAAGATTTAGACATATATAATCTTCAAACCCCTCTCAGCTTGTTTTGGTTATCTCACGATACAGGAGCAGTAGCCATGACTGCACAGATAATGACCGCAGTTCACTACCAGACAAATTATCAACCAACCTTTAAATTCGTTTCTCTTTCTGACTCTTATATGCTAACCTTATCTCATGATGGTAGAGCCATCAAGTTTACTGAAATGGGGGTAGTGAAATTTGTTTTCCAACAAGCTCTGTATTCCATGGGTCACACCTGCATTCATGAGGGATTCAATATGGTTGTTTATCTGAACAAAAATGGAACTAATGCAGAACTGATGACGGTTTATAAATCTGGGGTCAATTACAGAGATACTTCAATCTCTGTTTCTGGAGCCACCAAAGTCAGTGCTGGGGATCTAATGAGCTTTGAAATCCTTTCTCCTACACAATGCAGCATTCATTATTTTGGAGACAGTTCTGGAATTAGTACTCTAAGTCTCATCTGGCTTCCATCTGCTATTTCCACTGCATTGTCAGCCAGAGTCTCCGTAGTAAGATTGCCTACAGGAGCTGTCAGAAACAAAGTTTTGGATTTTGCACAAGTCTCAACCTATGAGAAACAGATCTATTTAATATCTACTGGACAATTTGCCCAAAAATATTTTATGTTTACAGAAAGAGGAATTGCTAGTATTGTGTTCACTTTAAAATTAATTCATTCATGTAATATGCTCCGGGTAACTTTAAATCAGTATGTCAGTGATAATGCTCCTCTTAACATAATTGCTCAACAAATTGGAGGCCAAGTACCTGAAGGTAGCATCTGGACCAGTGTTAGCCTTCGTTCCTCTTTCAAGGTTCACAATGGAACCATGATATCTGTATCACTAGACTGTGTGCATGGCAGAATTAACCACATTTCTCATGAATATGGAACAAGCTTATCTGTCTTATGGATATCTTCATAGTTTTGCTTGGACGACTTTTAAAAGAAACTTTGAAGATTGAAGTAAACAGGTTGCAACTATTGGATAAAACCCAACTTGGTGCCTTTCAGATGTGTTGGACTACAGCTCCCATAATCTTCCAGCTATGGGACTCAGAATTTTCAGTCTAGTGTACATCAAGGGACCAAGACTGAGAAAGCCACAATTCCCTTACTTTTGTTTACATTTTGTTGCATGAAGTAAATAAAACAGTCAACTTTTTGATAATAGTGATTGAATGAATGATTGATTGATAGAAAATGAGAATTGTGAGTCAACCAAAGGCACCATCTCTACTGAATTTCTGTTGGATGTTCTGGCCATCCCATGAGCTCTTGAATTGGGAAAGTATTGGAAAGACTATATCTCACCATTAACTCCTTCCTTATTGGCCAAATTAAGGGAGAAAGAGAAAAAAGCAGGAATATTCAATGGTACATCCACTGATCCACCCTATTTTCACACTGCCTACAGGCCATCCTTTTAGCAATTCCATCCACTATCTGCTTTGCCCATCACTGCCTAGTATCATCCTCCTCTACCTCTCCTGACATGATCTCAAGCTGAGGAAACACTGAAAAACCCATCCTGTCTACCACCTGGCTATCACTCTGCAAGTGACTCATGAACAAAACAGTACCTTCACTGTCGTTTTAAGGGAAGTAAATATAGAAGGAAAGCAATAGTGAAGGAGACAATCTTTCCCTACTGCAACAAACCTCATTGGTGGCCTAACACAAGGAGTGGGAGCAAGGAAATGGCAAAAATACATAACTGAGTTAAACCAAAGTCATGGCACCTAGGCTTTACAGTATACCAGTAGCCCCAAGGGCAGCAGATACCTCTCATGGGTTCCCAGAAGTGTATAGCAATTGACTCCTGACATGATGGATGATTAGTGCCTGGAATCCAGGGATTTTGCATGCAAAGCATCTAATCATCTCCACCAGCTTTTGACGCAACAGCTTTTGTCATACTCTTAGCAATTAGCCTAAGAGCATCTTCTGGCACTGATTTGTGCGTCACTGTGACGCACAAATCAGTGAGCCATAAGCACATTTTTAACCAAACCAAACCATGTTCTAGAAACATGTTGTATAGATAATGTCCTCTTGTCCTCAAATGCCTGCTCAACTACAGTGGGGCAAAAAAGTATTTAGTCAGCCACCAATTGTGCAAGTTCTCCTACTTAAAAAGATGAGAGAGGCCTGTAATTGACATCATAGGTAGACCTCAACAATGAGAGACAAAATGAGAAAACAAATCCAGACAATCACATTGTCTGATTTGGAAAGAATTTATTTGCAAATCATAGTGGAAAATAAGTATTTGATCAATATCAAAAGTTCATCTCAATACTTTATTATATATCCTTTATTGGCAATGACAGAGGTCAAACGTTTTCTGTAAGTCTTCACAAGGTTGGCACACACTGTTGCTGGTATGTTGGCCCATTTCTCCATGCAGATCTCCTCTAGAGCAGTGATGTTTTGGGGTTGCCACTGGGCAACATGGATTTTCAACTCCCTCCAAAGGTTTTCTATGGGGTTGAGATCTGGAGACTGGCTAGGCCACTCCAGAACCTTGAAATGCTTCTTACGAAGCCACTCCTTTGTTGCCCGGGTGGTGTGTTTGGGATCATTGTCATGCTGGAAGACCCAGCCACGTTTCATCTTCAATGCCCTTGCTGATGGAAGGAGGTTTGCACTCAAAATCTCACGATATATGGCCCCATTCATTCTTTCCTGTACACAGATCAGTCGTCCTGGTCCCTTTGCAGAGAAACAGCCCCAAAGCATGATGTTGCCACCCCCACGTTTCACAGTAGGTATGTGTTCTTTGGATGCAACTCAGCATTCTCTCTCCTCCAAACATGACGAGTTGTGTTTCTACCAAACAGTTCTACTTTGGTTTCATCTGACCATATGACATTCTCCCAATCCTCTTCTGGATCACCCAAATGCTCTCTAGCAAATTTCAGACGGGCCCGGACATGTACTGGCTTAAGCAGGGGGACACGTCTGGCACTGCAGGATCTGAGTCCCTGGCGGCGTAGTGTGTTACTGATGGTAGCCTTTGTTACGTTGGTCCCAGCTCTTTGCAAGTCATTCACTAGGTCCCCCCGTGTGGTTCTGGGATTTTTGCTCACCATTCTTGTGATTATTTTGACCCTACGGGGTGAGATCTTGCGTGGAGCCTCAGATTGAGGGAGATTATCAGTGGTTTTGTATGTCTTCCATTTTCTAATTATTGCTCCCACAGTTGATTTCTTCACACCAAGCTGCTTGCCTATTGCAGATTCAGTCTTCCCAGCCTTGTGCAGATCTACAATTTTGTTTCTGGTGTCCTTCAACAGTTCTTTGCTCTTCACCATAGTGGAGTTTGGAGTGTGACTGTTTGAGGTTGTGGACAGGTGTCTTTTATACTGATAACAAGTTCAGACAGGTGCCATTAATACAGGTAATGAGTGGAGGACAGAGGAGCCTCTTAAATAAGAAGTTACAGGTCTGTGAGAGCCAGAAATCTTGCTTGTTTATAGGTGACCAAATACTTATTTTCCACCATAATTTGCAAATAAATTCTTTCCAAATCAGACGATGTGATTGTCTGGATTTGTTTTCTCATTTTGTCTCTCATAGTTGAGGTCTACCTATGATGACAATTACAGGCCTCTCTCATCTTTTTAAGTGGGAGAACTTGCACAATTGGTGGGTGGCTGACTAAATACTTTTTTGCCCCACTGTATTATACACTCTTGTTGTAGAGTGGAAGAGAAATGGTAGGAAATCATCAACTATACCTGAAATGCACACTTCCACAATAACAAGGTGATCATCCAACTCAAGAGAAGAATCTTAAAACACCTGATTTTTGTAGTAACCTTCAGAACCACTTGCACTGAAGCCCATAAACTGGCCTGTAAATTCATCCCAACCTGCAGCACTATGCTGTGATAGTACTTTCTTTTTCTAAGACTCTGGACCACATTAGTTGAGTATAAGGTTTTAAATACATGGAATCAAAGCTATCTTACTAAGTCCAGAGGAAGAACCAACCCTCATGGAGCTCCTGACCCATTTATTCCTCACCTTCACAATAACTATCAAGTAAACCTCATGCAGCACACAAACCATCCTGCAGAATACCTTTCGTGCCGTGAATTTCTGAATCAGAACTAGTAATCCTGTGGAAGTATTCAGTGTTGAAGTTGACTTGCCTCTGCAAGGCTATAGCCAGCTATCACCCAGCAGGCAGACCGTGTAGGCGCCATACTGCCATCCTAGAGCTATAGCCAAAACCAACTGGAAAGCACTGCATGCGATGCCCAGAAATGTTCTAACAATATTTACTTTATACATATCTAGTAGAATTTTCTTCCTATGGATGAGTGGGCATTTATATTTTATGTGTATATGCATACATTTATATATATAAAATGAAGCTAAGTGGATGGATGCAATTACATCATGATAGGTGCATCATTGGAAGACCCGAAGGACCAGGCTGGGTACAATCTCCCTCACCCCTGGATAAAATGTATGTCTTTGCTAAGAATCAAAGCCAACTTGAGAGGACATAATAAATATAAAGTGCACAATCATTACAGATCCTGAACATATATATAGGTACAATCACCAGCCTTAAAATTATTCTCTTCTTGCTTTTATCCTGATTTTCTTGGTTAACAACTGTTGCAGATGTTGTGCCTGATAGTCTTCTTTCCTAGCATAATAGTTATAATAATTGTCTTGAATGCAAAATATCTCTAGTTTGAAACCCAGCAGATGGGTATTTGTAATTACTATTTTTCTTCAGTAACTATTGTTTCTGCTAGGCAGTTGCTGTTTGCCAATGAATAGTGCATTCATGGAATTGGTACAAAAAAAAATGTGTTCTTGTATTGTGGCATGATTCAGCAGATATTTTCCCAGAATTATTAAGACCCAGAAATGTATAAATATCTAAATAATTTCAGTCAGTAGGAAAGTGGTTGACTGTCATCTCCATGGCAGTTAGTGGTGACTTCAAGGCATTTTCCTCCCTTGGACACAGGCAACATAAAAGGATGTGACATCTGCTGCTACGTTTAGTTTCAAATCTGCTCCAAATTTGCCACATAGCTAGCAAAATGTCAGCATATATTCCTTTTCTCCCACGGCTTTACCCCAAAGTCATTTCACCAACAAACAGAAGCTAGGAATACTAGGGAACTAGGAATACCAAAGTATCAAGTACAAGGAGTACCAAAGTATCACAGCCTACTTCTGGGATGTTCTTTTGAGTTCCCAGTTAAATCTACAGCAGTGTTTTTCAACTTGAGAACTTTAAGCTGTGTGAACTTCAGCTCCGAGAAATCCCCAGAATTCTAGAAGTTGAAGTCCACACAGTTTAAAGTTCCTGAGGTTGAAAAACACCGATCTAGATCTAAAGTACGGTCCCAAAATTTGTCAGCAGTCTTCTGTCCAGTTTCTAATTATGGCTTAGGAGCAACTAACCGGATTTGATTTCTGCAGGATGCAACTGCAGTTGAGCTCCCGCATTGGGACCTTGAGGGCCTGGTGGCTCAGCAGACTGATAACATTGTGATTAACACCAGCTGTCTGCAATTACTGTAAGTTTGAATCTCACCAGGCTCAAGGCCTTCCATCCTTTCTAAGGTAGGTAAATTGAGGACCCAGTTTGTGGGAGCAATAAACTGACTTTGTATAAATATATACAAAAGTATGAAGGCTATTGCTTAATGCATTGTAAGCCGCCCTGAGTCTCTGGAGAAGGGCGGCATATAAATCAAATAAAAAAAAAAAAAAAAGCAAGCTACCATCTGTTACATGTCTTCCTGACAGTAAAACCACAAGAATATTACATATAATCATGAACTTTGTGTTCCTGAGATGTTGAGAAATTGGTTGTCCACACCCTCCTCACTAACAATTGCTTTCAGCTCCTTGGAAGGTATAAATGTTATATCCTATTTACTTGCTTAATTTTTTCACCCCATATGCTTCTACTGAGTTGCTTTAAGCCTTGAAAAGCTCACAAGTGACTGAGAAAACAGTACACTTTTGACAATAGTATCTAGGTATTGTTTCTTGCTTGATTATTCTTCATATTTCATGTAATTTCTTCCATAATTGCAGACAAACAACAGCAGCCATAAACAACAATAGGTAAAACATTTAGAGGAAGCTAAAAGGCAGCACAATTTATGTTCTTAATTATGTGTTCATTCCAACAGTTAATTTCCTGTTAATTCTGAAGAGGAATTCAGCAATATTCAAAATGTAGTATTTCATCCATTTAGAAAGTCTTTGCTCAGCCTAGGAGCATTTGACTGCTATCTAAAGGTTGCCAGATTCGTTATTTCAAACTAATCTTTCTTTAAAGACACCCCTGTGAGGCATTCTTGAGTGCTTCCATCTTAATCACTTCAAAGCAAATAAGAACCACAGATGATTTAAAGTTCTAGGCACATCTGAACCTCATGATTGTATAACCCTTGGCTGAGAGGAGAATAAAAGACTTCAGGGAATATGAACAGATTGTAAGCAGAAGAAGAATACAGGTGTCTTACATCAGACAAAAATTAACTCACTCATTTTGGAAGTAGGAGAAAGATTTAGCTGGTGTTATAAAATATTTTACTTAAGGAAAAGATTTGTTGTACTAAGAAAGAAAAAACAATGTTTATCTTAGGGCCAATGGGAGAAGTACTTGAAGTGCATTTCATTTTCTTTTTGAAAAAACATTACATTTCTGGAATGACAGATTTTCATAGTACTATGAATGTGTGTGTGTTTAATACAATACCAGTACTTTTGTATTCCTGCAATTATATTTCAGTATGAGGTTGTGATATTTGATGCCGTACCTGCAAGAGAAGATGTGATGAAGTAGAACAGGGATGTCAAACTGGTGGCCCACAGGCCAGATACATCACACACAAATCACACCCACCCTAACTCCGCGAAGGCAAAAAACACCACAATACATCACGTGACATGAACATCACACGGCAAGTTTGGCACCTGGGAAGTAGAACATCTAAGTCAAAGTTTCTAAAATGTTTGCAGCTTTTAAGATATGTAGACTTTACCTCCCAGAATTCCCTAGCTGGGTGAGAAATGCTGGGTGTTGATATCCACACAATTTAAAGTTGTCAAGTTTGAGAAACTGACCTACTGGGGAGACTACATTGCTAAGCGAAGCCATCAGTTTCTTCTGTACTTTGTGCGGGTCAAAAGTTTGGCTTCTCATTGGACTAATGTTTAATATCTGTGAATAAAGTCTGGTAGTATAATATTAATGAAAGCTTTGCCAAAAGCTGTAATTTAAGAAGTAATTTGTCTCCCTGGAATTTTCCATTTTTCTACTGTTGGCATTTTTTCCTATTACCCCTATGTGCCAGGGAACATGGCACATTGTTTGGAGAGATTAAAACAGGTGTATGGATGCCAGTTATTGATGTTTCTGTTGGTGATGCAGAAATGCATTTTGAGATTCACATAGTTCATTTATCGAGATAGAGATTTTGGTGCTTAAGAGAAGGGCGAGAAGAATATTCAAACAGCATTAAAGGCAAAAGTACTGCCAATGTGATTCTCTTTGATGATATCTTTCCTGATTATTTTTGTTATAGGTCCGTGATGGCGAAACTATGGCACTCGTGCCACAGGTGGCACACGGAGCCATATCTGTGGGCATGTGAACGTTGCCCTAGCTCAGCTCCAGCGTGCATGTGTACACCAGCCAGCTGATTTTCAGGCCTTTTGGGCCCACCAGAAATCGGGAAACGGACCATTTCTGGCCTCCGGGAGGGTGGGAAAGGCCATTTTCGCTCTCCCCAGGTTCCTAAAAATCCTCTGGAGCCTGGGGAAAGCAAAAACAGGCCTACCGGGCCCACCGCGCCATCGCGTGCCAAAAGAGGGGAAAGCGCAGGGGGAGTCTCACGGGAGGGTGGGGCAAATTGAATTATGGGTGTGGGCACATGCACGCTCAACCCCCTGCGCTCCCCCCCACTTTTCGCAGCTTACAGTAGGGTTCTTTCTCCTATGAGAATCTAATGCCTGACAATCTGAGGTAGAGCTGAGCACTGGGGAAAGGCTGCAAATACAGATGAAACTTCACTCGCCTGCTCCTCACCTCCAGCTGTGTGGCCCAGAGTTGGGGATCCCTATTATATATTGCCCAAATAGGCCATAGGCTCTGTTGCCTGCTTGCCAATGGTGAGGGATCCATTAATAAACTGCAGTGGTTCATGAGACATCAGGCAAGATTGGAAGAAGCAGATTGGCTTTCTCAAAATGGCTGTCCTTGATCTGGTTAGAATGATTGTGTGTGGCCAGATTCAATAGTAAAGAACTACAAGTAGTCATTTAACAACCAAAACTGGGACCAGCACTTGGTCACTAGGTTGAAAATGATATGAACATGATTTTGCATATAGTTTTACTTCAGCTTTCCTTTTACCCCACTCCCTGCTCTTAGGAATGCTCACCATGGCACTGGAATAATTTAGCAAGAAAGAGATTAGTATTTATATTTACATTCAGTGTAAAGGACGGGATTACAACAGAGTAATCAGGCAAACAATAGGGAAAACACGTAGAAAGAAATGCACTAGCACTGGCTGTTTGCCTAGCATGATTGCAGCTCTGAGCCCTGAGCTGCTTGGAAAGAAAACAATAGCGGAAGGTCCTAAAGTAATTACGGTAGTCTTATCAGTCACAAGCAGAACCAGCTAGTTAAGATCACAGACCTGAGCTTGCCCTTAGCACCTTTTTGGGGAGGTCTACGGGGAGAAAAGCAGCTCAGGAAGAGATTACTTTTTAAAGCAATCTCTCTGCTGTGCCAAGATGGGAAAAGCAAAGCAAAGCAGGCACAGGACAACACATATTACTGCAACTGACCAATGTGAACACATGGCTGAGAGATGGCATTGGTGGTCAAGTTACTTTTTCATCATCATAATTTTAAATGGTACTGCTTAAGAGAATTGCTAAGTGAGGTCTACCTGTATGACTGAGTTAGCAATAGCACTTCAACTTATTTACTGCTTCACAGGGCTTTACACCCTCTCTAAGTGGTTTACAGAGTCAGTATATTGCCCCTAACAATCTGGTTCCTCATTTTACTGACCTCGGAAAGATGGAAGGCTGAGTCAACCTTGAGCTGGTGAAATTCGAACTGCTGAACTGCCGAACTGCTGGCAGCTGGCAGTCAACAGAAGTAGCCTGCAGTACTGCATTCTAACCACTGCACCACCACGGCTCAGTGGTTAGTGGCGCAGAGTTAGTGGTTGACTAGGTTAATTATAATATTTGAATGGCCCTCTGAGTCTTTTACTTTGCCTATATTTTGAACTATTAACTGAGAATATTAAAGGCACTACTGTAAATCTCAGTGATCTAGCTTATAACTGTACTATTGTATGCCACTCAGAATCATTTCTCATGAAATGGGCAGCTTTATAAATTTTCTAAATACATAATAAACTAAGGGGAAACCTCTGCTGGTTATCTGAATTGGTGAACACATTTTAAATTTTCTCACAATGGCTCCATTGCTTTGGACAACTGGATGGAAGTTTATCTTTTTGCTTACTGACTTATTTTCTGCTACTGTATTGCCCTTCCGACTTGGAGAAGACCTGAAATGAAAGGTTTCTTTGATGTTTCCAAAATAGAACAAAACCCAATGGAGTGAATTTCAGGTGGATTAAAAGGCCAAGGCTTCACCAAGTGTGTGTCCTCTGGATTTTAAGCACAGTCAGTGGGTTTTTATACTGAATCAATAGCACCCAATTTATTTCATCTGATGGATGACTAGATTTCCCTCCTTTATCAAATCTAAGATTTCTGTACTTAGATTATCTGATATTTTTGTAGTAACAATCTGTAAAAGGAGGGTCATCACCAGAGATTGGGGTCAGTTCTTCAAATATCAGGTTACTTATCTTTCTGGGATTTTTTTCTAACCTGCACCAAAAAAAAATTAGTTGTGTCATTCACCAAGGTCAGGTTGTTTATTAGAATTCATAATTCTTGTCATTCTTGTCAGTTAGTTCCTTTGGTTGGAAATAAATGCCACACAAGACTTCCAATGCTTGTCAGTTAGGGTCTCTGCAGTAGCAGTGCAATTTCCCCCTTCAACATGTTTTCACTTAGAATTTCTGATGGACCTCCAGGGAGATGCTCATGCCCAGGTTATTCTCATTCAATTTATTGGCATGGACATTTGTTTTTAGAAGTGCTGCAGCAATTGCATATAATGAAGTTGGTAATTACATTTCTCTCATGTGAATGGTAACATGGCCCATGGCACAATTAAGTTTAACTTTAGAATTAAAGGAGGAAAAGAAAGAGTTGCTGACAGCTACATAATCTTAAATTCTCAAAGTGACATTGATTAGAAGAGATGAATGGAAGTTAAAAAGCAAAGATAAAGTGGCAAGCAATTGACACATGGATCCCATGCCTGAAAACTGCCACTTCCCCAAAAGTGTGCCCAGCCCCCATTTGGTCAATTCTTGAATACTGAGATTACACTATCATTTTTCTGTTAACCAAATTGATTTGAACACTCTGAACAGTTTTATGCTTTCTGAGGGCGAATTCACCATTTGGGAATCTCAAGGAATGAACACTTTAGATTATATATGACTATCTAATGGCTACATTTCTTTGCAAAGTTTTTAGAATAGCTTTTCATTCAGGGAATGATCACCTACCATTACTTTCTTTCGAAAGTCTGAAGAAATTGAGCAGAATCAACAGCAACATCTTAATATATTCTGTTTTATCATAGGTATCTGTCAGCCTTACCAGATAGACCATATAGAAGGCCCAACCTGTTGTAGCCTGTTGGCCGCCTACCCTTCCAGAACTGAATCAGTCGAGGAGGAGGCATGGGAGTCAGGATCATTATCAAGGCAACCTGAGAGCTCCAAGGGGGAAAAAGGGAATGGAGCTGTCAGAGAAAAATACAGAGGTGGAGCCTGGGCCGTCCATCAGCCCTCAGATGGAGAGTCAACTGCCCCCAGGTCTGGAGGTGGCTGATGAGGAAGAGGAGGAACAGCTGGATCCAGTGCCTGACGCTCGGATGCACAGAAGGCAGAGGAGAGGAGAGCAGTGGAAATCTGTGGGCCGATCCTTGGGATGGAAGAGCCACTGCTGCTAGGGAATCCCCACCCTAGTTCTGGGGATAAAAGGCAGGGGGCGGAGATGAATAGATGTGGCAGACAACTATTTATCTTCTAGCCGGATGGACTTGTTAGCCTGCTCTGTGTGTGTGTGTGTGTGTGTGTGTGTGTGTGAGAGAGAGAGAGAGAGAGAGAGAGAGAGAGAGAGAGAGAGGGGGAGGGGGGCTTGCTCTCTCTTATCTGATTATTTGCTAAGCAGTATCTCATTGCTCGGTCTCACAAAGCACTGCAAGATCGTGGACTAGTATGGACAGGTAGGCTGTCTTTGTCTGCAACTTAGTTCTTTGTTCTGCCTCACAAACTGTCCATCTGAAGCAGTCCCAACTTGCTGCAAATGACATTCTTAGTTTTGAAGTCAAAAAAGTCCAGAAGTGCAGCTCCCAGCCATACTTGCCCTGGATTGCTGTTGGGATAGAACATCCTTCTTGTCTCTTTATCTGGTGGATGAAATTTATGATGGATGAAGTCAGCACCCAAAGAAAATCACTATCTACTTTGGCACTCCTCATTCTTCCTTTCTCTTCTTTCTCTTCAATCAAGTAGAGGACAGATTGCTTCGGCCAGAACCCTAAAGGGATCATTTGAGAAGAATTTTGGGAATCCAGCCAACAAGAGACAGTGGATGACTAACCTCACCCCATCCTAAAGTGAATGGGTCTATGAATTGCTGGCAAGGAAGAAACCAGAAGCTGTAATATCCGATGGAACATGGAAGGTATACAGAAAGTGAATGTTTCATTATTCATTTCTGTCTGAGGTGCTGCAAAAGGATAGAATGAGACATGGAATCACTTGCCATTTCTCCTAAATTCTATGATTTATCATCTACCTGTCAGAGAATAATTAGCAAAGCTGTTTAGATATCTTATGGGATGGACTCATGAACCCACCTACATATAAGGGGTTGTGTTCTCAGTTCTGATTTATTATGAAATTGTATTGTCAAGGCAAGTCTGTGATAGTGGCTTTTTAAATTCATTTTATATGCTTATATTTTAAAAGTCCTATAATTGTCAGAATGGAGAGGAGCTATTTCAAATTCCTTCTTGCATAAAGTTTTGCTGGACTGAATCCACATAAATTATATCTCTGTCTATCTGTCTGTCTGCTATCTATCTATCTATCTATCTATCTATCATCATCTGTATCTTCAGGAACCTTAAATGCCAACATCTGGAAGAGAAGAGTTTCAGGCTAAGTATTCACGTATTGTGCTAAATTGTAGCTTGTTAACCATGATTTTAGTAATTAAATCACAAGTATCTGTGTTAATTCTACATACTATGGCACATCATTTACCCAACCACAGTGGGAAGGTCCATCAGTGCATTAAGCCAGAATCAAAAAAGCCATATTTATGGTGAATCAGGCCAAAAAGATCAGTGTAGTATTCGTGGAAAATGTATATAAGGATAATAATATTTGCATAGAACAATTAAAATGCACACAGAGATTACATTCTGCTGGAAAATGCTCTTTCTTGGTTCTTGTTGACATTTTGGGATGAATTACTATAGTAATTGTCTAATTAAAGTTCCCTCTGGAAGACATGAGGGTGTCTAATCATGTATACTTTCTCTTAAATGATATAAGATACCTTATCTTCTGAATTGAAAATGAACTTAGTCAGCATCTACGTCCAAAACAGCTTATGTAGTTTTCATTACAGGAGAAAGAGAAGCTATACCTGAAATAACTTAGAACTCTGCAGATTGGCATGTCTCAGACTTTGGTGTTCAGGTGTTGCTGGCTGCACTTACCATTCAAATGCTTCTAGTTTGAGAAGCCTACCTTTGTCTCTCTGAAACTTCCAGCCAACAAGGATAAAGTTGATAAATTTATAATCCAGAATCATATGGGGATCCAGGTTTGAAAACTGGGGCTAGAACCTGGGGCCATTTAAGAATAAATTTAGGGTAGACAAAAGGAACTGATGGATGTAACTCATTGATATGATTCAAAAGGAGAAATTAGACAAATTCATAGTAACTAAATAAAATTCATAATTAATTGACGGAGACAATATCTGTTAAAAATCAACATTAAAATTACTAACGATCCAAGAGGATTATATATTACTAAAACTGACCAGCAGAACCACACCATGATTTTGGGGTATGCAATGATTTGCAGATAGATAAAGATAAGGGAATTCACTGGTCATTGCTGACTTTAGGGTTGGTATTCATCTCTGTTGTTTCAAGACCATTTAGCCAATGCTTGCCAAAGACATTTCTGCGCTCATGTGGCCAGCATGACCTCACAGAGTGCTCTTTCTTCCTAGTGAGGTGGTACCTATTTACAGATAGATAAGGGGTAAATAATTAACACATAGCTAAGTCTCTGCAAGGTTTGCCTTGGCAGCTGCCAATTTTATATAACAAACATAAATTGAAACAAAGGCTTTAACATGAAAGAAGTTGGCTGTGATGGAGGATCAACTTCCATTTTGGCCCAAAAAGTCAAGAGAGTGGTCATAGTCTAACTGAAGTTCTGCTATTTTTCTTATAGTTAGCACATGTGCAATTTCTGGAAGAGAAGTTTTGAGACCTCACACCTTTCCTCTTAACAGCCTCAACCTAAGTACTGCAGGTATGCCCTAACCAACTATGGGAAATAACATGTTGTTCCCTATAGATAGCAATAGTCTTTATGACATGCTCCTGTTTAACCATTCTCCGATCTGGGATATGGTACCCTATTCCTTCCTTTCCCTCTGACTGCCCCAGTTTTTCCCCTTCTCTAGCAATTAGGATTTTATTATGGAAAAACAACTTCACTAGGTTTGAGTGGTACCTTTTGGGTTATAATACTGGCCAAAATTGTGGAAACCTTTTGGGAAAAGTGTATTTTCTAAAACTAGAATAACACTAATAACTAAATAACACCACTAAAACTAATAACACCACTTTTTTTTTTTGGGGACTAGTACCATAAAATTACCATATATCAATGGAAAGATAATTTAATCAAGAATGTAATGCAATAATTTTTATGAAGGATTTGCTATTAGAATAGCAGTTACAGTATAAAGAAGAAAAGTGAAACATGTATAAAAAATGAGATATACAAAAATTATCACCATGTCAGTTAATACTTAGTTGGGTAACCTTTAGCATGAATTACAACGCCTCACAACGTCTTCCCATGGAGTGAACCAAGTCTTTTTAGTTCTGCAGCTGTTATAATGTGAAACCAAGATTGAATGATTGCTTCTATTAACTGGGTTTTATTGCTGGGTTGCATTTGACTAACAAGTTTCTTTAGTCAGCTCCATAGATTTTCAATTGGGTTAGGATCTGGGTTATTCCAGGCCATTCCAGCAGTGGAATATGATTATCTTGAAACTCAAAAAAAAAAAAAAAAAAAAAAAAAAAAAGGTGGTGTTAGCCATCAAATCTCAAAAATACACTTTCCCCAAAAGGTTTCCACAATTTTGGCCACTACTGTAGCCATAGCGGCCACATCTGAAAGGTAAGAGTGATGTGTGGAATTTAGCAAGATGGCAGGATACAGGGCTGATACGCACATGCATTGGTCTGGAATGGAAATAACAAACTTTGGCAACCGGAAGTTATAGTCAGAATGGAGAATCATATTGATCCATCTCCATTATCATAGAATTTAGGGAAGAAGCCCAAGGCTGTTTTTGGGAGAATGGGCAGGAGGGGACTGACTTGTCACTTTACAGTCTAATACAGGCTCCACTTGCAGCCTGTTGGATGATGAAAAGTTAAGGAACAGCCATTCTGTTGCCTTATCCATTGTCTCAATGGAACAGGTTGATGCAGGCAGCTATCTGGATGGGAGCCACGGTGTGCTTACAACCAAGTAGCACTTTGCCAATTGAACATCATGATGTAGTGTACTTGTGCAGAGAATTCAGTTTGAAGAAGATTCTGCAGCTGTCTCATATGCTAGAGTGGCTGTGGTCAATATTGCTTTATTTTCCTCTTTTTATTGTACTTGGCAGCAGGAGCCTTTGAAAGAGAGGAAAGCAAACAGATGGTAAGCCCCAAAGATAGAAGGCTCTGAGTCACTGCTCAGCTAATGCTTCCGTTTATAACTTTCTCAATTTCCCTCTTTTTTTCAAGCTGTTTCAAAACAGCTGTAATGATTTCTATCCTTTTATCCTAAAAAGTGCAAATTAAGGCTGTGCACATGTGATAATATTGGTTTAATTTAGGGCCAGTCCCAAACCTGCACTTTTATCCCCCTCTCAAAATATATCCACACCAAACAACAGATTTACTTATTTAACTCCCAGCTGCACCAGCTGTTCACCAAGCTTTTTTTTTTTTGTTATTCCTATATCAATTCCAAAAGCTCAAAGCAGTTTGTTATAAGTAGAGTAAGAAAATCCATTTAAACAAGAAAATGGGCATGACATTTACGCCTTTCATGAAGCTAAAAGTAATGCCATATAATATCTTAGTTTTACTGACTTAAGGTAGGATAATGGGTTTATGGTTCTTTTTCCCTCTGATACCAAAATAACTCAAGTTCATGGGATCCTGACCCCATGAAACAGAGGATAATAAATAAATAAATAAATAAATAAATAAATAAATAAATAAATAAATATTATTTATCCTCATAAATAAATAAATAACTTTATTGTCATTGTATGTGTATACACAGTATACCCATACAACAAAATTCACTTAACACTCAAAGACCAGGTCTAACACACATAACAATCCCCAAACACACTCCCACCCACCACAATTCTCCACCCCTAAACCACCCAAACATCCACACAACAGACCAAGTAATACTGTCCAACAGGTCACTGATGGTGGCCCTTTAGTTCATTGTTGAACATAGCTTTGGGATAAAAACTATTCAGAAAATGTATGGTCTGAGTTTTAATTGTTCTGTATTTTCTGCCAGAAGGCAACAGTACAAAAAGATTGTAAGCAGGATGGGAAGAGTCTCTGAGAATGTTATGCAACTTTCTCAAACAGCAAGATTCGAAGATGTCGTCCAGGGCTGGTAGCTGGAATCTGATGATATTCTGGGCAGTTTTAATGATTCTCTGTAGAGCTTTTTTGTCCGCTATAGAGCTGCTCCCATACCATGCAAGAATGCCGTATGTCAGGACACTCTTAATGGTGCTGCAATGGTAGACAGAAGTAGATGCTGAGATAGATTTATTTTCCTGAGCATTCTCAGGAAGTACAGCCTCTTCTGTGCCTTCTCCACAAGCATGTTAGCATTCATAGTCCATGAGAGCTCCTCCAAGATATAAGTGCCCAGAAATTTAAAACTACCCACCTCTCCACCTCCTCACCATTTATGTACAATGGTAGATGTACATCTCTCTTCCTCCTGAAGTCAATTATAAGTTCTTTAGTTTTTGTGATGTTAAGTGTGAGATTATTTTCATTACACCACAATGTCAGCCCTTGCTTGATAAGCATTGGTTTTTACTACTCCGCAAAGTGATTCATAACCCAAGTGTTGTACTTTGGTCCACAAAACTCTGCAGCAATTGGCGCTCAATGTACAATCATTTTCAGTATTTGGAGTCACTTGTTGACTGCGATCAGTGACTATGCTATGCGTAGGGTTGGACATTGGCTGGCTTTATACAATGCATGAACCATAAAGAGGCCAACCCAGGGGTGCTATTCAGCAGGTTCTGACAGGTTCTGGAAAACCGGTAGTGGAAATTTTGAGTAGTTCAGAGAACCGGCAAATACCACCTCTGGCTGGCCCCAGAGTGGGGTGGGAATGGAGATTTTGCAATATACTTCCCCCTGGAGTGGGGAGGGGAAATGGAGATTTTGCAGTATCCTTCCCCTTCCATGCTCACCAAGCCATGCCCACCAAGCCACACCATGCCCACCAAGCCACGCCCACAGAACCGGTAATAAAAAAATTTGAATTCCACCACTGGCACCAACCACATTGTAATTTAATGCATTACATCCCATTTGTGCTTCAATTTATTTAACGACTCCCCAAATTGGGTTGAGTAAACCATTTTTGAAGCAAGAGTGGTTAGTGTGTCGTACAATTGTATTCTACATTACCATTGTCTTGTTGTGGAGATACCATCTGATAAAATAAAGGTGGAATATAAGGTGACAAGGATGATGACAGTGATACAATAAATCTGGCAGGGTCAATTCTGTAGAGTGTAGCCTGGGAGGAGTAGATCCATGTATGTAGACTGCAAAAGGCTACAGATCTATCCTTGGTCAAGTATTCTACCAATATTAGGTATCCGTTGAAAAAGACATTGGATAGGAAGATTATTAATTCAAGGACACACCTGTTTTTAAAGAAGGGGGGAAATCTCTATCTGTTTTCATAAAGTATAAGAGCTAACCACAAACGAGGATTTTCAAGAGGCTGTTACATCAACACTAGTAATTAGGCACTAACATGATAGCAGGGACAGCTGGAAGAAATCATTTTTGTCTTCATGACTTTTGTTGAAAGATGGCATAACAGATGCAACTAGATCTTATGAGCTTTCAAATGAATAACGAAAGCTGGGGATAAACTTTAGAGAAACACAACAATCACATTTTACACTTTTATTTGGGTTCTGAATGACACTACAGATAAAGTACTTTAATCAAATACAGGAAGAACAGGTTGCTGTGGACTTCCCCCCAGATACAACAGACAGAGTTAATTTGAAAAAGAAATTCCTGTTAGAATGTTCATATGAAAACACCATTTGTAGATCTTGAACACCAAAATTCTATGTAGACTAAATATTATTGGAGGCAATCCAAGCTATAAGTCACTGCCCCTATTCTGTCTCCCTTTGATTGTAACAGGAACATTTGTGGTGACTTACAATCTAGCTGTTGAACTGCTCCATTATCTCAAAGTGGTCTCACCAATGGACTGCTCACTTCAGTGGAATTTATACAATTACCGCCTGAAGAGAGATTGCATTAACAACAGTGTTTGATAGGTATTCAAATGTCCTGATCTGTAAAGATGATCTGATTTCCCTCTTCCAATACAGCATAGAGCTGATTGGGGGAAAATTCTTATGCGTGGAGGTTTTGCATTGTCCACTGGCATCTGCATAGAGACCCATGACTGGGGAAAGCTGGTCTAGATCACATAGAAAAGCTCTTAAACTCTTCAGCACATAAGCTTTAATGTCTAGAATTAAACACTATTTGTACGAATCAGCCAGAATGGAATCATGGTCTAAAGCAAATAAGCAATAGAGAAACTAGAAAGGATTAAGTTCTTACGATATCTAGATTCAATACTGCTACCAAACACGTATAAGAACAATTCATAATATATCGTACAAGCTTATACAGCAATATATGTCAATTGGCAACACTGTACAGTATGAAATCTAAAGTGCGCAATTCTCAGCTTGAGGTGGGAAAAAACCAGCAAGATCATTCAAAAGGCAACACAACTACAGACACAGTTTTATCTCTTTTTCCCCCTATTTTGCAAGTTTACAATGAGTCACTAGTACATAAAGTTATATATGTTCAATCAAATCATATTACATTGCATTTGTATCTTCAAGTATTTTGAGAGAGTGTAAAACAATATTGCTTTACAAACCCAGGTGGCCATGTTGCTTTTTAGTTAAAGCTAAAACCCAATGTTTAAACAGGGTTGTAACTGGAAATTGTTCCAGGATGTGAAACTGAGGAATGACAGATTTCATTTCCTCCAAGCTAGCCTTCCCTGACACAATAGCCTCATGATGTTCTCTAATGCAGCATCCATCATCTCAAACCACTGGCCATAATGGCTAAGACTGATGGGGTTTGCAGTCCCAAACATTTGGAGGGCAACACATTAAGGAAATCTGCCTGAAATATGGCTGATCTTGCATCCATAAAAACTAGATGGACCTTCATTGTGTTTCCTTAAAAGAGGTATATGAACTGTGGACAGAATACTGATTATCATAATCACACATTTATATTAAAATAGCACTCTGTTATATTTTGAAATTCCATAACACTATATAAGATAAACTGGTAGTAGTATTCCCATACAATTGTTAGGGGCTAAGCTTAAAACCCAGTAGCATGGTTGAATCCATTTACAAATTACATTAGAAATAATTCAGGGCAGATATTTTCTGCTTTGTATTTATTATCTTAGTTGTTATGCTAGGCCAATTCTAAGAGCAACGTAAATAGTAGTTAAGAACTGTCTAAGAGCTTAGGTGTGGGAAACCAATTTCAAATAAATGGATTCAATGTCTTGGACACATCATTCATAAGATCACATAGATCTACTGGGACATTAGCAGCCAGTCTCTGAAAGGAAATGTGGTCATAGCAGCAGTTACAAATATCACATGACAAGTAAAAGTTATTTTCAACTCTTGTGCCTCCTCCAAAGATCAACAGCACTGGATGTCTTCTCAAACTCATGTCTCCGCACGAAGTTCGACCGCCAATCCTTAGAACCTGCTGTGGATCTTTGCTGTTACTTGAACTTCCTTACCAGTGGACTGGCCTTTTTAGAACCTAAAATATTCATATTTTCTTCAGTAGCTGTGAGAAATATAAGTACTGTAATAAAATTAATTATTCTGAAGTGCACCCTTTTTTTTGGAGAAGGCTCCAAACACAACCCTAATTTTACTCCCAGATAGCAGTCTGGAAAGATTGTGCTTTTATTTAGCTAGGTCATATGGGAAAAATCACTTGGAATAGCAGCATTTTGTGATATCACTATTTTCAGTTTGTTTTCTTATACACAGACATCTCTTGAGGTTCTGCAGTACTAGACTCTGGAGATATACAAGATAAAAGGACATGTAAAACAAACATTTCTTTTTAAGAATTTATGTGGGTTTATGTCTCAAAAGAAGCATTCTTAAACATTAGATGCATTTCATCTAAGGAAAAATAAAATATTTCATTATTATATTTATTATTTGTCCCTGCAGTTTTTAGAACCCATATAAAATAAAAAATCTATATTTTACAAAATAGGATCTTTTTAATATATATATTTATATATTTATATATTTCTTTTGTAAAATTAGATGTATTTAAGTACATCTGAACGTTGCATGTAAATTAGAAATTCTGTTCTAACAGAGTAAAAAAAAAAGATAAAAGTTACTCAGTTTTAATATGCATTTTTGCATTTTGTTTTTATGCTGCCCCGCAATCTGTGGCCCTTTGGGAACCATTGTTCTATTGGCTATTTTTAACAAAAGGAATTATTTTTACTACTCACACTGATCTTTAGAGATGAGATTGTGAATATATATATGTATGCTTGATATGCAAAAATGCAGCCTTTTGTATACTATCTTCCTGGAAAAGAAGTTTTTGCAAACTCAGAGGGGAGAAGACAACTTTTTAAAAGGAGCAATGTTCTTGATTTTAAATTGTACTCTACTTTGACGCCACAATATAGAAAGAGAATCACTTTGGAACAAACTACAAATACATTCACCACAGTTTGTGACAACTTAATTGTCTACCTAGAGGTACTTCAGAAGGATATGGCAGATTATAGGATTATAAATCTTGCCCAAGGCGTTCTATTTCTTCAATCAGAAAATCAATGTCTTGGTGAGCTGCTGCTGGATTGGAGATAACCATGCGGAAAAAATTGACCTTGTCTCCCAGGGGCTGATAGCTGACCATTGTGGTTCCATACTCCATCATCCGAGCTTTAATTACTGGTGCCACCTTCAAAGATAAAAGATAGAAAGCAAATCAATACTGCACCATCGTGTCCTTCTGATTCTTCTAGTGATGCATTCTGGGAAGGTCTTTGGCGTGAATATACAACACTACTCAATAGAATGAGGAGCTCTTCAAATTCATTCAGCCTGGTTTTTGAGATGAATAAATTAATAGAAGTTACCATATCATGGCAATCCATTTCTGGAAACTCACCAAGTCCAAAAGACCTCCTCCTGCAATAGTCTAAAATTTAGTACATAAATTGGCAATCTTGCATAATCCTGGACACCACAATTCCATCAGATCTGAATGTTAATGTTAATGATCTGAAGACTGCCAACATTTCTGTGAGATTTCAGAAAATTTGGGTAAAATTTCACATCATTTGAAAAAACTTTCATGAAGTTTCAGAATTTTAATGTGAGATGTCAAAGTATTTTAACATAGTTTTCAAAGTTCACCAAGATCTTTGATCATAAAGTTCCTAATTTCTGCTCTATATTGTTCACCAAGACATGTGACTTTGCTTCAGTAGCATCTACACAAAGATAGGAAATATTGTGTCCTCTAGAGAGTTTTACCTCCCATTAACCTCAATTTAATTATTCAATGGTCAGGACTGAGGAATTTTAGGCCAAACATCTGTGGAAGAAGTACCAGAATGCTGATTCTTTCAAGATGAATTTAACACAAATCTTCATTGTGAGGTTGTAAATCTCTGTCTTCATTCTCCACTGCCACTAATGGGCTGGGGAGTAATAAAAATATAATTTGTTTCATTTTATAATCAGGACTACCCTATCTTCCATAAACAGTGCAAGCTGATCAATTAACTGGTAAGGGTTCCCTCTCTATTTAGAAGAGATTTGATAATTCTGAGGCACCACCCAGATACAGATGGCGGTCCTTAAAATTGCATAACAGAAATAGATTTCATTCTGTTCTGTTTTTTCTGTTCTGTTCTGTGCTCTCTTTTACCTTTGAAAGACGGTTCACTCTTTCTTCATTATCTTCTGTATTCCGCAAACTGGGAGGCACGTACCAGAAGCAAACATTTGTGTGTTGAGGCTAATGGAAGAACAATAATGGCAGTAAGCACTGTGTTTTCACTTTTCCCCAGGGTTGCCTTTCCTATGATTGTGATCACTTGAAGTGTTTTTCTTGTTTATTGACTTTGGTGCAGCACAGTAAAAATCACTAGCATTGTAATCAATGCATCTACAAATATTTCTTGCATCTTATGCTGGGGAAATCATGTTTCGCTCCAAAAATCTGTTTTCTTAGTGAAAATGGTCTGGGTCACACTAATGGTTAATTTTATCATACATTAGAATTATCTGATCTGTGTTTGTAGTTCACTGCCCATTACATCAGATGCATGTATACTATTTTGTGCAATTCCTGCACGATAAAGTCGCTCGGATTCGGGAAGGCTTGGACTCCGACTCGGCGAGTCCGGGGGAGGAGACGAGGGCAGGTCTTGAGAATATTATCTGGGAGGAGTTTGATCCTGTGGCTCCCAAGGATGTGGACAGGGTTCTGGGTAGGATTAGTGCCGCAACATGTTTATTGGACCCGTGTCCCTCCTGGTTGGTACTGGCCTCCCGGGAGGTTACACGAGGCTGGCTCCAGGGGATTATAACTGCTTCTCTGAGTGAGGGTGCCTTTCCCGCTGCCTTGAAAGAGGCAGTGGTGAGGCCCCTCCTCAAGAAGCCTTCCCTGGACCCGGCTGAATTAGTTAACTACCATCCGGTCTCCAACCTTCGTTTTGTGGCGAAGGTTGTTGAGAGTGTGGTGGCACGACAACTGCCCAGGCACCTGGATGAAGCTATCTATCTAGACCCGTACCAGTCGGGCTTCAGGCAGGGGCACAGCACAGAAACGGCATTGGTCGTGTTAGGTTCAGCTTGCTGTTTACTCCTAACTTGTTGGTCAGGCAATATATCTGTTTCTTTAAGAAACAACTGAGCCACGTAATCAGGGTTTGCTGAACCCTGTAATTAGGCTGCAGTGCATAAATAGGCAGCACAGAGAAGCGTTCGTTCTTTTCTGGATCTTCCTGGTTCTTCCTAGTTCTTCCTGAGTGATACCTGTTTGTATCCTGTTGCTTACTGAGTCTATTATATGGTACTGTATACCAAGAGTTACTAAAGTCTGTTTGCTTTGGTAAGGGAAGATACTTACTGGACTGATATTACTGTTTATGACCTTGGACTGTTTTACTTACACCAAGACGGCTTGTTACTTGTAGATAAACTATTTTTTCTCACAGGAGCCGCACGTTTATCTCCTTCCCTGTGTGTTTCTGCTCTGCTCGTTGCACAAGCAACAAATACTTTTTACACACACCCTAACAGGTCGCGTTGGTGGATGATCTCTGGAGGGCCCGGGACAGGGGTTGCTCCTCTGTCCTAGTCCTATTAGATCTCTCAGTGGCTTTTGATACCATCGACCATGGTATCATGCTGCAGCGGTTGAGAGGGTTAGGAGTAGGGGGCACCGTTTTGCGGTGGTTCTCTTCCTTCCTTTCCGGCCGCTCGCAGTTCGTGTTGGCAGGGGGGCAGAGGTCGACCTCGAGGCATCTCACATGGGGAGTGCCACAAGGGTCGGTCCTCTCGCTTCTTCTGTTCAACATTTATGTGAAGCCTCTGGGTGAGATCATCTGTGGTTTTGGGGTGAAGTGTCACCTGTACGCTGATGATACTCAGCTGTACATCTCCACCCCAGACCACCCCAACGATGCCCTTGATGTGATGTCTTGCTGCCTGGAGGCCGTACGGGCCTGGATGGGGAGGAACAGGCTCAGACTCAACCCATCCAAGACCGAGTGGCTGTGGTTGCCGGCGTCCCGATATAGTCAGCAGACGCCATCGCTGACTATTGGGGGTGAATCTTCGCCCCCCACAGAGAGGGCTCGCAATCTGGGTGTCCTCCTGGATGCACGGCTGTCTTTAGAAGAGCACATGACGGCCGTGGCCAGGGGGGCCTTTTATCAGGTTCGCCTGATCCGCCAGTTGCAGCCCTTTCTGGACCGGGACGCCTTGCGCACGGTCACTCATGCCCTTGTCACCTCCCGGCTGGACTATTGTAATGCTCTCTACATGGGGCTCCCCTTGAAGAGCACTCGGAGTCTCCAACTGGTCCAGAATGCGGCCGCGCAGGTGGTTATGGGCGCAACCCGTTGTGCCCACGTGACACCCCTCCTGCGCGAGCTGCACTGGCTCCCAGTGGTCTTCCGGGTGCGATTCAAGGTGTTGGTTACCACCTTTAAAGCACTCCATGGCATAGGACCCAGGTACCTTCGAGACAGTCTCCTGCCACCAATAGCCTCCCACCAACCAGTCCGTTCCCACAGAGAGGGTCTCCTCAGAGTGCCATCAGCCAAGTTATGTCGGCTGGCGACACCCGGGGGGGGGCCTTCTCTGTGGGAGCCCCAGCCCTGTGGAATGAACTGCCCCCGGAAATACGCAAGATCTCCGACCTCCGGGTGTTCCGCTGCGCATTGAAGACCTTGTTGTTCCGCCAGGCAGGGCTGTCAATATAATAATTTTAAATTGGGGTATTTTAATTTTTAGAGTTTTAAATCAGCCAAATTTATTTAATTATTTTAATTTTTAATTATTGTTGTGTCTTGTGTTTTTAAACTGGCTGTACACCGCCCTGAGTCCTTCGGGAGAAAGGCGGTATAGAAATAAAATAATAATAATAATAATAATAATAATTATTATTATTATTATTATTATTATTTCATAAAATTCTCTATTGTGATCCTATAGAAGACATAATATGGCTACCCCTCTTGAAACAGAGGGACAGAGCTAAAGTACAAAAGCATTTATTTATACATATTATAATGATGGGCATGAAAGAAAGACTGAAATAATTAACTTCTTGATGGCATTGACTTTTTGAAATGTAGCCTCTTTCTTTGAATTTCCACTGTTCTCCCTAACCAGTGAATTAGTGAATTAGCCCACTGAGCACTGGGAAGTAATCATACATAGGAACTGTTATCTGACGGATCACCTATCTTCAATCACTTGGCATGTTCTTTTCATGTACAAGTATTGACATATGTAACCATGAACCTTAATACTGATTCCTTGTAGCATGAAGATTAATTGAGAAACATTCTCATAGTTGCCAAGTACTTCTATGGTATCATGTCTCAGAGCCATCTGACCACAATAATTTGTGCAGGATATAATTGCTTGTGAATAAGTCTTGAGATCTGTCAATAACTAAACAGTAGTTAGAGTGCTAGACAAGGAATTAGAGAAATTTTAGTTCATACCCCCACTGAGCCAAAGCTTTGAGATTGTCACATTGTTGTTTTGTCTATATCTTGGCGTTATGAGGGTAAAACTGAAGAATGGAATACAGTGTAATTTCTGAAGGCATATTAATATGTCAATTAATAATAAACAAATATTAGTCGCGGTGGCACAGTGGTTAGAGTGCAGTACTGCAGGCTACTTCTGCTGCCTGCCGGCTGCCTGCAATTTGGCACTGCAAATCTCACCAGACTCAAGGTTGACTCAGCCTTCCATCCTTCTGAGGTGGGTAAAATGAGGACCCAAATTGTTGGTGGCAATATGCTGACTCTGCAAATCGCTTAGAGAGGGCTGTAAAGCACTATAAAGTGGTATATAAGTAGAAGTGCTAGTGCTATTAATATACTGATGGAAAATCTCTAACTCAATTTTTGCATGATAACTTGGAAGAGAATCCATTGGTGCATTCTCAAAAACCATTGTACCTATACACAGTACAATGGACAACTAAAACTGTACCTGCTATTCAAAAGTATGATTGAAAACATACCTTTCCATCAAACACCATTTCATAGCCTTCTCTGTTCTTAATTTTGTTATATAGATACTCTGCAAGATCCAAGCATTTGTCAATATGTGCTTCAAATCCTACAGTGCCCTGCAGAACAAAGGAAATTAAAAAATAGCATGAGTGAGTATACAAATCACACTAATTTTTTTGAAAAATAGAGCAAGCTGTTAAAAGTGGAGGGTAAATAAGTTTGTACTTTCAGATCTGTAAGATGGATGTACCATAAATCTTTGTGGGTAAACCAGACAGGAAGCATGACAAGATAAACTAAATCTACATTATTATAAGGGTGCATTAGTAGGATCTTGTAAGCCTGAAAGTACAAATGCCTCACTTCCTACTTTTAACTGCTTGCTACATTGGGGGAGGGGGCTTCCTTAGTTTCTTTAAGAGACTGCAGACCTCTGCCCCGCTTGTCTGATTGTTCCCTAGGCACAGGGGTGAAATCTAAAATTTTTTGCTACTGGTTCTGTGGGCGTGGCTTAATTAGTGGGCATGGCTTGGTGGTAAGGTGACTGGGAGGACGTGGCTTGTTGGTCAGGTGGGCGTGGCCAAGTCAATGTCACTTCTTTGCCCTTTTTTAACCTACAAAACACAACACAACACAACTGGCTCACCCACAATATAAAAGCAACTGTGCTTGACCCAAAATGGCTCCTGCAACAAGCAGGAACCTCACACAGCCACAAAAAGCCCAAAAAACCAACTTTCACACTTTACACACACACACAACACAACACAACACAACTGGCTCACCCATAATGTAAAAGCAGCTGTTCTAGACCCAAAATGGCCCCGCAACAAGCAGGAACCTCACACAGCCACAAAAAACCCAAAAAACCAACTTTCACACTTTACACACACAAAATTCCACATACAGCTTTGTTAGATTTTGTGCGTTTGTGTAGTTAGAATGAAACACTACAGAAACACACTAAATCTCAGAAAGCTGCACAAATATTATTTAATTTTAATTTATTTTTATTTTTATATAAAAGCAGCTAAATTTAAAATTTCCTAAACTTTAAATGGCTAGGTCTAAAAAAAGAACAACTAAAAAAAAACCCAATTAACTAATTTTTTAAAGCTCCCAAAGGGGAAAAAAACTTACCCAATTGAACAGGGGTCTCCAACCTGGGCAACTTTAAGACTTGTAGGCTTCAGCTCCCAGAATTCCTCAGCCAGCTTTGCTTTGCTGGCTGAGGAATTCTGGGAGTTGAAGTCCACAATTCCCTGCCTGCTTGATTGAGGCAGGGAGATTCAGTTGCTTGCTGATGCAATCGATTGCAGGGATTACAGCAAGGCGTTGCGACCAGCAGCTAAAGTAAGCAAGCTGAGGGAGGGAGGGGGAGGGATTTTTGCTACCGATTAGCAGGCAGAGCCATTTAAAAGGAAAAAAGTTTCTTTTCTTTTACATGGCTCTGGCGATCCAAGCTGAGTTGCCTGATTAGCAGGCAATTGAGCTGGGATCATCAGAGCTTGGCTGGTCAGAGCCATTTAAAAGAAAAAAAAAGGCTCTGATGATCACGCGGCTCAGCTGGGCATGGGGGATGGGGGCAGGGATTTTTGCTATCGGTTCTCCGAACTGCCTGCTGCCATCGCTACCTACTTGCCCGAGCCGGTCCGAACCAGGAGCATTTCACCCCTGCCTAGGCATCATCCCTTCTCTTCTTTCCTCAAGACCATACATGCATTCCATTACAGGAGGTCACAAATGACAACTATGTAATGTCCTTGCTTAACAACCACAGTGACAGTAACCTCACTCAACAACTAGAAGTACTAAAATTTCTGCATCTAAGTAGTGGAGTTATTTGATATTGTGCTTTATCATTATGACACTTAGCATTGGAAATTCAGGTCCCAATTATCTGCATTAAATGAGAACTGTGTAATTCTCATTTAATGCAGGTAATTGAGACCTGGGTGCAAAACCTACTTTGGAATAAGTGGACCAAAGACTACATTCTATTTGTAGAGAAAAGTAATGAGAAAATCATTGTGTCATTGGAAAAGCAACGAGAATAATGCTTCATTAAAGCATTGATTTTTGTGATGCCCTAAAATTATTACATTATGGAAAAAAAGTAATTACACATATTAATCTGATACATGGTTTATTCTTTTGACAGCTCAAAAACATAAATGAATATTCCTTCTCTTTTCTATGAATGAGTTGTGTGGATTACAATTATACAAAATGCAAAAATTAACCATTGTATAAAATTGTATATTGTACATACATATAGGAGAAGTCCTCATATACATAATTTTTGTAGTGCTTTCCTCCCTCCCCCATTTATTGATTCTTTTGGTTCTTTTTCTGGTTTTTAATTAAGTTAACAAAAACAACATAAATAATAAATACAGATGAAGACAAAACTTTTCTAGAGAGGTTTTGGAGCATGATGCCAAGGATGTTTTGGGACTTTATTAATTCTACGGCTATGTTTTCATATTTTATAATAGTTTCTTAATTTTCTGAGCTGCTGAAAATCTTTTGATTGCAGCGGGATGCACATTTGATTAGTAGATAAAATAATATAAATAAATAAAGGAGAGGAAATGATATATTTCATTTCTCCGAGTGCTGGAAGGAGTGATCTCAGTGATTGGTAAGGTTACTTCTAGAACAATGAACACTGATAGACTTGTCTTAGCTGAATTCAGCTACCGACCACCTCAGGCTGAACAATGAAAGGCTGGAGGTACTTTCATCAGCACATTGTTAACACCATGCAGATAGTGGATAGCAGATTACCGTGGATTTAATTTGTGTTAGGAATGATTTACGGATACTAGAATACACAGTGATGGAACAAAGCTCTTTATAACAAACACTACTTATTTATTTATTACTGTTTACAATAATGAACAATTTTTAGACAAATCATGTCAGAAAAATTGGAATCATTATGCAGGAAGTATTTATTTGGCAACCCCTTTTCAAATGGTCAAAGTGGTGGTCCTTTGAGGTTTTTTACAAATATGCCCCAGAAAAGAACAGGTTTTTAATTTGTCTCTCCACATCAATAATGTGCCTATTCTTAATTGTGGAGTAAAGTGGAAGCAGGTGTTCTCATCACAGTTTGCCACATCTAGTTTTAAGAATTCCTAAAACGAAATCCTTTCTATTTCCCAAAAGCTTTTAGCTTGATTACATTAAAGCATCATAATTACGATATGCTGCCAACTAGCAAGATCTGGATGACAAGCCATAATTGGATGACATCAAGTGTTTTAAGCTTGAAAGTGACACCCACTTTCTGGGTGACTTCCTGGAAAAATGCAAACGTATTTGTATCATTGTTTGTTGGTTACTCCCAGCTTTCTTCTCTTATCTGCTTCTTACAGAAACAGAGGTCTTATGTAAGAGATTGCTCAAGTTTACCTCCAAGCTGCAGTGCAGAAGGACTAAGAAGGGTTGCCTAGCAACCAACATGCAATTTCGACTTGTCCAAAGCACAATGGAGAGAGAAACAAAATGTTGACCTTTTTTTTTTTTTTAAAAAAAAATCATGTGTTAGTAGGGGAGGAAGAGGCAGAAGGGCAATGTCAGAACATAGGAATGGTTGAATTTTTTGCCAATTTCTTTGTCATTACATCTATTTTAGAAGGTACACTAGAGTTGTTGTGTTTTCGGCTTTAACATCACAGGAAACCATGATTTCCATTTTTCTGCAGTTAGAATTTGGACTGCAAAAACAGGATTGGGGCTGCATGAGGGCCCTGGGCTCAACGTGTTCCCCACTACAGAAACATTTCCTTCTAATATCATGATGGAAATTTGTAGATGGTGCATGAGTCAAATAAATTGGGAAATGGAATCAAGAAAGTAGACCCAATTTAGCTGAAGGTAAAAACCTCCTATACATACACAGCAGTATATGCTATGTTCTCAGCATGTTCTAAAGAAGTAGCATTATCAATGCCGTTTCAAGGTCTCTGCTATAGACCATTTCAATTAACACACCTGGTCTTATCTCTGAAGTTCAATATTTTTTCTTATTGCATTCTGAGATCTCTGATTTGGACTACTGTTATCCCCACAAACTTCATCTAAATGCTTACCTTTGCTCGCCACATCAGCCATAGTTTGAAGACATCAACGTGGCGTCCACATTGCAATGCCTTGTCTCCAGTGTCATAAGAGAGATCATAATGCTTATCTTGTTGGAAGAGGTAAGAAGCATGCATCTGATTGCAGCTTTGCATCAGCCCCTTAAAAAGAAATAATAACACTCTGCATAGTTCTGATTTATTGCATCTTAAAGAACTACTTGTTGTGTTAGAAAAAGTTCCAAAAAGAGCAGGCAAAATGATTGAAGAAAAATTCTCCAAGAAAAATTCTCACAGCACTTGGAAGTTTACAAATAAGGCAAGTACAGGGACCATGTCAAAAGTATATACAACTATGCAAAATCTGCAAAGAGGGATAATTTCTTAATACCAATACCTGTGGGATCATTCAACGAAACCAAGCATGTATGGTTTCTAGTCTAGGGAATCTAAGAAATCTTATTGCATTCATAATTTATTTATGGGCTTCCCACTGGAATCTATTTTTGGAAATAGAATTTTGGGTCTTTATCACGTCCACCCAAGTGGTATTCTTGTGTTATATATTACATTCCAGCATTGTCTATTCTAAATGGAGTGTGGATCAAAGTTACCATAAAGCAACTTCCTACTGCTTTTTGGCCGAAAAGGATTTAAATAAAAGATTGAACAACCATTTGTCTTAAACGGAACAAGGACTCATGCCTTGGAAGTGAGTTAGACTAGAAGACCTCAAAAATCTCTTCCAGATCTCTAATTCAATATACCTGGACAGTTGTTATGAAGTTTTTTAAATTCTGGGTTGAAAAGTGATTGGACTTTTTTCTTTTTAAATTTCAGATGTTATCTTAATTACACATGGGTGTATCTGCTGTGTCACAATTATGTAGAACCAACATATGAAAGGCAGAAATCTGAAAGCAACAAGACATCGTTCAAAGTTTCAGCGGCTCACCTCTTCGCGTACAAGCAAGGCAGAACACTGAAGGGGAACCCCCATCATTTTGTGTGGATTCCATGTGACGGAATTTGCTCTGGAACAGAAATCAAACTTTAAAAGGAAGGGAAATGATCAAGGACTGCAATCTTAGAAGCTCAAATGGAAAAGCAATTATAAAACATAATAGGATTTTTGTAGGGCCGAAAGCAACAAGACTGAAAATAAGCATTTAAAAAAACACAGACACACACAAGAAAACAAAAAGTAGATAACATAATTGTTTGATGTCACCATCACACCTCTGTTCAGCTTAACTGGATTTGCAATCTTTTTTTGGTATTTAACACAAAGATTAGGGATCTCAACTATAGCTCTAAAAATAAACTTTCTTGTTATCTGAAACAAGAATTTTAATATTTATGTATAGCATTTTCATTTTCCATACTATTTGTCTTCTGATTCATCTTTAAATTTTGGAAGATAATTATTAATATTAGTTCAACAGATAAGAAATGGAGGTTTATAAAACAAGTACAAATATTTCAATTTTAGGTTTCACAGTTAAGCGGAGGATATATTGCAGTTCCAGAGCTGCATCATCTGTTTTGTTTTTGTTTTGTTCTCAGAAGGAAAGCATATCTGATGGCATTTTATATCTATGCTTCACATTAGTTCTGGAAGGTGGATAATATTAAGTCATTAGGATGCGCAATAATGAACATATACATTATCTTAGCTTTATGAGAAGTTTAAAATGGAGTCCCACCACCAGTAGATGCTGAAATGCTGTGTGTTAACACCATAATACTGATTTATATGTTACTTTCCATCATACACCATGTTTCCTACTATGAAAATAAATACAGAGGATCTCAACTTTGCATTTATTCCCTTTTCCTTTGAAAAAAATAATTTAGAACTTTCTACTTCTGAGTTCTCCAATGTCTAAACCTGAAAAAATATTTGGAGTTGTTAAATTATGGTTAATTAGCATTACTGAGGACCTGAAAGTTTGACTTCATTCGTCTTAAACATAGTTTGACTAAAACAAATGCCTCCAGCCTCCTTATTAACATGCAGAAGAGGGAGACAAGCAGGAAGCCAGGATCAGCTGAAGGTTGTTCATATGCTCCTATAAAGTATTAGGAAAAATTATAACAGAATATAGAGTAATGTATTCCACGCATTAGAGTAAGCCATAAAGTAGTTTAACCAAGTGAGGTTTAGCAGATTGAGTAAATGCAAACATTAAAGATCAAGCCATGATTAATGGCTTAAATTACAAATTCAGACAGTTGTAGTTTATTTTATAAACCTTAGTGAAGCAACATATTAAAAAGTATAACTGAAAAAATGTCTTGGAAATGTTGGAAGTATGAATTCCGTCTTTTCATGAACCACTAACTACAAAGGTATATGAATCGGGACATATGTAAGTATTTATTCAATGTTCTGTCTTTATTACTCTGCCAATGTCATATGCGAAAGACCAGGACCACATATTATGATTTAATTGAACAACTTTATTTCTTATGCCTATGCACAGAAATATTCTCAACTAATGGTTAGCACCTCCTAGAAGTTAGATAAGGATCAACAGAATTCATGGTAGATTGGATTTAGCACATTTGTGGCTACATAGGGCTTTTAGGATTATCTCTCTTTTGACTCTGCCCTCAGGCTCTGCCACTCCTTCTCTTATGCCCTGTCTAAGAGATTGCTAATCTCAGAGTCACTTTCTTCTATTTGAGTCTCCTTCTGATCTGGCAGGATGCTGTTAGTTAGGTGCTAGGCTTTGCCCAGGGCCATTTTGTTATACAAGCAGGACATGGGTAGGAGGTTAAGAACTGTCTTGATGGAGTCCACAATTGTGCAGTCAACTTCTCCCCCACCATGTCATGTATGCTGCATGCTTGATACATATAAAATGGGAAGAGGCTTTAATCTCAACTGGTCGCCATCTTTTTAAATAATTCTTGCAAATGCCCTGTACTTAAGCATTTTACACCAGATTTCCCGGATCCCAACTCTCCAGCTTTCAACGGTTTTAGTTCTTAGCTAGCATGACCAAAGACCATAACAAATGGAAATTATGGGAATTAATGCTTGAAAAGTTGGAGAATGCCTACGAGAAAAACGTTTTCCTAGACTATTATTTCAAGCATGAACTAAATTGGCTTTGTTTTTTGCCAGGTTGGAGTTTCTTGGTATCAGTGTGAGAAGCATATCATAAGATCGTTATAAACCATACCTTTCAATGCCATTTAATTTCCATTTATGTTTTCTTGACATCAGCAGCCCACCACCCCAAGCTCCCTGGAAAAAGATTACAATCATCAGTTCCATTAAATAATAATTCAGATTTCTGAAAATATAACATTTTCATATTTAAAGATGTGAATCATTTATTTTCATCTTTTTACTTATTTGGGAAAGCAGTTAAAACTTTGGAAATTGCCAAAGGTAGATTTTGATCAGTTTTCTAGTAACACTGCTGTAATTTGCAGCATATGTTGGTAGTAGCTTGAATGCCTTTTAAGACAGCAATAATAAATCTTTCAGCACAAAGATCTTCCATCTATATGTATATGTATATTACGTATATGTGTATGTGTATATTAGTAGTGGGTTTCAAATCCCATCGCTACCGGTTCACTCATGAGTGCTTGCGTGCTCGAGCGCGCGACACTTCTGTGCATGTGCAGAGACGTCCAGGTGGGTTGGCAAAGCCTCTTGCTGCCGCCGCTACCGCATCACCCGATCCGAGGCGAACCGGTAGCAACCCACCACAGGTGTATATGTATATGTATATGTGTTTGTGTTTGTGTATGTGTATTGTATTGCACATGTATATGATATGTATACACACACATGCACATACATACATATACGTGTGTGTGTGTGTGTGTAATTAAGTACCATTGTAGATACAGATGGAGTAGTATTTTTAAAGAAGATAACTTTGTGGAAGATTAATTTATCTATCGCTGTTAAGCATGAAGTCTACATAAAATGCCAGAATACTAAGACAGTATATCTGTACACATCAAATGATTCACCATCTTTAGGGCTACCCTGTTATCTCTGAGAAACAGAAAACCTTTCAATCTTCCAAACATTCTATTAAGAAGTTTATTTTCATGTGAAGCAACACAGCCCACGCACAGTTAAATCCTCTGCATCTTCATTATCATTCCCACCAGCAGACCCAGGACTGGATTTACAATCTGATGCTTGAAGATTTCATACTCACATCCACGTGCATCCATATCTTATACTTCTTGCAAATATCAGCAATAGCTATAAGCGGATCAAAAGCTCCGTATACGGTAGTTCCTGCAGTGGCACTTACTAGAAAAGGAACAAATCCCTACAGGAATATATATAAAAAAAAAACCTCAGCAGATTAATTTCTTCTCCTCAGGCAATGCATAAGAGACCACTTTCTGTTATGAGGCAGCCAAGAGATTACATAGTACTTACTATTACAGTTATTTTATTTGCCATGTGATTGCTGTTTCTAACAGTAGGAGGCAGCAAACTGCCAAAACAATAGAAATGATTCAGTATTGTTTACCTAAACAACCTAATGGGGTACATAACAGACCATCCAAAGTGCAATCTTAAACTCTCAGACCAGAGAGAACCTAATTAAATGTCTTCAGCTTCCTTCCATCTAAACATTGTCAGGATTTCCTCATTGGGGATCTTTACAGTAACTCAGCTCTTACTGTGTGGATATGCAATAACATTTTGCTGAAATAGCTGCACGACATTCTAATTTTATCAGACTAATAGGATGTATTGTTCTCCAAGATTGGAGGCAATTATATTTTGAGGATACCGATTGGCTGATAAAATGCTATAAACAAGGCATTACCTTTGCAAATTTACCAGGGACTGATCAATGCTTGCTTAGTCACATGACACTTCCTTTTAAAAAGGATAAAAGGAAATTCAATAAAATTCATGTAGATTGGTTGTGGTCAGACAGAAAAAATGCAGACTTTAAAATGCAGACTGGGGACAAGATATGGCCAGTATTGTGATCAGTGAGGAACACTGGGGTGTAAGGGGGTCCCCTAGTTTGTCATAGAAATTCCAAAAGAACAAACCTATAACCTTTTCAGGCCTCATTGTATGTTTGTGTGTGTGTGAGTGAAAAATATCAAAAAAAGGCAGCCACAACCATGTGATTAAACCCCCACTCTCTTTTACATGCATGGTAACACACCAAATTTTGATTGCCTAATTATGGCTGTAGTCTTGACATTTTTGACACAAAACACGCACACACACACACACACACACAAAGATGGATGGACTGACCTGACTTCCACCCCCCCCCACAACCCCTTTATTCTTCAATTTCATTCCATTTACTCTAGCCTCATAATTTCCTGAGAAGAATTCAAATGTTTGCACATTATTCTGAGACATTTAGAACTGTCTAATAAAAGTAGTGCCTTAATATGAATTGTTGAAGGTACTTTGTGTTTTATTTGTTTCTTTGTTTTTACCTCACTTGCAAAAATCCAAATCCAGCACCAAGATCCTACACTAGAGGAAGAGGATTTTAGAAATGAGGATGGGGTTTCATTCTCTGAGGGAACATCACATATCAGCAAGCATTTCCACCACCACCTTTCAGATAATTTCTTCTCTTTCTCAAAATTCTACACAGTTGGATTTTTAAAAATTGACTATGTATCCATATGCACATAAAAGAGCTATGTTTAATTTGTTGTTTTTACCTAGCTAGTGACAGAGCCTTTTTTTTTCCAAGCAAAAGTAATCCAGAGAACCAGATGTATTATCCTTAGATGACCATGATGAGATTTTTAATCCAGCATATTGGTGAAGACTGAGATACAGCATGAAAAATGTCATATAGCTGGAATATCTGAATGGCATTTAATAGAAACTTTAGATAGAATTAACTTGCCTTTTGCTTGGCCTCAACAATTCGCCTTTCAAGATCAGATGGGATCATTTTCCCCCTGGAAATAGTGAATATATAAATAAATATGATGGATATGGATATAATCATACTAACTACAAAGTGTTTTCAAATGTCTTATCCAAGATAAGCTGCTATTTATGAAAATTGTCCTTTGCTGCTTACAAACTGTCAGAAGCATTAGCTTATCTGTCAGTTTATAAAGCAATACAACTGGCACGTACACAACACAGTAAACCTAATTACAGAATTAAATAATTTCCCAACAATTCACGCAATATACTGAGGAATAGTTTAAGATGGCTCATTTGCATAACACATGATGCCATGCAAAAATTAATTCAGGTTAATGCCAAACAAACTTTGCATATTGTACAAATGCACATACTAAGTTTTACCTGACATAATTAAACCTGTTTTGTAATGTGTTGTGTTAACATGTTCATTCACTATCTTATGTTTATTATTTGTCTGAATTACAAGTGGCTAATAGCTAGGGTTTGAAGAAAAATTTGTCTCTCATTCATGCAAGTATAAACTCGTGTGTGTGTGTGTGTGTGACTCCTTTTTTTTACCAGTAACGTTTGAGTGGGGAGATATCAAAAGTAGTATAAGGAACTCAGATTTATGAAATGATTTGTTTTTCCACTGTTAATTTGCCTATTAAATTCTTAAAGCATATGAGTCTAAAAGGTACTTGATAAATCTTGGCAATTTAAAAATTGGATTTTAAAGAAGTTTAGGCCACAATATATATAGCAGCCGAGATGATACAGTCATGGTACCATGAAATATGTTCATATTGACGGCTATAATCAGTTCCATGGGGGCAGAAAGGCGGAATCAAGATGTTAATAGGATCTGAGCTAGACATTCACATGAAGCATGCTATTCAGCTTCCAAGAACTCTACCACTGTAGGGTGCACAAATGGAATTTTCAGCATACGGAACATCTTCAATGAACTCTTTTGTTAGCTGCGTTCTGTAGTACATACATGCATGGATGGCGCCCACGCTCATATTTACGAACTGGTAGGGAAAGTAAATGAATACCATCCCTGCTTATGACCATTCTTCAAAGTTATGACCTTTGCAGCCTTCCCATCATCATGTCATCAAAATTCAGATGCTTGGCAATTGGTTCATATTTATGATGGTTGCAGTGTCCCAAGTGTCATGTGATCACCTTTTGTGACCTTCTGACAAAGACAAAGTCAATGGGGAAGCCAGATTTATTTAACAACCGGGCTACTAACTTACCAATTGCAGTGATTCACTTAACAATTATGGCAAGAAAGATCGTAAAATGGGGCAAAATTCACTTAAAATATTCACTTAACAAATGTCTCATTTAATTTTGGACCCAATTGTGGTCATAAGTTGAGGATTGCCTATATTTAATAGAAAAGAAAAAAAAAAAACATTTGGAGTCATTGTTGTTCTTTTTGATATCCATAGATTGTTTCTTTGTATGCTTTGCTCACTATAATTTTACAGTTGTCCCATAACATAAGTTATGTAGACATATTATAAACAACACAATATAAACAAGAAATACTGCCAAGCCTCACTCAGAATTAAATTGTTTAAATTGAGACAGTCAGATTAAAAGATTCAAAGATATGTTATGTGTTAATATCACTTTATAAAATGCCTTGGTAAGGCCACACTTGGAATACTGCATTCAGTTTTGGTCGCCATGATGTGAAAAAGATGTGGAGACTCTAGAATGAGCGCAGAGAAGAGCAACAAAGATGATTAGGGGACTGGAAGCTAAAACATATGAAGAATGGTTGCAGGAACTGGGTATGGCTAGTTTAATGAAGAGAAGGACTAGGGGAGACATGATAGCAGTGTTCCAATATCTCAGAGGCTGCCACAAAGAAGAAGGAGTCAAGCTATTCTCCAAAGCACTTGAGGGCAGGACCTGAAGCAATGGGTGGAAACTAATCAAGGTGAGAAGCAACTTAGAACTAAGGAGACATTTCCTGACAGTTGGAACAATTAATCAGTGGAACAACTTGCTTCCAGAAGTTGTGAATGCTCCAATACTGGAAATTTTTAAGAAGATGTTGGATAACCATTTGTCTGAAGTGATGTACAGCTTCTTGCCTAAGCAGGGGGTTGGACTAGAAGACCTCCAAGGTCCCTTCCAACTCTGTTATTGTATTCTAATTAAGATATGGTGTCAAAATTACCAAAGATATGGTGTCAAAATTCTTAGCACCAACAAATCTCTCTCTGGGAAGACTTTCCATTATTATTATTATTATTATTATTATTATTATTATTATTATTATTATTTTATTTCTATACCGCCCTTCTCTTGCGGGACTCAGGGCGGTGTACAGCCAGGATAAAACATTTACATACAAAAATTAAAAACAATTTAAAAACAATTAAATAATTTCGGCCCAAGATTATTAAAATAACCCAATTAAAACCATAATTGAGGTGCTACTATCAGGAAAAAAAAACCTTCTTCCTAATAAGGATAATTGGTCAGTTTATTTGCACAGAGCACTGAGAACAATTCCCTGAAGATTTGGTGGGTGCAGAGAAAAGACAATGGTTTTCTGGTATTCAAGCTTTAACAATTACAAAAACCCATGAAACTAATTCCTAAGCAGAGACTTTAGGAAATAGAATTAGCAACATTTCCTACCTTGGACCAGTCTCAATGGCCATAAAAAATACAACATGATGATAGATCAAAAACAGGAAATGTTTGGAAACGGAAATTACTTACTACATTACAATGATAAGTAAATATGGTGAGTGGTTAAATATTTCTAACCAGCTTTCTGGGCAAATATTCATCCTAATGGAGCTTAAAAAAATCTGCTGTATTCAAAAATGTTTCCTATTAAAATGTATCTATTGCACTCATAAATAAAATTATTAAAGGAATTTTTTTCTTGCAAAAGGGTAAACAATATGAAGTTTTGGCACTTGCACATATGAATGCTGAAATTTTGTGAAATCTTTCTGGATAAATTTGGTTCCTTTGGGTTGAGAATGTAGAGTAGCCTGAAAATGGGTGCTGATAAGTGGTGGGTTGCCCCGGTTCGGTCCGGTTCTATAGAACTGGTAGTAAAACTGGTGGGAGGCTCCGCCCACCCACCACAACGTCATCATGGGTGATCTGCACATGCATAGAAGCAAACTCCTGTTGCAAACCGCTAGTAAAGTAAGTGGAACCCACCCCTGGTGCTCACCAGTAGTGGACCTCAATTTCGGTTCCTACCGGTTCCCTTGTGGGCACGCACACATGTGAGTGTCAGCATGACACTTCTGTGCATGCGCAGAGACATCCAGGTGGGTGGGCGGAGCCTCCCACTGCTGCTACCGGTTTGCCCAATCCGGCGCGAACCAATAGCAACCCACCACCGATGCTAACTTTTGGTTAAATTAAAAGTTCTGCTTACCTTTCGTCACATCTGATCAAAATTACACTGTCAGTACCAATTCCTAAAGCTGCTGCTCCTTTCTTCACTGAAAAATGACTCTGAAAAAGTATATTGATTATTTTGTACATGGAAGCAATGCACCAATATATTTCTCCTATGAAATAATGCTCTTGCATTTGTCTTCTTTGCAAACTAGTGAAATGTTAGGAGTAATTCTTTAAGGGTTTGTAAAGAAAAAAAAAAAGCAAAATCCAGCCTCACCTTAGAAATTGACAAACGCATTATAATAGAGGTTTAGTGGGCTACTGTGTATTTCATCATCAGCATAAAGTGTTGTCCTGAGTTACAAAGCAAGTCTAATCAAGTAATGGTATTTTAAATGAATTTGAGAAGATATGGCAAGTACAGCAGTTGTTGATACACAAACCTTTGGCCAGTGAGTAAATTGAATCTTATTATTTTGTTTCTCTTTTCTTTGCAATTCTCCCCCATCCAACAATCCTATTGGGAGAAATTGGGGGAACTCATATTTAGCCTTGAAAAGTTTGAGAAAGTGTGTGAGATGTGCTCAAATTCCTGAAAATGGAAGTGCTCACAATTAGGAAGCCTGACCATCCTCAATTGCAGGGGTGTCAAACTCGATTTCATTGAGGGCCACATCAGGGTTGTGTTTGACCATGTCCAGCCCGCGGGGCCAGGCTGGGCATGGCCAGGATGGCCATGGCCAGCTTGACATCACTCATGTTGAGGGCACCTGTGGTGGCCCGAGAGCTCTGCCAGAGAAAACAGGCTCCTGAGCTCCATTTTCGGCTGTGACATCCTCCTGTAACCCTCTGCTAGCGAAAACGGAGCTTCGGAGAGCTGTCTGTGGCCCTTGTGAGTGCCATTTTCACTGGCAGAGGCACTGCAGGCCAGTCCATCACTGTTTCCAGGGCAGTCCCACGGGCCGGATCTAAGCACCCTGCGGGCCGGATCTGGCCCCTGGGCCTTGAGTTTGACACCCCTGCTCTATTGCCTCTGACTGGCATGTAATGTTTTCTGAATGCAACTTTTTCTTAAGACCTACTGTAGCCCAGCAGCCAAACATCTTAACAATCAATGGCCAATTTTTTTTTTATAACCTTGAACCACTTTTAAAATTTCTGAGTCTCAAGAGATATGACACAGTTCATTTTGTTCAATTAAAACAAAAACGAATGGGATTGATGCTTTCTTTTTCTTTGCATTGTGTATTTCATCAGTATATTTTACAGTTTGTATCACAGTTTTCATGTGTTTCCCAACCCAAAACCATTCAGCCAACATTCATGTGTCTGATTAGGAATTGGGGATTATGGGCTTTAGAGATTGCAAGAGTTCTGAAGATAGATAACAATGTAAGATTCAGTTCTGATTGCAGGGTGCCAGCCCTGAGGAAAATTATTCTTCTTGGGGAAGAAATTTAAATCCCAGAGCTCAGAGTCACTTCAAGAATGAGATAGGTGACATATAAATTGAATGAATGAATAAATAAATTTATTTATTTATCTCCTTTATGAATAAATCTGATAGGACCTTGTCTTTTTCTGTGAATCCCATAACATTACTCTAACTTCATTCATACAATATTTTAATTTGATTAAAAAATAGAATTGATCTGATAACTAAGTCCAAACAATTAAATTATATAATGGCTTAATGGATGATCTGATTCCCCTCTGACCTGCAAACTATTCAACTCTAATATTACCATGTTGTTCAAGCCTAGACAGAGTCACCTAGCACAGTTGTTTAGAAAATTAGTCACTTGATGTAAAACAAAGAGTTTTGAATTCTAAGTATTTATATCAATTCAGTTGTTACAATTGTCTTTGCATTGGATTCCACAGAAATGATATTCAATTGACCTAATTAGCATTAGACATTTCAGAGCCTTATGAAGTCCCTAAACTACTTTTCTCAACAGCCTCAGATCATGTCTGGTCACCATTGTTGAAAACTGGTGGCACGGAAAGAGAATCATAGTGAAACCATAATCTAAGTTGTACAATTAATTTTAAAAAGAGTTTAAAAATCCTGAAACTCCCCCATCTGCAGAGCACAAGAAACTGCTCCAGAAAATTCTAACCTGGCCACTTTGCATCATAACTTCATCTGCTGTAGGTTCCAGAAACCCAATAAACAAAACCTTAGTGCACCTCCTAAAATCAAAACTTTGCCAAGTGCTTGTATAAAGACAGGATTAATTTCAAATTCACATTTATTCACAAACATCACTGTGTAATGCATTTCAAAAAGAAAGAATCATTGGTTCTTATATGGGATGCCCTGTTTGGAAAAGAATAAACATACGTAAATCCAAAGGAAGAATATATGTTACAGAAAGAAAGCAATATATATTAGCCAAAGATAAATTGGGCATAAAGGATTACAGAGGAACACCTACATGTTCTGAGGTGAAGGCAACCAGCCTCGGAATAGCTGCCATTCCTTTCTCTTTAACTTCTGGAAACATCTTGAAACGTGCAATCAACATAGCATACATGTTAGATATGGCACCACCTGGAGACCACAGTAAGAGTGTTACTTTTATTGATTCACACTTTGCATACAAACTAAACCTTTTTTCAAAATAGACATTTTTCTCAGGGCTTAATCAAAATACAGGTATCATAAATTCTCACTCATTCAGTTTATATTCATTTGCTGAATTTTGAAGGCAGGTAACAATGGAAGAAATATGAAGAAGACAAAAGCAATAAAAAATACTGTAGAATCACATTTTACTTTTTACTCTTGTTTGAATCCATTTGCTCAATGACCCTTTCACTATTAAAAATCTAAACTTCTTTGAAAGAATTTGGAAGATTCAGTGCTATTTTTTTTCCCTATTACCTTCCCTTAATTTCTTATCTTGCTGTTCTAGATTTGATGGCTTAGCTCCAAAGGAATAGAGAGTCTTACATAGGACAACTTATTGTCCTACTTCTAGAATGTACATTCTTCACTGACCAAACAGTTTTTTTAATTTATAATCTCAATAGAATATTTTTTTTTCAATAGATTAGACAGAGTTTGTTTCAAACAGAGAAGACAGCAGAAAACATTTCTTCTCCTGAACTGGACTATAAGAATCCCCAATTCTCACAGTATTTATTCAGACATAGATATGTATTTGTACATTTTGATGATTCCAATGTGTGTTTAAAAATTTGCTGTACAAAATAGGTTCAATGCAGTACTGCAGGCTAACTCACTGCCAGGAGTTCTGACCAGCTTAAGGTTGACTCAGCCTTCCATCCTTCTGAGGTAGGTAAAATGAGGACCCAGGTTGTTGGGGGAATATGCTGACTCTGTAAACCGCTTAGAGAGGGCCCTAAAGCGCTAAGTGCTATTGCTATTTTGTACTATGGTACTTTATATTTGACTCTGGCAAGTAGATTTGGATTCTGCTTAAAAAAAATAGAATGAATTTTGCTTTCCTTACTACGTAAGGACTACATCATTTTAAAGAGATTTCTGTTAATTGAATCTATAATCCAACAGTCTCATTTAAATTAGATTCATTCCACGAGATAAGTCATTAAGTAAGTTTGTAAATCATAATTGGCTCACATTACATGTTAAGTAAAAAAACAGTCATATCATTGCCTAGTGCAATGATTATTATTATTTATTATTATTATTTATTGAATTTATATACCGCCCTACTCCCGAAGGACTCAGGGCGGTGAACAGCCAAAAGATAAAATACATATAATACAAATGTTAAAAAATCATTAAACTACAATTAAATGATTTGACCCAGAAAACAAAATTTAAAAACCCCAATTTTATAAGACAAATTTAAAATTTTAAAAAATTAAAAACAATTTAAAAAAGAGGTTAGGCCAGGCCGGCCTGCTGGAATAGGAATGTTTTAAGGGCACAGTGGAAAGCGCGCAGATCAGTGATCCTCCGTATCTCCGGGGGGAGCTCGTTCCAGATGGCAGGTGCTTCCACAGAGAAGGCTCTCCTTCTGGGGGCCGCCAGTCAATACTGTTTGACCAACGGCACCCTAAGAAGCCCCTCTTTATGGGAGCGTACTGATCGGTGAGAGGCTACTGGTGAAGGCGGTCTCATAGATACCCCGGTCCTAGGCCATGGAGCGCTCTAAAGGTGGTAACCAAAACCTTGAAGCGCACCCGGAAGACCAACGGGAGCCAGTACAGCTCACACAGGAGGGGGGGTCACATGGGAGTGCCCCGTGGCTTCCATAACCACCCGCGTGGCCGCATTCTGGACCAGCTGGAGCCTCCGGGTGCTCCTCAAGGGGAGCCCCATGTAGAGAGCATTGCAGTAGTCCAGGCGGGAAGTGACGAGGGCATGAGTGACCATATTTAATGAGTCCCAATCTAGAAAGGGACGCAACTGGCGAATCAGGTGAACCTAATAAAATGCCCTCCCGGCCACAGCCATCAGATGCCCTTCTAAAGACAGCTGTGAGTCCAGGAGGACACCCAAGTTGCGGACCCACTCCGTGTGGGCCAACAACTCGCCCCCAATAGCCAGTGATGGCACCAACTGACTATATCGGGATTTCGGAAACCACAGCCACTCGGTCTTGGATGGGTTGAGCCTGAGTCTGTTTCTCCCCATCCAGATCCATACAGCCTCCAGGCACCAGGACATCACTTCAAGGGCATCATTGGGCTTGTCCGGGGTGGAGATGTACAGCTGAGTGTCGTCAGCGTACTGGTGGTACTTCACCTCGAAACCACAGATGATCTCACCCAGCGGCTTCACATAAATATTGAACAGAAGGGGCGAGAGGACTGACCCTTGTGGCACCCCACATACAAGGGGCCTCGGGGTCGATCTCTGCCTCCCTGCCAACACAGACTGTGACCGGTCAGAGAGAAAGGAGGAGAACCACCACAACACGGTGCCCCCCACCCCTAACTCTTCTAGCCGGTGCAGCATGATACCATGGTCGATGGTATCAAAAGCTGCTGAGAGGTCTAATAGGACCAGGACAGAGGAACAACCACTGTCCCGAGCCCTCCAGAGATCATCAACCAATGTGACCAATGCCGTTTCTGTGCTGTACCCAGGCCTGAAGCCCAACTGGAACGGATTCAGATAAGCCGATTCATCCAGGTATTGAGGGAGCTGTCATGCTACCACACTCTCAGCAACCTTCGCAACAAAGCGAAGGCTGGAGACTGGACGGTAATTAGCCAACACTGCCGGGTCCAGGGAAGGCTTCTTGAGGAGAGAACTCACCACCGCCTCTTTCAAGGCGGCGGGAAAGACACCCTCACTCAAAGAAGCATTTATAATCCCCTGGAGCCGGCCTCATGTAATCTCCCGAAAGGCCAGCACCAGCCAGGAGCAACAAGGGTCCAATAAACATGTAGTAGCATTCAGTCTACTCAGTATCCTGTCCATGTCTTCGGGAGTCACAGAATCAAACTCTTTCCAGATAATATTCTCAAGACCATCCTCCCCCCTGGATTTACCCTGTTGGAGTCCAGGTGTTCCCGAATCTGAGCGATTTTATCATACAGATACTGTACAAAAATCTCGGCTCTGCCCTCCAAGGACTCCTCCCATGCTTCCTGAAGGAGCAGGGAGCGGGTCACCCTAAACAGGGCAGCTGGGCGATTATCTGATGACGCAATAAGAGCGGAAAAATAATTACATTTTGCTGCTTTTATCGCCACTAGGTAAGTCTTAATATGAGACCTTACCAGTGTTCGGTCAGATTCAGACTGGCTGGCCCTCCAACCCTTCTCCAGGCGTCTTTTCTAGTGCTTCATCTCCCTCAGCTCCTTGGTAAACCAAGGAGCCAAGCGAGATCGGCGCCGAGTCAGAGGCAGCAAAGGTACAACCCGATCCAAAGCTCTAGCGGCCGCCCTATCCCAGGCGGCCACCAGTCTTCAGTCGAGCCGTGAGCCAGAGCCTCAGGAAACAGCCCAAGCTCCATCTGGAACTGATCTGGGTCCATCAGGTGCCTGGGGCAGAACCACCTCATCGGTTCCACCTCCCTGCAGTGGGGTGTGGTGGTTCAAAGGTCAAAGGTCAAAGCAAAGGAGGGAATGATCCGACCACAACAAGGGTTTAGTCACTATATCCCCAATATCGAGATCATTCAACCACTGTCCAGAGACAAAAACCAAGTCCAGAGTGTTTCCCCCCGTGTAAGTAGAGCCATGCACTGTGGTCAGGTCCACAGCGGTCATGGAAGCCATGAACCCCCGTGCTGCCTCAGATGCTTCACCGATGGATGACAGGTTCAAATCCCCCATGACCATAAGCTTTGGGGTATCAACCGCCACCCTGGATATAATGTTGAGCAGTTCAGACAGGGCTGCTGCCACATGGCAGGGAGCCAGGTATGTGATCAGCAAGCCCACCTGTACCCCATGACCCCATTTCACCAGGAGGGACTCGCATCTGGCAATCTGAGGAACAGTGGCCTCCCTTGGACCAAGACCTTCTTTTATAACAACCACCACCACCCCGTCCCTACCCTGTGACCTTGGTTGATGAAATGTGCGGAAACCAGGAGGGCACATTTCAATGAGGGGGACCCCCCCACTTGGCCCAACCAGGTCTCCATAATACCTGCTAGATCTGCTCCTCCCCTCCTGAACAAGATCACAAATGAGGGGGGCTTTATTTACTACGGATCTGGCATTGCATAACATCAGCTGAAGGTCTGGCCCTGAGAGTCTGAACTACCTGGGGGACAAGAGGAGCCTTGGGGTCCGGAGCGCACCACCGCTTGAGGACAGCGGGCACACACTCCCACAACCAGGTTTGGCCCCTTGCTCCCGCCATATCTGCCCCTCCCACTCACAGTACTGATGTACTGGCTCTCATCGTTGCAAGCTCTAACCCCCTCCTTAACCCAGAGCCCCGCACCTCCCATGCCGTGACCCCTAGCCAGGCCTGGTCCCACCCTCAGTGGGTTATCCCCTAAACCCACAGCCCTAGTTCCAATCCAACCCTCCCCCCCAGAACCCCTTAAAAATTTAATTAAAAATTTATATAAAAAACTCCTCAAAATCCCTTTCGCTGCATACCACCTCTCGGATGATGGCGAACATATGGCACAAGTGCCGGAAGTGGCACGCAGAGCCATCTCTCCAGGCCCACCAGCTGTCACCTGTTGCTCTTCCAGGTTCCGGTGCACAGCTGGTCTTCGTGCTCGTGGGAGCGCTGGAAACCAGAGGACCAGGTGACCAGCATGCATGTGCATGCTGGAAACCATAAGCTCAGCTTCCTGGCACGTGTGTGCGCCCAGGAACTGCTCTTCTGGCTTCTGGAGCCCCTGCACACGTGCACATACTCCCGTTTCGGTACTAGGTGCCGAAAAGGTTCGCCAACATTGGCCTAATGTAACTGTAATAGCTTTGATAAATTGCTTACATCATTAGCTGTTGTAATATCCATACAGCACTCCTATCTTCATTTACTAGGTCTACAACAGCCTGACCTCATTATTACATACTATAATTTCTTATTTATTTCATACAAATGAGTGAATGTTATGTACTACAGAACTAAGGAGTGGATATTTTATTTGATTGCATGTTCTTAATCATTTGATTCTTTATAAAACAGCACAATTTGCTTGAAGGAACTTTTTGCAAGCATAGACAGTAAAGTTTTTGTTCTCAATGTCTCTGGGTTGACATAAATATGCATCTTTTTTATAACCAGGAGAGACTGTTAAGAGCAAAGGTTCATTTGAACATGCTGCATCCCACATTAGATTGCCTTCAAAGGTATTGCATATCATAAGCATGAAAGCACAAAGAAGCATCACTTACCAGGTGAAAAAATTCCATCACCAGCACCTCCTGGCCAACCAATTATTTCTCTCATTTTTCTTAATGTGACATATTCCAACAGTACAAACACAGGAGCAATTTCATAGGTGAACCTAGAACAAAGCAATTTCTGCATCTTATTGACTAAGTAAAAGTATTGACAGAATATCTCACTTCATAGAGCATAGAATATAGAAAAATAGAGTTGGAAGGGACCTTGGAGGTTTTCTAGTTCAATCTCTGCTCAAGCAGGAGACCCTTATAACTTTGTTTGCTTCAGATTTGTTGCTTGATTATTTTTTCCAAGACTTTTCCAGGTATTGATGTCAGGCTGATTGGTTTGTAATTTCCTGGATCTGTTTCCCCTCCCCCCTTTTTTTTTTGAAGTTCAGAACCATATCAACTGTTTTTCAGTCCTCAGGTAGTTCCCCAGTGCTCCAAGAGCTTTGAAAGATATGTTTCAATAATTCTGAAATCATGTCTGTAGTTTCTTCAACACTCTGGGATGTAGTCCATCATGACCTGGTGATTTGAATCCATCTAGATCTGAAAGGTGTTCTCTTACCTTAATTTTTGCATATTTGCATTCCTAACCTGTCATTTAGGGTTCTGTTTTTGGTGGGTTGAGTTGTGTTTTCTTTTTGCATGAACAAATGCAAAGTATGAATTAAGTAGTTGTGCTTTCTCTCTATTGCCCATTATTTCTTAGCCACCTTTGCCCATTAGTGGACCAATTATGTTTCTGACTTTTTTCCTTGCTTTTTATATGTTGAAAGAATTTTTTAAAAAATGCTTTTGGTATTTGTTGCAAGTCTTACTTTGTTCAAAGCCTTGGCTTTCCTAACTTCATCTTTTCAAGTTTGGGCTATTTGTTGGTATCCTGCCTTAGTTGTTTCTCTTTCCATTTTTTGTACTTATCCTTTTTTTCCTCTCAGTTGGACTGAGAGTTCTTTGTGTAACCATGCTGGATTTTTCTTGGTTTTCTTGGTTTTCCTTTTTAGCAGTATCGAACTGGATCATTTTTCAGTTTCCCAAACTTCTTGAGTTGATTTCCCCTTTCAGATTTTCATCCATGGGATCCTCCCAAAACTCTTTCTGAGTTTGTTAAAATCAGCTCTTTTAAACGTCTAAGAAACTGGCTCTGATTGTGTTCTGTTGCTTGTGCCTTTTTTATATTGAATTATAATATGACATGGTCAATCTCCCATAAAGTCCGTGAAATTTCAACCCCCTTTATAATTTCTTCTATGTTGGTAAGAATAAGATGCAGTATAGCTGTCCCTCTAGTTGCCTCCTCTACCTTTTGGGTGATGAAGTTGTCAGCTAGGTGGGTCAGGAATCTATTTGATCTCTCATTTGTTGCAGAGTTTGTCTCCCAGTTGATGTCAGAGTAGTTAAAGTCCCCCATTGCTACTGTGGTGTGTTTTCTATATAAGTTGGTTAAGTGATTAGAAAAAGTCCATCTATTCTATTTCTTCTGCTCGATTGGATAGCCTGTAGTATATACCTATGGAACTGTCATTCTTTTTTCCTTTTATGTTGACCCATATGCATTCTAGAAATTCCTGCTTAGATCTTTAAAACAATTTCTGATGCCTTCCAGATATGCCTGAGACTACAACTCCCAAATACCACTGGCAAAAGAAAAAGAAGAGATTTCAACATATCACTGTCTATGGAGATTCTCAATAATCCAGGTCATGGTTATCCCAAAGATACTTTTCCAACTGGACTTTCTTGAGTTTTTTCTCATCCAAAAAGCTTCTTCAGAACTGAACATTTTATTCTATTTTTTTCTGGCGAGGTACAAATTGCTGTTTTTCCCATTTGCCTCCCTTAGTTTTAACAAATTCATACCTGCTCTTCTTGTTTTCACTAACAAATTATTTTCTGTTTATCTGTTTGGCTATGCAACTCTCAGTGATTCTATAGAACCATTTTTCATGTCATATATGGTAAATGCTACCCTTTTCCCCCTCTTTCCTTTCTTCTTTCTTAACAAGAGGCATGCAAAATATAAATGCTAACCTATCTGCTGACAATATTTACAATATGGTTATTTTCTTCTCTCTAAAACCTCTTGTGTACTATAAAATAAATATATTAATATCTATGAATGTGAAATTTTATCTGATTAATTATTGTTCATTAATTATGAATTCAAGTATGTTTGTTGGGTTTTGTTCCTTATAACTGCTATGGAGCATTACTCTGAATTAAAATAATCTTTAGACCAGCTCTCACCTTAATTTTATGCATGCAAAAATGGACAAACTCTTGCAATGAGGATTTTTTTTTTACAGTTGCTAATTTAAAAAAACAAATATTTTGCATAGACAGTAAGATAGTGTATTTTATTTCTGAAAACAATCTAAGATAATTTCTAGTTAATGATGCTTAAAAGTATCTTATTAGTCAATTTACATACTTACATATTAGTGTTAGCTGTAGAAGTTAGCCAATCTGCAGCTAATCCAACCATATCCAATCCAGTTGAAAGCTGATTGAAATATCTGGGATGCCCTGCAAAACATCTGAATAAGCTACATTGAAAGATATAAATTTTTATTATATTTCTATCACATTCATATTTCTGCTGTCTATTTTGACCCATAAATCCCAACCTCATTGCATTTCTATGGAATTTATATGGCAAACAGCTTCAGTGAAAAATCATTATTTTTAGCTTTCAGCAATGAGGAGGAAGGTTCTGTATAGAGAGACTTTTGTTCAGACATTATAAGTATTACCATTGCTCAAAATGCTCTGTTCTCTTAAAAAGACTAGATGGATCTTTTCCATTTCAGAAAAAAGAAACAGATTGAAATTAACAGTTGAATTATATTTCAATATAATTACACAAAGAGCACCTTATATCAATCCAAGGGAACTTATTTTCTTTAAAAAAATATTTTCTCAAACTAGGTAAGAACAAAAAGGAAAAATAGCTATGTAAACAGAGTTAACATAGTAAAATAACACTAATACTTTTGTCTTCCCTTTCTTACCTCCAAAGAGAGAGAGAGAGAGAGAAAGGAGAGGGAGGAGAGGATGCAGGAGGGAGAAGAGAGAACAAAGGAGAGGGCAAGGAGAAGGGAGAGGGGAGAGGGGAGAGGGGAGAGGGGAGAGGGGAGAGAGGAGAGGAGAGGAGAGGAGAGGAGAGGAGAGGAGAGGAGAGGAGAGGAGAGGAGAGGAGAGGAGAAGAGAAGAGAAGAGAAGAGAAGAGAAGAGAAGAGAAGAGAAGAGAAGAGAAGAGAAGAGAAGAGAAGAGAAGAGAAGAGAAGAGAAGAGAATACAGGTAGGGAGATGGGCAGGCAAAATGTGCCTGGAAATTTATCTAATAAACGAAACAAATTCATAAAATTTAAACAAACTGTCCTAATTGCTCCTTGTCCCTATGTTGATAGACCATATATAACAGCCATTCTTTCCTACAAATTAGCACAAGAAGGTTGTCCTTATTTAATTACAATGTTTGGCCATCCTACTTGCACCGTTCTTGATCTTCTAATAAACTCCGAATACTGTAGACAGAGCCATCAAAACATAAACATTCTTAATGGGCAGTAAATTATCTTATAACAAGCCTAAGCCACAAAACAGGATGAATATACATCTGATCAATACATTCAGAAGAAAGAGACTGCATCCCTCTTGTTCTCCACCCATTCTATCTCTGTCCTCCACAAATCATTGTTCACAGGTTTCCTCTAGTTTTTGAAGAGATCAGCTCTAACATGTTTCCATGTAGATCATGGGCAGAATTTACAGATATCAGAAATAAATCTTACACGAGTCTAAAGTCGGGGGCGGGGTTTGAGAAAATAAGACAGCAATACTTGAAATGTATAAATAAAATCTTGCTGTTCTTATTAAGGGAAGAACATGACTAAATCTGACATTCTGTTTCTCCTTGGACCTTTTGACCCAGGGTAACTTTGAATTCTAGGAAATATAGCAACGATTTTCTGCTTATTAGAATAATAATTTTAAACAATGCAATAAATCTTCCAAAAACTAATTGTCAATTCATATCTAGATTTGGATAACAAGCTCTGTTTGATTGGGACCTTTATAACTCATATGTTTTCCCTGCTTAAATAAAAATACTCCTGTAAACCAACTGTCACCAATTTAGTGTCTTCCAGATATGCTGAACTCTTCCAAAATATTTAGCCAGTAAGGTTGAAAGGAATTCTGGGAATAGAAGTCCACCATATCTGGAAGATTTATGAAAAGATGTTCAAATTCCCACTGCTAGGAAAGGGTAAATGTATGAATTATTTGGATTTCTTTCTAGACCTTTTCTATAACAGTGTAATATATTTACATTGCTTCAAGTAGATCTAAAGCACAGCAGTTCTGGAATTCTGCCCTGTTGGATTCTTTGCACAGTAGTTAATCCATATCTGAGCAGATTAAAATATTTCAACTGTATTCACAGGACATGCAATTACAAGCAAATCACAACTAGAATAATTTGCTCAGCAAGTAAACAGTTTAGAAATTATAAGGGCTAGATTTATACAATGCTCTAATAGGATCACCACATGCATTTGCACATCCTTAGGTTGCAATTTCTAGTAGCCAGATAGCTTCTAGATATCAACAAAAAGGGATTGTTCAGTTGCCTATTTTCATTTCTGGGTCACCTGGATTTCGCTGCCCAGAGAAAATAGAGCAGCCCTATTCTAAACCACAAAAAAGATATACTACATATTAGCCCATTCCAGAAAAGCAGCCTTCTGCCATCACTGTAAAGCAAAACTAAATATTATTTTAATTGCAATTCTCCTTTATCTTTAAAATGAATCCAACCACCTTGTAGATATCTTTATTTCTTCTGTTACCAATTACTGCTCTATTTCAGAATCAGAAGCACCAGCCGGAATACTGAGTAGTTATTCATGATTAATCATAACCCATATGATAAACAACTAATGATGATAAGGCAAAAGGAGGAAATGGAATGAAAGAGGTGAAGATATGAATTTCCCAGGCAGCTGAAGACTATATTACTTCTTCCTGGACAGAACGTAACAACAATAAATCATCAAATTTCCTGTTCATTGTGATTTTTAAAGAAATCTGATGGAAGTTTATATCACTGGTGTGGTAAAAATGATACATGAGAAAATCCCTATAGATTGATTAGCTCATTTATGTGGTTTATTCGATATGTTCTAAACAGTTTGGAGATTTTACTAAATTTTGGGGGGGCTATTCTTTCATCCATAAAGAAAACTTTCCTGAAGTTGCTAAAACACATACACATGTGCTTAACCATGCAACACTTGTGTATTTAGTCCTGTCTCAGATTCAGGATCAGCACACGAGAAGATTAACAGCTGCTTCAGCAGCATTTGATTTCTGAAATCAAGCCCCAGACAGCTCCTCTTTAAGATATATAACATCTCTATCTGCAAGAGAAGCAGGAGGTACAGCAGAGCCATTAAAAATGGCATACAGAAACTGAAAAGAAAATTATCTCCCTTGAGCAGTCTTACATCAATCACATGCATATCATAAAGACTTTGGCACTGAAAGGGGTTTTGCTGTCATCCACAGAGTGACACACAAAGGCTGAACAGTCAGGTTGTGTGGGTGAAACTAAAGAAGGAGAGGAAGGTTGAAGGGGGCAGCAAAACCAATTACTCTTTTAGATATGGAACTAGAGCACAACCTTCTGTTAATTTAGCTTAAAATTATGGTGACTGTTTTGGAAAAGCAAAGTGTATGGTTTGACTTAAATCCCCCTGATTTTTATCCCTGTTGTTTTTTACAGGTTTAGCCCATGTTTGTCCCAGAATGGCCCTGTGCCATCTGTCCAGAATGATTCAATGAGTAAAATAAAGCAGGAGGGAACAATTAGGCCAAGGACATTCAGGAGGTTAGTATGGGTAGTCCTTGAGTTACAATGATTGTTCATTGTTTAATGACCATTCAGAGTTACAATGCAACTGAAAAAAGTGACCTATGACCAGTTCTCATACTTATGACTGTTGCAGCACCTCTAAAGTCAAACGTTCAACCTTCAGATGCTTAGGAACTGGTGTGTGTTTACAATGGTTTGCAGATTCCCAGGGCCCTGGAATTATTTGCAACCTGCCTAAGGAGCTTTTGACAAACAAAATCAATGGGGGAAGTCAGATCCACATAAGAACCACGATTCACTTGATAATTGTAGTGATTCACTTAATAACCATGCCAAAAACGTCATCAAATAGGGTATGACTCACTTAACTGCCTTGGTTAGCAACAGACATTTTAGATTCAATTGTGGATGTAAATTGATGACTATCTAAATGGCTAAAGGGGAATGTAAATCTGTATGCTAACGAAGGCCTAAGAAAGGTGGGGTTTTTTTTTCATTCCAAGAACAACATTTCCTTGTAGATTAACTTCCAGAATCTGGAAGTGGCTAAAATATAATGTAGACAATGTCAAAAATGTAGACATTTTTGGTTTTCACATATAGCTTTTTCAAACCTGGCTGCTGCAGAAAGCAGAGCAAAACCAAATTCAAACTAATTGTATATGCACATAGATTTCACCTGGAATATAAATTATTAGTTCCAAATTCCTAATATAATCACATATGACAGTGTCTCCACTATCTACAGTACATTAGGGTTTGGATCAGGGGTGAAATGCTACTGGTTTGGATCGGTTCGGGCAAACTGGTAGCAGATATTGGGGCTGGTTCACTGAACCGGTAGCAATCGCTGGCTGGCCACCCGCCCCGAACTGATCAGCAGCCCGCAGTCCTGCCATGCTTCCCTGCCTTCCACACTTTCCCGGCATCCCTGTGGCCAGCTTGCGAAGGCAGGCAAGCAGAAGGTGATGTGGAAGGCAGGCAAACATAGCATGGCTGTGTGGAAGGGAGCTAGCAGCCTACTCCCTTCCCCACAGCCTTGCCATGCTTGTCTGCCTTCCACACTGCCTTCCCAGCATCCCAGTGGCCAGCTTGTGAAGGCAGGCAAGTGGAAGGCCATGTGGAAGGCAAGGAAGCATGGCAGGGATGCGGGGAAGGGAGCTAGCAGCCTATTCCCTTCCCTACAGCCCTGCCATGCTTGCCTGACTTCCATGCTGCCTTCCTGGTGGTCCCCCCACACCTGCTTGCCTTCCGAGGTTGGCGCCCAGCCTGGCCCGGCCAGTGGGTGGGCAGGTGGTCCTTGGTAGAGATGCCACCACTGTGCTGCCCTGGGACATGTGCAGCAGCCCCTCCACTGTGGTGGCGCCACCCCTCTTAGCCCCGGAGCAGCTACATCTCCACCAAGGGTTGCCCGCCGTCAGCCCCAACATGCTGGCTCCATTGGGCATGCTGAATACACCGGTGGAGGATCTCTAGAAGGTAAGGAAAAGAATTTGGTATTGAGGAAAAGAATTTGGTACTAACTTTAATTAAAAGCTTGCTTTTATACAGTGCAGAAAATAGTTGGAATTGTTGTCCTGATAGCTGGATGAATATAAAGTGGCTGAAATATGGCTGACATCAGGGCTGGTGAATCAGCAAATTCTCAAGCTGTGACTGTTCAGGCTTTTCAAGGACTTCCAGACTCCTTTAATTCTGCTCTTTTGATACAATTGAAAGAGCTTTTTCAAAAAACACCTTGGAAAATCATAAGCAGCTGTTGGAGGGATCAGCAAATTCTCAAGCTGTGACTGTTCAGGTTTTTCAAGAATCTCTAGACTTTTTTAATTCTGCTCTCTTGGATACAATTGAAAGAGCTTTCTCAAAAAACAGCTTGGGAAAACATAAGCAGTTGTTTGAGGGGCAACAGGAAATTACTCAGAGGAGTTTGTTTTTGGAAGAGCAAGAGTCTGTCAGGATTGAAAGGCAGGCTGGCACAGTTGAAACAAAGGTTTTGGTGGACGTTTCCATTCAATTGATAGAAAAGCAACAAATAGACTCTTTATTGCAAGCTGACAATCTTTATGGCAACAGATTTTGGCTATATGGACAAAGGAATGGACTGAATGATTATATAAGCAAGAAGAGTCAAAATGGGGATTTCAAATTAGAAAACGTGACCTCAAGAAGAGAGCGAGTATTTCAGAAACATCAACCTCAAATCAACATTTTAAAATTTTCAAAAACAAAACTGGGGCGACTGTTGAAAGAATTTATAAAAAAAAAAGATTGGAAAAAATATAGAAAGAAGAGAAGAACAGAAGTTTAAGAAAGATATCATCCTGCAGATTTTAAAATTTGCGTTTGGCAAATATGTGTTTTAATGGTATTAAGAGATTTTTAAAATGTTTAACATAAAATTATATTATTTTAAAAGATATATGAGATAAATTGTGTAAGCTTTCAGGATGCCCAATTTTTTGAAGCAAAGAGGATTAATGTTAAATTCAGAATCCTATTATAAAATGATAATTAGTTTTGGATAGTAAAAGGGCTGTTTTTTTTTTTTTTAAGCTAGAGGTATTAAAATGGTTAATTGAAAATTTAAAAGATATCCTCCTGTAGATTTTGAAATTTATATTTGGTGAATAAGTGTTTTAATGGTATTAAGAGATTTTTAGAATGTTTAACAAGATTATATTATTTTAAAAGATATATGAGATAAAATGTGTAAGATTTCAAGATGCCTAATTTTTCTGAAGGAAAGAGGATTGTTAAATTCAGAATTTCATTAGGGAGTAATGTTCAAAAAGAATGATGTTTGAGGGTATGGAAATGGAATTTATTCATGATTTTTACTGTTTGTAATACTGTTAAAGGGTTGGATTATTCATCAAGAAAAAGATTTTTTTATATAATCAGGAAGAATTTAACTTAACTGGTTGTGAGAATTTATAAAAGGGAGGTTGATGAATTGGAGCAAGGGGACTTAAAGAACGTGTGGGAGTTTTGAACTCTATAATTAGTTAGTTTATTTTAGCATATGTTTGTTAGATGCTATACACTGTTTTTGCTCTGGGAAGTCAGGAGGGGTGGGGAGGGTGGGATAAGGATTGGGAAGGGAAAAAAGTGGTGAATAGAGAAATGTTTTAACAGAAGAAAGTATCTACGATTAGAATACAGGAGTTGCTCAAATACTAAAGGAGGAGAATATTTCACAGCAAAGAAGTTAGAAAGGAGAGAGGAGGAGAGGGTAGGAAGAGGAGAGGGAAGGAGAGGAATGGAAGAAAGGAGAGCAGGAAGGGAAGGGGACAGCAGTAGGAGTGAAAGTGAGAAGGGGGAAAAGAAGAGAGAAGTGGGGGAAAGGAAAAGGAAGTAGGATGAGGTAGGAGAGGAGGTAGGAGAAAGTAGGAGAGAAGAGGAGGGAGGGAAGGGAAAGAAAGGAGGAGGAGAAGAAGGTTTGTTGTGAAATGAGGGAAGAAAGGGAAGAAGAGCAACTCTGAATGTAATTAAAATGTTTTATTTTAATGCTTTCTTTAAGGGAAACATGTACATGTAGGATTTATTATGTATAAGAAAATGTATATTTTCTATTATGTGGGGAGGGGGGAAGGGTGGGGGGAGAAAATTGTTTGTATTTCTTATAAAACTTTTCAATAAAAAAAATAGAAGGTAAGGCTGTCACTGGCAGTGGGAGGGAGACCCGCTGCGCTCAGCCCCTCGGAGGGATATGGCGAGGCTCACTCGCCTTTTGGACCTGGTGCACTTGGCTTCCACGGGGCCTTTAGCCGACTGTCGTCCGCTTGCCTTCCCCTCTGCCTTGGGTCCTATCCTCTCGGAGCACTGCCACGCTGCTGCCATTCACTTTCTTCCTTCTCCCATTGCGAAATGAAAGCAAACAGTGCCAGAGTTGCTTCGGGAGGTTGCTTTGGGCAGGCAGATGTCTGCAGCCAGGTGGGGAGGGAGGGCAGCGAGAATGGTGGCGGTGGGCAAGGGAGTGCCAAGATGAAGGGCTACCCGCACTGGCCCATCTGGGTAAGCGCCGCTGCCCAGGTTGAAGAGAAAGTGCTGCGGGCTCTGCGGTGGTGCGGCCGGGCCTGGCCCTCTCCCTGTTGTAGTTCGCCAGCAGCCTGCAGAGCTGGCAGCGGAGTTGGACAGCAATGAGGCTGAGGAAGAACATGGGCCAGTCCTGGAGGCTGGGGAAGGCTCAGATGAAGGCTCTGTGTCGGAGGCAGAGATTGGGCCAGGGCCATCGGGGAGTGATCTACGGATTCTGGAGCCTCCAGGGGCTGACAATAGAGAGGCAGAGGAACAGGAGGAGCCTGTCCCTAGTGCACATATGAGAAGAGCTGCCAGAAGGCAAGAGCAACTAAAGCAAAGAGGATGACTCAGGAGTAGGGCCAAGAGATGATTGGCCCCTCCCATAAGGCTTAAAAGACCAGCAACGGCTCTTGGGCTCTTTGTCGGAAAACAATGTTGATAGTATTGCTGCACTTATCTTCTGCTTTTGAACTTTTGCTAAGAGAAGCTTTTGGCAGTTTGCCTAATTATACCAAGGTTGGTGATTAGACTGAAGAATTTGTGTTATGAAGAGTTTGTTTTAATTTAGTTTGGACTATGCTGAGAATGAGTTAATTCTCAGCTGTTCTAATAAAGTCTGTTTTGGAACTGTTTGCGTTGATTACTACCTACTTGGGCCTGGGTTACAACCCTCCCCATGCGGGGGGCTTCCACCCCTCTTGGTCTGCTTCTTCGCTGCCAGGAAGCAGCAGCGTGGCTGAGCCTCCTTCCCCCGGAGCGCTGGACTCCATGGGCCGAGTTCCTGGAGTGGCGCCAGTGGTAAAAGAGAGCAGACAGGTGGCTGGGTGGGTGGGAATCCAGTGGGCTGCTTTGGAGTTCCAAGCCCCGTGGAGCCGGCCCGGGAGGCCCGGGTGGAAGGCAGCCTTTTCTGCAGCATCTCCCTCCCTTCTTTGGATCATTCTGCAGGCGGGGGTGGGGGGGGCTGTGCTTTTCAGAAACAGGGTGGGCGATTTGTATGGAGGATTGGTGGGGAGAATGCGCGGCCCTCTGGATGGACAGCGGGGCAAGAGAAGGCTCCGAGATTCACTTGGGCAGTTAAGCCAGATGGTGGAGGGAAACTCAGTGTTGGGGGCTTCAGAAGGACAGAATGTGCTTCAGAATGTGCAGCTCCTAGCTCTAACAGTGAGTGACATACGTGACGTCAAGTTGGCCATGCCCATCCAGTCACATGACCACCAAGCCATGCCCACCAAGCCACACCCACAGAACTGGTAGCAACAATTTTTAGATTTCACCACTGGTTTGGATTCAATAAATCAGCAGTCCTACAATCTAATTTTGCTACACTTAGCCATTGCTTGCCTTTATTGATTATTTATTGGTTTATTAGTACAAATATGGCAATTGAGATTCACTGCATCTGAAAAGCACCAGCATGGGAAAAGTTGAATTAAAACTGTACTAAATGAGTACAGTGAGCCCTGTGGCAAAACACATGGCATGGGCATCTGCAGTCTTAACAAATCACATTCCTAACATATTTTATGTGATGTTTTCATATTTATATTATACAACTTTCTTTCCACAAAAAATGGTATTCAGAATGCACTCATCTAGAAACATTTCCAGCAAACCCATATATGTGGATTAACTTGATCATGTTTTGCTTTACACTGAAGAAGAAGAGGAAAATAAACAATATTTTATCAGAGAAATTTCCATGTGAACGAGGTTCCATGTAGCTTCTAGATTCATTTCAATGTTTTACAGGGAACAATATAACAATTAAGCACAAGTGGATTATTAAGCCCTGCTAATATGAAAGCAAAGCTTTTTTCCTTAAAATCTCAGGTCAATTCTCCACTGCCACTCTTAGAACAAACTTGCTTCCTTCTAGCACTGATGATGTTACCTAGTTTGATAATGAAATGAAGTGTCTGCAAGAAAACCACAAAGCTCATAGAATACCAAGGAACCGCAGTTCAACTCTATTCTCAGAGCTATTCTGTCAGTTAGACAGATTGTGTGACTTATTCTTAATAAATCCTTTGCATTATTAGAGTATATTTTGCTCCCAACTATGCCATGCTATCCTGGCAAATAGATGGGGAAGAAATGGAGGTAGTGACAGATTTTATTTGGGCTCCAAGGTCACCACAGATGGGGACTGCAGCCAAGAAATTAAAAGACACTTGCTCCTGGGGAGGAAAGCTATGGCAAATCTAGACAGCATTCTAAAAAGCAGAGACATCACCCTGCCAACAAAAGTGCGTATAGTCAAGGCTATGGTTTTCCCAGTTGCAATGTATGGATGTGAAAGTTGGACCATAAGAAAGGCCGAGCACAAAGAATTGAGGCCTTTGAACGATGGTGCTAGAGAAGACTCCTGCTAATCCCTTGGACTGCAAGGCAATCAAACCGGTCAGTCCTCGAGGTGATCAACCCTGACTGCTTTTTAGAAGGCCAGATCCTGAAGATGAAACTCAAATACTTTGGCCACCTAATGAGAAGGAAGGACTCACTGGAGAAGATGAGGGCAAAAGAAAAAGGGGATGACAGAGAATGAGGTGGCTGGACAGAGTCACTGAAGCAGTAGGAGTGAGTTTAAATGGACTCCAGGGGATGGTAAAGAACAGGAAGGTCTGGATGAACATTGTCCATGGGGTCACGATGGGTTGGACATGACTTCACAAATAACAACAACAAATGCCATGCTACCTTAATATTGCTCCTAGTGAATCCTCTCCTATCTCCACATCTCCCCAGCCAGTGGTCTATATACCATAATAATAGTGGGACAATAAAATGGTTTTTTAATGAAAGTATGGCAGGAAATTAAAATAAATAAATTTAGTAAAAGACTGAAGACTGATCTCAGTACTAATGAGCATTCTAGAAAGTCTAGGCCAGGAAAACTGTCCAAGAAGATCACCACATCAAATCCGGATTTCTGCTATGAAAATATGTGATACCCACAATCCCCAACTAATTTATAGACTCCTGATTACACACATCAATGTATTTATTTATCACAGCAATGTAATATACTTGCCCTCTCACAGCTGTGATTCTTTGTATGTTCCAGAGATCACAAAGTTATATATAAAAAAAGTATAGGTGCAAACTAAATATATGATAGCTGCATGCTGTAGAGAGGTTTATCCCAACATGGTACTGTGAAGATGTGATGGAATATATTTTCCATAATTTGTTGACTATCTTAGTTAAAGATTCTGAGAACTGCATCTCTAATTCATAAACTTCTAGATAAGGCATTAGATTTCCTTAAATGTATTTGGCGACCAGACTGTGGCCAATTAGAAATGCCTTTGAAGTGTTTGAATTAGGTGCTTCAAATTTTCATTGCTCCTTTCACATCATTTGTCATTTGTAACACATTTGCAGCCTAACCCAAACAACAAATTTACAGTCTGTATTTATAAATATTTACTAATAATTAAATTATTTGCAAGAGGAAGGAATATAAAAGTATTTAATATACAAATAAGATAACTTATTTTTTTAAAAAAATCAATGTAATAGAATTCCAAAAAGTAGAAGAATTACATCTGTGAGATTATCCATTTTATGATGATTTCCTTTTGGTGGGTGAAAACTGATGCATTTGTTTATTAAAATTCATTCTGTTATTTTCAACCTATTTTTCTATTCCATCAAGGTGATTTTTAACTTGATTCTGTCCTTTAAAATTATTAACCCTTCCACCCCATTTTGAGTCATCTGCAAAGTTGGTAAGCATTCAACTTATCTCCTCATTACAATCAGCTGTACTTAATCATCATTATTTGTTTGTTTCATTGAATTCCTAGGCTATTCCACTCCGGGATATCTCTGGGTGGTTTCACAATGAAAAAAAAAAAAAGATAAACATGAACTCATATAAAAAACAATTGTCAAGATGGTATAAATCTAAATAATCCTATCACCCAATTTACAGTAGTCCAAGCACACACTGGCTCAGGATCAGGTGAGGATTCAGATTGGTAACAAGGCAGGTAGGGTGCAGACGTACCATTCCGTATTCAATTAGCTTGTTAACAGAAAAATCAAGAGATATTATGTCCACAGCATTCTTACAATCTATTGTGGAAAATAATGATTGAAAAAATGAAATGAGATTGGTCTGAGACACCTTAACTTTACCCAACTCTTCATGAGGTGGAATACCAGGGGCTAATAATCCAAATAATAAATATTGTGGTCCCATAAATTAAATGTATATTTATGTATGTAGGTATCAAATATTCTTTACACTTTCATAGACATTCACCCGCAGTAGGCATTATTCTTTTTCCAGCCTTCATCCACAGATTGGAAGGATGGATGAAAATATTATTTGATATAGGCTCCTCAGTCTACTTCCTAGATTTTTCAAGTATGAACTGATTGAAACTATTTTTGCTAGGAGAATTTTACTCCACATTGAAGAGCAAGTCTAATGAATCTTGGAAATTCTTCTGTGACATCCCTACTAATCTATGCTTCTGGGAGAGAGAAAACTTTACAGAATAAACCTAGCAGGTACACATTTGTTTTATTATTCCTTGAAATTTTGGCTTTTGTTTATGCCTATGAACCCAAAACTGCAGGTTTTTCGGCAAGATTTCAGAAGCGGTTGCCATTGTCTGCTTTCTATGGCTAAGAGTGAAAGGCTGGCCCAAGGTCACCCAGCTGCCTTTGTGCCTAAGGTGGGACTAGAACTCATGGTCTTCTGGTTTTCAGCCTGATGCCTTAACCTCTACACCAAACTGGCTAGGTTATTCCTTGTAGTTAAGAGTCACCATTACAGTTCTCTTTTTTGTCCTGTTATAGTATCTCTAATATTATTCAGGATTCTTGGTCTTTCCATGGATCGTGTTATTTATGCAAGGTCCTGAAATGCTCTTCAGAGATAAATATTTATGTCTAAAGGGCATTTCTTTTCAAAAATATAGGCCTATAGGTCCAATAGATTTCCTCCCAGGTAACTGTATACAATGAATTTATTGCAGCCTAAATGGTCTAAGAGAAATAGTTCTTTCTCCTCTTTTGTATCTTTGTCTTCTGTATATATTCCCATCCTATTGGTTCAGCAACAGCTGTGGATTTATTCATTGAGTGCAACATAGCAATTCAATCTTCTAAATGCTGGCTTTGATCCCATAGCACTATAATCTACAAATACACCACATTTTAGCCAGACAGGTTGTCAAAATCCAGAGTTGTGGGTTGTTTGGAGTCATTGTATCCTGCAAACCAAGAAACCAGAGTCTGATTAACAATGTTGGAATAGAGGCATAATTTTCTCTGAAGGAAATGTTAACTGCTGGATTCCAAGGAGGAGCAGGAAAAAATGGATAGCAGCTCTATTATTTCACAAAGACCATTAAAAGCTCCAGTCTAGCTTTTAAGAAAAGCCAATTGCCATGCATGGTTGAAGGGGTGGGAAGGTGCTACCACTTAGTGGAATTTTAATGTTTCCTCCAAGTTGAGTTTTCTTAGGTGGAATGTGGTACTGGATTGTCATTGTCTTTTTGAGAGATATTTTAATGACTTCTTAGTTCAGTCTACAGACCTGGGCTTTCCTGCTAGTTGCCTATCCAAATACTAACCAGGACTGATCCTGCTTTGCTTTTCAGAATGAACCAAGGTGAACTAAGTATTATATTTTAGGTACAGCTAAATTCTTTGGATTTAGACACAACTAGTCCAGGGGTTAGGGTTAGGGTTGCTCTCCAAAGCATTTTAGTGGGAATACACAGCTTTGAATGAAACATGAAAATATTAGGAGTATAGTTCAACATCTTGGACAAAACTATAATCTTTCTGCTCAAAAAGCATGTAATTTCCTCCCCAGTAAAAAGGTGAAAGCATCCACAACTTTCTTCTCTTCCTATAAAAGTATCTCAAGTTGAGATACATTTACAACCACAACAATATTGCTCTGAAACTGTGAAGTTTGAGGCAGCAAATTCTATTAACATCTACCTTTTCCATAGGATGGCTGAAAGCCAAACACGTGTTGCTAACAGTTCTGTGCAAAATACTGTATGTTTATGTCCTAGCATCTCTCTTCCGTTGGCTATGGAAGACAAGCGTTTCCACGTTCATTGCCACGTGACCGTCCCTGGGTGACACTCCAACGCATGGAACGCTATGTTCCCACAGCAAACATGGTAAACCACGGTGTTTAACCGTGGCTCGCGTGATTAACAATCGGTTGTGTAAACATTCGCGCAATTAACTGAACCTAGATAAAGCATATTTGGTCTTTGGTGTAATTGGTAAGAAGTACCCCGAGTAGAAAATCCGAACATGATTTCTTCTCCCCAAAAATCTTTTCCTAATTTCCCGACTTTTTCTCCTCTGTTCCCCCCCCCCCATATTTCCTTTCTCCAATAAAATCCAAATACGCCGCTTTACGATTTCCTTCTCCCGCCGCACCATTTTTTGGGAGAAGGGCCGCACAACAAAACCGGAGGCAACGGAGGAGCGAGCAGGGAAGGGAGAGCGGATAGGCGGAGTGTGAGCTTCCCTGTTGCGGGAGATGCAGTGACCAAGAACGGCCCGGTACCTGGCTATTAAAAAATAATTCAGGTTTTTGCAGCCCAGTTCTGGTAGCCCCCCTTCCGTGATGGAGGCGACACAAAGCAGTGATCCAAAAGGTTGCTGTTGTGAGATGTTAGCTAGAAGCTGCTTTGCTGGTAACGCGAAGTGGTTTCAGCGTCTGGACGAGCAAATAAAACCAATCAAATAAAACCAAAATGCGCAATGAGTGATTTCTCACGAAACTCTGGCTGAGAACGGCAAGGGCCTCAGTCGTGTGACTTGTTGCGTCAAACCAAGGAAGCCATACGAGCCACACGAACTGAGATGAATATGGCTTAGCGCAACGCGCTAAATAGCGCACTTTGTTATGTTAGGCAGAGAAAAACAGGGTCGAACTTGGTTTGTTCATGGGTGCAACTGCTAGACAAAAATCCCCTGAAAGCCAACGGAAGGCCCCCCCCGTTTTTTTGTTTTTTGTTTTGGCCAGGAAAACATCAAGGAGGTCTCCTGCAGTCACCAGAAATGAGCTCAATTTCAGACAATTTTTACATTAAAATAAAACCAAAACAATTAGCAATAGCTAAGAGAAGATTGTCAAGCAGCTTCTTTAAGACAAAGAAGGGAGGAGAAAAAAAGGGGGGAAGGGCAACTCCCGGAAGGATGCCTCCTTGACTAGTATTGGTTATTAATTTAAACCAGATCAATTTCGCTCAAAGTTGCACTTTCCACAAATGCTGTGCTTGAACTCCCCAAATTCCTTGTCATTGTGGCCACAGGAGTGGTGGCCAAATCCAACACAGTTTGCAGGGCACTGGGCTGAGCAAAGATGAATAAACAATTCTCAGGAAGCATCGAGGGACACATTTGCATATTTGTTGCATTCAATTTGTATGCCAACCATAAGGAGCTTTTTAAAGAAATCCTAGCTCCAGATACTTTTCTTAATGGGAGTCCTTGCACCTGTGATTTCCAGCAATAGAGGAAACTCTTTTTAAAGGGTATTTGCAGATAACAGGTTTTTCCAGGAAAACAAACTGCAAGAGATCCAGATCATTGAGCATTCTGAACCATATTTTAGAATCAGATACTGCAGAAACCCTATAGTTTATTTATGGTTAGTGTGTGAGAAACATCTAAAATACTGGATTAATGGCATAAACATGGTTCATTTAACCACAGGTAAGCATATACTGTAGCAATGCAGTCCCACATGCTAAACATGGTTTGTTGACTAAGTCATGTGCTAAACCTGTCTCATTATTATGGCAGAATACAGCTTGGCAATTGGGTTAGCAAATTTTATACCTGTGTATTTTTATGTGTCTCTAGTAGTATCAGACATGCTTTTCTGTCTAATTTCTATCCAAGTAAATGGGGAAAATCCTTGGGTTTCAAAAGATTTAACAGAATAACAGAGTTGGAAGGGACCTTGGAGGTCTTCTAGTCCAACCCCCTTCTCAAGCAGGAAATCCTATTCTATTTCAAACATTTAACCCAATTCTTTTTAAAAACCTCCCGTATTGGAGCACATTTAAATAACTCTATGTCTTCATTCTATTTCTTCTTAGTTTAGTGCAGCCTGCTGCCCTTTATTTGCCCTGAATTTCAATTCCCACTACAGGCAGTAGATTATTTTGAAATTTAGTATCTCTGGAAGGTTGAAGGAAATTTATCTGATTTCTCATCTAATTTTTACCAGTCTGGGCACTGCACTCACCTGGAGTTCTCAACAATTGTCATGTTGTCTGGAAGAATTTTGGAACTGAAGTCCATCTGAAGTCCATCACTGGAGAATATTCAGGGAGAAAATTGTGATACCCGCTAAGCAGATCATATGTCACAGCAAACTGTGGGATGTCCTCCAACTGGATCAGTAACCAACTGATCATTTAAGAATTGCCTCCTATTTATCTAATTGCATTTTCTTATGTGGGACAGAGTGTGCTGAATGAAATAATACATTGTCTTTTTCTGGTAAGGAAATGCACTTCAAGTTGCATTTACTCTAGTGCTGACAGAAGTGATGCATAATAGGCTCCTCCTCCTCTGCTGAAAGTTGGACATGTGTGTGTGTGTGTGTGTGTGAAATTCATTAGCTGTGTTATTCACATGATAAATGAACAGCAGTTGCAACTTTTGAAAAATATCTGATTTATGGATCTTTTAATACAGACAAACCTGTGTCAATGTATATGTGTTTGTGGGTGTTTGCATGTATGGACATGCACACATCCCTCAGTGAAATATTTGTATGAATGTGTGAGACTTGGAGACCTGGGTAGATATCCTTCTCCTTTCTCAATATCACTTCGGCTCTTTTCTTCTAGTCAGATCTTGCAAAAACCTTCCTGCAGGGAGGAAGGAAGGTCTAACTTCAGGTGGCCGTCCTGTCCCTAATATCCCTTCTATGGACAACTGGGAACATTTTCTTGGACCTTCTTGTGAGTTTATTCATGGGTTACCATTCTGATTCAGGCAACTATCCTGCCTTTGATTGGGCTTAACTTCTTCGAATGGGCTTCCCAGTGCCTTCTTCAGCCAGCCTTTTGAAAGTAATCCTGGAAAAGAAGGACCATTCCAGCAGATTGGAGGAACTTCAACAGATTGGAGCAGATTGATGGACTCAAAATCATGGAAACGGTCCAATTCTTGATGTGAGCTGCAGAATGTCCAGCTGCAGGAAATGTGCTCTGGCCCACAATAAATCTATTGTTGTTTAGCTCAGCCTTCTCCTAGGTCTACAAACTAAAAAGAACTAATTTCGACGGAATCTTCCGGCTTGGAGGCTGGGGACGGACAGAATTATCTCATTTCAGATTTTCTTACCACTGTCTAACAAATCCTACCTGCTCAAACAGGAAAACCTATACCATAGGTTTTCTTGCAATGGCAGCCTTGGAATGTGACCACGTGAATTCCAGTGCAGATTTCTTCCAAATGCGAGTGGTTCTTTTAGTGCATTTCTTAATCTGTCATTAAATTAAGCTTTATTAAAAAAAAAAAAAAGGCCTCCTTGGGTTTAAATCCGGGGAAAGCTGCAGAGGTGATTTCCAAGAGAGCGCAAAAGGATGGGGCTGTAAGAAGCTGTCCCCTATCCCCACGACCTTTTTTAAAGGGAAAGCAACATCACGTTTTCGAGAGCTGCCTGTAGGAAGAATTAGGAAGAGGTCGTGTCCCAAAAGCCGAAGTATTTGGAAATTAAACGGACTCATTTGCAATCAGGGATGGGTGGATGAATCCTAAATCACTCCGTCGATCCAGTTACACAACCAATCATGGCTCCCACATTCTGATCTGGCAGGAATATTCTTAAAAATAACTGATGCCAAACGTACAGCCCGGAGGCAAGAAAAGAAAGGAAACCTTGTTAGCAACGAAATTCAAGACAGGGCAGCTTGGGCAATAAAGAAAGCGGGTGGCACATCAAGATCCAACCAAACGCCTAAATTTGGCACCCGTTTTTCTCGATCTTCTCCCCCAAATTTGTGAACAGAAGCAGAAGAACTATGCACGAATAAAGAGAGACTGCGCGGCTCTAAGACTTGGCTTCGGGGAGACCCCCTTCCATTGGCATCTCGAGAAGCGGGCCATCAGCCGCGAAGATCGTGCAAGAGCAGCCCCACCCCGCATTGGCTTACTCCCAAGAAGGCGTTCAGCCACTTTCATCTCTGCCAGGAAGAGAGCCAAGTGTCCCATGAAAGCAGAAGAAGAGGAAGAAGGAAGCGAGAAGAACAGTAACCACTACAAAAAATTAGTGTCTGGACGAGGCTTCCTTCACCAGTTGGATGCCTCCGAGATGCTCTGGAATACAAGTCTTGTCACTCAGCCAACACCGCCATAGGAGTCAGTGTGATTTGGTGATACTAGCTAGGGTTGAGGGAACTAACTCATTGGGGAGTGAGTTCGCCCACAGAGTGATAGCTACCGTTTGCTATGGACATCACAGTATAATGACAACAATAGAATATTGTATGACCGGGCGCAATCGAGGAAGTCGCCTATTCAATAGATACCTCATTTCTTGCCCTGTTGCTCTGCTCCGCGTTTTCTTTATTCTCCCCTTCGTCTGCGACCATCCCTTTGTTCCCACCCACCCTCCACCCCAAAAGCGATTGCCTCACGGGTGATTTATAGCGTTTTCGAGGGTCATTCAGCCATCGCTGTGGCGCTATAATGTCTGTCTTATTGATATATTGGCACAGCAATGGTCAGGTGACACTATAAGACGCCATCAATCATTAGTGTGGCATGGCCTATATACCGTTTCAGTCTAGCCATGGACAGGCACGCATTTACTCTCCGCCGTACTCCAGCCAATTCCATTTGGGTCGGATTTATCCAGCCAGAAAATACTTAAAAATTCCTTTAAAAAGCGAAAGAAACAGAAATAACGGACCTCCGGTTAGCTATACACACTGTGCCGGAGGAGATATAAAGAAAGGGGTTGGGGTGGGGTGGGGAAGGGGGTTTACTTTCCAAATGGTGCACTTTTTGAAAGGGGGGGAAGGGGGGAGGAAGAGGAAGATTCTGTCCTCAGAATCAAACCTGCCCCCCTCCTCTGACAAACACGGCAAGCAATTGTTGTCCTTCAAGTGTCCGGCCTCCCACTGACCGCCACTGTCCTGAGTCCTACCCACTAGTCGCGGCGGAATCGAATTAATGCCGCTCCCCCTCTTCCTTCGCCCTGCCCAGAAATTGCAGCTCTTTCCCTTAAAGGCCCAGCACGAAAAGGCTGCAGCGCCCAACATGATCAATCGAGAAAAAAATCGGCCCTATGTTGGTGGCGGTTGGCCGAGCCGGGCATACCTGTTTTGATGGCGTATTTCAGCGCCGTCCTGCAGGTCAACAGAATTTCCTCCAAGGTTTGGGGCTGATCCGCCAATTCCCAATTATATTCCTGAAGCAGCTCGTTTGGGTAGTGGAAATCAATCACTTTAGTGGTTCGATCGAAATTCTTCACCATATACTGGAGCAAAATGTCCATCACATCTTGTAGGAAAGCCAAGGTGATCGCTTCCCCATCTGAAGCAGGCAGAAGATCTGCACCAAAGGAACAAACAGGATGCGACCCTTTCAGATTTATGCTTAGGATAAAAACAGCCAAGGCAGACTGTATTTATTTTAAAGTCATTCCTTTACCCTGTAATAATTTGCAGGTCCTTAATATATCTAAATGGTTTGTTGTTTGTATAAACATACAGTTCAAATCTCTGGAATGGGAGAGACACACGATTATGAAATATACTATCAGATCACTGTCAACACAGTGTCACTGTCATTGTCAACACAGAAATCAATATTTAAGAATTAATATTTTAACTATTTGACGTAATTTTTTTTAAAAAATCAAACAGTTCTGTTTGAAAAATGAGACACATACTGCCAATACCATTACTCCCCTCTCCCTTAATTTAGGTTTATAAAATGACTTAAAATCTATTTGGTTGCTGTTCTCTTCCAAGTGGTGCTGAATTAAAGGTCAATTTGACAACAGTTCTCCGACAACGAACAATGTTACGGGATGCGGAGCCAGTGACATTATTCGAACCAGCTTCTGTGTGATGTCAAATAAGGCCATTTATTAGTTATTGCCATCCAGCAATATAGGGTAGATTGTTTTCAAATAGATTCATTGAGCCAGAATGATTCATGTCCCATAAATATTCTTCTTGGCAAGCACTTCCAAATTTAAAAGACTGATTTAAAAGACTGATTCAAAATTTCTACATTTCTCCCTCCACCCCTCGCGGGCGCGCACACACACACACACGTTGTCCACAGGCCTATTCTGAGTATTTCTTGGCCCTGGAGAGATGTGGTGGGATTTGAAATTAAACAATTTAGGAATAGCTCATAAAACAAATTAAAAAAAACAACAACAACAACTGTAGGAATAGTTGTATTTAAATGAAGATACACTAATTTATTTGGCTAGGAATCAATGGGAGCTTTTTCGGGCAGTGTTTTCGGAGTTAATATGAAGCCAATCTAGTCCTTGCTTAGGTAGATTTCAGCTGGTTTTCCAACGTTGGAATCATTGCGATATAGAAAGAATGTATATAAAAATGGAGACGGAAGGGGAAGGGAAGGGCTGGCATCTCTGCGAAATCGGAAAACAGATCCCCCCTCTTCTTTTTTTTCTGGTGGCTGAATGAGAATACAGGAACGTTCTGACAGAGCTGGCATCTGATCTCTGTTCCTTTTGCAAGACGGGGTGGCGCACGCCTCACCTCGAGGGAAAATGAGTGACAGAATGCCCTTTGGTGTGGAACTACCCGACTTGCTCTACTCCCCCTTAAAGAGAAATAGAAACCACCAAAGGCGGGAGGGCTTCCAAAACGTCTGACTACCACCCTCCTTTTAAGACTCCGCTGCCAAGTCCTGGGCCGGCTGGAGACCAATTACCTGAGGCGTGCAGGAAAGCATAGCTGAGCTCTCCTTTCTGGCAAGCGCAAGGCTTTTTGCTGCAGGTACAAGCCCCCTTTCTGGCGGCCGAACCAGGGTCTGCCTTCGTCTCTCCCGTTTCCGTGGTCTTGTCGCCATCTCCGTAGAGCAGCGCTAACAAAGACACAAAGGGCGAAGCGTCAATGGCACCGCGGGGACTGGAGCGAAACGCCCCCCTCCTCCCCAATTCCAATGTCTCCCCCCTGCCTCCACGCCTCGAAGGATCGTCAAATCTCCATATTTCCCAGGAAAGCGTCCTTGAGACTTTGGGGAGATTACTTTGATTGCCGAAATTATCATCATTATTATTTTTAAAAAACGGTTCTTTCGGTGATTTGGGGACCCTCTTGGGGTAGATGCTTACCGCAGAGTTTGGTTGAAATGCCTCCGGTAAACTTCTGGGCAGCCTGGCACCAGGCTTTGGCTAAGGACAGAGGAGAACAATATATTGGCATTAGATGGATGGGTGGATTTCAGCGGATAGATCTTATCACACAATAGACTATATTCTTTATTTCTTTCGATCAGTCCTGTGAGTGAATGGAGTGAGGGTCCATCGGCTGCAACCCTCTCAGAGGCTTTTGCGTCCTGAGCAGTGTGCTTTAGGATAGAGCTGCGCGGGTTGCTTTTTGCCTTTTCCCCTCTGAGAAATATTTTAAACTCAAGAAAGCAAGCCTCAACCGCTCTTTCCGTGGATTGCCCTTAAATCCGAGGGGGGTGAGTGATGTAACACCTATAACTTTCTAAGAGGGCCTTTTGCAGCCAACCACAGCTTCCATCATCCCCAGCCAGCACCCTTGCCCATATCTCTCTAGTGATCTTATTTGTAGCCCGCGGCTCAAGAAAAGCAGTATAGCGGCGCATTCAGGGTTGCCAACCTCATCACCTGCACCTACCCAGCCCGCCCTTCTTTCCACTTCACTTTGCGTCGTTAGTGAGCTTTGGCGCGTCTCCTCGTCGCCGCCTGAAAGCCCAGAGTTCACCCTCATTTCGACGCCCGGGCTGCCTTCCTTCGCTGGGGCAAGGTCTCCCTGGCCAGCAGGTAAATGTCTCTTGAGACTGAAATGGGACCGACTGGGTTGTGATGGTCTGAAGCCCAGTCAGTTGAGGGGATCGGCAGTCGTTTCTCCTTTCAGGGCCAGAAAGGTCGAGATTGGACGGGGAGATGCCAAAAGTCCGGGAAGACTTAGGCGAAGAGCAACTTCGCGCGGGCAGGTGGCTTCGGGTGGCCATCCGCTCTTGCGGCGGTCTGACTATGTGCCAGAGAAAGGCGGGCCGGAGATTCTTACCTGTACCTGGGTTGTCCGGATCGCCAGATCCCTCCTCAGTCCCGAAGGACCAAAAGCCAGCTCCCGGAGTTGCCATCTGAGGAGCCGCTGAGAAGCCGCTGAAGTGCAGCCGGAGCGCCTGGGCTGTGTGTGCGGGAGACAGAGCCGCCGCCGCGAAAGGCGGGACGAGGCGGGGGGGTGCGTGAGAGACCGGGGGAGGGGAGGAAGGGAAGGCGCGGGAGAAAGCGGGGCGAATGCGTTCGGGGGGAGGGTTGCAAAGAGGACGCGGGCCTGATTCAGCGCGACGTGGACGGCGGAGAGGCTCTGAGCGTGATTTCCTCTCTCACTGAAGACCTGGGCGCGCCAATTGGGCAGATACTCGTGCTGAGCGCTTTCCGCGCTACTGACCCGCCGCTGACTCGCCGTCAGAAGCAGTGGCTGAGAGGAGGCGCGACGGCGGCGGGAGCTTTGCCTTCAAGCGACAGTTAGCGAATGGCCACCTGCTGCTGTGATCCTAGCAGGCAGCAAGAGCAGCCCAGTCCAACTGGGGCTGCCTCAGGCTGCAGCAAAAAAAGTAAAGGAGCGCCGAAACAGGAGAGGCCCTTCAGGCGTTTGACAGCAGGGGAAAGACCGAGAGGAGGAGGAGACAGGATTGGTAGTCTGCTCCGGTGGCCGTCTTGAAAGGGGAGGAGGATGCTTCGGATCACATCTGGATCCAGCCTTCAAGGGCTGTACCTAAGAGAGGGCGCCGCAGGACGAGGTCAGGAATTCCTCGCACCACGCAGGATGGAGAACAGAGGGATCGATACACATCACGCACGTCGCCCAGAGCCAGCAGTGCGTGACTTGTATTTGGAGTGGCAACGTTGCTCAGGCTTAAAGCCTCAAACAACTCGGCTATCCATAATGAAAAAACAGATCTAGCAGGAACCACGATGGCTTCCTCTCCCATCTCCTCCTTCTTTGAGGAGCACCAGCCACACTTCAGCTACTGCAGCACCTGGTTCTTCGGGCACTGAAAACCCTGTCCTGATTCTGTAGACATTTTGTGCTCCTGATCTGAACAGTTGGCCCAACTAGAGATTTGCTGGACAGAAATAACCAGAGTCAATTTGGCCTAGGGAAAAAGTTACAAGCTGATGGACACTTGTTGGCCATATCATCCACCAGAGATTTAAACAAGTGCTTTTCCTCGTCCCAGTTAGTGATGCTATAGCTAACAGTAGAGTAGGGCAAATCTCTCTCCATTGCCAATTTGCCTGGTTTGCCTGTTCCTCTATGTCAGAAGAAAGTTTCTGGCCATCTGTTTTCTATTTTAAAACAAGCCTTGGAGACTGCATTAAAAAAAAAAAAAGCTTTGTCACGAAGCTGTAAGCAAGGGTCATGCAAATATCATCTCCCATTATTTTGGGGAACTTTCTTCCCACAGCATCTGACAACCACCAGTCAGGAATTCTTGTAAGACCAGGATCATAATTTTCATGTGTCATAGGACCAACTCAAGTACTTAGCCACTTTATGAGACAGTTCAGACAATTTCTGCTTTCTTTGTGGCATGTGAGCCAAGCAGAAGCAGCAGTGTGGGAAACATACATCCTCAGTGATGGCAATCAGCATGAAAAACAAATGCTATATAGCTCCTTTACCTCTCTCCCTTCTGACACACACACCATTCTTATTTTGCCGTCCTATTGCTTGTGCCTGCTCCTGAACTCTTCAGCTCAATATATACCTGGAAGAGGGGATGGGAAGGGAAGAAGGCCAAACCTTCAATACGTGAAAACATTACAGCTTTCCATCAGCTTTCTTACTATGCTTTGGATGGAATTGGTTGACTCTGCTGTCTGTTTTTCTTTTTAAGATAAATTAGATCATAACATGCCCAAGATATTGAGCTAGAAGTCTCCCCATCCTGGTATCTTCCAGAGCTGTTGAATTTCAGCTCCCATTATCATCTAGCCAACTGAAAAATGTGGAAGCATATTGGAGGGGCGATAAATCTTGCCTGGAGTGTGCTTTATCTCTGGGGTATCTGCAGGCAGATAATAGCTTTCAATTAATTTGTTGATGTACATCAAAGATGCCCTGTTGGTGAACTGATTTCACAGTATTCTTAGAGAGGCAGTGAATACATTGTCTGCCGGAATCAAAATGCACAGCTCCAAGACAAAAAATGTGTACTTGAACAGAGAAAATCAACATCAATGCTTCTCATACAGAGAGAGTATAATTTGGTGACACTTCTTGCCTCCACAGTAGTGAAGAAACGGGGAAGCATTCCCTATAGGGAAACTGATCTTGGTAGCTACTGTCTGCCATCTTCTTATCCTGTTAAGTCCCTGGCTTGTGTCCATGGACAGGTAGCATGAGCAAGGACCTCAGCTGGCTGGTTGAAAAACAGATTTGTGAGTTAATGAATGGCAGAGACAAATTCATTAGTTCCTCTGTCAAGCTATGCTGCAGGCATTTACCACCAACTCTGGAGTGGCTGGAAGTGAGGCATTCTAGACTACTCACAAGTCCCACCATGGGTCCTGATCAGGATTAATTGGAGTTAGTCTAATGCCATTTGAGGTCAGTACATTTTCTGCCCGTTCCAACTGAGTTTGAGCAATCACATTTGGGCTCAAATCATGCAACAGGGTACTTTTTCCGTGCCAGCTGTGATCAGAATGAAAACTGAGTCCTTCTATTCTCAGTGTTAATAGGAGCCCCCTTCCTCTCCCCCAACTGACATATTTTTGCACAGGCATTGTTTCTTTGTAGCACGCTTACATTTAGGCTGAGATAAAATTCCCCATTTGAAATGTGATCATCTTCCCCTTTATAACAAATGAAAAACAAAATCCAAGCATTGATTTCAAAGCATCTAATTAAAATAATCTCTAATTTTACTCTTAGTTTTTGCATTTTAATTGCCCATCTCTTATGGCAGTCTTAGCTGACTTTGGCTTGAAAATAAACTAAGTTAGGTGGAATCTGGTTAATATTTAGAAATTCTCAGGACATTCAAGGGAAGAGGCCTAATGGGAAGGGTGGAAGAAAGCAAGGCAAATCTTTGACATACTGTTGCCAGCAAAACCACATGCTCAGAAATGTTAGAGGTCACACTAAGGAATTTTTAATGTCCCATATTAAGGATGTGGTCATCTTCAAATCTGCTTGTGGGGAAAGCTGTTTCCTCTTGGGGAAAGCAGATTTGAAGCTATGGGGCCAGTCTCTCTTCCTTTGTTTGTACATGGAACATGGAGGCCTTTGATGGGCATCTGTAACACAGACACTGCAGAGTCTTATTTATCTCAGGGCTAGTTCATGTCTCAGTTCATTGAAGCAGGAGTCGCTTGCCTTTTAAATTGGCTAGAGGGAAAAAGCTAGTCTCTCTTCACAAGGGCAGAACTGGCTTAGATTTCTTCCTGTGGATGAGCATGTAACAGAAAATCACAATGGGCTTCAAAGTAGTGCAAGACGATCTTGGATGTTTTGTTCTCATTGGTCCTAAAGTGTACCCTTCACTAAAATCAAATCCCAAAATAGTTTGGACTGAGATGTAAGATCGTTAATTTCAACAATTTTATAGGATTTTTAGTAGATGTAGTCGTCATTTCACCTAGTTTTATACCCTGTAATGTTGTAATAATATAGGCCATGAATACATCTTTCCAAAATACACATTAGGAAGGGAATACACACACACATCCACACATACAGACACACAATTACAAGTGCATGCGCACGCACACAAATTCCCAATGCATTTCCCAGTTCATTGTGCCTGTCTCTTGCCTTTTAACACAGTCACTATACTAATGAAAACCAAAGCTATTATTTATATGGATTGTAATTTTAGTTACTACAAAGAACTTGATGGTGTGGCTGTAATTTCACAATTTCTCTTTTTAATAGTATATGTATATTCCATTTACGAAAATAGCATTATGTAAAATGTCTTTGTTACACCATAACCATTTGAGCTAGTGGCTGCAGGATAATCTGGTCAAAACATGAGAGAAAATAATTCTTCCCACTGTGCAGAGACCCTACAAGTCAATTTTGAACTACTCATGCAAAAAAACAACAACACAATCACTATGAAGCATAGTGATTTTTTTTTGCTCTAATACAACCAGGGCAAAATAAATAAATCTGTACTGTATTTTGCTATCACAGTAGAGGAAAACTAAAGGGTTTTTTTAAAAGAAAAGAACCCCTAATTACCAGATTTGTAGGAAGAGGATACAAATCCCCCCTATAGTTCTCCCCTCTGAAATCATTGTTTCTCTACCCACAAAAGAGCTTAACTGATGTACAACATTTTTTGCTTGAATACAATGCCTACCAAAATGATGAATGATGATGGTTAGCTGTCACAGCTACAAACAGAGGCCAAGTTTTACACGTATGTGTTTATCATGTCCATATGTCTAAAGCTCATTTGAAAGTTGGTTCTCACAATAAAGTTGCTTCTTAAATAACCTGCACTGCCTCCACTATAGCCCCAAATCTTTTAACACTCAAGGCTTATTTCCTTATCCATTTACATTAATTAAATTGACTTCATCTGAACCATAATATGTAAGTGGAAGGTTCAAAGATCCAGGCAGATCATAAGCAATCTCACTATGTAGATAAAGCTATGCAAAACATATAGTAAAACAAAATGAAAAACAATGTACTTCCCCTTCCCTCCAAAACAAACTCTTAAGAGTTTGAATATAGTACAGGAAAGCAATATTTTTCATATCTGTTTGCATATTTAAACAAACAAACATTATAACAAAGCCTTTGGAAAGAGGCTAAGATAGCATATTCATATACCCAAATACACGGCTAATATATGTATGTGGGAGGTTTATTCAAAAGAAAAGGATATGGGAATTCCATACGCCCCCCAGCAAAACAAAACAATAAGAAAAAAAGCAGAGATTATGCTGAAGAAGAAGAACAAAAGTAGCAGCAGCTGCTAATATTGCTGAAGAAGGCGCCTGCGTTGAGAAGTCTTCCGGAGTAGCTTTTGGTAGTCAAAAGGATAATCTTCATCTTCATTCTCTTTTAGCGGGATCCCAGGGACCTTTGGCCTATGGATTACATTACAGAAACATTTTAGAAAGGGTAAATCAAAATATTTACCTCAGTATACACTGTTAACTGACGGCTTAAGTCTACCCTCAGGGGAAAGAAAATTTCCAGTTCTTTCACTCTGACAAAATATTGCCTTTTGCAGCAAAGGGAAATGTGCTATGTGTGAGGGAATGTCAAATAAAGACGGTGTTTTATTCAATGGGCATGAAGTAACCAATTAAAAAGGATTACATGGAAGTGTTAGAAAAAAAATAGGAATGAACTACTTGAGAGCTACTCTGGTGTCCATTTGTTTTCTTAGCTGAATGTTGTAATCTTCAGTTTGAGAACTTGGAGGGTCATTGTTTTTTTCAGAGTACAGATATTCTGTTTTAGAACAAGCAATTGGATCAAATGATCAGTTGAGTCTTTCCAATCCCAGGCTCTTGGGAAATGATGGTGTTTAAGAATACATGAATGTTCTAGTGCAAAACTGTTTATACATGTAAATCATTATCTGATCTCATAATGATAGATAATGAGCATGCATGTATCAATCACAATCAGCTGACCATAAAGAAACTTACAGGTTTCTTGATTTTGCAGATATCTTAAAGTCACAGTGAAAAGTAGTATCTTAACATTGGGTCAGGAAATGGCTAGTACACAATTAGCTTTGTTCAGCAATTTGTATCTACTGGACAAATGTTACATAGGGTAGCTAGCTGTTAGACATACCAAAATGTACCTATTTAAGTCCATGGAGATTCTCAGACATCCAGGTCATGGTTGTCCCAAAGGTGCTTTTTCAAGAGGCAACTGGACTTTCTGGTTTCAGGAAGTCCAGTTGCCTTCTTGAAAAAGCACCTTTGGGTGCCTATTTAAGTGCACCGAGTTCCTAGCTTCACTCTTTGTAGTTGCAGTGTAGCTGCAACTTTGTTTTACTGACAAATACCAGAATAAATGCCAGTTTTAATACTGCAAATGATGAAATCCATGAGAATAGTAATTTAGCTAACAAGGTTTTGCATAGTTAATGAAATTCTAAAAATTTATTTGCAACCTGTGATATTTCCATTGAGAGAAATCCTGGAAACCAACAAACAAAGAATAAGTGTGTGTGCATGTGTATGTGTGTTGTCTGCATGTGACAATAAAAAGTTTTGGCACTTGGACCTAAATCCTTTTTCATCAGATGAAACATGAGTTATCCACATTTGGTAGATGGGATATACAGCAATTATAGTGTCCATGAATCTGCAAGCTGCCAGCATCAACCATCTGATGAAGACAACCCTTACCCACAAAAACTTTAAAAACTGTAAGTGTGTAAATGAGAACTAAGTCTATTTCACTTGATGGCAAACACCCTGCTGTATGTATTTATGTGTTTAATATGCCACCCATCTCACTGTTACAGCAACATTGGGTGGCTCACAAAATAATAAAAAATAAAAAAGACAATACAAAGTACTTAAAATTAGAAAGGTTAAATAAGAAAGTAAAAATCAAAGGAACAGGCATACACGGGTGGGAATCTTCTCTCTATCCCCAACAGCCATACCCAGTTACCCCAGGCCAACAGACAGATTTAATTTTAAAGTTATATCAATATTTTAATCAAAGGAATAACATTTTGGATAATCATGTTATGCAATAACAAAATTCTTCCTTTATATAACCCTGGAAGAAGCCAGATATAACTGTTCTTCTTTGATGAGTTCTACTTCCTTACTCAAACAATCATGTAATATTCCGTATCAGCTTCTCTAATTTCTAAGTCAAACAATCTACTGTGAGAAATGTCACATTTTCTTATGAGGCTGCATTTATCTTCTGCCTCTCTGAACTTCAAATAAGTGAAAGAGGTTTATTGGTTTCAAAGACCTTTGAAGGGACTAAAAGAGAGCATTAGAAAAACTGGCTATACACGTCAATATGACTTATGGCCATCCTGACTTATGATTAAGCACTCTCATCCTTTACACATCTACTTGGAAGACCTAGCTTTATTCAAGAATTTTATACAGATTCTGCTGCATAACTAATTGGATCTACCCTGTTTCTCTGAAAATAAGACATCCCCTGATAATAAGCCCAATCGGGCTTTTGAGCGCATGCACTAAAATAAGCCTCCCCCTGAAATTAAGTCCTTCCCGAAAATATTTAAATGCAGAGCTGGAAATCAGGTAAGACAGCAAGGGGAGCCTCATCTTGCTCCAGATGCCCCCAAATAATAAGACTTCCCCGAAAACAAGGCCAAGTGCTTATTTCGGGGTTAAAAAAAATATAAGAAAGGGTCTTATTTTTGGGGAAACACAATTATGTACAATTCTACAAGTATGTACAATTAAAAACAGGGTTCTAGTGAACTCAATGGGATCTAAATTTTGAAAATGCAATTTTAGTTAGTCTGGATACGTGTTTTTGAATTATGTCATGATGAGCTGCTGACATCCTTGGAGAACAGAATGTGAATTACTTAAACAAATAAATCCATTTGTGTTCTTAAATTAAGTTAGTTATAGCTTCCATTTCATGATGATCTGTATGACCCTAATCTAAGTTACTGGTTGTATTGGAAGACTTCTTAAATAGGAAAAGTTCAACATGCTCCTATTTAACTTGGTAAATATTAAGATACTCATTTTTGGAGAAACTACTCACCCTTCAGCACTCCTTAATGTTGCAGAGATAGGGTCTTGCAGAAGATTCTTTTCTCTTGTGCTGGCATTTCTATCCTTTGAGACGAAATCAGTAGATGAAAACTCTTGGTAGTACCGATCTTCTATATTCAGTATCCTGCCCAGACTATCAAAATAAATATTACATATGTATATGTAATATATATATATATATATATACATATATTACTACTATATATAGTAATATATATATATATATATATATATATATATATATATATATATATACACACATACATGTATTACTACTACATATATTAATAAACTAAACCAAAATGTATTATGTACCATCTTATCAACTAAAAGAGATTGACTCCTATATAAATATTACCTCTTTGTTATGTAGTTTATCTGTAAAGCTACAAAACTACAAAGGGAAAAAGGAAAGCAACTTCCAGAATAAAAGTAGATAAATTATCCTGGCTCAAATTATTTTAAGGGCAATGCTGATTCCCTTTTATATTTCACACATGACGTATTCAGCTCAATTCTGTGTTTATTTAAAATTTCACCTTCCTTATGTTTTTCTAAGCCAATAAGTATATTTAAGACTGCAATTTTAAAGCACAATCCAAGTCACAACTGAAGGACTATAGACTTAATTATTTCTGAACACAGCCAATGGCAGCTTAAGTTTTGAGAAGCGGTTGGCACAATGTTTGCTGTTTTGGACTTCACTAGGTTAGGCAAGAAACTCTTGCTGGCAGTAGGACATATGCAGACTCCAGATGCCCTAAATCTTAGGCACTCAACCTGAAACCTTTCAAGATCTCACAGACATGTTGAACTTTTGTCAGATACTGTTCTAGAATGCTGAAATTTTGCAAGGTTCCAGTGACAATATGAGAGAGATGTTAGAAGAGATTTCAATTGATTGGGAAAAAAATGCAGGGAAAAGGAATGTGAAATATCACACACAATTGGCACTTGAGAAGCTGGTAACTGGTAATCCTGGACTGCACATAACAAAAGCATTTTGTACCATAGAACGATAGGCTTCTTATGTTACACCAAGTCTTACTATAAGTAAAAAAAAAAAAAGTCCAGAGTTCTAAATGCCCCATTCAATACTGATAGGAAGTATGCACAAGTTAGTATTTCAAAGCTGTTCCATGCTATAAGGTTCTACAATTACTGGGCAATTTTCTGAAACGCCATTTCTACTGATATAATTTGAAGTGCATTAGGCCTGTCTTTATAAGCCCCTATTTAGAAGGATTTATGTATTTAACATCGCTGTGCACCAACACTGCAGTTTGCAGGCAAGGCTTCCACTAAGCCTAGGCTGCAAGAGATTTAAATTCAGACTCCAGCATTTTGCCATATCACTAAGAAAGTGACATTATCAGGGCTATGTCAGGCTGAGAAATAAATGAATAGCTTATATTGATCAATAAGAGCACAGAAATAATCACTGTGCATATGTTTAACACTTATAGGGCCATTATGAAAGAGAGAGCTTGATTTTAGTAAGCAAGTGCCTGGATTAAAAACGCCCCAATTTATGGATGGCATCAAGGGTGAAATGCTCCCGGTTTGGACCAGATCGCCCGATTCGGTAGTGGGTGGTGCGGAGAACCGGTAGCAAAAGTCCCTGCCCCCCCCATGCCCAGCTGAGCTGCACAATCATCAGAGGCTTTTTTTTTTTACTTTTAAAAGCATTTTTTCTACAACCTCTTTGGCCGAAAAAATGCTTTTAAAAGTAAAAAAAAAATTCTCTGATGATCGCGCGACTCAGCTGGGAACCTCAAAGGTTTTTAAAAGCATTTTTTCTATAACCTCTTCAGAGGATCCCAGCTGAGTTGCCTGATCGGCAGAGGCTTTTTTTCTTTTAAATGCCTCTGATGGTCCAAGCTGAGTTGCCTGATCATCAGAGGCATTTAAAAGAAAAAAATCCCCCCTAACTCAGCTCCCGGTTCGGACCAGATCGCCCTCTTTGCTAAAGAGGTTGTAGAAAAACATGGTTTTAAAAGTAAAAAAAAAAAAAATTGGCCACACCCACCCAGTCACATTACCCCCCCCAAGCCACACCCACAGAACCAGTAGTAACAAATTTTAGACTTCACCACTAGATGGCATGTAATGGCATGTAGTTAATAATGGAACCTATTGTTGCAAAATTCAAGTTAAATACACAATGATTCAGATTAAGCAAACAATACCACGTATATAGTATTATACAATACAGGTAGTCCTTGATTTATGATTGGTCACTTAGCAATGAAAGTCTGATGGTTGCAAGATTGGATGCAATCACATAGTGACCTGCTTAAGAACTGACTCAACTTGCAACTGTAATTCCAAGTTTAATTATGATTGTAAGCTGAGGACCTGTAATACAGTTCCATCTTACATAGAAGTTCAATTTAAGGACAGACTTTGGGAAGGTTCTTAAACTGAGGACTAACTGTAGCACAAGGTACCTCCTATTTACAATTCATGGCACTGGATTCTTTTTATTTGCTATAGGCTTGATAGAGTCTATCCAAAATGCAAAACATATACAGCTACTTGAAATAAACATAATATGGTTCTTTCAGGGAATAACGAGACCTTCATCAAGAAGTGAATTGAAAGTGAGAGTAGTTTTATGTAGCAAGCGGTTCTTTGTATTTGCTTGCTATTTCTTGAATGCACCAATGTAATGTAAAAACAAGTGTCTATGGGTATCAGGACAATGAACTGAATGAGTGTCTAAAAGAAAAAGTCCAACATTTTTTCCCCAGTGTTATGTCATTGATTCAAATTTCACTCTCCTGCTCTACTATTTATTTTCAGAAGGAAAACTTATATGGATGAAATCGTAAGATGAAAATTTACTTGCAATAAAATGGAAATGTAAAAACGTTCAGTATTTTGTTTGGATTTAGTATATTCTCCAATTTATGGACAAGTGACACTAGGAAACTATAATGCATGAATAAACTAAAGGTTTCAAAATTCAAGAATAAATGTTCACCAATTAACAATGTTAACGTGTCATGTCAACAGTGGAATCTTGATTTATTGGATATCGATTCAATGGATACAACTGCTATGGACCAAATTCTATAGTGATTTGAATATTTTGCATGATGATATGTATCATTTGTTTAGTGACCGTTCAAAGTTACAACGGCACTCAAAAAAGGGCTTTACAACCGGCCCTTGCACTTATGATCATTGCATCATCCCCATGATCAGGTCATCAAAATTCAAATGCTTGACAAACTGCATGTATTTATGATGGTTGCAAAATCCTGAGGTCATGTGATCATCATTTACAACTTTCTCAGCTGACTTCTGACAAGCAAAGTGAATAGAAGCCATATTCATTTAATGACGGTGTGATTCACTTAACAACTGCAATGATTTGTTTAATAACTATGGCAAAAAAAGGTAGTAAAATTGGGTGCAACTCACTTAACCTTGCTTAGCAAAGAAAATTCTAGAGGATAAATTGAAGCTTTTATTTGGGATTGGTTGTATGACAACATCACTGAACAGATGTCAAGTTGCAACAATATACTCCTTTTTTAACAGATACCCCTACTGTTGGGTCTACACCCCCAGTTAGTCTACATACCATTTTTTTCTTCAATTTCAATGTATTCCTGTTATTACCTCACAATATTGCTGTATCTGCATCTTACTGAGAAGACAATTACCTGTTACTTCTCGCTTTTCGCCTTTCATCTTGCATAGACGAGAATTTCTGAAAAAATATTTCAAATGAATATCAACATGATAAAACATTGTACACATTAAACAGTATCAATTTACTGCTTATTAATATCCATAAATAAGGACTACTATAAATCTGATCGTTGTCAGTTTATGGTCAATACTAATCTGGTTTAGTCTATCTTTGTATCAATCTGCAAATTTCTAATAATTTACACAATTGCTCTTAAACGTAAATTTTGTATACCAATTTATCCCAATTTTGAATTACAATTTACCCCAAAATCTGCATTTCTAGTGTGTATACACTGAAAGACGATTACATTTCAATCACTTGACTGTTTTGGGAAATGGAAGTGAGGCCGGGCCACTTACTGTATAATCATAACTTCCATCACTATCTGCTTAGAGTCTGTCTGTTACGTTGGGTAAATGAGGACACAGCAAGCCAGAGTAGTTAGTGACAACAGCTCTTTATTATATAGTGAGACTCCAGCAACTGACCCAGGGAGCCAGCTCCCTTTATATACCTTGCAGCTGTGGTGGTCAGCCAATCAGCTGAGGGTCAGTTAATTCGAACTTCCTGCCAAACAAACCTATTTACATAACACTCCTCCCCTCCCAGAAGTCACTTGGGGTGTTATTTGCATACAAAGTCTCTCAGGTGACTAGGGCGTGTGCGAGTCCTAGTTGACCTGCGCAGTTCAGTCGGAGGGGCGGCGTCGAGCAGGTCGGAGGGACTTTCTGTTTCTCCCTGCTCCACCTCTGGGGAGTAATTGGGGTTGAGCCTATCTAGTATACCCCGGAGTTTTCGTCCCATTAATAGTTCTGCCGGACTTCGGCCCGTGGCTGTACAGGGTGTGGAGTGCTGGGCTATTAGAAACTTGTCTATCCTTTCCTGCCAGTCTCCGGGGCTTAAACGTGAAAGGGCCTCCTTTGCTGACCTCACAAATCTCTCAGCCTGCCCGTTACTAGCCGGATGAAACGGGGCTGAAAGGACATGTCTGATCCCAAGTCCCGCTAAGTAACCCTCGAACTGTGTTGCGGTGAATTGTGGCCCGTTATCTGACACCAGGATGTCCGGTAACCCATGGGTGGCGAATAACTGTCTTAGCTCCCTGATTGTTGCATCGGTGGTAGTGGCCTTCATTAGCTTGATCTCCAACCATTTGGAGAATGCGTCTACGACGACCATGAAGGTCTGTCCGTGAAATGGGCCTGCAAAGTCAATGTGTATCCTGGACCAGGGTCCCTGGGGTTTTTCCCACTCCCTCACGGGTGCCGTTGGTGGATCTGATCTGGACTCTTGGCAGGGCTGGCATCTCCCCACCCACTTGGTAATGTCTGTATCCATGCTGGGCCACCAGACGTAGCTCCTGGCTAGCCCCTTCATTCTTACAATCCCAGGGTGCCCCTCATGCAACAATGTTAAGACTTTTCCCCGTAAACGTAAAGGAATAACAACCCGATAACCCCATAGCAAACAACCCCCTTGCATTGTCAATTTGTCCCGTTTTCCCGCGAATGGTTTAAATTCCCCGCTCCCAATCTTTTCCGGCCACCCCCTCATGACCCAACTTGCGACTGTCCGGATCACGTGGTCTTTGGTTCAGGCTCTTGCAAGCTTGGCTGATGTTATGGGCCCCGAGTCCAAAACGTCTATCAGCAGGATGGCTATGCCGGGTGTGGGGTCTTCTAGGCTGTCGGGTAGTGGGCATCGGCTGAGTGCGTCCGCATTGCCCATGTCCGCCCCTGGTCGATGTACCAGGCGATAGGAGTATGCTGCGAGGAAGATGGCCCAGCGTGTCATCCTGGGCGATAGCGCTGCCGGGGTTGGTCGATCTCCCGCGAGGAGACCCAGGAGTGTTTGATGGTCCGTGATTAGTTCAAAATCCCTCCCGAACAAGTATTTGTGGAATTTCTTTACTCCCGAAACAGCGGCGAGGGCTGCCTTGTCGAGCTGGCTGTAATTTTGCTCGGCGCTTGATAGAGTTCAGGAGTAGTATGCGATGGGCACTTCTAGGCCATTCGGGAGTCTATGGCTCAGGACGGCTCCCACCCCGAACGGGGACGCATCACATGCTAGAACAAGGGGAAGCGTTGCGTTGTATTGTATTAAAAAGCTTTCAGCTGATAGCAGTTTTTTAATGCCGGCGAATGCCCTGTCTTCAGCCTTCCCCCATCTCCAAGTGGCTTTCTTGGTTAACAGTCTATGTAGGGGTTCTGCCACTGTTGCCTTGTCTTTAAGGAAAATGGCGTAAAAATTTAATAGTCCCAGGAAGGCCTGTAACTCTGCCTTGTCTTTGGGGGTGGGTGCTTCTCTGATTGCCCTGATCTTGCTCTCTGTGGGGTGTATGCCGGTGCCATTTACCCTGTATCCTAGGAATTCGACTGAGGGGACTGCGATCATGCATTTGTTTCGTTTTACTCTGAGTCCTGCGTCCCTGAATTTCCTTAGGACCTCCCTCAGCCTTTCTCTTAGCTGCTGCTCATTGTTGGCGGTAATGAGCACGTCATCAAAATAAGGCACCACCCTGGGGATTCCCTGTAGTAGCCGCTCCATGGTACTTTGGAAAAGTCCGGGGGCTACGCTTACTCCGAATTGCAAGTGGGTGCACTTGAAAGCCCCTCTGTGGGTTACGATAGTCTGTGCCTCTGAGGTAGCGCCATCTACCGGCAGTTGCTGGTATGCCTGCGCAAGATCGAGTTTTGCGAAGATCTTGCCGGGGCCCAGGGAATGCAACAAATGGTGAACGATGGGCACTGGATAGGCGCTCTGCTGCAGGGCTTTATTAATTGTGCATTTATAATCAGCGCATATGCACACTGATCCATCCGGCTTGACCGGTGTCACAATTGGGGTCTCCCATTTGACGTGGTCGACTGGAACGAGCACCCTTGTTTGATTAATTTGTCCAGTTCAATGTCAATTTTGGGCTTCAGGGCGAACGGTACCCGCCTAGGCTTTAAACGGATGGGTGCAATATTGGGGTTGAGGTTAAATGAAATTGGTGTCCCCACATACTTGCCAAGCCTTTCGTCGAACACGTCCTGGAACTCTTGCATCAGGTCCTCTTTCAGGGTGCTTCGAACGTTCCTTACTCCGGTGAATCCCATGCCTAGGGCTCTAAACCAGTCCATGCCCAGGAGGCTTGGGAGGTTGTCGCTGACTATGGTGAGGGCAGTTTCTCGGTAAACTCCCCATACTGTACTTGGAACTCGCCTCTTCCTTCGACGGGTATGCGGTTCCCTTGGTAGTCCTTCAGTCTGCGATGCTGTGGCTGGAGCTGTCGCTTGTGTGCGCTGTGGATGACTTTCTTTAGGTTCTCCCAAGACATGATGGATATCGGCGATCCCGTGTCGATCTCCATCTGGCACTCCCTTCCCTCGATCTCGACCGTGGTGTAGGTCTTCTCTCTGGGCGAAGTGCAGGTCTGTGCAATGCGTATGGTGTAGGCCCCAGCGTCTTCAAATTTCACGCCCTTCCGGTTTCTGCCATCTCTGTTGGGCCTTCGGTGTGGCGCTGGCTCAGATTGGAAGGTTTGGCCACGTGGTTTGTAGCTCTGGTGTGTCTTGGATCTGCAGACCTGAGCGATGTGGCCCCTCTTCTCACAGGAATGGCAAACGGCATCCCTAAACTTACAGTTTTGTCGTGAGTGGGACCCTCCGCAGCTGGCGCATCTGTCTCTGGGCTCTCTCCGGGCTGTGCGGGACTGCTCGGTGCGGTAGATCTCTTCTTCAGACTCCCCCTCGCTCGCGGTGCTTACGGCCTCTCGATGCACTGGTGCCGTCTTCTGCGTTGTTTTGGTTAGGTGGGAGCTCTTTAGTTTCTCTGCAGCCTTTACTGACGACTCTTGCACTCGTGCCTCGTCCAGGGCGATGTGTAGGGTCAGGTTTGACCTCGCGAGCAGTCTTCTCTGGAGCCGGCTATCTCTCACTCCGCAAATTAGTTGCTCTAGGAGCATCTCATCCAGATCTCGGTACTCACACTAGGTTGCGGCCTTACGCAGGGCAGCGACGTATTTGCTGATCGATTCGCCCTCCTGCTGGAGCCGTTGCCGGAAATCGTAGCGCTGGACATACTTCGATGGCGTTGGTGCATAGTGGTCTTTCAGCAGGGTCTGTAGCGTCGACCAGGAAATGTTGTGGACCGAATTCGGCTCCGACAATGCCTCGGCTGTGTCGAAGACCCTTGGCCCGCAGTGACTCAGGAACAGGGCTTTCTTCTGAACGTCCGGTAGCCCTTGCATGTCGTTTGCCACCATGAAGCACTCGAACCGAGACATGTAGGATCCCCACTTCTCTTCCTTGGGGTCGAAAGGCGCTGGCGGGGTGTAGGCAGACATTGTTTCGGGATTCTCCTGTGCTCTGCTCGCTCGCCTGGCTGGATTCGGATGCGGTCTCCGGTCCCCTTCTCCGAACGTGGCTTCAGCTCTTTTTTTCGAGTGTGGCTTCAGCTCTCCTCTGCTTCTGGCCTCAAAATCCCACCTTCGTCGCCAATGTTACGTTGGGTGAATGAGGACGCAGCAAGCCAGAGTAGTTAGTGACAACAGCTCTTTATTATATAGTGATACTCCAGCAACTGACCCAGGGAGCCAGGTCCCTTTATATACCTTGCAGCTGTGGTGGTCAGCCAATCAGCTGAGGGTCAGTTAATTCGAACTTCCCGCCAAACAAACCTATTTACATAACACTGTCTATCATCAGAAGGGAAAACATGTTCACTTAGGAATTTTGGGAGTTGAAGTCCACACATCATAAAGCTGCCAAGATTGAGAAGCCCTGGATTGAATAAATGTGTCCCATTCAGCCAGTTGGTTTACCAGAATCTTCCTTCTGAGGAGAAATCTGTTCTCCTTTTTCAAGGAGTAAAATAAATCCTGAGAATGACAATTATTTTGACCCCTTGCAGCTTTGCAAGCAAGAATTACTTAGGCCTTAGCACAGACATCCCTGACAAACCAAAATTTAGATGATTTGGAATAGGAATTCTGAGCAGACAGAGGGTTAGTTTTAAGCATTTCTGCACTGAACTAATAATGCGTTTAAAACATAAAGCTTTAGATTCATTTAAGGCTGACTCATTTTACCATTTAAAAGGCTTAAAGTTTCCCCATTTTGTCGTGACCGACTCAAGGGGTTGGTGCTCATCTGATTCTCAACTGGGGGAGGCTGCATTGTCTGAGAGACGTTTCCATCATCATGTGGCCAACATGAAAATATGGAATTTATTTATTTATTTATTTTATTTGATTTCTATACCGCCCTACTCCCGAAGGACTCAGGGCGGTGCACAGCCAAACAATAAAACACATACATACAAAATTTAAAAGTAGAATAAAATCAAATTAAATAATTTTGGCCCCGACAAATTTAAAACCCCAAACTTTTAAAACCAATTTAAAATTGAATGTATAAAATATTAAAGATATTTAAAAATTAAAAATCTTTTATAAAAGAGGGGGAAAATTAGGCCAGGCCCGCCTGGTGAAACAGTAAGGTCTTTAAAGCGCGGCGGAAGGTGCGCAGATCCGGGATCCTCCGTATCTCTGGGGGGAGCTAGTTCCAGATAGTAGGTGCCCCCACAGAGAAGGCTCTCCCTCTGGGGGCCGCCAGTCGGCATTGTTTGGCTGACGGCACCCGGAGGAGACCCTCTCTATGGGAGCATATCGGCCGGTGGGAGGCTATTGGTGGTAGTAGGCGGTCCCGCAAGTACCCCGGTCCTAGGCCATGGAGCGCTTTAAAGGTGGTAACCAAAACCTTGAAGTGCACCCGGAAGACCACCGGGAGCCAGTGCAGCTCGCGCAGGAGGGGTGTTACATGGGAACGCCATGTCGCTCCCATTACCACCTGCGCGGCCGCACTCTGCGCCAGTTGGAGCCTCCGGGTGCTCCTTAAGGGGAGCCCCATGTAGAGAGTGTTGCAATAGTCCAGGCGGGAGGTGACAAGGGCATGAGTGACCGTGCATAACAAATCCCGATCCAGAAAGGAACGCAACTGGCGAATCAGGCGAACCTGATGAAAAATCCTCCCGGTCACGGCTGTCAAGTGCTCTTCTAAAGACAGCCGTGAATCCAGGAGGACGCCCAAGTTGCGAGCCCTCTCCGTGGGGGCCAATGATTCGCCCCCAATAGTCAGTGATGGCGTCAATTGACTATATCGGGACATCGGAAACCACAGCCACTCGGTCTTGGATGGGTTGAGCCTGAGCCTGTTCCTCCCCATCCAGATCCGTACGGCCTCCAGGCACCGGGACATTACTTCAAGGGCATCGTTGGGGTGATCTGGGGTGGAGATGTACAGCTGGGTGTCGTCAGCGTACTGATGGTACTCCACCCTGAAACCACGGATGATCTCGCCCAGCGGTTTCACATAAATGTTGAACAGGAGAGGCGAGAGGACCGACCCTTGCGGCACCCCACATATGAGGGGCCTCGGGGTCGACCTCTGTCCCACTGTCAACACAGACTGCGACCAGTCAGAGAGAAAGGAGGAGAACCACCGCAACACAGTGCCTCCCACCCCTAACTCTTCCAACCGGTGCAGCATGATACCATGGTCGATGGTATCAAAAACCGCTGAGAGATCTAACAGGACCAGGACAGAGGAGCACCCCCTGTCCCGAGCCCTCCAGAGATCATCAACCAACGCGACCAATGCCGTGTTCGTGCTGTACCCGGGCCTGAAGCCCGACTGGAACGGATCCAGATACGTCATTTCATCCAGGTGCTGGGGGAGCTGTTGCGCGACCACACTCTCAACAACCGTCGCCACAAAGTGAAGGTTGGAGACCGGATGATAATTTACCAACATTGCCGGGTCCAGGGAAGGCTTCTTGAGGAGAGGCCTCACCACCGCCTCTTTCAAGGCGGCGGGAAAGTCACCCTCACTCAGCGAAGCATTTATAATCCCCTGGAGCCAGCCTCGTGTCACTTCCCGGGAAGCCAGTACTAACCAGGAAGGACACGGGTCCAATAAACAAGTGGTCGCATTCAGTCTACCCAGAATCCTGTCCACATCCTCAGGGGTCACAGGATCAAACTCATCCCAGATAACATTCTCAAGACCTGCCCCTGTCTCTCCCCCTGAGACTACCCAGTTGGAGTCCAAATCTTCCCGAATCTGAGTGATTTTGTCATACAGATACTGAACAAAATCCTCGGCTCTACCCTCCAAGGGGTCCTCCCGCGCTTCCTGATGGAGCAGGGAGCGGGTCACCCTAAAGAGGGCAGCCGGGCGATTATCTAATGATGCAATAAGAGCAGCAAAATAGCTACATTTCGCTGCTTTTATCGCCACTAAGTAATTCCTAAGTAATTCCTAATCGCCACTAAGTAATTCCTTACTAATGTCCGGTCAGATTCAGAAAGACTGGCCCTCCAACTACTCTCTAGGCATCTTTTCCGGCGTTTCAACTCCCTCAGCTCCTCGGTGAACCAAGGAGCCAGTTGAGATCGGCGCCGGGTCAGAGGCCGCAAGGGCACGACCCGATCCAGAGCTCCAGCAGCCGCCCTATCCCAGGCGGCCACCAGGTCTCCAGTCGAGGCGTGTGCCAGAACCTCAGGAAATGGCCCAAGCTCCGTCTGGAATCTGTCAGGTTCCATCAGGCACCTGGGGCGGAACCATCTTACCGGCTCCACCTCCCTGCGGCAGGGTGCAGCGGTTTGAAAGTCGAGACGAAGGAGAGAGTGATCTGACCATGACAAGGGTTCAGTAACTATATCCCCTATCTCAAGATCCCTCGACCACTGTCCAGAGACAAAAACCAGATCCAGCGTGTTTCCCCCTGTGTGGGTAGGGCCATGAATTAACTGGGTCAGGTCCATAGCTGTCATGGAAGCCATGAACTCCCGAGCCATGCAGTAACTTTCCTGCCAAAGTGGTACTTATTTATCTACTCACAGTTGCTTGCTTTCGAACTGGGGTGAATGTTGCATGGTACTCAGGTCTCAAACCCAGGCTGTTTCAAGTTGACAAACTCAGCATCTTAACCACTAAGCCATCATGGCCCCTCTCCCCCTATTTACCATTTAGCCACTTCTATCATCTTCCATGGCTAATGATGATGTTCCATGAAAACATTATTAAGAATAAATTGTGGCATGAAATTTAATTAATGAATTATATAGGCCCTTGTCAATCCAAATTCCACCTTTAGTTTCTGGCTCCCAGTTCAATCTAATGCATATACAAAGGTGGCTTTATTTACTAAGCATTCCATCTATTGCTCTCATAATTAGAAATGAATAACCAAATTGAGCAAGTTAAAACTGTCAAGTACCTAGGCATGTATTTCAGTCTTTAGCATGCTGGAATTTCAGTCTTGAAACCATGTCAGAAGTTTAAAATGCTTCTATTGCATTAAACAGGTAGGTAAGCGATACTAGGGAATAATTATATGCCGGTAGCATTTAAATTACTTAAAGCCAAGGTAATAAGCCTTCTGTTCTAAGGTGCACAGTAATGCATGTACAATGATATTGCCACAGTAGAAATAATTCAATCTAAATTTCTAAGATTTATTCTCAGAGTTCCTTGTTCAATAGAAAACACATTTCTTCAGCTATAACTTGTTCTACAGAGTACTTCTGTTGAGGCCTGTTTGAAACTTTGCCTGTTTAAGTACTAGCTCAAATACACTGAAGTGATTTTTTGGCCCAGCTTGTACTGCTAGACAGACAAAGTTTTTCTCACAGAAGAACAAATGATACCTGATTTGTTTCACTGTGTTTTACCCTCAATCCACATACAGGTGGCTCTCAGAAACATGTGGAATGAAGTAAAGCAGAGAATGTTTTGATGCACTGTGATGGAGCACTTAGCATTTTTGTTGTTTTTTATTTTGAATGAAACGTAAAGGTTTATTGATGTTATCACTTCCAACATTATCTGGATGAATTGGATAATTAAGTGATAGAATTGATATCTCACACCTCTGCTACAATGAAGTTACTGATCTGCTTCTTATTATTCCCAAGTAATTTTATCATAACTCGTGTCCTTCCACAGAAGGCTGTTTACACTGACATACTTAGATGTCCTGACCTTGATGGTGTTCACTGAGAGATTTGATAATATTCCACACTAAGAGCCTTTATATATACTTGTGACACTGAAACTGAATCAGTTGCACATGCACTTCTGAATTGTCCAATTTATTGTTTCTGGAAGTTGTAAGTTGTGATTCTCTGGAATCACAAATCACTTGAGCTGGCCAGAATGCCACTTGAGCTGGCATTTCCTATTAAATGAACAATATTTATAAATCCTATTTATGTGGTTAAATTCTTTACTATAAAAATTATGTCAGAACTTTCTGTATCTGAACTAAAACGTGGAGCTCTTGCCTCACAATCAGGAGGTTGTGAGTTCGATCCTAGGTAGAGGCAGATGTAGGGTGTTGGGCAGGGGGTTGGACTTGATGACCTGCAATGTCCCTTCTAACTCTATTAATCTGTTAAATGTTATTTATTTCATTTTTTATCCCATATTTATTACTTTTATAAATAACTCAAGGCAATCAATATATATATACTACTACTTTCTCCTCCTATTTCCCCCACATCATCAAACTGTGAGGTTAGTTGGGCTGAAAGATAATGGCTAGCCCAAAGTAATCCAGCTGGCTCTCATGCCTAAGGCCAGACTAGAACTCACAGTCTCCTGGTTTCTATGGCAGCGCCTTAATCACTACACTTATGCTTAGTTTTTATTATAAATAGGACTTTTATGTTAGATGTTTTGTATTTTAACAGTTTTATTTCATGCACGTAAACAAATAATCAGCGTAATAATTCTCTCCTCTTTTCTTTTTCTAACAGTTTCTAACAGTGGGCAATGCTGAAACTTAAAGCCTTTATTTTTAATCTTGTACATTTCATCATTTAAAACCTTTATGAAATACTGAAAACGCAGGATCCATATTTCCCTAACCATGCTTCCTTCTCCCCCAAATGCTAAAGTCTACAATTCCTGTCCAACTTTAGACACTGTAATTCCAACGCTTTTCAAGGTTGCTTTATGGCTAATCTGTATTTCAGATTCAGAGAATCTATTTTTGTTTTCAGCTATGATTTCTGCTATACTTCTCCCAAGAAGGAAATGGATGGGATATAGAATGAAATAGGTGTAGAGTAGATATGGTAGTAGTATGATTACAGTATGACCCTGTAAAATAAATAGTTCTGATGTAATGCCAGTTAAGGCAGTTTAAAGCACTGAAAACAGGACTAAAACCTGAAAAATCTTTTAGTGATGACTGACAGTAATGTAAAATATATAATACAATTTAGACGAGGGGATAGAAAGGAACTCATCAAATATGCAGATAACACCACGCTGACAGGAATAGGCAACACTGCAGAAAATAGGCTTAAAAAAGAAGGATCTTGACAGACTTGAACACTGGGCCCTATCTAACAAAATAAAATTCAGTGGTGAAAGAAAAAGGCTCTACACTTAGGCATGAAAAACCAAATGCATGGGTATAGAATAGATAGTATCTGGTTCAAGAGTAGGAATTGTGAGAGGGACCTTAAGAGTCCTAGAAGACAATCACTTCAATATGAGCGAACAGTGTGCTACAGCAGCAAAGAAAGCTAGTTTTAAGATGCATCAACAGAGGGATAAAATAAAAATCATGTGAAGTGTTAGTATCACTTTATAGTGCTTTGGTAAGATAATATGTGGAATATTGCATCCAATTTTGGTTGTCACGTTGTAAAAAAAAATGTTGAGATTCTAGAAAGAGTGCAGAGAAAACCAACAAAGATGATCAGATCTGGAAGTTAAGGCATATGAAGAATGGTTGAAGGAATTGGGTATATCCTAATTTAATGAAAAGAAGGACTGGGGTAATAGGTTAGAAGTGTCACAATATCTAAGGAACTGACCAGGGATGACATCCAGCAGGTTCTGGAGAACCAATAGTGGAAATTTTGAGTAGTTCAGAGAATAGTAGTTCAAATACCACCTCTGGCTGGCCCCAGAGTGGGGAGGGAATGGGGATTTTGCAGTATCCTTTCCCTGGAGTGGAGTGGGAATGGAGATTTTGCAATATCCTTTCCCAAGGAGTGGGGAGGGAATAGGGATTTTGCAGTATCCTTCTCCTGCCACGCCACGCCCACCAAGCCACACCATGCCCACCAAGCCATGCCCATTGGAACTGACATAAAGAAGAACATCTGAAGCAGAACAAGAAGCCTTTGTTGTGTCCTTATATGGGCATCCGCCAGTGGTTGGCTAATGTCATTGGCCGCTAGCTTGCCGGAGCTGTATATCAGGAGGGCTCGGCAGCTCAGCCGGCAGTTCCGTATGAGCTGAATTAAAGTGCTGAACGGACCTCTGCTGAGTTGCGTCTTCTTTTCCCTGCACCGATCTAACATTGGCGACAAAGGACACAAAAGAACTGACAGCATACCTTGTGGCACGATCGCCACAATCTACCAAGAGCTGAGTCACTTGAGCTAAGTCACTGAAGCTGACCGCAGAACCATGTCCGGACCACAGATCTCGTTGGCTCCAACCGATCCGAACCAGGAGAAATGGAAGTCCTTCATGGTCTGGTTCAGACAATTCCTGGCGGGCAGCGGTTTCACCGACCTGGACGACAACAGGAAGCGAACCCTGTTCCTGGCTCATTGTGGCTCCGGGGTCCTGGAAATGGCCATGGATCTCGTTGCACTGTGGGACATCGAGCTGATGCCGTGGACCGAACTTCAGAAAGCCCTGCAAGAGCATTACGCTCCAACCAGCACCCCTTTAGTCAACCGGTTTGATTTCCACCAACGGAATCAACAGGATGGCGAATCCGTCAAGGATTTCATATCTGCGCTCCAGACAATCGCAGCCAGCTGTGAGTTCGAGAATGTAGACATCCAACTGCGAGACCGGATCATCTTCGGGATGAGGGATGTTTCTGTCCAAAAGAAACTCCTCAGCCGTAAGAAGGTCTCGCTGAGAGACGTGCTCAAAGAAGCCACAGCTGCAGAATCGTCGGAGAAAGCTGCAGCCACCATGAGGAGGTTTAAGGGGATCCATAAGATTCACAAGAATCCCCAAACTTCATCAGACGAGACCACCACATGGTCAGAGTCCGAAGCTGAAATGGCTGTTCACAAGGTCCTCAGACCCCAACGGCAGGAAAACCCTCAAGATGGTGGATGAGAGGAACGCTGTGCCAGCTGCAACAGGGATCACATGCGCACCAGATGTCGCTGGCAGGATGCGACCTGCCGGCATTGCAGGAGGAAGGGCCACATCGCCGAGGCATGCATGTTACAGAGGCTCCCAGAACCCGCAACCGTGAGAACCAGAGACCATCTAGATTGTTCCAATACCCCAGGCGCGAGGGAGATGGCTACGTGAAGAGCAGAGGGGTCCATCAGACCATCATAGCGCACGCCACTGCTGAGTGATCCAACAAGTTCCACGTGACCATCCACGTGGAAGGGACACCATGCCCTGGAGATCGACTCTGGATCGCCCTATTCCATCATAGACTGGGCCCAGCTCAAGAGACTCAAGCCGCAGATTGCTAAAAGCCACCTCCAACCGCTGAAAGTGAAATTGGTGGATTTTGGAGGCCATCCAATCGGAATACTGTGAAGGACCAAACTCAGAGTCCACTACAAAGACTTCTCCGGGGACCTACCCATCGCAGTCATCAGGGAGACCTGACCAACCCTTCTTGGAGTAGAGTGGTTCAAGCTCTAGGGCTCACCATTGGCGGGATTAACCAGATCAGGCAGAGCGAAATCAACAAACTCCTAGAGGACTTCCAGGACGTGTTCAACGGGAACTTAGGTAAATTTTTGGGGAAACCCATATAATTCAATTTAGACACCACAATTACTCCAATTCAGCTAAAGCCCCGCAGGGTTCCATTTGCCCTCCGGCCTAAAGTTGATGCCCATATGGACAAATTAATCGCCCAGGGCATATTGGAGCCGATTGATCATGCTGCATGGGAGACCCCCATTGTGACCCCAATGAAGCATGATGGATCTGTGCGCATCTGTGCTGATTATAAATGCACCATTAACAGGGCATTACAGCAGAGTGCATACCCAGTCCCCGTGGTGCAACATCTGTTGTATTCGCTAGGGAGTGGAACCATATTTGCAAAACTGGACCTGGCCCAGGCTTACCAGCAACTGCCAGTCAATGAAAAAACCACGGAGGCTCAAACTATTGTCACTCACAAGGGCACTTTCAAATGCAACCGCCTCCAATTTGGAGTCAGCGCTGTCCCAGGCATTTTCCAATCGATGGGAATGATGCCATACTTCAATGATGTCTTGGTCTCCGGCCACTCGGAAGCCCAACTACTGGAACGGCTCAGGCTTGCCCTGCAGTGGTTTCAGGCGAAGGGTCTAAGAGTCAGGAGGGACAAGTGCTTCATCGGGGTCCAGGAGGTTGAGTTCCTGGGCTACCTAATTGATAGCAAAGGCATCCACCCCACCAAAAGCAAAATTAAAGCAATCCACAAAGCTCCAACCCCCCAAAACAAAGCAGAGCTTCAGGCTTTCTTGGGACTACTGAATTTTTACAGTGTCTATTTAAAACAGAAAGCCACCGTTGCTGAGCCACTCCATCAACTTTTAGGGAAGGCGGTCCCTTGGAAATGGAGAGAGGAAGAAGAGTCAGCTTTCTGGAACATCAAAAGACTATTATCTTCGGACAGCATCCTCATGCAGTATGATGAGACATTCTCCCTGCTTCTAACCTGTGATGCATTGCCATATGGAGTTGGGGCTCACCTAAGCCACCAGCTTCCCAACGGATCAGAAGCGCCCACTGCGTTCTTTTCCAAAACAATGTCCACGACTGAAAGCAACTACAGCCAGCTGGACAAGGAAGCCTTGGCCATCGTAGCTGGAATCAAGCGCTTCCATGAATATCTGTATGGGAGACCGTTCACCATTGTAACCGACCACAAGCCGCTGCTGAGACTCCTCACAGGAGACAGACAAACGCCCACCTACATGTCACCCAGGATGACACACTGGGCCATCTTCCTCTCTGGCTACTTGTACAAGCTGGTACACAGACCCGGCAAGACCATCTGCAATGCCGATGTCCTCAGCAGATGTCCCATCCAAGAGCCAGTGGAAGACCCGGCAACCACTCTCAGACTGTTCCATATAGATGATGACCAGTTGTGTCCAGTGTCATCCACCACTGTGGTGAAGCACACACAACGAGATAAAACCCTCAGGCAAGTCATGTCCTGGAGCTTGAGGGGCTGGCTGACTGGGAGAGTGGGCGAAGAGTTCAGCCCGTTCGTTCGGAAACAAAACGAACTCTCCACAATGAAAGGTTGCCTCCTCTGGGGCAAGAGGGTGGTGATTCTACATGCACTTCAGAAGAAGACCCTAGAGACACTGCACAGCGGGCATCCTGGCATCATAAGGATGAAGGCCCTGGCACAGAGCTATGTCTGGTGGCCAACGCTAGACAAAGACATTGAAGAGTGGATCGCCAGATGTGACCCATGCCAGGAGGTGAGATTGGCACCACCGCAAGCCCAGGCAATGGAGTGGGAGATGCCCAGCAGCCCCTGGTCGAGAATTCATATCGACTTCACAGGACCCATAGATGGCAAGACTCTCCTCATCGTGGTGGACGCATTCTCTAAATGGCTGGAGGTAATCACGATGCCCACCACCACGACGGAGGCCACCATCAAGACAATCTGCCAGCTGTTCACCCATGGCCTCCCAGACGTCCTGGTCTTGGACAATAGCCCCCAGCTCACTTCCAAGACCACGGAAGCCTTCCTAGCAGAGTTGGGCATTAGGCACGCGCTCATCGCCCGTTACAGGCCGGCTGAAAATGGGCAAGCGGAGAAAATGGTGAGACTCACCAAAGACACACTCACCAAAATGGGCGCAGGAGACTGGCAGGAGAAAATTGATAAGTTCCTGCTCGCCCAGCACTTCACTCCACACATCACCACAAAGAAGAGCCCGGCGGAGCTCCTGATGGGGAGACAACTATGATCACCTCTGGATCGGCTGCACCCCCAATACAATCCGCAGGGTCAACAAACAACGCCCAGCTGCCGCGGATGCTTGGAATCGGAGATCCGGTTTTCGCGCTAAATTTCCAGGGCCATCTGAAGTGGCTGAAAGGACTGATTGGGAGAGTGACTGGCCCGAGGTCCTACGAAGTGGAGCTGGAAGACAGATGAAACTGCAGACGTCACATCGACCAGCTCCAGAAAAGGTGGGGGGGAGTTGAGGAAAACCAGCCGGACGAGGTAGGCCTGCACCACCCCGATGAGGTAGGCCTACACCACCCCGGCGAGGCAGACTTCTGCCACCCCGACGAGGTCGGCTTGCACTACCCCGGCGAGGCAGGCCTGCACCGCCCCCGCGAGGCAGGCCTACACTGCCCCAGCAAGGTTGACTACAGTTACCCCGACAGGGTCGGCCGGCAACAAACACCACACCATCTGCAGACACAGCCGCAGGGTCAGCCCGCCACAACAGTCAGCCAGAGTCCTGGAGCGCAAGCAGAAGAAGGGAGGAAAGAGCCCAAGGACCTACCGCGGTTCAGCTGCACAGCCCGGGTCCAAGGTGAACTCCAGCGGCCGAGTCTCCATCATCCCGGCCAGGGAGAGGGACTCCGCCGCCCACAGGATAATCCAGCAAACCCAGCCGGAGGTGCCAGACAGGATCCAGCGCACTTGATGGCCGAGTTCCGGACAGTTCCACGGCAGGAACCGGAGAGGACAGAAGCCCGACCCGCCCGGGTCGACAACAACGAGAGAACTGAACCGCGCAGGTCAGGTAGGGCTATTAGACGCCCCGCCTACCTGCGCGACTATGTGACCTACGTCGGTCACGGATTGACAGACTAAGAACTAGGAGGGGAGGGGTGTTGTGTCCTTATATGGGCATCCACTGGTGGTTGGCTAATCCATTGACGGGAAGTTTAAATAAATGTCATTGGCTGGCTAGCTTGTCGGAGCTGTATATAAGGAGGGCTTGGCAGCTCAGCCGGCAGTTCCGTATGAGCTGAATTAAAGTGCTGAACGGACCTCTGCTGAGTCGCGTCTTCTTTTCCCTGCGCCGATCTATCAGCCTCCATATCTGTATATGGAATACCCTATCATTCTAATTAAGGCCGGATTCATTCTTACTGGGAATTCCTCTTAAGGTTGAAGCCTTTGGAAGGTTTGGAAGCCTTTCCAAACACCACTTATGAGCAGGTGGAACAAGGCACTGAAAGACACCTAGAAGCTTTTGTCACAGTTCAACATCTTTTTATTTTTCTTTCTGGATGTGATGCTGCCTTGCTTCATGACTCAGCGGGGAGGAGAAATGCACTGCATAAATATGTGACATTATGTTGTCATAGATGTCACAAAAAAAGAGGGAGCGAATAATGTTAAAAGCAACAGCTGCTCCAAGCCTCTTAGCCTGCTTCAGGCAAAGATAAGAATTTCTAGATAAAAATATCTAGAACCATCTTCATTTTTGCAACTAGTCTGTTATCATTTCGGTTGAATGGTAGCCACTGAGGCAGGCTGACTAAGCAAATGTATTTAGTCACCTGCTGTTAAGTAGGTCAATAGTTTGCATATGCCTCCAGCAAGTAGGCTTAATTGCTTTTAAGAGGGAACTAGGAAAACAGCTCCTTCAATTTCCCTTTGACATACTGGATTGCTATTTCCCAAAGTCCCTTTTTCTATTTTTAACTGCATTAAGGTCAGATCTGGAAAGCAGCCATGAATAATCACATGGAAATTAACTAAAAGATTACAATGTCATACATAAATGGGCGAGAAGACCTCTTTCTTTCATCTCTTATACCATTTCTCTGCACTTGTCTGGGAAAAGACATCAATGTACAAATTGCAATGTACAATGCACCACTTTATTCTGAGTTCAACGGTGAATCTAGAAATGATTTTGAATCAAAAGCTTTCTTGTACTGATTTAAAGATTTTATTTTATCAAAACTAACAAGAAAACTCATTTAGATCCTAAATAAAGTCAAACTGAATACACGAAGTTTGTTATGAATTAAGGACTTCCTGAAAGACCTTAGGCTGAGCAACCTGAGTTATGGTATTATTTGCAGTTCCCTAAACCCTCCAGAATCAATTCCAGAGCTTGTGCACTACCAGAAGCCACCACAGAATTAAAAATTATAATGTATAAAGGAAGTAAATTATTAAGTACATGGCAAGTAATCCTATTACATTTTATTTTATGAATTTTAATTCAGTTTGAGTAATTATATCATTTTGGTTCCATCATTTGTAGTCTTCCACCTGTATTTTTGGAAATGCATCCTTTGGCATGACACCAGCCATGACTAGTAGGAAGATCCAAATATAAATAAATGAATGAAGGAAGGAAGGAAGGAAAGAAGGAAGGAAGGAAGGAAAGAAAGAAGGAAGGAAGGAAAGAAGGAAGAAAGAAAGAAAGAAAGAAAGAAAAAGAAAGAAAGAAAGAGAAAGAAAGAAAGAAAGAAAGAAAGAAAGAAAGAAAGAAAGAAAGAAAGAAAGAAAGAAAGATGGCATTCACAACCATATGTCACCTTTTACTATCCAATGCCGATTTCACTCACACAACTGTGGGCACCATTTTCAGTTTTTGCAATTCCACTCTTCCAACAGGGTATTTATGCGTGTCAATCAAAGGCCAGAAATATTAAGCATTCCTTTCGTAAAAACAGTGGCTTTTTAACCACACCATTTAAAACTACTGCTTACTTGTAGAAGAGCATAAAAGGTTGAATCTTCAGGATCATCTAAAATCTTGGATTTTGGAAATCGCCTTGGGCTTCTCTGTATATGATCGCCATCCTCTCTTTTGAAACCAACTGCAAAGAAAGTTCATTATGAGAAAATTGTTTTGAAACAGCAATATATTTGAGACAAGAAACCATTTTGAGATGCAGTAAGTATAGAAGAGTAAGCAGCCAGAGGGTGAAGTTAAACATTTCATCAGTTTAGAATCCTTGCATTCCCACAAGTGCTCCAGGTTCAATTCCTCCTGAATTCTGTTAATCTCTATCTGGTACTAATGTAGTGTTGAACTTTAGTTGACCAGAGTCTTATGTATAGTCTTGGATAAATCTTCTATGCTGCAACCTTACAAATGTTTCTGATTCATTGTCCCTGACAGTATAATTTTTTAAACATTTTTGTATATTTACCAAACTTATACAGGTAGTCCTAGCTTAGCAACTATTTGTTCAGGAATTATTCAAAGTTACCATGGTGCTTAAAAGGGACATTTAGAACTTGGTCCTTGAGCTTGTGGCTGTCCCAGCTTCCACATGGAGTCCCATTTGTGATTTTTATGGCTAAATTCCAACAAGCAAAGCTGGCCAGAAATCACATATGTGGTCATGTGATACAGCACTTAATGACCACAGGTGATTCACTTAACAAGCACAACTAGAACTGATGCTGTAAGTTGGGCATTGTCTATGGAGCTTCTCAGTCATCCATGTCATGATTGTTCCAAAGGCGCTTTAAAAAAGACAACTGGACTTTCTTATTTTTCATGAAGTCTTTCACTTCTCATCAAGAAGCTTCTTCTACATTAATCAGGTGAATGGAAATCTCTTTACAATCAGCCAGTCCTTAACAGTCTTGGGGGCACTGAAACTACCTGGGAGTTAATCTGTTTCCTCAGAGTTACCTGAATCAGAGTGGCTGACTGCAAAGAGTATAAATCATTTTTGTTTCCCACCACATAGTTAGAACTGAAGAAGCTTCTTAAATGAGAAGTGAAATGTCTTCAAGAAACACCAAGAAAGTCCAGTTTTTAGTTTTTTGGGATAAATTGGATACTCTCACATGTTGTTTATGGACATATTGCTTAATAATGGAGTTGTTGGTCCTAATTGTGGTAAGTGAAGACTAATTGTAAATACCATTAAAAAGGACACAATTTTGGAGATCCCAACAGGTACTATTAGAATATATTCAGACAATTAAAAAAGTAAGTATTAGGAAATAAATTCCCATCTTTTTTGTAAGCTGCCTAATGTTTTGAATCAACTTTAACTCCTTTTTTAAAAAATCAAGCAAGGGTTATTTAGTTTATACTATGCAATGGATATCACACAGCATCAAATATATTAAATATGACTCCAGTATTAACTAGACTAGTTACTGATTAGTTTTTGAGACAAATTCAAAATGTTGGTGTTGACTTTTAGAGGCTGAATGGTAGGGTTTTACAAATAATTTGATGAGATACTTCATTTCCAAATGGAAGAATATATACTTATTTATATAAGTAGTATACATTATTGCTTTATTATTTAATTATAACATATAGGCAATTATTGCTAGATTGCATTAAGATGAACAGACTTTCCACCAATGATGTTGTATAGACCAAACTTAGCTATTGGACTTTTTCCAGAATGGGGAAAAATAAATCCCATGTCTGGAAAGTATAAATCTTGGCACTATATCTAACGCATTTTAATTGTACCACTTCTTTCTGTATAAACTGATTTATTTTGCTAAATCATGTGATGATTTCAGCTCAAAAACTAAAATGTATATGAAATACTTGTTTTAGATTCAGTTGTGGTTATTTATACAACCAATTTCTAATGCTAACTTAACTTTTATTATGAATTTATCATAAGAAGTTGCAAGTGCTCCATTACTTGAGGTTTTTAAGAAGAAATTGGACATCCACCTATCTGAAATGGTACAGGGTCTCCTGCTTGAGCAGGGAGTTGGACTACAAGACTTCCAAGGTCTCTTCCAACCTTGTTATTTTGTAATTCTATAATTACAAGTTTAATCAATTCAGTGGTGGGTTGCTACCGGTTCAGTCTGGATCTTGCGAACCAGTAGTAACGGTGGCGGGAGGCTCCTCCCACCATCTGGACGTCATCACAGATGCTCGATGCATGCACAGAACCTTCTGCACATGCACAGAAGCGCCGCACATGAGCAAGTGCTCCCGTTGCGAACTGGTAGCAAAAGTAAGTGGAACCCACCCCTGAACCAATTATATTTGAGTTGCTAGGGAGACTATTATATTTGTAAACAGTAAAAAAACAACAACATCCGTCTTTAACCTGATCCCGAGTTCTATTGAGCTGCTGGACATCTCCAGGATCTCAACAGAAGGCATTTCTTTGCAACAGAACAGCAAGATTTGCCCTTGCCTTCTTCTGGATTTTTTTTTAATTTTCAAATTTACATTGCCAAATGCTGCTACTGTTCAGTTAGACTTTTCAACCTAAAGCAATGGTGAAACCCACAGACACCATACTTCCTCTCTCAGAAGTCCTCCCATTCTTTATATGCCTGTTTCTGTTTGATTTGGTACTTCCTGCTATTAACACCTGTCCCTAAGTGGAAACTTCTCATGATTACCACACTCTAACACAGATATGTATGAGAGATCTGTCAGATGCTTTTCTAAATGTTAAGAGATAAACAAGAAATAATTTTGATATGCCATCCTCTGGCTAAGAGCATGCTGGTATCTGCAGCTTCTGGTCTTCTTCCCAATCCACTGGGAGATAAATCAATCTCACAGGAGACAAATAAAATCTAGCTTAATTATTTAAAAAGAGACAAAATGTAAAAAAAAAAAAAAAAGAACTCTCTATCCCTTTTTACCTGCAAGAATTAAAATGCAAATATTTAATGTAGAAATAGAAAGTTGTATAACTGCACAGGTCATAAGTGAGCAGCTTGCAAATTAATCTTCCAAAAAGCAAACGTCAACAAAAAAATACACTATTCCAGACAAACCACAAAGAGGGACTGGTTTGCTATGAATAAAGACTTTTGACTGCAAAATATTACAAAGAAGATTTTAAAGAACAAAAGAATCTTAATGAACTTAGTCTATAAGATATGCACCAAACCTAAAATCAAACACTCAGTCCCGTAACTTGTACAAAGAGAAAAAGAAAATGGGATTTGTCACAATACAAAAGAAAGTAGAAAAGGCTTAGTGCAGTGACCTAGCTTTATGTATTTACCTATTTCCACAGACATAAGTTTGCTGAAGCAAATATCTTTCTGCTTCAATTTTTTGGTCTTCTCCAGCAATTTGGAGATTCTAAGTAGTAATAGGTTCTGCAACAAGAGACAAAGGAAGCCTGTTTTCCTCCCCAGAAATAATTCTATTCTGTGGATTTCTTTCTTTTAAAAACATGAATCTTTCCTACATCCAGGACAGAAGCAGCTGAAAAATGTCTATATGAAGTAAAGAGCCAGCACTCTCTTGGAGATATGGACTGAAAGCAGGGGTGGGTTCTACTGATCTTTACTACCAGTTTGCATCGCGCCCGCGTGCTCTTCTGCGCATGCGCAGATCACCTAGGATGACGTCTGGGTCAGTGGGTGGAGCCTCCTGCCGGTTTTACTACCGGTTCTTGTGAACCAATCTGAACCAGGGGCAACTCACCACTGACTGAAAATCTCAAATCTGCAATTTGCCTTCCAAGCTACTTTAAAAATGAATTCCTAATTACATGTAGTTCTCAGTTTATGACTGTTGGTTTAACAATGGTTTGGAATTACAACAGCCTCAGAAAGAGTGCTTTACAGCCAATAAAGCGCCTCCAATCATCCCAAAATGTTGCACACAATCCTCTGTGGTCATATCATTGTAATCTTGCTGTTTGGCAACCTGTTCACACTTATGACTGATTGCCAAGTGCCCTGAAAATATGTGATCACCATTTTCAATCTTTTCTGCTGGCTTTCACAGAAAGTCAATGGAAAAGTCAGTAGAGACAGTTGCAACTGTTGGCGCAAGCCAAGAGGGCTCCTGGGGAGCTGAGCTGCTTTGGTGGAATTCAGAAACAAGCTCCATTCCTGCATTTCACAAAAGTTGACAAAACACCCATCGAGGGAGTTCTCTTCTGCACATGGAGGGCAGCTGAACTACCTTGACGGGGTGCAGAAATGGAATACAAATTCTGAAGATTCAAGCCCTGTTCTGCATTCCACTGAAAAAGTTCCCTTCCACGCAGAAATGGAATGAGCTGAATTCCTTTGGTAGGCAGCTTTTTTAGTCAGCCCCCAAAAAGGATAGGGAGCCAAAATCCATGCAGAGAAGCAGTGTGGTAGGGTAAGGAACATGGCAGAGGTAAATTTCAGCAGGTTCTGACCAGTTCTAGAGAACTGATAGTGGAAATTTTGAGTAGTTCGGAGAACCGGTAAATACCAACTCTGACCGCCCCCATCTATTCTCTGCGTCCCGAATCCCAGCTGATTGGGAGGAAATGGGGATTTTGCAGTAACCTTCCCCTGGAATGGGGAGGGAATGGAGATTTTACAGTATTCTTCCCCTGGAGTGGGGTGGGAATGGAGATTTTACAGTATTCTTCCCCGCCACGCCCACCAGGTCATGTCCACCAAGCCATGCCACACTCACCAAGCCACACCCACAGAACCGGTGGTAAAAAAATTTGAAACCCACCACTGGAACATGGACTGCCTCAAATGGTTGGAGGAGCCCCTATGAGGCCTGGCATAGGCCAAGACTGTTTCTTCATTCAGGGGCTAAAAAACCTGCTAAGATTTCAGCAAGGGAGGATTTTCAGCTCCTAAATAGACCTCCCATGTCTTTCCCACCCCCTTGAGCCTCCTCTTCTTACCTGGGAATTGGTCCACTTAATGACCCACGAGATCACTTAACAACCACAATTGGGAATATTGGATTGTGGTCACCAAACAAAGCTGTCACATATCTTGTTTACCAATTGTGGTCATAAATTGAGGATTACCTGTACATGATATGGAAAAGTCTAGATACATCTTAGTTAAAATTTGTTATTTCTGCATCTAGAGAAATAACTTAATTCTTCTTTACACTCTTGATATTATGTATTCAAAAGACACCTTACCTCTGGAGACCTTGGAATAATACTTAAATTAAATGAAGTACTATGGCTATCTGCAATTTTCTTTCTGCCTTTTGAAGAAATAACGAAACAAGCCTCTCCTTTGGGTGACAGTCAAAAAGATATTTGAAGATTACCATTATCTTTTAATCCTCTGGGCTCAAAAGAATGAGTTCTTTCAATCATTTCTCAAAGAATGTAGTTTCCAAGTGATCTACCTGCTTGATCCAGGTCAAATATATTTAATCACTCCACAAGAAGGCTTTGATTACATGACTGTATGAATAGCCTGCAATTTACTATATTTATTGTATTCTCCTTTGTTTGACCTATATGGGTAAGGAAGGAAATTTTCTCATCTGGGTTAGTTCATCATTCTTGTGTGTAAGGAAAATGCTATTCTATCGCATTATGTCATTTTAATTAAGAAAACGACACAAACATTTATAATCAAAAATGATCAGCAATACATCAGTGTAACCTCAGCACAATTAGGTACTAACTTTTTCTTTGTTACATGTGATAAATAAAGGCTTGGAAAGGTCACTGATATATTGAAAGGCCAGAAGGAATAATGTTAATTTATAATACAGCTGAGTAATGCTTACATTTATTGTTTTAGTTTCTTATCTGGAATATAGAAGGTTCCTAAATTGAACGAATTGACAATTATGTTTCCTTCTCAAGAACAAAAGTTATTTCCTAAACTAAGGTGCCGCAGAGAATGACATTTTAATGTAATTAATTCCTTTTAGTACGCTGAAAGTGAATATAACCGAAACCTTCCATTTATTGTTTCTTATATGTGGTATATATATGTGTGTGTAAGTCAGATGGACTTTATATATTTACTAAATTTATGTTTCACCTTTTCTCTGGGAATAGAATGCAACACCCAATGTTTGTTTGTACATGTGAATTGTGATCAATTGTTGTAATCCTCAAGCCTAGGCTCTAAATTGTTTTTATAGGTCATCCTGAAATTAAAACTGTAACTGAGTCCGGACTTACAGTTGTAAGTCATTGTGGTCCTGGCATCACATGACCAGATCCAATTTTCTGATTATTTTTGTGGCAGTCATTAAGTTAAGGTTGTTAAGCAAATGCCATGGTCCTTAAGTGAACACAGAGGTTATTAAGCAAACTAATTTTCACCAATGGGTGTATTTTTATTGGAAACCAGAAGAAAATGCCAGAAATGGGAAAAAACATTGGAAAATCACATTCACATCATCATGGGAAATTGGAAACATCCATAAAGGTAAGATGGTTGCTAAGTGCCCAAAATGCAATCAGGTGACCATGGGGATTTGCAGATGTCATAAGTAGCTTATTTATTTCATTTCATTTCATTTGTTTGCCACCCATATTGCTGTGGAACAGTTGTTTAGCAACCAGTCATAAATAAAGGACTATCTGTACTCTATTACCTGTAAAGCAATTCTTAAAGCAAACCTGTCTTCAATTCATATCAGTTTGGGATGTTAGATCTTGATCAAATAATGATTTGATATTTTTGATATGTACATGTGTTTATCCAAGCTGCAATTTTCCACATTCAGAAAACCAATGGTAAGCTCTTGTTTGTATCTAACTACAGATGGATGGTCAGAACTGATAGTGACCTAGCTACGGTATATTTCCGATATATATTAAACTAGAGGTATGCAAGCATTTCAAATTGAGTTTGAAACAATCTGTTCCAATTATTTGAAAAGTGTTGGAGTATCTCTGTGGCCAGCGCTGTGTTGGGAAATTGAACTCCTCCAGTTGTGTAAGGTCCACAATTTCCATTATGTCTCATAATGCCCTATTTTTTTTGAAGATTATGGTTACTGTAGAAACAATGCCCGGGGAACATCTTACTCAATGGTGAAATCCAATTTTTTTTTTACTACCGGTTCTGTGGGTGTGACTTGGTGGGCGTGGTGTGGCTTGGTGGGTGTGCCTTGGTGGGCGTGGCAGGGGAAGGACACTGCAAAATCTCCATTCCCACCCCACTCCGGGGGAAAGATACTGCAAAATCTCCATTCCCACCCATTCTGGGGCCAGCCAGAGGTGGCATTTGTCGGTTCTCCGAACTATTCAAAATTTCCGCTACCGGTTCTTCAGAATCTGTCAGAGCCTGCTGGATTTCACCACTGATTTTATTGCTTACTCCTGGTGAAGAATAACAGCTCTCTGAACCTTTTGTTTCCTTTCAGATAAATAATCATCTGATTATTTAAAAATGACTCAAATTCCTTGCTACAATCTATTAGATTATCATTTATAAAGGGAAATATAAAACCAGAACTTAACCACGAGGACTACTGTGACCTATATAAATGTATAATATTGCTCTATTCATAACAAAAGGCAGGGAAATATTCCTGTTTGGCAAAAGGGCCCTATTTTTTGGATTCTCTCATTGCAGCTGTAGGATGAAAAGCTAAACACATGAAATTGAAGGAAAGATGTACAATTATCAGTTGTACTATTATAGTAATTATGGTAGGCTAACCAGTTTAAATGAAAACAAAAAAAATCAGCAGTCATTGCCGCTTACAGATTAATGATGTTTTTAGGAACTGAGACTACAGTGAATGTTTTTTTCCTCAATTGTGTTGCTTTTAAAGGATATGAAATATGATGTGCTGCTTTTACATTAATCTGCTACTAATATACACATCTTTAATATTATATTTTGGAGAAAACTGAAATGTTGGGGGTAAATATTTTATTTTTATCAGCAAAGAAAAGGTTTAAATTTATATGCTCCTTTTATTGGTAACAAAACCTGATCAGGCAGATACAACTCAATGAAAAGGGAGTTAAAACCTGGGAACATCCAGGTGCTGCTAGCTAATAAATAGAGAACAAAGAATGCAAATGGTCAGTGGAATTGTTTTCCTTTCCTGAAGTGACAACTCAGAATTAAAATTGAATTGTATGAAAGAATCCGTATTGAGACATCTATTATGATAACCAACTATATTTACCAAGACACTTCAGAATGTGGAGGGTTTTTTTTTTTCTATTTAGGAAGAAGGACCAGCTAGAGAAAGAGCACACCAGTGCCAAGACTCATAACAAAAAAAATCGTTGGCATTCTTTGTCATCTTCCAAATTAAGTTCAAATAAGCTTTTCCCAATGAAATGCCTAGAAAAGCTGAATGCATTAGAACAGGGGTAGTACAGTGGTCTAAGGCACCCTGTTATTAAGCTGGTTATTAAGACCAGCTGCCTGCAATTATTGCAGGTTCGAATCTCGCCAAGGCTCAAGATTGACTCAGCCTTCCATCCTTTCTAAGGTAGGTAAATTGAGGACCCAGTTGTGGGGGCAATAAACTGACTTTGTATAAATATACAAAAGAATGAAGGCTATTGCTGAGCACATTGTAAGCCGCCCTGAGTCTCCGGAGAAGGGCAGCATATAAATCAAATTTTTTTAAAAAAATGCACACTATAAAGTAGAAAACCAAAGCTTCTTTTACAAGGAAAGAAGATTGTCAAGAAATTGAAAGATGAATTTTGGCATGCTATATACACAGTATTAACCTTTAGCTTAATTATCCTTCTTTGGACACGTGACAAAGACCCAGCTCTTTGGAAAAAGGCTCTAATGCAGGGTTGTCAAACTTGTGGCCCGTGGACCGGATGAGTCACACTCTGGCCATGCCCAGTTTAGCGAAGGGGGGAAAAGTCACGATACGTCACATGATGCCACCGTGATGCCACGAGCTTGACACCCCTACTCTAATGCTTAGAAAGGTGGAGGGAAAGAGAAGAGGGCAACCAGGACAAAGATGGAAAGACTCAGTAGTTACAGTGGCTATGAGAACTAAAAAAAAATCTGATTAGGAACTGATAGTCTTGGAGAAAAGCTATCTATGTACTTACTTGGAGCCAAAAATGACTTGATGGCACATAACCAGTCAACCAAGCAACCAAGCAAACATTCGGGATCAGATGAGTTTAGAATAGATTTGTTATTATTCACAACTTCAATAACTGATATGTTAATATTAATTATTCTGACTAAATAGTAATACAAGTATAGTACATTTATAATACTCTTCCCCTGGAAGATTGTGCTCTCATGCAGGTAATAAAGATACTTAGCTTTGACTATATGGCCATGGCCATCTTGAACACTGACATTTGGGTGCCTTTAGTGCCATTGGTTACCTTCCTTCCTTCCTTCCTTCCTTCCTTCCTTCCTTCCTTCCTTCCTTCCTTCCTTCCTCCTCCCTCCCTCCCTCCCTCAATTAAAAGAGTTTAGACACACTGTAGACCAAAACTAAAATCATAACCAGCATTTTGATTTGTTTTTCAGAAGCTTTTAGGAACAGGGAGAGAGAAATGGGAGCAGGTGCAATTTTTTTTATGGAAGAGGTGGAAAAAAACATGAGATACTGAATTTTCCCTTTCCCTCTCTTTCTCACTGAGATCTAATCTACTGGACTATTACTCCATGGTCCAGCCCAGAGCAACCTATATAGAACTTCAAGGATGGGCTTGGGTGATCCTTTCCTACAAAACACATATTATGTAGTTTGTTAGTTGCTAGTGAGTCAACCCAACCCTTGTTTATAGGACGAACACATGGTTGGAATCTCATTCTGTTTTCCTTTGTAATCTATAACGTATCTATTGTCTTCCTGTCCTTACCAACCTTACCAGATTTTTCCCCCTAATCCATTTGTCCATATCCCAGGCTCAAGGTCTGGAATTTCTTTTTGCCCAAAAGAGCAATCAAACTTTATTTAATCCAAGACTAATTCACTGGCTCTTTTTGCAGATCATCATACTTTTAGTAACTGCCCCCAAATCAGTTATTTGATTTATTTCTCTAATTTTTCTCAATGTCCAGTTTTCATAGCTGTATATTATCTCTGAAAAAAACCTCTCTTTTAACAATTCTAATCCATTGTCATAGATATATGTATGTGTAACTTTCTTGAGTTTGTCTGTTTGTCATTGCCTGTCTCCTCAAGATTAATCTCTTTATTTCTTCAGCATATTGACAATCTTTATCTATTCTAAAGGCTAGGAAAACAAAGTTATTTATGAAGTTCATTTTTTGCCCTCAATTGTGAATTCACTAAGCATATATTTGATGTTATCTTAATTTTCTACACCCTTTTACCACTGATGCACAAGGCCTACAGAAACATTAAGAGAAAATGCAAAGCTGCTGTGTTGCGTCTAAATTATTTTTAGGATTTGTTAATTATTCTAACACTTTCCTACCAAACGTAGTCATTGTGTTCTATCCCTCGAACATCTTACTGTAAATAGGAAGAGCATGGAAGAAGAAAAAGCAGTGCAAATAAGCTTTTATTTTATCAAGAAAATGCACAGCATCACAACCGTCGTACATTATAACCAGGACTTAGAAGTGAAATTGCACAGAGATGCCTCATCATATGGCATTGATGTGGTTATGTCACACATCATGGAAGACAGCAGTGAATGCCTGATAGATTTTGCATCATGCTGACTTACAGCTGCAGAGAAAAATTATGCAAATATAGACAGGGAAGTACTGAGCATGGCTTAACATTTCAGCCAGTATTTGAAAAGAAGAGAATTTAGTTTCACTGCTCTCATCAGCTACTATTGACAGTCTTAAATTCACCACAAGGAATTCTGCTTACAGCTGCTGCCTGGATAAAACATTCAGCTTTGTTGCTTGGTAGACATAAATGCACAATAGAATTTAAAATGATACATAATCATACAATGCAGATGGGTTATCTTGTTTACCCATAAGGGGTAAGCAAACTGAGGAATGCACATCTGACGGAGATTCCTTTGACATACTTTCTCTCATAGAAATTGAGCATCTTCTCACAACTGAGATGACCAGTGAATGGAGGGTATTATGGAGTTTTATCAGTGACATGCCGACTTACACCTTGTGACAGTTTCTTTACATAAAGATTGTAGAGTCATCGTAACATCCAAGCTGAAAGATTAAGCTCTGAAGGAACTACAAGTTGCACGTAACTCTTTTTTTTTTTTTTAAATTTGATTTATATGCCGCCCTTCTCCAGAGACTCAGGGCGGCTTACAGCGCATTAAGCAATAGCCTTCATACTTTTGTATATTTTATACAAAGTCAGCTTATTGCCCCCACAACTGGGTCCTCATTTCACCTACCTTAGAAAGGATGGAAGGCTGAGTCAACCTAGAGCCTTGGAGAGATTCGAACCAGCAGAAATTGCAGGCAGCTGTGTTAATAATAGGGTGTGTAAACCACTGTATTATCAAGGCTCTTTCTATTTTGTTTGCTAGCCAGGAAAAATATACATATATACACACCCAAGTGAACAGTGTGTATAGATAGTCCTCAATGTATGGCCACGATTGAGAATTCTGGTCATAAATCATTGTGCTCATTAAGTAGCTCACCATCTGACCTGACTCAATTTTATGAGCATATTTGATGGTTGATAAGTGAGTCACCACAGATATTAAGTGAATCAAGTACATGTTTTCTCCAGAAGATGACAGAAAACATTGTGGTCACATGACCACAAGAAGTGCAACTGAAATGCAATCATGTGACTTCAGGAGATGGTGGTGCAGCAGCAGTTGAAATTTCAAATATGGGTTATGTAGCTTTTTTCTGAAGTCTGTCATAATTTCAAATGGTCTTTAAAATCATAAGCTGAGACGATCTATAGTGAGTTACTCAGGTGGCTAAAATGTCCAAAAATGCTGAAGTGGCTTCCTTGCAATGAAAAAAACACCCCTACTGACTTTGCAGGACTGTTTTTGGGTACATATTTTTTTTAACTTATGGCGAATATGCATTTGAAGTAGACAGGGGTATTTCCAGTGAGGCACACAGGCACACACAATATAGATAGCAACATCAATAGCACTTACATTTATATATCACTTCACAGTGCTTTACAGCCCTCTCTAAGCTGTTTACAGAGTCAGCATATTGCCCCCAACAATCTGGGTCCTCATTTTACCCTCGGAAGGATGGAAGGCTGAGACAACCTTGAGCCAGTCAGAATCGAACTCCTGGAGTGAACAGTGAGTTAGCCTGCAGTACTGCATTCTAACCACTGCGCCACCATGGCTGTATATATTGTGTGAACTGGTGTTTCAGAATAATTAGTGAATGGTAAACTGTAACTGAACAATTTCAGATACACTGTATCAATATCTTATCTCCCAAGCTACAGATCGATTGGCTGAAAGGTTTTGTTCAAAATCTCAGGAATACTTTTAAAATTATGCCTGGGGAAAATATACTGAATCAAAAAAAAAAATCTATTTTGCATATTGCAACACAATATACAAATCAAGTAACAATGATCCTATGATCCAGATTGAATCTTATATATTCAAGACTGGGTTTTCTCAAGCTTAATTTGAGAAGTAATCAGAGCAGACAACCAAAACAGACTATTTTGTCATGTTGAAACATGACACAAAACAACTGAAGAACAAAGAGATAGAGAAAGAACTTGCAACATGGCAGGAGATTCCTGAACATGGAGTATCTATTAAAACTTGTATCTTATAGCCAGTAATTGCTCGTTACTAGTACCATAACAGATATCCCATTTGTATTTGGAAGCTCTTATAGCCATAGGAACTGCACCTTGATAAGAAGTGTTGTGTTTTAGTGGCAATCCCCTTAAAGACACCAGTTGGATTTTCAAACTAAATGACTGTAAAAATAACAAAAACAATAATTTTCAAATTCATCCAAATATATCAGGATGATAGGCAAAGGAAGAGGAGAAATGAAAACCCCACCTGATTCCCTAATTAACAGGGAGGTTAGGGTTATTTAATCACATGTGATTTGGGTACATTCTCCAGTCTTCTTACTCTGCCACTCTTCTTACCATGTCTTCCCATATTACAACCGGCCCCATTTCTCAGTAAAAGGTAAAGGTTTCCCCTTTCAAGTCATGTGTGACTCAAAGGGGCAGTGCTCACCTCAGTTTCTTAGCCGAGGATACCAGCATAGTCCAAAGACATTTTGGATGTAGTCATGTAGCCAGCATGACTATACGCTGAGGCACGCTGTTACCTTCTTACTAAAGTTGTGCCTATTTATCTATTCACATTTGCATCAGGGGTGGGTTCTACTTATCTTTACTACCGGTTCGCAATGGGGTCGTGCGCATGCGCTCAGTTGCTCTCTTATTCTCGCGCTCTTCTGCAGAAGCGCATGCGCAAAAACATTCTGATGACGTTGGGGTCGGTGGGCGGAGCCTCTCGCTGGTTTTACTACCGGTTCTATAGAACCGGTGCGAATTGGGGGCAACCCACACTGATTTGCATGCTTTTGACCTGCTAAGTGGGCAGAAGCTACGGCCAGTAACGAGAGCTCACCCTGTTGCGTGGCACTCGGTCCTCAAACCTGGGCTGAGCCATTACACCCCTTCTTTCCCAGTATCCTCCCACTATTATTATCACAAATATTCCTACCAACCTGCCACCCCAATCTACAACTGAATGCTTTGCAAAACATACAAAATGGTATGTTTTATTCAATTTAGCATTGAATGGCACAGATGAGATTTAACTTAGAAAAAAACTTAATTACTACTCATACAAAAACTAAGTGGCTAGATAATACTCCTGAGTTTGAATTATCTTCAAGGGCAAGCCATATACGATACATGATAGGAAGCCAAATCAAAATACCAGTGCAGAGAATAGTCTTTAGAATAGGTATAGATGATTACAACCAAAACCAGCAGAACAAGGAGGGAAGAGGGTCTTTTAGCCACTGAGAACTATTAAGCATTAATCCTGTCTAACCTCAAACCTGCATTTATCCCAGAAATAGAATTCAATCTGGAAGAGATTCTACATAGGGATCATCACTGTGTGAGGCCCAGAGGTGGGTTTCAGCAGGTTCTGACCAGTTCTGGAGAACCAGTAGCAGAAATTTTGAATAGTTCGGAGAACCAATAGTAAAAATTCTGACTGGCCCCACCCCCATCTATTCTCTGCCTCCTGAGTTCCAGCTGATCGGGAAGAAATGGGGATTTTGCAGCAACCTTCCCCTGCCACTCCCACCAAGCCACACCCACCAAGCCATGTCATGCCCATCAAGCCACACCCACAGAACCGGTAGTAAAAAATTTTGAAACCCACCACTGGTAAGGCCTCAACTTTTCACAATAAAAGTTGCACATTTTATTAACAGTAATTACAATAAAATTAACTTCACAGTAAAGGAACTAGCAATATGGAGAACCTAAATCCTTCAATATATTTTAGGATGACAGATATGGTAAGACAAATAGTATACAGAATTATACTATTAATTTTCTTAGAGACATTTTCGAAACAGATAAAATCAAATGCCAGTACGAGAAATGACCAGATTAATCCACTGCTCCAATAAAAATGTCTAATATTTTATAAAACTATTAAGCCAAACCTCCTTTGGAAATATAAATGATTTTTGAAGGGTTATAGTTTAAGAAAAGAAACACTGCTAAGACTATGACTTTTTAGCTACAGTAAATAAAAAAAAACCTCTTTCTAGAAGTTTTTTTAAAATTTTTTTTTTCATTTTTATCAGATCTTCAATCACATTGTTATTCAGACATGATTAAGCCCTTTACAAACACAAAGAAAATTAAAAGGTAATATAAACGAAGGTTTAAAACTATGAAACAATAATGATTTTTTTTTTTAAAGAACATTTCAGAAAGGCATGGATGCATGTTGAAAAAACTAATCGTTCCCTAGTACATTTATTCTATGGAAAGTAAATTGCCCAGGAATTCAATCAAAACACTTCTGGGTTCACTGACAGTTGTTATAATATTTACATGTGTATTTTAAAGTACTAAACTTCAGCTAAACTTTACTTTCTGATAATATACTGCAGTTCATTTTGGCTAGCTCTAAGCATGTTATTGACTTTGAAAACATCTATCCAGAGGTGAAATCCAGCAGGTTCTGACAGGTTCTGGAGAACCAGTAGCGGAAATTTTGAGAGTTCAGAGAACCAGCAAATACCACCTCTGGCTGGCCCCAGAGTTGGGTGTGAATGGAGATTTTGTAGTATCCTTCTCCTGCCATGCCCACCAAGCCTCGCACACAGAACCGGTAGTAAAAAAATTTGAATTTCATCTATCATGTGGTGCATGTCCATTCTAGGGCAAATTGAGACCTGTAACGTACTTAGATAGATCTCAAGCTGGACAAGTGATTAGCTTAGTTGGCCTTGGATTCTTATAGCTAATGGATTTTACCATTCAGAATGATATCAGTGCAAGTAGTCCTCGATTTACTATCATTTGTTTAGTGATTATTTGAAGCTATAGTGGCACTGAAAAAAATGACGTATGACTGATTTTCACACTTACCATCACAGCATTCCCCTGGTTTCATAATCCAGATTTGAACCCTTGGCAACTGGCTATATATTTATGAAACTTGCAATGTCCCAGGGTCAGCTTTTGTGACCTTCTGATAAGCAAAGTCAATAGGGAAGCCAGATTCACTTAAGAGCCATGTTACTCATTTAACAATTGTAGTTGTTCACTTAACAACTGTGGTAAGAAAGGTCATAAAATGAGGAAAAATTCACTCAACAACCCTCTTGCTTAGCAATGGAAATTTGGGGTTCAAGTCAGGGATGGTATTCACTTACCTTCGCTACCGGTCCACAAATGTGAGCACGCTCGCGCATGACACCTCTGCGGATGCGCAGAGCATCGAAAACGGGACATGATGACATCTGGGCAGGTGGGCGGAGCCTCCCGCAGCCACTGCTACCAGTTTGCCCAAACCGGATAGAACCAGCTGAATACCACCACTGGTTCAAGTGTGGTTTTAAATTGAGGATTATCTGTATAAATTAATGATCCTCCCTTGGTCTCTTGAAAGACTACAGTTCCATGAGTAAATAATAGTTTCATGAGGATAACAGTTGCAACTGCAGATGATTCCATTAAATACAATTAAGACAGGGGTGGGTTCTACTTACCTTTACTACTGGTTCGCAATGGGGCCGTGTGCGTGCTCTGATGATGTCAGGGTCCATGGGCGGAGCTTCCTGCCGGTTTTACTACCGGTTCTATAAAACCGGTGTGAACTGGGGGCAACCCACCACTGAATTGAGAGTATGAGAAGAGTCCTCCATTCCTCTACCCGCAATAAAATGCCTTATGCCACCAGACTTGAAATTTTGGACTTAAACAACTTAGAACTACTCCGACTTTGGTCTGACCTAAGTGTAGTATATAAAATTATCTACCACAATGTCCTACCTGTCAATGACTGCTTCAACTTCAACCACAACAATACATAAGCAAATAATAGATATAAACTCAAGGTAAACCGCTCCAAACTCGATTGCAGAAAATTGACTTCAGTAATTGAGTGGTCAATGCCTGGAATGCGCTACCTGACTCTATGGTTTCTTCCCCAAGTCCCCCAAATTTTAATCTTAGACTGTCTACTGTTGACCTCACCCCATTCCTAAGTGGTCTGTAAGGGGTGTGCATAAATGGACCAGTGTGCCTACCGTCCCTGTCCTAATATTCCTTTTTACTCTTACTCTTTTCATGTATTCAAATTATGTTTATACCTCTACCTGTTATCTTATATATGCTTGACAAATAAAATAAATAAATAAATAAATAAAATTTGTTTAATAATGAGATTGGTTGTTACCAGACTGGTATACATATGAAGAAAGGTGACTGCCGGGATGGTAGTTTGTGGGGAGCTTCATGGGATTCAGCTGATTGGATAAAAGTATGTGATTCAGTTTCTTCTCCAGAGACAGATAGTTCTCTGATAACTTTGATATCTAGGTGAGAAACACACACAAACATATATATAACCAAACAATACACCCAAAGGCAAATCAAAGAGGGAAAGTCATCCTGAGAAACTATTACTTTTTATTACAAAGAATTCTGCCCCTTCTATTATGGAGAATTTTCTAACACCGAACTATTACACTATTCAAATCAAAACCTTGACCACTTTTTTCAGTATTTGATTTCAATGGTTCTGTTTTAATGCGGACTGAATTAACTGCTTTACAGACCCCTCACATCCTGGACATAAACTGTTTCAACTCCTACCCTCAAAACGACACCATAGAGCACTGCACACCAGAACAACTAGACACAAGGACAGTTTTTTCCCAAATGCAATCACTCTGCTAAACAAATAATTCCCACAACACTGTCAATCTATTTATTAAGTCTGCACTACTATTAATCTTCTCATTGTTCCCACCTATCCTATCACCCATCTCCTTCCACTTATGACTGTATAACTGTAACTTTGTTGCTTGTATCCTTACGATTTATATTGATATTATTTCCTGATTGCTTATTTGTACCCTATGACTATCATTAAGTGTTGTACCTTATGATTCTTGATGAATGTATCTTTTCTTTTATGTACACTGAGAACATATGAACCAAGATAAATTTCTTGTGTGTCCAATCACACTTGGCCAATAAAAAATTCTATTCTATTCTATTCTATTCATCTATTCTATTCTAGTCTTTCCTCAGCTTGGGTCTTTCAAATACTTTGGACTATAATTCTAATCATCCCCAGAAGGTATACCGGCTGCTATGGCTCAACCCACATGGAGAAAGGTTATTCTAAAATGCTTACCTGCTTGGAGAAAACAGCCAAGTTAGAATTTTCCTCTTCTGGGCCACCCTTTAAAGCTAGGTCATCAGACTCACTATCACCTTGATTTTCCAAAGGTAACTTCTTTTTCTTTCTGATCTGATCTCTTACTCGGTACCCTCGATAAATACTCTGAATGATTAGTGCTGCCTTTGCTTCATTCTCTGTGATTTGTTGGCCGGCTTCAATAGGTTTCTGAGAGCTTCGTGCAGATCCTGTTGGATCACTTCTTTCTCGAAAAATAAGTTGGTTTTGGTCTTCTTTAGGAAGATTTTCTTTTTTTCCTGGGCTTGTTGCCATTTTGGCTTGCTTATTCTTGAGAAGTGATTCTCTGAAACAAATGTAATATATTTAGCGAAGATTACAGGAGACAGCTACTGCAACCTTACAAGACCACCCAAGCCTAGTTTATGCATTAAACTGTCAATATAATACTTTTTTTTTCCAAAACGAAAACAAAGCAAAACATTTCTTGGGAGTGATGTTTTTTTCTGCATGCAGCACATAAGTTTATTTTGCAAAATAAAGGTATATACTGTAATGTTAAATAATAGGATTTATGGTCACCAGGAGATAGACAGCACTTTTCTGTACATTATTCCATTAAAAATACAATGGGAAACAAAATCATGTGTTTACTTTTATCACCTCTCACTCAGTGTCAGACCATCCAGTAACTAATTCCTATCCTATGAAATGGCCTTCCATATATACTGCTGAGAAAGAAGAAATGGACTTGGAGAGGCCATTTGAATCCACTCCAGTACTAGCTCTTCATCCCAATTGCACGAAGGCCTCATTTGAGTCGCAATTTGTGATTCTAGGCCACCAGTATCTGTGTTGCCGGGAAGAGGAGAATGAGGTCATTCTTAAATTAAGAAGAGCTCCGCTGGACCAGACCAATTCAGTGCAGTATCATTTGGTTCTGAAAGGCATTCTGCCACCAATGCATCTGTTTTAGTAATTTGCACTCCAGATTGAGTACCAGGTAAAAAGGCTATTCAGTATTATTTTCTTTCTTGTATTTTTAAAGTACCCTATATTTTCAGCATCTCTAGTCTATCCAAGAGTGATTTAAAAAGGCATTTGCTTCCATTCCAAATGTTCCCAAATGGAACATTTCATTTAATGAACAAAATGTTAAGAATACAGGTTGAGGGTTTGTTTTTCCTCCCATACTATAGTTTTAGCACATACACCTTTCCCTATGTTATCTTTTGAAAACAAAACTTAGTATGAGGAAATCTCTCTTTGAGAAAGACTGCATGGCATGGTGCTGCTTGAAATGAAACAGAAGATTATGTTTTATTGCAGAAGAGTTGGTATTTAACAGAGTAATCGTAAGTAAAATAAAATACTACCTTCTTTTTTTGAGACTTGTTCTCTCCCTGTATCCTCTGAAGTAAGACTGAATTGTTATTGCAGCGTTGTTTATTTCTTTAGCCCCCTTTTGGCTCGAGAATCTTCTTGTAACTAATATAAGTCACAGTAAGAATAAACCCTTAATTTATTGTGGTAAATCAGCATATTAAAACTATCTCTTCTTTAATCTGGCACTTTTCAGATTGGATTGGAAGACTGCTCTCATCAACTCTCTTTCTCCCAACTTAGCCTACTGGGTCTATAGCTGTAGATGATAGGAATTGTTCTTTTCAGATGCTGGAGAATGGGGAACACTGGGTTATACAATCAATGTATTATGTGGTATGATTTTCATGATCTCTATCCAAGGTAATGAGAATTTACAGACTTATGTTATTAGATACAGACTTATATTATTAGTCACTCACAAGTCTTCAGTATTAATTGGATTCAACTGAATTTAGAATAGAACAGAACAGAACAGAACAGAACAGAACAGAACAGAACAGAACAGAATAGAATAACAGAGTTGGAAGGGACTTTGGAGGTCTTTTACTCCAACCCCCTACTTAGGCAGGAAACCCTATACCATTTCAAACAAATGGTTATCCAATCTCTTCTTAAAAACTTCCTGTGTTAGAGCATTTACAACTTCTGGGGGCAAGTTGTTCCACTGATTAATTGTTCTAACTGTCAGGAAATTTCTCCTTAGTTCTAGGTTCTCTCCTTGATTAGTTTCCACCCATTATTTCTTGTTCTACCCTCAAGTGCTTTGGAGAATAGCTTGACTCTTTCTTTGTGGCAGTCCCTGAGATATTAAAGCCCAGCTATCATATCTCTCCTAGTCCTCCTCTTCATTAAACTAGACATACCCAGTTCCTGCAGCCGTTCCTCATATGTTTTAGCTTCCAGTCCCCTAATCATCTTTGTTGCTCTTCTCTGCACTCTTTCTATAGTCTCAACATCTTTTTTACATCATGGCAACCAAAACTGGATGGAGTATCCAAGTATGGCCTTACCAAGGAGTTCTAAAGTAGCATTAACACTTCATGTAGTCTTGATTCTATCCCTCTGTTTATGCAGCCTAGAACTGTGTTGGCTTTTTAAACAGCTGCTGCTCACTGCTGGCTCATATTTAAATGGTTGTCCAGTAGGAGTCCAAGTTCCCTCTAACAGTTACTACTATTGAGCGAGGTACAATATATACTGTACTTGTGCATTTTGTTTTTCTTGCCTAAATGTAGAACCTTACTTTTTTCGCCATCGAATTTCATTTTGTTAGATAGTACCCAATGTTCAAGTCTGTCAAGATCTTTTGGTATCAATTTCATCATAATGCTTGGTTGATGGATAAGCATCTTCCACCATATTTCATAAAAGCAGGTTTGCTTAGAAACGCCTGATCATAAGTCACAGTTCCGCTGTTCAGTGCCTTGCCTCTATTTATAACCTAGCATTTATTTGCTTCAATCAGATCATGCCTCCTTTTTCCTGATTTCCCTTGTTCAAACTTTTCTTTTGGGTTCCTAAAATCTCACCTCAATGCCCAGATTTTGCTGTTATTCTTTCTTCTTTGAAGTCACTAGACTCTCAATTCTCATGGGATTTAACTCTCTTTGCCTACTTCCCCTATCTGGAAAGTATTTTTTCTCTCCCTCAACCTGTCCCTCCTCCCCAGATAGAGTGAATGGGGAGGGATACTAAACAAGGGTGAAACTACAACTTTTGATTCAATATTCTATTGCTCACTGCCATTGGCTGATAGGATCACGGTGTCAGAAACAGTTCTGGGTTACAGCAATAATTCTGCACAAGTAGGCTGCCTATTGCTTCAGCAGGAAAGTCTATGAAAAACTCCTATTTGAATTGCAACTTTTTAAAAAAATAGTTCAAGTTCTAGATTCTGATTTCTAGCTTTGATATCTGGCTTCACTCCGGTGTCCTGATTCTCAGCTACCACTTGTAGTCACTAGCTCAGACTGAAATACATTAAGCGGAAATAGAAGAAACAGTTCTTTCTTCTAAATCTGTTTGATAGCTATGCATTCTGATTGTACAAACCTTGATGCTATAATTGGAAAGTCTTACCTGATTGGAGCTTGATAATCCACATAGCTGTTCCATACAAACTCTTTGCCTCTGCCAATGCTTTGCGGGTGATATATCCCCTGTAAACTGAAGATAGAAAGTGAAAACCTCTAAAATAAGCTGTTGTATTTTCCTACAGGGTTACCTAGTTATTCACATCTGCAAGGAGGAAAGAAGTGGATGCAAGATTATTCTTTGGGACAAACTTTGTTGTCTTTGTGGCATCCTTTGAAAGAGGGCAACGAGGACTATAGGGATTGGACCATGTAATAAAATAGATGGGCCTATACAAATGCAGCCAGTGTAAACATTTTTGTTTTGAAACTGGACTTCAAGATGAGGCTCTATCTTTGAATTGTAAAACTGTGACACCTCCAGTGGTAGAAAACAAGAAAACTGGGAAGAAAGCAAAGAAGGAAAAAATAGGGCTTAGGGACATTAAATACATCTGAAATCATAGGTTGCTAAAAAATCCTGTTTTAGGACATCAAATACAATGAAATTTTATGTAGAGATCCAGGCTCATGACAAGAAAACACAAGTTGATTCAACATAAAGCTTTCGTTTAGGAACAAGAATGCAACTTGCCTCTCAAAATGGAAAATTCAGACTTTAAAAGAGATAAAATTGGAAACGGGCTTAGGGATCAAACTGCCATTTATCAAAAGCTTAAATCCCAAACAAGATGCTCTATCTTTTCAGCTAAAGCCTTATAGTTGCTTAGTCAAAAACCAGTTTAATTAATCCTTCTCACCTTAGCCCTTTCAGGTTTATGTATTTATTTGTTTATTTGAAAACACTGTCAGAGAACTTCTCTAGTAGCGATAATGCTCACAATATCAGACAATTTTCTGCTGGAAAATAAAGTGGATGAGTAGGCAAGACTGTCAGCTGTAATGAAAAGCCATCAATGCAAGAAAGGGACTTTTTAAAGAGGAAATGGTCAAGCTGGAAGATGAGAAAAGGCAGAGGAGAACAAAGCAAACAAAAAGAAGGGAAATACGGGACTACATACTGGCTCTTGATATACTATTTTGGTGAACTGAAAATTTTTAAGGGGGTTGAGAGTATCTTCTCATATTCCCTTGTCCAGAGATATAAATCAATCTCATTGGTAGGATCTGTCAATTTCCTGGCAATCTCCTACTTTGGTTACAGATTGATTTTCCTAAAATATTCTGCAAGTCACCAATTCAAGACTCTATATAGAAAAGGGAAGGGCAACTAGAGAATGAAAATGTCATCAAAATAACAAAATTTGCATTATGACATCCCAATACAAGCTCTATCCCTTCCATACTTGTATGTGACATCATAATACAAATAAAAAAATGGTAGAGTTTACTTTGTGATGCATGTAAGTGATGCCCATCAAGGAGGGAAATCTTCATGCATGCAGACTTGAGATTTGAGATAAAAGTCAAGCTATAAGTACAAAATAGAAAAGAGAACAAAATTATATATAGTGAGAATTAAAGCAATAGTTAAAATGGGTGTTTCTTTTGTTTTATACCTGAGTATCTTATTCTATGTAAATACATGTATATGTGATGCTAAAAATATTTTTGTTACCTGATTGTATTTTAATTGCACTTGCTTGCCTTTTCTCCTTCAATCTTTTAAATCTGTTTGAACGAAGCCATTTTCTCACATAGGTTTGAATCAAAACAATCCTGTGCATTGTCTCCTTTTGCTTTATATTTAGTTGGTCTACGTGGTAGTACTTCAGAAAAACCTATTGTTAAAAAAGAGGAGGATCACGATAGATTCTAAAGAGGAGACCCACTTAATTACATAGATAACATTTCCAATGATGATTGCTCTCTAGCTAAGAGGAAGCCACCCAATATCTGCCTTAAAAAAACCAGCAATGTTGGAAGTCAGGATGATTAGATATGAAAAATGTCCAGGGAACAGATGTTCCTATTTTATGGTGGGTAAAATGTCAGATAGTCTGTCTGACGTTTTTATTCCAACAAGCCGGGCTGGCCTAATTTTTAAATTTTTAATTGTTAATTCTAATTTTTAAATGTCCAAAATGGGTAGTTTTATTTTAATTAGATATGGGCCAAATTATTTAATATTTTTTAAATTGTTTTTTAAATTTTATATTTGTTTGTTTTATTCTGGCTGTACACTGCCCTGAGTCCTTTTGGGAGAAGGGCTATATATGTATATATATATATATATATATATATATATATATATATATATATATATATATATATGTATGTATATATGTATATGTATGCTACACACACACACACACACACACACAGACACACACACACACACATATATATATATATGCAATTCTGAATCCGGCATTGAATTCTAGACAAAATAATGTTACTAAAACAATTTCTGCAATGTATTCTAAGTATCTATGAAACTGTGTACAAAATAGCCAGAATCCAAAGTCACAAATATATAGGTTAATCATAACTATTAGGCCAACTTCAAGCTAATGAGTTCACTAGAACGTTTCATCAAATTATATTAAATAAGTTATTAAAAAAAAGAGAGGATAATTTTTTAAAAACTGGTGGATGTAGCTATTGATGGCATATGAGTGAGTCTTCATAGCATTATAGTCTTGATTATTCTACTTGTTTCAGCAGGAGCACTGCAGACAATATTACAGGTGGATAGTGGCAGAGCATGGAAATAGTACCTTTGTTTTCCCAACCATCCATTTATCCAAATTGGCTTTTTTCAAGATGGCAGTACAAGTAGCAGAATTTATAGGAAGTTCATTGCTGGAATTGTAACAAAGGAAATAGTATCTACAAGAGAAAGAAAGAGTCCAGGAAGGAAAGAAAGAAAAAGAGTGAGAGGAAAAATGTTCAACTATTTAACAAAGCATTTATAGGAGATACTGTATTTGGTGCTTATTAGATAAACAGTAAACAATCTTTACAAGGTTGAGTGCATCATATTTACCAAGCTAAAAGGCTATTCCAATACTGAGGTGCACTCAAGTAACAGAAACTGCAAACAAAGCATCATTGAATAGGTTTCAATTTATCCACCCATTCAGATACCTCACTACTGTACAGAAGGAACAAATTTTCCACCTGACTAGCTCATTTTTCAGAGAGGAAAATGTATGATGCCCCTGCTACCTTCTCAAGAAGGCCACTGGATTTTTTTCCTGCCTATGTTAAGTCTTGTCAGCTTTGATAGGTATAACATGAGTGACAACACACTGACTTTTGAAAAACTATCTTAGTTTGTACAATGTAAGCAAATCTTTAAAGGATTGAATATTATAGCACTTTTTTGTTTATCTATCCATTTCTCCATCCCTTACCTAACTAAATTACCATAAATTAACCACAGTCTAGTTCAACTTCAGTTATCTGCAAGATGGCCACTCCCACTAGAGGGGCCCAATTACTTTGATCATGCTGGGAGAAGCAACTAGTTGTTGTCCTGGAAATTTGGGCACCAATGTCAACTAGTATTTTCTTCTTTCCTCTAGTTGGAGACTGCTTTGTCTCCAACATTATCTAACTTTAGGAAGAGGATGAAAATAGAACTTTTCCAGAGGATCTGATTCCAGATATTTTTTTGAGATTTTTAAAATTGTATTTCTAAGGCATTTTTGGTCTGCATTATTATGTTTGATGTGAGTACTAGTTTGGTCAAGTGGATAAGGTATCAGGTTAGAAACCTGGGGACTGTGAGTTCTGGTCCTGCTTTAGGCATGATAGCTGGCTGGGTAATGTTGAGCCAATCACTTTCTCTTAGCCCTTGATGTCCAGGTCAGGTGACAATTCACCTCTGGTGAAAAGTCCTGTTTCAATCAATGGATCAACATTTGGTTGATCTGGAAAAAAAGCACACCGTGCTTTTGCAGGAAAAACACTAGAAAAAAAAGGTTTATTATTTTGATCCAGCTATGGTCTTTTTTGATAATTGTGGCAGGTTGTAAATCTGTAAATAAATAATTCTGAGGATTTATTTATACAAATAAAAAATGCAATTGTAATATTTCAAGTTTAGTTTTACATACTTCTTGTTCCTTCTTTGCCTGGCCTTTCCAAGTGAAAAAAAGCAGAGATCCTTCTTATTTTAAAGAGGCTGGTGACAGTATGTATGTATGTATTTAATTAATTAATTAATTAAAATGCCACATTTATTTGTTTATTTTATATGCCACCTTTCTTACCTTTAAGGCAATACTGGCGTTCTCTTGGCAGAAACACAAGCAGATAGAAAAACCAATAACACAGAAGGAAGGAGGAGTAGAGGGTCTTGTTTTACAAGGACTTACCGATTTATGAAGTTTGCAAAAAGAATACGATGAGAATATCCCTGTTGCCGAATCCGAGCTGTTTCCAAAATTCCAGTGTATCGCAACTGAATCAATACTTTTTCCTTGTCATATTTGTTCGCCTGACGATGGTTGTTTGGTTTAATACAACGAACAAAATGAGGCTGGCCAACCGCCAGTTTGTACAACAAATCCATCAATGAGTTCTGAATAGGAATGATGAAAATAAAACATTTGGGATTCTTTTACAGACTCTATTTGCAAAAACTGATAAGGCTTCTGTTGGCAACATTTGAAATGTGCCTGGCTCAAAGAATAACTACAGGCGATCATAAGTAAGAATGAATTTGCTGTAATAACTGAAAGAGCAGCTATAAATAAACTCTTGTTCTCACCAATATTTTAAACAATTCAAAACTGAGTGAAGAAAATGTCAGGAAGAAGTAAATGTTTGGGGCCAGTGAACATATTTAGAACTACCATCAAGCCACCACTATATAAAACACCAGTTGACCAAAGAGCAAATAACTACTGTATGATTGATTTCCATCATAATCTTTAGACTTGGATGATTATTCTGGAGGATTTCTATTATCCCATCTTCTCTGAGGTACCCTTTTGTAAGCTCCCTTATTTCAGAATGAAGTTGAGAGAAATACATGTAAATACAGATAGTCCTCGACAGTTCATTTAGTGGCCATTCAAAGTTACAACAGCACTGAAAAGAGTGATTTATGACTGTTTTTCACACTTATGACCATTGCAGCATCCCCATGGTCACCTGACCAAAATTCAGATGGTTGGTAAGTGGTTCATATTTATGATGGTTGCAAGGTCCTGGGATCAAGTTGTCCCCTTTTGCGACTTTCTGACAAGCCAGGTCAATGGGGAATCCGGATTCACTTAACAACTATGTCAACAACTTAACACTTAACAACCATGTTACTAACTTACAAATGCAACAATTCACTTAACAATTGTGGCAAGAAAAGTCCTAAAATGGGGCAAATTCATAATAAAACATTAACAAATGTTTCATTTACCAACATAAATTTTGGACTCAATTGTGGTCGTAACTCGAGGACTACCTGTAAACATAATCGTAGAGTGCTTTGCTTTAGAATACCCTAATTTACTACCTCACTTTAAAAATTTAAAATATTTTAATGTCAGATGGAATATGGAGTCTGGCAAGCACCAAGAATAGTGTGTCAACTCTGAAGCTGGCCTGACTGAAGCCATTTTGAAACTTCAGTGTTGCCACACTGGAGTTGAGGGATAGGGAGGGGGAATAGAAATAGTTGGGGTTTTGTAGCCAAAACAAAATACTTTCTCCTGGGAACCAAGGACAATTCCACAGGTGGCCAGAGAGAGAGAGAGAGGAGGAGTGAAGTTACCAGGCAACTGGATGGCACTTTGATTGGACCATGTGACTGATTGTTTGGCAAAAGGGGAAAAACTTTTACTTTAATTTAAATGAAAACTGTGGGAACTTTCAGAGTTGGTTTTCACCAGATTGTGCCAATATGACATTTCTAATAAAACTATTATTTGAGGAAACTACCTGCCTCAGAGTTTTGTTTGCTATGGATGTATTACTTGGAACCCTGACATTGTGCCTGTAGGCACAGCCTAGCCCATGACCTCCAGACTGCTTAACCCTGCTCTTAGCTTGATCAGTCAGCTGCCACAAAACAGCAGGAGAACAAAGCTGGCAAAACACTAAGTGAATTCATCCTGTATAGTGAATGATGCAACATTTCAAAAATAAAATTAGCCCTACATCGAAGTGCAGAACTTGTACATGAAATTAAAACAATTAACCCATCTGGGAATGAGATGGATGACTCACCTTTCTTTGAATATAAAAATAACTATGTGCCAAAGGTATCATATTAGCAGGTAATGCTAAATGAAGTATTTAGATTTCTGTCACATCTATGTCCTCACTTTTGACAAGAGATTATTTCTTTATGTCAAATGTAAACTTTCATTACTAGATTAAACTGCAATTTATAATTCTAGGTTCTTTAGGCAAAGTTTATTTAAAGGGAAACCTAGAGACTGAATGTGCAGAATAGACAAAACACACAGGAGAAAGGAATTTTCAGTTTGGTTGTCTATGAGCTCTGGCCTATTCAGTACAATGTATTCATTGTTGAGACTTTTCTGGTGCTTAAAACTGTATGTAGATCATAAAATTGTTTATCTTAACTTCTTGATTGCATACTCTTATGCTTACAGTCATGTAGATCACGATGACCTCTGATGCTAAGCAAATTGGTTGTGGCTGATGTCTTAAGCTAACACATTGCACGTAGGGGCTCTAGCACACTCTCTTCCTATTATGTACTCCTAATGAGCAGAGAGAGATGTAATTGCCTCTTGGCAATTAATGGTGGTTGTGGCATAAAATGGTATTCAGACAGGTGTTCTACAATGCCTCAATGCAAATTCTTATTCAAAACAGAGAAGCTAATTGTGCAAGCACCAGAGTGCCTCAAAAGAAAATGGTAGCAACAATGTAATACTCTTGTAAGTGCATTATTCAAATATAAATTTAAAAAGCATATTAATATGCTCCTTGAATGTATAATTACATTTTCAGTCGGCATCACAAACCAAATGCTATAATTGACATAATAATCAAATCCAACCAGAGAGTGATAAAAATCTTTGGCAGGGACACATACAAGCAATATATGAATATGAATATAATATGGAATACAACAAAATTATAGTGTATTTTTTCCTCTGACTTAAGCCTATAAAGAGAAAAGAGTCCTTTGAATTGAGCTTGACTTCTGATGAATACAGAACCCTATATTTTTCTTTGAAATAATACGGAAGTTGTTTGGAAGTTATTTTTGGAGGGATATTTATTTGATTTCCAAATCTAAATTATAGATAAAGAGCCGAGATGGTGCAGTGGTTAGAGTGTAGTACTACAGGCTACTTCAGCTGACTGCTAGCTGCAGTTCAGCAGATCGAATCTCACCAGGCTCAAGGTTGACTCAGCCTTCCATCCTTCGAGGTGGGTAAAATGAGGACCCAGATTGTTGGGGCAATATGCTGACTCTGTAAACCACTTAGAGAGGGCTGTAAAGCACTATGAAGCGGAATATAAGTCTAAGTGCTATTGCTAACTGCTATTGTTATAGCCTTGGGATTTTCTATGAATCTCCAATCCAAATCCTACCAAGATCCAATCCAATTTAACTTTTTGAGTTAAGCCAAAGTAGATTCTATGCTCATTTCTCAAGAATGCCTATACAATGGGCTCTGGTGGGACACAGAAATATTTGTATATGTTGTTAGCTGGAATTTTATTTTGGAGGATGACAATTAAAAAAATCTGAAAATAAAACAAATCAAGTGGGCAAGGACACATGAACCTACTATAAGCTGTTAGTCACTGGCAGGTAAATGCTGGAATTTGTGAATTCCAAAAGATAAACACAACTAATGATGGCATCTCTTTTAAAAGTTCAAATAAAGATATAGAATCCAATGTTGAGATAGCTTATATTCTGAAAGGTTCATATATCACAAATGTTATTCTTTGAGTAATACCAAATTAAAATTAGAACCAATTGCTGCAGCCATCTCACTCAAGAGTTCTCTTCTTAAAATTGCCTTGAGATAACTAAGTAGTTAATAGGTGCCCTTAGAAAATATTTAGAAATTGTTTCAAGTAGCAGACTGGAACAGGCAGTGAATTTTGGCCAAGTCTCATCCATGGTCTTTTGCAGGGCCACTTAGATCAGTGTTTCTATACCATCCAGGTAACCTGGATGGTAACCACAGTTTGATCATAGACTATTTACTCTTCCACGGTCAATAAGCTGATTTGTTTGTGCATGCATGCATCATGCCAATGATATTAGATGGACAGAATCTTCACAAATTCAAGTTAACAATTAGAAAATTAGTGAATTTATTAGCTATTTCAGTAATAATGAAGTATTTTTTCCCAGTTTTATGCATTAAAATAATCTAAAACATTAATATTAAACCTCTCCTTGCCCACCCATCATTGCTGATTTCAGGGAGGTAAGGATAGTGAGATGCTGGTATTAAGAGAGGAGACTAGTACCAGAATATACTAAGGCTGAAGGCAGATTGAAAAGTTTAAAATCTTCCCAAAAAGTGAAAATAACAAAGGACCTCCATATCGATGTGAAGAAAACTAATAGGCATATCCATCGAGTTATCAAGAGTCAAGACTGCATAGTGGGAGAATTGACTTTAATCATATAATTAGAGAAAGTAGTGTGGATAGTTGTATGAATAACATGCATTAAAATATAAAATAAGCAATGTCTTACTCGGAAATAAGAAGCAACTGTCTGTGTTTTCGTATTGGTTGTTTCTCTTGGATGCATGGAACCTTCCTGCTGATTCTATTTGATCAAAAAAGAAAAACGACACTGCTTATCAGTACAGCAGCCAAAAGTGATTGAACCTGCCCAACAAAACCTGCATGTACCCATTCTAAACTGTAAGTGCTGTTATTTCATAAACAGAATAATTTATCATGCTGTATATCTGGGAAAGCTGAACACTTTGATACAAGTGTTTGTCACAAATATGAAGAAAAAAACAGCTCTCTTATTTATTAAAACCTCGTACATCTAATGATCATATTAATTACAATAGTAATAGTTGTGTAGCTCTTTCAATAAAGTTGGATGCAATTCTATAATTAAAAACTTTGTGTTTTCTCTTTTTCAATTCATTTGCTAGCAAGCTAATTCTGTGAATTTAGTGGCACACGCTCACCAGCAAAGGTACCTATGGATTAATATTAAAGAAAATAACAATTGAGAATTAACTTAGTTTTCCCTCAACTCATAAAACTATAGCAGAAAGGAGGGAGATGTTTGTTTTCTGATACAGAAGCAAAATGAATTGTACATTTCAAAGATACCCTGCTAAACAAAAACAAAACAAAACAAAATTATCTGAGTTGAGGAAAAAGACAGCCTCCCACTCCTTAAGGATTAACAATTTATCTACTCTAAAATCTGATTTAGATAGCAATACAGGGACTCCTTTACTTTTATTTGGTTGACTGGATTCTGTGGTCTCCACTTCTGACAATTTATTGCATGCTTCCTCAGTGCCAAATTACCTGACAGAGAGAGAGAGAGAGAGAGAGAGAGAGAGAGAGAGAGAGAGAGAGAGAGAGAGAGAAAGGATATCAGAAATTGGTAAAAAGGGTCACTTCCTGGATTAAATAGGGAACAAACAAAATTGGCTATTGCATTTGCACAAAAAAGTTCTTAATGAAAATACCTATTCATTATTTTAATATTTGCCTCCTTCATGATTTTTTTAGGTTCATGGACTAGCCCACTAGCAAAAAGATGGTATTAATTACCTGTTATCTTTCAAAAGAACTTTTAGAAAATACCGTGTTTCCCTGAAAATAAGACCCTGTCTTATAGTTTTCTGAACCCCAAAATAAGCGCTTGGCCTTATTTTTGGGGAAATTTATTATTTTGGGGCACGTGGAGCAAGATTGAGCTCCTCTTGCCGTCTTACCTGATTTCCAGCTCTGCATTTAAATATTTTGGGCTTATTTTTGGGGGGAGGTTTATTTTAGTACATGCGCTCAAAAGCCCGATTGGGCTTATTATCAGGGGAAGTCTTATTTTCGGGTAAACAGGATAGTGATATTGGTAAGAATGATTCCCAGACTTTTTGTTGCACATACAGTAGTTTCTGGGTCCTTTTTAGATGACAAAAAGAACCCAATGATGTGTCTTTAGTGTTTTCTAGTCCATCTTTTGTCATTTTGATGCTTGTTTGAATTTTATTATAGGCTTTATATTACTTGGCTTTCAGGATGCTGACTTCCAAAAATGCTGGAAAGGTAACTAAACATTTCTCACAATTAAAAATAACATCTTGTGAACAATGGAAGATATAATCTGGCCTTCAAAATACATAAATTGTCCAGCTTTTCCTTATTTTCCTTTTAATTAAGAAAAAAATCCCAGATAATTGGAAGATTATGAGAAGATGGAACATGTATTTTGCATTTGTTCTTTTAATATTATTGTATAAATCGAATTTCTGAAGATCCAATTTGTTTTCATTGGAACTTCCAAAGCCTTACACACGTGGCTAAAATGGCTTAGCCTGATTAGAAAGTACTGTACAATTTCCAAATGGCCTAGTGTGACATGAAATAAATGACAAACCAGTCTTAGACCCCATGAATGGTTCAGGAAACAGTGCATGGAAGCAATCCATGGGGAAAATGAGAAAAATATTTTATAGAGCTGTTGTCACCTTTCTGAGCTGCGAGATATAAGAAGCTCATTCTCTTAAGGAGCTCAGGACACATTCCATCGGGCAAGAAATGTGTACAACTGCAACCCTTAAAAAAGACACACAAAAGACAGTGCTCAGAACTGTTTCTAACATCTGTGCTTGGCCCTCAAGGACCAGCTAATTTCTGTCTCTTCTTCCAGTTTCTCAGAGAACAAGATCTCTGAGATTATAGTTGGATAATGGGTGGAAACTGCTCTTTCACCAAATGTGTGTTTTCTAATCACCAAAAGTGGTATTGACAAATATGCCCTCATGTATAATTTGGGGTAGAAACTGAAGAAGCAAATGAAAAGTATATTGGTTATCTTTTAAAAATACTAAAAAGTAAAAAGCAAATAAAACAACGACCCCCATTTAAATGTCCCTATTTGAAAATGCTAGTTCTGCCACCCAAAGTGATGATGGCACCTGCACAACTTCATCTAGTACACCAATTGTTCTCCTTTCCTAGGTTGGTGGGCCCTTCACTCATGCCCTGGACATCTCACAACTGCCCTTGAACATCATCTGAAAACTTCAAATAGTATAGAATGTAGTGGCATGACCAATGATTGACATATCTTGGTATGTATTGTGAGTTGCATTGGTTGCCAATTTACTTCCAGGTGTGATTTGATGGGTGATACTTCCTATAAAACCCTACATGGCATAGGGCCCTAATAGTTTGGTTACATGAGAGAGCTCCTCTCTCACATATATCTGCCCAACTGATCTGATCTGGCAATATTCACCCACTCCAGTATCCTTCAGTTAAATCATTCTACATATCAGGACCCTGAAAGCACCTGCCCTCTTGAATGAGATTTGAACACCCAAATCCCATCTTTTACTAGTATTTTGAAAAGCACTGAAGGTCAGGCACTTCATCCAGGCCTTTGGTGAGTATAAACAAAGACCTACTCTTTCTTCCTTTTCTTTTTTCCCATCTGGTTTTGTTATCCCTACCATTTTTGCTCTTTTTCTGTCTTGTCTTGTCTTGTTTTCTTATTCTAAATGTTTTTAATAGTTTTTAAACTGTTCAAAGTTGCAAAATTCCAAATATTAAAATTATTTAACTCCAAATGTGTTGTCCTTGCATTCTTTCCATAAAGTCAGAAGTTATGTAGGTCAAGGCTTCTATAATCCAGGGATTCCCTATAGATAGAAAAAGCATATACAATACTTCCATGGCATAATGAAAGCTATGCTGGTTACTGAAATAATTAACGATTTGCATTTTTCAGTCTGTCCTCATAAATGCATTAAAATCAACAAATATTACAGTGTTTCCCCAAAAATAAGACCCTGTCTTATATTTTTTTGAACCCCAAAATAAGTGCTTGGCCTTATTTTGGGGGAGGTCTTATTGTGGAGCAACATGGGGCTCCTCTTGCTGTTTTACCTGATTTCTAGCTCTGCATTTAAATATTTTCGGGGAGGGCTTATTTTCAAGAGGAGGCTTCCTTTAGTGCATGCGTTCAAAGCCCAATTGGTCTTATTATCAGGGGAAATTTTCGGGGAAACAGGGTAAATCCTGCTGGCTTATTTTTATATGGTATGATGTAACAGTCATATTTCCTAATGGAAACAGATCTCTGAGGATCAGGGAATACATCTGGGTTTTGAGCTTGCAGAGAGCTAACTAAAGATGTCCAACACAAGACTCATCTTTGTATTTTATAACCATAAGAACAGCTTTGCTGAATAAGATTAAATCCCCATCCACATCACAAAAAATTGGGCTGTCCCAGATGCATCTGAGAAACATCCAGGAAAGGAGGTTGACAAGCATTTTTCTCTATTTCGATCAAGCTGCCTTAGATTTCAAGCCCACTTCTCAGCATTACAGCCAATTTCTGTCACAATACACAGCCTTGTAAGAACCTGGACAATGACTTGTCACCTTATTTTATTTTTCTATATATTATGCACAAATAAATCTTTTGACTTCATTTAATCCCTATCATGGAAAATGATTCATCTGCTTAGAGCAGCATAGCGAGATTGCAATTAAAATCAGAGGAGCAGGACCAATCAAAGAAATGGCAATCCTGACTGGTTATGTTCAAGGAAGCATGCTTAGTGCCTGCAGATTATTGGCAAAATATATGATTTATTTCCCTTAGGTAATTTTATTCATTAGATTTATATCCCACCTTTTCTGCAAGAGTTCAAAGTGGAATATATTGTGAAGTCATACAACCTTCAAATTTACTCCCATAACAGTATCATATGAGGTAGGCATGACTGAGAGATAATTACTATACTATATTCACCCAGTACAGATAATCCTCATTTAACTAAATCAGCTGAAGAAGCTTCTTGAATGAGAAGCGAAACGTCTTCAAAGAAAAACCAGAAAGTCCAGTTGATACTTGAAAAAGCACCTATGGGACAACCATGACCTGGATGACTGAGAATCTCCATAGACGTTGTTTAACAACTTGAATTGGGACTGGAATTTTCATCATTAAGCAAAAAGTTTGTAGGCTGAATTATGTGATTATATCATTTAGCAATGGGAATTCTGGTAATCCTGAATGCAATAATTAGGCCAGGACTGTACTGTTATTTCATCACAATTTCATGCTTCTCTTGCTCTGCTATGCTCAACTCTGCTTCAACTCCCCCCTCGCCTACCTTCCCCCCCCCATGTCTATGCTTTGTCCGCCTTGCATTTTGCTGCTTATCACTTTTGCCCCAGCTGACCTTCGCTGTCTTCCTCCTGCTGCTGCAAGGGAGTTGCTGGCCCTTTGTGAGGCCCTCAAGTGGCCTCCATAAAGTCTCCATGCAGTGGAGAGAAGGATATAGATGGATGAGGGGCAGTGGTGGGTTTCAAACTTTTTTAATACAGGTTCTGTGGGTGTGGCTTGGTGGGTGTGGCTTGGTGAGTGTGGCTTGGTAGGCATGGCAGGGGAAGGATACTGTAAAACGTTTATTCCCACCCCACTCTGGGGGAAGGCTACTGCAAACTGCCCATTTCCTCCCGTTCAGCTGGGACTTGGGAGGAAGAGAATAGATGGAGGTGGGACCAGTCAGAATTTTTACTACCGGTTCTCTGAACTACTCAAAATTTCCACTACCGGCTCTCCAGAACTGGTCAGAACCTGCTGAAATCCACCTCTGGTGGGGGCGACTTGAAGTGCACGCTATGTGGACAGACCGCCAAATGCCTGAATTTTGATCACGTGACTTTGGGGCCACTGCAACATCTATTAACTTTGAGGACTGGTTGCAGCTATTATTCATTCAGTGCTGTTGTAACTTGAAACAGTTGCTGAACAATGGTTGTTAAGCAAGGACTATCTATACATTCCATCACCAGCGTTCACAACTGATTGTGCATTAGTAGATTGTCCTTCAGAGAAGTATCGGGTTTGTGAGTCAATGGCTCAGGTTCAATCCTATCAATTCTAAATAGGACTTTTTTTTAATGAGGCACTTCCCACCCCATCCTGAAAGATAGGCCTGAAATACTGGAAAATTAGAAACAGTGTGAACTACCCTTTCTCAATCTGATGCCTTTCAAATATGTCAAATAATGATGAAGTACACCTTAATTCATCTGTAGGACATTGGATCAGGATCACTGAATCACATATAACAATGGCCAATTCAGAATAATCGCTCTTCTGATTTCTTTTAAACCTCTGAAAGTTGCAAGGATGTAATGATGGCTATAAAACATATCAGTTTGATCCATATAGGAGATATTCCTAAGAACAGGACCAGGGGTGAAATCCAGCAGGTTCTGACAGGAGAACAGGTAGCGGAAATTTTGAGTAGTTCAGAGAACTGGCAAATACCACTTCTGGCTGGCCCCAGAGTGGGGTGGGAATGGAGATTTTGCAATATCCTTCCCACAGGAGTGGGGAGGGAATGGGGATTTTGCAGTATCTTTCCCCTGCCATGCCCACCAAGCCATACTACACCCAGCAAGTCACACCCACAGAACCAGTAGTAAAAAAAATTGGATTTCACCACTGGGCAGGACAGTGAAAAATCACAGATAGGGAGCAGGGGCCTGGATAAGTAGGGTTGCCAGGTCTGCTTCCAAAAAATAGCGGACAAGCCGGGGGAGCGGGAGGTTAAATAGTAAAAAAATTAAAAAATTTTTTACAATTAAATTATATATTTTCTTACAAACATTTTAACACGTATTAAAATAATCACTTCAAAGCTTTACTTAAAATTCAAAACATCAAATATATTATAATAATATGTAAAATATTAAATTACATTTTAATTTCATCATAAAGTTTTTGAATAAAAAAAATGTCCACTATTTTGTGAAAAAAAATAGTGAAAATAATGTGAAAAAAGTAGACTGTCCCTCAAATAGTGGACACCTGGCAACATTATGGATAAGGCCCCAATTACATGGCCTTCACTGATATTCCTGTATGGTGGTTATCATGGCTGATAGCTCCTTCTATGTAATTCCATGAGGGAGCCACAAAATGGAAAGATAGCAAAGAATATCGGACTTAGAAAATGCAAGGTAGAATTTATTACCTGTTTTGGCAACAGGGTGGGTTGCTAACAGCCGAATCAAGTGATTCTGAGAGGATCGCAGGAGTAGTACAATATCAGCTGGCAAAGTATCTCTGTTTTTTGCTAAGAACCCATTTACATTATAAAGAACCTGAATGAAAATACAAAAGGTCAGGAACAGTTTATTCAATGCTATTTTTTCTTCTTTAACTGCTTCTCTGTTCTTGAATGAGAAAAACAGAAGGTTCTTCGGAGATAAAATTGTATCTGCCAAAAATCAATAAATCATAAAAAAAAAAATCATAAAAAACCCCAATAAGGTGATATTCAGCTACCATATGAATAGACTGATTCACTTTGGAAGGCCATGGAGGGAATGTGATTACTGTAGGGTCAGGTAAATGTTGCCCTCGCACATATGTGCTAGTCGTTCCCGACTCTAGGGGGTGGTGCTCATCTCCGTTTCAAAGCCGAAGAGCCAGCGCTGTCTGAAGATGTCTCCGTGGTCTTGTGGCCGGCATGAATAAACGTCAAAGGTGCATGGAACGCTATTACCTTCCCACCAAAGGTGGTCCCTATTTTTCTACTTGCATTTTTTATGTGCTTTCGAACTGCTAGGCTGGCAGAAGCTGGGACAAGTAATGGGACCTCATTCCATTACGCGGCACTAGGGATTCAAACTACTGAACTGCTGAACTTTTCGAGCGACAAGCTCAGCATCTTAGCCACTGAGCCACCGCATCCCTATGTGATTACTGTACAGGTCTGCTATTCAACTGAGTAGGCAGTTAGAGGCCTGCTAGTCAAAAAAGATATATAATATACAATATATAAGGATACTGTAAATTTGTGAGGAGGAGAGTAGGCCGCACTCGCAGCAGAAGAGTATGTGTATATGGCAAAAGGCCCTACACACAGAACCCATGGCAACAAATATGTGCTTAAGGCTCTTCCTCAAGACTTGGAGACATGTGTGCCTTAAGTTCACAGGGAAGATTTACAATTTGGTTCTTCCTCATGGACAGTGAACTTGGGGCTACTGGGAAGTGAAAAGTAACCAGTGTTAATAGTGGTCTTTGTTTGAAGAAGAACATGCACAAAAAGACATCCACTCTGATAAAATTACAAGCAAACAGGTCAGTATTGTTGATCTACACATTCCAACGCAACTTTCTTCACAAAGTTCTCAAATTATACTGGATTTCAATTAAAATCCAAATCATCTGGAGAATACTAGCTGAAGCAGACTGTTTAGCTTTAATACAGGCTGTTCCGATTGGTAAGTGTCCCTTATGCCAATTCAGCAAGAGCAGGATCATTATTCATATGAGAAGTAGCTCTAAGGCCTATGTGACCCATGAAGTTGAATATACCATGAATTCTTGGGCACATAAAGGCAGCCACAATAACAGTTTTGTATGAAATTGATCTCAGGCTCCCGGCATACGTAGCAATGCTGTTAAAAGAGCTGGTTTCCAACTTTATAATCTATTATTTCTTTTTAATGACAGTATTACTTATAAATGCTTTAAAGAAGAAAGATTGTTGCATGTATGTTCTATGATCCTGGAGGAAGATTTTCTCTTTCTTTCTTTCTTTCTTTCTTTCTTTCTTTCTTTCTTTCTTTCTTTCTTTTTTCTTCCTTCCTTCCTTCCTTTCTCTTTTTTCTTTCTCTTTTTTTCTTCCTTCCTGCCTGCCTGTCTTCCTGCCTGCCTGCCTGCCTTCCTTTTTTCTTTATCTCTCTCTTTTCTTTCTCTCTCTCTCTTACTCTTTCTCTCCTCCCTCTCTCTTACAGAGAGAGAATGAGAGAGAGAAAGAGAGATATATATAAGGTATAACTGTGTTGCACAGAGTAAATATTTGTAACCATTTATGGTGTAAAAAGCTGCTTAGACTTTTGTAATGTATTGAAACAAGTTAGCCCATCCTGTTATAAAATAATCACATTAATAGAGAAAAATTATTCAGTCTTTTTACCTGCCCTGCATAATGGTAAATGCCAAATGTCAAATCAATTCTCTTTGGTCTCCAGAAATATTTGGATTTCAAATTGTCTTCAAACTTTTCTGTAAAGATAAACACTGCTCTTATAACATCACCAATATTACCTTAGCTTTTGTATCACTCATGTAAATATGCATTTAGAAATTTTAAAAATATTTTGGTGATATGAAGGAAAATTACTTTGGAAAGGATGCTCTGAACTTCTTTCTGCTCTGGGTTAAATAGAGGAAGACTTTATGGTTCTGCCTGATATTTCTGCTGAATAGCTTCTCGAAGCAAAAAAATATTAGCTTTACAGATACTATTAGCAGTGGGAATATTTTCACCCTGAAGGCATAAATGAAAACACTTCAGTGAGAAAGAAATCTGTGTAAAAATGGGTAAATCTATCAACTTCAGCTTTGCTCAGTTTGATGCTTTTTCAACCATGAATCTATTTTGTCTGCCTTTTTAAACGAAGTCTATGTGTAAGTTTATACATGTAGTTTCACAGATATTTCTACTAAATTGTATCTCATTCTCACTTTTTGCTAATCTATGTATTTCTTTAGCAATTATGACTTTTTGTTAAGAATTTCCCCAATATACACATTTGGATATGTGTCTGTTTTCCAATCACACATTTTTGTAGGCATTTTGGACAAGACCCTGGCTATACTATACCATTCCTGACAAGTGGCTCTCCAGGAATAGAGTACGTACAACTTCTGAAGGCAAGCCATTTCGTGGTTAATTGTTTTAGGAAATTTCTCTTCAGTTCTAGATTGCTTATCTCCTTGATTAATTTCCAATCTATTGTTTCTTGTCTTGCCTTCTGGTGCTTTGGAAAACAGGTTGATCCTCTCTTCTTTGTGGCTGCCTATTGGAATGATGCTATCATATCACCCCTACTCCTTCTTTTCACTAGACCAGACAAACTCAATTCCTGCAACTGTTTTTGATATATTTTAGCCTCCAGTTTCCTAATCCTGGTTGCCCTTTGCTGCATTCTTTCCAGAGTTTCTACATCATTTTCAGAACATGGTGACCAAAACTGGATATAGTATTCCAAATGTGGTCTTACTAAGGCATTATAAAGTGATACTAATACTTCACACTATCTTGATTCTATCCCCTTTTAATGCAGCCTAGGATTGCATGGCTTTTTGGCTGTTGCCGCATACTCCTAGCTCATATTTAAGTGATTGTCCATTAGGACTCCAAGATCCTTCTCGGTTACTGCTTGTGAGCCAGGTTTCCCCTAATCTACATTTGTTTTTTTTTGCCTAAGTGTAAAACCTTACTTTTCTCTACACTGATTTTCATTTTGTAAGATGAGCCCAGTGTTCAAGTTTGTTGAGACCCATCTGGATTCTGAGCCTATCTTCTGGGCTGTTGACTAAGTGTGAATTAGACAATTTTAAAATAATCTGTGAAACAATCCTATTTCTTTTTAAACCCTAAAAAAAAGCCAATATATCTTTATGTACAAGCTGCCAACAGCTTACCAACAAGGGTCTGATCAGTGGCTTGAGGAAAACTACTTTCTTCATCAAGAAGGGACAGTAATCCCATTGGCTTTTGTAGGAAAATATCTAATAGTGGTTTGTTGTCCTCATACTCAATAATTCGTGCATCAATGCCTTCATTCAGGTATTCATTCTGTAAGAAATAAAAAAAAGTGTTTTTCTGAAGTATTTTGTAAAGATACCCGGTGTATGTGAACAATAGGAAAAGCAGAGCAAATGGATTTAATAAAAGATTTAAGAACTATGGTTTGAACCTAAACTTCCAATCAAGCAGTAAATCCTTCTGTTGATTTTCCTGAGCACCAATCTGTGGCACAGTTGGGAACAGGCAGTCAACAATAGCCATAAGTTCCCTACTAAAATTTACGGAAACCACAGATATATGTCCCGCTTGTTTTCTTATCCCCTGCCCATCCCAGTTTTTAAAAATTCGACTAGATTACTCAGAGGAATAGGGAGTGGAGCGAGCTATGAAATTAATTTATATAATTGATTTAACCTTCATCATAATAATTGTCTTAATACTACCCCAAAAGTTCTTAGAGGATCATGAAAAAATGCCGGGAATCAAATCAAACAATAATAAAATCCAGTAATAACTAATAACATGATAAGATCGCCAACATAATCGCAATGATGGATATGGCACAAGAAGAAGAAGTAATAACTAAATAAGCTGGTTTTAATATTTTCATCCCCCTAACCACTATTTGCCTTTAGCACTGGTATAGTTAGAATGGTCATTATTATAAAGCTGTAAGGAATCTAATTTTGTTCCAATTTAAATGGTAACTTTATAAAATATGAACTGAAAAGACGATGTGGACATGGGGTATTAAATCTTTAGCTAATAAAGCATCAGTTGACTTTCTCAACTGGAAGACAGTTGAGGTTCCTCATTTGGAATGAACTTGAAATCTGATAGAACAGAGTAGCACAGAAACCAACTAAAGCCCTCAAAACATCTTAAGCAAACCTAAGATGCAGCAGCCTAAGAGGGAAAAAAAAGCAGTAGTCATGTACAACATAAATTGTTAAGGACAACAGCAGCCATTATATAGAATAGATAGGCAGGAGACTAGCAGAGTACATCCAGAATCACCAGCTAGCAGTCAGAGACACATTTAAAACTTCCACATTCCAAGTTTACTCAGAATCCAATTCAGTGATGGATTTTAATGACACTTTTTTCTCTAGGATAGAGGAATTTGGTAAATTTGGTTTGCATGACAAACAAGTATTGCATTACAAGTGCTATGTCCCTGGCATTTGGCATCAGGGGTGGTTCTACTTACCTTTACTACCGGTTCGCAACGGGGCTGTGTGCATGCGCTCGCTTCGCTTGCGCATATGTGCACTCTTCTGCATGTGCACAGAAGCATTTTGATGATGTCAGGGTCAGTGGGCAGAGCCTCCTGCCGGTTTTACTACCAGTTCTATAGAACTGGTGCAAACCGGGGGCAACCCATCACTGCTTGGCATATTCCATTCAGAAATAAAAATGGTTGCCCAACCCTTTCCAAGGAATTAAGGGAAAACTCATTAAAAATAATGTTAGAATAATCCTACTGAATCAGGTCAAATTTTCATTCAGAATTTTGTTTCTTACACCAAATATCTCTGAGGTGCTTCTAAGCTGGAGATGTGACATTTCCTCCTACCTTAGTTGTTTCCCTACAATTTATATCTGGAGGTATCCTGCGCCCAACACAGAGGTAACATTGAGTCTCCAAGACTATTTGACCTTCGGTTATAAATCTCTCTTCTGTGAATTTATCCTATTTATCCTTTTTAAAGTCATCCAATTTAGTAGTTCTCAAAACATATTGTGACAATGAATTCCATTGCACTTTTGTACTCTAAGGAGAAGGTGAGACTTGAAATCCAATAGAAAAGAGTAGCATACAAACCAACTAAAGCCTTCCAAAACATCTTAAGTAAACCTAAGACTCAGGCAAGGCTGGCCTTCAAAGCGTATCAAGAATAGCCCCAAATTGTTCAGAATGGCTCAGGAAAAAATTAAGTCTGGTGCCAAAGATCAAATTGACAAATTGTCCCAAAACTTGGCATTTCTCTATAAACTTTCTATTTCTGTTTTCTGCTCTCATGACTTTCTCACTCCCCAGTTTCAACCAGTCATGTACTTGCTTCTACTTATTCTTTTTGAGCTGCTTTTGGGAAGACCACAAGAGTCTAGGCCTCAGACCTTATTCTTACCAAAACCTCACTGGAAATGTAAGAGAAAAGAATGAGATGAAGCAGTGGTGGAATTCATTTTTTTTTACTATTGGTTCTGTGGGTGTGGCTTGGTGGGCGTGGCAGGGGAAGGATACTGCAAAAATCCCCATTCCGTCCCCACTCCTGGGGGAAGGATATTGCAAAATCCTCATTCCCTCCCCACTCCTGGGGGAAGGATATTGCAAAATCTCCATTCCAACCCACTCTGGGGCCAGCCAGAGGTGGTATTTGCCAGTTCTCTGAACTACTCAAAATTTCTGCTACCGGTTTTCCAGGACCATTCAGAACTTTTTGAATAGCATCCTTGAAGCAAAGGACATGTACTGGAAAAACAAAATAGTAGTCATGCCATTTGTGCTTTCTGAGATAGAAATAAGAAAATTCAGGAATCCTGGTCCCTGCACAACAAGCCACATTCCTGACATAGCACAGCAGAAGGAATTTGGAGGAAGTTTGTATCTAATAATATGCTCATGGAGCAAGTCCTCAATGAGAAATTGGTAATATATTCTTGAATTCAGGAGAGGGACAGAGCAGCACTAGTTTGCCTCCCATTTCAAACTGTGGAGCCCTAAGAGGAATTACAAAGCTGTTATTGAAATTACTGGGTAACAACACTCAACTTAAGGGCCGAAAATGCATTGCAACATATTTTCTACACTATGAACAAATCAGCTGCATCCATCTGGGGTTTCTGTAACATTTGTTCTTTCTCTCCAATGAAGAACACATTCCAAAGCAAATATCCCAAACACTGTTTTAATGCTCACAGCTGAATGTTCTTCTTTCATAAACTTCACAAGTCTGTTTACTGACCCATCAAGTTTACTCATTTTCAGTAATTGTACCATTTTGTTTTATCTCCATCTTAAAAATCAAATACATTCTACTATTATTTTAAATTATCCATCTTTCACAGTAGTGGGTTCTACTTACCTTCGCTACAGGTTCAGAACTGGGAGCGCATGCACTCTTGCTTCGTTCACGCGCAGCGCTTCTGTGTATGCACAGAGCATCCGTGATGATGTCCAGGAGGGTGGGTGAAGCCTCCTGCCCAGGGGTGGTTCTACTTACCTTTACTACCGGCTCGCAATGGACGCATGCGCAGATTGCCTATGACGACATCCAGAGCGGTGGACGGAGCCTCCCACCGGTTTTACTACCAGTTCTTGCAAACAGGTCCGAACCGGGGCACTGCTCCCCCCTCCACTACCGGTTTGCGGCAAACCAGTAGAAACCCACCACTGATTTTTCAAATTAACATGGGATATTTCCTACACGAAATAAAACTGCAAATTCCTACTCCCAATTGGATTCATAGTTAATATGCTTGCTGGCAAATTAATAACACAGTCACTTTTATATAAAGAATTGCTCAGTGTGCTGTCCATTTTTATTTTTATTTTTGCTCTTGAACCATAAATTATACTTCCACATCAAAACAAAATTGTATTTGCACCAAACCTATTATCACTTCATTCTGTTGCCTGGATACTCTAAATGAGAAGCTTAATGCATTTTCAGATGGACATTTAACTTGTGGAAAGTAATCAAACAATTGTGCACAGAACACACACACAAACACACACCCTTCTTCCAATTCTATTTTTTTTTCCTCTTCAAGGAAGCCAAGATTACCTTTGCTAGATAAAAATATATGAATTCAGAAATTATCAAGTTCTTTCTTTCAGTTTCTTTCTCTGCCTGCTTACACTACAAAATTTGCACAATTGCTTCTTAATGAGAAACAGTCTGTGCTCCTCATATACTGACCATCCCACTTTTTCCACATTCTGAGCCACATGTTGCTGATCAGTGGTGGGTTGCTCCCGGTCCGGTCCGATTCTATAGAACCGGTAGTAAAACCGGCAGGAGGCTCCGCCCACCCGCCACGATGTCATCATGGATGATCTGCCTATGTGCAAAAGCACTCGTGTGCTCCCATTGCGAACCGGTAGTAAAGGTAAGTAGAACCCACCCCTGAACATGCTGATAGCATGTTCATCTGGCTGAACATGCTTTAACCTGAGCATGGTTTTGGCCTGGGCATATGTAGGCCCCTTTCTCTCATTTGCTGCATGAGTGACAGATTGGAAGCTTCATTGTTACTGATTGTTCCTCAATAGTAAATGAAAACTATTCATCTCGACATCCCTGTTGAGATCTCCTCTTCTTTATACACTTTTAAAAAGGAGCCCTACCCTCCTACCTTTTCATCTAGTTTTTAGCAAATGTTTCTGCTTTGTTTCTTTTTCTGCTATTTTGAAACTGAAAAGTTGTTTTTGTTTTTAAAGCTCATCTGGCTTACGACAACCATGTCCCAACCTTAATTTGGATATGGAAAATATCCAGTGGTCCCTCAACTAAAATTTTCCTCAGCAGCATGAACTGAGTTTCCAAGTCCTTCAATAGCTCCTAGAACATCACAAATGGAGAAAAGTATATTTATATGCATATGCATGTAAGCATGCCTACCTGTTCCCATGCAAAAATATTTTGATTGAAGTAAAACTGAATCTGTTCATTGGCAATATTGATACAGAGCTGCTCAAAAGAATTTTTTTTGAAGTTTTCAAAACCAAAGATATCAAGAATTCCAATGTTTAGTCCTTTATCGCTTCCACTGAAAATACAAAAGCTTTGTATTACATTCCAGTCTCATTTAGTTATTTCATTTCAACTTCACAGAAAGATCTTTAAAATGCTTAGGAATTATGCTAGGCAGAAACTGGTAGAGTCTAATGTCCAGAATTCTGGAACGGCTGTTTATCAAATGCTAAATATCCCAACTGCACGAATTAATTTCTGAAAACAAAGGGACAACAGAAACAATTGTTCTGTTGTCAGAGCTCTTGGACAAAGCATATATGACACATAAATATTTGTATATCATGTGAAAAACTTGTATTGTTTTCCATTTTTGTTTTGGGTTTTATTTATTTAAACAAAATAAATAGAAAAGAAAAAAGAAGGAAAAAAATATTAAGAATATGCATACACTTAATATTTTTTATATAAATACACTGAAACTTTTGAAAGCTCTGAATGGAAGAAAATGACTATGCCTGTCCCCTTTATCAGACATAAGACATTCCATACTGATCTTCAATTCATAAAGTCATCTTAATTCACAGAGAGGTGGAGGGAATCTTACCTTAAACCTATAGTTGGTTTGAGCAGGATGTTAATATGATTGACTATCCAACTAAAGAGCCACCCATACAATGCTTTGGCTGTAGCGTCTCTCACATCAATAGCTTTTTCCATTGTGTTGGGTCGTATAATTGTTTCCCCTCGGGTAATCACACAATGAGAGGTTAGGGCTTCTTGCAACTTATTTGCTTGGATAAATAACAAGGAAGCAGCTAGAAATCAAATAAATTGTGTTATTTTCATATTTCCATAGATGTGTTCAGAAAGTTCAGGCCTGTTACTTACTTTTGTATAAGTACTTCTTCTAAAGCACTCTTCAGTAATCTCAGGGTCTGAGCATTACTTGTGCTTCCTATTCTTATTCAATATTATAAGGAAGGGAGTTTTTCAAATGAAAGGAAAAAAATTGAAAGTACAAAGAAATATGAATCAATAATAAACAGAATAAAATTACCCAATATGTTAACAACAAATTTCATTCCCCGGAATACTAATTTTTATATAGCCAAAAGGCACTCTCCACCCCACATGAGAAAGGTCTCAGCAAGACATTAAGATCTGCAGAAATAGAAAAACATTTTAACCGAATGAGGACTGAGTATGTCCTTCTTGACATAACCTTTTTTTTTACTTTTTGGCTTGCCTTCCCTCATTTTTAACACTTCTTTTTCCCTAAGCAGAAAACTGCAATGAAAGAATTACACTACTTATTAAAATGTCTGGAGTAATTTCCTGCTACTTTCAGCCCTGGGTTTACAGCTTGCCTAATCTATATCAAATCTTTTATGGTTTCACAATGCAATGCCATGCAAGCTTTTCACTAGGATTTGAAGCTTTCTCGTAAGTATACATGACACTGTAGACTTTTCCCTTTTTTCTAAATGGCTACACTAATGTTATTAGACATAATATCTCAACAGAAAACATTGAGGTTGGATGTCATCAGGGGAAACCTCATTACGCTTGTAGACATCCACAAGGTTAATGTGGCCAAACCGGGCTCCCATTTGTTGACAAGGTCAATAAGACTGGACTTAGATCTTGAAGAATTTTATCAATAGTATTCTGCTATGTTCATATTGCTTCAGATTTCGTAATGAACAAGACAGCTGAATAAGGCTGTAATCCTATATGCCAGATATAAGAAACTGGCATTCTCCAGATGCTTTTGCTTCAAATGCTGCAATCTCTGAACACTGATCATTTTGGCAAAGATCATAAGAGTTAAAGATGAAAATATTTGGAGGTTCCAAATTACAATGAGTGATATTCCCTGAAAGCAAGCCCTACAAGCAAGACACACATTGCCAATCTATTTTAAAAAATAAGAATAACTCACAATTCTCCAGAGGCATTGGATTGGAAATTACGCTCTTGTCAATCATGTACTCAGTTACCTCTGATGAAAATTCAATGTTACCCACATTTAAAATGGCAGCAAGTACACAGTATACACACTCTAGTTCCTGAAAAATAAATGTACAAAAGCATTCCAATTCAGTCTTAAAACAGGCAGAACAGGGAACGATCAGTTAATATTGATTTTGCGCTTAATGAAAAATCAGCATTCTCTAATAGCTGCATCTCTTTCACTTCACCTTAATCTTAACCAAATGGATGACATTAGAATATTAAAAATGTAGGGTTATCCAGCTAAACCTTCAGAGTTAAAGGAATTAGGATGACTTTTTGACAGATCTCTCTCTTAGTCCTCCCTTTATGTTGGACTGAAATTCCCACCCTGGCTTCTTCTGGCTATTTTGAACTTCAGTGTAATTCTGAACCTTGCCATTACTCATGCTTATAATAATACACCTCATTTAGTTGATTCGTATGAAATAAACCCACAGAAGAAAATTGACTTCAGTCTCTCTCTCTCTTATTCTGTAATTGGATTTTTGTTTACTGAAAGCTAGTTCTTGATGCTGCAACAATAAATGACAAGTAGAGGAGAAAGTTATTTTTTTTTTTAAATTACATGTAAATCTTAATCTAGCCCAAATTTGCATCCTGCCTAAGTACAACTTCTAAGCATAACAATGTGTTTGGTTATACCTTATCATGGGAACCCAATGTATAATGTATTTTGCCTTTTTTTTTGCACTGTGCAATATACAGTAGGTGTTTAACTAAAATAGCCATTTAGCCATTGTATTTATTTTCTAAATTATTGTAGGATTGACTGAAATTATTACGCCAATTTTGGTAATCTCACAGTAACATATATATTGCAGCTGAAATCTTGGGGCTAGTCTCCTATTACATTAAATATGGCTCAATCTAATTTGTATGGCATAAATGCCATTTATTTCCAGCATCACTCCCCCTGCCTCCAACCCCTCACTTTTAATTGGGTTTGCCACATAACTTTTAGTCTGATTTTATGCTGTGACATCTAGCCTTTAAATGTATTTATTAGTGGAACACAATGCTTCCCTGTGAAAAACAAAATGTTTTCTTTAAATAGTCAGATCAGTTTGTCTGTTGTAATCCATGTTGGATGTTTTCTAAACACAGTAGAATTTTGGATTTGATGGTTACATTTTTGCAGATGTTACCTTTCTGGTACTGGGCATTTCTGTTTATTTTCACCTAGTTAAAGTAGGGCTGTCAATGGAGACATAATATTTGTAAATATCTTAAAAATTCAAGGGGATTTTGTAAATGGGAAAATAAAAACAGAATCTGAAATGTTCTGTTAAGGCATACTCATCCTACCTTCTTATTTTTTCAAAACTAATGTGAATTGATGCCGAAATAAAATAATTAGAACTATGGTAGTACAATTACTGTATATAATTCTAAATTCTTGCGGCAACTATTTGATAAATAAAGGTTAGCTTAAACACTAGGAGAAGATTAAGAGTCTGAAAAGATACTTATTGATTTTTTGAGATTTTGTATTGCACCCAATAGATTTCAACAATGATAAATATAATTAGACCAAACAAAAGTCAAGTCGAGTTGATTTTATATCTGCTTACAACTCTAGGATTTATTTATTTAGGTCCCACTTTCATGTTTCATAAAGAAGTCTCACCCTCTTCATTACCTTTCTACTTAAGAGCCTGTTTGATCTGGAAGAAGCTAGTGATCAAGTACCTTCAACTATCATGCTTGCAATATTTATTACTCAGTTGTTCTTTTTTTCTTTTCTTGGTTTAATGGTGGGTAAGTGAGTAAGAGATCACAAAAAGATATACACGAACACGGATTCCCTGTGTATTCAACTCTTAACTCTTGGGATAACTTTTGTTCACGAGCCATGTGTCAATATTTATCACCTAAGCATAGATGGTCTTAGAAAACTATAAAAGTTCCAACATCCTTAAAAAGGCATGATCAGGGAAGGTTTTCTGTGTTTTATCAATCAAAAATCAAATGTGTTTTATTCAGTAACCCCAAAATATTTTCAAGATCAATATGCAAAATTCTATAATCTTCTTCCTTCTTGATATACTGGTTGAAATTTCTAAAATTCAAAATAACTCAGCCAAATAAGCATGCCAAAAAATGGATACAAGGCCTGGAATTCAGTAATATCAATATTGTGGTTAAATAGTGATTAAGGCACTAGGCTAGAAACCAGGAAAGTGAGTTCTAGTCCCACCTTAGGTAAGAAAATTCTTTTTCAACAGGTTTGTTGTAGTGATGGAAAAGGAAGGAGGGAGGAATATTGTATGGGTTTGCCACCTTCAATTATTGATAAAAATAACAAAGGCATGATAGGTAAAGATTTCCTGTCCAATAGTTTCTGACTCTAGGGGTAGCACTCATCTCCATTTCTTAGCCGAGGCAGCTAGAAGTATTGTTTACTTCTTGATTGCTGGTTTAATCATAATCTTGGAATTAATCTATGCACATTTGGGTTGCTGATGAGGAGGTGTTTTGTCATTTTGCTCCCTTTTTGGTTTGTTGATTGTCTCCTTTACACAGTATGTAGATATTATTTATATCTATGTGTCTATTGATGGCTAATTTGTCAGAATATCAGCCTTATTTCCAGCTAATTAAATATTTTTTGTTAAAAAATCCAATTAAATATTTCCAGCCAATTACCTACCTCCATTGTAAAGCCAATCACTTTGAAGCACTGCTCAATCGATGCAAATTTGGATTTATAAAAAGTATTGTTCAGGACCTCTTGCACTGGTGTCAGAAGTTCATTTTGTAGATAACTAATTAAATGGTGGGGAAAAAAGTGAAATTTTTCACACGGAAAATCAATACAAGGCATGTCAGGGTTTTTTCAGTTTAAATTAACTTCAAAAAAATTGTTTGAGAATTTAAGGAACTATTAGAGCAAGAAAATACAAAGGTTTTTGTTTTGTTTTTTTTACCTTGGGAGTTCATTTTCTGGCAATTTATAATGAGCTAATCTATTCTTTTCTGCCAATCCAGCAAAGATGTAATAGAAAATATGAAAATTCTTCTCCCCACTGAAATAAAGCAAGCAAACAAATTACTGTGCTGTAGCTGCTAAAATAAAACCTAAGAATTCCTATTTTATCTGTTTGTTCCTCTTTTGAAATTCATATTGCATTTTTAACATTTAAACTCTTTCTAAACATTAAGATTTATTTTCATACTTTAGGAAGGGATTAAAGCAAAGTGTTTACACGCTGATAAAATATAAGAACAGACCTGATCTGGAAGCAGATTAAAATTGAGAAAAATAATCTCTTGCTTAGTTTATACACTTGTTAAATTTGTAACACTATTTATATGTTATACTTGCATGTTTTAGTGATCTCCTTTAGCATGTTTAACAAAAAAAACATGTGAATCAGGCAGTTTAGGGTGAATGGTTGATCATCCTTGCCTGCTATTTAAGCCCATCCCACATTTATCAATTTACTCATGATTGTTGTTAGATAGAGTGTATACAAGTCATATGCCTCAGATATGGTATTCTGCCGATTCGCATTGGTTTGTGCGAACCATTGGCGGAAATTTGGCCAAGGTCGCTGAACTGGTAGCGATGGCCAACTGGCCATGCCCCTAAACTGGTTGCCATTCCTCACTCTGCCCACTATGTTTGCCGCTGCCATGTTCTTTGCACCCATGCATCCCATTGCCTTGCAAATCCAATGGGATGCGCATGTGTGAAGAACATGGCAGAGACTGCAGAAGCTTTTTCCGTGACCTCCGGTACTTTTCGGTGGCCTGCGGCCAGCCGCCACAGCCACAAAGCAACTCTCAAAGAGGTTTCTTTGCCAGCTGCTTTCCAGCAGCAGCAGCTGGCTGGGGGCCACCAAAAACTGTGGTCAGCTTGCCTTCCGGACTCTGGACCAGCCGCGGAAGGTAAGCAGCCTGAACAAAGAGGCGGTGGGGGGGGAGGAAGCAGGGCTAGGGCTGGGACTGTTAAAGGAGGGGAAATGGGGAAGACTGGCGAAGGGATGGTGGTGGTAGAGAGGTGGAAATTCCAAAAAATTTCCTACCTTTTCCTGCGGGCATGGCTAGATGGAGGGGTCATGTGATTGAGTGGGCATGGGCATGAGTGATGTCAAGTTGGCCATGCACACTCAGTCACATGCCCCCACCTAGCCACGCCCACCAAACCGGTAGTTAAAATTTTTGAAACCCAACTCTGATATGCATGTTTATTAGATTATATAAAATATAGGATATGAATACATAGTTCATATATTATATTAATGCAAGTCATGTCAAGGTTTTGTGCAAATGCTGTATCTAATCCCACCCCATGTCCATACCATTTATCTAATCCCACCCTATGTCCATACCATTTGAATTCATCTCTATGAAATAAAGAAATAAAATGCTTTTATTTGAACCAAAACTTTATTCTAAATATCCCTGTTTTTCTTTTGGGTAAAATGTTCTTTTTCTTTCACTTACCCAGCTTGACATATGACTCTAGACTTTTCTAGAAGATATTCTGAAATCTGAGCGCTTACAACAGTTCCTTTAGAAGTGAATTTCATTTCCAGATATTTCCCAAATCTGCTAGAATTATCATTAATAATAGTGGCTGCATTTCCAAAGGCTTCCAAGAGATTGTTGACTTGGATAATTTTTCCTTGAAGAGTCTTGTTATTAGCCTAAGTAAACATTTTAAAAATTAGAAACCATTTAAAAACTCATCTTCTTAGGTTATATACAAAATACATGCTTTACCAACAGAAGAAAATATTTGTAGTCCGGGTTGAATTGTGGAGTCCTTGGTGCTCTCTGAGCTTGATTGTTTTCTTGCAGATGTTTACCCAAACTAGGTAATATCTTTAGTGTTAGAAGGGAGTGTCGTTCGTTTTTTTCTAATATAGGAAAATTTTTGGCGAATTTTATTTAATTACCATTATACCACAAATAACTGGTATGTAATTGTCAGTTTAATTGTGATAGCTTAGATAATTGTGGGCTACATTTTAAATCCCCGATGGAAACACATTTATTTGAACCCATCTCCACCCAATACAGGCTTTGACAGATAGCCTGTATAAGAGTTCCTAATTTCCCAGCCTAGAATAAGTCGAGATCATTTGGCACAGAACCTGTTTGAGAGATAAATTGAACCCCACCCCTTAAAGTTTTTAAAATGTGTTTTACCTTTCCAAGGATTGTCAACTGTTGAACTAGAAGATGAGAACTTTGAGTCTTCCCAGCTCCACTTTCTCCAGAAATGACAATACACTGAAATTAAGAGTCAGGCATATTTTATAATTAATGTTCTATGCAATCAAAATGGGCATTCATTTTGGCCTTGGAATTAGGGATCTGTAGTGATTTGGCTCAAAAGCAAATGAATAAATGAATGAATGAATGTTTGCCTTGGAGAGGGATTGGGCAGAGGTTGCATGATGCCTATGCCAGCATTTCTTAATCTTGGCATCTTTAAGAACTCCCAGAATTGCTTCAAATCTTAAAGTTGCCAGAGCTGAAAAACACTTTTTCCAATATTCTTTTTCTGCTTTGGATTTAATTGCTGCACATTTCTACTTAGAATTATTAGCATTACCCGATCTGACCCATAGGTGACCATTGATTGATATGCAGTATCAGCCATAGCAAAAATATGTGGAGGATTGCGAGTCCTTTTGGCCCCCATGTACAATCTGGAATGCTGATAGAAAGAAAAGATAAATATTATGTATTCTATTGGTTAAAAGAAACCTGATAAATCAAAATACTATTACAATGAGAAATATTTGCTACAACATGTCACATTTTTAAGAGCCTGACTCCTGGGATAAAGCATTTCTCAATTTAATTTCTCAATTTGTCGTTTCCAGTTTTGAGTGGCAATGAGTATCAATACTAATACATTAACTACTCTGAAACACTAATTTGTTTAATTATAACGCTCAGATTTTCTGTTTTATTTTCTCTGTGTCCTCTTCAACTATTACTATAGTGAAGAATAGAAAATGACACAGATATAACTTGGCAAGTTCAACCTCTTTTTAATTCCGTTCTTGCTTCCAACAAACTAAGCAAACACCCCAAGGAAATTTCTGTGGACATGGAAACAAGCCATGACCCCTGCAATGTATAGTAAGCAAAAAGCATTTCCCTTTAAGATGCTTCACTGCTCAGTGCCCAAATTCTGACCTTTCCAATTTCCCTTCAAAATAACTAATCTAATTTTCCCACCTTTGTAGAGTAAAGATCTAAATTCCGAAAAGGGTTTACTGCAATGAGGATATCTCCCACATAAGTGTAGATCTGACCTCGGACGTAGCTCTTCTCGAGTTGCTCTGTTATTGTATTCTGTTTGAAATTGAGAGAAAGAGGAAGAAAAATCCTAGTTACGTTTCTTTTTTAAAAAGGAGTACCTATACTGAAGAGAGATTAAGAAGAAAATATATTAGATTTCTTTAACTATGATACCAATATTCTTAACTTTGAATTCTACCTGCATGATAACCTTTTGGATCCATAAATCTTCATCATCAGCAACCCATCAGTAGAACAAATGTCAAGCAATGGCTCTGGGAGATTTCAAATTACTAAGCTTCTGATCTACCAATGAGATCTAATTCTGTACTTATTCAGATTCTCTACTGTGGCAGTGGCTATCCAAAATATTGGTTCTTTCCTAACTTATTATTTTGAAACATTTAATTTGAGATGTCGGGGATTGAATCTTATGAAACATTTAGCATACAAACCTATGGATGATTCGAGTCAGACTACTATTCTTTAAGGACTCATATCTTATACTGCAATATGAAGTGAGAGTTTGATCTTAGTGTAACTTTACCATTATGAGATTTTTATGCTTCCAAATATTGGGAAAAGTTACTTTTTTCTCCTCTATCTTTTTGGTGGGCAATCTTTAATCTCAGGGCTAAAATGACATAATAGATGCAGGAAACGTTCATCATATTTTTGTGTAGCCAATTAAAAGCTTTTTCCATGTTACCTCTGAGAATGTTGGACTCCTACAAATTTTTTTTATCCTTTATCCTTTATTTTTTTTATCTTTTTATCCTTTCTCCAGTATATTTCATGAACTGGATTCTGGCTTTAGAATGTGATTTATATAGTTGATTCAAAGCAATATTATCAAGCTTGAGACAGAGGGAGAAAACAAAACTTGGGGCTATGGACTATACTCATAATATCCAGCTACAGTGATGAATAGATATATTAATTTTATTTCTGTCAGTTTTTCATTTTTATCAATCTGTCAGATTCTGCCTCTTGAACTTTCTGTTGTTGCTTTTTAAATTCACAGTACTATATGGATTTTGATGTGCATGATTCCAAACATAGTTTTGGTTGCAATACTGTCTGATATAAATAGTACACTGATTTAATGAATACATGCATTTTTAAATAATGTACTGTTGTACATTTGAAGAAATACTACTTACTATTGTATATTTGTTAATAGACAAATGAAGTTTATTAAAGTCATTTGTTCTGCTTTGTATATTAGTTCTAAGATTCAGTGACTCTCTCTCAATGCTGTCTAGCCTTAATTTAAGCACAGCAAAAAGCAGGTAGGCTTCAAAGAAAGACAAACTGTAGAAAACAGTTAAGGGTGATTATTTGTTTAAAGCATGCATATTATTGCAATTTAGAACATTCCTAACAAAATAAAAATATCTTACCTCATCTAATATTTCTAAGGTTGCTAAATCATCCACCTCCTGATTAGCAGTTCGAGACCTAGTCAAATTCTCTAATTTAGAACGAATATCTTCAATTCTGTAAGAAAACAAATATGGATAGATGTATTTGAGAGCATGAACAAAAGATTTTGAATATTATTTTGATTTAGCTGCTTAGGAGTGCAAAAGTAAAGGACTACTCTGATAAACATAGATTTAGCTCTCCACATTCTTTACAAAGGTATTACTTTCATATGGACATAGAATTATGTTTAGCTTTTTTTTTTAACATTTCAGGAGCAAGTGGTCCCATTTCAAGGAGCTGAATTAAGAGCTCAATCCCCACTTACTTTGGTTAATCAAATTTTATGTAGCTATAGCAGTTATATTTTACTTACTCTTATGGGCAGAATGTAGTGAGATGACCAATTATTATTTTTACTATAATTGATTGTTACAGAAAGTCTCCTATGACTCTTCTTATAGTTTACAGAGACACTGATATGGATTGAGGTTACAAGGATTTAATATTTTTTTCTTAGAGTGAGGTTAGGATTATGCCACACTAAGCTGCTAGCCAACAAACAGGGCATTTTTTTTTCTGCAACAATACCTCCCCCCCCCCCCCGAAGTTGCAGACAGTGATCATTATGGTCCACTGAACATATGTTATTATTCACAATTGTACATCATGTTCCCATACAAGAGTTCAGACATTTCTTAAAGTAGAACATAGATCTAAATCACTGCTGATCACGCATGACTAGCTAGTTTAGCTACACAACATCTTGTGTATTCACCTAGGATTTTCTTCCTTCAGAAATCTTATAACAATGTGCAAAAACCTACTGCTTTATTCTCAACAATGAATGAACAGGTAATGTTGCTGACATTTGAAAACCAATATTAGTAGTGTATTTATCTAGCCAGATAAAATTCTACACTGTTTTCTTCCAATCCTTCAGCATAACCAGTTAGGCGAGATTGGTTAAAACAAACTAATCTGATTCTCAAGGTATAACCTGACTAATTCTGTTTATAATAAAATATAATTCATCTAGAATATTCTAAGCATTTGCTCTCTGTTTGATGACTTATTTTCATACATGGCACTTAATTTTTTAGTACTGGGAGTTAAGACAATCAGGAATTTCAGGATCTGTAAGCTAGTCTGGGAAGCTAAACAATACCAAAAATCTTGTAAGAAGGCAAAGACATCTCAGGTCCACATTGTTTACACATTGATCTGCATCCTGCCTTTACTTGAGGAGCTCAAGGCAGCATAGATAATGTTCCTCCTGTTTTCCCCTACAAGAGCACTTTTATGAACTAGGTTGGGTCAAGAGACAGTGAGTGGTACAAAGTTGCCCAGAAAACTTCTGTGTCTAAGAATACACCAAAACCTTGGTCTCCCCCAGAGGTGGTATTCAGCAGGTTCTGACCAAATCTGGAGAACCGGTAGTGGAAATTTTGAGTAGTTCAGAGAACTGGTAAATACCACCTCTGACTGGCCCCACCCCCATCTATTCTCTGCCTTCCGAGTCCCAGCTGATCAGAAGAAAATGGAGATTTTACAGTATCCTTCCCCAGCCACACCCACCAAGCCATGCCATGCCATGTGTCCACCAAGCCACACCCACAGAACCGGTAGTAAAAATTTTTGAATCTCACACTGGTCTCCCCATTCCTAATCAGACACCTTTACCACTAATTTTGCTTAGTGCTTAGGGTTTTGAGATTAAGCAAGATTGCCTAGATCAGGAGTGTCGAACTCAATTTCATTGAGTGTCGCATCAGGGCTGTGGTTGACCTCAGGGTGCCAGGTGGGACTGGCCAACTGGGTGAGTGTGGCCATCTGGATGCCATCCCCCAAACTGCTGGCATGTTTCCTTTTTGCATTGCGTCGACAGGGCCAATGCCACACTGGCCCAATTTTTCCTCTTCGTACTGGGTAGAACTGCAGGCTGGATCTGACCACATCACAGGCTGGATCCAGCCTGCGGGCCTTGAGTTTCACACCTCTGGCCTAGATGTTGTCAACAAGTTGGCATTAAACATAATCCTTGAATATTAAAATATCTTTTGGAAACCTCCACCAATGTTAATGCAAGGTGGCATCCTCCTAACAGATCTGCAAACACTGTGTCTCGTGCATGGCTTGAGGAAGAATAATGTTTGTGTTAAGCTTCAGGCATTTTGAGGAGGGCAAGCATTATTTGGCATTTAAAAAGATATGAAAGGTATGCGGATTCTGCCGACAGGGTGACATTGACCAAGTCAAGCATATGCGACACAAATGACAGCTGCAGAAGCTGACAGATAATCTGTTCCCTTTCTGTTATTTTCCTTCAACCAAGGGAAGGACATAGACCTTGAATCAGCCTGTCATTTCCCATGTCTGCTGTTAACCACTGCATATAGCACCTTATTTTCACCACACAGTCGAACATGCAGCGATGTGTTGCCAGGGTGATATCACATTCAGCCTACAGGGTTGAGCAGCTGCTGAATTAAGGGAAAGTGAGAAATCCAAGGAACAAGAGGATTACTCCTATTTTTTCTGCTATGTATATTATCTGGATTTTTTTTTTAGAACATCAGGGTTTTCTCTTCAAATATATTTATTTAATTTATAAATAATTCATTTACAAAAATGTGTGTACTGCCTGCTCATTGAATTTTAGGTAGCCTAAAGAAACCTAACCTAACTTTAGGCTAAATTTAGGTATTTCAGCTGTTTTTATTGTTCTTGGGGCAGTCCAAGGGGAAGGAAACAACAAAAGTCTACACATCTGCACCATCAAAGCCTTGCCTTTTATATATATATCCCCTGGCTCAAGCTGCTGAAGAGAGGAGAACTTGTGACTCATAGGTTAATACAACTGCCTAACATGCAGGCAGCCCAAGTTCAAATCCAGGTAAGAGTATGGCTAGCTGATGAGAGCTAAATAGCTTGAAATAGATCTATACTAGTCTCCCTTTATTTCTTTATCAGAGAAATATAAATTAGCTTTTTGGGACCCCCCACCCAAGATTCCTTGCGAGAGAAAGACTTGCTCTAAGGGAAGGAGGTTAGTGAATTTCTCAAGCCATGCCAGTAAATTTCTCAAAACCCAAAAATTTCTCATTAGACATTACCATCATATTCATAGGCCTAATCAACCAAATATTTGACAGTTTCTATTTCAATCTGCACAATTACTATTGTCAGTTTTAGGAAAAGTCTTTGTTCCAGTATTTCCAAAGCGTGACAGTCAACTACTTTGAGACTGAACTGACAGCAGGAGCCAAACTATTTATTGTTCCAGCTCGTTTTCTATTCATTCCCAGCCCCTACCTCCTCCTATTTTACTCAAAGCAGAAGGAGGTCACTTTCAGCCAAAGTGTCAAAATGCACAAAAGGGATTTTTGATGGCTCCCAAAATAGCAAGGAAAAAGCCCAGTCCTTGGTAAATGTTTGTCCTGTGTACAGAAATTAGAATTATTTATCTGATAGGAAAAAATCCTAAACCAACTGAATAATCACTATTTATATGCTAAAATAATTTATATGCAAGAGTAGAAAAATAAATCTTGGAGGTTATGATAGAGGTGTTATAAAATTGGGTCGTAACCCAGAGAAACCAAGAGGAACTGAAAGATGTTAAGTAGGTCAATCACCCCCAATTTGACACTTGATTGCAACTTGATTCAAGGATTTCCCATTAACATATAGTGTGTTATAGTCCTAAAAGACTATAGATCAGACCACGTTGAGGATAACTGAGGCAAAAAAAAAAATAATGGATCCAATTTTTGGATCATTCATTCTGTTGCCCTCATTTTGGGACAAAATGCTCCATATTTTCCCCGTCGCTTGTTATGACATTCTGACTGAACTAAAATAAGGACACCTATTTCAATCCCCTTCCTGAAGATATGTATTTATAAATACAGTCCCGACTGTTCTAAATTAGCAAACCTAAATCTGCTCCAACTTTCCTGACCTTCTGAAAAAGGTCTGAAAACTTGGCTCTGCCATTTGGCTTGGGGTCCCAGTAGGGGAGTGCTGTGCTGATCCCACCTCACCCCCTGTACAACTTGTTTATACCCTCCTTATATCTCTGCATTTTACCAAGAATGGAGAACCAGCTGGTAGCCTATGGGAATACATTTAATTATTTTTGAAGGGCAACATTTCATCACAACTCAAATGAGTGGAACTAGGGAGTTTCCTCCACCCCCCCATTTGAGGGGTGGATTTTTGTGTTCATTTTCATAACACTGAACAAATATTTAAAGATTGGACTTATATTACAATTTGATGTAATATAAAACTGCTACAAATCTGTGGCATAGATACTGAACAACAGAATAACAGAGTTGGAAGAGACCTTTGGAGTTCTTCTAGTCTAATCCCCTATACCCGTGATAGTGAACCTATGGCACGTGTGCCACAGGTAGCACACAGAGCCTTATTGGTGGCCACATGAGCATTGCTGTAGGTCAGCTCCAGTGCGCATGTGTGTGCCGGCCAGCTGTTTTTTGGGCCTTCTGGTTCCACCGGAAGTTGGCAAATGGGCTATTTCTGGCCTCCAGAGGGCCTCTGGGGGGTTGGGGAAGGCCATTTTCACCCTCCCCAGGCTCCTAGAATGCCTCTGGAGCCTGGGGAGGGCAAAAAACGGGCCTACCAGGCCCATGTGCCATTGCATGCCAAAAGTGTGGGGAGCATGGGGGAGGTCGTGCGTACATGCATGGGGGAGGGGCACATTGAATTATGAGTATGGGCACGTGTGTGCATGACCTCCTCCACGCTCCCCCTGCTTTTGGCACACAACGGCAAAAAGGTTAGACATCACTGCCCTATACCATTTCAGACAAACGGTTGTCTAATCTCTTTTTAAAGGGGACTTGGTCACAAATTTCCAATTTTATTGCATACAAATCTTCTAAAAAAATGAGATTGTTTCACAAAACTTCTGAGATCTGTTAGAATTAAAACAACAATTACAGCTAACTATTATTAAGCAGTGTTAGGTTGCCAGTCTTCTGAATTGCAAAGAGTTTGTAGTCTACATATCTTGTTGACTTGTTTTATTGAAGACCTAGTCTAATCAAAATGCTTAAATAACTTCCAGTGCTTTTGTAATTTCTAAAGGTCACCTTGTTAATCATGGCCCAATGTTGTAGGGCTGATTGATCTGTGGGTGTGACAAATCTTCGTAATAAAAACTAACTGGATCAGCTACGCAAACCACAAACATTACCACAATTCTTCCTGACTGGCAAACACAACTGGACAGATAAGGCAACAGAAAACAAGCTAATCTGTCAGGCAGCGCTTGATGAAATAACCCTTTCCTCGAGTGTCACTTTTAGTCACTTAATTGCTATGCACTGGAGCATGTTAGGATAGCCCAAGCTGTTTTTTTATGGGCATACTGGAGGAAAAGAAGGAGAAATAATGTTCTGAAAAGATAGGAGCCCTTTGTAGGACTACACTAAAGGTATTCAAAAACTGGGCTTGCTGTGGTATTATCTGATAAAAATAACTGAAGAATTTCCTAGAGATGGCTCAAAAGCTAGTGAAATAGCAAGCTAGTGAAAAGCTAGTGAAAATGCAGCTTGTCTTGGTAGACTACAACAACAATCACTACAAACACAAATCAGTTTAATCAAATATTGGTGTCCATGCTGCAGTTGTATGTTACAGTGATAAACCAGACATCGGACCACAGGAAATCTACTTCCACAGAATTGTGATGGGGAAAAATGCAAATCTTGAGTATTTGTAGCTTTCAAACCACCTTCCAGAAATTCGGCATCTAATTGAATCATACCCATCTGACCAGGAATTGTTACCCCAACTGATGTAATTTGTGACAGAAGAGGAACATTCATCCATTTTTAAATGTATTTCACCTAAAGTGGAACCTACAGGGTTTTCTGTTGTTTTACTTAAGGGACATATTCATTATCATGCCTAAGAAAGCTTGTGTATTCTTGAGTTAATTAATTTTCTTTCTATTTCTTAAATAATTACAAGTGAAGGAAGTAGAATATCACATTTAAACAGCAATAAATTATTGTACTGTATGCTGGAAAAACAGAAACTTGGGCAAAGACTACTTTCAAAAGTCTTTTTAACAGATCAGTTATAATATTGAACATTTTATTTTGAACAGTGGTTGTTTGAGGAAACATTTATTGTTTGCATCAATTCATAGATTGACTTCTTGGCTATAAGCTTTAAGCCTGTCTATTAATGTCATTCATTAGATTTGCCCTTTGTTATGGACTGACATAGGATACCTTTAATGCTGACAACATTGAGCTTTAAGAATGGAAAGGGGTACTACAAAATGCTGAAAAGAACTGTTTACATCTCTGCACACTACCTCCTTATCAGATTAATGATAAGCAGACAAAAAAAGCAAAATTAATTCCTAAATCTCAGTCGGAGCTTGCAAACAAAAACAACATTAAACTGTCATAAAAACCAATATTAATAATAAATGAGGTCGATTTTAGAAGGATTTCTCTATTCAAGTCATTTGACATGGAGAAAAAGGTGGCATCAACAATTGATGGTGTTAAGGAAACGTCTTTTAGATTCTATCTTCTTTTTTAAAAAGGATAATCTGTTATTTCTTACCTTGAAACAGAAGAGACACATCAATACTCATCAACAACTAAATTTCAAATTCAGCACATTATTTTGATGAAGTTGTTTCAGGAAACCTGACATTGAAGCAAAATACTTCTTGCAATTTCATCTTCATGAGGCACAGGATATCTTGCTAAATGTTCTTTAAAATCATGGAAGCCATAGTAATTCTCTCAATAATATTTCCTTCATTTGCTAAATGGGGACTTGAGCATATTACAGATTACTCAAACTAGGAGTTTTTCTGACATTATACCTATGACAAGAAAGCAATCCCAATATCTGACTACTAAACTAATGGATACACACACAGATTTTTCAAGCAAAAGGAATATTGTAAAGGGACTTGAGAAGTTCCAGGAATGCAGTCTAGAGAATCAGTTTGGTCTAGTGGTTAAGATGCCAGGCTAGAAAGTGGGAAACCATGAGTTCAAGTCCCACCCCACCTATAAAATCCAGCTGAGTGACTTTGGGCCAGTCACTTTTTCAGCCCAACTCATCTCTCAGGATTATTGTTGTAGGAAAAATAGGAGGAGGAAAGTACCAGTCACCATGCACACAAGTTTATCAAAGCCTGGCAATTCCATCAATATACACACCAACCTACAACCAGCCTATGAAACTCTCAGCTGCACAGCCAACCAGCAACTGCACCAACCCTCAACCAACCCAAGCAACCCCCACAACCAGCACTTCACCTCCCAATGACCTTCACCTGATGTGACCTCCCCATCCCAAGACCTACTGACCACACAAAATCCTTATAAGCAGAAGAATGCCAGCATAGATATCCCCTAAATTCCGCTGAAGAGCCTGGTAAAGAAACGTTTGGAAACCAACCCACAAACTTGGCTGACTAACTTCCACTATCATCCTTTGTCTGAGCTAGATATTTGGCACTATCGGAAGAAGGTGGGTTGAATATGTTCACTGCCTGGAATTATTTACGAAAATAATAAAGGCAGGATACAAATAAATAAATTAAATTTTAAGATATGCCAAATTCATGGATAAATTCATAAGATTAAACAAAACCAATTCCTGACTTAGCCTATTTTTCCATTGATAAAATAGCAATTTATGTTATACATGTTGAAATATTATGTTTCTGTAAATTGTGAATGTAAATGGTGGTGTTAACAAAAGTCTCACACCACCTTTTCCCAGTACAATGGAAGCTATATTTTGGATTATAAACTTTATTTATTTCTTACATTTCTTACATTCTTCTGGGTTTGCTACAAAGACAGAAACTGCTGAAAGTGTTCAGATCAAGTTTAGAGAACAAGGAAAAGTTGGTTGATTATCCTTACTAAAAAGGGAGTGCAAATTAGAAGCTGAATGTATATCCAAAGCAGAACACCAGAAGACATTACCAAAGAAAATTATATAATTATTAAACAGTTGAAAGATGGATCGGATGGTCTTATTTTGAAATGAGAAAGTATTTTCCTTAATGTAAATTAACTGAATAGAGTTTTGGATCTTTTAATTTTTTTAATCCTCATATTCAGAAAAACCTGTGCTTACACCATGTTGATCTGATCTTAGCAAAGAGCAGATTACGAGGAAAAATGATTTCCTCCTTCTGTTAAAAAACTGAATACGAACACATTTTTGGGGATCATAGAGATCAAGAATCAATTATCTCAGGTGGGGAAAAAAATACATATTCACCATTTAGTCAGAGGAACAAGGAGAATTCTAGTAGACAGCTAGAAGAAAATTGGCTGCATCTTTCTTTTTGTAGCTACACCCCCCCCCACCCCCCACCCCACCCCCAATATGCTCTGATCTTTAGAGAACGAATTAGAACTTAAGGGCATTCCAGCAAGACTGTTTATACATTTGGGAAATCTGGCTCCAAAATCTAATATCTTTATTCAGATTCACCAATACTGCAGGTTTAGGCCAAAGCAATTTTGGGGTACATGATGATGGAAGGGATCAGGACTGGATCGCAAACATTTGATTTGGCTGTCCAACTCAAACTTGGCAGTAACTCTAGTGGGGCTTGAGTTTTCTTCTGTTTCCTGGATTTCATGGGACAGGAAGAGTTTAGAAAATATTTTTAGTTTTTATAATAGCTGTTTTAGGTTTTATGCCATAGTTTTGTTTGTCCTCTCTTAAAATGATAGGAAAACATATCTTGGGATTTTCTATCCCTTCCAATGAAGGCAATTTTTGGATAACATTCCACCTCCATTATTCATTTCACATAAATGTTAGCTAGTTAAAACTTACTTGTCAAAATTAAATTAAATGATATTAAAATGTACTTTGCTACATGCAGAGAAAAATTACCTTGCTTTTTCAGGAACGCCCATCTGCTGGTGATTATTAATAGACTCCATCAGTTGTATTTGCTGGTTATATTCTTTGCCTTCCACCTGCTTCACAAAATTGTGCTGCGGTTGGTCAGTCACTCCAGGATGCTTTTCATAATCTTTGGTTAAACACCTGAATTTGGCTAAAAGAACAATTTCTAGGAAATATTTTGAAGTATGACAAAATGATATCAGGACAAGAAAGGGTGCTTGATGCCACCTAAGTATAGGGCTAGCATGTGGAATTTTTTCCCATAACTTAGCTTTATTGTCAATCTGTCATATTTTACATATAGCAATAGCACTTATATACTGCTTCACAATGCTTTTTACAGCCCTCTCTAAGCAGTTTACAGAGTCAGCATATTGCCCCCAACAATCTGGGTCCTCAGGAAGGATGAAAGGCTGGTCAATCTTGAGCCTGGTGAGATTTGAACTGCCAAATTGTCACAGCTGGTGGTCAGCAGAAGTAGCCTAACCACTGCGCCACCGAGGCTCTTATACCAGATTATATTTTAAAAAGCAATGAGAGGATTTGGGAAAGAACCACATTGTGCTGAAATGCCACTCTTCTCACTGAATATTTTAACAGAATTGTCAGCCTTTCTGAATACATTTCTGCTTGTTCTCAGAGTAACTTTGAAATCAGGTAGTAAGTACCTTTTGAGGGCTCTGTTGTAACTTTGAATGGGTCACTAAGTGATAGATTGTAAGTCAAGGACTACCTGTATTTGTTAAGGTAGAACCATTACTGTAGAAATTAGGCTATATCGCTGCCTACTTCCAATGTTGCATGTACTATTATATGGCTAATAAGCATTATTTGCTCCTTCAAATAGATTGAGACCTTACAATGCCTGAGTTGCATGACATTCTTTAACTCTTCTGAAAATCTGCTCTATAAGAACTGGGGGCCCTTTGGAATCACCTGGGTGACTACTCTGAGAAGGAGGGTTTAAATCTCTCCAAGTTATTTTCTATCTGTGCAGAAGACTACTTAAGATTAAAGCCAAAGGATCAAGGGAGGTAAAGGCTATAGATATATAATCTAAACATCTTGAAAAAGCTAAGGAGGTCTGGAACAGGTCATTTCATGACACTGAAAGACTAAGAATCCCATTTATATTAGCATGATAAAAGAAAGATTAAATATAAATATATGAAATACAATAAATACCTATTGACCTAAAATCACTGTTGTGCATACACTTCAGGGCAAATCCTTCATTAACAAGGATAATAGGAAGGTGTTATAGCAAGCAAAAATATTACCAAAACATTTCCAATGCTGTGTTTATGTGCAATGTATATACTGCTTTTTAAAAATGATCTGACCATCATTCACTTGCCGATAACATCATTGAATTCAGCTGACCATAGTTCTTGCTGCTATAATACTGGAGATGGATTCTTGTAAAAGATGGTACTAAAATAAGTTAATATGTTAATACAACAGGCCTGAAGCTAGCTCCCCCTATTAAAATGTGAATAGTCAAACTGAGTAATGAAATTGCAAGACTAATTGCAAATTGATTTCCTCTTATTTATAAGGAGCCCTTTTAGAAAAGTAGAATTCTGCATTGATTGCCTTAATGTTACAAAGCTAACAACATACTATACCATAAATATGACTAATGACTTATTTTTTTATTATTTACGCACAAATTCCCTGTAATCCTAAAAGCCATTAGTTTAACAGTTCTTTGTATTCTATCAGGTTGAGAGAAAAAAAAAATTACTTATAATCAAGTTGAAGACCATGCTCTAAAACAGTATTTTTAAACCTCAACATTAAAATGTATGGACTTCAACTCCCAGAATTTCCTGGCTAGAAATCTGATTGGGGAATTTTGGGAGTTGAAGTCCATATCTCTTAAAGTTGCTGAGGTTGAGAAATATTACCCTAATTCATTAACTAATACAGAATTTTTGATAATTTTATAATCTGGATTTTCCACTGCTAGATGAAATAACAAGAAATATATTATTAATATATGTTTGGGATGTCAGCCCTGGAGGCCATCTTTTTTTTTTTTTTTTGGATCTTCAGGGCTGCCACACTTAGTGCTGTAGGAAATTGGGACAGGGGATTGCATGGAGTTGCAGGGATATCTAGCCATAATAATATTCTTTTCTTTGAGAGTCAAGGACACCCTTCCTGCACCTGGAGTGGCGTGACTGGGAGGCATCTCCAGTTGGGATGGTGCAATGATTGGACCATGTGATGGACATGTGGGTGCAGGGGGAAGGAACCTGGACTGGAGAAAACCTGGAAGCTTTCAGATTCGGGTTTTCCCAGATGTGCCAATATGATATTTCTAATAAAATGAAACTTTGAGGAACTTCTAGCCTTGGAGTCTTCTTTCATTGGGGGTGTTATTTGGAACCCTGACAGAAATATTACCTTAATCCATTAACTAATACAGAATTTTTGATAATCTAATAATCTGGATTTTTCCACTGCTAGATGAAATAACAAGAAATATATTATTACCCTGTTTCCCCCAAAATAAGACATCCCCTGATAATAAGCCCAATCAGGGTTTTGAGCACATGACAATAAGGCCAAGCACTATTTTCAGGGTTCAAAAAAAATATAAGACAGGGTCTTAGTTTCAGGAAAACACAGAAATATATGTTTGGGATTCACAAATAAAAGATTAGACAAGTCTCTACTTCAGAAGGTTTACATCATTTATAATCCTTATTTAACAGAATTACAGAATAACAGAGTTGGAAGAAGCCTTGGAGGTCTTCTAAACCAATCCCTTGCTCAGGAAGGAAACTATACCATTTCAGAAAATAATTGTCCAATCTCTTCTTGAAAACCTCCAGTGTTGGAGCATCCACAATTCTGGAGGCAAATCATTCCACTGATTAATTGTTCCAACTGTCAGAAAATTTCTTCTTAATTCTAGGTTGGTTCTCTCCTTGATTAATTCTCTTCTTGTCCTGCCTTCAGTTGCTTTGGAGAATAAGTTGATCCCCTCTTCTTTGTGGCACTCTCTTAGATATTGGAAGACTACTATCATGTCACCCCTAGTCCTTTTCATTAATTTACTATTTACATCCTTACACCATTTTCCCACAGTTGGCGGCATCCAGAAGGGCTTTCTGCCATGACTCCCATCCTTATTGTACTCATTATACCCCTTCATGTGACATTTGGCCCTACCTACTTTCTTGACTTTCCAACAGAGCCTCAATGCCTGGTTCTGACATTTGGCCTGAGAGTTAATGGATTTAGAAGAACATCCCACCCCACTCTGGTTTTTAATGTATTTAGTCTCTGTTTATTTTAATATTAATATTTAATCTTAACATTTGTACCTGTTTTCAAATAAATAAATGATAAATATCTGAAAGTAGATAGACCCTGCCCCCATCTACCTGCAGTGAAGTTGAAAAGGAAGAAAGAAAAAACAAAGGCCAATACAACTTCAGGTGCTTGTATCAGAATATAATGGGGAAAGGTTTATTTCCTACAGACATATCTGAAAGTAGCATTCTATAATTCCTACTTTTTGCTACAGTAACGTAAAAACAATTTGTTTAATTAGATGGTAATAGGAACATATCACTGAATTATAACACTCCTTACACCAGAAATATATGTATAATTTAGACCAGTGGTTCTCAACCTTCCTAATGCCACGACCCTTTAATACAATTCCTCATGTTGTGGTGACCCCCAACCAGGGGTGGGTTCTAAATTTTTTTACTACCGGTTCTGTGGGTGTGGCTTATTTTGTGGGCGTGGCTTGGAGGTCATGTGACTGGGTGGGTGTGGCTAGCTGGTCATGTGACCGGATGGCCATGGCTATGTGTATAGGGACTACTCAGAGGGCTGAAAAAAGTCATTTCTGACAGGTCCTCACACCTTTGACTGGTCCTCACACTTATGACCATCCTCACATTTATGCCCGTGCAGCATTCTTAACAACCATGTCACTCATTTCACAACTGCTTCTCTTCACCATGGTGACAAGATAGGGCAAAAACGTAAAATGTGAGGACAGTCGTAAGTTCAAAGACTGGTCAAAAGTGCGAGACCAGTCAGAAATAACTTTTTCAGCCCTCTGAGTAGTCCATATGCATAAAAGGATACAGCAATAGAGAGGGATGAAGGAAGGGAAAGGAAATTAGAGTAGGAGTGAGGTTAAGAGAGGGAGGAAGAGAGGAGGAGAAGGAGAAAGGAAGAGGAAGTAGGGAGAAGAAGAGGGGGAGGAAGAGAAAGTAAGAAGGAAAGAAAAGAGAGAGGTGGTAGGTTTGAGGAAAGATTGCTGTACAATAAAAAAGATGAAAGGGGAGAAAGGCAACCCCAAACAAATATAAAGATATTAAGATAAAGAATGAATTGTTAAACTTTAAAGAATAAAAGACAACAAATATGAATAAATAACAATAATTAGAAACACACATACAAACATACAATGTATTTTCTTTGAACAGAGTATTTGGCTGGTTCATAAATTTAAACAGTGTTTAGTCATTTCAGTTAAATTTACAATTTCTATATTTCCTTTTTGCCATATTTATTCCTCATCTATTTTTGTAAAAAACCAATATTACCCTTCATCCTCATCTCTAATCTTAATCAAATTCAATTTTTCCCTTCTATTCTATATTATACCCCTTCCCATTGTCATCTATTTTTATATCCATCCTCCCATTGGTTAATTATGAAATATTACAGTTGTTTAATATGAATTCAGCATTTTAATATAAATCAATTAGTTATATAACTACCTTTTTTGTATATTAATCAATATGAACATGAATATTCCAATTATTTCCATGCAATCCAATTTCTTACAAATCAATTAATTATATTTACCAATAATAATAAACCAAATAATTTCCCCCATATATTCCTCCAAACCACAACTTAACCACTTCTGCTTTCAACACAATATACAATTAATAGTATCTCAATTATTACAATTCCCTAATTAAATAGAGCTTTTTTTCTTTTGTGTTTTAAAATCTCCTCTTTTTCCCTAAATTTCCCGTTGTTTGCACCTACCTTTTTTGGTGAGGAAAAAGAAATCTGCCTGCCTAATTTTCCAACGTGCAAAGCCAACAGCCTGCTTTACTTTCTCTTTCGTTTTTCAGTATAGCTGGGGGCGGGGGGGAATCTGCACTCTTTCCAAGCAAGCAGCAGAGCTCTGAGCAAAACAGCTGAGAGCAAATCAGCTGGAGGTCGGGAGCCGATCTAAGCAGGGCTAATTAGCCTATGCTGAAGCTCCGGGGGCCAATAAAATTACAAAAAAACACCGAACCATTTGTTAAATTGATGAGTCCCCCGATTGGCAATAAATAGTGGTGCGGAGGGGTGGGGCAAGCCAGCAATTTAACAAACGGTTCGGCTGCACCACTGGCTATAGGGCAGCCCTTTGAAGCCCTGCGGCAAGAATTTAAACAGTTTTTTTCCTTTAGCCATCGGAGGCAGCAATAGATTGGGAGTGGGCGGGGTAAACGAACAGCCGACGATCCAACAGAGCAGAGAGTGAGGGTGAGTGAAGGCGTCGGAGGGGGGAGAGAGGGCTTTGGCGACCCCTGTGAAATGGCCATTCGACCCCCAAAGGGGTCGCGACCCCCAGGTTGAGAACCGCTGATTTAGACAAAGTGATTTTCAAATTATAAAATGTTAATTGTGAAACACTGCATCCTAGAATTTGAATGTATCTACCCAAACCTTGAGCTCTTCAGAGAAAAAATCCTGTCATTTCAAGTGCTGGTACTCATGCCGGTACTCAAGCACAACCACAGATTGTGAAAGCATAGATTCAGTTTTTCCCATCTTAAACTATCAAATTTTGTTGAATGGCCAATCCTGTTACATTATCATTCGAGCTGATGATGGAGAATGAAGTCAGCGAAAGGAAATCTATCGTTGACTCAGAGCTTTTAATTTCTGTCCACTTTCATGCAGGATTCCAGGAATTTCCAGTTAGTGAGGTAATGGGCTGTGGCATTCTTAAGAACTTTGCATTTGGTTGAGAAATTTTTTTTCTCTGATTTATTTTTTTCAAAGCTATTACAGCTGTTAAAAAACCCAAAGCACAGATCAGTTTTACTAAGTTCTTAGCTTTGTATTCAGAAACAAATTCTCATGGGATGCAAATCAACCAAAGGTGGGTTTCCATCATTTATACAGTTTTAATCCCCAGGGCCCATGTTTCAGATCAAATATCACAAGCACTATCTCGCTGTTGCTTGCGTGCAAGCACCTGCTGAGGTAAAGGAGACGAATAAACAAATAAGAACAGGATTAGAAGTCCCTTTGGGAAAGGTCTAAAATTGCTTAAATCCTCATTCGGTTTGCATTTTTAAGTGCTTCAACTTCATTTGCATTCCTTAAACTAATTTTAAAGTACCCAGTGCCTTGAGATATTTTGGACATCAATCCCTAAATTCCCAACTAATTTGCTGGCCATTCAAGTGGAAACCATGTGAGATAAATTTCAGGAAATCTTTATTTATCAGATTTATCAGATTTAATTTATCAGATTGGGAAAGATGAAATAGCTTAAAGACTTACCCATCAGTTTTTGCACATTCCCAAATTTCATGATATAAACCTCAACAAAATAACTCTTAGTCAAAAATATATGAAGGCTACAATGTGCAATAAAATACATATTATAAGTTAACGCATTTAAAAAATAATCTTTAAAGTAGATATTTTGTGACAAGATAGGTTTGTATGTAATATCTACAAATATTTGCATGTTTACATGCGCAGGACTAATCCAAAAATATAACAAATATATGAATAAACACAGATGAAACCAATACTGATTCAGAAAGAGATCTGACAATCCATTGTATCTTCAATCATGCTGTTTGATTCTAAAAAAATAAAATAAAATAAAGCTTTTAAAGACAGCTATGATTTCAAGATTTTTATGCCATAACCTAAGAAGTAGAAACATTCTGAAAGGTTAAGTATTCAAATTATTTGATTTCCCCTAGTGCCTGAGGATAACATTTGATAATTTTGCTGAAGATGGCTGCCCTGATTGCAGTGATATCCCATGGCAGAGGGAATACCTCTTTTCTTTCCATTTATTGCAACATAGCATCACTTAAATCCCTTTCTTCAAGACCACATGCACGCATTTCAAGATTCAATGTAGGCTTTGATAGCAAGTCTTGTTATAATTCACACATCAGTTATGGGCAGTAACTGAAGAAGCTCTAGTAAGGCGCTTCACATATGAATAAGTACTTAAAGAGACTCTTCGTCACAGTATAAAAATGGACTCAACCAGTTATATAGCTGAAAATGAGATAAATCAGTAAGTGATGATGAACTGTTAAATTGCCAATTCCTCATCTTAAACTGTAGCAGTACATCTTGAGACCCACAGAAGGGCTCCTTGACACATATTTTAGATTTGGGCAGGTGATGATAACAAAGCATTTCTAGAGCATCAAATTTTTGTACATGTTTTGTAGCCATCCATCCCATAATGATGGCTATTATTAATTGAATCCCACAGACCAGTGGTGGGTTGCTCCCGGTTCGGTCCAGTTCTTGCGAACTGGTAGTAATGGCAGTGAGAGGCTCCGCCCACCCACCCTGATGTCATCACTGACAATCTGTGCATGCTCAGAAGCGTGCACGCTCCCATTGCGAACCAGTAAGTGGAACCCACCCCTGCCACAGACCATGTGATGTACTTAAAATGGAACATTTTAAAGCAGGGATGGGCAAGATATGGCCCTCCAGATGTTGCTGAATTCGCCTTCCAAGTACTTTTAGTGAGCATGGTCAATGTCATGGAATGGCATGCATAATATTCCAATAAAGTATTGAGGCACACATGTGGCTACATCATTCTAAATTAAAATATAGTTGGCTACAAAAAGTTTAAGACAGTTCTAATTTATCTGGTATGCAAAAAATAGGATCCAATGCTCTACAGAGTCTGAGCCAGTGGGTTAGCATGTGTCTAGTTGGAACTTCTGAAGGTTACAAAGGAGAACACATTAGCCAGTGGTGAAATCCAATTTTTTTTACTACTGGTTTTGTGGGTGTGGCTTGGTGGGCGTGGCTTGGTGGGTGTGGCTTGGTGGCATGGCAGGGAAAGGATACTGCAAAATCTTCATTCCCACTCCATGGAAAGGATACTGCAAAATCTCCATTCCCACCCCAGCCAGAGGTGATATTTGCCGGTTCTCCGAAGTGCTCAAAATTTCCGCTACCGGTTCTCCAGAACCTGTCAGAACCTGCTGCATTAGCCAATTTCACAATAATGCATATATCAGGAGAAGCATGCAAGAAAACTTTCATGCAGATTTTTCTAAAAAGTAGGAAACTTAGCTTAAAATAAGATGAAAGAGACTAATATTGGAAGTACACACTCACTGGAAGAGGTATTCAGAAGCTGGACATTAGATTGGAAATCTGCCATGGGTTTGGTGGACAGAGTCTCAAATTCAGAGACAATATGACTGCAGAACTTTCTTTCCTGACTCCATAGAAAATTATTATTTTTGGTATCAAAGTTCTATTACTGGGAGATATGAAAAGTGAGTAGACTGGGGGATGGCATGATTTTAAAAACACTAGATCCACAGGATTCAAAGATCTAACCATCTACTAAGTGTAATCCCTCCTCCCTATGTTTTTAAATTCATTTCTGTGCAATGTTGAGTTAAACCTTTGGTTGGTGAGTTTTACCAAAACATTTCACCCAGTATTTAGATTTTCCTTCAGCTACTATGCACAAGTATTAGTGACCATTCAAAATTACAAATGGTGCTTCAAAAAGTGACTTTTGACTGTTTTTCACACTTATGACCATTGCAGCATTCCCACAATCACATGACCAGAATTTTGTTGCTTGGCAACTGGCATGTATTTATGATGGTTGCAGTGTCCTGGGGTCATGTGATCACTTTTTGTGACATTCTGATAAGTCAATGAAGAAGCCAGATTCACTTAACAAATTTTATTAATTTAACAACTGCAGTGATTCACTTAACAACTGTGACAAGATCGTAAAATCGGGCAAAACTCACTTAACAGCTATCTTGCCCAACAACAGAAATGCTGGGCTCAATTGTGGTCATACATCAAGAACTACCTGTATGAAAGTTGTCCTGAGTAAAGAACTCAGAACAGGTAAATAAATAAATGGATAATTGTCTATGATGATATAAAAATGCACTTAAAAAAAGAAGTCATATTATATATTTTATTACAATGGACATTACTGAATATAGGATAGGAGACAATTTCAATGTGAGGTAGCCATTTTATTATCCCCTAATGAATAAAAACAGAATCTTAGATATATTTTAATAACTTTAGGCCATATTAAAAATAGGATTTGGCCTCAATATTTAAAAGCATTGTAATGAAAGAACAGGGACAGAAGTGGGGAGAATTGCCATGTGATGGATACATAGATGCATAGAGAAATAAAAATAGAGAAGATGTATGTGAAAAAAAATAAACAATTGATAAAATGCCACCTAAACTCGGGAACCCTTCAAAAGAGAAACTCCTACTGAAGTATTGCAATCGAGGCAACTTCTGGTCAGCTGACCAGATATATCTAAAGAAAATAGGTAAATTGACAGCAGTGTAAAATTTTTAGAGTTCCCACTGACAGGAATCACTTCTTATCCTCATTGTTTCAACAAAGCATTTCTTCTAGTAGTATCAATAAAAGAGAATAACTGTGAACTGTGGAGTGCTTAATGCTCTCTGATCTTGGTTGTTTGTTTGCAGATGTAGTTGAATAATGTAACATCTGCAAGCAAACAATCAAGATTAGAAAGCACCAAGGACTCTACAAATTGTAGTAGCATTTGCAGTTTTCTGCCAGGTACCTTACACTATATAATGGCAACTGTTTTCTTACCATTTTGCATTTTTTTCCTCTGCCAGTGACTTGAAAGGGGTTAACATTTAGTTGTAAATTAGGTTTTTAGAAGCAATCCAACTGCAAGGTTTTCAGATGGATGATTACAGTTATTATCACATCCTTTTCTTAGCAGCAAGAAATCCCAGCAAGGATCTGAAAGGATCAAACTAGCTTTTTATGTAAATCATAGTATATACCATATGGGTTTTTTTTTCTATAAGGAACACAGCAGTTTTCAAAAAAAGACACAATACCAGTGTCAGGAGGAGGGGAAATCTCACCTTCAGCTATTAACTGTTCATTTCACTGCAATCTTGAAAAATATTAAAAATCTATTGCTTCTTAAAAAAAGTATTATTGACAGTTTTTAAAGAAAAGCATATGACACTCACCAAGACTCTTTTTAAGGGAGAGCTGCTGTTATAATGATTATGTTCCAAATTCTACTAGCATGACAGATTGAAAATTAGGATGTAACAGAAAGTTTATTTATATAAAATGCATATCCCTGAACTTTCAACTGCATTAATGGTTTTCAAGGAATCCTTATCATGCACCGATATATTTGCAGAGGACATTCTTCTTTCTACAAAGTTGCAGAAAATTTTGAGACATGTTACAGACTGTGCACTCAAGTGACATAGGCTAGCATTTTACCAATTTCAATTTTTAACTTTGTTTTTCCACTAAAAAAAATAGTATTTTAAGAATGGCAAAAATATTTCAAGAGAACTAAGCAAAAAGGTATCTTACATGTTTACAATTCACTGATTTGTAGATGCATGCTACGATATACATTAACCAACGCCTTCTGGCAACTGATGAAATATGAAGGCCAGTTTGTTTTCAGAGAACCTGCTTGTCCTTACCAATTTATTAATATGGAATCACAGTACGTTTTGACAGCCAATTTGGTATAGTGGCAAATGAACCAGATTAGAAACTGAAAGTCTCTGAGTTCTAGTTCTGCCTTAGACAGAAAGCCAGCTGGGTGATCAGTCACTTTCTCTTAGCCCTAGGAAGGAGGCAAAACCAAACCATCTTCCAAAAAAAAAAAAAAAAAAACTTGCCAAGAAAAAAGCAGGGACCAGACCAGGTAATCTAGTAAAAAATTGACTTAAAGGCATCCCCCTCCCAAAACAAAATCTCCAGTAAATTTTATAGTGATCCACAAGGTTTACTTGGAACCCAAGTATGAAAAACGTATTTACTAAATTCTTATTCATCAAAAAGATGTGGTGTGTGTGAAAATTGGATTTTTTTTTCATTTTTATGGTCAATTTCTCTCAGAAATTAGTGGTCAAGTGATCATATGGTAATTTGCCTGCTATTATCTAGGCTGACAGCTGCAAAATCCTTATTTATTCTACTGTTTCTATATCCAGACTCCACAAATATTCCCAGCACTTTAAATATATTATACAGTGATAAAAGCCGTAATACGAATACCCACCTCCCCATCCCATTCAACAGTCGAATTATAATACAACCCATGTCTTAATAACAACAACAAAGTTATTAACACAGGTTCTGAAGAGAGGCACCCAGCCTTATGCTCCAGAGAGACACTTCAATCACACAACAGGATGCAGATTTGGACCATCCTATCAAAGAAAAGGGCAAGGGCTGAAATCCTGTATTATGCTCCACTGTCAGATTTGATTATCATAAATTGCTTTACAGGGAAAATGGCAAGCGTAAAACCAACGCTGATTTGCAGAAGAGGCTCGGTCTGAAATCACATCCTGCTCCTTTAATAAAAAAAAATACCTTAAATAATGAAAGCGTATAAAGAATTTGTTTATGTTCAGAAATATGTATGTTTTATATTTTAATTGCAGGGCATGGACTTCCTTAAGGCTGTTTTTTTTTTCAAAATTATGATTATTAACCTTTTCCTTGAGGTAGCAGACTGGCCTTTGAAGTCTGCACCATTAGCTGAACAAGATCTCCTACGGCACTTGCTTTTTTACCAAAGGATCACAATGTCATGCCACACTTGGCAATGTTCTCTTTCTGCACCTCATTAGCCAGTCAAGCATGAAGCCAGAGTTGCAAATTTTCTAACAGCTTTTCTTGGGGTGGGAAAGTGGAAGAGGTTGGTACATAATTTTGAAATTATTTTTCTTTCCAAGGAAGTACAAGAAGTCCTTGCTTATGACCACAAAAGGGACCACAAATTGCTAGACATCTTGGTCATTAAGTGAGACATCATGCAAGCATGATAGACTTACAACCTCACTTCCACCATGGTTGTTAAGTGAGACATCATATGATTGTGATGTATAATTTTACGGTCAGTGTATCCATTGACTCTACTTGCTGAAAGCCAGCTGTGACGCGTGCAAATGACCCTGACACATGGTAGACATTATAAGTCAAAGGTTCAGTTGTAAAATTACTTCTTTAGTGCTGTCATAACTCTGAATAGTTGCCAAACAGAGCAGTCAGTAACTGAGGATTACATGTGTGTATATGTGTGTATGTGTATATATATATATATATATATATATATATATATATATATATATATATATATATAAATAAAAATTTGATTTATATGCTGCCCTTCTCCAGAGACTCAGGGCGGCTTACAATGTGCTCAGCAATAGCCTTCATCCTTTTGTATATTTATACCAAGTCAGCTTATTGCCCCCACAACTGGGTCCTCAATTTACCTATCTTAGAAAGGATGGAAGGCTGAGTCAACCTTGAGCCTTGGCGAGATTTGAACCTGCAGTAATTGCAGGCAGCTGGTCTTAATAACCAGCTTAATAAGAGGGTGCCTTAGACCACTGTACTACCAAGGCTCTTAATTATCTGTAAGGCATTAACTATCTGTAAGGCATTAACCCTTTGGTTCCTTCTGATGAGCAGATCTAGAGTTTTCAATACCCTCAGGTAATATTAAAGGGGTGCAATGGCTTGGCGATTAAAGATGCTGAACTTATCAGCTGGAAAGCTGTCAGACCGGATTTGAGACCTGAACTCTGCTCAATGGGGTGAGCTCCTGTTACTTGCCTCACCTGTTGCCTACCTAGGAGTTTGAAGGCATGAAAATATGACTGGATAAATAGGTACCATTTCGGTAAGAAGTGTCGTGGTCCGCTAGCAGCCTGCAGAGCTGGCAACAGAGTTGGACAGTGAGGAGGCTGGGGAGGACCATGGGCCAGTCCTGGAGTCTGGGGAAGGCTCAGACAAGGGCTCTGCATCAGAGGCAGAAAAAGGGCCATCTGGGAGGTAGATGCTGCCTCTGGAGCCTCCAGAGTCGGACCTCAGCAAGGCAGAGGAACAAGGGTAGCCTGTTTCCAATTCGCGCATGCGCAGAGCTGCCAGAAGGCAAGAACAGCTAAAACAAAAGGGACAACTCGGGAGTAGGGCTGGGAGATAACTGGCCCCTCCCATAAGACTTAAAAGAGGAGCAAAGGCACATGGGCCTTTGCAGGAAGCAACATTTGTTCATTCAGTTCAGCTTAAAGCCTGAAGCTCTGTTTGATTCTGGACTCCGTGTGGCTTTGCCAATTAGGTCTTTGGCAGAGTGTCAAGGGAGATAAAGATGGGTGATTATCCTAAAGAACTTCTTCCGAAGGACTCTTTATAACTAATTGGGACTCATCTGTGAATGAACAGAATTCACAGCTGTTGCAATAAAAGAGGTTTTGGGGACTACTCATGTGTTTTACTGACTCAGGAAGCCTAGGTCAAAACAGGAAGGTAACAGTGTTTCATGTGCCTGAGCAGATAGTTATACTGGTCACATGACCATGGAAATGTCTTCAGACAACACTGGTTCCCTTGGCTAAGAAATGGAGATGAGCACTGCCGGTTAGAGTTGGACACGACTGGACAGGAGAAACCTTTACCTTTTCTTTACAGGTATTATAATCAACACCAATATTGCCTGGTAACTAAATGAAGTATAGGGGTTCTAATTTGGAAAAGACTTGCCTAAGGATGGGGTCTTAATCTATTAAATTTTACAAAGATAAAACATTTTTGGTCCATTACATGAATAGAACCAAATCCAAACATTTATGTAACTGGGCTAAACTACTTTTTACATGAAGCCACATAGAAACAATTTGCATAGAAAATCATTTACTAACACAGGTTAACATAATGAGAAATAAATAATTCATTTTCTTTCTCAATCTGAATATTGAGCTATGTGATGCAGAGAAACATTTCTTCATTTTAAGCTATTTCAGATGAAACCAATGAAATCTTTTACAGAATGAACTAATAATATTGAGAAGCGATATTCTGAATTTTATTGCTGCTTCCAAATAGACAAGGTTTTGAAAAACTTGTTCAAAACATCTTCTGTTGTAGAAATATCAGATATAAAAATGGACTATCATTAACTCACCTGGCTCCTTGGTATACTGAGGAACTGAGGGAGATGAAGTGCCAGAAAAGACGCCTAGAGAGCAGTTGGAGGGCTAGTCGTTCTGAATCTGACCGGACACTGGTAAGATCTCATATTTTATCACCTAGTGGCGATAAAAGCAGAGAAGAGTAATTACTTTTCTGCTCTTATTGCGTCATCAGATAATCGGCCAGCTGCCCTGTTTAGGGTGACCCGCTCCCTGCTCCACCAGCGGGCGCGGGAGGACTCCTTGGTGGGTAGAGCTGAGGATTTTGTGCAATATCTGTATGACAAAATCGCTCAGATTCGAGAACAGCTGGACTCTGACTGGGTAGATCCAGGGGAGATGACAGGGGCAGGTCCTGAGAATATTATATGGGAAGAGTTTGATCCAGTGACTCCTGAAAGCGTGGACAGGATACTGAGCAGACCGAGTGCAGCCACATGTTTATTGGACCCGTGTCCCTCCTGGCTGGTGCTGGCCTTCCGGGAGGTTACATGAGGCTGGCTCCAGGGGATTATAAATGCTTCTTTGAGTGAGGGTGTCTTTCCCGCCACCTTGAAAGAAGCGATGGTGAGGCCCCTCCTCAAGAAGCCCTCCCTGGACCCGGCTGTGTTAGCAAATTATCATCCTGTCTCCAACTTCGCTTTGTTGCGAAGGTTGTTGAGAGTGTGGTTGCACGACAGCTGCCTCAGTACCTGGATGAATTGACTTATCTAGATCCATTCCAGTTGGGTTTCAGGCCCGGGTACAGCAAGGAGACGGCATTGGTCGCATTGGTTGATGATCTCTGGAGAGCTCGGGACAGGGGTTGCTCCTCTGTCCTGATCCTATTAGACCTCTCAGCAGCTTTTGATACCATCGACCATGGTATCATGCTGCACCGGTTGGAAGGGTTGGGGGGGCACTGTTTTACAGTGGTTCTCCTCCTTTCTCTCCGACCGGTCGCAGTCTGTGTTGACAGGGGGGCAGAGGTCGACCCCGAGGCCCCTTGTATGCGGGGTGCCGCAAGGATTGGTCCTCTCGCCCCTTCTGTTCAAAATTTATGTGAAGCCGCTGGGTGAGATCATCCGTGGTTTTCGGGTGAAGTACCATCAGTACGCTGATGACACCCAGCTGTACATCTCCACCCCAGACCACCCCAATGATGCCCTCGAAGTGATGTCCCGGTGCCTGGAGGCCGTACGGATCTGGATGGGGAGGAACAGACTCAGGCTCAACCCATCCAAGACCGAGTGGCTGTGGTTTCTGACATCCCGATATAGTCAGTTGGCACCATCTCTGACTATTGGGGGCGAGTCGTTGGCCCCCACAGATGGGGTTCGCAACTTGGGCGTCCTCCTGGACTCACGGCTGTCTTTAGAAGAGCATATGGCGGCCGTGGCCAGGAGGACCTTTTATCGGTTCGCCTGATTCACCAGTTGCGTCCCTTTCTGGATCGGGACTTGTTACGCACGGTCACTCACGCCTTTGTCACCTCACGCCTGGACTATTGCAATGCTCTCTACATGGGGCTCCCCTTGAGGAGCACTCAGAGGCTCCAACTGGTCCAGAATGCGGCCACGCGGGTGGTGGCGCTCCCATGTGACCCCCCTCCTGCGCGAGCTGCACTGGCTCCCAGTGGTCTTCCGGGTGCGCTTCAAGGTTTTGGTTACCATCTTTAGAGCGCTCCATGGCTCAGGACCAGGGTACTTACGAGACCGCCTTCTGCCACCAGTAGCCTCTCACCGACCAGTTCACTCCCATAGAGAGGGGCTCCTCAGGGTGCCGTCGGCCAAACAATGTCAACTGGTGGCCCCCAGGGGGAGAGCCTTCTCTGTGGGGGCACCTGCCATCTGGAACAAGCTCCCCCCGGAGATTCGGAGGATCCAAGACTTACGCATCTTCCGCCGTGCCCTAAAAACGTTTTTATTCTAACAAGCTGGTCTGGCCTAACTCTTCCTTTTAAATTGGGTTTTAAATATTTTTAGATAAATTGGATGTTCTTAAATTTGTCTTTTGAGCCTAAATTATTTAATTTGCTTTTAATAGCTTTTTAACTTTTGTATGTCTCTGTATTTTATCTTGGCTGTTCACCACCTGAGTCCTTCGTGAGTAGGGCGGTATACAAATATGATAAATAAATAAATAAATAAATAAATAAATAAATAAATAAATAAATAAATAAATAAATAAATAAATCTAATAAGACTGCTAAATACCATAACAGACAAGCTATTTTCCCCAAATTTTGCAGAATATAATAACATGACTTGCTTAAGAGCTTGGACGAAGTGTAAAGTAATATTGAATGAGCCATGTTTAATTTGTCATTACTTTGCTGATTTATGAAGAAATATATGCCATTATGAAAATGCTAAAGAATTTTATATAAGGGAAAAGATACATACTATAGAGGAACTGGTCATACATAACATGAGGTAACAGTATAATTTAAAGAGAAGAGATAAAGGAAAACAAAAAAAAATTGAATCTCTTCTTTCATCATAGTGGGTATTATTTTAAAATGTGAATCTTTTTCAGTTGGAGACTCACAAAAGTAATTTTATCTTCCATTTTGCTTGCTTTTCATAAATGTGGCAGTCACCTAAATCATATGCAAAAGTTTGCATATATTACATCTAATTTGGCTTCCACAAGTTGTTTAAATAAATTATTTCAGTTCAGTAAATTCAGCATGCTTCAATACTTGTGTCATGCCAATGTCAAAATTTCTAGATAAAAAAACCAATTATCTTTCCTTTCTTTTTCAGAAATGACTCACTGCTGAGTTTAAGCCTCTGGTTTAGTCATGCTGCTTGACGCTACAATAAAACTGTCCATTTTTGTTCAGGTAGCTAATTCTTTAGCTTAAGAAGGTGGATCAGGATGTACAGGGATATCTGTAAAATTTCCAATAGCTCACAAAAGCTGTTTTTCAATAATTATGTAATAAAAGAATTGAGAAGATAACAAAATACAAAGATCTGCAAATAGAAATAGAATGGCTAAGGCAAAAGAAAGGAAAGGTTGTACCAATACTAGTAAGAGGTGTCTTCGGTGCAATTCCACACAACCCCCGACACACACAATGGAGCACCACTTGAACATCATTGTCATAGACAAATTCACCATCAGTCAATTGCTAAAAACAGCTTTATATTTTGCAACAACAGCTGTAACAAGCTGTAATATAGATGTAATCAATCATCCATATCTGCCAATCCCAGGTCCTTGAAAAGATAGATCAAGGATGTCAAACACCCAATGACACGTTGTTGTCATATGACATATCGCAACTTTTCCCCCCTTCCAGGGTAGGACGTGGCCAGCTCATGACACATCCAGCCCAAGGCCTGTGAATTTGATGGACAAAAATGCCAAATCCAGCCTGAACATCTGGCTGACTGTACACTGAACCATAATAATAATAATACTAATAATATACTCCTGTGATGGTGAATCTATGTGGGCATGCGCGCTGTCGCCAGCTGCTCTTCTGGTTTCACGCACACCAGCCAGCTGGTCTTCGCACATACCAGAGCACTGGAAACCTGAATACCAACTGACCTCACAGCTGAATCTTGTGCAAAGTAGATGAGGATCAAATGCGAACAGGGCATTTTGAAATGCATCTCAGTCTAGGATGTAGTTTTCAGTGTCTGAATTTGTAGTCTTTTCACACATGTACAAAAACAAGCCCAGATTCCTTATTTCTTCTTAATTTCAGCTGCCTAACATTGGAGTATAATGCGCATGTGCGCGCTAGCCACCTGGTCTTTGGCTATCCCGAGCTCCGGTGCGTGCAAAGACCAGCTGCTGCACTAGAAACCCAAAGACCAAGTGGCCAGCGCGTGCATGCACACTTGCCAGCTGGTGTTTGGGTTTCCAGCGCTCTGGCACATGTGCGCACATGCACATGTGCATTCCGGTTTGGGCACTCGGTGCCAAAAAGCTTCGTCATCACCGATATACTCCAATGTTAGGCATCTAAAATGAAGAAGAAATAAGGAACCTGGGCTGGTTTTTGTACATGTGTGAAAGGACTACAAATTCCATTCGGACACTGAAACTTAAGTCCTAGACTGAGATACATTTCAAAATGCTCTGTTCTCATTTGATGCTCAGCTACTTTGCATAGGATTTAGCTATGAGTTCCTAGAATTTTAGGGAGAATAAAGCAAAGTAAATGTTTGCAAAACAAACATTTCATATGCTTGGACTTTGGCTACCCTTGCAATAGCTGACTGTCTAACTTTGATAGACTACTTAATTCGTGTAGGTAATTCTTAGTCTTATCCTGTGGCTTTAATGTCAATTATTCATTTAACTAATTAACTCATTGACTTGATTTACAACTTATTTACAAAATAGGAACCACCATACTTTTGCCACAATGACTAGGTTTAGGTGCTTTCTTCCTTCTCTGGCTATAAAACCAAAATAAACTTAATATCAGTAAAATTAGATACTGGGAAAATCTGGAATGACAAATTAAGTTACCTCTACTGTAGTAAATATATGAGCAACTAAGAGACAGAGGACATGATCATGCAAAGGAAGAACTAGATAAAACAGGATTGAACATGAGCTTTTACAGATAGTCCTTGATTTATAACCATAATTTACAACATATAACGAGCCACGGTGGCACAGTGGTTAGAGTGCAGTACTGCAGGCTACTTCTGCTGACTGCTGGCTGCCTTCAATCTGGCAGTTTGAATCTCATGAGGCTCAAGTTGATTTAGCCTTCCATCTAGTGATGGGATTCAAATAATTTAACAACCGGTTCTCTGCCCTAATGATTTCTTCCAACAACCAGTTCACCAAACTGCTCAGAAAGTTAACAACTGGTTCTCCCAAAGTGGTGGGAACTGGCTTCCATCCTTCTGAGGTGGGTAATATGAGGACCCAAATTGTTGGGTGGCAATATACTGACTCTGTAAACCTCTTAGAGAAGGCTGTAAAGCACTGTGAAGCGGTATATAAGTCTAAGTGCTATTGCTATTGCTAGTGCTATAACTGAGCCCAGAATTATAATAATAAATTGTGCTAGTTGTTAAGCGGATCACAATGACTTCACCTGACTCTACCTTTTTTTGCAATGGCCATAAAGTGAATCCAGTATCTGCAATGGGATTTTTTTTTTTTTGACAGAAATCTGAAGTAAACACTAGTTTCTGGCAAAAAAAAAAAAAAAGGGTAAATAAATCATGGTCATGTGATGTTGCAAATGACCATAAATGCAGATCGACTGCCAAATACGATATAGGGCTGCGGGGGATAGGGGAGCTTCTGGAATGTCAAATCCAGATAATAAGTAGCCCTGGAGAGGTCCGTTGTAACTTTGAATGGTCATAAATCAAGAGCTACCTGTACTTATTTCTGAATTCAAGAGTGTATGCCTAAATATTAGGAGATTACCTCTTATTATAGGACATGTAAAAATATTCATTACCTAGTGATTCAGAAAAATATATTTCAAGTATTCTACTTGGAAATGTTTATAAGCTGATTCTTGCATTTGAATTTTCTGAAATTAACATAAACAGTATATCTATTTTTTGTGACATCACCTTCATTAACAATGAGTTATTTGTTTCTCATACATTATTTTGTAATTTATAGACCCAAAGCATATCATGAGAGAGAAAACAAAATTAAATGGATCAACTTGAATTAAGTTAATTACTTTAATTAAAATGCTTACATTATTCATGACTAGTGTTTTCTATATGCTACATCCTATGCATTAAAAATTGAAACAATTCAAATAATCATAATAAACCCTTCATAATAAGCAGAAGGAAGAACTCAAATTCCGTGAACAAAAATGAAGGTAGTAGCTGAGAAGGTTGTTAAGTATGGAATTTAAAACTATAGAATACTGTGAGGAGACAATAGTACATAAATACTGTAAGACTGTAACATAAAAGGTTATATCAGAAAAGGTTATATCAGAGAAAGTTTTCATGCATTACAATTTTTCCATATGTCCAAAAGCTGGCATAAAGGCAGAGGCCTGTTAACTCCTGCCCTTCCCCTTCAAAAAAAATTTATATGTAATTTTGAGCAAACAGATTTAAGTATACATAGCAAGAATATTCATAAATGTTATGTATTGATACTTTTCAGCGGGAGTTTCAAACCTGCCTAAGTTTCTGATTGGCTGACAGTCCCTCCAGGATTGTATATAAGGAGGGCTGCAGCCTCTGAGTTTTTGCTGGTCTCACTGTATATTAAAGAGCTGTTGTCACTTGCTTGCTTGTGCCTCTCGTTATTCCCGAACCACTTCATTGGCGACGAAGGTGGGATTGAGGCCACAAGAAGCGAACCAGTGAGACCACGAGCTTCAGCTAGGCGATGAGGCGAACTACAGGAGGCATACCGAACATGTCTGCCTACGTTCCGCCCAAGCCTTTTGATCCGACCTGCGAAAAATGGGTCTCGTACCTAACGAGGTTTGAGTGCTCGCTTGAAGCCAGTGACATGCAGGGACTCTCCACTAATTGGAAGAGAGCCCTCTTCCTAAGCCACTGCGGACCGGACGTGTTCGAGATGGCAGAGTCACTTTGTGAGTCAACATCGGTCCAGACCGTCTCCTGGGACACCCTGATGGCAACTCTCCGGGCTCACTACGCTCCCGTGCCCTCCAAGTTCGTGCAACGATACCAATTCAGACAGCGCATACAACGAGAGGGAGAACCAGTCAGTGCTTACATGGCGAGCCTGCGTAAAGCCGCAACTCATTGCGACTATAGGGACTTGGACGATGCGTTGCTTGAGCAACTAATTTGTGGTGTTCGAGACATAAGGCTACAACTGTGTCTGCTCGCCAAGCCTGATTTAACGCTTGCTGGAGCCCTAGACGAGGCCAGGGCTCATGAAGCCTCCACAAAAGCCACAGAAACGCTGCAGCGTCCGCTGACCAGCAAAGACAGTCCCAAGTCTGCACCAGTGCACAGGGAAGATGCCGGATCCAGCTCGGAGTCCGAGTCAGATGAGGACGTCTTCCGAACAGAGCACCAGAGAAAAGACACAGGCAGCCCCCGGCGAAACTGCCCCAGCTGTGGCGGGCATCATGATAGACTGTCCTGCAAATACAGAGAGGCTATTTGCAGACGTTGCAAGAAAAAAGGGCACTTGGCGCGAGTCTGTAGAGCCATTCTGCCCAGAAAACACCAACCACGTGAGCGCCACAGCCAACCAGAATCGACGCGCCAGAAGCATCCAATGAGAGAAGGAGGCGTGAAGAAACAGTGCGAATTTGAACTGCGAGTTGGCCGCAGCATACACATAGACCAGGCCAGCACGGCGATCGAGGACAAGGTCAGCACGGTGGTCGAAATCAACGGCAAGCCATGCTCAATGGAGATCGACACCGGATCAGCTCTCTCCATAATGTCGTGGGCGACCCTGAAGACCATCCTGCCGTCATTCCGGAAGGACCAGCTATCCAAGCAAAGACTGCGCATCCTAGACTACCAGGGGAACTGGGTCCCCCTCGAAGGCGTGGGCACGTTCCGAGTCACCTACGGAGACTACGAAAAAGACCTGCCACTGACTATCGTCACAAAGCAGCTGCCTAGCCTTCTAGGCATGGGGTGGTTCTGAGCCCTCGGCATGGGCTTCACCGGCGTCCACCGAATGTCCGAGCCATCACTGAAGGACAGCCTCCTGAACGAGTTCCAGGACGTCTTCGGGGACACGTTGGGCAAGTATGTGGGGACCCCTATCTTCCTAAACTTAGACCCCAACATAGCCCAAATAAGACTTAAAGCCAGACGGGTGCCTTTCGCATTGAAACCTAAGATCGATGCGGAACTGGACAAATTGATTAAACAAGGGGTGTTGGTCCCCGTCGACCATGCTTAATGGGAGACCCCCATAGTGACCCCAGTAAAGTCTGACGGCTCAATCAGGATTTGTGCCGACTACAAGTGCACAATCAACAAGGCTTTGCAGCCGAGCGCCTATCCGGTGCCGATTGTGCATCATCTACTACACTCCCTGGGGCCTGGAAAATTTTTTGCCAAATTAGACCTAGCTCAGGCCTATCAACAATTACCAGTCGACGACGCCACGGCAGAGGCGCAAACAATCGTGAGTTATAGGAGTGCATTCAAATGCACCAGGCTCCAGTTTGGGGTGAGCGTCGCACCCGGCCTATTTCAAAGCACCATGGAGCGCCTTTTGCAAGGGCTCCCGGGGGTGGTGCCTTATTTCGACGACGTTCTAGTCAGCGCTCAGGACGAACGTCAGCTAGAGGACCGAGTGAGGAACGTCCTTTCCCGATTTAGAGAAGCGGGACTTAAATTAAAGAAAAATAAGTGCATGATCTCTGTCCCCTCTGTAGAATTTCTGGGGTACAGAAAATATCCAGGAAAGTGCTCTATTTGATTTAGATTATCTCAGGTCATCAGACATGGGTCAGGATGGATGATAATCTTATTAAATAAAATTTTAAATTTGTGTGCCTCTCTATCTATCAATGGAAATTGAGAAGTGATTATAAAAAAACTGAATAAAATGTTAGAAATACTATCCCCTTAGACAGTGGTGGGTTTCAAATTTTTTTACTACCAGTTCTGTGGGTGTGGCTTGGTGGGTGTGGCATGGCTTGGTAGGGGTGGCTTGGTGAGTGTGGCAGGGAAAAGATACTGTAAAATCTCCATTCCCTCCCCAATCCAGGGGAAGGTTACTGCAAAATCCCCATTTCCTCCCGATCAGCTGGGATTTGGGAGGCAGGGAATAGATGGGGGTGGAGCCAGTCAGAATTTTTACTATCAGTTCTCCGAACTACTCAAAATTTCCAATACCGGATCTCCAGAACTGGTCAGAACCTGCTGAAACCCACCTCTGCCCTAAGAGGAATCCTGAGAAACTTCAAACAAATGGATATACTGGTTCTGTGTAAGGGCAGATGTTTCAAAATGAGTTATACTAAAGATCCTGTTTTGAGGGAGGTTGTCTCTGTGTAAAACAATCACAGAAGTGCCTCTAAACCTACAAAATGGCAGAAAGATATTTGCAGTGATGTACAAATTTGTATTAACATGTTTTACAGTTGATTATATGATTAAAATGGAATCAACTCCGTTCCCTTGTATTTTTTGATTCAGTTGCCTGAATATATTTGTATTCTTTTATTTAAAAATGTTGCAACAAATCAGAATAATGGTTTCATAAAGTTAATAATAAATGAAAATACAGGTAGTAATAAACTTAAAACTATAATGGACATTATTTGTGGCGGTCATTAAATGGATACCATTGTTCACTATGGGCTGGTTTTGTCAAAAATTGGCAAAATATCATAAATCACAGTTATATGACTGCAGGATGCCGCAAATGATCATAAATGTGGGTTGGTTGCTGAGGACCCAACATGTGGTCATGTGACTGGGAGGCATGGCCATTGTAACTTTGGAATTAGGTTGTATCTTTTGGGCAGTCCATTGTAACTCTGAACAACTACTAAGCAATTGATCTTAAGTTGAGGACTTCCTGTAACGCTACCAACAGCACTTAATTATGGTAACTTTTATCTGTGATCTTTTATATGGTGCAGTGCACCAATTGTGGTCCCACATGGAGTGGAAAGCTTTGTAAACAGTCATGTTTATAATGTATTATAGCAATGGGTCCTACAGGGGTTGTTTTTAAAGAACAGCTGGAACTGCAATTGATACAAAATGCACCATCCCATTTTCCAAGCAAATGAGAGCCAGAAGAATCATATAATTCAATGTTGTATGTGCTGGTTTATGAGTACAATTTAATGTGCAAGATCTTCACAGTTTGGCGTCCTGCTAATTTCAGAACTGTCTGTTTCAAGTGAAATGGATAGTGCATGCGCTGACATTAGAATGAAAAGTATTTTCCCATCTCTGTGTGAGATTTAGGAAGAAGGAACTAGGAAACTTTATTTTTCAATGTATGTCAGGTGTGAACAACAAGACACACACATGCACAAGTCAAGCTAGCTACCATTATCTTCTTCTGCCTATAGTACAGAATCTAACTAGCAGCCTACATTTGAAAACAATTAGAAAAGGCTCTAAGGAACATAGGGAGATCAGTCCTAGCCCTTTCGTGGTTGCGCAGTGACTCCAAGCTAACTGTGTCCTTGATCCCTCCTCCCTACCTGGCTGGGTGCTACCCAACAACATATGTTCTATCTCTATGGAACAGTTTTTCCATGGAGACCCAACTCCTATCTCCTTGATGGCTTTGAGAAACTGATAACAATGAAATCATTCTGAAAAGGGGATGATGTATTAACATCTGTTAAGGCTGAGATTGTACTCCACTTTAAGGAAAAGTAAGATTATTTTAGATTGTGGCTTTTATTGCTCTATGATATATTTAAATGGCTGAGAATCCCTGAGGAATCTGCAGATAGAAAGATTGTAATACAAAAGGGTTAAGAGCATAATATGTATTTTGTAGTTGTCAATTAAAATGCACCAAATTCTATAATTCATTAAGTGCTACACAGTGGTGGGTTTCAAATTTTTTTACAACCGGTTCTGTGGGCGTGGCTTGGTGGGCGTGGTGTAGCTTGGTGGGTATGGCAGGGGAAGGATACTGTAAAATCTCCATTCCCACCCCACTACAGGGGAAGGTTACTGAAAAATCCCTATTTCCTCCCGATCAGCTGGGATTTGGGAGGCAGAGAATAGATAGGGACGGGGCCAGTCAGAATTTTTACTACCGGTTCTCCAAACTACTCAAAATTTCCACTACCTGTTCTCCAGAACTGGTCAGAACCTGCTGAAACCCACCTCTGGTGCTACATAATAAAATATTATATTTTGTCCAGCAGGATCTACTACCTTTCTTTCCTAAACTAAATTATTCCTAGTAAATGATAGCATTAATCGTAGATCAAAAGAGGCTCCCAGGCAGAAAAACAAAGAAGAAATGTCTTGAGCACAAAACTCATAGTTTAATTCAAGTTTAATTCAAGTAGAGATTCAAAAATTCAGTTGTAAAATCCTGGACACCTACTGTTAGTCAGTGCCTAGAATCACTGGATTAGCCAATAATGCCCTTGCTTTGTTTCGAGGTGTAACTTCTGTTCTCAAGCGGGCAATATTTTTACTGCGTAACTTCTGTCAGTTTAAGAGTTACTGCGTAACTTCTGTCAGCATTGGGCTTGTGTGGCTTGTTATAGGCCTGAGGGATAGAGGTAAAATGAGTGCTTTGCTTTTCTGTATGGATTAAGAGATTTGTTTTGCTTCCCAACCCATGTATAAACTCAGAAAGGAAACTGGGGGAGAGGAGAGAAAAAGAATGTGAAAGAAAAAAAGCTTTATTTTGGCCCTGGGTGTTCATTTTTTTTCAATGCCTGACTTAACCTGTTAGGTAAACAGAGAAAGTTAGTTTATTCAGTAAAGTTTGAATAAGCAAAGTGCTACCTAGAATGATGTAACCAGTCACTTTTGACAAAACAGGTAGTCTTGGGTTATGAGAGGTATTGGGACTAGAATTGCCATTGCTAAGTGATACAGTCATAAACTGTGACATCTAGCACACATGATAATGTTATGTAGTTTTGGTAATGAAACATCTGCATGAAAGCAGCCAAGCTCAGAGTGCCCCAAGGACCTCTTGTTTCAATCTTGGGCTACAAATATTTCCTTTATTGAAACTGTGACATCACATTACTGCGCTGCTTAGCAATCATAGTTCTGGCAATCCCAGTTCAGGTTGTTAAGTGAGGTTACTAAGAAAAAAACTTCATGTGGACATGACTTCCAGTTTCCTGCCAGCTTCCCCACTGATTTTGTTTGTGGGAAGCTGGCAGGGAATGTTGGAAATCACAAGCCCAAGACTGCAAGGCTGTTGGAACTCCAAGCTGTAAATCCCCCCCCCCTCCCATTTAGTGCCATTGCAAATTTGAATGGTTGCTGAACGAGTGGTCAAAACCTTAGCTATGGTTTCCATAATAATAATAATTTAAATGCTCCCTGACTACCAGTGACTTTCGGTGGGTAACAAACATCAAAATGTTTTAAAAACAAAGAACAATACAAAAACCGTAAAAACAGCACAAGATACGTGTCAGACAAAAAATTTGGAAAGTGGGTATATTTCCTTCTTCTGTAGAAATAGTTTCAATTTATCACCAGGTAAAGAAGCAGCAGTCATATCCACTGCTGTTTAGAAAAACATCTGTGCCTAGCCACCAAGAGAAAAAAGTCGTGCTCGTTTTGAATGCAGATTTAAAAAACAGATTGGAGCTAGTTACAAATCTGAGAACATGGTTTTGCCAAAAGCAGATGCCATTAATTATTATGTGCTAGTATGGCTGGGAAAAGAATGTGATAGCCTAGAAAAGAAAGTATATAATGTATGGAGTCTATACATACATGGTATACTTTCTTTTCTAGGCTGTCATATTCTTTTCCCAGTCATACTAGCATCTTTGTGAGTCTATTCGTGTATGGACTCTTCCACAAACATATGCAGAAAAACTCTATATTTCGAAACAGGTTCATTCAGCAGATAAGAAAAACATTGTATCCTGCGGGCCAGAAGTATTTTCTATCACCAGAAGAAAAGGGGGAAATTTGAATATATTAAAACAAGAATTATTTTGCTTTGGGCAATATTTTAAATAATCACATTAAAATCACTAACATGCAATCCATTCCCTCCCTCCCTCCGCTTGTAGGTGGCATGACAGACGAATTGTTAAAATACACTAATTCAAACCCCTAAATTTATTGCTGTTCCCACTGTAGTTTTCTGAAAAGAAAATAATGACCCTTCTAGATATAAAGAACCACAACTTACCAAAATCCAAAGCTTACCTGCTTCTTCAGTGGTTAGGATGATATTGTCTGCTTTAATATCACAGTGAATAATCTTGTTTTCATGCAAATGCTGCAGCCCCTGAAAAAAAGAGTTTCTGTTAAGCAATTAACCTATAACAGATAGAATAGGCAAAATATTAGTAAGCTTATTTACTCCTAAGCTTATTTAGGATAAAATATTTCCAGTTAGTTCAGCTTTCTATTCTTCTTAGCATACGGAACATCTGATCTTTCAACTGTAGCTGATATATATCCCTTATTACTCTATTTCCCCCAAAATAAGACATTCCCCGATAATAAGCCCAATTGGGCTTTTGAGTACATGGTAATAAGGCCAAGCCCTTTTTTCAAGGTTCAAAAAAATGTAAGACAGGGTCTTATTTTTGGGGAAACATGGTATTAGCTTCAATAATTTCTTGAAAGTACATGTTTTCCACATACACCACACCTTGGTAGTTATTAATGTTATGTAAAGAATAGTTAAAAATCATTAATGCATTAAAATTATAAAAAACTTCCCCAAACAAAAGAACTTCCAACCTTATAGAGTGATTCTACAATCTGCCATAGGTAGTTTTAAAGAGAGGAATGAAGAACAATGTAGCCATAAAAGTTCCAGTCTCAGCTTCTGTGAAAATAATAGGTGGAAGCAAACACTGGATTAGAATGGACAGCTTGGAGTGTGTTTTACTTACAAAGCCCATGGGCACTGCAATTACTGATGTAACAAATATTATTGAGTTAGCTTTGTTACGAGAAATTTTACTTAGGTGAAAAAAAGAATAGATTGATAAAACCATGGGGACAATAAATCTCTGTACATGAAATTACATAATTTCCCATCTAGATAAAAGAAAAAAAGAAATACGCTTGATCCAGTTAGAGATATACGTAACCTTGTTAAGTATGCTTACTACCCATAAACCAGTAAACAGCAGTTCAACAGGGAAGGAGAAATTAACTCACCTGCTTGTTTTTCTACTACATAGCCAGGGCAATATACAGCTCTCTGGAAACAGGCTGGAAACATCTTATATGATATTTCCAGCCCATTCATTCATATCAGGGTGGATAAAAATCAATGATTTTTTTAAAAAAATCAAAAAAATCAGATTTTTTTTATTTAAATCGGGTTTTTTTGATTTAAATCGGATTTTTTTTTATTTTTATTGAATTTATTTTAATAAAAAACTTTTGGGGTAAAAATCTATCGTAAGATAGTTTTCTATTTAAGATACATAAATAATTTAGTTTATTCAGCATGAAATGGAGCTTAGTTATGTAGCATGAGGCTGTATATTCTGCAACACTGGGACTATCGGTGAGTCAACAGTGGGTCAAAGGAATAGCTGAGATGACAGTTGCTCTTTAAAAATTATCATTTAAATCAAGTTGATTTAAATCAAGCCTTTTTACTAGTGATTTAAATCATGATTTAAATTGTGATTTAAATCAACTCGATTTAAATCAAATCCACCCTGATTCACATATTATTCGCAGCAACTACATTAAGAGGAAAAAGTAAACAACACTTACAATTTAATACCTAGTTTAGAAACTTCAATCATGTTAAATGAATGCATGCCGGCATATGCACCATTTGAACAAGTTTTTCTACTTGCCATTAGAGCTTTATGCATAAAATAAATAAGGCTGTGTTCATTCATTTTCCCCCTTCCTCAAAAACTGCCATCAAAAAGTCAGTCCCAGATCTTCCCCTGTGTAACTATAGTAAAAAAGAATAGGGGAAAATATTTCTAAATCCCTCAAGTATTCTCAGTTGTTCAGCAGAACTGATTAGACTCATCACTAAATAGCAAGAATAAATATTCAACAAGTGTTTACATTAACAAGACAGCTGAAAAGCCACTTAAAATTATCCAGCCCTCTTAAGGAGGACACAATGTTTAATACAATGGACAGACCAGAACCTGAATGTATTGTTAATAAAAGATTCAATTTGTCTACTGGGATGTCCCTATCATAGAGTTATTATAACTGGAGCATTAAGAGTCCCTATAAAAAGGCATTAGAAGATAACCCCAGACTTAAGTTTAGTCCTCATAGACAGGAAGGTTGTGCAGAGTGGAGAGGATGGCAGAATAGATTATTGGATGTCACTTTCTTCTATTCAGGACATGGCATATAAACACTGCTTGACCACTGTCTGCAGTACTGTAAGAGATGCATCTTCTCCATGACTGGTTTTACTACCTTCTGGGAGGAGGCTGTGTTTGTGTGTGTGTGTGTGTGTGTGTGTATATACATATATACTGCCTCGGTGGTGCAGCGGACTAAAGTGCTGTTAAGTGCTAGCACTTAGCTGCCAGCTGTTTGCAATTACTGCAAGTTCGAATCTCACCAGGCTCAAGGTTGACTCAGCCTTCCATCCTTTCGAGGTAGGTAAATTGAGGACCCGGATTGTGGGGGCAATAAGCCAACTATGTATAGAACAACACCGCTTAGAGGGGGCCGAAAGCCCTAGTAAGCAGGTATATACAAAAAAGTATGCAGGCTATTGCTAAAATGCATTGTAAGCCACCCTGAGTCTACGGAGAAGGGCGGCATATAAATTGGACTAATAAATAAATACATATATACATGTATATACACACAAACATACACACAAACATATACATATATGTATGTGTGTGTTTGTGTATACATATCAGAGGTGGTATTCAGCAGATTCTGACCAGTTCTGGAAAACCGGTAGCGGAAATTTTGAGTAGTTCGGAACTGGTAAATATCACCTTTGACTGGCCCCACCCCCATCTATTCTCTGCCTCCCGAGTCCCAGCTGATCAGGCGGGAATGGAGATTTTGCAGTAATCTTCCCCTGGAGAGGGGAGGGAATGGAGATTTTGCCACGCCCACCAAGCCACGCCCACCAATCCATGCCATGCCCACTAAGCCACGCCCACAGAACCGGTAGTAAAAAAATTTGAATTCCACCACTGATACATATATATGTATACACACGATATGTGTGTGTGCGCACGCATGTATATGAATATTATTTTCTTTTGAGAGTGGGCATCAGAATTTCATTTTAATGTGTGCCAATATGCTCATAGAAAAAAGTGACATTAAAAGTTATCTTATTTTATCTTATCTTCTTTTCTTATCACCTTATCCTACTCTACCCTATCTATCCCATCCCATCCTATAGCAAAAGCAATAGGATTATATACCGCTTCATAGTGCTTTTATAGCCCTCCCTAAGCTGTTTACAGAGTCAGCATATTGCCCCCAACAATCTGGGTCCTCATTTTACCCATCTCAGAAGGGTGGTACGTTGAGTCAACCTATCCTAGTTATCATAACTGAGCTCAGAATTTTCATGATAAGTCACATGCATGTGTCTTAACTTGATTTTATAATTGTTTTTATAATGGCTATAAAGCAAGTCATCACAGTTAAGTGAATCATATTGGTTGTTAAGTGAAGCCATTCCCCCAAATAGGTATTCAAATAGTGGAAACTAGCAAAAAACAGCACAAATTGAAGTCAATGATGAAAAGATGTGCTGAACCCAACTGTAAATGTGACAGGGGAGGAGAGCCCTTTTGTCATAACTTCAAGGACAGGTGATACGTACATTTTTTCTCTTCTGTTATAACTTTGAATAGTAGTTAAGTGACCAGTCATTAAACAAAGATCACCTGTAATCACAAGGCAAATTGTTTGGCTATAGGGAATATTTTCAATGGACACGAAGGCAGTACTTTAAACTGGGACATTAAAAAATTCCACCAGTGCTTGAAGTGTGTCTTTTTAATAAGGCAAAAAGCTGAAGTAAAATTTCTTTTCACAGTACTTACAGAGGGTATTTTGAAGGCTAATATTAAATTTCGTTAGCATCATTTTTATTTGCAAAATTGTCCATGACTATGGATAGGGCCTTAGGCAAGATTTAGGGGTATTTTTTTTTTGACATGAGCAAAAAATGTCTGGGGTGGGGGAAGTGACAGTGACTTAGAGACAGTATCACTCTAGAAAGAGGTGGCAGGAGTTTGCCTCTGGATAAACAAATGTTTTCCACTGGTTCTATCCACCATGAGAACCCATTTGAGATCAAAGAAACTTCAGGCGCCATTTTGTGAAATAGCACAATTGGATCCAACAACTTGTTCATTAAGCAAAGCCATTGCTAAGTGAAACTGCAAATGTTTTTATGGTCTAACTCTAGCTTTCCTTTGTTTTACAGACCTGTGAAGATCTTAAATTAAATGACTGGTTGCAATCATTTTTTCATTGCCATTGTACTTGCCTACTATTGCTAAATGAGTCAGTCACAACACAAGAACTATCTATATCACAGTATGTTCTCAAAATTTCAAATTTACCAACAGGCCTATCTCATAGCCAAAACACACAATGTCAAAACTTAGAACTCAGTAGTTATACAAAAAGTTTACATCCTCTTCCAAAAACTTCATTTCACTGAGAAACTATTGAGTCAGAATTCATCAGATTTAATCTCACTTTCCATAGATTAAGCAGAACCTAGAGTGTCTTACTTCTATTCACACGGAAGAGTGTTTGTGTCACATCTAACTATTGCTTTGTTTGTGGTTACTAGTGGCAATCATCTTTCATCTCTCCTTTCATTATTCTCCAATAGCCTTCTTTCTCTTCTGCCTCACAACATATTTCTTTCTGATCAGATGCAAGATTAAATCATACAAGAAAGATTGTGCCTTAACTCTTAAAATGTCACTAGATTCTTCAAGTTTTCTGCAAAAATTAAACTGGCTATCCTTCTGGAAATTGAAGAAACTGGAGGCTTGCAGAGTTTGATGTTTAGGTAGGCTTGAAAAAAATCCAGGCCACCTACAGTATAAATCAAGTTCAGAAATATTTTCCCAACCAATTTCACATAACCTTAATTTGAAATGTTACATTCAATAAATGACATTCAATTGTCAGCTTTAATGACCTGTTTCTCTTTTCCCATTTCTGTATTATCAGGATGTTGGATCCTCTTTTTCCATTGTTTGTGCGAGGACTACCTGTATTCCAGATGTATTTTAGGTTCTGTTCCTAGAAATCTTACAAACTATGGAAAATTTCAGAATGGCTGGAACAGTATCAGAAGATTTTGATAGGGGGTTTGAACCAGTGGTGAAATCCAAATTTTTTAACTACCGGTTCTGTGGGCGTGGCTTGGTGGATGTGGCGTGGCTTGGTGGGCGTGGCAGGGGAAGTACTCTCCATTCCCACCCCACTCCTGGGGAAAGGATATTGCAAAAACTCCATTCCTTCCCCACTCCTGAGGCCTCCCCACTCCTGGGGGAAGGATATTGCAAAAACTCCATTCCTTCCCCACTCCCGCTTCCCCATGGGGCCAGCCAGAGGTGGTATTTGCCAGTTCTCCGAACTGCTCAAAATTTCCGCTACCGGTTCTCCAGAACCTGTCAGAACCTGCTGGAATTCACCCCTGGTTTGAACTCTTTTTGAAGATGACATCACTATTCAGATTAAGTATTAAACATATTTCCTATGGGCCAAGGCACTCATTTTAGAACAGCTGCTAAAAGCTTTTTCCTAGTCCTGGGAAGCCTTCTTTCTTTCTTTTTTTTAAAATATATTTTTATTGTTTACATATAAAAATATTGAATACAGTGTAGTTGTCCTGGCGCTCCAGTTGCCATGAAACAAAGGTAAAAAACAAGATAACATACTATTTTAAACATTGCTAGTGTTGTACAGTTATTTCTGACCATTATATTCTAGAATACCTACATTCTAATATCAACATAGTATCTCTTTCTAGGTCCACCTAACTTGATTCTTTCGCATTCCAACTTCTATCTCATGTTTCTAACCAAGCCTTCTTTCTGATGAGATGTGGAACGAGAAAGAATAGCTGTGAAGCTGAATATGATAGAAACACTTAAGTACAGCTGAATGGATATTCTAACTCCAGCTATAACCTGCCAAAGTAAAGCAAGATCCAGATATGTTGTTTTTGAAATGAAAAAAAGTATCCTGATTAAATTGCAAACCAGAATGCATTGACAGAGCAATTTTACACATCAAGCGTGCAAATCAAACTATAATGACCACTACTCACATATCATTTGGTAAGTAAGACATTAAAATGCACCTATTACAAAAAAAGTATAATTAAATCTATCATTTAGAGAAATGTCCAAGAAAATATACATTTGTGGGAGAACTTGCTTTCAGACTTCAATAAAAATTCATAAACTCATGCAGAAATCAGGCAGAAGGAATGCAAAGTTGGAAAATTGAGAAAGTGGGCAAAATTACACTTAATTGATGTGCTTGTTCCTATTCAGGAAAAAAAATACTCACAGTAATATACCTATTAATCCATACCTGGAACATTCAGCACATTGCCAAATGACAATATATTAAGAGCCACTGCAATCACGTCTGAGAGTAGTATAGGTTGTTATGGAGAACCCATACTTAATGTTCCATCTGGCTTTTCTTTCCTACATAATGATGGAAGGAAATTATCCTTTGTTCTGTACTCTACCATAGACAATAATTTATGCCCTCAGTCTGCTCAAGCAAGGTACTTGAATATATAATTTCCCATAGAAAATCACCTTTTACCAGTACTTGGCTTTCTAAAGCCTACTGACATCACAAAATCTTTGATTTTGCAGAGAGCAAAGGGGCTCTATTCTAAAGAGCAGGATTACTTTAATTGGAAGGTAAAGAAAATATATTACTTTTCCAATTATTAGAAATGGCTAATTTAAAAGGCTGATTTAGAGCTGTAATGGGTTAAGGTAAGTAGAATTGGATTAAAAGGAGCAATTATTAAGGGCTGCATGGAAAGTGCTCTCAAAATATAGGAAAAACATATAATTGATTTCAACATTTATTTCTAATACAGAGTTTCTTTTCAAAGACAATATATTTTGAAGGATAATTAGAACTCATAGTCAAAATAAAGCTGCTCCATTTTTACTCCTACTGAAATCTGGACAATAATAGTTCCACAGTGAACCATTATGCCACCACAGTGAAATGATTTCAAATAACCTGCTTTTGTCTACATTGTCATTTACTTGTTTTTCACACTGGTGAGGGCATTACAGATCCGTGCAAGGAAGGGCATCTGGAAGAAAACCAAATGTATTTAGGCAAAAATGAAATGAAAATGCTGGCAAGCTTTTAGAGAAAAAGTGTATCCCTTTATTTTAAATAAAAGTATTCTAAAATAAATGTCTATTGTGCATTTAGTCTGAAGAAAGAGCAAGAACTAAGTTTTATTGAAACCAAGAAAGAAGAATCTCAACAATGAATTCTAGGGAATCTGGGAATTCTAGGGAATATGATTTGCTGGCCAATCTCCATTTTGTTTCTTAATTATTTTCTCCATTAAATTTCACTTTAGTCTGATAACTGCAAAGACAGTTTTAGAACAATTTGGAGCAGAATAGATAATTAGCTTGGTTACTGTTATTTGGTACTCAGATGTACCAAGTAACACATCAATTAAAAAAAAACCCTGAAAATATATGCTTTCTTGTGTTACTACTTGATTTTACTTATCCAATATAAGGATCATCATCATATACTCAGCATGCAACATGGAAAGCATATAAATTAAGAATTTCTCTGTCAAATAATACATTTTAGCTTTTATTTCTTCATACAATCATGTGAATAGTTTTCAGTTCCAAGTTAACTAAAGCTATCATATGAACAATTTCTCATCTGTCCAGTCCTAGAGCCGTGATGGCGAACCTATGGCATGGGTGCCACAGGTGGCACGTGGAGCCGTATCTGTGGGCACGTGAGCGTTGCCCTAGCTCAGCTCCAGTGCACATGTGCGTAACGGCCAGCTGATTTTTGGGCCTTCTGGGCCCACTGGAAGTCGGGAAACGGGCCATTTCCGGCCTCTGGAGGGCCTCTGCAGGGGTGGAGAAGGCTGTTTTCACCCTCCCCAGGCTCCAAGGAAGCCTCTGGAGTCTGGGGAGGGCGAAAAACGGGTCTACCGGGCCCACCATTAACCTTTTTGCTGTCCCGTGCTAAAAGCGGGGGTAGCACTGGGGGGTCGCATGGACATGCATGGGGGTCTGGGGGGCATTGAATTATGGGTGTGGGCACGTGCACGCACAATCCCCCTCATCCTCCCCATGCTTTTGGCATGCGATGGGAAAAAGGTTGGCCATCACTGTCCTAGACTAATTTTCATGCAATTTGCAGCACAACTTTTTTCTAATGATTTTTTGACAATAAAACCTTGGGAAGCAGAGGTTCTATAGATATTTCCTTTCAAAAACCTGCTCAATCTGAGTGGAATTCTATCTGCCAAACTACCAAAGATAAGAAGTGATTTTGAGAAGCAGAATTCAGAATTTCTAAAGCACTCAAGATTTTGCAAAAGTTAAAGAGTAAGGTATACTAGGATTATTATCATCTCTGAAGAATTCTTTAAGATTATTAACAAGCTAAATATCTTTAAGGTAATGTGTAACAAATGCATGATATAGAGCCACAAGGGGATGCTTAACATACCCCATCACCAGTGGTGGGTTGCCCCGGTTCGCACCGGTTCTATAGAACCGGTAGTAAAACTAGCAGGAGGCTCCACCCACTGACCCCGATGTCATCAGAATGCTTCTGTGCATGCGCAGAAGAGTGTGTGTGTGAGTGTGTGTGTGTGAGCGAAGCGAGCATGCGTTTGCAGCCCCATTGCAAACCAGTAGTAAAGGTAAGTAGAAACCACCCCTGCCCATCATCTATAGGTAGGGGAAAGAAAGATGATCTATCTTTAGAATATAAAATATTATACAATACTGGGGAAGAGATTAAAAATAAAAACCCCAACTGAAACCAATACATTCTTACATATAGAAAATTCTACAAATAAAATATAGCCATTAACCATTTCATATTAATATTTAAATAATATAAATTTTATTTTTTACTCTACAACCATTTTTATTCTACAACCATAAGTTCTAGAAATCTACAATAGTTGAATTGCTTTGAATTGCTTTGTGAGACCTGAAGAGAAATTTCATCCAGACTAATATTGATATTCTCACACCAAAAAACTATTCGAAAGTAGTCTGCTGTTAATTCTTCATCGAACAGTTGTTTTGCTTATTTCAATAAAACAAAGCTCAGAACTGATAAAGGGCAAACCTAGTGAGAAAACCGCAGTTAATGTAAATATTTACACATTTCTCCTGAGGAATGAAATGTAAATGAAAAGCAAATGTATGATGTTAACTTTGTAAAGAACAAAGTCAAATAATATAATTTAGTAACATTTCAAAGGTTTAAATGAACAAACACTCTGTCTACTGGATCACAATAAACCTCTGAGATTATTATTCTTTTGGATTAGCACTATGTGCACGCACAATCCCCCTCATCCTCCCCATGCTTTTGGCATGCGATGGGAAAAAGGTTAGCATTATTAATTAATTTCTAATGCTTTTGCAAGAAAGAATTTAGAAACTAGCCTTTCAACTACTGAATACAAACAACAAATCAGTATATATATCATTCCTTTATTACTAATATTCAGAAGTGTGTCATTTTATCTAAAATGGCATCCCCTACACAAAAGAGGATATAGAGATCAAAACCTGTGGTTCAATATCATTTAGGACAGTTCCCCAACCTTTTTGTCTTTGCAGACCAGTGGGGGGGGGGGGGGAGAGTGGATGGTTCTGCATGAGCAGCGGGCAAGCAGGTGTACCCACGCAGCTCCGTTTGTGTTATGTCCTTATAAGGACATCCGCCCGGATTGGCTGCCAGCCATCGGGCGGGAAAGTTTGAATCCCAGGCAGGGGGCGGTGCGACTGCCGGAGCGAATATAAGGAGAGCTCCGGCAGCGCACAGCCGGTCTTGCTACTGTTTCTGTTCTGAATAAAAGTTACTTATGTAACGAGCTGGTCACGTCTTCCATTCCTGCGCCGATCTAACACTGGCGACGAAGGACTAGAGAGAAGAAATGAACCTCACGGCACCAAGCCAACAAGACCAAGACTCCGGCACCTGAAACTACAGTAGGCATTTCCAAAGGCATGGCATCCGCTGAAGTCACTTTGCCAGCCCTTGCTCCTTTCCGCCCAGGGAAGGACAAGTGGAAATCCTACGTAGTGAAATTCCGGCAATACCTGAGAGGCAACAACATCAGGGATGCCGATGATGACCGGAAAAAGGGCATTTTCCTGGCCAACTGCGGCTCCGAGGTCCTCGACATGGCAATCGATCTCGTAGCACCACGAGACATCAAAGAAGTGCCATGGGCAGACCTGCTGCAAATCCTGGAAGACCACTATGCCCCAACAGGAACACCGGTGGCGAACCGTTTCACCTTCCATCAGAGGGACCAGATGGAAGGTGAGACTATCAAGGAATTCGTGGCCGCCCTACGCCAGATCGCAGCCAGCTGTGAGTTCGACCACGTGGACAATGCCATCGCTGACCGCGTGGTTTTCGGCATGAGGGACAGAGGCCTGCAGAAGAAATTCCTGAGCAGGAAGAAACTCGTGCTCAAGGATGTGGTGGAGGAAGCCACCGCATCCGAAATCTCGGAGAAAGCAGCGGCCGCAGTAAGCAGAGCAAAGGGAATCCACAAGATTCGCTCCACAGCGCAATCATCAACAGAGGATTCCACAGCTGGATCCGAGTCGGAGGGGGAGTCCACTGTACACAAAGTATCCAGACCCCCAAGGCGGGAAACCACCCAACGGAGCTACAAGGGGGAGCGCTGCGCCAGCTGCAGAGGGGACCATGCCAGGGGGACCTGCAAGTGGAGAGATGCGACCTGCCGACGCTGCAACAGAAGGGGTCACATCGCCGAAGCTTGCAGAGCCGAGGAACCAGCCCCAGAGCCCTCCAGCCACCGTCCCCGCGAGAATCGGAAGGAGTACCAGAGATCATCCAAACGGTCCTCTGGCCCTTCCAGACGCAGAGACGACGAGTTTCCCCGGAGTGGAGCAGTCCACCAGACGACCATCGCACACACAACTTCAGACAACGCCACCAAGTTCCACGTGACCATCCACGTGGAAGGAGCACCCTGCAACATGGAGGTAGACTCTGGCTCAGTCTACTCCATCATGGATTGGCAGCAGCTGAAGCGCCTGCAACCCAGCATCACCAAGCGAGAGCTGAAGCCACTACACTCCAAGCTCGTCGACTTTGGGGGGAACCCCATCGGAGTGTTAGGAAGAGCCAACATCCGAGTCGCCTACAAAGAATTCGAAGGCGAGCTCCCCATCACCGTCGTGAAGGACAACCGACCGAACCTGTTAGGAGTGGAGTGGTTCAAGCCGCTGGGGCTTTCAATCGAAGGCATCAACCAAATTCGCAGGGACGAACTCGACAACATCATCGAAGAGTTCAAGGAAGTCTTCGATGGTAAGCTAGGGACATTTGTGGGGAGGCCAATCTCTTTCAATCTGGACAAGGGAATCACCCCAATTAGGCTGAAGCCCCGCCGGGTTCCATTTGCCCTGCGGCCCAAAGTAGATGAGCAGCTGGATAAGCTGATCGCCAGGGCGTCCTGGAACCGATCGATCATGCCTCATGGGAGACCCCCATTGTGACCCCACTGAAGCATGATGGGTCTGTGCGCATCTGCGCCGACTACCGTTGTACCATCAACAAGGCGTTGGCACAGAGCGCATACCCGGTCCCAGTGGTGCAGCACCTATTGCATTCTCTGGGATCCGGCTCAATTTTCACGAAACTGGACCTGGCCCAGGCTTACCAGCAATTGCCAGTGGATGAAAAAACAGCGGAGGCACAAACAATTGTCACGCACAGGGGGGCATTCAAATGTAACCGCCTCCAATTTGGAGTCAGCGCTGCCCCCGGCATTTTCCAATCTATGATGGAACGCCTTCTCCAAGGCGTTCCAGGGGTGGTGCCCTACTTCGACGATGTGCTAATCTCTGGGGACTCACGAGCTCAACTCCTTGAAAGGCTCAGGCTTGTCCTGCAGCAGTTCAAGGCCAAGGGCTTGAGGGTCAGGCGGGACAAGTGCATCATAGGAGTACAGGAAGTCGAGTTCCTGGGCTATCTCATTGATAGCATGGGCATCCACCCCACCAAATCAAAAGTGGAAGCAATCCATGAAGCCCCAAGCCCAAAAAACAAAACGGAGCTTCAGGCATTCCTTGGGTTGCTCAACTTCTATGCAATCTTTCTAAAACAGAAAGCCACAGTTGCTGAGCCACTTCACCGCCTGCTGGGAAAATCGGCGTCCTGGAAGTGGGGCCAGGAAGAGGAAGCAGCATTCCGAGCCATAAAAGGACTATTGATGTCCAAAAGCGTCCTCATCCAATACAGCGAGACGCTCCCCATCAAGCTGACCTGTGATGCGTCACCCTATGGGGTGGGGGCAGTCCTCAGCCACGAACTGCCCAATGGCACCGAAGCCCCAATCGCATACTTCTCAAAAACCATGTCCGGCGCAGAACGGAACTACAGTCAGCTGGACAAAGAAGCCCTAGCCATCGTGGCAGGAGTGAAGCGCTTCCACGAATATCTCTACGGAAGACGCTTCACCATAGTCACCGATCACAAGCCACTCCTGGGACTCCTCGCAGGTGACCAACCCACCCCGACCTTCATGTCTCCACGGATGATGAGATGGGCCATCTTCCTAGCCGGCTACTCCTATAGGCTCGTGCACCAGCCGGGCACAGCCATAGGGAACGCCGACGCACTCAGTAGATGCCCGTCGAAGAATCCAGTCAAAGACCCAGCCCCCACGCTCCACCTACACCATATAGATGACGACGCCAGCTGCCCAGTGTCATCCGCAGATGTGGCCGTTCACACCCAAAAGGACCCCACACTCCGCCAAGTGAAGTCCTGGATCCTCAGAGGGTGGCCATCGGAAAAGACAGAGGAGAGGTTCAGCCCGTTCACCAGGAAACAGAAGGAGCTGTCCACCATAAAGGGCTGTCTGCTATGGGGAGACAGGGTGCTGATCCCAAGCTCCCTGCAACGGCGGACGTTAGAGACACTGCACAAAGGGCATCCGGGCATCGTCCGCATGAAGGCCCTGGTACGGAGTTACGTCTGGTGGCCCTCTATGGACAGAGACATTGAGCAATGGGTCTCCAGATGTGACCCGTGCCAAGAAGTTCACCCAGCGCCGCCGCAATCCGAAGTCGCGAAGTGGGAGACCCCAGCAATCCCTGGTCGAGGATCCACATCGACTTCGCGGGTCCGATGCAAGGGCGACACCTCCTCATCGTGGTAGATGCCTTCTCCAAGTGGCTCGAGGTGACACCCATGGCATCTACCACAACAGAAGCGACGATCCGAGCCCTGCGCCGCCTGTTCGCCACACACGGACTACCGGACGTGCTAGTCTCGGACAACGGCCCCCAGCTCACATCCCTGGCAATGGAGTCCTTCCTGGCAGGACTGGGCATCCGCCACGCCCTGTCCGCCCCGTACAGGCCGGCCAGAAACGGACAAGCTGAACGCATGGTCAGGCTCACCAAAGAAGCCCTCACCAAGATGGGCCCGGGAGACTGGCAAGAACGCATAGATAACTTCCTCCTCACCCAACACATCACGCCGCATGCCACCACCCACAAGAGCCCGGCCGAGCTGCTGATGGGCAGAAGGTTGAGGTCACCCTTGGACTGGCTGCACCCCCAGTACAGCCCGGAAGTGACCGCAACCGCCAGCCGCCCGCTCCGCGCCTTCAGCAAGGGAGATTCAGTTTTCGCGCTGAATTTCAACGGCCCGCCTAAGTGGCTGAAGGGAAGGATTGCCAGCACAACCGGCCCCAAATCCTACACCGTCGAGTTGGAAGATGGACAGGTCTGTAGACGGCACATCGACCAACTCCGGAAAAGGTGGGGGGGAGCACACGAAAACCAGCCTGACGAGGGAGGCCTACAACACCCAGACGAGGTAGGCCTCCAACACCCCGGCGAGGTAGACCTACCACTCCCAGACGAGGTAGGCCTACAACACCCCTGCGAGGCAGAGCAACGCCATCCCGACGAGGTCGGCCCAGCACACTACCAGGCACTGTCACGTCGGCAGTCCAGCGAGGTAGACCGGGGCCAACCGCATGGGGGATGGCAGCACCAACCCAGCCACGTGGGCACTCGGCACAACAGGGCCAGGGAGCACCAACCCAGCCCGCAAGTAGACCGGGACCTGCCCAGTGGAGGAGCAGCGCACCCCACCAGTGGCGGCAGCCTACGCCAGCCCAGCCAGGGAGACCGCAGCTCCAGGCGAGTAGACCGGGATCCAGCCACGACGGGCACCCCACCACCCATGGGCGAGGGTGGCACATGACTCCCTGGCGAGAGGGACCCCCGCCCATCTCAGAAGACAGCCAAGAACCATCAACCCGACCCGGATGACCCCAGGCACCATCCGATGGGAGACCAGGGACTAGGGGGAAGGGGAAGCTGACAACAACCCGGCCAGGGAGACCTACACCACTCCGGCAGGGGAGACCTCTGCCGCCCCGCAGAGGGAGTCCCGCAACAACATCCCGACCAGGTCGACCACCACCAACCAGACGGGGTAGACCAACGCCAGCCCAACCGAGGGGACCAACGCCACCCCTGCGAGGTCGGACAGCACAACGCAAGCCAGCACCACCCGCAGCCGGCGGACTGGACCCGAGGGCACCGAACGGAACCACCACCCAACCAGCAGCAAGCCGGACCGCAACCGAACCGCAGCGCCCGGGAGACCAGGGAGGAGCAAGCGGCAGACCTACCGAGACTCAGACACTCTTCCCGGGTCGGAACCGAGCAACCGAGACGAGGCGATAGACCCACAGGCCAGGAGGAAGACCACCAGAACCAGCCATCCAAGGTCTGCGGTCCGGCCGGAGGCGCTGGGGGGGACCCCGCTCACTCGACAGCCGAACCGAGCCCGGTTCCGGAGAGGGAACCAGGAGACGAAAGAGCCCCGTCCATCCAGGCTGGAGGCGGAGAAGAAATGAGACTGCGCAGGTCAACTAGGGCGCCGAGGCGTCCTACGTACCTGCGTGATTACGTGACTTTCATAAATGAACATTGACTATTTGCAGACTAAGAGGGGAGGAGTGTTATGTCCTTATAAGGACATCCGCCCGGATTGGCTGCCAGCCATCGGGCGGGAAAGTTTGAATCCCAGGCAGGGGGCGGTGCGACTGCCGGAGCGAATATAAGGAGAGCTCCGGCAGCGCACAGCCGGTCTTGCTACTGTTTCTGTTCTGAATAAAAGTTACTTATGTAACGAGCTGGTCATGTCTTCCATTCCTGCGCCGATCTAACAGTTTACATGAGCAGTGGCCACACGCACCCACCGTGCACGCAAATGGAATGCATATGCATGCGCTCACCGGCTGCTTGGACAAACGGGCATGCATGTATGCTCACTCACCATTTCAGCGACCTGGTTCCAAACAGCTCAACGGTAGTGGCCCAGGGTTGGGGACTCCTGATATAGGGCACTTCTGCACAGCCTAAGTTTGGCTAATCACTCTTAAACACACTTGTGATGCTTCATAAAGAGGCTTATGGTTGCTCTTTCGGTCTGATTGAGGGTGAGAAAGAAGGACAGAAAGGGTATCCAAGTAGCTGAAGATGGAATGCAAAATCTGGTCTTTCCATCTCCCTCCTACGCCTTTTCATTATTTTCCTGTTACATTTACTTCCATTGTGAAGAAAAAAAATAACCTTAGTGGTTTTGAAGAGAAAGGAGTAAAGCCATTCCTTTGACTTCCCCAAAAGGCGGGTGATGGGGATAAAGCCCTGTTAAGTCTTGGATTTAGAGGAGATGATGTGTCTTGCTTATGTCTGCATTTTATTGAATTCCAGTATAACATGGTTGCTTTCCCCCCCAAATTTCTGCAACTTCAAACCTTTGTATCATTTCATCTCTGTTAGTAAGAATTAAGTCCAGTATAGTTAACCTTCTAGTTCCCTCCTCTACAGTGGTGGGTTCCTCCCGGTTCGGTCCAGTTCGGCCGAGCCAGTAGCGGTGACAATATGACATCACCGAACCGGTTCTTCCCTCCCGCCCTCCCACCCCCCCCACCCCCCCAGGTTAGTCTTACCTTTTATTTGGTCCCACCCCCAATCTATTGTTGCCTCCTGAGTCCCAGCTGATGACTAGAGGGAAAAAAACTGTTTAAACTCTTGCTGCAGGGCTTCAAAGGGCCGTCCTACAGCTGATCAGTGTTAAAAGCAAACAAATGAGTCTGGTCGTAAGTGCGAGGACTGGTCGTAAGTGCGAGGACCTTCCAGAAATGACTCTGACCAGCTAGCCACGCCCACCTAGTCACATGACCTCCAAGCCACACCCACAAAATAAGCCACGCCCACAGAACCGGTAGTAAAAAAATTTAGAACCCATCCCTGCTCCTCTACCTTTTAGATGATTGTCATCTAGACTCTTAAGAAACCTGTTTGATCTTCCAATTGCTGTCAGGTAGTTAAAGTCTCCCATTACTATTGTGGTGTGTTTCTACATACATTAATTAACTGGTTAGCAAAAAGTTGATCTATTTCATTTGCTTGGTTGTGTGGCCTGGACACCTATGGCAAAGTCATTCATTTCCCTTTTTATTTTGTTCCAACAGTGTGCCAATCCCATATTTACAAAAGGCTTATAGGTGGAAAGGGCTCTATAATCCAAAATTGTCACTGTCACTGCACAAAAAGTGCAGACCCACAGAACAAGAGAAGAAACACAGGGATATATGTGAAAGGTCAGGGGTGATGTAGACAAATTTTTCTGTTCTTTGTATAGGAGACAGGCAACTTCATGGAGATGAAAGCTACCAATCAGTTTATGCTGGACAAAAAATGACAACAAAGTTATCTTCACAATCTGAAAAAGAGCAAGAACAAGTTATTTTCTCAATCCTGCCCCCAGGATTGTTTGCCAAGAATGTAACTTCAGGATTCAATACTATGAAAACAATAAGTATTTAATATAGCAACCAGAAGTTATGCTTTTACAACCAAAGAATTAATTATTTATTACAGAAGGCACTGGGAGAATCTTTGGTGAGGCTTGAATTCTTAATCATCTGAGGGATTTTAGATTGATGCCTTATTCATAATTCCATCCTAAAACTGTAAATAAATGTAGAGTGCATCAAACTATATTCTCCCCACTCTCTTCTTCCTTCCTTTCTTTTGACCAACAAAGAATTCCTGCACACTACTTGGGATCCTGAGATAGTAAAGATATTGCCTTAATATGGATTTTGGAATGAATGACCTTGGATAGCCTCTTCACCTATCAAGTCTTCCCAGCCTTGGATTTCCAAAGAATCATAGAATTGTTTAAAGCCTTTTTTGTTGTTGTTTGTTTGCTTATTGCAATGGCTCCCTCTGCAGCTACTCGCAGTCCCTTCAGTTTAAATAAAAGGAAACAAGTAATTTCTGCAAACAGATGAATTTAAACAAAACAAAGGAACAGCATTCCTAGTGATCAAATTACTATAGGAGATTTACAGATGACACAACAAAATTAGAAGAAGCAATAAAGATAGTTACATAAACTAAAGGAGGCTGTTCATAAAACTTTAGGTTTCACAGAAAGCTAAGTCTTGGGTGCTAAATTTTGATTTATAGGATTATATACCTGTATGATTGTGCCATATACATGAGGCATCTAGGCAATAAAATAAGAAAATAAGTTATTTTTCTAATCCATTTAATCTACCATTAACACTATTAGCTCCATGTTCGTAGTCTATGTTCCTATGGCCATATACCCACCTGCAAAGTTTGGCCACACCTCTTCTAAATTTATGGTCTATAATTTTTAACTAGGATCTAATTAAATAGATAGCAGAGTAATCCTATTAATTATACCTTCAATTATTTAGCTTTCATCTTGTTCTTGCCCATTTCTTTGTGCTGGGCCCATCTATTTTGGGAAGTGAATCCCTCAGCATGTTATTCAAAGATCATTGCAGTCTTAATCCCCCAAATCCAAGTATATATCTGTTTTAACAGATGTGGGCTGCATCTCCCCATTTTAGAACCCACATGAAATATCCAGGTATAGATGCTATGGGATACAAACTACTCTCCCTTGTGAATACTATTATTTATTATGACCAGGTTATGTACACCCATGTTTCTCTACTACTTCATAGCATAATTCAGTTGCAGCTTGGTGCTGAAAACCTTTCCCACTTTGCTACAAATAACTTCTCTTTTGTTATTACTGTATTTTTCAGAGTATAAGACACACCGGACTATAAGACGCACCTACCTTTTTTGGTGAGGAAAAGAAAAAAAAGAAGCCTGCCTCTGCCTCTGAATAATTTTGCCTCATTGCAGCAAAGAGCAAACAGCCTGCTTTACTTTCATTTTCGTTTTCAGCATAGCTTGATTAGTACAAGGGGGAAAAAAATCTGCTCCAGCAATTTACCTCCTTGCAGCAAGCAGCAGAGCCCTGGCAAAACAGCTGAGAGCAAAACAGCAGAGAGTCCTGAGGCCGATCCAATCAACTTGTGCTAATCAGACTGTTCTGAAGCCGAAAGGAGCTGTTTTTTCTTGCTGTTTGCTGCAAGGAGGTAACTGCTGGGAGGCAGAGGCCAAAGAGTGGGGGCAAGTGGGTGGGGGCGGCTACATTCGGTGTATAAGACGCACCTAAATTTTCACCCCATTTTAGGATGGAAAAAGGTGGTCTTATACTCCAAAAAATACGGTATTTCTTTTTGTAATTATTTCATTATTTTGTGTGAAAACATATTCTCAGGTCTATGTACCAAGCATTCTTCTATCAGACGAAAGAAGAACCAGAGCCTTCCAAATGAGTGAAATTCAATTAATGGATTCACATATCATAGTGCTAATTCATAAGGTGCTCAGTCAGGGATTGTTAGCAAGTTTAAATTAGTTATTCATTTCAAAGAAACTTACCTGAACAGGATCCAAGATCTTGAGTGCTGCCTTGTTTTTTCTAGTGGCACTCCTTGAAAATTTGCTATATGTTCCTTTGCTAATTGTTTTAATTATCTGCCAAATATTTGAAAGATTGGGAAAGCTATCAAATACAATGCATCTGTTAAGGGCAGCATCTTAAACAATGAATCCTGAAAATAAAATAAAAATGTTAGTATTGAGATAACCATTAACAACAGCATAGCCTTTTAAAAGATTTTTACCCTGCCTTTTTTCATATGCAGTTCAAGGCATATGCAGTTCAACAATATTCCTTCTTCCTCCTTTTTTCCCTGCTGATTGGCCCAATGTCACCCAGCTGTTTTCATGCTTAAAGTGGGACTAAAACTCTTGTCCTAGGCCAGCAACTTAACCACTGCACCAAATTGGCTTTCATAGCTGCAAAGTTGGGTTCAGGATTTAGTGACCATGACCTCTGATCAACCCTCAGCAATCAGAAACCAGCTCAATCAAAGACTAAACAAAAATCTAGACACCTGGTTATAAAGACAGAAGCCCAGTCAGTCCTCGCTTAGTTTGACTATGATTTGCATAGCAGATCACTTGGCTTCTGAAGGTGCCATCTACTGTTGCTGGTGAAACACAATGAAATCTGTTCCCTAGACTAGTCAAGTCATTAACCCTGAAACCCACCAAGAGCCTTGGTGGCGCAGCAGACTAAAATGCTGCCTGCAATTACTGCAAGTTAAAAACTCACCAGGCTCAAGGTTGACTCAGCCTTCCATCCTTTCGAGGTAGGTAAAATGAGGACCCGGTTTGTGGGGGCAATAAGCTGACTTTGTATATAAAAAAAAGAACACCGCTTAGTGGGGGCCGAAAGTCCTACTAAGCAGGTATATACAAAAGTATGAAGGCTATTGCTTAACGCATTGTAAGCCGCCCTGAGTCTCTGGAGAAGGGTTGCATATACATCAAACCAATAAATAAATAAATAATCCCAAACTGTCCACACCATTAACTAATTTGAATTCTGCTTGATGGTCTCTCTTTCATTTCTTTAACTTCATTTTTCTAACTGATGTTGGAAGAAATATTCATCTGGTTCATTTCCAAGTGGGGAGAAAGACACTGGAAACACGGAGGCTGCTTGGTAGGATGGTTTAATGGTGAAACAGAACCACCAAGCACACGCTGAACACATGGAGTGGAGAGATATTTATACTTTCTCTTGGGCCTTGCTCTAGAACTTCCTGTTCCTGTGTAAGAAATGTATCTTATTGGCTGCTGTAGGGGTCATGTGCAAATCCTAGGAGTTCGTCTGAAATAAGCTTGGTTGAACTGTGCTGGGTGATGTAATGTAGGGGCTTGGTTGTGCCCTGTGGTGAGCTAGATAATGCTATTGTGTCCTGGAGGGTCATGTTTTAATCCCATCACCCTGGAGCTGAGGTCTTTTGTTTTATAGATAGGCTGGCATCAAAATATCTGCTGAGGGCAGGGAGCTGCTCTTTGTCTTTAAAAACCTGTTTCTCCTTTTCTCATCCAGGGAAATATAATATTCCGCCTTTTTAATATTTTGTTGAACATTCTTCGAAGAGGGGTGGGTGCTAACTTTCTTCCCTGGGATGCCCATCAATCATGAAATATGAATTGTACTATTCCTTATTAATTGCTTGTCATGACGTCTGATCCATAGCAACTGTATGTATAAGCACCTATTATTATGCATTGTACCTGGCAATAATCTATACCTCTTCAAAGGACATCACAATGACCTCTTTTATCCCGTCCACCTGTCATCTTTCTTTGTATTTCCCTCAACTTTGAAAACGTAAGTTGTTTCTTTTATCATCTTTTTGTATCGTGTGAATTATGTGAGCTTCTGCTTACTGACTCAGTGCCTATTCCATTTTTTAAACTTGTAAATGGCAAAAACATAATACCGTAATATATTTCTTAGTTTTCCCCAGATTCAACACCCTACAGATGTTCCCAACATCAGCCAAATCATCCTGGGTAATGATGAGAATACTGGGAATTAAAGCTTACACATCTGGAAGGCATCAACATTGGGGAAAGCTGATCCAGTCAATACTTTAATCCGCTATTTCAAAATTGTTTACAAGAATCAATGTCAAAAATTCTAACATCAAAAAAAGAATACAAATGGGTTTTTTTTTTCCTGATAACAATACAAGGAGAACAAAAATAATTGCAGTTGTAAAAACTTGGGCATACTTATAATTTTTTTAAAAAAGTTCATCTTTTTTTAATAGAAGTCCTAAAGCAATTATCAGTTTTGTCTCAAATAACTAAAATGTTGTTAATCACCAGGATAGTGTCAAAATGGCATTGTTCCATATAGTTTAGCAATCTTCAGTTCGGCTCAGCTCATTAAATGGTTTGTGACAAATTAGTTTGCCTTAACTTCAGATTGTTCCTAGGCTACCTGAAATATAATAATAATAATAATAATAATAATAATAATAATAATAATAATAATAATAATAATAATAATAATAATTTTATTTCTATACCGCCCTTCTCCCAAAGGACTCAGGGCGGTGTACAGCATATTTAAAAACACAGAACAAAACAATGATTAAAATTTAAAATCATTAAATAATTAGGCTCCAATTAAAATCCCAAAAATTTAAAATACCCCAATTTAAAATCGTTATGTTGATAGCCCAGCCTGGCAGAACAACAGGGTCTTCACTGTGCAGTGAAACACCCGGAGGTCGGAGATCTTGTGTATTTCCGGGGGCAGTTCATTCCACAGGGCTGGGGCTCCCACAGAGAAGGCCCTCCCCCTGGGTGTCACCAGCCGACATAACTTGGCCGATGGCACCCTGAGGAGAAGTCAGTCTCGAAGGTACCCGGGTCCTATGCCATAGAGCGCTTTAAAGGTAGTAACCAACACCTTGAATCGCACCCGGAAGACCACTGGGAGCCAGTGCAGCTCGCGCAGGAGGGGTGTCACGCGGGCACAACGAGTTGCACCCATAACCACCCGTGCGGCCGCATTCTGGACCAGTTGGAGCCTCCAAGTGCTCTTCAAGGGGAGCCCCATGTAGAGAGCATTACAATAGTCCAACCGGGAGGTGACAAGGGCGTGAGTGACCGTGCACAGGGCGTCCCGATCCAGAAAGGGCTGCAACTGGCGAATCAGGCGAACCTGATAAAAGGCCCCCCTGGCCACGGTCGTCATATGCTCTTCTAAAGACAGCCTTGCATCCAGGAGGACACCCAGATTGCGAGCCCTCTCCGTGAGGGGCAAAGATTCACCCCCAATAGTCAGCAATGGCACCTGCTGACTATATCAGGGCACTGGAAGCCACAGCCACTCGGTCTTGGAGGGGTTGAGTCTGAGCCTGTTCCTCCCCATCCAGGCCCGCACGGCCTCCAGGCAGCGGGACATCACATCAAGGGCACCGTTGGGGTGGTCTGGGGTGGAGATGTACAGCTGAGTATCATCAGCATACAGATGACACTTCACCCCAAAACCACGGATGATCTTACCCAGCGGCTTCACATAAATGTTGAACAGGAGGGGCGAGAGGACCGACCCTTGCGGCACTCCCCATGCGAGATGCCTCGAGGTTGACCTCTGTCCCCCTGCCAACACAAACTGCGAGTGGTCAGAGAGGAAGGAGGAGAACCACCGCAGAACGGTGCCCCCTATTCCTAACCCCCTCAACCGCTGCAGCATGATACCATGGTCGATGGTATCAAAAGCCGCTGAGAGGTCTAATAGGACTAGGACAGAGGAGCAACCCCTGTCCCGAGCCCTCCAGAGATCATCCACTAACGCGACCAATGCCGTTTCTGTGCTGTACCCCTGTCTGAAGCCCGATTGGTACGGGTCTAGATAGATAGCTTCATCCAGGTGCCAGGGAAGCTGTCGTGCCACCATGCTCTCAACAACCTTCGCCACAAAACGGAGGTTGGAGAATGGACGATAGTTGGCTAATTCAGCCGGGTCCAGGGAAGGCTTCTTGAGGAGGGGCCTCACCACCGCCTTATACTACGTTAAGTACATGACTATAATAAGAACATGCAAATCATGTGAAATGTTCTAAAAAGAGGGCTAAGGATGTCAAAGAATTCGTTCAGGGAAGTGAATAACTTGGTAAGAACAGAACTTTCCATCCTTTCTCCATCAGCTCACTTTACTTTCATGATACCACCGATGAAAGAGAAGGGGAGAAAAAAACTTCACTCCCATTTGGCATTATTTTTTTAATTAAACAAGCCCAGAATCCAGATGTGTTTTTAGTAGTAGAGGAGGTGGCGCAAACTTGGCTAGAAAACTGCAGAAAATTAACTTTATGAGGCTAAGAGTTTGGATATAAATAGAATATGCAAAATATAAAATAGATTATATATGCACTTAAGGATTGAATATTTATACGCAAGTGGAAGACATCTGCAATTCCTGAATGAATACAGTTCCTTTTCATCTTAATGGTACACAACTAAAAAAAAATAGACATAAAGGATCATTTTTAACTGCATGCCAGATCAGTGTTTGTAAAGAGCAAACTGAATTCCAACATTTTAGCACATTTTTTATTTATTATTTATTACAAGCAAATATTAACATCATCATCATTGTCATCAGCCATTCAGTTTTTGTTTTTTAAAAAATTTGATTTATATGCTGCCCTTCTCCAGAGACTTAGGGCGGCTTACAATGCGTTAAGCAATAGCCTTCATACTTTTGTATATTTATACAAAGTCAGCTTATTGCCCCCACAAACTGGGTCCTAAATTTACCTACCTTAGAAAGGATGGAAGGCTGAGTCAACCATGAGCCTGGTGAGATTCGAACTTACTGTAATTGCAGACAGCTAGTGTTAATCACAATGCTATCAGTCTGCTGAGTCACCAGTCTCCAACCTTCGGCCACTCTATGAATCAGCACTCTTCATGCCCCACTGTCAAGCACTACCGCCTTCAAATCTGCTATAGTCCTCCCGGTGTCATCTTTTATAGCATCCAGCCAGCAGATACTAGAGTGGCCCCCTTCTCCTTTTTCTGTTGATCATTCCCAGTATGATTGACATTTTGAGTGAGTCAACTCGCATGACATGGCCCAAGTATGATAGCTTTTGTTTGGCAATCTTGGCTTCAAATGATATTTTTTGTCAGAGTTTCTTGCAAAATTCAAATCCAGAAGCATACACAGATGAACTGATGCAGCTGGATTCATTAACTTCTTTATATTCACAATAATACACGAAGTAAGTTTACAATACCAACAACAGATTCACAGTTTCATTTCAGCTCAGATCAGCAGACGATTTCACACACTAGTTTCTGTTTCTCTTTCTCCGCACAGACTCAGAAGCTGTAGACTAAGACACACCCTGTCTCCAGTCTGTCCCAGCTCCCAATTGGCTGACTTAGTTGCTATGCCTATTCATTGGCTGACCTTGTTACCATGTCTTCCCAGTCATGAATATTCTGACATTTTTGGTGAGGTTCAGTCTAGAATTTTAATTTTCTACTCTATTTATTTCTATTTCTATATTTCTATATTTATTTCTGTTTAATATTTGCAATCTCATTAAAAATCAATTTTGGTCTAATATTTCTTCAAATGCATTTGTTTGAACTGATGCCAACAAAACATTACTGACAAAAGAAACTGGGTCACCTATAACTCAAGAACTAAATGCTTTATAAATTAATGAATTGAAGGTAAAAAATAAGATAGCATAATTCAGAAAGTGTGGTCCCTCAGATAAAGCCCCTAAATTAAATAATTTTACATAGCAAAACAATTTGCATGACATAATGAATGGCTTACATATCATACATAGCAGTGGTGGGTTTCAAAATTTTTTACTACCGGTTTTATGGGTGTGGCTTGGTGGGCATGGCGGGGAAGGATACTGTAAAATCCCCATTTCCTCCCGATCAGTTGGGGCTTGGGAAGCAGAGAATAGTTGGGGGGGGCGGGGCCAGCCAGAATTTTTACTACTGGGTCTCCAAAATTTCTGCTACCAGTTCTCAAGAACTGGTCAGAACCTGCTGAAACCCACCTCTGATACATAATAGTTAACCATTACAATAAATCACAGTTGATTGGATTCAGATGACATGATAATAGTAAACTATAGTTTCCAGACCAGAACTAGGCAAATCACATCTTCGTGTAACATGTGTGACTATGGCTTTTTAATCTTACAGAAGTCATTTCAGATTAGAACAACTTCATTAGAGGCCATCAAAGGCACAATATATTTACTAGAGTGCTTCAGATAATCTTGACACAACCAATGATTTTAAATAACTATCATTAATATAACAAGGAAAGTTGAGATAATGGTAACTGTCAGATATACACTTTTCTTTTAACTATACTGAGGCATTTTAATGGCAAAATGCACATCAAATAAAATTGAAAACTAATTTTGGGTAAATAGTGTCAGACAATCCCATTCAATTGATGACCGTTAATTCCATGGATTACAAAATACAATAGATGATGATTTGAAGAAATTAAGACTACTGAGACATGAATGACAGATTCCAAACACAAGTCAATCACTGGGCAGTGATATAGATCCAGTTCAAACGTATTGCAAACTATATAAAAGAAACCGAAGAGAAGTGATTAAATTATAAGATTTTTATCATTGATCTATTAAAATCAGTTTTTTTAAAGTTACAGCCTATTCAGAATTTTAAAATCTACCTTAAAAAGATGCTTTACTCAACCAATCCTTTAAAATCTTGCATCTATCTTAAATTCAATACAAGATTTGTTGTTGATTTTAAACATTTGCTTTATATCTCTTTCTGTCACAATGTCTCCAAATTAGTTCTGGGTTAAGTATACTCAATTTGAAATTATGTCCTATTTACTACATGATTGCAAGTTATGGTTACACATCATTCACTTTATTGGGGAACAGGTATCAGTCAAGCAAGATTTTCTGAACAAATCTGCAGCAGATGCAGATGGCTGTGTAGATTTCTTTCCCAGAAGGCCTAATTGGAAAAATAGCATTCATCATCTTTGCCTCTTGCCACTCACCTGTCCATAATCCTGCATGAAAATCTGTGAATTCAAAAAGTTTTGTTCAGTCAGCAACAGGTTACTGTTGCCGTTCTTGCACATTTCCACTCTTCCACATTGGCTTTCTTAACACACATTATTATATCCAGTTTCTTCCGCTGGCCCTGCGTGACATCCTAAGACCTGCTCTATTTTAACACACCTGCCCCTTTATTGCTCTACACCAGGGATGATGAACCTGTTTGGCACCGAATGCTGCCCAGGGTGCATGTGCGTGCACAAAAGTGAGCTTCCGCTTTCCAGTGCGCACATGTGCACCGGCCAGCTACTTTTCTGGGTTTCTGGCATGCATGCGTGCCCAACAATCAGCTGGCGATGCACATGCTCATGCAGGAAAATGGAAGACCAGCTCCTCCAGTTTCCGGCAGTGCCACAAGCAAAAATGCCAGCTGATTGTCACATGTACATGTATGCCAGAAACCAAGAAGAGGAATGGGCGATGCCGCACGTGCCAGGCAACATGGCTCCACATGTCACTTTGGGCACATGTGCCATAGGTTTGCCATCACGGCTCTACACGCTCCAACCCTACGCTTATTTCATATGTGGGAATTGGGAGGAAGGTTTACCTCACAAGAACTATGTGCCGTTTCTCCATCGCCATCTTGCTGGGCAGATGGAACAGGATAAAGTCTGGCAACCTAAGTCCGTTCCTCTGCACGTGGTCTTGGGCCACTAGAGACTGCTTAGCTGACACGTGTTTCAGAATCAGTCAGTCCCTAATGACCTTGTGATCGGCAGGTGTCGCCTGGGAATGTTCATACAGATAAGCCAAGTAAAATTCTGGTTCCCCTGGTGGCTGTTTCACTCGCGGTCAATGGGAAAAAAAAAAAAAGGCTTGGAGCCTATTTCCAGATGCTCCCTTATAGACTTCCAGGCATCTCAGACAACAGCTTTCCTCCTCGCTCCCAGTCTTGTTACTCAAGCATGTAACGGCGCAATGGATGTGCACCTCGCACATTTGGGGGAAATGGAGTAGCCCTTTAAAGTTGGCCCTTAAGGTAGCCACACCCAGTGTGAAGATTGAAGTTGCCCAATATCCAATGGAGCATTCACATTTCCATGGCATAGAGATAGCTTTCGGTCCCTGTTATATCTGCCCAGCATTCAGTGCCATACAGTGTAACGGGGTTGATGGTTGTCTTGTAAATCTTAGATTTAAGACAGGTTGGCATTCGTCTATCACATAACATACCAGTGAGTTCTCGCCAATGCATTCAGGCCAGGCTGCATTCACCCTTGCTCACACTTCGTCGTTGATACTGCCATTGCCTTGGAGATGGGATCCCAGATACTGAAAAATGTCCACCCTCTTTAAGTTTTCTCCATTGATTTGAAGCATTCCAGGGGTGGTAACAGACTCTAAGTACTCAGTTTTCTTGATGTTGAGGCAGACTCCAAAATGGTCAATTTGCATGCCATGTTTGGACTTGCTGCTGTAGTTTGCCTCTGGTGGTAGAAGCGAGCATAACATCATCAGCATAGAGCATAGTCCAGGGTGCTTTCTGCTGCAGGTCATGTGTGATGGTATCCATGACCAATATAAACAGAAGCAGAGACAGTGTAGAGCCTTGGTGAATCCTAACCATCACCGGAAATCTGTTGGAGAGACCAGCTGGGCATCGCACTTGACTGCTGGTATTCTTTTTTTTTTTTTTTTATTGAAAAAGTTTTCAAATACAAGTTTTCCCCCTTTCCCCCCCCTCTTCCCTAACCCGCCCTTTCCACCCAACCCCCCCTGTGACTTCTTCACAACAATAGGCTATTTCATAACTAGTTACATACATAATATATTTCCTTTCCCTTAGTCCCTTCTCGGAATACTGACCCTTAGCATATTAATCTTATAACTCCCATTTTTACGATAGTCTGCCCTTTTTCTCCTCCCCTAAACTTATAGTGTATTATTACAATTTAACATTTAATCTTTTATATATATTAATATAACATTTTAAAGCGACCTTCTCCCTACATCCAAATTTAACATTTATTCAATTCTGTCCAATTCCTCCACTCCTCTAAATATATGACTTAAAATCATACAATACAATTCTAAATATAATCCACTGCCCACTTTACTAAGATATACACATATCTATATATGCATCCCATTTTATATATAAAAAAAAAGACAATAACTTTAAATTTATAATCCATATAATATCTTCTTTGGTGTCTTTCCACTGGATTGTTAAATCCTCCACTCCCCTAAATATATGACTTAAAGATCCTTTTTCTTAAACTAATCAATCAGTAAACTAACCTATTTCAACCCTTCAGTTCCTACAAAATAATGCAATACAATTCTAAATATAATCCACTGCCCACATTACTAAGATATACACATATCTATATATGCATTCCATTTTGTAAAAAGAAAAAAGACAATAACTTTAAATTTATAATCCATATAATATCTTCTTTGATGTCTTTCCACTGGATTGTTAAATCCATCACCCATAATAGGGTAAAATAACATGCTGGTGCAACAGTTTGTTCAAAATCTTCAATCGTCTTCTGCCCCCATCAGTAGTAGATATCCTCGCATCTGTATAAAAGTAAAAACAACCACCCGAGTGACATTATAATTATAATTATATCCATATGGTTATAGTTGTGGTATTCATCAGGATTGTTAATTCCCATCATCCTACTGAGTAACATCCAGATCTTCTGCATGCCCCGGCGTAACTCTCCTGCCTTATAACTCAAAATAATTATAATATATTTACCAAAAAAAAAAAAAATTCCAGAATAGATGATTCAAATCCAACAAAGTGAGGCTCTTTTCACATCCCAAAATCATGGCATTGCAGAGATCTGCCACAATCCTCAGGATAGTATCAAACAATTGTTCGCCTCCACTATCTTTTCAAATATTCATTCGTTTTTTAAAGTCCCTGGCTTCACTGTTGCATAGTTTAGAAATTGCTGTTTCTATGAGATCTATTTCTTTTCTTTTTCTTTTGCGGGTTGAATTTCCATCCTCGTTTCTTGCCTACCAATTGTGTGTCTGCTGGTTGATTTTCATTCTGCTTTATGGGTTGTTCTTGTTGGGTTAGTTTTATCATCTCATCTTTCTTCTCCGTCACTTGTATGTCAACTGATTGATTTGCGCACTTGTCTGTGACTTGATGGTTCATCAGCTTGGTATCGGATGACACTACTCTCTTGTTTATAGACAGACCAGCTGGGGTATCCAGGAGATCCAAAGACAATTTATCTGCCACAGTCTCTGTAATTTGATATTTTCCTTTTGTTTCCAACTCCTTTTGCTTATCCTGTATTATGCCTAAAGGTGTTAAATTCATTTTTAAAATTTTTTGATAAAAATCTTCCGCTTTTTCAACAGTGTGCAATTGATATCTTACTCCTTGATATCTCAATATTAAACCAACTGGGGTGTCCCATCTGAATAGGATATTTCTTTTTTTTAATTCAGTCACTAGAAAGCCAAATTTCTTCCTCTCCATTAACATCTTGGGCGGGAGCTCCTTAAAAATCCAAATCTTTCTTCCATGAAATTGCAAAGTGGAATTAAAAGAGTTCTGCACAATATTATTCCTAATTTCTTTATCTGTAAAATAGATCACCACGTCTCTAGGCAATTGCCTTTGCTTTGCCAACCAGGAATTTATTCTGTAAATTCTATCAATCCTGCAATACACTTCATCAGGTTGAACCTTTAAAATCCCAGCCAGAATTTCAGAAGATATTTTCCTTAGATCATCTCTATTATTTTCCTGCAAACCTCTCAGTCTAATTGCATATTCTGTAAAATTATATTGAATCATTAAAACTTCTCTTTCAATCCTCTGTTGTACATTTTCTTCATTACCAATCTTTTGGTCAGTCTCCATTTTAGATTTGTCTTCTGAGCTATTATCCTGAGTGTTTATCAAATCCTTTTTAATTTTTTGAGTCATGTCATCCAAATTCTCCTCAATTTCCTTCATTTTAGACTCTAATAATTTAGTCTTTGCATCCACCCGAATCAGAAAGTCTGATAAACCATTAGCAGATTTTAAAATCTTTTGATTCAAAAAGTCAAACTTTGATTTCACCAATTCACCAATTTCTTTAATTTCCTGCTTAAATTTTTCAAGTTGCTGGTTCACAATCTCATCCCTTCTTACAATCTCTTCAAGGAGAAATTCTAATATATTAAAATCAGGTTTCTGACACTGGAGAGTTAGAATTTGTTGGTGCAGTTTCTTAAGGGGGGAAGTTCCCCCCCCCCGTTTGTCCAGCTGTGTAAGTCCCGATGCCATTTCCCACACAGGCAAGATTTAGCAAAAAAGAGAGAAGAAATAGAAAACGAAAGGACTTTCCCTTAAAAAAAAAAAAAAAAACTTCTTTTCAATCAACAGCACAGGAGCGAGGTTTTATCTACAAATGTAGCCAGTGATATTTATTCCGCTACATTGTAGTAATAAGAAACGGAAGGACTTTCCCTTTCAGCCCTTCTCCAGCCACGGCAGACGCCATTTTAAAAGGCTCTTTTTCCCTCTTTCCTCTCCTCTTTTCTCTTAAATAGTTTTTTGAAGGGTAAAATACTTGCGATTCAGTATTAAGGGTCCAGCTCGTCTTTTCTGTGATTATTCTGTTAAATTCGCAGGCTTGCTCTTGACGCCTGGCTCTGCATAGGCAGAGGTCTCCCAAAGCCCGGAGCAGCGGCAGGGGATATGGGGCTTCTCATCCGCTCCGCCCCAAAAGTAAAAAAAAAAACTTTTGGGACTCTGCAGAGAGTTCTACCCACCCCTGCTGGCTCTATCTCCGTTTCCTCTTGGAAACGGAGTTTTTTCGAGCCGCCATTCCGCTATAAAGGCGGCTCTGACAGGCAATGAAAGCTGACGATCCCAAAGGAACGTCTGGCGGCAGCCAGCACCAAAACGGAAGTCTCGCTGGTGTTCTTATATAACATTTTGACCCAGTTAATGAGTGGTTCTGGTGTCCATGATTCCAGAGGGCATACCAGATCAGTTGATGTGGGACATGATCAAATGCCTTCCCCAGGTCTAGGAATGCCATATGTAGTGGTTGTCTCTTCTCACAGTGTTTCTCTATGAGCTGGCAGGCTGCAAAGATGGCATCAATTTTTCCACAGCCTTTGATGAAGCCGCATTGGTTGATGGTGGGTTGGGTGATTCTGAGAATGCATTAATCAAGGATTCTCTCAAAGATCTTCATAGTGTGAGACAGAAGGTGGATTGGGCGATAGTTGGCACAGTCAGCTGGGTTACCCTTGTTCTTGAAAATGGGAAATGTTATGCTTGTTGACCAATCAGTTGATATATGGCCAGTGTTCATTACAGCATTGAAGAACTCGGTCAGCCAAGGTATCCCTGTATTGCGTACTTCCTTTAGTTTCCAGAAGTCTGTGGGCAAATTGACAGGTGCCTTCAAGTTCTTCATTCTGTCCACAGCATTGTTGACTTCTTCCTCAGTTATGAGTGGATTGGGTCCATGGGTTGGTGTACCTTCTAGAATTGGTAGATGTGGGAATTCAATGTTGGAGATCTCATGAAATGATCTTGCCATCATTGCAAGATTGCCTGTTTATCTTGGAGTCGTTTGCCATCCTTGTCTTGCTTGATGTAATGCTTGATGTCTTATGTAGCCTTCTTGTGTGCTTTGGCCAATTGGTAAATGTCTTTCTCCCCTTGCTTTTAGACCAGGGGTGGGCAATTGTGGTTCTTTTACAACCTGGGGACTTCAACTCCCAGAATTGGCTTCAACTCCCAGCTTGGCTGTCTCAGGAATTCTGGGAGTTGAAGTCCACAGGTTGTAAAAGAGCCACAATTGCCCATCCCTGCTCTAGGCGATCATATAGGTCCTTGATGGCAAACCTATGGCACACATGCCACAGGTGGCACACTGAGCCATATCTGTGGGCACACGAACATTGCCCTGTGGGCACATGAGCAGCTTCAGCGCACATGCACGTGCTGGTCAGCTAATTTTCTGGCTTTCTGGGCCCACTGGAAGTTGGGAAACAGGCTGTTTCCAGCCTCTGGAGGGCCTCCGGGTGGCTGGGGAAAGCTGTTTTCATCCTCCCCAGGCTCCAAAAAAACCTTTGGAGCCTGGGAAGGGCAAAAACAGGCCTATTGGGCCCACCGTGCCATCACATGCCAAAAGCGGAGGGAGAGCGGAGAGTGGGGCGCATTGAATTATAGGTGAGGGCATGCGTGCGCATGACCCCCTCACAGTCCCCCCGCTTTTGGCACGTGATGGCAAAAAGATTAGCCATCACTGATATAGGTCTTAGTAGTGTTCTGCCCTGGCTTCAGCAATTGCTCTCTTGGCTGCTCTTTTGGCGGTTACATAGTTCTGTCAATTCTCTTCAGACTTATCTGCCTGCCATTTCTTGAAATTTTGCTTCTTTTCCTGCGCTTTCTCCTGCAATTGTTCAGTCCACAGTCATGCTTTCTTTGTCAATACAACAGTGACCTGATTTTGCAACACTGAGGATTTCTCTGACAGAGTCACAGAGTGCTGACCAGGCGATGTTACTTGTAGCAGCAGTGATAAGTGGGAATATGATTTTTTCTGGGCACTGCTTCTTTGTAGTTCTGCAACTTCCACCATTTGATCCTCTCGGTGCCTATGATGCTGTTCATTCTCTCATGGCCTTTTATTTTTAGATCTGTAACAAGTAATTTGCATTATGGGGCAAGAACATCAGAAGGGATAACGTTGGTGTTGCATACCATGGGAAGGTCACATCTTTTCAAAAGAATAAAATCGATCTGACTGCTATTTATGCCACTGGAGATGGTCTGGACATTTCTTGAAAAATGTGTTGCGGATCACGAGATCATTTGATTCTGCAAAGTCCAAGATTCAAAATCCATCTTCATTGTGGTTTCCATAACCTTTTTTCCCATGGCATTGGTAGCCATCCCGATTGCTTCCCATTGCATTCCCATGACCATTCAAGTCCCTGCAAAGGAGCAGCAGGTGGTCTTCAGGGCAGGCACAGATTTTAGTCTGTGGTTCATTCCAGACCTGATCCTTGGCGTCTTCATCAAGTCCTGTTTGTGGGGCATAAGCAGAAAACGCCTGGAATCGATGGGTGTATGTGTTGATGGTGACAGACATGAGGTGGCCTGAGTGTCTCTGGACCTCATGCACGTGGCTGCGTAGATCTTTACTCACGACAACAGCAACATCATAGTTCAGTGATCGCTAACCTTTTTGTCGTCGCATGCTGAAAGCGCATGTACATGTGCCTGCACCCATAATGCAATGCATGTGCAACGCTCCCCCTGTCCCTGGGGCTGTGGGGGGGGGACATGGGCCATTTTTGCTCCCAGGAGCTGCAGTGAGGCCTGCTAGTCCCAAAACGGGCCACTGGGAAGGCACCATGCCCCCCCATACTCCGCCCTACCCCATGCATATGCACATGCCCCCACCCCCGTGCACATGTGCCATAGGTTCGCTATCATGGCCACAGTTGTTGGAAGAGCCTTGGTAAACCAGCTTATAACCTTCTCCAATGTCTCTAGATTTCTGTCCCTTCTATCTGGCCTCCTGAAGGCATGCTATGTCAATATGGCAGTGTGTCAGGATTTTGGCAAACTTGTGACTGCATCCAGTCAGTGTTCCTATGTTGAGAGTGGCAATATGCAGTGGTTTTGTCTTCTTTTGAGCTAGCTCCTTTAACCGGTCCCACTCCTGGACCAGTAGCCCTTATACATTTTTCACCTTGGTTGGGTGGGACCAGCATGCATCACCTACATGGGATATGTTTTGATCCATTTGTTGTGACAAAATTTCCAACCAATCTGTCACACGGGCCTGGCATTGGGGTCCATGATCTGTTTAGGTGGGCTGTATTCAGCAGCACCATGAGGAGAAATGGACCATCACCATCACAATCCTTGCACAATCCTTGTAATAAGTGTAATAAATTGAGGCAAGCGGTTAATTAATTTCTTCACTTTATACTAGGCTGTATGGTTAAAACTGTTAACTAATCTGTTTGCCCAAGATGACTCACTTATTGGAATAGCAGTCCCATCCTGTTTTCCAGTTGTGAAATTTTTATCCTTTAATGTCTCAATCTTCTACTGAACTCACGTCTCTCAAAAATTGTTTTCTTTGCAAAAACACTATCTCCATTAGTTTCTTACACTATGCTATGATACACTACACTATGCTCTTCTATTGTTTTGACTCCGACCCCTGAGGCCGACTTATCGGAGGGAGAAGGCTCTGAACATGAAGGAGAGGAGTTAGCCAGGCCTCCCTCTCCAGGACCCTCCTCTCTGGCAATGTCTCAGGTGTCTCCCGAAGGAGAAGAGATTGGCCAGGAGTCAGGTATCTCCTTGCAGTTGGACAGTGATGGAGATAAGTCTTGGCTGGATCCACGCCAGCGTCGGAGAGACAAGCGCACGCAGCAGAAAAGGAGGCGTGCCAGAGATTAAGCTGAGTCACTGGACCACACCCCACAGGGGATAAAAGGGGGTGAGGTGACCACTCAGACTCTGTGACGGACAAAACTAACTACTAGCGAGTCACATTGTATCTTTGAAACAACGTTATCTGCCTTGGATTTAATACGGACTGGTCTTGACAATTCTTGAACTGTGTGTATCTTGTTTGGGTTTATCTGTCGGAGAAACAACCCCTCCCTCTATGAGTAAAGTTCTTGGCAAGCAGCTACTGGGTTGCTGCCAATCTCTTATCGAAAGAATTTGTTGTCTGCCAGTTTTATTTAACCCCTGGCTATCTGTTTGTGTGCGTGTGTGAGATGGGGACAGAACAGCTATATGCTATGCTGCGCTACACTACGCTATGCTATGCTATAGTATGCTACGTTAAGCTATGCAATGTTATATTCTACACAATGCTATATGCTGTGCTATGCTAAGCTATGCCATGCTATATGCTGTGCTACATTATTATTACACTTCCTATCCTGCCTCCTGCCATGCTTTGGGGGAGACCAGCTGTGCACTGTGTGTTGGCTCTGGTAGCGGATGGAGAAATGCCACTCCCTCCCCCACTTCCTGCAGGGCCCACTGGCAAAGCATCTCTCTCATGCACCCACATCAGGTGCAGTTGGGTGCACAAGGGGAACATGCTCCACGCATAGGCCAAGAGCAAGATCCACGAAGGGGCTGAGGAGAAGGTGACCAGCGGTGACCTGCTCTCCAACTGCAAGCCACAAAGGGCAACGAGTGCACAGTAGCCGATGGATTTGCGGCTTTAGCTGCCCCGTCCCCTGCCTCACCTCACCATATCCTGAGGGATGAGCCTTCCGCTCACCTCTCCACTCCACCCACCGGAGATTCCTGGATTCCCTCACCAGCTTTGCTTACACCCACAGGCAGCACCCCGCAATCAATATCAAGCAGGCCAGGGCTCCTGGCCATGCCCAGTAGGTTGCACCCTCCCCTGGGCATGCCCCTTCCCTGGCCATGCCCCCTGGCCTATGGAAGACAGCCAAACTGCTGATCTGGCTCTCAATAAAATTGAGTTTGACACCCCTGCTAAATGCTGTGCTACCCCATGCAATGCCATGCTATATGCTGTGATATACCACGCTACACTATGCCATGCTATATGCTGTGCTACCCGACCCTAGAATGCTATATGCTGTGCTATGATATGATATGATACATGCTATGCTACACAATGCTATGCTATATGCTATGCTACACTACTCTACGCTATGCAATGTGATGTGCTGTGCTGTGCAATATGCTATGCTATGCTATGCAATGCTATATGCTCTGCTCTGCTCTGCTACATTGTGCCATGCTATATGTTATGTTACGCTATGCTGTGGAATGCTGTGCTATGCTACGCTATGCCATGCTATGTGCTGTGTTACGCTATGCCATGTTATATATGCTATGCTACGCTATGCTATGATACATTATGAATTGCCATGGTATATGCTGTGCTATGCTACGCTATGCAATGCTGTAAATGTGGTATGCAATACTACACTATGCTATGGAATACATTGTGTGATATAGGAAAGGCCTGCGAAGTTCTTAATTTCACAGTAATATTTGAATTTTTGCTTGCCATGCACCCAGGTTTTGATCACAATACTATGTGGATGCTGTGACATTGGTAATTGCAAGGAGTGGTTGTAACTCACTTTTTTTTTAGTATCATTGTACCTTCAAATGATGGCTAAATGAATGGTTGTAAGTTGAAGACTACCTGTAAGTAAAACATTGCTTATTCATGAAGGTGGGAAGGTCACTTTGCTGCTTTACTAAAATAGTATCATTTTTAGTGAACAACCTGATCTCCAGATCTAGCTCCTAAATTGTTGCAGGAGGTGAGGATTCCAGATATAGACCTTTTAACAGATCAGCCTGATGCAGGCTATAATCATTTTGCATGTGCTCAAAATCTGGTCTGTTTAGTCCCATTTTGATATTAACCTATTGTTATTTTTTTAAAAAATACCAGTAGAAGGTGGCTTAAAATTGCTTTCTCATATGTTCCTTTCTTCCTGTTTTCTGGCAATTAGTAGCTGCCTTCAACAGCAATACGTAAAAACTGACTGTTGCACAATGCCTCTGGTTGTAATGAAGAGGCAGCTGTTTCTTTCTATGCAGTGTTCTTGAAAAATATAATATAATGGCTGTGTCAGTCACTCCTAAAATCACGAAGAGCCTTGTTTTCAGTGTGTTTCTATTGTGCATAAAGTCTATTAATAAATAGTGTGAGGGGGAAATCAAAGCACTTCTTAAACATATTTATAGAATATAAACTTCTCATTAATCTGTGAAATGAAATCAAGATGAGTTCAGTTAATTTTTAAAAATTTAATCATTAGATAGATTTATTTTTATCCATGAGCTTCAAGTAGCATGCATGGCACCTTTTCAATTTTTTTAACTGTATCAATTAGTTGATGAGAAGAACACTGAGAAGTTTATGGCAAAATGTGTTTGGTCTAAATCACCCAATGAGTTTTCAACCTGAGTTTCTTTGACCCTATGCCTTAACCATTACATCACTGGCATCTATGCTTGTTGAACATCCTACAGCAGTGATTCCTTAATGGTGGATTAAAATTAATAGTTGTTTGGATACTCAGCCCTGAATATTTATCTTGGTTATCCACTATTTTTTGTCTTGCCTTTTGGTGCTTTGGAAAATAGTTTGACCCCTTCCTCTTTGTAGGAGCCCCTCAAATATCAAAACACTGCTATCACAACTCCCCTACTCCATCTTTTCATTAGACTAGACATACCCAATTCCTGTAACTTTTCTTTGTATATTTAGCCTTCAACTCCCTAATCATTCTTGATGCTGTTCTTTGCACTCTTTCCAGAATGTTTCATAATAATCACATTAACTGTTATCAGCCATCTGTAATTTAATTATATTAATAGTGATATAGAATAATATTAATGGAGTTTTCCCCCCAAAATATCAAGAAGATGATTGTGGCAGTGCAATCAAAGCCCCTCTGCCTTTTTGTATGTTTATGTCAATGTCACACATATTTACAAAAGGACACACAGGGTGGTAAAAAGGCTTGATTTAAATCAACTCGATTTAAATCATAATTTTTAAAGAGCAACTGTCATCTCTGTCCTGTAGCGGCTTCTCCTCTGACCTGCTGTTGACTCACCAACAGTCCCAATATTGCAGAATATACAGCCTCACATGACATAACTAAGCTCCATTTCATGCTGAATAAACCATGTATCTTAAACAGAAAACTATCTTTAGATAGATTTTTACTCCCATAGCATTTTATTAAAATAAATTTGATAAAAATAAAAAAAATCCGATTTAAATTTTAAAAATCAGATTTTTTTTATTTAAAAAAAATCATCGATTTTTATCCATCCTGGAGACACACCTTCCTTTCACAGCTTCAATCACCCATTTTGATTGTTTGGAACCCATCCTCCTTCCAGTAGAGGCATACAGCTCGGTTTATGACTCATTTTTCAAAAACTGACGAAATTGAATTGCATTTGAAGAAACCAATGTTACCCATCGGCATGATTGAAAAGGATTAATGACAATAAATTAAATTGAATTTTCCACATACAAATCTATCCTCAACCAAAGCTATTCAAGTTAATATTTATTTCTGCTGATTGGTTCATGTCCCTCAAGGCCAATGGAGTCCCTAGGCTTTGTCACATGAGGATAAATGACACTGCTCTTAAACAATTGGTACTCCCGTAGCCATTTAAAAACCTATTATTTTGTTAATCCACATGGGATTTCTGCACGTGTGGCAGATCATGATTGTTAAGGGAAACAGGTTGTCCATAAATCTCCTAGGTATTCAAAGATAAGCACTTACATTACGTTCTCTGCTTCTCCCAATGACTGGAGAAAGCATATAATATGGGCAATATACAATAAGACAGTAATATCAAACTCAACATTTCTCGCCTAGAGATAAATAGAACTACGATTATATTTCTAAAAACAATATGCAGAATTTCAAATTGATAATTTATAGCATGGAAACTTAAAAGGTTGATGAGTGGAAAATATGTAATAAATACTAATTTGTAATAGACTACTTTGGAAGAGTCGTTTATTTAATATTTTTTAAAATGCAGCTTTCTTGTTCCATGCAGCCTTAAAATCAACTGTAAAAATTCAGTGCATTGAAATAGGTAAGTAGAAGTTTTCAAGCGCATGTGGCTAATTAGAACTATAACAAGCAGAAATTTGCTGTTTGAAATACACAAACAACTCTGGTGATGCTTAAAATGAGAAATAATGATTAGGACTATCCTTTTCATTGGTATTCCAGGAGTCTAGTGTTTCTGGTATGTCTGCTTATTTCTTGCTTCACTGATTTACAAATGGTAGAGGTAACAGGGATCATCATAGTGTTAGATTGAAAGAAGGGCCCTAATTTCTTCACAGCTAGCAGGCAAAGGGCTAAAGAGCACTGCTATCTAAAACCGCAGAGTGAGAGTTGAAAACGCATATGATGGGTGATAATGGGAAAGCTGGAAGGTTAGAGAAAAGCAGCACATTATTGGTGTTTAAATGTTTTGCATCATTCTTGGAAGAGTGAACACTTTATCTTTGGCAGCTGGAAAAAATAATCACAAAAGAAGCCTGATTCATGACCAAGATTACAGTTATCAAAGTGATCTTACCAATTGGGAGGAAAAATAAACTATACATGCAGAACAACCCATGTATTCAGCTGCTTAGAATAAACACTTAGAGTAGTATTTGTTGCAACAGTGATATGGATTAGCCATCTTCTGCTAGTTCATTTTAAAACTGCAACCTGCTTTGGACAAAATTCAATTGTTTCCTTCAGCCATCACACCAAGAATATTTTGATGTAGTCCAGAAAGAAGCAACCTTTAGATAGCTTCTTGCTGCTTATTTTTTTGGAGTTGGTGGATGAGGGGAATTATCTATTGTCCTCCCTCGAACTAGTATTTTTCAGAAATATTGACAGTGCACACAGATTTAACATTTACAGGTTACTGACACAGCATTTCTAGATTGTACCAGATTGGGGAAGGCTAGACTAATCAATATTATTTACAGTGATATCATTTCCCATTTTGGCCAAGATAATTATAAACAAAAGATTCACCTTGACTTTCGGAGAATATAACGAAAAAGTTCAAATGAAAAAGTTTTAAAGAAAATATATAGATGCCAAAGAAACAGGAAAATATTCGATCTTGTTGAATTTTACTGGAGTATGAAAAATAGGAAAATAAAATAAATAAATCTGTCCATCATTCATCATTGATAAAGGATAGAAAAGCTCAAGAGAAAGTACAAATGGTCCACAAGAATTACTTGCCGTTTCTTTTCTGATGTGACTGAGTCATACTATTAAATATATCTATGTAAAAGAAATGTCAAAATAACAATCTAAAGATTGTGTGTTATAGGACTGGGAAGAACAAGCACTATATTGCATTTAAAAATGGATTTGATTTACTGTATTTTTCAAAGTATAAGATGCACCGGAGTATAAGATGCACCTTAGATTTTGAGGAGGAAAATAGGAAAAAAAAAAATTCTGCCTACCAGGTATTCATCTGGCTAGTGTCCTTAATCTGATCAGCTTCAGCACATTAGTTCACTGGTTTTGAGGGTACGCACACGCTTTTTACCCACTAGTTGGGGATCAAAAAACAGCTTCTAAAACACAGCTGATTGTCAGAGAGAGAAGCAATGAGAAAAGCAGGCCAAGCACGGAAGATCGCTTCACTTGCTAGTGCCTCGTTAGGGCTCAAAAAAAGCTTCGAAAAAGCTACATTCGGAGTATAAAACTCCGAATGTAGCCTTTTCAGCCTCTTTTCGGGGGGGGGAGTGCATTTTATACTCCAAAAAATATGGTAATCAACAGGATGCCATTAAATCATCCCTGCATTTAATACTTTTTACAGGAGCCATAGGGAATGTGGAATTCCATGCAATTGTATTGCCGTACTAATCCTAAAGAAAGGGAGCATCTTTACTCTACAACACGGGTGTCAAACTCTCTTTGTCATGTTGCCATCATGTGACATTTCATGATGTTTTTCCCATTTGTGGAATGGGACATCCAGCCTGCAGGGCTGCCAGTTTGACACCCATGTTCTACAACAAATACTATAGGATAGTGATGGCTAACCTTTTCGGCACTGAGTGTCGAAAGCATGTGCGCAACCCCCCATAATGCAATGTGTATGTGCCCCATCCACGTGTGAGCCCTGTCCCCTGTGCATGCACGCGCAACCCCTGTGTGTGTACCCCACCCCGCGTGTATGTGCAGCAGAGACCCAAAAACCAGCTGGCTGGTAGGAGGCATGTGTGCATGCGCGGTGGAGCTGAGCTGGGGTGACGGTTTGCGTGCCTGCAGAGAGGTCTCTGTGTGCCACTTGTGGCACACATGCCATAGATTTGCCATCATGGCTATATGAAAAGCAGGAAGCTGGAGAAGGAAAGACCAATTACCCCAACTCTCTCATTAAGGAAAATGAGGTAACCACTTTGGTGTTACCTTCCAACAAAGGGGTAACTATTTATCTATTTGAATTTGCATGCTTTCGAACTGCTAGGTTGGCAGGAGCTGGGGTGAGAACAGGAGCTCTGTTCTGACCTAGGCTTCCTGATATAGTAAAAAGTACACGATTAGTCCCAAAAATTCCTTTTTATTATTTTAACAGCTGTGAATTCCTTCATTCACAGCACGTGCTGAATCACTAGAGTTTATAAATAGATCAACAGAAGTCTGCCACAGTCCTTTGGATAAGGCTGGTAAACACCCACCTTTATCTTCTTTGACACGCTGCCAAAGACTTAATTGGCAATTATCTTGGCAAGGCCCCACACACGGAAACACAGAGTCAAAAACGGAGCTTCAAATTACAAATTGACACCATCCATAATGCTGCTTCCTGCAAAACCCCACATGCCTTTGCTGTTCCTTTATATCTTATGGGAAAGGCCAAACATCTCCAAGCCTTACTTCTGAGTTGTCCCTTTTGTTTTAACTGTTCTTGACTTCTGGTAGCTCTGCGCATGCGTGCACTAGGAACAGGCTCCCCCTGTTCCTCTGTCCTCTAATGTCTGACTCTGGAGGTTCCAGAGTCCACATATAACTCCCCAATGGCCCTGGCCCCATCTCTGCCTCCAACACAGACCCCTCGTCCAAGCCTTCCCCAGAATCCAGGACTGGCCCATGTTCCTCCTCAGCCTCCTCACTGTCTGACTCTGCTGCCAGCTCCGCAGGCTTCTGGTGAACCACAACAAGCTCACCCCATTGTGTGGTGCTCTCGAACCTGGGCTGCCAGCTTTCCAGCTGAAAGCCCAGCATTTTAATCACTGAACTACTGCACCACCCTGAAAATATATGTACCCTTACCATAATCACAACAAAGATAGAATAGAATAGAATTCTTTATTGGCCAAGTGTTATTGGATACACAAGGAATTTGTCTTGGTGCATATGCTCTCAGTGTACTGTGTTTCTGCGAAAATAAGACATGTCTGGATAATAAACCCAATTAGGCTTTTCAGCACATGCAATAATATAAGCCACCCCCGCAAAATAAGCACAACCATTTCCTGTGGTTGCTTGCCATGCAACCAAAATGAGTTGAGGTGGCGAGGCCAGAGGGGGAGATGGGGGGACATGCCCTCCCCTCCCTGTTCTTCGTGCTGGCTGAGCGGCTCAACATGTCCCACCCCACCACAATAGCAATAGCAGTCTGGCTGCTTCCGTTCCCTGCCGTCTCTTTATTGAGAGGGGTGGCAGGTGGGGCAGGGGAGAAGCAAGATGTGTGGTGTGACATGTAGCTCCTCTTGTTGTCTCTTGTCCCCCACTCGCCGGGCATGGCATGGCTCCCGCCTCTTGCTTAGCCACCCCTCCCCCCCCTTTAGGGATGTAATTTGGGGGTGGCAGGTGGGGCGGCAAGAAGCAGGATGCAGATCTTGCCTTTCAAGCTCTTTTCTCACTGTTGTTTCCAAGGAAACACGCTGTAAAAGAAAATCTTCTCGCGAGTTTGATTGAAAAAATATGCAATTGGGCCATTTTGCTTTCATTAATGAATCTTTGGAGAATTAACAAGCAACACTCAGATCAACCTTCTTTTATTCATCTACAAGGTTTTCACCAAGATAATAGCAAAAAGAACATTGAGAACATTAAATGATGCACAGCCAAAACAACAGGCAGGTTCCAGAAGTGGCTACAGCGCAATGGATAACATTCAGGTTGTTCAGCAAGTTATTGAACAGCCCAATGAGTACACCATGCCTCTGTGCATGGCTTTCATTGACTATGAAAAGGCATTTGACTCAGTATTCCAGCAAGCAATAATCAAGGCACTGCTCAACCAAGGCATAGACACTGCTTACATAAATTTACTACAATCAGTACATGAAAAAACAATGGCAACAATTGGCCTCAATGATTTTAAAGTAGAAATCAACATAGAACGAGGTGTATGACAGGGGGATACAGTAACACCCATCCTTTTCTCAGCTCACCTTGAAGAAGTATTTCACAAACTAGCTAGGGCAAAAGATGGAATAAAAATCAATGGCGTCTTTTTAAATGACTTAACATTTGCAGATAATGTTCTCTTCTCACAAGATGCAGAAAAGCTGCAAAGACACAAGAGTTTCACAAAGCAGGAGAACCATTTGGCTTAAAAATAAACTGGAAAAAGAGCCAGGTTATGTTTAATAAATTCAACAAAGAAAGAATATATATATATATATATATATATATATATATATATATATATATATATATATATATATATATATATATATATATATATATATATTGAAGAATAGACATAGTAGACACTACTACATATACCTTGGCCAATGGAAGGTAATACAATAAAAGAAATTGAACGGCATGTTAAATGTGGTTGGCTGACATTTAGTAAACTAAGCATAATTTTCAAGAACAACCTCTCCCTATGCCTGAAGAGAAAAGTTTTTGATCAGTATGTTTTCGATATGTTAGAGTACCTGCTCTAACATATGCTGGTGAAACATCGACACTAACCTCACAACTGATACAAAAGCTAAGAGTGGCACAAAAAGCCATGGAAAGATACATGCTCATCATTACAGGACAAGATAGAAAGGCCTGCACATGGATTAGAGAACAAACCAAAGTACACGATCTCATCAAGAGAGTAAAGGAATTGAAATGGAAATGGGATGGTCACATAGCAAGAAGAACTGATGGCAGGTGGATCAAGACATTATCCTACTTGATAAAAAGCGTCCTTCTAAGAAACCTAAAACAAGATGAATTGACAACATCAGCAAATATTATGGGCCCAACTGACAAAAGAAATGGAGGAGTATAAATTAAACAGCATAAAGCAGCAAGTTTGCATGCTTTATTTTAGGACAATGCTATAGTTAAATTTTTGAAAATGTGAAAGAAGTCTGGACAGAACACTATATTTTTTTCACCGAGGAGTCTTTGGGATTATAATTGTCAGCTGGTAATCATTTAATAGGTGGTTGCTAATTACAGGTAGTTTCAATGAAAGTGTATTATTTCAATGATTAATCCTCTCTTTGTTCTATTCTCCCCACAAACACAATGTAAATGATGATAACACATTATAATCTGGTGGGTTGTAATGAGGCTGCTTTATTACAACCTACAAATATATTTAGTATTTTTCCAATAAAGCGTCCTGAAAGATGCTGTCCAGAACAGGTAGAAGATATATCTATGGTAGCAATGTCTGATTCTTTCCACAGAGCATCACAGGCCAAGAAAAACAGTGGCCTAGACTAGAAGAGGTTTGTCAGAAAATTGAGCTCATTCTCACTCACATTGTGTGGGTCAGGCCCACAGGAATGTAGCCAGAATGCATTGTATCCACATTACAAATGAGCTGGTGATGGGTTATGTTATCATAATCATTATCATAAGTTTATTTGTCAAGCATATATAAGATAACAGGTAAAAGTATAAACATAATTTGAATAATAAGGAGCCTGAGTGGCGTAGGAGGCTAATGCCTCTTACTAAGGCAGCATTTAACATCCAGCTGCCTGCAATTATTGCGAGTTCAATTCTCACCAGGCTCAAGGTCAACTCAGCCTTCAATCCTTTCTAAGGTAGGTAAATTGAGGACCCAGTTTATGGGGGCAATAAGCTGACTTTGTAAAAATATACAAAAGTATGAAGGCTATTGCTTAACGCACTGTAAGCGGCCCTGAGTCTCCGGAGAAGGGCGGCATATAAATAAATAAATAAAAAAAGAATACATGAAAAGAGTAAGTTAAAAAAAAGAGTAGGTTAAAAAAAAAGAACATTAGGACAGGGATGGTAGGCCCACTGGTGCACTTATGCACACCTCTTACAGACCTCTTAGGAATGGGATGAGGTCAACATTAGATAGTCTAAGGTTAAAGTTTTGGGGGTTTGGGGAAGGAACTACAGAGTCAAGTAGTGCATTCCAGGCATTGACCACTCTGTTACTGAAGTCATATTTTCTGCAATCGAGTTTGGAGCAATTGAGTTTGTATCTATTATGTGCTCATGTATTGTTGTGGCTAAAGCTGAAATAGTCATTGACAGGAAGGCCATTGTGGCAGATAATTTTATGTACTATGCTAATGTCAGACTGAGGTCGGTGTAGTTCTAAGTTGTCCAAGTCCAAAATTTGGAGTCTGGTGGCATAAGGTATTTTATTGCAGTTAGAGGAATGGAGGACTATTCTCGTAAAATATCTCTGGACTCTCTCTATTGTATTTATGTCCGATATGCAGTGTGGGTTCCAGACAGATGAGCTGTATTCAAGAATTGGCCTAGCAAATGTTTTGTATGCTCTAGTTAGTAGTACAATATTACCAGAGAAGAAGCTATGCAAAAAGTTAACAACTCTTATTGCCTTTTTGGCAATGTTGTTACAGTGGGCTCTGGCACTTAGATCTTTAGAAATGAATACTCCAAGGTACTATCCTTAGTTACTAAACAGTTTCCATTATTGATCTTTACCCTACACCACGGGCATCAAACTTGATCATGTCACGTGATATATCGTGACATATCGTGATATTTTTTGCCTTTGCGGAGCCAGGGTGGGTGTGGCCTGCACATGACGCATCTGGCCCATGGGTTGCCAGTTTGACAGGCCTGCCCTACACAAACAGCATGCCACCATGTTGATTTTCTACAATACCTTTATATAATGTTTCATTTCTAGTCATTGTAGGGAAATAAAATGGAAGCTTCCTATAGGAGATCTGGGTTATGCATTTGGATATTATGAGCCTTCTGTAAATATTGTTTCCTGGAATACAAGAACATTAAAACACAGAACCTCCCATCACTGAAGCACATTGGATGAAGATAAGCTTGACATTCTCCACTGTCAATCGATGAGTATGTCTGCATGCTGCTCTGATAATAATTTATCTTCAAATCTTTCTTTTTATTGTTTTGCAAAAAGTACTTGCTATAAACTCAATGTATCAAGCACAATCAGAAAGCAATGACAGCAAAATCATTTTTGTGATACCCTTGACTAACATTTTTTTGCAACTAACTTTCTCTCAATTTTCCAATAAATAATGACCTCTAGTCCAGTGATTCTCAACCTTGGCAACTTTAATATGTGTGGGCAAATGCAAAGTCTCAACTTGTTTCTAGGGATGCGGTGGCTCAGTGGCTAAGACACTGAGCTTGTCAATCAGAAGGTCAGCAGTTCAGCGGTTCGAATCCCTAGTGCTGCGTAACGGGGTGAGCTCCCGTTACTTGTCCCAGCTTCTGCCAATCTAGCAGTTCGAAAGCATGTAAAAATGCAAGTAGAAAAACAGGGACCTTCTTTGGTGGGAAGGTAACAGCATTCTGTGTGCCTTTGGCATTTGGTCATGCCAGGCCACATGACTACGGAGATGTCTTCGGACAGCGCTGGCTCTTCGGCTTTGAAACCGAGATGAGCACTGCCCCCTAGAGTTGGGAATGACTAGCACATATCAGGGGTGGGTTGTACTTACCTTTACTACCGATTCTCAACGGGGCCGCCGCTTATGCTTGCTTCACTCGCGCGCTTGCGCGTACTTCTGCGCATGCGCAGAAGCTCCATGATGACATTGGGGTTGGTGGGTGGAGCCTCCTGCTGGTTTTACTACTGGTTCTTGCAAACCGGTCCGAACCAGGGGCAACCCACCACTGGCACATATGTGCGAAGGGAACCTTTACCTTTACCTTTACCTAACTTGCTTCTAGCAAGTTATGGTAGAATGTAAAATGCTAGAGGCAAGTTATGACTAAAAAGACTAAAAGTACTAAAAATAATCTCCATGTATTAAGTAAAAGGAGCAACAGTTAGAATTACTCTTCAACATTAATGAAGTAGGCTAGTTGTTAGTCCTGATCCTTAAAGTCAAATTAAGTCAGCAGATTTTAAGCAGCAAATATTCCATGTCCTTTAAAAGACATTTTGGAAATTCATGTTTTTTGATTTTATCAGACTTTGAGGTTTTTTACAGTTAAATTTAATCCACTAATAAACATGGTAGGACTATACATTTAGTCCTTGACTTATGACCATAATTGTAATCAAAATTTCCATTGCTCAGCAAAGTAGTTGTTAAATGATGCCTGATTTTATTACCCTCTTTGTCATGGTTGTTAAGCAAATAACTGTAGTTGTTAAATGAATCACATGATCATTAAGAGAATCTGGCTTCTCCCATTGACTTTGCTTGTCAGAAGCCAGCTAGGAAGGTCACAAATGGTGATTGTGTAACCTGAAGATGCTGCAACTTTTGTAAATACATGCCAGTTGTCAAACACCCAAATTTTGATCACATCACTGTGGGGATGGTGTGATACTTCATAAGGTGAAGATCATAAGTCATTTTTTCACTGCCACTGTAACTTTGAACAGTTGCTAAACAATTGATTGCTAGTCAAGAACATCTGTATTTTCTAGGGTTATAAGAAGCACCATTTTTAATGACCAGTGTCTGTGGATAAGGTCTTTTCTACAGCCCTCCTCTACAATTGGTACAAATCATCAGCATGGGGTTCCATGATTTTCAAAAGCAGTAAATACATTAAAAACTGCTGTAATATACCTTATCATAGTTTAAAAATCAACAGGAAAAGCCCAAGTTCCTTTGAAAATACACTCAGTTTGTATTATCATCTTGTCTACTGTGGTTCTCACTTTCCCCAAAATCTTATGTATGGCTTTCAGCTACAAAAAAACTGACCATCCTATCCTAAAACAACCACTCAATTTTAATGTATGATAAGCTGATTCTACAATAAGAGACAACATTTAGCTGACTTTAGCTATCTCTGTCCAGAGCTACGGAGATTTAGACCTGATTAATTCTTGGACAGAGACTACCAGAACATCACAAGCAGAGATGGTATTCAGCAGGTTCTGACCAGTTCTGGAGAACCAGTAGCGGAAATTTTGAGTAGTTCAGAGAACCGGTAAATAACACCTCTGACTGGCCCCACCCCCATCTATTCTTTGTCTCCTGAGTCCCATCTATTCTCTGTCTCCCGAGTTCCGTCTAATCGGGAGAAAATGGGGATTTTGAAGTAACCTTCCCTTGGAGTGGGGAGGGAATGGAGATTTTACAGTATCCTTTCCCTGCACACCTACCAAGCCACACCCACAGAACCAATAGTAAAAAATTTTGAATCCCACCACTGATCGCAAGGCTGTGGGGTAGGATTAGGAAGTTGATAAAATACTTTTAGAAAAGGAAATGATAAATCACGTTGGTATTGTTGCCAAAAAGCAACATGCCATACAGATACTAATGTTAGAAGTTGAGCTTTTAAGTCTTTTAACATACATGTAATTTACAAATAAAGAGGGTAAACTTTTCTTATGAAAGCAAGGTATTTTTTGTGCTACAGAATTACATCTGTGATTGACAATATGCATTTGTTACCATGGCAATCATTTTATCTCTTTGCAGATTATAAGAATAATGAAAATGGGCTGGAAAACACCTAATAGAATGATATGGTTAGAAGTGATAATTCACATTCAGTTATTATCCACACTCAGAACTATTCTTTTTCTGTGAAATATTAGGAGAAGTGGGGGCAGATACACAGGGCAAAATCCCTTATGCAGAAATACAGCAGGAATACTATTTAAAATCTACAGCTACCACTAATTCAGGAAATTAAGGATTTTGAATATGACTTGTATGTGTAAGCCTTCATGTCAGTTTTTGGCTCCTGGCAACTGCCTGGATTAATCCTCGCTGTTTTCTTGGCAAAAAATTTCAGAAGAGATTTTCCACTGACTACTTCCTAGGGCAGAGAGAGATTAACCGGCTGAAGGTCACCTAGGCTGAGACATAGGTGATTGGCTTTGTGCCTGAAGTGGAACTAGAATTCATAATTCCACTTTAGTCTCTCCCTGTTGCTAGCCTGATGCCTTAACAATTATATCAACTGGCTATAAATATTATTTAGAATGTGCAAAATAGTCTGGGGGGGGGGAGCTAGTTGGCTTTTGTCCATTTGTGTTCCATAAATGGCTTTTGTGCAACATTCCTTTATTATTGTACCTCACTTGAGAAATTTTTCACTTTGCTTTTAATTTCACTTGGGTGGCACATAGGTGAAAGATCCATTTACGGTAGTATCCACACTGAGCTTACAACTCAAAAACAAATTCCTTGAGAATTTAGGAATCTGATTTGCATGGGATCAGATGATACCTAAATTTCCTATGTGCATGAATCCAGTCAAAGCTGCTTATGGGTAGTCAGCAATGCTTCATGAGTGCAATCATCTGCAGCCATGTGCCACCCACCTCCAGTTGAATTGCATGCATGATCAGGAGATCGTTTGCAAAGGTCTCTTTCTCTCCCTCCCCCGCACATTTGCACTATAATTACCAGCAAACTGAATTAGTAAGTAGGGGTGGGTTATTATAATATTTTGTATGTTCAAGAGGATATGCTTGACATTGGTAGCCCATAGGTTGAATGCATATTGCATAAGCAGTCCCTACACTATGCACACACTGTTTCTGTCTATTTGGTCTCGCTTTTGTTTTAGAATATGCAACACATATCTTTAGGCATGCATATTGTTTCAAGAAAACTACCTAGATGAATCCATAAAGTCACCAGGAATAAAACTCAGTTTAAAGGCCATTTTAACTAATTGAAAGTGGGTAATAAGCAGGGTGGGTATCAGAGTTATTTCATTTAAAGTCTGGGAAGTAATGGGAATAAATATAAATAATTTTATCTTTTTCAACTAATTATAGTGTCAACTTGTGAAGCCTTCCCAACCTGCTCTCGAGTTGCCATAGACAGAAGGATGGGGAATCGAACCTCGTAGCTGTATCAAGGAGTTTGCATCTCAGTCAAAACAAAGCACATTCCAGCTGGCAAATGTCAAGACCATCTCCATGGAGATCCACAGTGGCTGGAGGGAATGACTTCTACAACCTGTGAAATTGCTTCGTTTGGGAATGTGACTGATGACACAACTTGGGGGAAGGGGAAAACAGGTCAGAGCCAAGGCACAAATTAAGTGAGGTCAGAGTTGGCTTCACTTGGTATGTGTCGACATGACGTTCCTAATAAATAACTGGATTTCTTTTGAACCTTGGCTTGAGATTCATGTTTTAATTAGGGCATTAGTTGAAACTCTGACATATAGACTACTCAAGAATAATAATTTTCATTCCACGTTCTTCAGCATTTCATAGTATAGTCCTTTCAAAGTTGAGCGGCCTTCTAAAATTAAGCAGATAGGCTGGAATGGTCCCGAGCCTTGCATGTATGATATGGACATCTGCTGAGAAGGAGCATTTGCACATGCAGCAGGATGCAAAAGTGTCATGACTCAGACACTGAATGTAAAGAAGTAATTTCAGCAGAATCTGTGGAATTCCAGCTTCTGGAGACACAAAGCCAAGAATCATCTGAAACTCATCCAACACAGGCAACACCTGAGCAGCTGGAGTAGTCAGATGAGGATGATGTCAACTTTCCCAGAGAGTAGAGCAGAGAGCAAAGCTGTCATGGCCCTGTCGGAGCCTCATTACATTGAGGGGAACGAGCCAGATCTGGGGCTGATGGAGGTCGAGGGGGCAGCCTCATTGGCTTCAGAGGAATGTGGGGAGGAGCAGGAGGAGGCAGCCCCAGGTCCCTCGGGATTGGGAAGGCTTGCCAGCAGGAAGGAACTGGAGCAGGATGACCTAAAGAGCAGGGAAGAGAGTGCAGGTAGTGGAGATGAGGAGCGACAGAGCTCAGGGGACCGCCTCCTACTGATCCCAAAGCATGGAGAATGGAGAGGAGATGGGAACAGCGCAGGTCGACCTGACAACTCGGGAGAAGAAAGTCCCTCCCCTCTTCACAAGGCACACCTGGGGACTGAGACTTAAGGAGATGCTGTGGGGAGGGACACTTGTTGGGAATAAGCACTGAATTTGTGGAGTTTTTAGTGCCATTGCGATGTCTGGAGTTCGCTGGACTTCTTGCCTTATTGCTGCCTTGTTCCTTTGCTTCATGGACTCATTGCCTTGTTCCTTTACCTTGCTGGACTTCTTGCCTTGAAGCCATTGTGCTAACAGCATTTTGCTGGACTACTTGCAGCCAGAGGCTGCTGGAGGTGTATGTGAGCGCTTTGCTCTGGGACTTGCCATAAACATGGGAGCGTTTGGGGGAAAGTTGGAGCAATAAAGGGAAGTTTGAACTATCAGCTGGCTGTGTTGCATTGCTCCGGGTCATCAAAAAAGCAAAGGTCCTTCTTAAGTAAGGGAATAACCCAACATAATTCACAGGATGGTTGTTGTGGGATAAATGGGAAGGAGTATTAGATATGTTAGCTGTTTGACCTATTCATAAAAATAATAACAGAAGATGAAAAAAAATCTAAAAAATGGCCAGCTAGTTGCAGCCTGATTTAATGATTTAACTTTATTCATTAACTTCATTCATGGAAGTCAACCACCTGATCTCTGGTTCTTGTGTGATGACTGTTTGGATCCTGCTGTAAACCAGCCAAAGTCATCAAGATAGTGACATGCATGGTACCTAAATTTGATAAAATAAAATAAATAATAAACAAATTCTGACATTTGAATTGGCTGACAATTCTGATCTGATCTCAGAACTCTGGATTTTGAAGATTCTTCTGTATGGTCCTGTTAAAAACAAAACCAGAGAGATAAGCTTCTTTTAGAGACTCTTTGGTTTGCACTCCTTGTTTGCTGTTATTTCTTGACCTTGAGTAAGTTGCTAATTTCCACAGCAACTGTTTGTGTGACTATATAATTGAAACCAGAAGCAGAATAAAAAATTAATGTGAGAGATTGTGTAGAGGAAGAGATCAGAATACAGACATAACCAATAATAGAAAGTACTCTGTGAGTCAGTTGATCACTTATGTTATCAATTTCAGCTGGAAAAAAAATTAGGTAGAATTGTTTCAAATTACCCCCCTAAGACTCCATGTTAATTAATTCACTATAAATAAAGCTGGGAAATTCCTCATTACACATGTCTATGGAGATTCTCAATCATCCAGGTCATGGTTGTCCCAAAGGTACTTTTTCAAGAGGCAACTGGACTTTCTGTTTTTTCTTTGAAGATGTTTTGCTTCTCATTCAAGATCTGAAGAAGCTTCTTGGATGAGAAATGAAACGTCTTCAAAGGGAAAAAAACCCCCAGAAAGTCCAGTTGCCTCTTGAAAAAGCACCTTTGGGACATCCTTGTTACACAGAAATTGTTATAAGGGCCAAAAATTGCTACTGGAAGTGGTAGAAAGATTGCAACCATGACCGAAGAACAGTAGGCTTTTTCTATCTATCACACAGATTCAAGAGGGATGCCCATGGAATCACTACAGGGAACAGGCCACCACCTAGCCAGTGGTGGGATTCAAGTAATTTAACAACCGATTCTCTGCCCTAATGATTTCCTCCAACAATCAGTTTGCCAAACTGCTCAGAAAATTAACAACCGGTTCTCCCAAAGTGGTGCGAACTGGCTGAATCCCACCACTGCACCTAGCCAATTAGATTAGCCAGTTAATCCTGGTGATCAATGGGTTGATAGATAAAACAGTCAACGGCCCTCACAGCTGAAATAAAATTCCCCTTGTATGTGAATGTCGCAGGAAGGGATTAATAAATGTATGTGTGAGTTGTCAGATATTTGTGCATTTAACTTGCCATCATGCTCTAGAAAAAGGATTATGTGGTAGGGAATGGGTAGAAACTGCTGATAGATAGGAACTACCCCATGTGTGTTTCCAGAAACAAGTTGTAACTCTGTTAGGTGAATCATGATGCATTATTAGAATTTCTGATGTGTGTGTGTGGGAGATCTAGATCAAGACAAATAGATAAAGGCAAGATATTTTAAAAGCTACTAATGTCTGAAACATCAGCATCTTGTTTCCCATGGAGACAGCTACCTCCATCCTCCATTTGTCTAAATTATCTTGGCAATATGACAGAGTGATTGCTCACTAATGGTCAGTAACAGTTTTCTTTGTCATTTTCCCAGTCATTACCTCCTCTGAATGAACTCCACAATAAGCTTCTAAGACATCGTGACAAGAATATCAACCACATTCTTTTTACAACCAAGACAAGTGCAATTAAATTGGTGTACCAAGATATCAGAAGGTGGCCTTTTTTGCCATTTTCATTTATGAAAAATAATAGTCTTTCATTATAGAGTCTGATAAATGAAGAAGTACTCCACTCATAAAGCAGTGTGAAGCAATGTTTATTTTTTCACAGCTGTCTCAATTTTCTGCTAACATATACAGTAGCTCCACAGTCTCTATTGCCACTATTTATTGGAATTTGCAGCATAGATGGTTGCATGTCTTTTCTTTATTTGATCTGAATATTTAAGTCCATATGCCCTTTTCATAGGCTATGCAGACTCACTGATTACACACTGCCAGACTGAATCTAATTTTCCCTGCTGACTGTTTGAAAAGCCCAGAGCTGAAGCTGGCACATAAAAAGTCTCATGAGCTAAGGCAATTTTCAGAACTGCAGGCCTGACATATATTTATAAGGTCACATTATTTCAGTCTTTTTTTAAAAAAATAAAGAAACATATTTCATTTTTGAATATTGTTTAAAAGGATATATTCTTTCAAATATTCTTGGGGTGGGGGTGTATTTACAGTACTTATTATAATAAGTACTGTAAATAAATGGAGAGTAGACATTTCAACATGGAGTTGTTTTAAAGCATAACTGAACACAAATTCTTTGTCAAAGTTGTATAGATGATTTTTTAAAAAACACCTCCAGAGGAAAGAATTTCTAAAGCAAACTTTCTTACATTAACTTGAATAACAATTCAGAGGGGGAAAAAAACTTGCAGAATAATTTCTGTGTCCAAACTATTTTAATCAGAGAAAACCATGGAAATATATACGGTAAAATGCCAGTTTTAGCATCACTTCTGTAGCAATGTACTCTTAATGCTATCAGCTCAATTCACCTGAACAGAACAGGCCATAACAGCAGTGGTGGGATTCAAGTAATTTAACAACCGGTTCTCTGCCCTAATGGTTGCCCCAACAACCAGTTTTCTAAACTGCTCAGAAAGTTAACAACAGTTCTCCCGAAGTGGTGCGAACTAGCTGAATCCCACCACTGCATAAAGAAATAGGACAAAGCTCTTTAAGTGGGAAATGGCTAAGAATCCACAATGTGACTGCGATACATCAGAACAAATGATAACACGCATAGTTCGAGAATGTCTCTTCAGGAAATTTCAAGGCACCTGTCACAATCTTTTTTTCCCCCACAGAAACACTGTTTTCCCGAAAATACGACCTACCCTGAAAGTCAGTCCTAGCTTGTTTTTTTTACACGTATGCTCAATATAAACCCTACCCCCCAAATAAGCCCTAATTAAGACCCCACCCACTCCAGGGTGCACAGGGTGCACAAATTAAGATAGGTGGGGATGGGGAGGATAGAACTGTCCTACTACTTACCTTCAGACAGTTGCAGCCAGGCCTTGCACACCCTGACACCAGCCTTGCCGGTTCATTTCTTCTACAGCTGACAAGGCCGGCAAGGCTTTCTGAAGGTGTCTGCAGCCGATAACAGAGCTCCAGAATGATCCGATCCAGCTGCAGAAGTTCCTGAACATCTCTGACAACAAAAGGAGGCCAGGGGCAATGCACACAAGTGATGTGAGTCAGTGGACAATGCCCACCCCCCCAAAAATAAAACCAGGTGCCTTTTTTGGTGGCAACAAAAATATAAGACAGGATCTTATTTTCAGGGAAACACAGGTAGATAGGTAGCATCCTTAGCTATCAAACTATAAAATCTATCCTATTGTGATTCTGTGGCTTCATGGTTATACACTAACTTAATATTTTATCTTGTCTATTGTATTGTCTGCACACTTTACATGTATGTATTTTAAGGTGACCAGATTTTAACATTGGTAAAGAGGGGCATTGTGGGTGTGGCTTATTTTGTGGGCGTGGCTAGCTGGTCATGTGACTGGGTGGGCGTGGCTAGCTGGTCATGTGACTGGGTGGGTGTGGCTAGCTGGTCATGTGACCGGGTGGCCATGGCTATGCGTATAGGGTAAGGTGAACAGATTTTAACATTGGTAAGAAGGACACCATTGTGGGCGTGACTTATTGTGTGGGCGTGGCTTGGAGGCCATGTGACTGGGTGGGCGTGGCTAGCTGGTCATGTGACCGGGTGGCCATGGCTATGTGTATAGGGACTACTCAGAGGGCTGAAAAGTCATTTCTGACAGGTCCTCACACTTTTGACTGGTCCTCACACTTATGACCATCCTCACATTTATGCCCGTGCAGTATTCTTAACAACCATGTCACTCATTTCACAACTGCTTCTCTTCACCATGGTGACAAGATAGGGCAAAAACGTAAAATGTGAGGACAGTCGTAAGTTCGAGGACTGGTCAAAACTGTGAGGACCAGTCAAAAATAACTTTTTCAGCCCTCTGAGTAGTCCATATGCATTAAAGGATACAGCAATAGAGAGGGATGAAGGAATGGAAATTAGAATAGGAGTGAGGGTAAGAGAGGGAGGAAGAGAGGAGGAGAAGGAGAAAGGAAGAGGAAGTAGGGAGGAGAAAAAGAGGGTGGGGGGAAGAGAAAGTAAGAAGGAAAGAAAAGAGAGTGGTGGTAGGTTTGAGGAGAAAGATTGCTGTACAATAAAAAAGATGAAAGGGAAGAAAGCCAACCCCAAGCAAATATAAAGATATTAAGATTAAGAATGAATTGTTAAACTTTAAAGAATAAAAGAGAACAAATATGAATAAATAGCAATAATTAGAAACACATACAAACATGCAATGTATTTTCTTTGAACAGAATATTTGGCTGGTTCACAAATTTAAACAACGTTTAGTCATTTCAATTAAATTTACAATTTCTATATTTCCTTTTTGCCATATTTATTCCTCATCTATTTTTTAAAAAAAACAATATTACCCTTCATCCTCATCTCTAATCTTAATCAAATTCAATTTTTCCCTTCTATTCTATATTATACCCCTTCCCATTGTCATCTATTTTTATATCCATCCTCACATTGGTTAATTATGTAATTATGTAATACAGTTGTTTAATACAAATTCAACATTTTAATATAAATCAATTAGTTATATAACTATCTTTTTTGTATATTAATCAATATGAACATGAATATTCCAATTATTTCCATGCAATCCAATTTCTTACAAATCAATTAATTATATTTACCAATAATAATAAACCAAATAATTTCCCCCATATATTCCTCCAAACCACAACTTAACCATTTCTGCTTTCAACACAATATACAATTATTAATAGTATCTCAATTATTACAATTCCCTAGTTAAATAGAGCTTTTTTTCTTTTGTGTTTTAAAATCTTGAACTCTCCTCTTTTGCCCAAAATTTCCCATTGTTTGCAGTTTTGTACCTACCTTTTTTGGTGAGGAAAAAAAAAAAAGAAAAAGAAAGAAATCTCTCTCTACCTCATTTTGTCATGTTGCAGGTTTAGTTTCGCTTTCGCCTTTGTTTTCAGTATAGCTAGGGGGGAGAAATCTGCTCCAGGAACTTTTTGCAGCTTTTTGCAGCTAATTAACCTAGCGGAAGCTGTTAACAGGGGCTGTTTTTTCTATTTTTGCAGGCATGGGTCTATTCATTTTTTTTTTAACACTGATCAGCTGTAGGTCGGCCCTTTGAAGCCCCGCGGCAAGAGTTTAAAGAGTTTTTTTTCCCTCTAGCCATCAGCGGGGATTCAGGAGGCAGAATGAAAAATCGGGACTTTTTTAAAACGCCGCGGGACGCGGGACAAATTGCTCAAAAGCGGGACTGTCCCGCCAAAAGCGGGACGTCTGGTCACCTTAATGTATTTGTGGATGCTTTATTTGAATATGTTTGTATGCATAATGTGGTTTATTAGTGTTGTACGTCAGTGATTGCATGATCTTTGTAGATGCCATATGCTAAATAAATAAATAATAATGAAAGAAATACCTGTATTCATATTATCCTTTTCTGCTCATAGCAAACAAAACTGCAAGTAATCAAAGCATAGCAATTTCCATAATCCAGAGCAGATGGTAACATTTACCATTTTTGTTGGCCAGAAAAAGTAAGAGTGCTGACATGGATATATCACTTGAGACAATTTTAAAATGTTCTAGATAAGCATGTAATCTGCACAGGGCTTTCTGATACATTCATTGGCTTTCACACTGGCCTAGTCTTTGTGAGTTTCTCTTTTAGCTCTGCTGGTTTGTCATTTGAGATGCTTGAGTTCCATGGGGCTTTTGAGCAGTCTTTTTCATCAGCTTTCCTCTCCTCTGTTCTCTCTGGCTCCATGGCTCTTCTCAATCCCCTTGGCTGCTACTTAGTGCTGTTGTGCCTTTGTAGTAGATTCTGGGCCTTTTGGCAGCCAGACTGCTAACTTTCCCTTGTGCCAGGATGGAGAGAGTAAATAAAGTAAATCCCCTGCTGTCCTATTGCAGAACATCCAGATATGCAAACTTTACTTTTGGTGTGTAGCCTATTTCTGGAAAATAGCAGAGAGAAGAAGAGATTTCAAAATTAAGAAATTACCTTTTTGTTGCTAAGTTTCCTAAAGCCCTAGTAAAAAAAAAAATGATACCATCTTACTAAAGCAAAAAACCAAAGATAAGGAATACCGTAGTGCTTTTCAAGATGTCTTTCACATTTCACCCAAGTTCAAACATTTCAGAAGGAAACATAAATGATGTCAGAAATGGACAGTACATATATCAAAAGGTTCTGCTAAAAAGCAAAAGCTTTTTGCTTATACTGTTTGTTCCATCCCAAGATATAAAATACTTGATGTTTTCTGTGCACACATAGATAAAATAACGAGAGACATATATCTAAATAGATTCTGGAGAGAGGAAGATATAAAACAACAAAAGGTGACATCACAAATGACTCTTAGGTTATCTTGTCAACTACTCTAATGCTGGACATTTACAGTATATTGTTAAAACTTATCCATTGAGCTTCTTTTGTTCAAGGTGTACATTGAGCTTTAGCCAATCATGGAAAATCATCATCTCTTTAACATGAACTGTTTTTTTTTTTAAAGAAAGCCCCATATCTCCAACTTTTCATACAGGTTAGAACTAATCTTCTTAGATATCCCCTTCAGGGTGAGATCTTTTTGCATTTTCCAGAGGTAAAAGATACAACGAGGTCTTTTAGATGTTAATGATTAACAATTTATTTTCATCCAATAAACGTCTATGTATCCATGACATCTAATTTGATTAAGTCACAAGGATCTTTGTTGTGTCTATTGTTTGCATTGGGAAAGAGGAGAATGCTTCCAGATACAATAATTTCTTGCTGTTAGAAACCTCACCTAAAATGATGATATTGTAGTTCTGGAACTAAAAGTTTATGTATAGGTATACTTTCATGTACATTTTTGTACTCAAATTTCTATGAAATACTATTTATTGTCTGATTTTATTTATTTGTATTGCCACCCATTTTATCAATGTGATTCTGGGCAACTAAAAAAGAAAAAGTAATATTAACAAATGGTTAAAATTTACAATTGGGAAGGTGGGTGGGAGGTAAACTTAAAAAACCCCAACCAATAATATACTCCTGAAAGACCATCTAGATTTGCAGGTTCTGCTCTGGAGCATATTGAGGTCTTTAGTGCTTCATAAATGACTGGTAGAATTGGGACAATCAAATCTTGGGGGATGGGGTATTGTATGATGTTCTGGAGGGCAGAAAACTTACAATATTTTTTCATCTATAAGCAGGGTGAATCAAGAAAGACCTAAAACCCACAGTCACTCTGACTTGCCTATTTTGCTCCATCCAAATGCTTATAACTTCCAGACACCATGACAAAACTCCATGGGATCACTCAGTTGGCCTGGAATGAGATGATATCCTTACCCTATGCTGTAGATTCATATAGATGATAAATATATGATGATAAATAGGAGTGGAAGAGCATCTGTGAGAGACCCCACAGAGAAGGTGCCATAAGATAGATCTCTCCTCCCCATCATCATGGAAAATACCTTTCTGGCTTGAAGATTAGACTATGGTCAATTTATCCCTGTGATGCCAATTACAAATGTATGTCCCATATTTTTCTGCCTGCCTTTCGATCAGCCCCTTACCAGGGAAATATCTTGCATCTTTTCCACTGTTCTGCAGAAATGTCCTTAGCTTCTGACATTCTGTAATAGAGCAAATGGTTTGTACTACTTTTATAAAAGTGTAAAGGTCAGTCAGCCCATGAAGAGAAAGTGTAAATAAAATAAATTGAATTAACTGTTTGCTGGTAAGAGAAGTTGATAATATTTAGGGTGAAAACATCTACAACATTATTTGCTAAGCCAAAAGAACTTTCAACAAACTTGTTAGGTTTACTAGATAACTAGCCATTTTATTTTATTTTTAGTACAGAAAAGTGTGTGCCTTCAGTATATAATCACCCAGCCAACTTTATGTCAAAGACAGGACTAGAACTCTCAGTCTCTCAGTTTCTAGCCGGATGCTTTGATTATTATAATAAATCTAGTACAAAGTTCGAATTTAGCTAAAATAATGTCACATCTATACACATTTATTTGCTATATTTATTGCACTTTCTTGATATCAGTCCTCAATAGAAAACAGAGAAATCAATGTTATAATAATTATTTGAACTGTCAAAAGATGGGAAAAAACTATTCAAAAGCAATTTTAAAAGCGGTAAATTTGAAGGCTCTTCTAACAAATTATTGTTTAAATGTTTTTAAGTTATGTTTTGCCCTACAGTTTACGTAATTACGCTAATTATATTTGCCCTTGAAATGTATTTCTTGTGCTTATGATAGTTATCAAAAACGCACGTGATATTTGAGCTATTGTGATGTTAGTTAGAGCACGAATACCAATGGTTATGGCCATGGGGTACTTTTAATTTAGGAAATAAATGCCAATAACCAATCTGTGGAGAAATTTGATAGAATAGCTTTTTGGGCCTTAGGCCTAGATTATCATTAGTTGCCATGGAGACATATTCTGCTTATTAGATAATATACTGCTAGCGTTGTTCATTTTATTTTTAGTACAGAAATGTGTGGGCTTCCAGTTTAGATTTAGACCACTGGAGGCCACCCTATTTTCAAATCCCCTTTTGCAATGGTAAAAAGAAAAATAGGAAAAGAATGTCTCTAAGGAAAACTTTGCATTTTCACTAGCCAATCAGTTTCCTAGTAATTTCCCATAACCCTTCCAAAGTCCCAGAAGTTCTCCCCTGGGAGCAAGTGTCCACATCCTCAGATAAAATAAACTAATGTTTATCCATCAAAACCAAATCAGTGGCAACTTCATTCAGTGTCTTTTATGTTTTATCTACGTCAGGCTAAATATTTTTTATTCTGGGGCATGTTTCATATGTGGCTGAGAGTACCATTCAAGCAATCTTATTCCAAAAGTTAATAGATGCAGCCAACAGAAGAATGAAAAGTTCCTTAATTTGATTTACATAGAGTGACATTTAATTTCACCCAATTTAAAATTAAATTCCATTATTTTTAAACATTGAATTTACTGATATCAACCAGTCATATTAAAATGTACTTTAATAATAACTTTTGAAAGCTTGTGGGAGACTTCTGGCTTCTATTTAAATGGAGCAGCATGAAGAGTACATACAAAACGGCTCAAAAGATGTAATGTGAATGACTACAATTTGCAAATTACATCTCCTGAAATGAACATTATTAAAAGGAATCCCACACTGACCCAGAGAAAATCTAATCGCTATACAACTTTTAGTTGTGTAGCACTGTAATGCAATGTTATGCTTTATTTTAAAACTAACATTTGGGCACTATTCAATAATATCAATGAAAGAAGTACTCAAAAATATCAATGAATGACTCTGCTGTTCAGTAGCCAGGGTAATATGGTGTTTTGTCTTCATAACATTATGGAGAAAGGCAATGAAATGAGCAGCATTTGATCTTGTTGGCCAATCTTGATTTCAAAGATTCCCCTAAGTCAGTGGCAGTGAACCTATGACATGTGTGCCAAAAGTGACACATGATGTTTTGGTTTCACATCAGCGTTTACCAACACTCGAAAATAACTACAGGTGGTCCTTGACTTATGGCCACAATTGAGCCAAAAATTATGTTGTTGAGTGAAACAGTTTTTAAGTGATCTTTGCCCCATTTTATGACTTTTCTTGCCACAGTTGTTAAGTGAATTGTTGCAGTTGTTAAGTTAGTAACATGGTTGTTAACATGGTTGTTAAGTGAATCTGACTTTCCCATTGACTTTGCTTGTCAGAAGTTCGCAAAAGGTGATCACATGACCCTGAGACACTGCAACTGTCATATTTATGAACCCACCAAGCAGCCAAATTTTGATCATGTGGCCATAGGGATGCTGCAATGATTGTAAGTGTGAAAACTGATCATAAATCACTTTTTTCACTGCAGTTGTAACTTTGAATGGTCACCAAATGTAAGTTGAGGACTACTTTCTTGCACAATTTTTGGAGTCGGTGGAGGCTGCAAACGAATGCGGTGTGCTTTACATAGACTCTGGAAATCATGTGAGAAGGCTGTGCTCCTGAAAATGATGTGAGGACAGGGTGTGATTTAGCATGATTTCTTGAGGCTGCTCATGGCCACAGGAGAATGGAGTATATTCTCATGCAGTTTCCAGAACTTCTGAAAATCACTCAAGAATAGGATATGTTTTCACTGGTTTTCAGAGGCTGCAAAAGTCACAGAAGAGCATTCTTTGAAGCCATTTTAAGAGCAACGGCCTTGTGTGATCTGGACCTGCCTCAGGTAGGCCTTAGCTCTGTCAAGGTTCTGGGAATCTGCATGCAGCAGATTCTGGGGATCTCACACACACGACTGGACTATATTTTTTTAAAAAATAAATGAACATGTAAAGAAGTATTTATCTTTTATATGGGGGAGGTTGAGAGGTGACATGGCAGCAGCATGAAGTTAGTCATTTTCTGAACTTTTGACATGCTGAGCCTGTTATATTAAAAATTATCAAGCCAAACAACTCCATATGATTAGAATCAATATATATATATATATATATATATATATATATATATATATATATATATATATATATGTATATGTATATATATATATATATATGTGTATATATATATATATATATATATATATATATATATATATGTTTTATTTTATAACTAAACTAATAAGTCAATCCTTAAATATTCTATCTCAGTACATTATTTCACTGAAACACAGACGAGAATGAGGGAAAAGAGAAGGTGAGTACCTTTTATATCAGTTGGGAGGGGGAGTGGAACATTGCAGTATGGGACATCTAGTTTAAATAGAACATGTTATATTGATGATGTTTATACCAGATTAAAACACTCTGGTATTTCATCTCAACAGAGCCCCAAAGATTCATATCACTGCCGTAGGTCAACACAAAGCTCATGTTCTCATAGATCAGTGAATCTTTTACTCACCGAGTGCTGAACAGGTACACACTTCTTGTACTTTGCCCGTGCGCGTGCTATCCGTGCTAACGTGCAGCTCCTCCCCCATGCACTGCGCGTGCAATTGCACCATCTGCTCATGTGCACGGCTTTCGCGCATGCCCCCATGCGCTGCAAGTGCAATTGCATGATCTGCACATGCGCGCAGGTTTTGCGTGGCTCCCCATGCGCTGTGTGTGCAATCACACCATTTGCACATGCATGTGGTTTTTGCGCGTGCAATGTATACTGTCTATGCATGTGTGCACTGCATGCAAGTACTCTCACAGAAATGTGCACGCATGTGCAGGATGCGCAGGTAAGTTGGGTGACAGCTCACGTGCCCAGAAAGATGGCTCTATGTGCTACCTCGGGCACATGTGCCATACATTCGCCATCACGGTCATAGAGGGAAGGCAGATCCACCCCCCTGAGAAGGGTTGTTTCCAGATGATCTGGATAGCTTATACCCTAGGAGGGACCCTTCTTGTTCATCTTGTGCCACTGCTATGCACCTATAAATACTCAGCCAGGCTATTTTGGGATGGGGTTTATTTTGAGGGAGTGCTAGACCCATGTTCAAAAATAGCTTGATTGACCATCTCAGATGCAGAAACCAATGCCTCAACGCTATGAAAAGTAGTTGAATAATTGAGAACAAGACAAATGCTGGCAGTGTAGCCATTATCTGTATCAGTATAAGCCCATTGCTCTTTTCCAAATATAAACACAAAACTTTTTAAGGTAAGAAGCAGTGAATAATGTATAATATATACATTTGATAGAACCACAACTCACAGCTTACAGGATGTACCAATTTTATTTTTATATATTTATTATTCTATTTTATTTATTTACAGGAAGTCCTCGACTTACGACTACAACTGAGCCCAACATTTTTGTTGCTAAGTGAATCAGTTGTTAAGTGAATTTTGCCTCATTTTACAACTTTTCTTATCACAGTTGTTAAGTGAATCACTGCAGTTAAGTTACTAACACGGTTGGTAAGTGAATCTGGCTTCCCCATTGACTTGGCTTGTCAAAAAGTTGCAAAAAGTTATCACATGACCATGGGACGCTGCTACCGTCATAAATATCAGCCAGTTGCCAAGAGTCTGAATTTTGATCATGTGACCATGGAGATCCTTACAATGGTCATAGGTGTGAAAAATGGTTATAAATCACTTTTTTTCAATGTTGTAACATTGATCAGTGAACAAAATGAATTATTGTAAATCGAGGATTACCTATATGTCACCCATCTTGCGGTTCTGGTGACTGAGTGGCTTACATCAAGATAAAACATTCAATAATTATAAATATAAAAATTAAAATTGCAAACATTAAAACAAGCTAAAAAACAAGGGTTTGGAGCGGAAAAATAGGGTGCCTTTTTCCTGATTATGAGAGAGAGCATAGATAGTCCTTGACTTACAACCATTCCTATAATGCATTGGTGAAATCCAATTTTTTTTACTACCGGTTCTGTGGGCGTGATTTCGTGGGCATGGTGTGGCTTGGTGGGCGTGGCTTAGTGGGCATGGCAGGGGAAGGATACTGCAAAATCCCCATTCCCTCCCTACTCCTGGGGGAAGGATATTGCAAAATCTCCATTCCCACCCCACTCTGGGGCCAGCCAGAGGTGGCATTTGCCTCTCCAAACTACTCAAAATTTCCACTACCGGTTCTCTGAACTACTCAAAATTTCTGCTGGATTTCACTCCTGCTTTAATGATGTTTCGAAGTAACAGTGCTGAAAAAAAATGACTTACAACCTGTCCTCAAAGTTACAACTATTGTCCAACCCCTGCAGTCAGGTGATTGTGATTTGGGCACTTGATAAGTAGCTTGGATGTACGATGATTACAGTGTCCAGCAGTCACCTGATCACAATTTGCGACCTTTCCATCTGACTTCCCACAAAAAAATCAATAAGGAAACCAGATTCATTAAATGACTGTATGATACACTTAATGACTATGGTTATTCTCTGAATGATTAGGCAAAAGTTGTAAAAACGGGTGTAGTCACATGATATCTCACATAATGATCACACTAGTTAATGACAAATTTCCTTGCCACAATTGTCATTTTTCCTCTTTTGCATAAAGATGCAAGGAATGAATTAAATGATTCCACTTTCTTCCTGCTGCCCATCACACTCTTGCCATTTCCTCCCATTAGTGGACTATTTTCTTGACTAGTGTTTATTATCCCTAACTGTGTTATTAAATACATTGTCATTTGTATTATATCCCTTGGGCAAAAATGTATTGAGGAAAATAAGCGATCTGCCTTATGTACATCTTAAGAGATGAGATGAACATAACTTAGTAAAAACATGTCACATGAAAACAGCTACAGGGGCATATTTTGATATAATTGCCTTTTCCTTCTGGACTGTTACGAAAATGTAAGAAGACTGAATATTTCACATTCTGATAAAAACAAATGGCAGCCTTCAAAAGAGTTTGCCCAACTCAATTCTGCTAATATGAAAAAGATAAGTTTTTGATAACAGTCTTAAGTAATAATTGGATACAATGAACTCCATTGTACAGTTTTCCACAGGTATTATAGTATTATGGTTCAAAGTCCTCTTGGAGCCTGCCTGAAAGAAATCCTGGGAAAGTGATTTGTCTCTTCCTTTACCATCACAACAGTAGGACTTCACTAATTCATAGAATAAACCCTATCATAAAATATTGCAGTGAAAATGCTCTACTACTTTTTCAATCATATTAGTCAGTTTCCTATTGCAACTGGTCTGTTTGAAGGCTTTCCACATTGTAAAACATTTTAGGATATTCTTATATGCTTATGAAGATTTGTTTGACTTTCTGCACTTGTATGATTTCACATCTTCACATGTTTCCTTATAAATGAATTATATGGTTTTGACTGAATACACAACTGAACTTTCTTCAGAAAGGAAGAAAATTGTTAGAAAGTAATTCCAAACACATGTAAATGGTGGGAAATGCATCAATTTTTTATTGGCCAATATTGGATCACATGTTACAAGTGTGGTTGCCATCCTATTTTTTTCCTACTAATTTAATCTCTACCCCCAACATAACCACCATTCCCAAAAGACATAATATATTCAAAGTTATTTAAAAATAAAAATATTATTTTCTGTTGCAATACATCTCTTATGCATGGTAGGCTCTCTTTCACTTTAAAGAATGTGTCCTTACAGAACATTAGAATAGCTTTGCTCAGTCAGGCCCAGTGTTCTCTTAAACCAGCGTTCTGCTTCTCTTAGGTAGCAGTCAAGGACAGACAGAACATAAATTCTTGGAATGCACTTTATTGTTAACAAAGCAGTTGAATGCCTATCAGTTTTTCTTTATTCTATCTTACAGTAAATCAAATCAAATCAAATCGGTCCGATTGGAGAGAAAGGAGGAGAACTACCGTAATACAGTGCCCCCCACCCCTAACTCTTCCAACCGGTGCAGCATGATACCATGCTACACTGAAGTTGTAAATGCTCCAACACTGGAAGTTTTGAAGAAGAGATTGGATAACCATTTGTCTGGTGTAGGGTTTCCTGCCTAAGCAGGGGGTTGGACTAGAAGACCTCCAAGGTCCCTTCCAACTCTGTTATTCTAAATTCTGAATGGACCAGTTGCCTGTCCTCCATGAACTTCTCCAGCCCTCTTGTAAAGTCATATAAGTTAATAAGTATTTAAGGAATTCCACAAGTTAATTGTAGGCGATCCATAGGATCCATAGTCCTAATTTTTTTAAGAAAGGAAAAAAAACTTTCTCCTGTTCACTTTTTCAAAGCTATGCATAAGTTTATACCTTAATCATGTCTCCTGATAGGTATCTTTTTTTCAAAGCTGAAGATTCCCAGACTTTTTCTCCTTTGTACTCTATGGAAGTTATTGAGCCCCTTGTTAATTTGGGTTACTCTGTCAACTCAGATTGTGTGTAGTATTCCAGATCACATACCACTAGGTGCCACTATTGCACCTTGGAATAATATTTTTTTTAAAAAAAATAACCATAGCTACACATTTTTAGAAGCTATTTTGCTATTCTACCACATTCATGTTCAGGCAATTCTGAAATTTGTTATTTAGAGATACGTTCCCGTTATTTATTACTGCTACAAGTCATGGTTCAGTCCTACCAAAACTGTATATTTCTGATTACATTTTTTCTTGCTCTTCTTTTTTTTAAAATCTCAAACCCTCTATTCCCACACCATGAATATATATATATATATATGCTTTCATTTATATGCTGCCCTTCTCCGGAAACTCAGGGTGGCTTACAATGCGTTAAGTAATAGCCTTCATACTTTTGTATATTTATACAAAGTCATCTTATTGCAAAGTCAGCACAATCTGGGTCCTCATTTTACCTACCTCTGAAAGGATGAAAGGCTGAGTCAACCTTGAGCCTGGTGGGATTTGAACTTGCAGTAATTGCAAGCAGCTGATGTTAATAATAGTGCATTAGTCCACTGTGCTACCAAGGCTACCAACAAATAATTGTTGGTTTGACAAATCCTGGCACATGTCTTAATACTATCCATGCCATGATTACTAGCAAATATGTTTCCCAGTAAAAATAGAAATGTTTTTTTGGAAATCAGTAGAAAAATAGATGCATCATCTTTTTAATGATATGATTAGTTTTTACAAAGTTGTGACTAAGCCCCCTCATAGGTCTCTCCCTGTTATGTAAATAGGTTTGTTTGGCGGGAAGTTCGAATTAACTGACCCTCAGCTGATTGGCTGACCACCACAGCTGCAAGGTATATAAAGGGAGCTGGCTCCCCAGGTCAGTTGCTGGAGTCTCACCCTATAATAAAGAGCTGTTGTCACTTACTACTCTGGTTTGCTGCGTCCTCATTCACCCCACATAACATTCCCATAGATCTTCCTTAAAAAGAAAAAAATAGATTGAAGAATAGCCATAATGCTAAATTCTTGTAATTTGTAGCATTTCCCCCCCTCAAAACAACATCAATTGTGAAGGTGTATGTCATCAAACCTTTGTCTATAGAGATTCTCAATCCTCCAGGTCATGATTGTCCCAAAGGTGACAATCATGGTTTGATTAGATTTTCTTGATTATTTTCCTTTGAAAATGTTTTTATCCAAGAAGCAAAAGTCCAACTGACTTTTGAAAAAAGCACTTCTGCCTCATCATATCCTCATGAAACCCATAACACTGGGTTTCAACCAGTGTTACCACTGGTTCGCTTCGTGTATGTGCTTTGCTCACTTCACTTGCATGCATGCCAAACGCATTTAATTTCAGAACAGCTGAGGTACAGCAATCTGCTCTGCCGCACCTATTAGCTGGGCTAAAAATGAACAAATATAGGTAGGTATAGCGCAGGGGCGGGCGGGAGCCCCAACTGACGGTCGGAGTGAACTGGTTCAGTCTCACCTCACCATCTCCGCTACCAGCTCACCTGAACCAGGGAGAACTGGTAGCAACCCACCACTGATCATATCTCATATCTTTCTTTACATGGAAGAAAGGGAATTCTGTACACCATAGGATAGGGCAAAGATGGTGGAGATGCTCTTCAAGGAGGAGAGAAGAAGCCTCTAATGGAGGCCTAGTGGGCTAGAACAGAAGTCTCCAATCTTGGTAACTTTAAGACCTGTGGACTTGAAGTCCTAGAATTCTGGGAGTTGAAATCCATAAGTCTTAAAGTTGCCAAGGTTGGGGATCCCTGGACAAGAAGATATTTCAGTTCATACTTGTTTCCTGGAGAAAATGTGTCCTTGTTTCCCCATGAAAATAAAAATGTACACTACAAAATAAGCATTCTTAAGAAAGGAAAGTGAGTATTAGTAGACCATCAGCTCTACTCCCCAGAAAATCCAAAGATTTTTGAAGATTATCTATAATAGTTCTGTCAACTTGAGAAGCAATGAACTGTTTGGCACCAAGTGACTGTAGGTCTGGAGGAGGGGTAAATAAAAAGTTTCTTCAGTTTAATTCCATGGAAAAGGAAAAAGAAATAAATTGCTTGTACATGCACCCATACATGTCTTTATTCCTTTGCTGTTCTTTCTTACTTTTGTATGCAAAAAAAGTATTTCCTGTGAAGGAAAGCTCCAAAGCCGTCAAATCAATTTTCCCCTTGAAAGTCTAGTTATTCAGCTGAAATTCAAAAGTGAATTAGGCAAGAGTTCCTGTCAATTTGGGAATGGGATGCTCATAAGCAAAACAAAAATCTTTTTCCAAAGAGAAATAATCAGCTTTATTCCAGTTTCAAACACACAGAAGTTGAGCCAGAAATAGCTGGCTTAGCTCATAAACATAGCTGATATGCTGAATCACGGAGATTCAAAATTGGTTTTGAACTAGTTCAGTCCTTGAGTAGAAATAATAAATAATTACAGTCATTTCTAGAAAGACTGGAATGTGTTCTCCTGCTTACGACATAAATAATATCCATATAAGATAGACTATACAATATATATCCCATGTTCACTTATTAAAGCTTTTGGGTTGAAAATCAATCAAGCAAATAAAATCCTTTCTTCTTTCATCATCCTCTATTTACATTTATTTTGAATGTTACATACCCTAAGTCATTAGCATCTCCCTGCTGTTCCCTCTTTCTTTTTTTTAGCATCTCTTAAAATTTCTAAGTAATTAATTTTTTGGCTTGCTGTATAAGATCCACAGGTGTGGGATGACTGACACACTCTGATAGACTCCATCTGGTTGCAGCTGATAATATAATCCTAAAGGCTGATGGGTAATATCTTTACAGGCTTAAAAGGCAGCAGAGTCATCTATTTGCAAGAGTTAGGGATGGGAGAGAAAAAAAATGGGAAACTAATATTGTGAATCAGCAGGAAAAACTGGACAGAGACAATGCATGTATAGGCAGAGTGGGAAATCATTCTAAAATCACTTTCTTCCAGTGTAAATGATGAGTCACCTAATGTATTTTTTCTTCTTAAAAAAATACAAAGGATTGGAGTCTAGTTCATTCATTGAATAAGACAATATAATTTTTCCAGAATATAAAGACAACTTCCCAATTACTTATTGTTTTGTCTTTCAAATATTCTTGAATTCTTTAAGAATCTTAGCATTGTCAGCAGAGTGATAACAACTTAAGCATAATCACAAAATCTATAGAAAATATAGGTAAATAAATGCTCGGCTACGAATCTCAAAAAGGTTTGAGTGGCTTCCTATATAAATAACAGATATGGATTTTAAAAAATCTATTATCTCTTTGGCCCAGCTAGAAGCTTTCTTTTGAAGGCCCCGAGGCTTTATTAGGTCTATGAAGCTATGGACAAAGAAGTGTTTTAAAAAATGTTTACTTTTATATTTTCAAAGAAAACACTCCTTGTACAATTGTATGATGGGAAAGTAAATATGTGAAGACTATCTGACAGGATAGATAAGTATTTCCCCCCTTGAATTAGCAGCAAGGTGGAGCCAAAATTTGGATGCATATGCAAATGATTTTTGCAGTCATAACATCCAGCTATTTTGAGAGTTTGTTGAAAAGATGAAATGTTTTTCTATTCACAGTACTGCTTCATGAATAGAATTAACTTACCTGCAGTAGGTCAGCTAATAAGTAAATCTGATTGGATAGGTAGCAATGTGATGTTATCACTGTGATCCTTGATTGGCTGGAATTTCTCACAGATGTGCTTGTCCACAAAAATAAATTTTAGCAAGAGGTGATTATTCTGATAACCATTCCCTACACTGCTACCTCAATTTAATCCCCCCATCCTAACCAGATTAGTGACAATATAATATATTCCTGATTTGCTTACTTTTAGGATTATCATTAGATTGTAGAAAATCTGACTGGAAAATTCCAGTGAAACTTTTACTTAAATCATTCTTGTGAATTGCAGCCATGCAGCTTCTCTAGTAATGATGTTACAAAGATGCATGTGAATATGCTCATAACTACTCAGACGACTGCATGGTGATCCAGATGAAGCTTCAGTATAGCACATTATCATACCTTTATATTACCTTCAAAGGTAGCCCAATTACAGTAGTGCAGGCACAAAGTAAAAAGGACATAAATAGCCATAAGTAAAATCTGATCCAGGAATTTGCTGTACAAGAGGGAGCTAAGATAAGGATTTCAATATTTAGGGCCATCTCCATCCAAGGATATTTAACTCCATTTGCAATCAAATATGGTTTGTTTCTGGACTCAGTTGGCTTCTGAGTCTATATTTGATCTCTCTTGCTAACATTCAGTCTAAGGTTGTTTCTATCCCTCTAGGCAGCAAATAGGTACCTCCTCTGTATCTGAAATCTACTTAATTTCTCCTCACCTACAAATACTAACTGGAACCACTCATTTATGAAGAAAGACACTGGAAAACTGTTTCTCACATGCAACCTTTGTAGTCGGTCCTAAAGGATACCAGGTTTGATGACATTGAAAACAGTTCATAATTTTAATAAGATAAAAAGAGTTACACTGGTCAGTCCTAGTTCTGCCAGTGGTCATTGTCAAGACAGATCAATACAGTTATAGTCTATACCCATGATGGCGAACCTATGGCACGCATGCCACAGGTGGCACGTTTAGTCATATCAGTGGGCACGCCAGCTCAGCTCTGGCGCGCATGCGCGCGCCAACCAACTAATTTTTGGGCCTTCTGGGTCCACCAGAGTAGGAAAACAGGCTGTTTCCTGCCTCCAGAGAGCCTGGGGGTGGGGGGTGGAAGTGGGGGAAGGCCTGTTTTTCTTTCTCACCTGGCTCCAAATCCTCTCTATGCATCTGGGGAGGGCGAAAACAGCCTTCCCCACTCCCTCCGAGGCCCTCTGGAGGCCTGAAACTCCCAGTGGGACAGGAAGTGACGTTTTTTGCTTTCCCCAGCCTCTAGAGACTCCTAGAGGGTGGGACGCATAGAATTATGGGTGTGGACACACACACACACGAACTCCCTCCCCCCCAGCACGCAATGGCAAAAAAGGTTAGCCATCACTGGTCTATACCCTGTTTGGAAATTTATTCCAAAAGAGCCAATTTATATGCTTGTTAAACAGAATGAACAGGGTTCTGAATAGTGAATGAATTGCTGCCCAAAATGTATGTGATTATATATTATATAATATTTATCAAATACATACTTTCCCTTTTTCCTCCTTTTCCTATTATTGATTTTTAAGCTAACTCTAATGAGTGTGGTAATGTTTAATTTTCATCACTAATGTTTCCAAGCAGAACATTTTATTTTAAAAATGATTTAAAATGTTTTGCTTATTATGTTTGAAGGGTAAAAATAGTTTTTAATATGTGCATGAGAAAGCTGAAAACATCAACATTCAGTACCTGAATGAATTGATTTTGCAATTATTATTATTTTTTCTTTCATGTTAATTTTCAGTCCAGATAGAGCCATCTTGTGGAACAACAGATATTGCAATTTAGAAAAACTTTTCTACAGTCCTTTTATTTCATTTTTCCTTATTGGAAATGAATAGGCTACATTGCATACCAATGTGTGATTGTTAAATGATGATGATGATGATGATGATGATGACGATGATAATAATAATAATAATAATAATAATAATAATAATCCCTCTGCAATGAGAAAGATGAGACAGTCGACCACCTGATCAGTGGGTGCAGCAAAATTTCACAAACTGACTACCTACAACACCATGACCGGGTTGCTAAGATCATTCACTGGAAATTGTGCCAGAAGTTTGGATTTGAGTACAGCAAAAACCACTGGGAACATCAGGTTGAGAAAGTTTTAGAGAATGAAAAACTCAAGATCTTATGGGACTTTAGGATTCAGACTGACAGGCACTTGGTCCACAACACACCTGACATAACAATAGTTGAAAAGAAAAAAGTATGGTTCATTGACATTGCAATACCTGGTGATGCACGGATTGAAGATAAGCAGCAAGAAAAAAACACAAAGTACCGGGATTTGCAAATTGAAGTTGAGCGACTGTGGAAAAAGAAATCGTGTGTTGTCCCGATTGTAATTGGAGCTCTTGGAGCAATACCCAAAGGGCTACCCCGCTATTTAGAAATTCTAAATTTGCCGGACTTGAACATTTTGACTCTACAAAAAACCACCTTACTCGGAACAGCTTACATCCTCCGACGATACCTTAACAGTTCCTAGGTCCTTGGTTAGGACTCGAGCTGCTGAGCTATTAACCAACCTCAAAGGCTGTGAATCTCACTAAAAGTAACCAATAATAATAATAATAATAATGAAAGCTTTATTTTGGCAGCTCAAGAACAAGCCCTAGCCACAAACTGCATGAAGGCAAAAATTCAACATATTACCACCAACAGCAAATGGCGCCTCTGTAATGAGAAAGATGAGAGTCGACCACCTGATCAGTGGATGCAGCAAAATTTCACAAACTGACTACCTACAACGCCATGACCGCGTTGCTAAGATCATTCACTGGAAATTATGCCAGAAGTTTGGATTTGAGTTCAGCAAAAACCACTGGGAACATCAGGTTGAGAAAGTTTTAGAGAATGAAAAACTCAAGATCTTGTGGGACTTCAGGATTCAGACTGACAGGCACTTGGTCCACAACACACCTGACATAACAATAGTTGAAAAGAAAAAAGTATGGTTCATTGACATTGCAATACCTGGTGATGCACAGATTGAAGATAAGCAGCAAGAAAAAATCACAAAGTACCGGGACTTGCAAATTGAAGTTGAGCGACTGTGGAAAAAGCAATCGTGTGTTGTAATTGGAGCCCTTTGTAGCAATACCCAAAGGGCTACCTCGCTATTTAGAAATTCTAAATTTACCGGACTTGAACATTTTGACTCTACAAAAAACCACTTTACAATTTACATCCTCTGACGATATCTTAACAGTTCCTAGGTCCTTGATTAGGACTCGAGCTGCTGAGTTATTAACCAGCCTCAAAGGCTGTGAATCTCACCAAGATTAACCAATAATAATAATGATGATGATGATGATAATGATGATGATGATAACGATGATGATGATGATAACAACAACAACAACAACAAGAACAACATGTAACAATGATACCCATGAAGGAAAATATGATGACAACTTTACATGGGCATGGCTTAAGATGGGAACCATCAAGAAAAAAATGCAAGGTTTAATACTGGCTGCTCAAGAACAAGCACTACAAACTAATGCCATGAAAGCGAAGATACAAAAATCCACTGACAATCCAAATTGCTGACTTTGCAACAACAAAGTCCAAACTGTTTCACATTTAATATGTGAATGCAGCAAAATCACACAAACTGATTGCAAAGCTAGACATGACCAAGTTGCTAAATTAATCGACTGGTCATTATGTAAAAAGTACAACTTTCCTGTCCAAAAAGTCATGGAAACATAAAGTGAAAAAAGTTATAGAAAATGAGAAGGTGAAGATCTTGTGGGACTTTTGAATACAGACGGATCATCACTTGGAACACAACATGCCAGATATCACAGTTGTCGAAAACCAAAATGTACAATTTATTGACATCGCAGTACCAGGAGACACCAGAGTGGAAGAAAAAGAACTGGAAAAAATCATGAAATATCACGGCCTGGCCATAGAAACTACACGGCTATGAATGAAAATGTCACAGTGATACCCATTGTCATCGGAGCACTTGGTACCATGTCCAGGAATTTCACAAAACACTTCAAGAAATTGCAGCTTCCTGCAATAACACCAGCGGACCTGCAAAAAACTGTGCTACTTGGAACATTGTATATTTTAAGAAGGTACTTGGTTGATACCTAGGATGCTGGCAGCAACCTGTATCAACCATTAGCACCAGTCAATGGTATTTGTGACACATTTTTAAATGTCCAGTTGACTGAGTTTCATTTTTAATGAATAAAAGATAATAATAATAATAATAATAATAATAATAATAATAATAATAATAATAATAATAATAATAAAAATCTTGATGAAACTGAAATCCTTTTAGGCTCATACAAACATTTTATTTCAGGAAGTTTGATGTAAAATCTGTTTTTGGCTTCTCTAATTTCAAAATTTGAACATAAACTGCTTGCAAAGCTAATAAATATTTACAAAAAGGAACATGGAAGAATGAAATGAAAAATACCCTTTGGGCAAATTGTGATCAGCAAACAAGCAGTCCCTGGAAATTTGTGATGAGGTATTCAGGTATCTCTACAGACCATTAAATTCATCCTAGTAATGTTGACATCTTTATAATTGCACATCTGCCAGATTACACAGTAATTATTGGCAGACTAGATAGAGCACAATTGTGAAGTACAATTTGGGGGTACTGGATGAGGGGGTATCTAATTTTTCCCTTTCCAACACATTCCCCCATGAATATATATCTATCTATCTATCTATCTATCTATCTATCTATCTATCTATCATGTTTTCCCAAAAATAAGACCCTGTCTTATATTTTTTTGAACCCTGAAATAGGCGCTTGGCCGTATTGCAATGCGCTCAAAAGCCTGATTATAAGCCTGGGCTTATTATCAGGGGATGTCTTATTTTGGAGGAAACATGATTCATGTGTAGAAATATTAAAATGTATGTAATGAGGGGAGGAAATGAAGGAGGTTGTTGTTTATACTCTCAATTTTAGCCATGCCCAAAGACTTGCAACCCTCTGATGTCTGTCTATGAGCCAAATGGATTGCTCATCCTTGCAGGAAAAGAAAAATTAGAAGCAAAGGGCCTCTTTTTGTTCAGGTAATTGTTCCAGTAATTGGGTAGATTTTATATCTGAGATAATATAATAAAGAACACTGCCAATTATATATGCTGTACCTTTGCTGTCACTATTCAGCAGTGTTTTTAAATAAAGCATTTACGGAATAGCAACTTGGATAGTAACCCCTACTTAAGAGGGGCAAACCCTACTTAATTATAAACCTTTTACTGCTAGTTGGTTGATGAACACATTAATTTTTTGAATAGGGGAAGTCTTATGGATTGATTGTTATTTACACTTGAAAAGCCTCCAACCTATCTTATCTAGGTTCAGAAGCTAAGCAGGACTAAAGCAGGGAAAGCTATCAGAAAATCCCAGAGCCATATGCTATTCTGGTGAGACAAATTCCAGAAGAATACAATAATAATTATTTATACGCTATTGCAAGAAAATTGAATGGATGTACCCAGACAGGCATTTGGAACAGTGGTGGAATTCAAATTTTTTACTACCGGTTCTGTGGCTGTGGCTTGGTGGGCGTGTTGTGGTGTGGCTTGGTGGGCATGGCTTGGTGGGCGTGGCAGGGGAAGGATATTGCAAAATCTCCATTCGTACCCAACACCAGGGGAAGGATACTACAAAATCTCCATTCCCTCCCCACTCCAGGGGAAGGATACTGCAAAATCCCAATTCCCTCCCCACTCCAGGGGGAAGGATATTGCAAAATATCTGGGGCCAGCCAGAGGTGGTATTTGCCGGTTCTCTAAACTACTCAAAATTTCCGCTACCGGTTCTCCAGAATCTGTCAGAACCTGCTGAATTTCACCCCTGATTTGAAACAGAGGTCAACCACAGAAGAAGTAGTATAAGTACTATTGAAGATTTCTGACATGTTGCTGGAAGCCACACACTATATGGAAGTGCTATTTCCCAATATCCAAGGAAGCAAAACCTCTTAATGACATTTCATGGTCCAATCTAAGATTCTACTCCAATTATAAAGTAAGATTACCATGTCTAAACAGCACAAAATCCAGCCTCAGCCCCAACTCAGTTATGGAAAATGATAGCTTGATGTTATCCTAATAAATGATGGTATTTGACAGGAGAGGAAACTCAGCAAAGAATCTACCAATCTCTTTCTCTAACCTGGCCTGCTCATATAAATATTTGATTTTATGAAAGGACAGGAGATTAACCATCAGAAGAATACATTTTATGCCAATATATTTTTTCAAGTACCATAGTTGAGGGGGTGGTGGATTATAACTGGTCTGGGATAAAGATCTCAAATCACAATGATTATTATGTGAAAGAGGAGAAGATGTTAAACACAATACTATATTCAATACAATACACAATACTATATCATGTTAAGCACAATACCATATTCACAGAATGTTAAGCACACAATACTGTATTCATAGGATGTTACTGTGAACTCTGAATATTTTTACAATGAACCAAAGTGACACCTTCAGTACAGAGACTGTTACTGTCTGAAACAGAGAACATGCTTTAATTAGTGAAGAAGCAAGAACTCAGTCACCATAAAGTAATCTAAGACTCTCTCAAGATAAGAAAGATACTAACAAGATACTTAAAGTCAGGAAAACTTTATGCTTGATACCATTGTGGCAATAGTTTAGTCTCGGAGTATATCTTAAGGATTCAAGACTAGTGCGTGCAATGCATGAAGAATTTTAGTTGACTATTGTAAAGATTCAAGACCAATATCTGTAGAGGACCAAATCAAAGTGAATGTGTTTTTAAACAGCACAGACACAGCAATCTTTCAGATAAAACAGAATTGGAAGCATTAAAGTGTCATTTTTACATTTTATGCCCTGCAGCATCAGCCCTGAGTCAGCCACTGATGAGGGTTTATACATACTCGGAGAACTTCTGATCAAGCAATATGACAGTGAATTGTCAGACACAATTCCTGGGCAATTGTTGTCATTCAGATCTTTACTGAAATCTGATGTTGCTAAAAACCAACAATAAAAGAAGTTGCAATACTTCTTATGATATAGAAAACTATGCCCTATCATCAATTTTTATTGAAGTCTGCACAATACAGCCAACTTTTAAAAAATATCTACAAGAGTGAATAGAGAGTTCATTCGCTATACTTAAATTTATTTTTAAAAACTACTTACAAAGCAACATATCACAAATGGGCCTAGGTACTTACCTCTTACCTAAGCATGCCAAAAACATGAATGATTTTATTATGATTCGTCACACAATCACCCAGATGTTTAGATTGGATCTGGCATTTTTATCCACCTATCAAATTCTTCCCTAGGTCCTGGGATAGGCATTTGTTGTTTAGCTTACACTTTACATACACTGGATGTTGGATTGTGTGAACCCATCCATTTTAAATGTCTACCTTATGGCAAAGAAAAAACTTTTTTTGCCTCAAGGATGCTATGATAGAGTTGTAAGAGTGGCTCTTAAAATTTTGCTTCTGCCTTCTGACAGCCTGATTTCCTGTATTAAAAGAATGATATTAAATAATGAAAAGGAAAAAAGTAACTTGCTTCCTGATGGCTATACAGTACTTAGGCTCCAACTACCATTTTTAATTCCATTTTTCTCATTTAGATATCACTACTCTCCCCCTCACGATTTTGCCCCAATATTGCCCTCATGTGCTATCTTTGAACAACAAAATACCTTATCTTTGTAATTAACTATTCATCCCAGCAAAAAATCATCAATTAGGCATGAGTCACTCAGTTGGTAAATTGAACAAAGTGACATTGAAACAGAATTGATTTCCTCCTGACCTCAAACGACGACAATAACAAGTTATACAACTACACTTTAAAAAAAATCCCTTTTGTAATTTGCAGGTGCCTTCTGGGCCATAATTGGATACTGTGGGTTTTGAAGAAAAGAATGGAATACTTCATCCTGGTTGTTATTTTCTTTAAGACAACCTGTATTTTAGGTTTGGGTATATAAACTAAATGACAAAAGGACGGATTTCAGCATTCCTTAAATTTAGTAAGAGCAAGTGGCTACTTTGCTAATCTGGTTTATGCATTAATTTAGTGTTGGTGGCTGAGGAATTCTGGGAGTTGAATTCTACACAACTTAAAATTGCCAGGGTTGAGCAATATTGCATGAACCTGTCCTTTTTAAAATTGGTTGTGTGTTACCTATTCATTAAAATACCAGTGATAACAATAATCCAATATATTATACATCAGTGGTTCTCAACCTGTGGGTCGCGACCCCTTTGGGGGTCGAATGATCCTTTCCCAGGGGTCATCTAAGACCATCGGAAAACACATATTTTCAGTGGTTTTAGGAAAAATTTTATGGTTGGGGGTCACCACAACATAAGGAACTGTATTAAAGGGTCGTGGCATTAGGAAGGTTGAGAACCACTGTTATACATGAAAACAAAAAACACTGAGTAAATATTTGAAGTTGAAAAATGAAGGACCCCTTTTTAACAGAAAATATACAGAATGAAGACTTGAAGCAGCAGATGAAGCTAAGCAGAATCGCATCAGATACCTGTATAATTAGCACAGGGGTCCCACAAGGCTGTGTGCTCTCTCCACTTCTCTTCTCTCTATATAACAATGACTGCATCTCAAACGATCCATCTGTTAAACTACTGAAGTTCGCAGATGACACAACAGTGATTGGTCTCGTTCGAGACAATGATGAATCCACATACAGATCGGTGGTGGAATAACTAGCTTCGTGGTGCGACCAGAACAATCTGGAATTGAACACACTCAAAACCACAGAAATGGTGGTGGACTTTAGGAGAAACCCTCCCATATTACCACCTCTTACAATACTAGACAATACAGTATAAACAGCAGAGACCTTCAAATTTCTAGGTTCTATCATAACTCACGAACTAAAATGGACACCCAACATCAAAAACGTCATCAAAAAGCACAACAAAGAATGATCTTTCTGTGCCAACTCAGAAAGCTCAAACTGTCCAAGGAGCTGCTGATACAGTTTTACAGAGGAATTATTGAGTGTGCAATTCTGTAACTGTCTGGTTTGGCTCTGCAACCCAACAAGACAGACACAGACTTCAGAGGATAATTAGAACTGCAGAAAAAACAATTGCTACCAACTTGTCTTCCATTGAGGACCTCTATATTGCACGAGTCAAAAAGAGGGCTGTAAACATATTTACAGACCCCTCACCAGAGGTGAAATCTAAAAACTTTCACTACCGGTTCTGTGGGTGTGGCTTAATTAGTGGGCGGGGCTTAGTGGTCAGGTGACTGGGTGGGTGTGGCTTGTTGGTCAGGTGCGTGTGGCCAAGTTGATGTCACTTCTTTGCCCTTTTTTAACCTACAAAACACAACACAACTGGCTCACCCACAATGTAAAAGCAGCTGTGCTAGACCCAAAATGGCCCCTGCAACAAGCAGGAACCTCTCACAGGCACAAAAAGCCCAAAAAACCAACTTTCACACTTTACACACACACAACACAACACAACACAACACAACTGGCTCACCCACAATGTAAAAGCAGCTGTGCTAGACCCAAAATGGCCCCTGCAACAAGCAGGAACCTCTCACAGGCACAAAAAGCCCAAAAAACCAACTTTCACACTTTACACACACACAACACAACACAACACAACTGGCTCACCCACAATGTAAAAGCAGCTGTGCTAGACCCAAAATGGCTCCTGCAACAAGCAGGAACCTCACACAGCCACAAAAAGCCCCAAAAACCAACTTTCACATTTTACACACACACACAACCAGTGGTGGGATTCAATTTTTTTAACAACAGGTTCTGTGGGCGTGGCTTAGTTGGGAGTGTGGCTTGGCAATCATGTGACTGTGTGGGCGTGGCTAGCTGGTCATGTGACTGTGTAGGCGTGGCTAGCTCGTCATGTGACTGGGTGGGCGTGGCTATGTGCATAGGAACTACTCAGAGGGCTGAAAAAAGTCATTTCTGACTGGGCCTCACACTTATGACCGGTCCTCACACTTATGACCATCCTCACATTTATGCCCGTGCAGCTTTCTTAACAACCATGTCACTCATTTCACAACTGCTTCTCTTCACCATGGTGACAAGATAGGGCAAAAACGTAAAATGTGAGGACAGTCGTAAGTTCGAGGACTGGTCAAAAGTGTGAGGACCAGTCAGAAATAACTTTTTCAGCCCTCTGAGTAGTCCATATGCATAAAAAGATACAGCAATAGAAAGGGATGAAGAAAGGGAAGGGAAATTAGAGTAGGAGAGAGGGTAAGAGAGGGAGGAAGAGAGGAGGAGAAGGAGAAAGGAAGAGGAGTAGGGAGGAGAAGAAGAGGGGGAGGAAGAGAAAGTAAGAAGGAAAGAAAAGAGAGAGGTGGTAGGTTTGAGGAGAAAGATTGCTGTACAATAAAAAAGATGAAACGGAAGCAAGCCAACCCCAAACAAATATAAAGATATTAAGATAAAGAATGAATTGTTAAACTTTAAAGAATAAAAGAGAACAAATATGAATAAATAGCAATAATTAGAAACACACATACAAACATACAATGTATTTTCTTTGAACAGAGTATTTGGCCGGTTCACAAATTTAAACAGTGTTTAGTCATTTCAATTAAATTTACAATTTCTATATTTCCTTTTTGCCATATTTATTCCTCATCTATTTAACCAATATTACCCTTCATCCTCATCTCTAATCTTAATCAAATTCAATTTTTCCCTTCTATTCTATATTATACCCCTTCCCATTGTCATCTATTTTTATATCCATCCTCACATTGGTTAATTATGTAATATTAGTTGTTTAATATAAATTCAATATTTTAATATAAATCAATTAGTTATATAACTACTTTTTTTGTATATTAATCAATATGAACATGAATATTCCAATTATTTCCATGCAATCCAATTTCTTACAAATCAATTAATTATATTTACCAATAATAATAAACCAAATAATTTCCCCCATATATTCCTCCAAACCACAACTTAACTATTTCTGCTTTCAGAAATATACAATTAATAGTATCTCAATTATTACAATTCCCTAGTTAAATAGAGCTTTTTTTCTTTTGTGTTTTAAAATCTTTCCCTAAATTTCCCATTGTTTGCACCTACCTTTTTTGGTGAGGAAAAAGAAATGAATTCTGCCTGCCTAATTTTCCAACCTTGCAGCAACAGCAAAGCAGTTTTAGTTTCGTGTTTCAGCAGAGCTAAGGGGAAAAAAAATCTGCTACAAAAAAAACACCGAACTGTTTGTTAAATTGCTGGCTCGCCCACCCCTTGCCCACCACTATTTATTGCCAATAAATAGTGGTGCGGAGGGGCGGGGCAAGCCAGCAATTTAACAAACGGTTTGGCTGCACCACTGGCTATAGGGCGGCCCTTTGAAGCCCCGCGGCAAGAATTTGAAGTTTTTTTTCCTCTAGCCATCAGCTGGGACTCCGGAGGCAGCAATAGATTGGGAGTGGGTGGGGTAAGCGAACGGCTGGCGATCCAACAGAGCAGAGAGTGAGGGTAAGTGAAGGCGTGGAAGCTGCTTTCTCCATCCTGCTCTCTTGCGTCCGGAGCCGGTGGGGAACCACGTGGCAGCCCACGTGGATCCCAGGCAGCGGAACTCAGGCTAGGGAATTGGTGGGCAATTGTGGCTCTTTTACAACCTGTGGCCTTCAACTCCCATAATTTACCATGAGATAAAATGTCAGAAAGTTGTCATGGATTTCAGTAAGAACAAAATTTTGTATTCCTTCTTAGAATGGTAGGTGACTGAATAAAATGGTGAATGAAGTCCACTAGAATATTTGATTCTCTTCAAAAATTTGTGTTTGATAGATAAAAGCTAGAAAGAAAATATAGAATATTGTTACACTTTAGAGGGATTGAAGGGATGGTAAAAATGGTCCTAGAATATGTATTGTCTAGGTAGAAGAACACACCTTTAGGGGAAATGAAAATAAACCAGTGCTTTTTTTCTTACCCAAAAGTTATGCTTGCATCATTCTTTCTGCCCAAAATTTTCTTTAACTTTGCCAGGAGCTGCCAACTCCTCTGGAAATTTCAGCAGACATATTAAGCAGGTAAGCCATGACTTTGCCACTGTCTATTTTTCTATGTAGTATAGGATTACAGGATTGTGAAGTGGTTCGGGAATAACGAGAGGCACAAGCAAGCAAGTGACAACAGCTCTTTAATATACAGTGAGACTTCAGCGAAAACTCAGAGGCTGCAGCCCTCCTTATATACAATCCAGGAGGGACTGTCAGCCAATCAGAAACGTAGGCAGGTTTGAAACTCCCGCTTAAAAGTATCAATACATAACACCCCTCCCTTCCCAGAAGGCACTAATACTCAAAAATTAACATATGTACACACAAAGTCTCGCAGGTGCTTAGGACGAGTTCTCGCCCTAGTTGACCTGCGCAGTTCAGTGTCTGGTGGGGCGTCGAGCTGGTCGGAGGGACTCTCCGTCTCTCCCGGCTCCGCCAATGGAACCTCCTGGATTTTGTCCGGGGCGTGGTTATCCCCGGCTGGGAGTGGCGACTCGCTGGGGCAGCGCTGGAACCAGGGCTTGTCAGCTAAGTATTCTCGCGAACCCGGGCTTGAGTTAGCTGTTTTGGGAAAGTTGTTATAGTTAGGCTCGGAGATGTCTAAGTTGATATTCGCCTCGCCGACCACCCTTTTTCTAAGTTGGTCTACGTGGCGCTTCCAGAGTCTGTCCACCCCTACGTCCACCGTGTACGATTTTGGGCCTGTTATGCCCACTATGGTTCCTGCAACCCATAGAGGTCCGCTGGCATAATTGCGAGCGAACACCAGGGACCCAACCTGGAACTGTCTTAAGCCACAGATCTCTCCCTTGAAGTTTTCGTGCGAGTAGTTAGGGTGAAGCCTGTCTAACACGCACCGGAGCTTCCTCCCCATGAGGAGCTCTGCTGGGCTTCTCCCTGTTGCTGTGCATGGTGTGGCATGCTGGACTGCTAGGAATTGGTCTATCCTGGCCTGCCAGTCCCCGTTGTCTAATCTGGACAGTGCTTCCTTGGCTGTCCTAACAAAACGTTCAGCCAATCCATTCAAAGCCGGGTGAAACGGAGCTGATAGGGCATGGCGGATCCCCAGTCCGGCCAAGTAGCCTTCAAAAAGAGTTGCTGTAAATTGAGGGCCGTTATCAGATACCACGGTATCCGGTAGGCCGTGGGTGGCAAACAACTTCCTTAGGACTTTGATAACTGCCTCGGCCGTTGTTGATGGCATTAATATAATTTCGAGCCACTTTGAGTAGGCATCCACAACTATTAAAAACGTTTGGCCATGGAACGGGCCGGCAAAATCAATGTGGATCCTTCCCCATGGGCCCTTTGGTTTCTCCCACTCTTGGATGGGCGCTACTGGGGGATCGGGACAAGACTCCTGGCAGGGTCTGCACTTCCCTACCCACTCGGAAATGACTTAGCTGCGGGCTAAATATTTCATCCTAACAATGCCCGGGTGCCCTTCGTGCAGCAACTCCAAAACCCTATTCCGCCTATTCCGTCACAAATATTAAGAAAAAGGAAATCATTTAAGCTACATAAACCCAAAATAAAAGTGAGGTTTTCATTTTTTTTACGACAGCTTCCCCAATCTGGCACTCTGCAGGATGTGGAATTCTGGAAAATAATATACACACATCTTAAAGTTGCTGAGATTGAGAAACATGGCCTTAAATCCATCAAAACTCAGTTCTTATAATTTTCAGCAGCATGGACACCAGTGGTTTCATTTAAATATTAAGAACTCATTAAATTAATTTTTTTTATTCTTCCTAGTTGCTTTTTACCTTGGCAAATGAGCAAAGATTTTAATACTGTCCTGGCTCATATCCAGGGCCGAAATCTAAAAATTTTCCCTACTGGTTCTGTGGGTTTTGCTTAATTGGTGGGTGTGGCTTAGTGGTCAGGTGACCAGGTGGTATGGCCAATAATAATAAATAATACAAATAATAAACAAAGTAGACAAAACAATAAGAGGTACCAAAAACCAACTTTCACACTTTACACACACACATCACAACACACCACAACTGACTCACACACAATTTAAAAGCAGCTGCACTTCACCCAAAATGGCCTCTGCAACAAGCAGGAACCTCACACAGCCACAAAAAGCTCAAAAACCAACTTTCACACTTTTTCCACACAAAATGCCACATACAGCTTTGTGAGATTTTGTATATTTGTGTAATTAAAGTGAAACACTACAGAAACACACCAAATCTCAGATAGCTGCACAAATATTTTATTTTATTATTTTATTTTATTTATATTTTTAGATAAAAGCAGCTAAATTTAAAACTTGCTTAACTTTAAATTGCTAAAAAAAAAAACTCCTAAACCCCCCCCCCAATTAATTATTTTTTAAAAAACTCCCAGTTACTTACCAAATTGAAGGCACAAGGCAGGCAGATTGAGTTGCTAGCAGATGCAATGGATTGCAGCAGCCAAAGCAAGGCAGGAAAAGCAAGCGAGCCCGAAAAAAGCAGCAAGCTGCCAAGTAGGGAAGTGGGGACCGGATTATTGGGTGGACATGGGCGGGGGGGAGGGGCAGGGATTTTTGCTACTGGTTCTCTGAACTACCCACTGCCATCGCTAACGGATTGTCCGATCCGGTCTGAACTGGAAGCATTTCACTCCTGCTCATATCATTCCACTACAGGCTGCCCTACATTTGGGGAAAGCAGTTGTAAACAATAGCCAGAATTAAGGCTAGAGCATAGTGGGGTGAGTTTTGACCCTGTGTGCTGTGCCAATCCAATATTGTGATCAGGTCATAGTTCATTATGTTGGAATATTGGAATTTATTTATTGTTTATTTATTGGTTCAATTTATATGCCGCCCTTCTCTGGAGACTCAGGGCGGCTTACAATGCTTTAAGCAATAGCCTTCATACTTTTGTATATACCTGATTAGTAGGGTTTTTGCCCCCCCTCCCAAGCGGTGTTCTTTTTTTATACAAAGTTAGCTTATTGGCCCCACAAACCAGGTCCTCATTTTACCTACCTCGAAAGGATGGAAGGCTGAGTCAACCTTGAGCCTGGTGAGATTTGAACTTGCAGTAATTGCAGGCAGCTGGTGCTATTTAACAGCATTTTAGTCTGCTGCGCCACCAAGGCTCTTTTCTTTATTTTTTTACAGTAATGTCTAAGGTACATAAGAATTGATGAGAGCGTAATAAGCAATAGTAACATCATTTTGAAGAGGAGGGTTAGCTCTGTCGTGGTAAGTGAGCATGTTGCAAATTGTGTATGTAGGGAAGAATTACATACAGGTAGCCTTTGATTTATAACACCAATTGAGCTCATAGTTCCATTGCTAAGCAAGACAGTTGTTAAGGGGATTTTGCCACCCTTTTTCCACAGTTGTTAAGTGAATTACACAGCTATTAAGCAAATCTGGCTTCCTCCATTGACTTTGTTTGTCGAAAGTTGGCTGAGAAGGTTATAAGTGGTGATTCCATAATTCCGGGATAGTGCAATTGTCATAAATACATGCCAATTGCCAAGTGCCCGAATTTTGATCACAGAACTATGGGAATGTGGCAGTGGTCATAAGTGTGAAAACCAGACATAAGTTGATTTTTTCAGTGCTGTTGTAACTTCGAACAGTCACTAAACAAATGGTTATAAGTCAAGGACTGTTTGTATGGGATAGGTCAACGCCCTTCATCCATGTTGTGAATGAATGGCTTAAATATTTAACTAAAAAATATGGCAAGAAATGGGCCAGAGTGGTTACTGGTCATTTCTTCCTGCTTCCTGCTTTGCGTCCTACCACAATAAATAAGTTCCTGATCCTCCACAAATATTGCATGATGTTTTAACTTCTAACTCTAGAAACTCAGCCAGCTGGATTAATTTGGTTCAAAAATTGGGCCCTCAGTTTATTCAAAGTGCTACTGGAACTAGTGCCTCAACTTAAATTCAGAGCTCTGCCCCTGGCAACTATTAATATTGGCAATAATTGTTTCCAAAAATTAATGTAAACCAGACTTTTGAAAAATGATCAGAGCTTCAAACCTAAGCACCTCTGTGGAATATTTATTGTTATATAATTATGCTTAGGAACATATAGCAAGTCTAGAGATGAATTCACTGCAGCATCTTTTCAGTGTTAAATCACTTTCATTGCTGTTCATTGCATTCCTGAAGATTATACTTGGTGATCAGAATGGAAGGGAATGCCAGGTGAACAAATTCTGATTCAATCTTCTTTTTTCCTTCTTCTCTCAGCTTTTCCTCCCAATGAAGCTGAGCTCCCAGGTAAGTCGGCATCCAAATTGTATTGATATAAGCATTGCTGAGAATCTCATTAGAATATGCAGTTGTTTGGTAATGGGTCAAGTCAGGGAGGCTAATACAGTTGGGAAAATCACCATAGCAACAGAGAACAGATTTTGAGAAGGAGAGGCTAAACTGACTCTCTTCTGCTGCTCTTTGGTTTCTAGACATGGCTGGAGTTCAGAAGACACCATCTGTTCAGATTCCAAATACTTAGAAGGGAAATAAGATCTACATGAATTCCTTAGCCTTTAAATCAAATCCAAGCTGAAAAGCTGAAAATGCAACGATTATTATCATTGCTGGTATCTCTATCTTTTATATTTTTCTCAAGAGATGGCTGTGGGGAGATCTAGGGAGGGCAATATAGAGCTCTTTTCTGCAGTACCCAAAATCTGTGATCACGATTAAAAATTGTGGCTGCCACTATCTGGTGAGAAACACAAGAGATCTGTAATTAATGCAGCCGCGCGGGTAATCACGGGAGCCGCCTGGCGCTCCCACATAACACCGCTCCTGCGTGAGCGGCACTGGCTCCCAGTGGTCTTCTGAGTGCACTTCAAGTGTTGGTTACCACCTTTAAAGCGCTTCATGGCATAGGACCTAGTTATCTTCGAGACCGCCTGCTGCTACCAATGACCTCCCACCGACCTGTGCGCTCCCACAGAGAGGGCCTCCTCGGGGTGCCATCAGCCAAACAATGTAGGCTGGTGACCCCCAGGGGGAGGGCTTTCTCTGTGGGGGCACCTACAGGAATCAGCTGCCCCCTGAGATAAGGAGAATCCAAGACCTCGGTGCCTTCCACCGTGCCCTTAAAACTTTTTTTTTTCAGCAAGCCGGGCTGGCTTAATATATTTTTTAAATATTTGTAATTGGTTTGTTATTTTAAATTGGGGCCAAATTAATATATATCTTTTTAATTGTTTTTAATGTTTGTATTGTATGTTTTTTATCTGGCTTCTCCCTCGGGAGAAGGTGCGGTATATAAATTCAAAATAAATAAAAATAAATAAAATAAATAAATTAAAACTCTAAAGTCAAGGGTGCTCCAACACTGGAGCTTTTTTAAGAGGAGATTGGACAGCCACTTGTCTGACATGGTATAGGATATTTCGCTTGAGCAGAGGATTGGATTAGAATATCTCCAAGGCTCCTTTCCGCTCTGTTATTCTGTAAAAATAAAGCAAAATCTAATGACAATGTTGATATCAAACTTGTCCTCTCCAGATCCAGGAGCCAAGGGAAAATCAAGACCTGCTCTGTGTGTGACAAAGCTATATTCAGTTATTGGTCTGATTACTCTTGCTCTTGCCTTCTCCCCAGTTGCTAAGGGCATCTTCTGGCCACCAAAATCTTGGCTACCCCTCACTGACAATATAGATTAAGAGTTTTGGCAGACATAACTAGCTTAAATTTAATGAATGCCCTTTTTAACAATTGTTGATGTCCTTTGAAGTCAGTTCATCTCAAACATACTGAGTATGTAAATCTCAAAATGTTACAAAACTAGGCTAATAATTTTCAGCAAACATAGTTGGGATACTTGAATGGTTATAAAAATTGGATTAGCACTAGATAGCAGAGAATGGTAAAGTTTTCTGTAACTCTTTGCTGCTATCTAGGGTTTGTCCAGATTTTTGCCATCTAGATGTAGTATTTTTTATATTATCCAAATATGAGCCTGTCTAAAGTCTGTTCTCCCTAAGTTTGTGCAGTATGTGCAGTGTACCACCAGAGGTAAGAACACGCTAGACCATATGTACTCAAACTTTAAATAGGCATATAGAGTAATCCCCTTCTCCCATCTGGGTACATCTGACCACCTCTCTCTGCTATTGTGCCCAAAGTATATCCCACTTAGGAAAAGGGTATGGCCAGTCAGGAAAATTGTCAAAATCTGGCCAGACAGAGCATGCTGCCAGTTGTAGTACTGCTTTGAGACTACCGAATGGAGTATATTTGAACATTTGGAGCTGCAAGAATTCACTGACCCTGTACTCTCATACATTAAAACATGCACAGACAATGTAACAGTGAATAAGCGCATCAGAGTTTACAGTAGTTTTGGAAATTGAAAAAAAAATCTAGATCCTACAATGGCAAACCACTTCTAAATTACCATAATTTTTAGAGTATAAGATGCATCGGAGTATAAGATACACCTTAGTTTTTGGGGAGGAAAATAGCAGGGGTGAAATCCGACCTGTTCGGACTGGATCGGGTGAACTGCTAGGGATAATTGCCATTGGTTCTCTTAACCAGTAGCAATCACCCCTGGTTGGTCCCGCCCACACCTGCCTGGTTGCCTGGTCGCTGCTCACCTTTTCCAGTTTGCTCACCCCTTCCAACTTTCTCACCGCTTCCAGCTGCTTGGGGCTTCCAGCTGCTAGGCCAACCCCCCCCACCTCCCGCCTCACTCTATATAAGTTCCTTTTGCCTTGGGTGTGCACGTGTGCAGCTGGTGCATGGAACAGGGCGATGATGCTGGTGGCACATTCAAGAAGGGGAGTGGCTCTACAGTAACTTTCACTTGCAAGAAGCCTGCAACTGCTGCATCTTTCGGTGCAAGAAGCGCCTCCAGGTGCACCCAAAAAAAAAGAGGCTGCAGGTATCTCATGACAAGGGAAAAGACAGAATAGAATTTTTTAAAAAATTCCTACTGGGTTCTGTGGGTGTGGCTTGGTGGGGGGTTCATGTGACTGAGTGGATGTGGCTTGAGTGATGTCGATTTGGCCATGCCCACTCAGTCACAAGACACCCCACCACTACCAAGCCACACTCACAGAACCAGTAGGGAATTTTTTTAATTTCACCACTGGAAAATAGGAGGGGGAAGATTCTGCCTACCAAGTATTCATCTGGCTAGTCCCAGCACATTAGTTCGCTCGCTGGTGTTGAGGTTGGGACTGGTTGGGGCTGTGCTTCTAAAGCACAGCTGATTGTCGGAGGGAGCAGGCAAAGCACTGAAGATCGCTTCGCTCCTGTTGGGGCTGAAAAACAGGTTCAAAAGTACAGCTGATCCTTGGAGGGAGCTCCAGTGACTAAAGCAGGCAAAGCATGGAAGGGGTAAGAGAAGGCAGCAGCTGTTCCAGGTAGCCATTTTGGGCACTGCGCAGGAGTATAAGAGGCACCCAAATTTTCAGCCTCTTTTAGGAGGGAAAAAAGTGTATTTTATACTCCAAAAAATACGGTACTATCAAGAAAATGACAAGGAGACATCCATGAAGTCATCAGGAATAATCAGGAGTCAGGATTAAGTTACAGAAGACTTGGAGTACTGTGAGATAATGTTACTGTAAAGGCAATGGCATATTTGAGAGAACAAGCAGTATTCAATGTTTATGGTTTCTTTATAGAGAATTTATCTTACAGTTTCCTTTATTGGACTTGCTTCCTAAAATCTATGCTCATCTACATCCTTTTTCTGTGGTGGTTGTTAATTCAATCCACAATTGTAAAGCAAATGCCATGGTCATTAAGCAAACTGTCACGAGTGTTTTCAGGATTGCTGTAGCTACTTGATCAGTCACAAACAGTATGGATCCAATCAAGCCATCTCCTGTTTGCAATTAACTGCAAGCCTTCCCCACCCTAGTTAATTGCAGGTTAACTCCCCATATAAGCACGGACCTTTCTGCTTGCTATTTGGGCCTAGATGTTGTTTAGGCCTAGATGCAGAGCCAGGGCTGAAGCACCTGGATGCAGAGCCCAGAGCAGAGCTGCAGAAGGGAGGAGAACTCAGATAAGGAGTCCTGATGGCTGCAGCAGAGATAGCAGCAGAAGAGGAGCCAAAGAGCTGTGTAAAGATACTCCCACGAAGCTAGCTGCAACTGTGAGTTGAGATAGCTGAGAACCTTTTGAAGTCTCCAATTTCGGCTTGCCTTTTGCTGAGTTGAAGCACGCAAGCCAACATCTGAACTGTTGCTGCTGGACAGTTTCCCTCCCAGGAGCTTCAAGCCACGTTTGCTGATTGAATTGTTTTTCACAGGTGACTTTTAGCTGTGAAGCCTACGCTGCTGCCCTTCTACCACCTCGATGATGTATCGACACCGAAGCTGTTTAATGTCATGTTAGTTTTTTCTTATGGACTATTTCGGTATTGTGGAGAGGAATTTAGGGAGATGGCCTGGCTTCATTTAACCAAGATAAGACTTTGTTATTAATGTGCCTTTTTAAAGATATAGTGTTTTTTAAACATTTTGAAGTAAAGTATATTTTTATACAAGACTCCTCTGCTAGTTTTATTTCAGTCCTAGTGTGTTTGCTCGTGAGCTGGTTCACGGTTCGGGGACAACCCTCAACTCCATCCTGACACAAACCCATTGTTTATTATGGGGCATTTTTGCCAAAAACCAGAGGAATACACAGTTTTCAGCAAAAACTTCATAAAACTGGTCATACTGAATTCTGGAAATGGCTGTGAATGTGGGCTAATTGCTGAACATTTAAAAAATGTGATCACAGGGGGAGGGGTTATCAGAACTTCAGAACTGTGTGTATCACTTCTTTGTGGAGATATTGTAACTTTGAACAGTCATTAAGTGATTGGCTGTAAATTAAAAATTATCTGTATTTCACTGCAAAGCACAAATGGGAAATTTTAAAGAGTTTGCTGCCTTATGGATGGCTTACCATATTACAGGAGTATCAAATTGGCGGCCCACAGGCAGGATGAGTCTCGCACAGGCCATGCCCACCCCAGCTCTGTGAAGTGAAAAACACCATGATACATCACATGGCAGCAATGTGACACTGTGAGTTTGATATCTGTGCCATAGAACATCAGAATAATAAACATAGGGATTCTTAAAATAAAGAATCAGAATGGTCAATAGTCAATAGTCAAAAGAAGATCCACTTTGAGTGGAAATTGTAGGCATCCCTGAATGGAACAAATAAACAACAACTCATTTGTTAAAATGCATTGTATGAAGTATCTTTGTTGCTTTCTCTTATGAGGATTGGAGGCTGTATTGTCAGCCCAGCAACACACATTCACAGCAGCTCTACTCAGTTTTATGGCATAGTTTTTAGTCATTTACTGGATTTATTTTTTACTTACTTAACTTTGTTTGGATGAGATAATAGTGAAGACAAATAATGGATTTTCCCTGGAATTGATAGTTATGGGGAAAAGAAAGAAACACCATGGGTTAACCCAGGATATCTCCCTCTTTTGAAGTCTCCAAAAATAGCCAAGAATTGAGGAGGACTTCCTACAAAAGAAAACAGTAAGTAAAACAAATTCCACCCCCCATTTCTAACAAATTTGAAGCATTAGAAGGGGACATCCAAACAGGCAAAACAACAACCATTAGACATTTCCTCATTTCTTTGGGGGAGAGGAAAATGATGGCCAGTCAGTATTATAAGTAAGCAACCTAGGTACTGGTCCAGGGGATCTGAAATGAAGCCCCAAAATAATAAGAAAAATCAGAATATAGAGAGGCTACCGTGGGAAAATTCAACTGAGTTTACGGCAGAACAATGTCTCTTCACAGGGCAAACTGTTCCTCAATATTTGAGCAGTTTACAGTCATAAAGCATGAATTGGAGACATTGAAAAAGAAATATAGCCATTTTTCTTCAAAAGCAAGTACATTCTTTTCCCACAAAAACCTTTGTAACAGACACAGTCAAATCTCTCATTCTAGGCAAGTGTGCCAATAAGGAGTAAGGAGCCAAAGAAATATCTAAAGAATTTGTTAAAAAGCTGCAGCTCTCTAAGAATAACTATCTACTGATAAAGAAAAGAGAGGGGAACTTACAAATATTAATTTTTTCTTGGAAGGCAGCAAAGTATTTCCCCTCCCCCAATTAAATTGTTCACTGTAAACACAACAGATTGCTCTCAGAATTTGTATGAACAGACTTAACGTTGGAATACCAGGAGAGCAATCCTAGCTTCCTTAGATCAGCTTCTTCGCTGCCAAGGTGGGCAGATTGATCTACATGATGTGGAATGGCTCCCAGGTCCTTCAAATTGAAAGCAGATACTCTTGTCCTTTAAACAGCATACCATCCCTTTGATGCTACTCAAGATGAGAGCATATCTAGCCTTTCAAATTTTTCCTCCTAGAGACCTTTGTGATGAGAAGGTTAAACCTTTAATAGCTAACATGCTAGCTCCCAAGGTCACTGCTTCTTCACTCCCAACCTTGGGAGATCAAGAGTGTGGGAGTCAGTCAGCCTTACTTGACAAAGAAGTTCTCAACACAGAAGCTGGCCTTATTAATGCTTTTGGCTCTTTACCACAAAAAGAACAAGACAATATACTGTTTAAACTAGAAAATCTGAAGAAAACCTTGTTGGTCATAATTGCCACAGCTGAGCCACTTATAGATCTTGTATCTCCAAATATTGAGCCGCTCACTTTCCTCTCAATGAGTAACGGATTTTCTGAAAATGGCCCTATTAAAATTAGAAGTCTGAATCCTCTTGGGCCAGTAGAGGATCTCGCAGTTGAGGAAAAGTCATTACTTTCACCCTAGTTAGCACAACTTTGCAATTCAAATGTGTCTTTTTGTTTTCTCTACAGCCATGGTTTGTGACTACCCAACAGGTGGAGATTTTGCTTTTAAATGTTCATATTAGTCCTCTTAATATGGTCAACAATATTTGGGAGCACATAGAAAATTTTATCCTTAGTTGTTCAGACAAATATCCTACAGCTGCAATAATTATAGGTGGGGATTTAAATGCTAGAATTTAATCAATTTAAGATCCATTATGAGGAGGATATACTAGAGAAACAGTGGTGGGTTCCCCCCCCCCCGGTTCGGTCCGGTTCTATAGAACCAGTAGTAAAACCAGTGGGAGGCTCCGCCCACTTGCCACAACATCATCGGCGATCTGCGCATGCGCAGAAGCGCTCCCGTTGTGAACTGGTACTAAAGGTAAGTAGAACCCATTCCTGTAGAGGAACCCTTATATTCTAGAGAATTTAAAGACCTAAAAGCTAACAGGGCAGGTCTATGTGTAAAACAGATTATTATACTTCTGGAACTATATATCCTTAATGGTTCCATAAGTGGGGACCACCTAGAAGAATACACCTATTGGGGGTGCAGAAAATCTACAGTTGATTACTGGAGAGTATCAATGACCTTTTAAAATTTTATAAATGGAAGATCGAGGTAGACTCACAACTGGAAAATGACCACTATTGAGTAATTCTAACTCTGGCACCCCACTGGAAATTTCTAAGTGCTAACTCAATCTATCCACCAAGGCTCGATAACTATAATAACCAAATGAGCATTAAATGGACCAAAAGAAGATTCAGATCTACAGCAGATAAAAAAACTTTAGACCAACATCATTATTAAATGTAGACTACAAAATATATGCTTCAATAGTAGCAGAGAGACTAAAAAGGTTCCTGAATGAATTTATACACCTGGACCAGAAATGAGATCTAAATTAATAAAAAAAATAGAAGATTTTGGTGAAGTAGCAGGATTAAAAATAAGCAAGAAAAGATTAAGATGCTGGTAAAGAATCTTACAAATAAACAAAAAATGAATTGATGGAAATGATGGGCATTCAGATAACTAAAGTAAAATATTTAGGAATTTGGTTAATGGCAAGATGTGCAACCATTAAAGATAATTATTTTAAATTAATACAACAAATAAAGATAGACTTGGAAAAATGGAAAACCTTACATTTTGATGGTTGATGGTTGGAAGAATAGCTAAAATAAAAATGAACATTTTGCTGAAGTTATTATTTCTGTTTCACAGAAATAATAATAACAATTCCAATGAAACTAGAAAAAAAGTTTTCTGAGGATTTAAACAAAAATGATTTTAAAGTTTATTTGGCAAGGGAAAAAAAGCAAGAATAAAATTGAAAATGCTACAAAAAGCTAAAAATAAGTGGGGATTTGGGTTACCTGATTGGGACTTGTACTACTAGGCCTCAGTGCTTACATGGGTGAAAGAATGGGTTAATTTGAGGAACAAAAGCATATCAACTTTAGAAGGACATGATTTACAATTGGGATTGCATGCCTTTATGTCGTATGGGGAAAATAAAATACATAGATATTTTCAAAGACATTATATTAGAAACACTCTGCTTTTAGTATGGGAAAGAATCAAAGACAAACATTCCATAAAAATACTGGTCTGGCTATCCATGATGGAAGCACTAATACATCCATATCAGGGGTGGTATTCACTTATCTTCGCTACCAATTCGCAAATGTGGGTGCACGGGGGACCTTCTGCGTATGCGCAGAGTGTCAAAAATGGAACGTGATGATGTCAGGGTGAGGGGGCGGAGCCTCCAGCAGCCGTCGCTATCAGTTTGCCCGAACTGGATAGAACCGGCTGAATACCACAACTGATCCAAATGTTCTTGAACTGGAAAAAAATCACAAGATATAAAGATATCCTAAATGAACAAGGGGAATTAAAATCGAAACAAGAACTGAAAAATCAAGGAATTGATTTGGTTTGGTGGCCACTTATGAAAATTACAATCAAGATAAAAGAAAAATGCATAAATGTACCGATTTTGCAAAGAACCTTCAGAATTAGATCAGATATGTTTAGGGACGGATGATAAACTAATTTAAAAAAATATAGCTACCTATTGAATTGTAAAATGAAAGAAGAATAAGTAAAAGAAACTATGATAGTATGGTCCAAAAATTTTGGATATACTATAGAATTAGACAAATGGCAAAAACTCTGGGAAAGAAACTATAAATTGACCATGTCAACATCCTACAAAGAAAATCTATAAAAATGTTTTATAGGTGGCATCTGCCACCAGCAAGAATGGCAAAGATGTTCCAAAACGTATCTCCCAGATGTTGGAAATGCAAACAGATACCGGGTTTTTACTATCATATGTGTTGGCCTTGTCCTATGGCAAAAAAATATTGGTTAAAAATAAAAATGTGGCTAGAAGAAATGATAAAACAACAAATAGATCTAAAACCAGAGATGTTCTTGTTAGGTATCCTACCGGAGATATATAATAAAGAAATATATATTTACTTTTACATGTGGTAACAGCAGCGAGAATTGTGTATGCATAAAACTGAAAACTGAAAATATACTTATAGAGGAAAACGCAATAAAAAAAATACTAGTATACTGTATGCTGAAATGGATAGATTAACATTGAAAATTAAGCATAAGGAGGAAACAGAATACTTTTTAACTTGGGAATTATTTTACCAATGGTTAGATAATAGAAGCAGAAGTTAGAAATTTAGAATTAAGGGGGATATGTAAATAAAAATGAAGTAAATGTGTAATTAAATAATGAACATTGAATAATGAGGACAATGTAAAAATTATAATTAATAGATTTATACGATAATGGTTACAAATGTGACGGTTGTATGATGGTTGTTTATAATGTTTGATGTTATTAACTAATTATAGATGAAACCGAACAGAGCGTTTAATTAAATAACGGAAAACATTTAATAAGGATATGTGAAGAATATGGTAAATAGATTTTGAGAATAATAGTTATAGCTATTGTGTATATACAATTTATTATTTGTATTTAAAGAAGATTATACCCAGTCAGGATACTGCCATTGTGGAAATGGAAATTTTATATATAACAAAGAAAATTGTATAATAAAAAATAATATTTAAAAAAATGGACTGAGGAAAATGCAATCGAAGCCACTAAATGGCAAGCTTCAGAAATTCTAGAATTGAATGCACATCTCCTAGAAAGTAAATTTCAAGGATAATGTCCAGATGGGTTTGAACCCTTAATAGCCAATCTGAAATCAGTTCTCACCAATGGAACGATACCTCATTCCCAAAAGCTAGTTATAAAGAATAGAAAATGGTTTGATTGGGATTGTGTACAGTTAAAGAGGGCATATAATAAAGAATATAGAAAAAGTAAAAACTTCCCTTCTGGGGATCAAATTCACTACTTAAGATGTTTCAAAATAGGACCCTTTTAAAAGAAAAATGTGGCATTAATGAATGCCATTAATGTGGTGCAAATTATATTCAATCAGTTAGGATGAAAGTTACATGACTTTTTTGGTGTATCACTAGAGAACTGGGAAAATCACTAACCAAGTACCAGCTCATGTTTGGGAGGAATACTTCAGAGAATTGTATACAGACCCTGTACATGAAATGAATGAGAGCCACCATTTACACCAGAAAAGGTATCCTGGCTGATCGGATCCCTTAAGATTAATAAGGCTCCTGGTGCTGATTATGTTTTCCCAAAAATAATTTAAAAGAATCCTATCTGGTGGGCACCAGTGGTGAGTTTCAACCAGTGTTACCACCTGTTTGCTTTGCGCAAAATTTGCTTTGCATTGAATTTCAGAACAGCTGAGGCACGGCAATCTGCTCTGCCGCGCCTATCAGCTGGGCTAAAAACGAATGAATATAGGTAGGTATAGCGCAGGGGTGGGCAGGAGGGCCCAGCTGACGGTCAGAGTGAACCAGTCCGCTCTCACCTCACCATCGCTGCTGCGGCTCATCCGAACTGGAGAGAACCGGTAGCAACCAACTATTGGTGGGCACTCCTTTTAACATCTCTCTTTACATTTATAGATCAGAATGGTTTTATGCCAGGAATTTGGAGAAAGGCAATGATTGTATATATGAAGGATCTCAATACTCTGGAGAACACTAGGACTAGAAATGTCCAGAATAGATCTCAAATCTTCAGTTAGCCTTCTTGTTCACCAGAAGTTTGGCAATCATATAGAAATAGAATAGAATAGAATAGAATAGAATAGAATAGAATAGAATAGAATAGAATAGAATAGAGAGTTGGAAGGGACCTTGGAGGTTTTCTAGTCCAACCCCCTGCTTAGGCAGGAAACCCTACACCACTTCAGACAAATGGCTATCTAATTTCTTCTAAAAAACTTCCAGTGTTGGAGGCAAGTTGTTCAATTGATTAATTGTTCTATCAGGAAATTTCTCCTCAGTACTAAGTTGCTTCTCTCCTTGATTAGTTTCCACCCATTGCTTCTTGTCCTGCTCTCAGGTGCTATGGATAATAGCTTGACTCCCTCTTCTTTGTGGCAGCCCCTGAGATATTGGAACACTGCTATCATGTCACTGTCAGTCCTTCTTTTCATCCAACTAGACATACCCAATTCCATAGGATGATAGGATATTATAGGATGACCTTTGGCCACTCATATATTCTTAGATCAACCCACTTCACTGGAATCCTGTGACAAGAACGTGTAAAAGAAATCTATTTAAGCCAATACAGTTCTTTAGATAGGTAAATTACTGTATAAATATAATCCTCTTATTTCAGGGTATGGATTTTTATACTTTTTGACTTCAACATGAAATCCCTTCCCTGGTGTTTGTCAGGTGAATTTTCTCCTTTATTATGCATAATTTTCTGTAGGATCCAATCTGGGCCAGTCACCAGGATGAGAAGCTTAGTCTTCTGAGCTTTTGAAGTCATGATAGAGCCCATCCTCAGGGAACTTCTTTCTCACCAATATGTGTGCTTTGGATTATTCTATGCATAGTATTTTATTCTATGCATAGTATTTTTGTGGTGCCTGACTTCCTGACTGTTAACTGAAAACAGGATGCTGATTTATCATTAGCTTATGAGGTAATATTAGGAGTTGAGGACTTGGTAGCACAAAGAAACAACAGCCAACGACTTAATAACTGGCCAACAACACTCCAACCAAGAATGAAAAAGCCACAGACAATCATGCAACCCACAAATTCTATGCATGGAATAGCCCAAAGCACACATTTGTTGAGAGAGAGAAACCATTCTGAGGATGGTCTCCAGCATGAATCCGAAAGCTCGAAAGACTAAGTCTCTGATACAGGAGACTGACCCAGATTGGATCCTGCAACATTATCCTGCAACATTTGCTTTCATTCGATAGTTTTCTATATTGTACACTAGGAGTCACTGCAGCACCAGGAATGAACTAATACTTGCTTAAAGCCAAGTCAGTGAATGATGGAATTTTCTCCACATCTCTGTTTCTATTACAAGCAGTGTGCAGTATTTTTTTTTAAAATAATCTACAGCCAACACACATATCTATTTATAAATATCTTGTTTCTAAGAAACGATAGCTGGCATCATCTAGATAGTTGCTGGAATAAAAAACTAGAAGAAAGGTAGAACTTGGATGAAAGGAAGAGAAATTCAAAATACAAAACAGCTTTCTCCATGGGCAGTAGCTGACTTAAAACAAATCTTAAATAATAAGATCTATTTTTGGTATACTTAATTTGTTATATATTAACATCACAATCTTTTCATGAAATGCTGTCAATCCATCTCCCTTTATGTCTGTAGCATGTGTTGTGTTAGTATTCTGTAGGAAGTTAGCACCCACCCCTGTAGTAGAAGAATGAATTATTCTAAGAAATTTTTAAAATGCAGAATATTATATTTCCCTGGATGAGAAAAGGAGAAACATGCTCTTGGAAAGCAGCCCCCACTTTGTTAATAGCCTCAAAAAGACTGGGCCATCCTGTCTACAAGACAGAAGGTCTTCAGCTCCAGGGTGGTAGGATTAGCCCTCGCTCAAGATCCCAACCAGGACAAAGCCATTAAGCCACAATAGGAATTTCCCAACACCTTTTCAGAACACAAGCCTCTTCATTACATTATCACCTAGCAAGATTCAATTAAGTCTGGGATAGAGACAGCCTACAAGGTTAGCTGGATCCCCCAAAAAAACCCCTGGGAGTCTGACAACCAATAGGATACATTTCTTGCAAGGCCCAAGAGAGAGTATAAATATATCTCACTCTCCACTCCATGTGTTCTTCTATCCAGAATCACATGTGCTTGGTAGTTCTGCTTCACCATTAAACCATCCTTCCAATCAGCCTCCATGTTTCCAGTGTCTTTCTTCCCACTTGGAACTGAACCCAGATGGACATTTCTTCCAACAATTCCTTCTCTGTTCCTGAACCAGAAATATTTTTCAGACTCATGGGCAACATTGTCAGAGAATTTGTGTTGTGAGAGCATCTCCTATAGGTCCCTATTTTAAGGTTGCCTTATATCACAAGGCAGGCAGAATTCAGAAGTTCCCCTTCCCCAGTAGAGTCACTCTATTTTTTAAAAAAAATGTCAATGACTCACAAAAAAACAATGTATGAAGTACGTTAAGGAATTAAGGTTGGTTGGCAAAGAAAGAAAGAAAGATGTGGAGAGATATACTGAATGGTGCTGATGTAATTTTACAATGCTTCTCCCCCTCCCCCTTATCTCATGTTTTTAAAAATTATTTTGGCCTTACAAATTCATACTCCATTTTGGATGCTTTGCAGCATATCATTTACCCTGAAAGCAGGGTACTTACTCTCTCTCTCTCTCTGTGTGTGTGTGTTTAATTAAACTAAAAAACAGGCTACCATTTTCAAAGAGGAAGAAAAGATTCCAAAAACGTTTTTACTGCAGGTATTTTAAGCTCCTTTTTGAACTGACAATTCAAGCTGTTATCAAGCTGTTATATGCTGTTATCTTACCTGTTATCATGTATTTGATATATATATATATATATATATATATATATATATATATATATATATATATATATATATATATATATATATACGTTCTGAAGAAATCCACCAGGAAGATTTCAGTGTGATGGGATTCTACCTTTTTACTAAGGCTCTGCCCTGATAAGTGAATACTATGCTATTTAGGCATTTCCAGAAGAACATTGACAGGTTTGAGAGGGCTCAGAGGAGAAAAATGAAGATGACATAGGAATTTAATGATGAGGCTTATGAAGATAGGCTGAAGAAACTTTGGACTTTCACTCTGAAAATGGAGAAGAGCCATAATAGGCATATTTGGATACATAAAGGGAAGTTGCAGCCAACAAATATTTCCCATAATCACAGAAACCAGGACCTGAAATAAATAAAGATTTTGTTTGAATATAAAGACCAACTTCCTAATGGTAGGAGCTGTACAGTAGTGAGAGTGTATCATGGAAGGTGTGAGTTCTTCATCTGCTAGGATTTTTAAGACGTGGGTAAATAGGCACATCTCATGGATGATTTTAATTATTTTCCTACACATTGCAGAGGATTGAATAGAAAATGATCATTGTGGTACCATTCAAGTCAGTAATTGTATGATTCATTTAGAGAGTGACTTAAAAGTTAAATTAACTCTTTTTCCACAAGAAATTGGATTTAGAGTAGTGTTTGAATGACTGTTCTGTATTACAGAATAATACGTACATTTGGCTGATCACTACTTTAAATGCACAGTCAGTTATTACTCTTCCCACTGAAATGTATTTGGTTGTAACTCTTTTATGCTTGAAAAATTGAAGACAAGCAGAGAATCAGTGACACCTTGACTGGACATAATATTTCTCTTGAATGTCCAGCCAATACACTAGATGGAGCTCTATCACTCAGATCTTTCACTGATTTTTCTGCTGCACATGAATGACTGTTACATATTTATAACAAAAATAGCATAACAATAGTATCACATTTTTAATGCTCTAGAACAGAGTTTCTCAAGTTTGGCAACTTTAAGGTGTGTGGACTACAACTCCCAGAATTGCCCAGCCATGTTTTTCTCATTAATTCTCCTTTGTAAGTGCACAAAAAGAAGATACCTGTTTATTCCTTTTCTATAGTGTATATATGTACAAGTATCTGTTTTGAATTGACTGGGACTCTCTGCTGATGGTAGATAAGGAGAGATACCCAAACTTTTTTCTATATCTCAACGCCCCTTGCAAATTTTTTATCTTTTTTATTTTTTTTACTATCATCATTTCTCTTGCATTTGCTGTCTGAACCCAATCAGAGTTCTGTGTGGTGGCATTGGACAGGTCATTTTTTATTCTTGGTAGCTACATGGAATCCCATCCTGTTCTTAACAACAATATTGAAGGGTTGCCATTGTTCTCTTCAGGGATTTTGTTATTTGATTTGTTTTGTTTTTTAAAAAGCTTGTTCTGGTTTCTCAAATCTTGGTGATCTAATGTCAAAAGTACTAATAGAGCCTATTTACTCTAAAGACCTCATGATCAGCTGAAACTCAGTAGTCCTTGTTTTTTCTTTTTTTAATGATTTGGAAGTAGGGTTAAGGAATAAAGAAATGATATCTGTTCAAAGTATTAAAATATAAAGGCATGACAAAGAGCACCAAAGGGACCTCTTCAGAGTAGGTAAATGAAGTGTTAAATAGCAAAAAACAATTCTGAATGACTTGCTGTAAAATTGACTCTAAAAATCTAAAATTCAAATATACATTAATGGACTCTCAGTTGGCCCTATGAAAAGAAGAAAAGGAAAAAGAGAGGGGTCCTTGAATATGGGTGGAAATCTCAGCAAAAGCAGTGAAAATCAACCCAGTATGTGGTTGCTCTAATAAAGGCCAATTCAGTGCTAAAAGTCTTTAGAAACTGAATTAAATTAAATTGTCAATATAAAAATGCTTTTCTTTAAGTCTGCAATATGACTGCACTTGAAATGTGATGTATAAATTGTGATTGCCATGTTAGAAATAGTATAGAAAAGGGAAAAAAAGTTCCTCAAAGGCCACCCAAGATCATCCGGAAGCTAGAATGGTTCCTTTATTTAAAAAGAGTGGTTACTCAAAAGAACATTGGGTGCTTTTTTACCTGAGTGATGTTGGCTAATACTTAACACAATAATTTCCCAACTCCTTAATTCTAAAGAGCTCAAGGTCAAAAACATTAGTGGCAATTAAAAACATTAGGCAAAGCTGTGGCTGCAGACTTACTCCACAGGTACTTCACAAATCATCTTCAGCTCAGGGAAAGAAAAAAAAAAGAGTCACAATGCTAAATTGCAGCACCTATAAGCTGATATACTCATGCCCCACAGGGTGAAACAAGATGGTTTTAAACATGAAAAACAAAACAACAAAACCAGTATAACATGCAATGGCACAGAGATTCAGAATTAATTAAAGGAAGTAATACAACACATTATAAAATTATGGAATGTCTTGCTTTCAAATGTGATGATGCACACTGTTTTTATCTCTCTGGCTGTGCTTGGAGCTTTTAAATGTACCTATTTGTTACACTGATTACCAATATATCAGATTAGCCAGTATATAACATAGACTATCATTTGGACTTTTTTGTGTGTCTCCCTCCCTCCCTCCTTCCTTCCTTCCTTCCTTCCTGATAGGATCCCCTGTTCTATATTATCCAAAGACTGACAGGTAGACATTTTAAGTAATACTTCACTTGAAAGACAATTTGATTTGATAAAAAGTGTAATGCTAATAATCTATTAGTGCACACTTTTATCCCAAACCCAACTTCTGTCTCCTCTTTTGCTCCCATTCACTCTATATTTGTTCTTCAATCATAATGTGGATGGGACCAATGAAGAAAGAAGAAGCTGAGTGTGGGGTCTCTGCCTGTATAGTTCATATGTTTTATAGGTACATGGTTCAATACTCCATATGATTGTTATGAAGCCAGAGTTTTCTTCAGCAAATCAAGCAATTTTCCTGTTCAGCTCCTCTATTCATGAATAAAACATCTCAGCCAACTTAAGTGACTTTGAAGCAGGATTCAGTTTATAGGGGTGGCTTAATCAGGATCAACATAAGACAGCAGAAGGAACTACTGTTCTGTGTTCAAACAACTGCTAGCTACATTTGAATAGATCTGAGTTCTTTCAAGAAAGAACTGATCCAGTAATCAGATTGGATGTGTGGAAGTTTCTTCAGTTATAAATCATAAGGTAAAACCAGGGCTGTCAAACTTGCGGCCTGCGGGCTGGATGTGTCACGTACTGGCCACGCCCACATCTGGTTTAGCGAAGGGGGGGGAAGTCCCAATATGTCACGTGACGACGCCGTGACAACGTGAGTTTGACACCCCTAGGTTAAACTATAAAGAAAACCTAGAAAATTCAAGGACTTCCAACCAGTGCTATCTAATAGAACAAAGCTGGAATAAGAAACAGAACAATATAGTAGTTAAGTTGAAGGACTGGTTGATCCAAAAGGCTTAGTCCCATCTAGTGGAGACTTACACAGTCTGTATACTATATTTTCACAAACTGTTGCCTTACCAAGGAATTACTGAAATATGTGCTGCCCTGTAGCAATATACATACTGTATATATACGCACACATATATATGGTTAGTAGGCTGTTCACAGACTGAATCCACATTTCCTTAGTGAAAAGGATAATCAACAGAAAATATCAGGGAAGATATTTGGTTTTTGAAGTTGTGTGTTTCATGCTCAGTGTGAATAAGTTTGGGGGATTCACAAAAATATTCAGGATGATTTGCAGAATGCTTGGTGACTTGGGAAGTGGCACAAAACATTTTTACACTTTTGAATTATTTTTAGTACAAAGAAAATGAATTTAGCTGTGGTTTCTGCATAATTAATGATCAAAGTCTTTTCATGTTCTGGAGGATTTACACTGAATTTTCTCTTTTTCTCATTAACTCCCTTGGCAATAAACTGCAATCTAGCACAAAGCATCTGTAGAGGGGGGAAAAAAGGCACATTTTGGAAAGTCTGGAATGAATGAAAATCTGGCATGAATAGATACTTCCATTAAAAATATGGATAATTTTAGAATTATCATAATAATATGATACAGAATGGCAGCTATGATTCGCAGCTGGGTGAATTCCAATTGTGTCTATCTGGTGAGGAATAGATAGTAAGTAGGTGGAATGGAATCCCCATCCCATCTCTAACCCCTAAGACATCCCAAAAATATTTTGTAGAGCACCATTTTTCACATTTGGCAACATTAAAATGTGTGGACTAACTCAGTTCAAAAACACAAGAGAACTTAATAAAATTGATATACAGAGGCTCTAAAAATTAATTTAGTACTTTGGGTTAGGGTTAGGGTACAATGGATGTTTCACAGCTACAAGTGGGTCTTCAAATGGCTTCAAGTGCCACATTTTTCAAAGCCTGGTTAATATATATATCCTCATTAATATATATCTCTAAGCCTCATTAATATATCTATCTCTATCCCTATCTCTCTCTCTCTCTCTCTCTATATATATATATATACATATGATGCAAATGTGGAATATTATTTAGTAGACGGAAGTAGTCAGTAAAACTCAATTGTTCACATAGTCTGCATGTTCAATTCCTCCAGTGCATCCTGGCAATGAAAAAAAAAACCGATCACAACCTCTTTCTTTTCATATAAATGTGTTTTATTGCAGAGACATTATATTTACATGCTGGGATACATTACTACATAAATCTATCAAATAGTTCATAGTGGATGCTGTTGATTGCTAGATTACATTTTTTTCCAGAAATACCACAGATTAAAGTGAACAGACATACAGCTTTACAACTCTTAGTAGCTACAATAGTCAAAGTCAAAAGGCAGTGTTTTCTCAGGCCTATCTGTCATCGTTGTGCATGCAAAGAAGTGAAGGAGAACAGCAAATATAAAACCAATGTTTGTTTTTTAGATTCATAATGACACCAAAGCAGACAATGGGAAACTTACTTTTCTACTTTAAATCATGTACCTCTTGCATAAAATATACAGGTCTAATAAGATTGATATAAATCTATGCTTCTAGAAACCATGTCTTCAAAACAAGAAATGCAGTCTGCTCATGCATTTTCAGAAAGGCAACTTAGCAAATGATTATACGTGGTCTATACAAATCAGCTGAAAAACACCTTGTCTCCAGAGTTGCCTCTGCCTTGGCAGAAAATCTGTGGAACTCCAGAAAGGTTGGTGGGTAGGGAGACAACTAAGCCACTAACTAAGAGATGCTGGTGGAGAAGAATCTGTGATAATGGGTTATTGAGTAGGATAATTTAGGTTTGCCAGAAGATATCAATGCTTCTAATAGGCTTGTAACAATGCACGATATTATTAAGTCTGTACGTTTGGTTTTCTTTTGTTTTTTAATGTACTTATAAATTTAAGTACTCTTAGCTGCATCACAGCGATCACGTGACACAGCATTTCATTTTTCAGAGATTCCTGCAGTCAGCTTGAGTAAACCAATCCCATGCTAATAGATGGTTTGATTAAAGAGGCAGACACTTATTTAAGTGCCAGAAGAAAAGTAGGCATATCAAAATCTGCCCTTGAGTTCCTATGCACTGTCACTTTCAGCCTAACTTTTATGTAAATAGATCGAACTGGAACAGATAGAAGCAATAACCTGTCATGACTGTCAAGTGATATTTAATTTCATGAGATTAAATACTAATATTAGTATTTCCTTGAAAGGTCACAAATCAAGACATTAACTAAGACATACAGGTATTTAAAGTCTCTTTGCCATTACAGAGTCATTTGTTATCTTCAGTGGCACCTGTAGGACCTATGTCAATATCAGTAGTCTTTGACAATGACAATCCTTGTAAAACTATCCCTCCCATTAAATTATTCTGAATCAAGAGTTGAATAAAAGTGTTACAGACTGGGTTTCAAAAATTGGACTATGGTTTGGGCCAGTCTCTAAATCATAAGAAAATGGACAGAAGTAATAAAGAATAGTTTAAAATTGTATTTAAATTCTAGAATTCTTAATTTATTTGTCATTTCAAAATAGAGTTTATTAATTACAAACTCTATTATTTCTAACACTATTACTTTGGAATCCGATAGAGAGAAGTATACATATATTATTTGCTTCAACATTGATTCCTTGATATCCTCAACACAATCAATGCACATAAATGCATTTATAAGCCACTTTAAAATCAAGTGATCTTGAAGTTATTCCCTGGATTTAAGAATCAATAAAACTATCAGAAAGCAAACAAGATATGGTTGTGCATTCATATGTAGGTTCAATTTATACACTTTTTATCTGTAACAAAGAATACATAATATTAGCAGCATATTACATATCAAAGCATCTTAATGCAATTAAACTGTAACCATGTTGTTTACTTTAGTGCAGTGTAGCTGCACAGAATCTACACAATCGTAGGTAATCGTGTTTATACATTGGTGCAAACTAAAAATATTAAGGAAGGAAAAATATATGAGGAAAGTGATCTTGCTTAAAATCTGGTTGTAATTTTAGATATTATAACTGGCATAGAGAAATGGGGCATAGGATAAAAAAACAGAGAATCAACAGAATTTCAAAATCTAGATAATGTTCTCATGATTGTTTGGTATATGTCTCAATCTTCATAATTGCTAGTCTGTCTCAATGCTAAAACACATTGAGAATCAAATGTAAACTATAACATTCATGTTAGCAAACAGTAATGTATTAAGAGGTCCTTAACATTCAATTAGCTTTTCATATAGGCACAATATTAAGCTAGTCCCTTCATCCTGGTAGTATCCATAGATGTGTGCTACAAGCTACAACAATGCAAATAATATCATGATACACATTTGTTTCTCTGCAGACATCCTTGATAGAAACTATGCTTTTCATTACAACTTCGAAAAAGATAGGTAATAGTCATATTATTTAGTTTCCTTAAGTAATTTGCTCCTCTACTGAGAAAGCTGAATTTCTGTTACAATTAAAGAAAAAATATTTCCTCCTACTATTAAACTCCTTATCTTCAGAAGATTTCATTTAGATTCTTGAACTTATATTTTCCCTATATGATATATTTTATCTTTGTTATCATTTACTTTTCAAAATGTCAACATGTTCTATTTTATAACATATATTTTTGTAAATTAAGAAAAATACTATTTCATTTGTGTTTTTTTTAAAAAATGCTTCAGCTAGAGTTTTGAAATGCAAAATATACACTCCTGAAGGCAAGTTGAATTGCACTGTTATTGTGAAAATCTCCCCACCTGACATATTTCTGTACATTTCTTCTTGCTAATTTGTCCTCTGGTCTTGGAGTAGGTTGGCTGTGATTCTGAGCTCTTCACCAGTCTTACACAGAGCAATCAGCCTCAAGAAAATAGATTCCTTCCAGGTATCTTGGAATACAATCTGTAATCCAATATGGATATTGGATATCCATATTGGATTGTGACCCAACATAGCTGGAAGGTGTTTGATAGTGGGAAGCAGATGCAGACTAAAATGCACTTTTCTCTTTTCCTTCTGCTCATTCTTAATCATGACAATTCCTTGTTGTCCTGTTACTCTTTGAGACTGGTACTGTATTTCATAGCCCATAGGAAAAACGTTTTGTCCAAAACAAAAAGTTTTTCCTATAAAATATTCCTATTATATAGTTTTTCCTATATAATAAGTTTTGCAAATTATTTATTATAATGAGTGAGTGTACTGTATTCATGCTAAGGGGTGAGAGTTTACAAGAAAAAAGCCAGACTTTTGAGCTTTTATGAAGTTTTAGCCAAATTGTACACTATATTTCCCTGAATTGATTCCCTGGAATTTTTAAAAGTTCTATCAGAACTTTATGGAAAAATAATTAAAGTGCATTTCTCTCACATAGCCCTAATCAGCATACCGCTCCCCATACCACTCTAAAATCACTTAGAATGGGAGGAAAGAATGGGCTCACATGGATATTATGGGCAACCATTTATAGCAATGAATAATATAATTGACTATACAGTTCAGAAATTCCAATCTGTTTCTGATGTTGGAGCTTCAATTGCAGTTGGAGCTTCACAGACCAAAATGATTTTCTTGTTTAAATTAACTCCCTTTGAAATGAATGTTGTTGTTGTTTTAATCATATTTGCCACTAGCTTGTTCTTAGGTAAGGCTAGGTTTATTTCTTGCTCCAATTGTTGAATTCCAACTCTTATCCAACATGGGTATAGGTTAGGAATTATATAATTTTATTGACCAATAATACCCAGAGTATTATGTCACAGATGATTATCCCTCTTCAATTCAGATGAGCACATATGGAATAATCCAGTTATGCAACAGATGCTAAAATCATTGGGAGTATCAAGCATCTTATCTATATTTGATTCTATAATTAGGGTTGCATTTATAACCAAAGTATCATATGATATGGCTTTTAGTCCTTTCACTGTCCAAAACAGAATATGAATTTCTGTATAAATATATAAATAAATAAATATTCTGTTATGTGTAATCAGTAATTGTATAAGTATGGACTATTCTTTACACAATCTTGCACTGTGGCTTATCTTTGCCTGGCTGATGCATAATTTATTCTTGAGATAACATTCAATTCAATTCAAAATGTTAATTAGCTAGAAATTAGTAACAGATCTGTTTACATGATCATCTCCAGCTTTACCTTCTCATCAACATAAATAAAATAATACATATTGAACACAGTATGCACATTTTTATGGCAGAGCCAAGTTATGTGTGTAGGGGGGATGTACCAATTATTTCTGGCTATCTCCCATCCATGAAGTGTCCAAGAGTTGACCTGCTTAGCTTCAGCAGTGGCACTGCATCATATGCTTTCAGATCATCTCCCTATCAAAGCAAGGATTAAGGAGATGCAGCTTAAAAGCTAGTGTTATTCACTGCATAGATTTGATTATTATTTCATATGATGTGAATGGGGGAATCATCATGACTGTTACTTTAAGAGATCCAAATCAAGACTTGAGTCATAGGCAAACCAGTCACTGATACTTGAATGAAGGATAATATGAACTCTTCTCATTCCATGTAGCAACACTGAATAACTGGCAGCTGACTCCACCTTCAGCTCTGGTGATGGGACAGCATCTTCACACCTGAAGGCAAGAAATCAGTTGAAAGAAAGCAAGGCAGATAATGTGGCTCACTCCAAGGATCTGCCACTCAGTTCATCTGCCCCATTCTGCCTAATGGTAGAACCGAATTTTATTGAAGCCGGTAAGAGGCTGAAAGCTCCTCTCATCCGTGCTTCTTTTCCCCTCTATTCTTTAATGCTTTGTGCAAACAGTAAGTGATGCAACATCCCTGCACCATTAACTGATTCAACTTGATTCTTGTCTCACATCACATAACGTTATCTCATGGGACCTGAGCATTACGCAGAGTAATGATGCCATATTATGCATTCCCTTACAAAAAAAAGAAGAAGCAAAAAGATAACATTTCTAAAAAATAATAATAATATTACAACTCTCCCTTGATAACTATTTTTGTGAGGGAGCAAACCAGAAAAGTCATGAGTTACTTAGTCAACAGGAGCTGAAACTTTGTTCCCTGATAGGCTAGGAATTCCTTGGTGGATTTCAATAAGATATTCATCAGAGTTTGATGAAGATGGGGTCTCCCCAGTTAAACAGAAAGGGATAAATAAAATGCCAAATGTGTAAAACAGGTTTTTGAAAACACAACAGCTGCATCTCTACATTTTTGGCTAGAATTAGTGGAAGTCTGCAATGCAGTCTTGATGGGTTGCCTATATTACTCTGGAAAATCTTCCACTTTCAGGAATTCCTTTCCCATCCCCATTTAAAGACATTCTTTAACTTTTCAATGCTCTCATTCTAAACGAATCAAACCTGGCAATGCTCCCTCAGCTTGATACACGGTTGAGTGCAACATTTTTAGTCAAGAAACAAATTCAGCAGCAGAATTTTGTCCTTAAACTACACCACATACCATAAGGCAAAACTGGGCTCCTCCTTACAACAGGAGAGTAAGAAGAGGCTGGGGGCTTTAAACAAGCAAAACTTACAATCTCCAGGGTGGGACCTGGCAATCTTAGATTAAAGTGGGGTGTGCCAATAAGGTAGACTCTTCACTTTAAGTATACCTGAATATTAAAAGTGCTATAAAGTGACTAAAAATAAAGAATTACTTAAACGATGCAGATTAAGAAAACACTGCATCATCTGCTAATATACTCGGAAGTAAACCATACTGAATTCAGTAGGGTTTATTTCAAAGTAAACATGCATAAGACACACCTGTACAAGTTCATGACAAGTAGTAATAGTGCATGTCGGTTAGTGTTACCCCCCCTACTTCCTCACTTTAGTTTAACAGTACAATGCACATTTAATCATAACCATTTAGTCTCTCTTTCTAAAATGAATTTTGACAGTACTGAAGGGGGGGGGGAACTATTCACACTAATCAGAATATATTTTTTCCTACCTCCCAGCATTTCCTCTATGATTTCAAATCAACATAGTGTAAGACACCAAGCAAAATCATTAGGATTAAAGTCGAACTCTTGGAATGTTAAATAACTTTTCCCAATTTTCTAAAGTAACAACAGAAACATTATCCCCAGATTTATTTTAGAATAATGCCCTCATTTCTAAGCATCTAGCAGTAATAAATTAATTAGGATTGTGATTAATCTGAAATGATAGCTTCTGCTAGTATATATCATTTATGGACAAGTGCAAGACAAGAAATATATCTCATATAAAAACCCCTGAATTACTACATAAAGTCATAACTAAAAATAACAATTAAAATAGCAAACCCCAATATAAATCATGACAAAAAGTGTTTTCTTATAAGCTGCTTATAAGACCTTACGGGTGGGAGGTGAGGAGTTTGAAATAAACAAAGGCCTAGCACACGGTGTTTTATTTTTTGAAGACTGCAACTTTAGATATCTGCAGGTTGCATAAATGTGTTGTGTCATATAACCATATCAAAGTTATTTGCAAACATTATACAAACTGGAATGCTTTAATATGAGACACAACCACATACATACGTTCATAAGAAAAACAGAGCCGTTATATAAAAATCTAATTAAGGGAATGCATTAAGTTAGCTGTGCCATTGAGGTTAAAGAGAGGAAAAAATATAATTTCTGGAATGGGTACGCAAGCTATCTCCAGATGTTAAAAAGTTAGATTTTTCTCTAGCTGGTGCTCTCCAGATGTCTTGAACTCAGGCTGAATACATTGCTGTCTCAAAGAGCGGGGCACTGCTCCCTATTTTCATGCCTAACAGCTAACTGGATTGACAATGTTTCTTTAACCCAGGTGGGAGGTAGCCTCTTCCAATCAAGGCTATAAAGCATTCAAAAGAGGCTGCCCTATCATCACAGGGCACATTTCAACCCTCTTAATTTCCTAGTCAGCACCATCTCTTACCTTCCTTGGAGGGGCATTATGGAATTGAAGTCCAGCACATCTGGAGAGTTCCAGGTTTGGGAAGGCTAGTTTCAAGATTTATCTGATTCTAGGCCTTTTGTGAGGGTTTTAGTATAGAGTGAATTTCTGCCCGTGTTAAACCAATCGTAGCCTTAAGGACTAGTGTAACGAATGTTAAGATAGTCTTCTTGCCAACCCCACATATTTTACAAAAGAAAGAAAGAAAAAAAATTACTAAAGGCATATTTTTTCCCTCATCTGAAATGTAAACTTGTTAGGGGCACGAAGGGACTTCATGTCCTGAATTGCACTGATAACGTTGTTGGCACTCAAGAACAAAGAAAAGACAAATCGATTTTTGCTTAGTTCCTATGTGCATCTCTGGTGAAATGAGGCTTCTTTAGGAATTTGCAGGTTGTACTAACTTTAGCCCCCCCCCCACTCCTCCTCTCCCCTCCCCTTCTTCTGTGGCATCTCTTTTTCACAGTCTGTCTTCTTATTTCTGATGCACCTCTGTTTTATTTGAGCTTAAGTTGATTGTGTTTGATAAAGCTGTGTTTCTTTCTGCTTTTGATAATTCTGGCCCCTCGAATTCCCAAGGGCAGATTTCCACACGAGACATTAAAGGTTTCTGTGAATTATTAGTTGCCGATCTAGCAGGATTAGAAGGAAATGCATTCCCTGGTGGAGAGGAAGATGCATGTTTTGTCTGAATTCCTAGTTTATTGGTAAAATCTTTCTCTGTGGTTTGAATGGTTGCTTTGGTGGTCATGTCCTTGGAATCTTCAGCACAAATAGTCTCTGTATAATGTTTGCTACTAATATTTTCACTTTTCATCCCAGAAATTTCTTGCAGAACTTTGGGACTCCAATTTTTTTCTTCTTCCAACTCATGTTCTTCTTGAATCTCCCAAGGACTCACGTCACCTTTCTCGGTGCTCTTTTGAAGCGGTATCTGGTACACTTCAGTAGTTTTAAGTTGAGACTGGTCCTTTGTTGGAGAAGGGTGGAAGGTCTCTGAGTCAGAAGAAGCAATAGAGACATGCTTTTGAATTTTAGAATCAGAAAGTCCTATTTCTGGAGTCTGGTCATATATTTCCCAAGGACAAATTTCTTCTATGTCAACACTTGTCTTCAGCAGGCATTTACCAGCTCCTGCATCAAGAATGGACTTTTGTTGTTTCATTATCCCAGATTTATGAGGCTTCTTTGACTCTTCAGCTTTGGTTGAATTTCTTCGATAGGAATTTTTATGGTCAGTCTTTTCAGAGCTGGAGTGCTTTTTGCTGATCTCTTTGCTCTTTGGTTGAGACTTTTGAGGCTTGACACTTTCTTCATTTTGTGTTTTCCCTCCTAACCCCACAGTTTTCTCTTTGGCACTGGCAATAACACTAAGTGATTTCTGTAACACGGATGTTTTTGGATGGAGAGGTTTCTTATCTGCACTTAAGTTGTGAGCACTCATAGATTTACACACCAAGGGGACATTTTCGATAGACCCAGCTTCAGTTTTTTCTACAGGTTTTTGAGTTGCTTTGTTTTCAGAAAGAGAATCCAATAATGATGTCTCTGCAGTTGAAATAACCTCCCCACTTTCTGTGGTTAAGCTTTTTGAATCTTCAGTTGGGTCTCGGACATGGTCATAGGTGCTGTGGGACTTTTTTAAGGAGAAAACTCTGTTTCTCAAAGATTCCTCTTTTGGTTTGATGGGTCCACTACAATCTGGTGGATTTTTCCTTGCCATGGCAATGTTTTTGGAACTCCCGTGTTCCAGAAAATCTTTTTCCTCCCGTGAACATTGCCTAGTGACAGTCTCAGGAATTTCAGTAATTCGTCTCATGATTGAGCGACCCAAACCTTTTTTTGAGCATCTCTTTTTCTGGAGATGTGGATTATTGGTGATCATTTTTTTCCTTTTATAGATCTCCAACTGGGCATACAATTTCTTCAATTCATCCTGCAAAGTAACAGACAAAATGAGTAAAGATCATGTATATTCTGCAAAAGTCAACCTAGAATGGAACATGGAGAAGTCAACTACAAATCCATTTGTAAAATATCTTCATTTATCAATTGGCATAAGCTGTTTAGGATCATTTAAGCAGGCAGCATGTAAATAATTATAATAAATCAATAAGTAAAGTCAATATTATTTCCCATGATGGTGCAGTGCTTAGAATGCAATATTGCAATAATCCAAAAATTCAATCCTGAATGCTCATGGTTGACTCAGCTTTCCATCCTTCCGAGGTTAGTAAAATAAGGACCCAGATTGTTGGGAGCATGTTGGGGGCAATATGCTGACTTTGTAAATGACTTAGAGCAGGGGTGTCAAACTGGCGGGCAGCAGGCCGGATGCATCATGGCCTGAACATGATGTTCAGGCCATGCCTACCCCAGCTCTGTGAAGGGAAAACCGTTGTGATACATCATGTGACGGCAACTGCAAGTTGACACCTGTGACTTAGGGAGTTCTGTATACATAGTATAGCCTTTATTGTCATTGTACATCATATATACAATGAAATTGGTTGTGCAATTAAAAAGCACTATAAAGTGGCATATAAGTTCTATTGCTACAATCCATGTGAGTGAATCTATGTATGGAGAAGACTCCTAGAATCTACCATCAAGTGAATACTTAAAAATAAAATAACTTAATCATTACAATTTGTAAACCAGAGTTTCACAAATAATGTAGAATATTATTTTTTGCTATCAACATTTATCACTGTCAACTTATCAGTTTGCATAAAATAAACAGTTGGTCTCAATCTTAATTCATATTATATATATTGATTTTCATGGTTTAAAACTCATTTGGATTTCTGCAGTCCCTATCAAAATACAGGAGATCATCTGTTCTGAAAGAAAAAGGAAGTGAAAAACTAAATTCAGTCTTTCATTCAGATTCTCTCTTCCTGAATAGATAATCAGCAGAACTATGTACAGCCTGTTCCCCCATTTATATACAGTATGAATTTTCTTATAGACTGGGATGACTTATAGAGAACAGGTACCATGATCCTAAAACTTTTGAATACAGGCACAGAAATCATTATCATATATAGATTTGCAGATATTAAGAATCAACTCTAAGCCACTTTGATCTCATACCTTCAACTGGGTTAGAGAACCAAATTCCCTCTTGAATTACTGTGGATCTACAGAATATATGAGCAGTTTGTTTGCCCATGATGGGAACTCTTGCCTCACTCTGTCTCCTAGGCCTTTTAACATCCTTTTCCTAATGAATGTCTGTAGACATTGTTTATAATTTATCTGCTTTTCTCTTCATACCAGCCACATATCAACAAGCAATTAATATTTGCTTGTCCCTATAGTTAGAGATATTGGGGGGAAATGTCTTTATAGCTGCAAGAAGTTTTTAGATGTAATAAGAATAGCAGCTTTGCAGCTAGGAGCTTCCTCTTACAGTCATCACTCAGATTTTGAGAGGAGCAAACAAAAAATGCATGCAGCGTAAAGACTGTGAGGAGGTCCTAACAAATTATTTCCCTTTTGTATATACTGGAGATAAAGGAAATTTTGATAGGAAAGGCAGGAGATGCCTCAAGATAAGGCATTAGTTGAGTGACATTGTTTGCAACTCTCTATTGATCAGCTGGAGAGAATACAGTACTTTTTACGTGTTCTCAAGATTTTTAGGTTGGCAGAACTGAGGACAATTGAAAGCTGGCCTCAAATAACTTTTTGAAGGATTAACAATTGAAACACTTACAGATTAAAAGAATTTAACATTGCCAGCAGTGAGTTGAATGTCAATGCACAATTAGTAACTCCTAAATCAGAGATAACCCAGACCCAGACATCATCAAATCACAATCCCTAATGCTCATTCCAAGCAAAGCTTAAGGATGGCCCAGTTCTTTCTTCCCTGGGGCTACATGGGGCTACATGGGGCTCCCCTTGAAGAGCACTCGGAGGCTCCAACTGGTCCAGAATGCGGCCGCACGGGTGGTTATGGGCGCAACTCGGTGTGCCCGCGTGACACCCCTCCTGCGCGAGCTGCACTGGCTCCCAGTGGTCTTCCGGGTGCAATTCAAGGTGTTAGTTACCACCTTTAAAGCGCTCCATGGCATAGGACCCGGGTACCTTCGAGACCGTCTTCTGCCACCAATAGCCTCCCACCGACCAGTCCGTTCCCACAGAGAGGGTCTCCTCAGGGTGCCATCAGCCAAGTTATGTCGGCTGGCGACACCCAAGGGGAGGGCCTTCTCTGTGGGAGTCCCAGACCTGTGGAATGAACTGCCCCCGGAAATACGTAAGATCTCCGACCTCCGGGTATTTCGCTGCACACTGAAGACCCTGTTGTTCTGCCAGGCAGGGCTATCAACATAATAATTTTAAATTGGGGTATTTTAAATTTCTGGGGTTTTAAATCAGCCAAATTTATTTAATTATTTTAATTTTTAATCATTGTTGTGTCCTGTGTTTTTAAATTGGCTGTACACCGCCCTGAGTCCTTCGGGAGAAGGGCAGTATAGAAATAAAATTATTATTATTATTATTATTATTATTATTATTATTATTATTATTATTCCCCACAGTAACTCTAAAATTTCAGCGACCCATGAAACCATGCCTAAGCCATGAGCCACGATGGTGCAGTGGTTAGAGTGCAGTACTGTAGCCTACTTCTGCTGACTGCAATTTCAAATCTCATCAGTTCAAATCTCATCAGGCTCAAGGTTGACTCAGCCTTCCATCCTTCCAAGGTAGATAAAATGAGGACCCAGATCGTCGGGTGCAATATGCTGACTCTGTAAAAAAAACCGCTTAGAGAGGGCTGTAAAGCAGTATATAAGTGTAAGTGCTATTGCTATTGTTAAGAGAGATAGTTAGCTCCATGCTAATAAGTTGTTTTTTTCCAATTAAGAATTCTACTTGGCTCCCTCTTTTTCATTAGTGAAAGACTGATTTTTGAGAGGAGGCTGTGATTGTCATTGTATAAAGGACCTCAATCAATTCTCAGTCCATGGCAGATCAAGTTGGTTATTCCATAGAGTTGCAACTATTTGTCTATTATTTCATTCCTTTCTATTAAGGTGCGGAAGGTGGGGGAGATTATAACATAAGCATTCTATGCAGTCCAAAAATATAATAGATAATGCTGTTTGTAGTTAATTTGGGAGATAGATAGATTTTACGAGAACTAACTTATTAACTAACTAAAGAACTAACCACTTTGGGTGGTTCAGGGGTAGGGAATTTGTGGTGGAGGGTGGGGGGGTTGGGGATTGTTATGTGTGTTGGGCATGGTCTTTGGGTGTTATGTGAATTTCGTTGTATGGGTGTACTGTGTATATATGTACAATGACAATAAAGTTATCCTTATCCTTATCCAGGATTTTATCTATATTAAATTGAAGACCCTTCTGTAAAGTTTTTTTTTTTCTTAAAAAATCATGTAATTTACTAAATTGGAAAGTACCCTAATGTCTTCTGGATCCAAACTATGTTCACTCCATGCTGAATTGATACTGCTATTCAGATAAGATCCAGATCTACCCATGTCGAGCTCATCTTCATAGACTTCAGTAGCCATATCATCTCGCGGATTGTTGCTTGAATGGGAAAACTGTAAAAATATGTTAAGTTTTTGCTAAATAAATATAAGGAGGTGTAAGCATAAGAAAGAAATCAAGGAATGTGCACCTGTTCCACCACCCACCCTCATTTTCATTTGGGAAAATTTGTAAGGCACATTTTGACATTCAAAAACTTAACATTAGGCAATTTCCTAATTAAATGAAGATTAGTTGCTGGATATCAACCTGTTGGGAAATCAAAGTACATGTTATCAGGCAAATTAAAGATTGGAGCTTCTAGGGTTACAAAGGTGTTTGGACAGGGACTTGTTAGATTCCATATAGTTCTCTAATTACAACCACTCATTATATAGCTGTTCAAAGTTACGACATCACTGAATAAGGGGGACCTGCAACCAGTCTGTCGCCATTGCAGCATCCCCATGATTGCAGGAGCATGATCTGGGTGCTTAGCAAACAGCCAGAATTCACATGATTGTGAATTCCGATGTTCCCTGGGCTTCCCATAAGCAAAGTCAATTGGGAAGCCAGAAGGAAATTGGAAGTCACCCCTGTTTCTGCTGCTTTTTAACCTGCCTGCATTCTAGACTGTCAGCTATAGAAAAAACCGCTCTCATGATACATGGTCTGTAATACCTGTCTTGAGTGCACTAGCCTGTGCTTGAGTGCCTCACCCATGTTCCAAAGCATCTGACCATACTCAGTCATACACCCAATTATGCACCGTCTCGCCAGTGGCACTCAACGTTCCCATGCACTTTGGAGCCCAGAGCACCAGCCTGCCCTTCATGCCATCCATGCACTCATCGTGCTCTGAAGGACTTCCCACACCATTGGCACCTAAGCATCAGCGGGGAATACTATCTGGGTTCCCATTAACAAGCAGGACTGCAGAATTGCCATCTCCAAGCAAGGTGATCATGTAACAACTGTTTTATCTACATAGTAAATATATATGTAGTTACTATAGTATGCATGTGTCTTCATATCTGACAAAATAAAAGTGTAAAGGACAATACCTTTGGAATCAGAAGTAACCCAACAGTGACTGTCACAGTCAAATGTGTGTGTGCAAAGAATAGCATCAGCATCCAATCAGACTGGAGTCTTGAAGCAAGACTGAACCTGCAAATCAACATTTACATATAAGTACTAAATACACTTTCCCCCACATTTTTTGTCATGTGGATTTTTTTTTTTTAAAAAAAATTCTGAACGATGCTTATAAGAAAAAAAAATCTGAATATAAAGATACTAGCCTTGCATTGTTCTATTAAGCATGGAGGTTTGTGTGACAATTTCTCACCATACATACTCACATCCCCATTTTGTTGTGTCAGAGTGGAAACATGCACACAAGTATTGTGTGCATTTGGCCCATTGTTGCTTCTGTTTTGGGAAAAAGGCATTAAAAACTACAGCATGACAGGAATTTTATGTATTTAATATCATACGTATTGGATGAAGCTGATTATTTTAATACAGCTTCAAACCTGGGTTTATTTAAGATGGTAGAATTTGATGGGAGAGAAGAATATTTTTGTTAATTCTGCTCATGCACAGTATCCCCCTGGGACATCTGTCCATTATACAATATATAAAGCGGTATTATGTTACAGTAGCTGTGATTTCATGACTGCAAAGGGTGGAACCTTTAGTTAATGTGACATATATCTTACTTACATTACGATTAGAATATTACAACACATTTAGTATAATGTAGCCTTAAAGAAAGTGTAAATGTCATAAAATATTACAGTTATATTGTCAATATAATGTGTCAGTTGCATTGGCTTTGAATTCATTTATGAGTCCAATATATATTACATACCACATGATAAACGGATGATCTATCTCACATGAACTTATACATCAAGTAACATTATTTTCAGATCTTGCCATGCAAAGATGTGTGGTGATGAAAAGTGAAGAGATGAAAAAAGCTGTTTGCAGAAGTAATAGGCAGGCATTGTACAATTTGCATCCATTTGAGACTATTTGTAAAGCTTTTCTTAATTTGTCTGGAGAGAAGGGCTTTTGTTGTGCCCTTCTGACATGCATCTCAACCCAGTTAATTGTTTTAGATTGCATACTAAGAACTTCAAAATAAACAGTGTGGGTCACTTGCCTAATTATATGGAATATAGCAGAGATAATGAGCTCAATGTGAACTGCAACAGCCATATAACGTGGCTCGTGAAACGCCGAGGGTACTGTCCGCACTGCATAGCAGAGATAAACGCTCCATAAGAGAAATAAAAATTCAGCTGAAAAAGAAATAAATGTTTCCATTAGTATTTGTAGAGGGGCATTTAAAATGATGATCCCGTCCTCGTTCTCTGTTTGGAAACATGCACATACACTTTCTGGCATCAGAAGCATCACATAATGCTGCTTTTCTTCTTATTTAATCTTCAACCATCTGATAAATGTAGTTTTACATATTAAGCACAGCCACAAAATTTATTTCAATAGAAACATGTTGGTTCCGCAAAGGAAGATGAGATTTACTTTCTTCTCTGAATAACAAAGAAATTTAATAGGGATACATTGAGTTTGGTAGTCTTACACAAACCCTTGTACGATTCTAAAATTCTGTGTTGCTCAAAAAAAAATTTGGATGGAACAATATGTGTTCCATATTGACCATGGAGAAAAGCAATTCATTTCCATCATAACCAGCATGGGTTTGTCCCATTAATGCCAACTGTTTATAATATCTAGCTATGTAGCATTGCACATGAATGTCCACAATGAATAAGTATTTAAATACAAGAATGGTTTATTTATTAAGCATTGTGGTGCATTGGATCTAAATTTACAAAAAGTGTTTCAAAGCATGCAAGAGAGAAAGAAGAACTGCTTTAAGATATTGCAGATAGGTGCTACACTTCTGTTCCCGTATGCTCCAAAAGCATATTTTGGAGACTGAAACTGAAGCACTGCTCAGCTCTATTTATTTTTGCTTTATTTTAAAGAGGAAAGATTTAATTTCTCTGCTTTAAAAGCACCCAAAGTAGCTTCCAAAAAAAAAAAAAAAAAAAAAAAAAGCATCAGAAAACCAATTAGTCTGATAAGGCAAATAAAAGTCACAGTCGAAACCCAGTAAAAGGAAAAACATATTAAAATAAAACTAATCCTGCTTACTAAAAGTCTTCAGTAACAGAAAACGTTATTACATTTCAATAACCACCCAGGAGGGAGGAAGCCATATGCAAGAAAGGAAGCTCCATAGAGACTTAGATTATGAACTTTTTATTAAGTCCTATAAAGAGGGGTAGAATTATTAAAAGCAAAACAAAATTAAACTAGGTGTCGCAGCAGAAAAAGCTAAAAAACAAACAAACAGCCCTCTATTCACTTCACTTTCTCTACTAGCTTTCTGCTGAATTTTGTTATCAAAAGCCAAGTTCCTGTTTGAAAAAGATGGCAGACCTCTATACAGTATTAGCTCAACACATCAGAAGAGGTTCCCCCCTCTATAAACAATTAACTAGCCTTTTTTTTTTTTTTTACTAAATCAGCATTTGTAAATGAAGGACAAAATGTAGTATATATTGCCATAGGAGCAATAATTAAGGGTATGCATTTTCATAGAAGATACGAAACCAAGGAGTCCTGGTTTCTCCAGGCAAATACATACACATATGTCCAGGAGAAGTCATCTATGTAGCAATGAGATGTATGCTAAAATATAACTATTACATATGTCCTTGGAACTAGCTCAACTAGTTAGGAAATTGATCCTGCAGTAGAGTTGTCCATGTTGCTTGACATGAAGATACACACAATTATTAGATGGCAAAGAAAGTGAAGAAATACAGCATGATTTAGCTAAAAAAGAGAGATTTAATTTCACCCCTAAGATCCTCTGCTTGCAAAAGTGGAACTGTCTGAATTCCTGCATAACTGTGCTACCAAGAACAATATAATAATTTGTCATTTCTTCTTGTCAATAATACAATCTTAGAATATTTTTTTAAAAGGTACAACTAAAATATTAAGCAATTCAGTTTTACCAATATGCAGAACAAAAATCAGATTTCCCTTGGGAGAAACACTGGAATTTTGTGATGCTTTGAAATTGAAAATTCCCCAAGACAATTTGGATGACAGTGATTAGGATGCTAAAATTTTCACTTCCTCTTCTATGTCTCCTTTTTCCCTGTCTTTGTTCACATCTCCAGTGGAAGATGACTACGCCTCCTTAGGCCAACACCACTTTTTGAGATCAGTGATGCATGTAACTTATGGCAAACATACATGTGAGGAAAAATATGCAATATTTACTTCCCTACAGAAGCTCCAATTACTTTGCTTCTTGTCAATAAATGGGTCTCTCTCCCTCTCTCCCTCTCTCTCTCTCTCTGTTTGTCTGTCTGTCTCTTTGTCTTTCTGTGTCTGTTTAACATTGAAGCTATCTCAGGATAGAAGAAAACTCTTTTTATATTAATCCATTTAGTTCTTCTCAACCCTGGAAACTTGTCTTTGGGCCAGATTCAAATTGGCATTTGCAGAATCAAGATATCAAATAGGGCATTTTAAGAAGTGGACTATCAAGAAGTAGCCTCCATCACTCCACATGGGGGGGGGGGACACTGAAGATATGATTCAATATTTGAAATTAGGTTGGTAGAAATATTTGCATTTTATTCCAAAAGTCCTCTTCAGAACAAATGGATGTGTGAACATATCACCTCTATGCCACTCTTTAAAGAGGTTGAAATTTTGCCCAAGATTACATGGCAGAGGGGATCTGTGCAATTCAAGAAAATGAGGTGGCTGCTTTAAAGAACTGTGAGTGGGGCTGGGTTCATGCTCTTGGTTTTGTGAAACATCCTTTTCTAAATGATTTCTTCTCGACACCTCATGGCCAAAGCAGCAGAAGAGACAAGAAATCTGTCTGGAATTTAAGAAGAATAGCAAACCTCAGCTACATTTATCGCCACCATTATTACCTCTGCTATAAAAAAAAAAGCCCACTTCTAGATCTCAACAGATGGCATTGTTTAATTGAAGAAACTTGGAGCGTACCAATCCTACACATGAAATCAGCCAGGCAGATGTCATGGGAAGCAGAGAAACATGTCATGTCAAGTAACCAGACTATAATGAAGCCTATGGACTTCATATCTTAAGTGCTGTTGGAACAGCTTTTCTAGTGCTGTTGGAAGCATTGGAACTCAAAGCATAGTGTTTTAAATTTGAAATAAACTTATTTTGAGGCTGAACATCATGTATTTCACACACAAGAGAGGTGTTGCTGGATGCTTCCAGTTCTAAGTGGTTCAGACCTGAAATGTTTGCATACTCCTAGTTTTCTATATAATAATGTTCTATTCTGTAGCCTTCTATGTTAGCCTCCTTTATCATTAGTTCAACTATGTTGCATTATTCAAGAAAAGATAGTTTAATCTATGTAGATATTTTGCCAAAGAATCAATATAAGCATCTGTACTAGCAAAAGTTGTATTAATCTTATTTATTTATTTACTGGGTTTGTATGCTGCCAATCAACCACTATCTCTGGGTGGCTTAAAATGTGTAGAACAATAAAATTAAAAAAACACCGCAATAACCATAATAAGAATAAAGCAATAAAGCAATAAAGCAATAAAGCAATAAAGCAACAAATAAATAAATAAATAAATAAATAAATAAATAAATAAATAAATAAATAAATAAATATAAATGGATAAAACGAAGAAGGAAAAGAAATCATAGATCTGGAAAAACCACTTCACAAAAGAGTAATTCCCCAGCATGAGGGATGCATCCCATTGTTGGATCCCAAAGTCTTATTGAAACAACCAAGTATTATTGGCTTTATGTAAATCGAAAAATGTTGGGGGAAATCTGATCTGATCTCTAGGAAGATACTATTCCAGAGAACAGTGATAAAGATTGCTTGCTCCCAAGATTCTGATAGATGACATTACATAAGGGTGGGAACCCAGGAAGGAATCTGTTTTGGGGATCTTCGTGGGTGATAGAATTCACCTGAAGATACTCAAGATCCAACCAGGTAGACCTTTAAAATAACAGCCAGCACCTTGAATTGTAATCTAAAGCAGAACTGTGTTTCAGTAAATATTTGGGGGATCAATGACTATTAGCTTGGTGATTAGAGGCTATTAGCTTTGCTGGATATGTGTCTGCCTCTGAAGGCCATCTGTTCGGATACCAATGGACTTCCTTGGGTAGTTGGTTGGCCATGTGAGAACATGTTACTGGCCTAGATGAACCAGAGATCCAGTCCAGCAGGGCAATACTTATGCTGTTTTTAAAAGCTAATAATTCACCGCTGCTCACCAAGGTCAACAAAAGAACCTATTCTAACAATACTATTGAGCCCCACATAAGCCCTGTAAAAGGATGGGTTACTGCATTAGAAAAAAGTATGTGTGTGTATGTGGGGGGGAGAGATATGAGGAAAAAAGTTTGGTGTAGAGTTAAGGTGCGGGACTAGAAACCAGTAGACTGTGAGTTATAGATCTCCCTTAGGGACACAGCTGAATTATGGTACTTTGTGCCAGTGGGGGGAAAAATAGGTAGAGGGAACATTATGTGCAGTCTTTGACTTGTACAAAATAATAATGATAATAGTTGTTAAGTTTGGCAGTTGGCTATTAGCACCACCCTGGCACAAATTTTGTTCAAGTGGTGATAACATGCTTTTACCAGTCCAAAAAATGTCAAGAACCCTTGAATTATAGGCTAGTATTCAGATCAAACAGGAATCTATTAAATATATGCCTAGAAAATGGAAATGCTTTGGCGGCTGAAAAATAATTAGATTTATCAGGATCCTACAAAAATCAAAACCCATTTCCAGCACAAGCTAGTTTAAGTGTGTATATCTTTGCACTAAGCCTAAAATTACACTAGTATAATTAGCAGTAATGAACATATCATTGTACTTGAAAAAAACAATTTATTACCCAAAGCAACAATTACCCAACTTAGATGTATCCTGTGAAATTATGTTGTAGGTTGAGGAATTAGCTTCATATAATTAATTCTAAGATAACATCACAATTTGCATAGGAAAGTCTGCAGATGTTAACAAAATATAAGCATTTTTTATGTTACAATTGGACCATGAGCCATAATTCTGATTACACAATAAGAACAAGGAGGCACTTTAATATGACTTGTTATTCTGATCCAATTATAAAGGCAGTACAGTATGTTCTAAGATCAGTACAGAGAACTGCTAATGCTACAATCTTTGTAATACAACCACTTATTTAGCAATTTTGTCAAAAATAATTGGCTGAAACCCAAGGCTGAGAATTAACACATAGGACTGTCTGAGGAGCTAGTCCAGTACAATAAGAAAGTCTGAAGTTAATTAGGATAGGTGCATATTTCTATTATAATGTCTCTTAGACAACTTTTTTCAAAGCCAGCACAACTGTCATGAGTTTCATTCTGCAGAGAACTCATCACTGACTTGTGCCAAATTACGACGGCTTTGAAATGGCAGTCAATATGAGTACATTTTTAAAAGAGCATGAAAATCAAGGAGTATTATTATTTGAGAAAAGTAAGATGGAATTCTTGGGAAAAGTTTCATAGCTCCTCAGTTCTTGGATATCTGTCCAAAATGCTGAGGCTATGACTTTATCTTGGTTTTGAGTTTATTTAAACCAGTGATTTCTCTATCATAAGTCGATTAACTGAACTGCCTGGAATAAACCATAATAACCAGATATAAATGAACAACATACTGATCTGCAGCATAGAACCTTCTCCACTAACACTTGAAGAACTGAATTGAATTGACTATATGTAAAATAGGCAGGGGTGAGACCTCCTTCAATCATTTAATTTTCTTTCTAAATTTGAATAGGTAGAATGTACTCTTCCAACTCTTTACCCTTTGGAAAAAGACCACTCCAACATTCCAGCAACAAGCGTGATATCTAGGCTTCATAATTTCCTGCGATCTAGGTACTCTAAGAAACAATAGTTAGATGGAAAGCTTTCAGGCATGAACTAATGTTTATCAAAGACTGAAAAATTAAATGAAAGTGAAGTTAAGAGGCCAGATAGAAGCAAGATGAATTAAACTCAGTCATAAAAGCACAATGCAAACAGCAAAAATTGCATCAGAGGTACCAACTTAATCAACTATTTTAACTGCACTATGTTACATAATAAAGTTATTGTGATACGACAGTATGGATAGTCATGATAGACTATCACATGGCAGGATAGGATACTAACTGATTTCTGAATCTCAACAACTGCAGTAACCAATGTTGAAAATACATTTTCTATAAATGTCATAATATACCAGTAATCATTCTAAGTGATTGGAAGTTAAAAGAGTTGAAGATTCAGTCTGCGCTTGCCTAAGAACAGTTTGGAATCAGTTTGTTATCCGTAATGGTATAATTCTGGGTAAAAATTTTAGTGCCCACATACATTAGGTTAAAGTAGTATAAAATTTTGGCCTCCTAGAAAACATTAAACAAGACTCTGTAGTGACATTAACATTAATAGGTCCTTTTAAGATCTTTCTTTGCTCCTGATGTTTTGGCTCCACTCTGCTTTGCTATATGGCAGAAAGCTTAATTATAGCTGTTTCTGACATGTACATATTCAAAGATGCACGCACATATATAAAAACAATATTATCCTATCAGTTTAGAATTTTTAACTGGGCACTTCAATATAATTTGAGAAACATAATAAAAGAATCAGATAACTTAGTTGGAGTACAAAGGTTGAAGACATGAGATGAAAAGAGTGTTCAAAGATATGTTTTATGGATCAGGAATATGTTGTATCTTTAGATTGTCTTGTCATTGCTTTTATGTCTACTATAATCCTAAAAAGATGAAATAAAAAAAAATTACACTAAATTGAAAGCCCCGTGATGTTATGTGCTTCATGACATAAACATATATGTGATGTAATTTGCATCATTTGCATCTTCCCATGGAGATAGACACAATAAACCAGAAATGAGAAACTTATTTCCAAATGGCTCTTGGCTTAATTCACAGATGAGTTTGGGCTTTGGGCTTATGTTAGCCCTCTACAACTCCTGTCAGTTTAGTTCTCTGATAAAAAAAAAAGATAGCATACTGCCATACAACTGCTTAATCAAGAAAAAGAGGGTTTCAGAAAGAGGAAAGGACATTTCAGATAGAAAATGCAGGTTTCCATAAACATCTTGCCTTACCACACCCACTCATGCCTTGCTCCAACTGTATGCAGTTCCCAAGAGATAATGTTCTACTAAATGCAAGCCACAAAAAAGAGAAAAAGTTTGTCCGCTGCATCAATCAACAGCAAGCAAGCTTGCTCTAAATATTCTAAATATTTGGGCTAAATCTCTTCATCTCTTTTCTTCCATTTACAAGATACATTTCTCAAACACTTTGGGCCAATTAAGGTGTGTAGAACAATTCATAGGCTATTAAATGTGAAAAATGTGAAGTCAACTTGATACATTAAAAAAAGGGAAAAGAATCACTGTATGAAAGAAAATGTTGATCTTACACAACTGCATTTTATAGTTTCAAGCCATCTTGTTTCTGCTTTATTTCTGGGATAGTAGAGCTAGACTGTTTAAAAATGGTGGAATCTAACAAGGAAAGATTGCCTCTATTAGGGGCAATATAGGGCGGTATAGAAATTTGATTAAATAAATAAATAAAATAAATAAATTTGTCCTACACAATTCTTCTCTAATCATATGAAATCTGTCTTTAATTTTTCTTTCAAGGTATGTTTCTTAACCTTAGCCAACCTGTTCTTGAACCACTAATTTACTTTAGGTTCTATTAGGATTAGGACTATTCTCAATGTTTCCTATTTCCAGGAAGTTATGGAACACTGACTCCCCCCAAATGGAAGCTATCTAAGCAGGGTCTCTCCCCCCACTCTCTCTCCTGTCATGATGGCAACTGCTAAACGCTTGCACTTGCCTTGCTTCTCCTAGTCCTGGTTCAGCCAAGATCTATGCATATCCTGCCTCTTTGCCTATGTAGTCTGAATTCAGGAAGGAAAGAAAGGAGAAACAGGTAGGATCTTCCAAATAAGAAAAGTGGCTGCCCCAAAGATTGAAGAAAGAAAATAAATCTACTCTGGTACTTGTGATTAAAAACATGGAGAAATCACATTGGCCAGGGCCCTGTGGCTCTGTCATGCATGGTAGTGCCTGACCAAACACCAGCTGCACTGCTGCTCCACTAGCTAGCTGGACATCTTCTGCCTGTTAAGATTAAGGAGGATCTGACATTGATGTATGATGCCTCACTGGGGCCTCCTGTCATTGACCAGGTTGGGATAGAAAGCAAGTCCAGCAGCTGCAGAAAAGGCTTTTTCCATCCTATTTTCTACTTTTTCCATCCTATTTTCTGCCTTAAAGAAAACTCTTGAGGAAGCTTCAGAACAGTAAGTTAATATGACAGGCCTCTCATGGATAGGTATGTAACTAAAAGACAGGAATAAACGGAGATTAAGGTAAGGTTTGTAGAGTAGGAGAACTCTCATGATGATAGCTTTTATTTTTGTTCTCTGCATAGCTGAAATGGAAGTAATTGCTATAGAAGTGTCAAGGAAAAAAAACAAGGAAAAGAACATTGCAAAATAAAAGGAATTCTGTTTTCGCTACCAATGAGAATGTATGTCTCTCTAAAGAAATCCATCTGACTTCATAGAGTTTGTTGTGGGTGAAAATGAGAGGGAGAAGTGCTACATGTGTCCTCCAGAGCTCCTAAATGAAAAGATGGGATATAAAACTAACAAACAATTTTGAATTAAAAAAAATAAGTATTTAAATTTTGTATCCACACTGTTTCTCCTGCATACACAATTAATTTTTAATACAAGTATTGCAGGCATTTTATACTAAATGCATCATTTTACCACTATATACAGTATTTCATTTTATAGGACTCCATCAAGCAATCTAGGTATGTATGTAAGCCTGAGTGGTAGAAACCTGATGCTGCTTGGACTCCCAATTACCTTAAACTGATCCTGCCTTTACCCATTTGCCAGTGGAATTATCTACAGGTGGAAAAGATGAACCAAACACCAACAAGACCCATTTTTGTGATGTTCCCAGAAACCAGTTGGATGTTGAACTAGAGAACACATTATCGCTTGACTCTCAAGTTAGTAATTGGGTAAGTGCACCTCATAATTGATTAATGCATTCAGTTCTTCTACTAAATCTCTTGAAAATACCATAGTACTATATGCATTCAATTTCATATTTCTGGAAAACCATGTGTTACAATATTATTTGTCTGTAAATCATTGCATTTACTTTTTCTTTTAATAGGCCAGCCTGAAATATACATAGATAATGCATATATGTCACACTTGAAGAAAGCAGGAAATGGTTTATTAGCAATTTTCTATTTTCCTCCAAATTCTGAACTTTTCCAAGACTACTATGTGTTCTAACACAAACTCTGTTTATTAAATACATGGTGGCTGAAATTTTGGAAAAGCAAAAACCAGTTAGCTACTGTCACTCAATGCAGTCTACAACAATTGCTCTTCAATTACCCATGCTTTGGTTGGTTTTCTCTAAAATACTGAATAGGAAGCTTGAGAAGAAGAAAGAAAAGTCCATATATCATAGTGAGGCATATAATTCTTCTAACCTTCAGTAAGACATAGTATAATCCTCACTGTTCTCTATAGCTCTCTGTTTCTCTTTGTCTGTCTGTCTGTCTGTCTGTCTATCTATCTCAAAGAAAGGAAAGCACTTTCATGGATCTAACCAATTCTGAATTTATAGCCATAATGAATTGGACTTAATTAAACTTAGATTAGATCATTTGAAATCAGGAAACAGAAACTAGTTTTGATTTACTTGTTCCACTGATTTCAATGAGTCTGCTCAATAAGGTCAATTTTTTCATGACTTGAAAAAAAATACAATTGCTTTAAAATTACATCTACTTTAATAAGTGGACTTTTCAAAGTGGCAGTATCAACTTTCAAGATCAGATGCAAAGTCTGAAAAAAGTTGGGCTGCTTAAATCAATAAGAGGGCCTGGTGGCTCAGCAGACTAAAAGCATTGTGATTAACACCAGCTGTCTGCAATTACTGCAAGTTCAAATCTCACCAGGCTCAAGGTTGACTCAGCCTTCCATCCTTTCTAAGGTAGCTAAAATGAGGACCCAGTTTGTGGGAGCAATAAGCTGACTTTGTATAAATATACAAAAGTATGAAGGCTATTGCTTAACGCATTGAAAGCCGCCCTGAGTCTCCGGTGAACGGCAGCATATAAATCAAATTAAAAAAATAAATAACAGAGATAGTGTGCTTGTGTGAGATCCAAAGCATTTATTTTGACATTGTCAAAGACTGGTCAGTCTTAATATTTTCATACATGATTCTCTGAATTAAACTTAATCATCACAGCATCCAAATGTCCTTTTCTATCACTTATTTCTAATGAATTATTATTTTTTCAATTACAAAATAATATTATACAAATTTAAGACAATAAAACTGTATAATCTGTGAGGGATATGGGCAGTAATTCCTAAATATGATAAATAATTTGGTAATAACTTTTAGGAAACCAAGAGTTACTTCTCAGTAAATCTGTACAGACTAATAATTAAATTGATGATTTTTTTCCCCATATTACTGTGCACTTGGTTTAAAGGAGTGTTTTTAAAACAACTAAGCAGATGTTACTCTCATTGTTATCAACATTAACCATGGCATCTTACCAATAGCCATCATGTAATCCCACCGGTCTATCAGGCACATATTGAAGATCAGATGATCTGATGTTTGCCCTCGGCCGATGAGTGAAATATTTCGTTGCAGGTTTTCACAGACTGCTGAAGTCCAGCCTGTCAGAAACCACACCACAACCAAAAACATCACAGCCAGCATCTTCATCACTCGCCCACCTGTCATATATGGAATGCGCTGAGCTGTTCGAGAAAAGAACACCTTCAGAGCTCTGCAGAACAAAGACATATAATATCATTAACATTACTAATTCCTTCACCCTTGCTTGTCCTCATGGTTCAAAGAACTTTGATTGTAGCATATAACTAATTGTGGCTGATCTGGGAAAATAAGCAGAAACATACCTGGTTAGTACTTAGATGAGGGACAGCTGACTAGACTGAGAAATGAAACAATTTTTAAAAATCTCAGTGGAAGGAAATAACATTATCAAGAAATCTGTCTGGTTGAAAGTTATCAAGAGTTGACCTTGATTTTGATTCAACCTTTTATCTTTTATTTGGAAGGAAAAGACTGCCCAAGTTGGGCTGAAGTGGAATACAGAAATTCTTCACTCTAGGAAAGGAAGATACAATAATGAGAAAGTATATCTATCTTTGTTGATAGCAGACTGGATCTAGTATGTGTGTTTCTTTAAATACTTATTATTTTCCTTTCACTGGGTCAATTTAGAACTCTTTCCACAGTGCAATGGTACAATTTAAATCTACTGGTTTCTTTTCTATGTATAATTGGGATTGGGTATTTTCTGGGTGGGTGGGTGAGGGGAGTCAGCATACTTTGATATCCAAAGTGGATGGGTGGTGAAGAGGATGAGGTCAGTCCAACTGAGAAAAAGGCCTGATAAAAATAAAATGAAATCAGTAAATAAATACAACAAGCATCACACTTTTTCATTTTCTGTCAGTTCCTGACTTTGCCACTAATATGCCAGAATGTAATTTCTGGGGACTCTGAAGAACAACAAGGAAAGCAGTTCAGAGAACCATTTCTTCTGTAAGCCATGGGTTCCCTACCTTGATGAGAAGATGTAAGGCATCTGTTCTTCTTGGCTAACCTGTAATATCAGCACCACTGTTGTTCTTGGCTAACCTGTTTTCCCACATCTGTCTTTGTAGAAGCAACAGTTCCAGAACTTAACAGTGAGATGTTCAAAGTTCCATGACCCTGTGCAATTTCCCACTATGAAATGTGGATGTTTTCACATAGCACAATCAATTCAAATGCCCTTCTAACGTGCCCTATGAAAACAGCTGAGCCAACTTCTTTGGTTAATTCTATATTCCTCTGAGGTGCATTAGTTTTCAGGCAGCTTCATTATTTTCTTCTAAAAACCATCAATAGATTATTATCTCCCTATTAGTGCTTTGCTTATTTGTCCCTTATCAAAGTTTTCCACAAGGAGTACAAAAGGTCTCAAAGTCAATATTTATCAGGGTGCTTACATATGAAAATAGATCTGAGTCATGCTCACTACTAATCCTCACCAATGCACACAGAAACTTGATACCCCAGAAAACTTTGAATCAAAGTCTGCCTGTGATAGGGAAATTTTGCAGAACTGCAGTGCTGAATAATCTTGATGCAACTAAATTCTAAATTCAAACTGACAGCATTTCTTTTCTAGAAATGCTAGTATTCAAGTCTCTCACTTCTTAAACTACCTTGTTACTATAATGCAGAACTCTACAATCTGAGAATAGGGCAATAGTCTTTAAGGAATATTAGCCACCAAAGGAAAAACAGTGTAGCAAGAAAGATAATTAATCATCATAATAGTATTTAATGAATTTTGTTTATATTTCAGCAAAATTAAATCAGATTTAGTTTTATCCTGGTCCTGTTTCTTTCTGCTAGTTCTATTTTAGAGAGTGTAGTTTGTGATTAGGAAAAAAGATTTTTGCCCTTATTGTTTAGATCAAGTTTTACCAAGAATTGTTTTCACATATAAAAGGTGTTTTTTAAAATAAGAAATGAATAAGACAACTTTGTAGGTTTGTTCACACATAAAAAGAAAGTAGACCAAGCTTTTTGCTGCATTTACATAATCACAGACTGCAAAAAAAAATGTTAGATCATTGCTTGAAAATGAGATTCTATTATGAGAAAAATAGAATGCACTCCTATACTCGTACACAAACATTTGTGGACACATGCACCCTAAATTTATACAAAATTAGAAACAGCAAAGTATTCTGTACCTGTGCAGCTTCAGGGTGACTGTTCCATAAACTGTAGCAAATCCCAGAAGACGAACCCACCTTAGGAGAATACACCGAAAAACACTTGGCTCAAAATACAAAATGACAACCTATAAAAGAAAAGGAAAAAACTAAATTAGAGTGATATAATATTGGCTCACTCTATTTTCCTTTCTTGCTACTTGGAAAAATTGCAGAATAAGAATTAATAGGGAGAATTGTACAAACACTAAAAAAAAGAGAGAAAGATTTCCCTATCAAATCTTGATTTCTCTTTGTTCGGTGCAAAGTTAGGGTAATGCGAAACACAATCCAGTTGAACAGATTGTATTAGATGGTTAGAAAATGGCATATGTTTCCAGTCAATCTTAATACAAGACATTGACCATTGCTGCATTATCCAGATTTAGCAGAAACAGAGTGGATTCTTCAGAAACCCAGATCCCAACACAGACTAAGAACCAATTTGAATCAGATCATTATTGTATGATTACAATAGTAGTAGTTCAGAACCTGAACTATTGCTCTTATATTCTCTTAACCATGTACCATGATAGTTTGGGGGTGGGAGAAATTTAATGAGTTGAGCATCGCCAAGAGCAAGATTGCAAAGCTGGACTTCAAGGGAGAAATAGGGTCCAATTGTGAAGTAATCATCACCAGCTGGACCAGCAGAGTGTGGGCTAACTAAGGCAAATTTTGTTGAGCACATAGTCTTGTCACTCCGTATTTGAAATATTGATCTTCTTCAACCTACATTGAATATTGACCTTCTATGACTTTGCTTTTGCCTGATGCCTTCAATCTAGCTATAATTTTCAGGGCAAATTTGGCTCTATTTGCTTACTTCTCTTTTAATAGACTGAATTTTATTCAATTTACTTGGGACTGCTCATATTTAACACTCTGAATAACTTACATAAGAGATATGCTCACATTTCTTTTATCATGGACACCTGTATTTGTATATATTTCTACAGAGACACCTTATGTACCTAGTTTCCAATCCAGTTTAAAAGCCCTCTCAAATAAGCATTTTTGCAGAAAATCTGAAACAACACATTCCAAATTTTAAACTAAACCATGTTCGTTTGGCTTTTATTAATTTACATATATGGGAATGTTATCTTTCCCATATCTTATTCTTTTTTGAAAACTCCTACATGAGTGGCAATGAATTTTCATATTGATGAAATATGGGATTTTGATGGAGTTTGATGAGTATTTGATGAGTATTTGATGGGGTTAGGTATAATCTTGTTCAGTATTTTGCATTTTCTTCTTATTTTTAAGGAGAACATTTTTTTCTGTGTTCTATTGGCCTTACTTGAAATAATAGTGTATTAATGATCATAGTTTTCTATTTATTCTCTATTTTATTGTTTATTTCATTTTTCATTTGGATATTTGCATATTCATATCTGTATATTTATATGTTACCTATATATTTGTATAAATATAGTTGTTTAGTCATAAAATCAATTCATTTTTATAGCATCAATTCATTTTTACTTATTGTTTATTTTACAACAAGCTACTTTAAACTTTTAGTCGGAAGTATCAATATATCAATATATTGAATAAATATATCAATAAATGGATAATAATTAATACATGACTAATAATCTAAGCAGCATGAGCAGGTTTTTTTCATATCTTACTTAATTGCCATTGCAGCCAGATAAATTTGTATAATCCAATTATATAAATTTTATACAAGCCAGATTATCCAAACTGATCTGAATACTCAGAATGTTACTCTCCATTAACAGCTGAACTGTTACTAGAGTTGCTTTTTCCTATAACTCTAGAAATCTATGAAGAAAGAATGTAAAACAACAATTGCTTCCACTCAGTTGTAACTGACTGTATGATAATACTTAATAAAGAAATGAATGGCCACTGTTTTATGGCAATATAAAACACACATTCATGCTGATATCTAGGCATTAGCAATAAGCATGCTTGCTATGGTCCAATAAGTCCTTAAGTACCTACTTAAATAAAAATCAATGTTCTAATAAACTATCTTAAAGGCAATATTCTAGTCATTTAAAAATATTTATTTATTTATTATGAAATATACATGACTCTAAGCAGATTACAATTTTTTAAAAAATTAAAAAATTACAAAAGATAAAAATAAAATATGAACAGTCCCCAAAACCACAGATGACCAAAGAAAACCCATTTGTATCCTGCCCTCGAAGCTGGGTGAACAGCCAGATATTTCATAGCTTGCTGAATGCCATCCAGATTTTGGAATGGTGGTAATATAATTCCAGCAGGTGGTATAACAGAGAACTGAACTCATGGAATATCATGCTATTTATAGATTATGGGTATTTATTTATTCATTTTATTTATTTATTTTTTAAAATTATTTTATTTATTTATGTATTTATTAATTGGTGTCTATTTATTTATTGCTTATTTATTTATTATGTGTGTTTAATGAGGACCCAGATTGTTGGGCGGCAATATAATGACTATTACTTCTAGAGAAAGCACTGTGAAGTGGTATATAAGTCTAAGTGATAATGCTATTCAACACATCTGGAAGATTCTAAGATGGAAAAGACTGACAGTGTATTTGCTAAGAATAAGACTATATAGATGAGAAGTTTATTATATAAGAGCTTTTAGATGGGCTACTAAATTGACTTGAGTTAGAAACTTAACTGTATGGAGATTGTGTTTCTACCCAGAGAAAATTTCCATCCAGAGAATATTAAAGAACATGGGTTTTATTTCCATACATTTCTCTGAGGGATAAGATTCCAACAGTTCCTGACTAGTTGAAGTCACTCGTAGTATGGATAATACATAATTTCTGGCTTCATAGAACCCCTTGTCTAGTTGTTCTTACAAGACTGGTAATCGTGATCTCTGGCCACCATTTTGCAGCTCCATAAATCCCTGGGTTTAATTTGTCCTGGTGCGTTTGTCAGTGAAAATAGTGGAGGCTACATCGAAAATATTATGAAAACAATAGCCAGAATTTTTATCCGCCAGATAAACTGGTTGGTTATTTGAAGGCATTTTAAATGTTCAAATAATATTAAAGCTTATTTCAGATATGCAAAGTTAATTACAGGAGAGTAAACTGTGGGAGTGAAGGGAAAATCAAAGTGCAGAACTCTTAATTATTTTTCTAGCTGTTCTGTGGAACAGGTATTAAAGAAAAAGTGTCCTTAAATGCCATTCTCAACTAATAAGTATCACAATAATTAATGGTTGTTGAAGAAAAGTTGCTTAAGGTCACTCATTTAAATTCTAAAGAAAGTTAGTGGATTAGATTTTCAAAAGCATCCTGGTGACCCTGCAGCCCCCATTTCAACTAGAATTCATTTTAATTGGGGCTAATGTATTTATGTTTCTGGAACATTGATCCTAAACAAATTATAGCAAGTTGTATGAGTTACAGTGGAATGTTATATGATCCAATATGTTGGATCCAGATGTTCTTTAGATCAGTCTAAAAATACATGTTTCCAAAGTTTTTAATTTTTCAAACAATTTATTAAAATAACTGAAAATTTATATTTTCTATTGTATTCTATACATATATTTTCTATACATCTTATCTGACTGCTGCAATGGATTCAGTTGTTCTATATCTATCAAGATATGCTTTTTTAAAAATGCAGCTTTCTTATTTTACGTTATTTAAGTAAAACATAGTCATAACAACCTTTATTTACCCAACTCAGCCAAGTACCCAACTTTAAAGTTTTTTACAGCTTTCCAAATGTATGTTAACTTTTTGCACTACAATGGTCACCTTCAGTAGGTCATTTCAATGTCCTCAATTTGCAAACTGCTTCGGACTGACGCTTCTGTTGTTAAGTTGCACAGTTGTTAATGGTCAATTTTACAACCTTTTTTGCTGTGGTCATTAAGCAAATCACATGATCATTAAACTAATCTCGATTCCCACAGATTTTGCTTCTCGGAAGTGCTCTAGGAAGGCCACAAATAGCAAGACGTTGCGATGTTGCAACCATTGTAGATACATGCTGCTTGCCATACACCCAAATTTTGATCTATGAGATGCTGAGTTATAAGTGTGAGGATTGGTTATTGGCTATTGTTTTCAGTACTGTCATATCTTTGATGGTTGCTAAATGAATGGTTATAAGTCAAATGGTTATATGTCAAGGACTAACTGATACATTGGTATCAGAGGTGGGTTTCACACACAGGGGTGGGTTCTACTTACCTTTACTACTGATTCGCAATGGTAGCATCCTGATGACTTTGGGGTCAGTGGGCAGACCCTCCCGCTGGTTTTATTACCAGTTCTATAGAACCGGTCCGAACCGGCAACCCACCACTGGTTTTACATAATTTTACCACCGGTTTTCTGTGTACCAAAAAATGTGAGTATGTGTGCCTTCCATGCATGCACACGGCCTTCTGCACGTGCACTTTGCTCACACTCATGGCTTATACGCATGCGCGCAGCTTACAAAATGTGGCATAGCGCCGGGCTATGTTTGCCCAAACCGGTATGAACCAGCTGAATACCACCACTAATTGGTAATGTAATTCATTCCCAAACTCGTAATTCACAGGAATATTCGGCAACTGGAGCAGGTGCTAATATATGGAATATCAAAAGATCGCAATTTTTATTGACCACAATTTTTTTTTAAAGTTCATCTTTCCTTAATTTGGTGGGCCCTACAGATACCAAGTGGGTAGTTCAAAATATGTCATAAAATTCATATGGAACTCATAACAATCTCCAGTTTATGCAATAATCCTCAAAAGCTTTAAATGATGATGGAATAGCCCCCCTAAAAAGAAAACAGGAATCTACTTACATTTCAAATGTATTGTGCATTATAAGTGGGTTACATCTGAGCACGTAGATCAGAGGTCTTCAAACTTGGCAGCTTTAAGACTTGTGGACTTCAACTTCCAGCATAGCTGGCTGGAGAATTCTGGGAGTTGAAATCCACAAGTCTTAAAACTGCCAAGTTTGGGGACCCCTGACGTAGATATTTGCACCCGTTCAAGAATGGCCTATTTGTTTCTCTGCATCACTTTTTTCAAGGTGGACAGAGTTAGAGTGGTGATGAGTAAATCATTGGAAGACCTGAAAGACCTGGTTAAAGACAGATCGTCCTGGAGGAAATCTATCTATATAGTTACTAAGAGCTGACAACAACTTTTTGGCACAATCAATCAAAAACAAAAGCAACTCAGCGTATGAAATAAAAGTGCCAGGCATTGCCTACATTGAGGAGTATATTTATAATATGTTGGTTAGGTGCTTCAAAACTGCCTTCCATGTTCATGAAAAATACCAGATGATACAGATAATCCTCGACTTACAAGAGTTCATTAAGTGACCGTCTGAAGTTACAACATCCCTGAAAAAAGTGACTCATGATCGTTTTTCATGCTTACAATCATTGCAGCATCCCCTTAGTCATGTGATTAAAATTTGGATGCTTGGCAACTGGTTCATATTTGTTATGTCCTTATAAGGGTATCCGCCCGGATTGGCTGCCAGCCATCGGGCGGGAAAGTTTGAATCACTGTCAAGGGCAGTGCGACTGCCGGAGTGAATATAAGGAGAGCTCTGGCAGCGCGCAGCCAGTCTTGTAACTGTTTCTAAATAAAGATATTAATGTAGCGAGCTGGTCGCGTCTTCCATTTCCTGCGTCGATCTAACAATATTTAAGATGAATGTCGTGTCCTGGGGTCATGTGATCCCTTTTTTCTTACACGCAAAGTCAATGGGTAAACCAGATTGACTTAACAACCAGGTTTCTAACTTAATGATTCACTTAATAGCTGTGGCAAGAAAGGTCGTAAAATGGAGCAAAATTCACTTAACAAATGTTTCACTTAGCAACAAAAAATTTGGGCTCTATTGTGGTCATAAGTCAAGGACTACCTATATATGGAAAACTCAGATCCTCTCATTTGAAGGGGGACCCACATTTCCTGGGAAGATATATGTTGCAAGGCCACTGAAATTTTCTACTAGCAGACACTGGAAGTATCTAAGAGCATGCCAGAAGTAAATTTTTCAGTCTCCTTTGAAATAGGGGCATGAAATTAGCCCTGTCAAGTTAATGAGCATCCCAGTCTTATGATGGGCCAGAACCACTCTCTGTTGGGAGATTATTGGAATGCAGTTCAACATATCTATAGAGTACTGTGTAGATGAAATTGTTATTATGCAAACTGAAACTGGGAATAGATAGTAAAAAAAAGATTGAATATAAAATGGTTTGCATATAAATTTCATTATAGATATTACCAAAAAAGCTTTATAAATGAATGTATAAGCCTTAGATGACAATAGCAAGTACTTATTTCAAGCAAAAGGATGAAAACAAAGTTGTGTAATAGAAAAGTGTAGCGTCAGCACAGTTTTATGTGATTATACTTGAGTAGATCTGTGTACTATATTATCTTTTCCTTCATCTCAGATATTTCCTAATACAGATTTATAGCCAAAATTGCCTTTCCAACTATATTAGTCTAATGTAAAAATTTCTTTAGAAGCTCTAACCCAAATAACAATCTTTTAGTCATTATAAAATCCTTGCTTGTTGAACATGAAGAAAGAAAGAATTGGCATTTGGCAGCCCAATCAGTCAATAGTCTTGAGTACTTTCTACTTAGCAGGACAATTTTAACCTTCAGATTGCTGCCTATATCGGTTTATAATGCAGCAGAAAAGAAGTTGAAAAGATGAGCTCTTTGAAATACAGAGATTCCACCTGAAGTCTTTTGAAGGCAGAAAACTGTCAATTAAAAACAACTCTCCCTCCACCCACACCCCTACAAGACCTTACCTTTAATAATATGGAGCTGGTTCAACTAACCCGCATCTCTTTTGCTTTTAAAGATGAAAGTCCTTAGGATTAAAAATATAGTGAAATTGGCACCCACCTCCCACACCAACTGGAATGAGGTAAAAACAACAACAAGGAGATTATTTCAAGGAAAGAGATTGTAGTTCTGGAATGTCAGAGCCCAAATCTCTACTTACAATCTTCTTTTTGATGTACCCCAAGAAAAAACATCAACAAATAGCAGAAAGTATGGCATAGCACTATCATCATTTTTTTTGTGGCCCCCTAAAGATATTCATATAACCTCTTAAAACACCTTCTCAAAGGTTTTTTAAAAGAAACCTTCTCCCCAAATGGCTCCTAACTTGCCCTACTTTTGGAATGCAGCCCTGAAGCCAACAGAAGCTGCACATCTCTATGCATAAATTTTTCTCCGAGTTTTGATATGTCACGAACTGTCTATGAGCTTCTTATGCAGCCTCTGCAATCTAGCAGAAGTTCCCTTTGTTTGTCATCTTGTTTATATGCTGCTCAGAACCATATGATTCTCAGAACCATATGATGCCAGAAATAAGCTAAGGTGTTTAGTGACATCTTTCATTTACATGTTCCAGAAAAGCCATCTGTTCTTTAAAAGTAGGTGTTCCAGCCAAAACAACTATCCTCCTTTCTTGCATTGTTTCACAGTGTACCCACATACAATAAAAATAACCATTTTTTCACCCTATAAATCAGCTCAATATACATGTTGTTTAATTTCAGAAGGAAGAAATGCAGACAGTTTTCTTGTTTTATAATAAAGGTAGGGAGAGTCAAAGAAAATTTCAGTTTACACAGATTTCCTTGATATTCCTTGAGTATAAATAAAGTAGGAGTAGAAAGAACCTAAAATCTAATCAGGCTCTTAATCTCTCATTTAAAAGCATAAAAATCTGAATCATATCAAAGGCCTTGTTAGATCAACCTTTTTTTACTCACAGTGGCCAATTGGATTACTGACAATGTCTGGTGGAGACATTCCTGGCACACAATTGTTCTTCTGCAAGTACTATACAATATATGGAAACACTACTCCCAGTCTGAAGATAACTTTAAGTCTCCAGCCATTGTTGATAGACTGTCCTCTATTAATTTATCCAATCCCTTTTTTGAAGCCCTCTAAGATAATGGCCATAATGATGTGGAATGAGTTCTACCAGTTAATTAAGATTTTATGAACAAGTACTTTTGCCCTACCTTAAATCCCCTTCCAATTAGTTTAATTTATATATATATGTATGTATGTATGTATGTATGTATGTATGTATGTATATATATATATATATATATATATATATATATAATTTTATTTTATTTAATCAAATTTCTATACTGCCCTACTCCCAAAGGACTCAGGGCGGTGAACAGCCAAGATAAAATACAAATAATACAAATATTAAAAATCCCTTAAAATTATTAAATATTTTGGCCGAAACACAGATTAAAATACCCAATTCATAAAATCACGAATTAAAACATTTTTAAAAAATTTAAAAGAGGGGAGTTAGGCCAGGCCAGCTTGCTGAAATAGAAAAGTTTTGAGAGCACGGCGAAACGTGCGCAGGTCCGGGATCTTCCATATCTCTGGGGGGAGCTCGTTCCAGATGGTAGGTGCCCCCACAGAGAAGGCTCTCCCCCTGGGGGCCGCCAGTCAACACTGTTTGGCCGACAGCACCCTGAGGAGCCCCTCTCTATGGGAGCGTACTGGTCGGTGAGAGGCTATTGGTAGCAGAAGACGGTCTCGTAAATACCCCGGTCCGATGCCATGGAGCACTCTAAAGGTGGTAACCAAAACCTTGAAGCGCACCCGGAAGACAACCGGGAGCCAGTGCAGCTCGCGCAGGAGGCGGGTCACATGGGAGCGCCACGTTGCTCCCATAACCACCCGCGCAGCCGCATTCTGGACCAGTTGGAGCCTCCGGGTGCTCCTCAAGGGGAGTCCCATGTAGAGAGCATTGCAGTAGTCCAAGCAGGAAGTAACAAGAGCATGAGTGACCGTATTTAACGAGTTCCGATCCAGAAAGGGACGCAACTGGCGAATCAGGCGGACCTGATAAAAAGTCCCCCTGGCCACGGCCATCATGTGCTCTGCTAAAGACAGCCGTGAGTCCAGGAGGACACTCAAGTTGCGAACCCTCTCCGTGGGGGCCAATGACTCACCCCCAATAGTCAGTGATGGCACCAACTGACTATATCGGGATGTCGGAAACCACAGCCACTCGGTCTTGGATGGGTTGAGCCTGAGTCTGTTTCTCCCCATCCAGATCCGCACGGCCTCCAGGCACCGGGACATCACTTCAAGGGCATCATTGGGTGGTCCGGGGTGGAGATGTACAGCTGAGTATCATCAGCGTACTGATGATACTTCACCCAGAAACCACAGGGAGGCGGAGGCGGTAAGATGGTTCCGCCCCAGGCGCCTGAGGCTCTGGCACACGCCCCGACTGGAGACCTAGTGGCCGCCTGGGATAGGGCGGAGCTCTGGATCGGGTCGTGCCTTTGCAGCCTCTGATCCGGCGCCGATCTCATTTAGCTCACTGAGGCGTCTTTTCCGGCGCTTCATCTCCCTCAGCTCCTCGGTGAACCAAGGAGCCAGGCAAGATCGACGCTGGGTCAGAGGCCGCAAAGGCACGACCCAATCCAAAGCTCCAGGTGCCACCCTATCCCAGGCGGCCACCAGCTCCTCAGTCGAGCCATGTGCCAGAGCCTCAGGAAATGGCCCAAGCTCCGTCTGGAACCTATCATGATCCATCAGGCGCCTGGGGCGGTACCACCTCAATGGTTCTGCCTCCCTGCGGCGGGGTGCGGTGGTTCGAAGGTCAAAGCGAAGGAAGGAATGATCTGACCATGACAAGGGCTCGATCACTATATCCCCTATCTCAAGATCACTCAACCACTGACCAGAGACAAAGACCAGGTCTAGCATGTTTCCCCCCGTATGAGTAGGGCCATGAACTAACTGGGTCAGGTCCATGGCCGTCGTGGAAGCCATGAACTCCCGAGCCACCTCAGACGCGTCACCGATGGATGGCAGGTTAAAATCCCCCATGACCATAAGCCTGGGGGTGTCAACCGCCACCGCGGCTATAACGTTGAGCAGCTCGGGCAGGGCTGCCGTCACGTGGCAGGGAGCCAGGTACGTAACCAGCACACCCATCTGCACCCCATGACCCCACTTCACAAGGAGAGACTCACAACCAGCCGTCTGAGGAACAGTGACCTCCCTCGGACCAAGACCTTCTCTAATGACAACCGCCACCCCCCCGCCCCTCCCCTGTGTCCTCGGCTGATGGAATGCGCGGAAACCGAGTGGACACATCTCAACGAGGGGGACCCACCCCTCCTGGCCCAACCAGGTCTCCGTAATACCCGCCAGGTCCGCTCCCCCCTCCTGAACAAGATCACAAATGAGGGGGGCTTTATTTACCACGGACCGGGCGTTGCACAGCATCAGCCGAAGGCCCAGGGCCTGAGGGTCTGTGCAACCTGGGGAATGAGGGGAGCATTGGAGGCTGGAGCGCGCCACCCTTGGAGCCAGCGGACGCGTGCTCCCACAACCTGATGTGGCCCCCTGCTCCCGCCATATCTGCCCCTCCCACCCACAGTATTGATGTAATGTCCATCCACAACACAAGCTCTAACCCCTTCCTTGACCCTGGTTCCTGCATCTCTAGTGCCGTGCTCTTCAGCCGGCTCTGGCTTCCTCCCCGATAGGTTCTCCCCCAAACCCACCGAACCCACCCCCCTCCCAGAAACCTTTAAAACCTTATCTTAAAATTTCCCCAAACAACCCCCACAACCCCCTCCTCGCCGCATGCCACCTCTCGGGATTCCAAAATCCGTCATCAAGGTAGGCCCTCGATAGTGAGGAGGGCCAAACCTGCGAGAGGGGGGAGTCTCGCAGCGCAAGCAGGTCAGCAGCCGTAAACATCGCATATGTGTGTGTGTGTGTGTGTGTGTGTGTGTGTGTGTGTGTAGGTCTTTGGTTATTCAGGTTTTCTTCCATGTAAAATTGGAAGTGTCTTGGCGACGTTTCGATGAAGTCTCATTCGTCATCTTCAGGCTGGTGTTTTCGGCTTCGTGCTTCTAGGAGCAATGTGTGATCACAGCTGTTTCTTCCTTTTAACTGCCAGTGGGGGTGTGAACTGATTGGGTGGGAGCTTGGCTGTGTTCTGATTGGTTGGAGGTATGTTCTGATTGGTTGGGGGCTTGGCTGTGCTCTGATTGGATCGGGGGTTGGCTGTGTTCTGATTGGCTAGGGGTGTATTCTGTCTGGGTGGGGCTTGGTTGTGCTCGGGTTAGTCTGATGAGCTGCGTTGCTGTTGTTTGGCTTTGCGTTTGTGGTTGTGCCACATCTTCATGGTGGGTGTCAGTTTGCTTCATGTATGGATTGGAGGGGTTTAAAGTGGCTAATGATGCAGCTGTGGTCTGGCTTCTGGTTTGTGGTCGTGCCTCATCATTGGTGTGGGTTTGGGTTTGCTTTTTGCGTGGATGTGTGGAGGTGACATCCTGTGTGGTTTTCATGAGTGTGGGTCTGGTGTTATTCTTTGTGTTTGGGATTCGTTTGTCAGTAAGGGCGGGTTTCCAAATGGCTGGTAGGTGGGAAGTATCATCTCTTTTATTCATGCTGTGGGGACGTTTTTCTCAGAACATACCCCCAGCCAATCAGAGCACAGCCAACACCCCACCCAATCAGAGAACAGCCAAGCCCCCTCCCAATCAGAACACACCTCCACCCAATCAGAACACAGCCAAGCTCCCACCCAATCAGTTCATACCCCCACTGGCAGTTGAAAAGAAGAAACAACCACAATCACACATTGCTCCTAGAAGGACAAGGCCGAAGACACCAGCCTGAAGATGACAAATGAGACTTCGTCAAAATGTCGCCAAGGTACTTCCAATTTTACGCGGGACAAAATCCGAATAACCAAAGACCTACATACAAATACCCGCGAAAACCTCAGGAAAAAATATATTGTGTGTGTGTGTGTGTGTGTGTGTGTGTATGTATATATAAATATATATAGAGGGAGGGAGGGAGGGAGGGAGAGAGGAGGGAGGGAGAGATCATCCTATGCATTTTCTCCGTATCATGCATTATTTTATCTATTTTCTCTGTACCATGCATTATTTTATTTTTCTCATAACAAACATGTTTTGGCCCAGGGTAAAGTAGGTTTTTCTTATGTCCTTGTTTTAGGTCTGTTAGAGTTTGTTTGTTTGTTTTTTAAATGTGGCAACCAGAATTACATTCAATGCTCCAGATGGAGATGCACCACAGAATTGAATACTGTAAGGGTATTACAATATTGACCATTTTATTTTCAATAACTTCCTAACGATCTCTAGCATGAAATTGCTTTTTTCATAGCTATTGCACAGTGAATTGACATCTTTATAGAGCTGTCCATTTTTTGTATTTCCTTATTTGGAATAATCATGATAAGATTGGAAACTTGGAGTTTTATTTTTGATTAAGCATAATTTACTGTTATGCTAAACTATAAATGTGGTGAATTTTAACTATGATTTGTGTAAGCATTCAACTGCCAGGTGGCTTGGGGCCCCAATGGGGAAGCACCACACTGGAGGAAACTGATGAAGTAAGAAGCAATCCCCCTCCCCCAACTATTGTCCCAAAGGTGCTTTTTTTAAAAGAGACAACTGGACTTTCTGGTTTTTCTTTGAAGACGTTTCGCTTTCTCATCCAAAGAAGCGTAACTTCTTCATGTTGTGACATGATGACTGAGAATTTATTTATTTTATTATTTATTTATTAGTCATATTTCTATGCCGCCCACTCTCCGAAGACTCTGGGCGGCTTACACCAAAGACAGTTTGCTAAATAGCATATTGCCCCCAACAATCTGGTTCCTCATTTTACCCACCTCGGAAGAATGGAAGGCTGAGTCAACCTTGAGCTGGTGAGATTTGATCCGCTGATATGCTGAACTAGCAGTCAGCTGAAGTAGCTGCAGTACTGCACTCTAACCACTGCGCCACCTCGGCTCCATAGAGAATCAGAACTACTGTGTTCTAAATATCAGGCCCTCTGAATTTAGAACTCCAATGAAATGTTTACACAATCATTCTAGACCACTATTTCAAAGTTAGCATCATGTCAATACTCTGGTGCATCATATCCACACTGTTTACATTCAATTCTAAATGAAATTTTTACCAAATGATCATGATGTTATAGGACAGGGGTGAAATCAAGCAGGTTCTGACAGGTTCTGGAGAACTGGTAGTGGAAATTTTGAGTAGTTCGGAGAACCGGCAAATGCCATCTCTGGCTGGCCCCAGAGTGGGGAGGGAATGGGGATTTTGCAGTATCCTTCCCCTGGAGTGGGGTGGGAATGGAGATTTTGCAGTAACCTTCCCCTGCCATGCCCATCAAGTCACACCCACCAAGCCACACCACGCCCACCAAGCCACGCCCACAGAACCGGTAGTAAAAAAAATTGGATTTCACCACTGGTATAGGGTAGATAAATGCTGTTTGCAGTGCTAAACGGTCTGTCAGACCAGATGTGCCAACTTCTCTGCGTTGCAAGGATTTGCCCTATCCCCAATAATATTTTTTTGTTTAAAAAAATATTTGCCACGGTCTTATTTAGTAATAAGTCTCTGTTCTTCAGAACCATTACAAAATCAGTTATTCCAGAAGGAATTATTGTGGTGGGGAGTGGATTGGGAAAACAGAGAAGATACATAAATCTTTAATATTATATAAAGGAGAAATACCCAAACAGCACTTTTTTTGGGTGAGGAGATAAGTGAACAAAAGTGTTTCAAATTTTAATCTGTGAAATATTGGAAGGACAGGCAGTGAGTCAGATGTATAGCTTAATGTCTTGTCTTTTACACTTTAAGAATAGAATATAAAAAAGGAAGAAATAAAATGCTATGAAAATAAATTCAGTTTATATTGCTTTAACTGGGTTTTTTTTGTTGCTGTTGTTGTTTTCCAATGGATTGTCACTTGCTATAACATTCTCTTGTGCGGTGCTATAAATATTTTAAATAAATAAGTGAAATAATAGCACAACTCACCGGAAAATAAAGAAGCAGTGATCCAAATAGGATAGTCTCTAGTAGAATAAGTCCAGATGCCCTGATGCTCTAGAATAAAGAAACCAGACACAAGAATTTAAAGCTTTACTTCCTGTACTTACATTAGATAAATCCAAATGGATCTATAATTCAATATTATATTGATAGACAACTCCACATATTCAATGTACTTTATAATTTTTGGCACCTATCCCGCAATCCTATTTGCATTTCAATTAATCCAGACAGTGAATATTGAGATATAAACTACTTTCACTATGTTTGCTTATAACTAAATTCCTAACTCTGGGTCTTATTTTCTCTTTAATTTGTTTATGCTTGTAACAATAACTATACTGATATCTTGGCAAGAAATATCCAGCATAAATTGGTGGATTCTATTTTAAGTAGTTTTCTTAATTAATGCTCGGAGTCTCCTCAGATAAACATCACACCTACAATTCAAAATGATGCAGAAGTAACAATTTCTCCCCAAACCATTCAGAGTCAATATGGATTATCCATTCCCTATCGCTTGAATTTCTGTAAGGAACATCAGTATCCTAGAAGAAATGGTAGTTTTATTGTTTTTCCAGGACACATCCCACTCTTCTGATTAGGAATTATAATGTTACTGTATATACAGTATACTTTAGAAGTATTCCTGAAATTTGCACTGCAGATATGCTCAAGTTTCATTTCTCACTTTCCACGTCAACTTGTATATCTTCTGATTACTAAATGCAACACATTAATTATCTCATTAACATTTGGGGCAATTAAAGATCCTCATTAACAATTGGGGCAATTAAAGATCCTTAATTGACATGACAGAACTCACTGAGTTTAAGCAGAGCTTTTAAAGCGACATGATTACCTTTCTATTGTTTCAACATCCCACTACACTAATAATATATATAACACATTAACTATCAGACAGTAAATATAATTGGACATTAACATCAAACTTCTGAGGGAGGCCATCTGGAACTTTGGAAAGGAGAGTTATCCAGATGCTGGTAACACTCAGGTTTTCTGCTCCTTATCTTGTAAGTGTAAGGAAGCAATCAGTATTCTTAAATATTGTGCAATTTCAATAATGAGATGGACGAGGGGGGGAAGGCTGAAAGTAATCCAGACAAGGTAGAGGTGCTGTTGGTAAGGAAAAGTTGGCCCTTGGAATTAGGCTCAGTCCTGCTTTGCATGGGAGCATATTTTTCCATGAGGAAGATGATTGCAGTTTGGAGTGATTCTTGATCTCCACCTGCCACTAAATTGCCAAAAAAACAGCCATAGAAAAGAGTATGTTTGCATAATTATCTTAGTGTGTTACACTACTATTTCCAGCAACAGTTATCAAGCCCTGGATTAACCATTAAGCAATTTAAGCATATGCTAAGGGCATCAAGGAAAGAGGGTCACCACAGTATTCCCTCTCCCCAACCTATTTACCCTTAACTATTTCATACTTGACTTTACTTGATTTTTTTTTTTGTAATTGTCCTTCCCTGCTGTATTCAACTTTAATCTGCATTGGTAAAAAAATGTTACCTTTGGCATGATGAATGACTAAACTTTAAAAGTTTTGTTTGATGGTATCAACAAAATATCACATTTGTTGCCACCTTATGGTTTTAGAGTTTCACTTCTGCCAAAGGTCATCATTGCTGTGCTGTGCTTAGGGCATCAGTTAGTCTTAATATGATCCTGCAGCTATCCATGCTTAGTTACAACTTCCTTTGACTCGCCTTATGAGTGATACATCAGGCTACGTTTAAAAAGCCTGGAAGCACGGGTGAAATCCAGAGGGTTTTGACAAGTTCTGGAGAACCGGTAGTGGAAATTTTGAGTAGTTCAGAGAACCGGCACATACTACCTCTGGATGGCCCCAGAGTGGGGTGGGAATGGAGGTTTTGCAATATCCTTCCCCAACAGTGGGGAGGGAATGGCGATTTTGCAGTATGCTTCCCCTGCCATGCCCACCAAGCCACACCCACCATCATGCCCACCAAGCTATGCTCACAGAACCAGTAGTAAAAAAGTTTGGATTTCACCACTGCCTGGAAGTTACAGTTGGTGAAAAATGCAATGGCTACCCAGTTGAATGATGAAAGGAGCAGAAATGGTGTTTGTACTTAAAGATTTAAACTGGATTCCAATTGCCTCCTGAGTTTAACATTGCCTTTCAAATCTTTGATGGCTTATGGTCTGACAGTCTATGGAACTTCTCCCATTGCGAACTTCATCAACTATTTAGATATGAAGAAAAAGCCCTTCTGAAGATCTCCTGATGCCAGGGGGTTACCATCTTCCACAAGGATCTTCTCCTGTGTGGCTTCCAGGCTACTGAATACACTTTTAGAGATGTACTTTCGGCCTCCCAATATTTAAGATGTTAAAGCAGATGCTTTCTGCCAGAATTTTCCTAGTTAATATTATTTCAGTATTTAATTTCAATCCAAATCTTGATTTATCAATGTTGTTTCGGTTCACGTTTTGCATTTCTAAGCCACCCTGATTGTTGAAAAAACAAAAACAAAATGCAAAGTAGAAATCTAATAACCAGAGAAATAAAGTCCACTGACTATGAATCATTTCAAAAAACAGTTAGGCAAACTCTATTACAGTCTTTGACCATTATATCAGAACATAGTATTTGGTTGGACCTTCATAATTAATATAAGTGAAAGTTATTGCACAAAAGTTGGCTAGACAATAAGTATCAATACTGATGATATTACCATATGTAATATTCATTGCAGAGAAGCACCCAAACTCTCCAAAATACGCCAGCACCATGAATGAAGATGCTCTCAATCCAGAAAAAATATCTAACCAAATAACATTTGTGTGATTAATTATAGTTACTGCATGCCCAGGGTTTAGATACTTATAACTGAAGGGTATTTTATACCAGTGCATGCTGAGTTTTAGAGCATTTAGGAGCAAAGATCCATTTTTTCACTGTAGAAATTTGAACAAGGACATACACATTCAGAAGGAGCTGCCATAAAGGAGCTGCAACTATAAATGTAGATCAATTTTCAATAACTAATTACCTTGCTTTATTGAAAAGTCATCATAAGATAAATGGAAAGGTTGCTTTAGGATGTACAATTCCCTCTCTGGCATCTCCTTTAATTCTTTCCGCCATTTTGGCTTGCAGAATTGACTAACTTGGAATCCACAGATACTGGCATTTTGAGATATGGAGTGCAGAATTCCAACATAAAAAACTATTTCTATGGCTCTTCTTGCACTGCCTTTCTCCAACATCATCAGGGCAATCAGCATTGACTAATTCAGTGTAGAAAGCAATGGTGATGGAGGAGAAATAGAACAGAATGGTTGTTCCCCAAGGGTTATGCACTCATGTTGTAAGCCAGTTATTTCTGCTGGGACTGCTTAACAGCTTCTTGTGCTAGGAAGAAATCTGCATTTCTTCCACCCAGGAGAATCATTAAATATATCTTTGTCGAAATGCTGCAGCTGTCTTTGGGCATTGCCATTTCCCAAAGGCTGACAAACCAAGCAGCTTCATCAGTGCAATGAAGCTTGTCAGAATTGTCAAAATATTTCCATATTGTCTTGACAAATGGTTACACGTATGCTAGAAGAAGACCATTAAGGACTGTGCATGTACTACATATAATAATGTAGTTAGGAATAGATTGGCATAAATACTTTTAATGGTTCAAATGTATGTATTGTTATGGAAAATCAGTGGTTGGGATATTGATTTCAAATTGGAGAAACCAAGGAGATGACATTGGAGAAGCAAGGGAATAGATGAGGAAAAGCTTATTTTAAGCTTGGGACAAAGTTAAACTGTAAGAAAAAGGATAACAATCATGCCTTTCTAATTCATTAGAACAGTGTTAGTCAATCTTGCCAAGTTTAATATGTCTGGACTTTAACTCCCAGAACTTCTCAGCCAGTTGAAGGAACACTGCACTAAAGTATAAAAGGGAGGGTGGGAAGGAAGGAAGAAGGAAAAACTTAGGCTTTCAAGATTCTCTCTCTAGAGCTGTAAATAAAGTATAGTTCTAACTAGAGTTGGGCAATCTGTTTTCTGACCTGGACTTCCTCAAACAGCTTGCACAAACCCATTCTAAATGCCAGTAGACAACACTTTTGTTGTATTGCTTTATGCCTTTCAGACGTGAGATAGCAAGGAAGAGAAAGTAATGAAAATCTGGTTTATATAGATCTGATTGCCAGGTATAATTTTAATGATTTTGCAGCAAAGACATCCTTGGTTAGGGAATGGGTTATCGAATAATTCAAGTTGGCAGACACAACAAAATGATCAATATTGCCATTCTGGCTTTCCTTTCTCTGAAGATGTCTCTGCTTTGCAAGATCTTTGCAAACAATGTACCAAATCTGTGGGAAGAAAAATTGGATGGATTAATTCTTTGGCTCTCTTCAAGGGAAGAAGAAGAGATTCTTCTTCTCTGAATATTTCTCAACAAAGGAGTCTGTCTAATGCTGACGGTAGAACTACTACTTAAAAGTTACAAGGACTTCCTTCCAAGAATCTTTCTGGATTTCAATTGAAATGCTGTAGTCAGACATGCTCAGGACAGCTGGACAGATAATTGTCAAGTTGTAATTGAATAAATGTAATACCGCTATGCTCTATCTGTGAGAATTTCTCTGAAGTTCTCTTCTTCTGAGAAGTAACTTCTAAACCTATTCTTTTCTTAAAGTCTATGAAAATTGGTACACGCTCAAGAATAAATAGAAAGTATTAACTTTAAAGAAAACAAGACAAATACTTCTTAGCTCAGAAGCAGAAAGAAAATGAAGTGTGACACAGCAAATAAAAACCCTGGTAAAACTCAATCATTATAAACTGGTATGGTCAGGGTTTGCTGTATTTTACAAATAGTAAAACGAAAACTTAAGAGAAATAAGATCATACTGATCAGATGTATCAGCAATGTAAATAAAATATACCAGGGTGGCATGCAAACCTGAGGATATTGAGCATTGTTAACTGAAATCAAGTATTTCTCTAATAGGAGCATTATAAAAGAATTGTGGATGAGTATTTCAGGACGTCTTCATCCAAGAGACAAAGTTTTAAATGGGAGGCTCTTTAGTTTCTCCTCAAGGACATCATTGGGAGGGGGATGTTAAATCTTGCCAGAATTAGGACTTTCTGAATTTGAGAACTGTCATTTGGCTTAGATATCTAGCCGGCTTGAAAATTGGTTAATGACTTCCCAAGAACACATGGATGGATATAACAGCCAGTTTTAATTGGGTTTCCAAATCCTTGACACATTTAATACGTATTATCAGGTTTGTATTAAGTGAGAACTCATAGCATTTCAGCTTCTCATACCTATCTCAGTCCTACCCCAGAATAAAATAAAACCATTTCTTCATATAGAAATGTTAATTAACTGAAGTAAACTCTATGGATTTCAATACTTATTTTTTCATAAGACTATTTTCTCAAAAAGCAGGAATAACAATGGAAGCTCTTGAAAGATAATGGTTAGCTGTCAGTCTATGATAATACAGACCAGCATTTTGTTGTTTATCTTTTTGATAAAAATCTGGTTCTAATTACAGAAATGCCTAAATTATATCTAAAGGAAGAGTTTGAGCTTGTTGTTATATAAAAACGAAGAGCAGCAGTACTGCTGCCCAGAGTCGCAGCTTATAAATCTTAAAAATAAATAAAAAAATAAATGCCTCCATTTTCAGCTGAAGGATTTTCTTCTGACCTTGAATTCTAGAAATAGCTTGGTAAAAGAAATTTATAGAGGAAGATCTAAAGTGTCGGGCAGGGGAAGAATTCAAAGCTCTTACTTTTTGTCTAATCCTGCATATAGAAAAAGGGTTCACACATTACAGTAAACCGCAGGCTTTGTTTAATCAGGGTTTAGTGCAGGGATGTCAAACTCGCATCCTCACGGCATCATCATGTGACGTATCGGGACTTTTCCCCCTTTGCTAAATGGGTTTGGCCGTGGCCAGTGTGTGATGCATCCGGCCTGCGGGCCGTGAGCTTGACAGCCCTGATTTAGTGAGTAAAACTAAACTAGTAGCCAGGTCACAAAGTAGACTACGCCAAAACCTATAAAACAATGCTTCAAAATTACATGAAACTAGACAACCAGCCCTTCTTTATATATAATATAGGCCACTTTTTAGTAAATATAAGAAGCTAATTTTGAGTCAGAAAAGCAGCACAAAATGTAAAGGAAGATGGGCTGAAATAGAAAGAGAGAAGTTACAATCTGATTGCCATAAGGTAATTTTGTAATAAAGATGTGGAATCACAATATAAATTTTTGCAGACAGAGCTAGGTTTGGTTATTTTATTTACTGAAATGGTATAAGCTGTACTTGAGCTAACAACATTTCAGAGCAATTTAGAGAATAACAATAAATAAAAGAAAGGACAAAACTATAAATAACAATGAAAATAAAACAAGGAGAGGAGTAAAATACAACAATAAAAGTAGTAATAAAAATGTTCAGTTTTCTTTTTTTTAAAAAAAGAATACCTTGCTAGTTGACATGCATGAAAAGCTCAGTCAAATAAAAAGACTGACAAAAAAGGACATTTGATTTAGTTTTAGGCATCTTACTGGAAGTTAATTTCAAAGATCGGTAACTATAAGGGACATTTGTTCTCTTGCCACTTATTTAACTTCAAAAGGAAGGTTAATTCAAAATAAGATCTCCAAAGTCTGGCAAAGACTCACTGGCCTCATTCTCTGAATGGTGCTGGCACTAACAAGATATAATAGCTAGTCCTGGTCACATATTTGATTTAACCCCTTACATCAGGGGTGAAATCCAGCAGGTTTTGACAGGTTTTGGAGAACCGGTAGCAGAAATTTTGAGTAGTTCAGAGAACCGATAACGGAAATTTTGAGTAGTTCGGAGAACCAGCAAATACCATCTCTGGCTGGCTCCTGAGTGGGGTGGGAATGGAGATTTTGCAGTGTCTTTCCCCTGCCACACCCACCAAGCCACGCCCACTGAACTGGTAGTAAAAAAAATTGAATTTCACCACTGCCTTACATAAAATTCCTTGGGCTCCTGATGATAACTCCTGGTTTGAAAGCATTGTCACTGGTAAAGTTTTCACAAGGTATATCTGGATAAGAAATTCTGTAGTTTGACATTCTATTCTAGCCTTAATGGTGTGACTGAAGTTCTAGCTTTTAATGTGCTTGCATGTGTGACACACTAAAAAAATGAATTTGAGCTTCCATTGTGGCTGCCATTTGATGTTTTAGACCATGTCCCAGGGCCACCTCTCTAATACAGATCTGAACCATCTTCAGATTGGTTATTGAAACATCAGGAAAGCAGGGATGGGAAAGTTATGGTCCTGACCTTGCTCAATTATAGCCTCTAATTTCTATTTGTTGACTGTTGTGAAATGTAATACATCTGGGTAGCCATGAATTTTGTAATCATGAACTGAACTACTTGTAAGTTGCTTTTCTTTTGTTTTTTCTGTCTTCAGATAATAGAATAGCTTTGTGACTGCAGAATTACATTATAAACTTTAATACATGTCGCCAACTGATTCAAGATAATGTTCAGAAGGTATACTTATGATCTAATCTAAATAGCAAAAATATGATCAAGAACATTTTGTACCAACTGACAAGTAATTAAATAGAAATGTTTCACACTGTTTTCAACAGAAGCGTCAATAGCCAAGGTTAATATCCAAACAAGCTGGAAAATGACTATAGCAAAGGCAGGGTTATTTCATAAAGAACACTTAATCCAAATCTCTGTGTCAAACCTTGAACAAAATGACATTAGGGCTGCACATAATTATCGCAATGCTTTTGTCATTCAGTTCTATTCAACAGTCTGATTCAATTTTTATGTATTTACAATAGACCCATTAAATAAGTTAGGTATAAGTTAGTTATTTATAACTTAAGACCGAATGATTTAAATGGCAAAAATGATTCCAATTAAAGTTTATAACTAAAATGAATTGCAAACTGGTGTTTAGATACAAGTGTTGGAAACTTTTGGAATCAGAGAACTGCCCTTAAGCCATTGAATCCCAGTGCTTGTGCAGTATAGGAATCTCAATTAAAGTGTTCATGACAGATGGTTGTCCAGCTTAGTCTACATCTTCAGTGAAGGGAAAATTACTGTTCATTTGAACAATTGCTAACAATCTAAAATTGTCTTCTTTTAACTTAAATCCATTACTCCATGGAAGGTGATCATGGATCAAAGGTTTCCAGCATACTTTACCAGCTAAACGTTATAGACCCATTACTAGTTTTTGATTGAGATAAATCTATTACAATTATTTACAAGTTGTTTCTTAGCTGGATGACTCCAAAGTTTAATTTGTGTGGTTGCAATAGAAAATAGTTCTCGGAATTGTTCTTGGTCAGATAGGTAGCAAAACTGTTAATTGGCACAGAGGAATAAAGGTATAGTATACTAATATTTTCTTATCTCTACAGGCCACCAGGTCATTCAAACTACTGATTTGCAGTCTTTAAAGCCATCATTGTCTTGGCACTGGGGTATTTTATTTTATTATCCTGTTTTCCCCAAAATAAAACATCCCCTGATAATAAGCCCAATTGGGCTTTTGAGCACATGGCAATAAGGCCAAGCGCTTATTTCAGGGTTCAAAAAAATATAAGACGGGTCTTATTTTTAGGGAAACACGGTATTTATCTGACCTTTTATTATTTTTACAAATAACTCAAGGGAACAAACATATCCATCACACCTTCCTCTTCTTATTTTTCCCCACAACTACCCTATGAAGTGGATTGGGCTGAGAAAGAGTGACTGGTCCAAAATTATCCAGCTGGCTAAAGCAGGACTAGAACTAGTCTCCCACTTTCTAGTTTGGTGCTTTAACCACTAGGCAAACTGGCTCTCAATATTTGCTTGAATATCCCATATAACATTAGAGAAAGAGATACTTTTAGTATTACTTTAAAAGCACAGCACAATAAATAAAATTAATAGAAAGCATAAATGAGTATGATGATATCCACAAATCCTTCAATTATGTTCATGAGATACTCTCTATGTGTAAATAGTACAGTACCATCCCTGTATTGTTTTATTGCTGGTTTTTTTTTAAGGACATTAAAGTCTATTTCATTTTCCCTTATTTGATGAAGTATTCAGACTACTAATTTATTTTATACCCCAATCTTATCAGATCAGAGTCTATCTCTTTAGACCTTGACAAGTTACTTTATGCTGCTAATAAAATTAGATGAGAGTTAATTATTCATCCGGCTTCATAATTATGGGAAATGTATATGTAAGACTTTCTTCTCTACTTACAGTATATGTCTTAGGTCTAACCACCAGATTATAGCCAGAAGTATAATTTATTGAGAATTATAGGGCTATAATATTAGAATAGAATAGAATAGAATAGAATAGAATAGAATAGAATAGAATAGAATAGAATAGAATAGAATAGAATAGAATAGAATAGAATAGAATAACAGAATTTGAAGGGACCTTGGAGGTCTTCTAGTCCAACCCCCTGCCCAGGTAGGAAACCCTACATCACTTCAGACAAATGGTTATCCAACATCTTCTTAAAAATTTCCAGTGTTGGAGCATTCACAACTTCTGCAGGCAAGTTGTTCCACTGATTGTTGTAACTGTCAGGAAATTTCTCCTCAGTTCTAAATTGCTTCGCTCCTTGATTAGTTCCACCCATTGCTTCTTGTTCTACCCCAGGTGCTTTGAAGAATAGTTTGACTGCCTCTTCTTTGTGGCAACCCCTGAGATATTGGAAGACTGCTATCATGTCTCCCCTAGTCTTTCTCTTCATTAAACTTTTAATTTTAATCAATTTTAATTGGATTTTTAATGTTTATGTAATTTTTGTTCCTTTCTTTGTAAGCCGCCCTGAGTCCTTCAGAAGAAGGGCGGCATATAAATTACATACATACATACATACATACATACATACATACATACATACACTAGGGATACCCAGTTCCTGCAACTGTTCTTCATATGTTTTAGCCTCCAGACCCCTAATCATCTTTGTTGCTCTTCTCTGCACTCTTTCTAGAGTCTCAACATCTTTTTTACATTGCGGCGACCAAAACTAAATGCAATATTTCAAGTGTGGCCTTACCAAGGTATTATAAAGTGGTATTAACACTTCACGTGATCTTGATTCTATCCCTCTGTTTATGCAACCCAGAACTGTGTTGGCTTTTTTGGCAGCTGATGCACACTGCTGGCTCATATCTAAATGGTTGTCCACTAGGACTCCAAGATCCCTCTCACAGTTACTACTATTGAGCAAGGTACCACATATACGGTACCTGTGCATTTTGTTTTTCTTCCCTAAATGTAGAACCTTGCTTTTTTCACTGTTGAATTTCATTTTGTTAGATAGCACCCAATGTTCAAGTCTGTCAAGATCCTTCTGTATCTTGAGCCTATCTTCTGGACTTTTGGCTATTCCTGCCAGCTTGGTGTCATCTGCAAATTTGATGAGTTCCCCATCTAACCTTTCGTCCAAGTCATTGATGAAGATGTTGAAGAGCATTGGGCCTAAAACAGAGCCCTGGGGTACTCCACTACATACTTCCCTCCATGTAGATGCAGTTCCTTTTTTTTTTTTTTTTTTTAAGTGTTTTATTGTAAGAAATTATAATAATACAATTTTTATCCATCCGGTTACATAGTATGGAAAAAGAAATAAATACAGATTACATATTATGCATATGTAAATTTTTTTTTTTGCAGACCAGATACATAGTAGTACAAAGCAATGAATAAAGAAGGAGAAAAGAATTGTGTTCTCGTATCATTTTCATCTTATATATATATACATATAATAATCTTTTTCTGTAAATTAATAAATACATAGATTTTGTCTCCTGCTTATCCATGTATCCTCTCCTTGCCATCTTATGCTTCCTACCATCCCCGATACATCTTCTCTTACTATTTCATTTTACTATTTCTCATTCTGGTCTCTTTCCTTTTTATTTCAATTTCCTCTTCTCTAGCCACCCGTACCACTTGTCCCATATGCTATAATAATCTGAATCTTCTCTGTCGTTAATTTCTAATGTTAATTTGTTCATCTCAGCACAGTCCATTATTTTGCCGATTACTTGTTCCTTAGTTGGTATTTTTTTCTCTTTCCATTGTTGAGCGAAAGCGATTCTTGCTGCTGTTATTATATGGATTGCCAGATATTTTTTCTTTTTTGCCATTTCCGTCTTAAAGATTCCCAGGAGAAGTATTTTAGGGTCTAATTCAAAGGTTTCACCTGTTATTTCTGAGAGCCAATTGCCAATCATCTTCCAATACTTTTTTGCTTGCGGGCAGGTCCACCAGCAATGGTAAAAAGTACCTTGCTGGTGTCCACACTTCCAACACTTTGGGTTTGAATTAGAGTAGATCTTAGCAATTCTAGCTGGTGCTAGGTGCCACCTATATATCATCTTATACTGGTTTTCCTTGTAAGTGGTTGCCTTGGTGAGTTTTATATTGATGTTCCATAATTGATCCCATTCTTCCAAATTTATATTTTTCCCAATGTTTTTTGCCCACGCTAGCATTGGGCCTTTAACTACTTCTTCCATCAAATCATATTCTACTAAATAGTTATATATTTTAGCTAATAGTTTGTTATCTGTACCCATCCAAATTTTATCGAAATCTTTATTTCCCATTTCTATGCCATATTGTTCCTTATCCTTTTTGTGTCTTGATTTTATCTGTGCGTATGTCCACCATTCAACACAAATGCCTTGTTCTTTTAATTGTTCTAATGTTTTGAGATGCAGTTCCATTGAGGACTACATGTTGAGTGTGGTTGGTCAGCCAATTACAAATCCATCTGGTCTAACCCACATTTTTCTACTTTATCTAGTTGTAGGTTATGATCTACTTTATCAAATGCTTTACTGAAGTCCAAGTAAATTAGTACTAAGTACCAAGTAAATTAGTACTAATAATAATGATTATTTTAGTCCTAAGAGTTATAGGTTTAGTGGAAGTAAAGATTTGGTCTTGTTTATTATCTCACTGAACTTTTATTCAAGCCCAATGTTCCTGATGTTGGCTGTTTTATTCTAATCAAATTGTTGGGTTGATTGTGTCATATTATGCTGGTCTATAACTGAAATAAAGATTTTGATTTGATTTGAATATGGTGATGATGATAATGAAATCAATATACCAGATTTCTAAAATCGTGATTCTAAAATTCACGTAACTAATTCAAATCAGTCCTAAAAAAAACCTGCTATATCTTTGTATGTTCAAAACAATATTTTGCAACTAAAACTGTAACACAAGAGCCTTTGTCTGTTTCTAAATACTGAATATAATAATATTGCTTGGATTGCCTGGAAAAAAAATCAAAAAAGGCTGCATTGACCTTATTCAATAATTGGAATAAAACCTACACACTCTTGCCTGATTCGCATAGTACAACCTCTTTGCCCTCAGGAAATGCCCTGGAAAAGCATTAAAGTGAGCTCTAAGAACAGCCAATCAATCTATGAATAAATAAATGAATTCTAGCAAACTGCTGGAAAGCATTTGCAGGATTTTATGAAATATCTCCTACCATATGTACTTATCCAGACAGAAAAGTCATAATGAAACTCCTTTTCTGAATGGCTTTAACAAAAGTCATAAGTTAAAAGCTGTAGAGTCTTTTTCTTATGCAATGCTTCTCAAATATTTTGATCTTAGGACACATTTACAATATTAAAAGAGCTTTGGTTTATGTGGGTCATAGCTATCAAAATTTATTAGAAATTAAAACTGAGAATTTTCAAAATATTTGACTCCATGGAACCCTAAAATATTCCGGAGACCACCAGGGGTCCTCGGGATACACTTCGAGAATTGCTATTTTAGTACAAGCTTATTAAGGCCCACATAAATATATTTTCATTTTTTCAGCTTAGACATTTCATTTTCCACTTTCAGATTTCGTATTTATTGCTGCCTGTATTTTGGTTTCACTTTCATTGCTTTACCCATTGTTTTATTTTATCTCATTAGAGAATTATACTTTAAAAATGTGAAAGAAGAAACAAATGTACAATCATGTTCAATTCCTCACAAATATCTAAACTAAGCCAACGTTTCATTTCATGGAAAAAAGCATGCTACGTTATATCCTTTCCCCAAGCCATATTTCAAAATATACTGCACATTTCTTTTGTTAGAAACATCTGCAGAAATTTAGGTTTATCTCTAAAATGTCTAAGTAGGCAGTTGAACCTGCTCGGTCCAAAGAGCTCCCAGCACATCTTACACCTAAAAAGTTGTGGGGAGTTAGAATAGACCTTTCTTGATAAGTTACCATCAGGGTATTAAACAGATGCTTTTTTGGGGTGGGATGGAATTATGTCAACAGCCAGTTCTGCAACACATCACAATTGTAGCGAGCACATGTTTCAGCATCTTGTCAAATACCAAAGATCTGCCATAAAGAGGATGGAAGCAGAGAAGGAGGCAAAATTCTTCAAGCCAGCCATAAGGTTTCCTGCCAGGCGCTTAATTGAGGAAATTGACAGGAAGTCATCCAGTACAGAATCTGATAGATTCAGTTGATTGTGCAATTATTGCTTCGGAAGGCTAAATAGAAATGACTGTCTATTTATAGTAAGAGGTGATTGCAGCTATTAATTTTAGCAGTTGGATTCAAGTATTTAATGTGCATTTGATTTTGCTGGTTGTATTGAGTAAACTGGAAAATTATTTTAAAGGCCAGTTCATTCAGTCTGGTGCAATCACACACACGCATGAGTGCGCACACACCCTAGACACCAGTGTTATTTGGAGTGAGGCTTGTGGCACAGTATTATGTGAGAATGTACTGTATATTGAGGATTCGTTCTCTAAGCTTGTGAGTTGGTTTCCGAATGTTTCGTTACCAGGCTAGGTAACATATTCAGCGGAGTTTAGGGGGTGTCAGTGTTCTTCTGTTTATAAGGGCTTCAGGTGTGGGTGTGTCAGGTGAGGGTCTTGTGATGGGTCAGCTGTGAGTCATCAGAGAGTCTTGTGATGGGTCTTGTGATAAGGAGATTACATCAGGTCAGGGTCATTGGGAGGTCATCTGCTGGTTTGTGTGGGGGGTTGCATGGGTTAGTTGAGGGTCGGTGCTGTCTCTGGTTGGCTGTGCGGTTGATTTGGATTCTGAGGGGTTCGGGGCTGGTTGTAGATCAATGTGTCTGATGATGGAATTGCTTGTGGAATGCCCGGGTCCTATAAGCGTGGTGGGTGGTAGCATGGCCAATGATTTTTATTTTATTTATTTACTTTTTATTTATTTATTTTTGTCAAGCATATATTAGATAATAGATATAAGTATAAACATGATTATGAATACATGACATTGATACGAATAAAAGGGAACATTATGACAGAGATGGTAGGCACGCTGGTGCGCTTATGCACGCCCTTTAAAGACCTCTTAGGAATGGGGTGTGGTTGACAGTAGACAGTCTAAGGTTAAAATTTTTGGGCTTTGGGGAAGAAACCACAGAGTCAGGTAGTGCATTCTAGGCATTGACTACTCTGTTGCTGAAGTTGCATTTTCTGCAATCAAGTTTGGAGCGGTTTACCTTGAGTTTGTATGTATTGTGTGCTCGTGTATTGTTGTGGTTGAAGCTGAAGTAGTCATTGACAGGTAGGACATTGTAGCAGATAATTTTATGTACTAGGTTTAGGTCAGACAGAAGGCGGCGAAGTTCTAAATTGTTTAATCCCAAAATTTCAAGTCTGGTGGCATAAAGAATTCTGTTGCGAGCAGAGGAATGGAGGACTCTTCTCGTGAAATATCTCTGGACTCCAACTGAACTGCTGCTGTTTGGTGTTGGTGTGGGTAGAGATTAAGGATAAACAGAAGAACACTGGCACTGATATCCCCTAAACTCTGCTAAAGATATTACCCAGCCTGGTAATGAAGCATTCAGAAAACAACCCACAAGCTTGGAGAATGAACTCTCATCCTACACCCAAACTACATATCTTTGCCACTATTGTACTGTATGTCTTATAAACATTTATGTATGTGTAAAGGTAAAGACTCTTCCTATGTGCATGATTGCATGGACATTTTGATTTATTTATTTATTTGGTCAATGACCAGCAACGTAAAGTAATAAAAAAAAGGAATAAAAGATAACAAATACAATCAGGATCAACAGAGAGAAGTGAATAGAATTATATATTGACAATACAGAATAAAGCAAATATCATATACTTGGAACATCCTATTACAATAATAACAAGTTTATTTATGCAACAGCAATACATTTAATAGAATATAACTACCGCATTTTTCGGAGTATAAGACGCACCTACCTTTTTTGGTGAGGAAAAGAAGAAAGAAATCTCTCTCTGCCTCTGCGCAATTTTGTCTCGTTACAGCAAACAGCAAACTGCCTGCTTTACTTTCATTTTCGTTTTCAGCATAGCTTGATTAGCACAAGGGGAAAAAAATCTGCTCCAGCAATTTACCTCTTGGCAGCAAGCAGCAGAGCCCTGCGCAAAACAGCTGAGAGCAAATCAGCTGAAGGTCGGGAGGCCGATCCAATCAAATTGTGCTAATTAGACTGTGCTGAAGTTGAAAGGAGCTGTTTTTTCTTGCTGTTTGCTTGCAAGGAGGTAACTGCTGCGAGGCACAGGCCAAAGGGTGGGGGCCAGTGGGTGGGCGGGGCTACATTTGGTGTATAAGATACACCTAAATTTTCCACCCCCTTTTAGAGGGGAAAAAGATGCATCTTATACTCTGAAAAATACAGTATATATGTCCTCTAAAATTATTTAAAAATAATTAAACAAGATATCGACAAAAATAAATCTTTACTTCTTTAATCAGTTTTGCCTTGTTATCATCCCAGCAGCACAAAACCTGGGTATTGCGGCAATCGTGACTGGATTTGGACATTTCCACGATAACAATATATATAAATGGCTTAACTCTGGTTTCTGAGATGTATTTTAAACTTCCAAAATTGCCTATAATCCTGAGATCTCCTGGTAGTCTCACATCCAAATTCTAATCAGATCTGACCTGTTTAGTTTTTTGAGATCTGCCAACTCAGCTAGGTATGTATGTTTTAATTTGGAAAAAATTATGAGGGGTGCTTTCCCATTTTCAGGGGATACCACATCCCTATCAACAAAGTTGATATTTGGCTCTGATACTGCTTCTGAATACTAGCTTTTTATTTGGTTCTTATTTCCCTTTTGACTATATTTCCAATATTTATTTATTAATTAATTAATTAATAATTATTTATCATTTATTTATATAATATCTGAGTTCTGATTCAATTCTGTCTGCAGTTTGTGCCTATGTCCTGATACAATTTTAAATTGTTCCTTTCTCTGTGTCCCATGGGACACATGCTAATAATATCAGTGAAATCAATACTTTCAGTTTCCTACCCCCAGCTATAAAATAATTGCTGTGCCATTTGTTAGCAGGATTGGGTAAAATGGTTTGCTATCAAACAGGTAGTCCTCACTTAACAACTGCCCCATTTAGCAATCATTTGAAGTTACAATGGTGCTGAAAAAAGTGACTTTATGAAAAGTAACTTTATGCCTGTCGAGGTTCTAGAACAGAGGTCTTCAAACTTGGCAGCTTTAAGACTTGTGGACTTCGACTCCCAGAATTCTCCAGCCAGCTATGCTGGGAGTTGAAGTCCACAAGTCTTAAAACTTCCAAGTTTGAAGACCTCTGTTCTAGAAGGGCTAGAAATGCTTTTTGAGTTGACAATGCCTTTATTTTTACAGGCAGTATTAAAATATCATTGCGCTCTTCTATGGGGAGGGTTTTGTTTTTGTTACAACAATGAGGGAAATGACTGAATCTTGTGCAGCTATTGCATTTATAACCACTGCAACATTCTGCAGTCTTGTGATCACTATTTGTGATCACAACAGTTAATAAAGAAGCTGACAATAAAATTGCAGCTCATAGCAATATGATGTCTTGTTTAACAACCACAGCAGAAGTGAGGTTGTAAGTCCATCACAGTCTCATGATGTCTTGCTTAAGGACCATGTCACTTAAGGATGGAGCTGCAGGTCCCAACTGTTAAAGTTAAGTGAAAATGTAGCGAAAAAGTGAAATGTCCCAACAAGATCTTTCAAAAGCATCCCAGGTTTTCCTGCTGGAGATAAGAGTTGGGGAATTCAAAATAATACCTAAATTCTGTGTGGACAAACCCCATGTCATTCAACATAGAATAAAAACTGCACAGAGGAACTGAATATTCAGCCAGAGATCTGATTGCTACATTTTGAGCTCAGCCTTGCATCTGTCTGGTGAGAATGCAATGCTTTCTCTTAGGAAACTTTTCTCTACACTCTGTACTATTGCTCAGACATTACAATCAGGGCTAGAATTTCTTTACTCTCTACTGCTGTGTCTGTGTAAACAATCAGGGATCAATGCAGGTAAATGCTCAATAGTTCTATAGCACGAAGATCTGAAGTATTAAAATACCTTGAATTGGATCTACCGGTATGTTTGATCTGTCTAACAGAACTTTCTCTGTAGCACACTTGATTCAGCCTTACTTATGAAGTAAGGTAATAAATAAGTCTTACTTATTAAGACTGTTGGAACAATTGCAGATAATTCCCTGATAAAGCTATTTATGACAAACAAAATGAGAAGGGTGATTTTTTTAAAAAAAAAATGGTACATTTACCTTTGCCTTGCGAAAACGGTAGACCACCAACATGCTTATGAAGTCCAACAGCATACAGAGAGTTTGGAAGGAAATGATAGCAAGTCGTAAATAGTGGTCCTCCTGTGCATAGCAGGGAGTATCATCTGTACAGTCAGAACATCCTTCCCTGCAGGGCAAGCAGGTGTACAAATCCTCAGCCATCTCACTCCTAGTAAAATGGCTCTCAGCATTCTTCCCTAAAAGTATCAGATATGGAAGAGGAAAGATAAGAGTATACATTCAAGTAGTAGAAATACAGGAGGTTATTCTGGTTGCCTTGATGAGCAGGTTCTACCCTGGCATTTGATGGACCATAACTACAGAGTCTGTTTGAAAAATGCACATACCTCTTGGAGATCAGAAATCATTATCCAAGTTTCCCTTGTTGTGCAATCAACATTTGGGGGCCATAAATCCAGAAGTTATTTAAATGGGGAAGAAAGGCGGCAGGGGATGAGAAATTTTAACGTTAGTGAAGCAATCTATGTTACTGTGTAGACGGGGAGGAAAAGATGTAAGATCATTTTTGTCCATTAGGGCTATACATAATTGGAAAAAGAATTGAAATAATTACTTTTGTATCAACAGCAGCTTCTTTAAAGCAGCTCCATTTATTAAGGATTCCATGTAATCCTGAAAAAAATGTAGCTGCTTTAAACAGTCACATTAAAGATGTAGTTGCTGAATACACTCATTCAAATAAATGTGTCTTTTGGGGAGTTTCACTAAGAAAATAGAAAATTTGGTTTTATTTCTTTAAATAGGTCTTGTGCTCAAAGTACCTCTTCTACATTGAAGAACACCAGCTATCTTTGTAAACTGTGTCTGTTTAAATAAACTTTATTTGGGGATCATCTGATTTGATTGCTCACAACTTATGTACATATGTAACTCAGCACTTGAAGTTGTAGTTCGGACTGCTGTAGAAATTGGCTTGACTCACATTGTTAAAAGAACTACTACACTATTTTTTACTTTTCTTAAAGTTAAAAAGATCAGCAGACGTTTATAAGACATAACTTCACAATTACATACAGGCAGCTTAAAATATACATCGTAGTGAAATTATAGTTTAAAAACCAGCTAACACAGCTACCTTTCTTGAGCATTAATTCACCTTTGACCACATATAATATAGATGGATGACAATGTAAAACATTATATTGCAGGAACTCTTCCAGATGAGTGAACTATTGTGATATAAACTGGCAAGACAAATTTTAAGTGCTGCTTCTCAAGCTGATAAATTTCAGTTCAGTTGTGAAAATAGATCCCAATAGATTCAACTATCAGCAGTGAATACCTCCTTGATTTTTTTTTCATTTTTTGTAATCTGCTCCAAAGCCTGACATTACCCACATATTCTTTAGTTTAATATTTATTTGTGTATAAATATTATAATTGTTTATTAGAATTACATTTTATAATACAGATGTTGACCCAAATGACATATCAGCAACTTTCATTATATGAGCATATTTAAGAATATGTATTACAATGAAATGTATGCAAAACTGCACACAGAAATATCTGAAAATAATTTACTTGCAAGGGTTTTTTTAAAAAATAAAGAATGATGTGGGAAAAGAAAATATTTGCAAATTTTAGAGAGATTGGAAGGAAACTTTCTCAATGATAAGAAAAATCCTTGTGTAAATTATTTCTCATTTGGGGAGACCATGTCTTACAGATCAGTTCTTATTAATCTTTTTAATGTTTTAAGAAGTTTTCATAGGTAGGCAGCAAATTCTAATCTCCCAAATTAGGAGAAAATAAATCCAAATATAGCTGGATCAGCCTGCAGTCTTCAGTATAATTTTATGCACCCTTTGGCCTGATTTCCAAAAGACCTTTGCAAGGATTTGGCTTACAGATTTGTTAAAATTGATTTATTACAATGATTCTCAACCTCAGCAACTCCCAGAATTCCCTAGTCAGTGCCAGCTGAGGAATTCTGGGAATTGAAGTCCACAAATTGTTGAAGTTGAGAAATACTGTAGTAATGTATTATTTTGTCAACAAAAAAGGGACGTGCTAAAAGGTACTGTAGGCAGGATCTGTGTATATGTGTGAGACAAATAATGCCTACAACTTCCTACCAAAGTGACAATGGTTCAATTGTGAGGCCAGTCAGGAGGGGCAGATTTCTTAGCTTCTCTTCAAACAAGGCTTCCTTGCTCATGACAGTGTGAGGGAGGGATGGAGTTACTTTCCTTCTACCATTCACTAAAGCACGGGTGTCAAACTTGCTGCATCATGTTGCCATCATGTGATGTATTGCGATATTTTTTCCCTTTGCAGAAGTGGGGTGGGCATGACCTGCGTGTGATGCATCCAGCCCGCAAACTGCCAGCGTGACACCCCTGCCGGGACTAAAGACACATATATACAGTAGTGGCCAAAATTGTGGAAACCTTTTGGGAAAAGTGTATTTTTGAAGTTTGATAGCTAATAACACCACTTTTTGGGGAAGTTTCAAGATAATCCTATTCCACTGCTGGAATGGCCTGGGAATAGCCCAGACCTTAATCCAATTGAAAATCTATGGAGCCGACTAAAGAAACTTGTTAGTCAGAAGTGACCTAGCAATAAAACCCAGTTAATAGAAGCAATGATTCAAACTTGGTTTCACATTATAACAACTGCATAGCTAAAAGACTTGGTTCACTCCATGGGAAGACGTTGTAAGGCCGTAATTCATGCTAAAGGTTACCCAGCTAAGTATTAACTGACATGGTGATAATTTTTGTATATCTTGTTTTTTCTATGTGTTTCACTTTTCTTCTTTATACTGTAACTGCTATTTTAATAGCAAATCCTTCATAAAAATTATTGCATTACCATTGATATATTTCCATTGATATATAATTTTATGGTACTACTCAAAAAAAAAAAACTGATGTTAATAGCTAGTTTTAGAAAATACACTTTTCCCAAAAGGTTTTCACAATTTTGGCCACTACTATAATCCAAAAAAGGAAAAAGAGAGAAGAGGATGGAAAAAGAAGAAAATGCATGGACCAATTTTTTATATAGGATAGGTCTTATAACATTGAACTAAAGGGATGAGAGCTGTCCACTGCCTCTTGCTTTCAAAAATGTAGTTATGATTTTTTTAAAAAACCACTCCATTTGTTGCATTCAATTATATTGCTGATATAGTCATGTTTATGGATACACAGCACATCTGGACTCGATTTAAATATTAGGATTTCTTTCCTAATATTTCTTTAAATATTAGATTCTCCCAGTGAATAAGGCATTTACAGGATTGGGGGAAATTAGGGCTTTGATAGGTGAGTGATGATGCAAAAATCCATATAATGCACATGGGTAAATTGAGGAATTCTTGTTGCTTTTATGGATTTGAAGCATCTCTGTTTTTTTATTGAGATGCTAATGCAGTTGTAGTCTGCATTCGTCTGCATCCCTACAACTGTAGGGATTTCTTGGGACTACAAAAAATGGAACCGGAAGGCAACAGATTACACACAGGATGGCCAAACTCAACAAGACAACCAACAAGTTCACAGACATGATCTACTAATGAAGGCAAAATATGACTTCTGAATAATACGCATGTATCAATTTGGGCAGACCTCTTTAGCCTGGAACTTGTTAGCCATTGGCTTGTAAATCTAAACTCCAAGTATTTGCTCATAATCCAGATTACCTGCTTTTCATTCTGGCTCCTTGCCATGTAAGAATACCTGATTTTGATATCCTACCTGCTAACATCTGTATCATTTTTACATGCCATTTAAAGGCTATTTAAAGCCATTTGTTCCTTTTCTCTGCAAGGTTTCTGAAGCGGGGCAGATTCCCACTGCTTCTAGTTGGGACTGGTTTGCTTTCTGAGCCTTTGGAGGCAGTTCCGAAAAATTAACAACTTGTCTATTTTTTGGCATTAGCCTGAGAAACAGAACTGCAAACACAATCCCATCTGCCCTGCCATCTCGGCAGCCCACTTTACCTCCCAGTTCTGCCTCGACCTACAACTGTGCAGCCTTACAGAAAGCAGAAGGATGGCAAAATTTTAAGTGGTAGAGGCATTTGGCCGGCAAACTCTTGATTATTAATGATGGTGAGCAAGCAAGAACACAGCTTGACTTTCAGATTCCTTGCTGGGTTTGCAGAGCTGGCTGTTAGATAAACAATCTTTTTTCAAACTAATGTGCTGAGGAAATTTCACAGAGCACTGGAGGTTGCAAACGCAAATTCTGCTTTTTGAGCTCGGCACAAATAGCTTTCTGAACTAAAGTAGGAATGTAAAATGCATGTTTTTAGAAAACAGAACATCTAACCCACTTTCTCAACTGAATCACCTGGGGACTGACTTAAAGCTGTAATTAAGAAATGCTGCCCAATTAGCAAATAAGCATGATTCACTCCTGCTCTTAGTCCTAAATGTTTTGCTAAATCCTCTTGAAAATTAAAGGGGCCGATTTCTAAATAATTATAACTCAAATTGTATTGCTCATCTCCAATATTTCCCTACATCCAACCTTATTTGGCTCCACCGTGTTTTCTTCTCTTTTTCTTGAGAAGTATGTTTTCTCCCATAAGAGCATTTTGCACTGTTTTTATTCTGTCCAAATCCATTTTTCTTTTTCTCAAGCTTTGCAAAATAGCTCTTGAGGTCATGACTGAATGTGATGTACTATAAAATTCTCAATGTGCATTCATTTCAATGATATCAGTGCTTAGACTCTAGAGTTAGTAGTCTTGTTTTATGTAGCAAGAGAGGTGACAGGGTACATTACTGACTTTAAATCTGTGGCTTTTCCTTTCATAGTTTGACACTTGATATGAGCTATCTTACCCTTTGGTTCTGAAAGGATGCATATATTCAGTTTGGCAGGCTGAGAGCCTGATTTTTTTTAAAAATTCAGTTCCTCAGAAGCAACGATCTATGTAAATTCTGTGCAATGTTCTTGCAAGTGGCTATATGTGTGCCAGCATTTATTTAATATTGGCTTTGGATTTTTATTAATTATCACCATGAATGCTAATTTTAGTGCTACAATTTGGAAGAAACACATCTAAAATAAGATTAATCTAGTTTGAATTTGCCATATAGATACTTTTTAGATTCTAGGTTTATGTACATATTGCCAACTCATTTCTAATTTTATTTGTTCACTATTTTTTTCTGCAATTATTCTGCCCTATTATTAGAAGTATTGCTTGCCACTTCCATTTGTAAGGCTAGATGGACTATAACTGGAACCAAGAGATAACTTCTGCTCTCTTCCCTGTCAATTCTTATATTCTTCCCTGAATTCACACGTTAGTGTCATTGGCCATTATTCTTTGTTGACTGTCAAACAGAGCAGAACTTCTATACTGAACATTCTTGGGCATATATTACATTAGCTGATTGAAGGAAGGTCATTGGAGAATATTTGATGTTGGGAAAGATTGAAGGTTAAAGGAAAAGGGACAGACAATGAGCTGATTATCATTGATGTAATGACCATGAATTTGGGCAAACCCCAGAGGACTGGGCAGGGGGGCTGGTGTGCTGTGGTCTAGGAGGTCACAAACAGTCAGACATGACTTAGTGACTGAACAACAACAATTGGAGGAGGGAGCTCTAGAACAGGGATGTCAAAGTCAATTTCATTGAGGGTCACATCAGAGTTGTGTTTGACCGTGGGGAGGGGGGCATAGCCAGGTGGGTGTGGGCATGGTGGGCATGGCCAGGGTAGGTATGGCCAGCTTGACATCATTCATGACGGGCATCTGTGGTGGCCAAGTACTAAGGCATAACTACCCTCAGACCCTCCCTCACACTCATTATAATCTTCCTCCCTCCCTCCCTCCCCCTCCTCCTTCCTTCCCTCCTTCTTTTTCTTCTCTTCTTTTTCCTTCCTTCTTTATTCTCCTTCCTTGCTCTCTTCCTATCTTTCCTTCTTTTTCTTTCCTCTTTCCCTTTCTCCTTTCCTGTCCCTTCTTGCACGCTCAAATGCAAAAGGGGAAACATTTCTCCTTTTGTTTTGTTTTTAATTTGTTTTGCTAGCCCTCTGAAAGTGAAAATGTAGCCTATGAAGAGTGCATGAGCGCCCCTGGGCCCTGCTTTCAGCCACGACAACCTCCTGCAGCCCTCTGCCAGCAAAAATGGAGTCCAGGGGGGCCACACACGCCTCTTACAAGCTCCATTTTGGCTGGCAGATGGACCGCGGGCCACTCTTTTGTTGTTTCCAAGGCGTCCCTGCTGGCCAGATCTAAACACCCTGTGGGCAGAATCCGGCCTGCGGGCTTTGGAAAACCTGGTCTCTGGTTTCCTGCAAACTTTCAGATGCATCTAATACAAGGTTACAATAATTGGGTTGCAAGAATCCAAATGACCAGTAGATGAAAGTCAAGAGAAATTCTAAGAAGTAGCTGTTTGGATGTTTGTGGTCCAGATGCAATATAACATCTGTGATATATATGTTCATATTTACTTGTAAACAAATTCATATATTATTATAGCGGTAGATTTGTGCTTATGTATGTGATTTGCTTTCCAAAGAACTACCAGTGTCAGTATTCCTTGGGCAAAATCATAAAGAAGAAACATTTCTTTGGAGAGACAAATTATCATAGAATTTAGCAACATTAATCCTAGAGATAGTGGGAGCCAGAAGTACTAATAGGACCATGCAAGCCAACACATGCAAGCCAACAGGGCAACTTTTATTGGGGTAGAACTATATGTCATGGGAATAAACAGGGGCGTTTATTTATTTATTTTATTATTTTTATTTTATTATTCGTATTTCTTTGCTGCCCACTCTCCGAGGACTCTGGGCGGTTTACACCAAAGACAGTATACTAAATAGCATATTGCCCCCAACAATCAGGGTCCTCATTTTACCCACCTCGGAAGGATGGAAGGCTGAGTCAACCTTGAGCCGGTGAGATTTGATCCGCTGATCTGCTGAACTAGCAGTCAGCTGAAGTAGCTGCAGTACTGCACCCTAAACACTGCGCCACCTTGGCATTATTAACAATATGCACCTGTTTTAAAGTGATGGGGGTGACCAAGTGATTGCAACCTCTTGCCATTTTAAAATACAACATACTTTCAAAGGGAGAAGGACTTATACTTACAATTTTGAAGTTGGTAGCCATTGCTGTAGATGCCTCTGAGAGTAAACTGAGCATAACTTATGTACAAATATTAAAAAGTACAAGGAAGACTCTTGCTATATTTAATTCTATACACCACTCATGACTGTCTGATCAGATTAAATTATTCATTCTACTGGCCCAAGGGAGACTGAGCAAATTTCCCTTTTCAGAGAAACATATAAGAAAATTAAGTTTAACAAATTTAAAGACACCCATGAATTTGAGAATACGGGTTGTAATTTCTATAGATTGTAGACCGAGAATACATTTAAACATTTCATATAGCTTTGTTATATAGAGAAATACAGTATATTTCAACCTCAGCAACTTTTAGATGAGTGGGCTTCAACTCCCAGAAGGCTGGCTGGGGAATTCTGGGAGTTGAAGTCCACCCATCTAAAAATTGCTAAGGTTGGAAAAACACTGATATAGGGGAAGGATTAAAATTAACAAAAAGACAACTAATATGCATTTTAAAATAGCTGCTATCTTTATATTGGTTCTGAAAACTGTAACAGCCTAAGAGCAAAGCTTTTACAAATCAAATACCATAAAAGTAGATATGTTTTACAGACTGTAGAGAGCATCACAGATGACAAACCACAGGCCTAAAATTCCTTAAGTGATTATATAATCCCTGAGTTGCAGAACGTTAGAGTCGAGTGCATAACCCTGACAAGGATAAAAGGGAATCTTACATTATTAATGTGTTCTCTCTTGCAGACTCAAGCAAAGGCACTTACTGTGAAAGATGTTCATTGAAAATATTTTGGGATTATAGAATCCAGTCTTACAAATGCATGAGTAGGCTCCAAGCACAAATCCCAGGCCTTTAATTGGTATACACTAGAAGAAAGAAAGACAGACAAGGGGGAAAAAAAATGAAAGACACACCTATTTTCAGTTATGGAGACACTGTAGTGGTTCATCCCAAGGCCAGCAATTCAGCAGGGGAGTTTCAGAACAGGACTTTTTCTTTCTTTTGTAAAAAGCATTGATAAAAGAGATTTTAAAAAGACTTCAATGCAACAAATGGAAAGTAAATTATTACCCGGACAAGATTTCTTTGGCGAAACTCTTTTTCATTAAAATGGTATAGTGATTAATTATTCTCCTCTCTTGAATTTCGAAAAAAAGTTAAAGGAAGAAACCTCTCTGCTTCCAATTTATCTAGTGAACAACTCTAAAAGAACACTCTGATTCACATAGTCAATTTGAAAACCAAATTTGATAGGTGGAATATCCACAGTTCATGAATATTCACATAAAAATTTGTCTCACATCTGCATGTGCTTTGTATTTAAACACACACAGTGATTGACAGGACAGTGTGAAAAGGAAATGAATTAGAGTAATAAAAAGAGATAAAAATATATTCTTTTTAATTTGTAGACTTTAGAAGCAAAGTGGAGTGAAAACTTTTCAGTGGGAACTACTAACTTCTGGTATGAGAAATCTTTCATTGTTCCAACTGCCTGTTGGGTACTATCTTGTTTTCTCTTGCTGGGAGTTGGTTGGGTGGAGGATGGTATTGAGCAATTTGGAGGAACATTTATTTTCTCTCCTCACACCCCCACCCCACAGCTTACTACTATGCTTTAACACTCAGTTCCTTGTTCTGACTTCTTGTGGATCACTATTCTCCTTCCAGCCTTCATTCACTTCTCATGTACAGTTGCTTTTGCTCTGATGGCCTTAGTTTCTTCCCATAATGCTTTCCTGAATAGGCCATATAGAGAATAAAATATTGGGCCTCTCCACTGTTTGGATCTTTGAGGGTATTCTGGCACATCTCCCATCCCCCATCTGAAAAGTAACCAGCATTTTCTTGGTCTTCATCAGGGGGTCTAAGCATGTGTCAGAAAAGTCAAGTTCCATTTATTTGTACTCATTAACTGTGTTCATGTCCATGTTTATACTTATACCTGTTATCTCGTCTATGTTTGACAAACTAACTAACTAACTAACTAAATAAATAAATAAATAAATTATAGCCATAATGCTACAATAAAAGCCTATTTTTTATGAACATCACACATGCAATGCATATAAAAACCAAGAAGACCTTGTTTTTTACATGCATTTTACATGCATTGCACAAATATATGTGTGTAAAATCATAATAGCCATTGTTGTGGCTGTCATGTTTTTTTACATACCCTGGAGAGATCCCTGGTCTTAGTATATTAAAAAATAAAAAATAAAATCATCTCTGGAAATGAGGAACAAATGTATATTCTGTCTGTAGTGTACATGTATATAAATATATCCATATGAATACCAGTCTTGTATACTATATATCCTTGTCACAACATATACTATAATTATAGGTATGTTCCTAGATTAGATATTTAATGTGAAAATGTCCTACTTTATTCACCTACTGAGCTCTTAGATAACACAACTATATAATCACTATCATTCTGCATGTTGCCAATTCTTCTTTTGCCTTTCATCAAATCACAAAAAGTCAGCTCTCTTTTCAGCTCAGCAAAACATTATTACAATTTCTACATGAATAGAAGGCTGTTTTTCTGCCTTTCCATCTTTTTACCATGGCAGAAATGATACATCAGGAAAATGAGCTTATCACAATTCAGCACGCAGCCATTAGAATCTTTGAGAGGACAGTTACTTCTGACACCATCTTTTAATCTATATTAATCAGCAATGAGATTCATTTTCAGGATGCAGAAGAATAAAGTAAGGTCATAAATTCTGTAAAGTTTTTAATGTTCTGAAGTTTTAGAAAGTAATGAATGGTACCCCGTACAATTAACCATACTATAGAATGGGATGAAAAGAGAGAAAGAGAGAAATAGAAAGAAAGAGAGAGAAAGAAATAAAGAAAGAAAAATAAGAGAGAAAGAGAGAGAAAGAAAGAGAAAGGAAAAAAGAGCATTATGCAATTTAGTCCTACAGAAACAGAAAGAAAAAACACAAAAATGTTATAATATTACATTATAGCATCCTTATACTGGAACTATATCTGGAGAAGCATTTTATGGTAATTTAGAGATCAAGCATAGCAGCATGTACATACAGAAAACAGTTCAATTCCAATATTCCTCCCCAAATTTTTTTAAAAAGTTAATTGCAATTCCACTTATCTCTTATAAATGAAAGAGAATAAGAGTCACTTGTTTGCCAGCTATTGCTAAAGCCAATTTTGAATGGTTAGTAACACATTATAAGGCCCAATTACATTTTTCTAGTATACATCTTTAACCGAACAAATCTCTTTGCTTTTAAATCAGCACAGGATACATTGCTTGTAAAATAAATCAATACCTGAAGCAATGAAAAGCATTTACCAGCATGTGAGAAAGAGATGGAGTTGCTCAAGCAAAAAAAAAAAAAAAACCTTTGGTGTAAGGACATGTTTATTACAAGCACACAAGGCTGTGCCCATTTTCATCTGTGAAATAGAATGAAAGTGCTCTGTTGCCATCATAATACAGTAAGCTGCTTTATGGCTTGCTGATTTTGCTATATTATTGTAGAAAATGGCCAGGCTCTTAGTTTGTGAGAAGCATTCTTGTTAATAGGCTATACTGAGTAGAATAGAGGTATTACTCTACACTAGTTATAATCAGGTTATTATTGGTTTATTGCACAGCCAGACACATGTTTAGACTGGATTTGGCATTTTTATCCAAACATCAAATCCTTCCCAATGACTTTGGATAGGGAAATGTTGATGTTTGATGTAGCTAAAGGTATCATCACAGAATGTAAGCTACCTTTTGCAATTGACTGATGGTGATTTTGTCAATGCTGAGGATGTCCAGATAGTGCTCCAGTTGTTTTAGAATTGCCCCCAAGGCACCTATTACTACTGGAACTTATTTATTTATTTATTTATTGGTTCAATTTATATGCCGCCCTTTTCTGGAGACTCAGGGCGGCTTACAATGCGTTAAGCAATAGCCTTCATACTTTTGTATATACCTGCTTAGTAGGGCTTTCGCCCCCCACCCCCCAAGCGGTGTTCTTTTTTATACAAAGTCAGCTTATTGCCCCCACAAACCGGGTCCTCATTTTACCTACCTCGAAAGGATGGAAGGCTGAGTCAACCTTGAGCCTGGTGAGAATTGAACTTGCAGTAATTGCAGGCAGCTGGTGTTACTTAACAGTGTTTTAGTCTGTTGCGCCACCAAGGCTCAATTGTTTATGGTTTTTTGCCTTAGTTGTTCTATTTACAGGTCTTTGTATTTTGTCGTCTTCTCCAATTCTTTCTCTTTTAGGTTGCTGTCCCCAGGTATTGTCATGTCTATTAGCCAGACTTCTTTGTCTTTCTTATTGACAATGGTTCCGTCTGGATTGATACATGGCAAGTGCTTGTTTGTTTTAATTCGAAAGTCCTAGAGCAATTTAATTTCTTCATTATGATGATAATTTCAGTTTTCTATTATATTTTTTTCAGGTCAGGGATAGTAAAACACAAAGTTGTCTTAAGGGTTTCTCAAGAAACTATACATTTTTTCCCATTTCCTTGGCCACTGTGGGTCATTTAGTTCCCACCTATGTGAGGGTGTCTCTGAGAAAACAGGGGTTTGGGATAGAAGTATTGGGGTAGGGATAAATAAAAATAAAGATACAACCATTTCCCATGCATCCCATGTACATAAAAAATAGGGAGCACTTCAATTGGACAATCACAGCTGACACCCTGCCTTTGTTGATCCCTTTGTGGAGATCCCTGATCTTAACTAAAGCTCTGATTTCTTCTAGGCATCCCAAAATTTTTCTTACTATCACCTATGTTACAGTTTCCAAAACTTCGGAAGAGAGAAGACCTCACCCATTGGACAAATCTCCATTTCCCTTCTTCTATCGCCATTATTGTTTTGATCCACTCTTTCTCATATTTGTTATTACCATTCCTCTTTTTTCCTTTTTAAAAATTCATTTGTCATTTCATTATCAAATTCAGGAATATTTATCAATGACCCAATTCTCAAAAGTCCTTTGGGAAAGGAAATGAACCACTTTTGATTTGTAATATAGATTTGGAGTGACCAAACCAAATGTCAACAACAGTATAGCTAATTTTCATATGAGGATGAGCAATTCAAGGCTAGAAGTGATTTTGTGTCCATGGATAAATGACACAAAGTGCAGCAAGCTTTGCAACAGTACAGTTGTAGAATAAGTTGTGCATTCTATCCCTCTGAATTTGAATGCACAAATTCAAATGGCTTCACACAATCACTAAGCATTGCACCATTGTTCAGGGAACAGTGGCTTATTTCATAAACTATGGTTAAAACAATAGCTTAGTGCAACATGCAAACCAGGTGTATGCTTGCTGAGTTCAACAGAATATGTCTATTTTCATAACCAAGGGCAGTATTTCCAAATGTATTTGAACAGGTCAGTATAAAAATTAAAGAGACATACCAAGTGCAGGCATCATCAGGTAGCCCAAAATGAGATAGGAAATTATTCAAGGACACTGTTGACAGGGAAATTCTGGGAATTCTGGACTTAGGAATTTTGGAAGTTGAAATCCATGCATATTAAAGTTGCCATGTTTGAAACACACTGCTATAGTATTTCCTATCTCACTAGGCAAAAATTGCAATTGCAATTTGTAATATGCACAAGAAAATATGTAATCTGAACAAGAAAAACACTTCTTTAAAAAAGCTTAGCAAATTAATATTCTCTGTCTCATCCAGTTACCTGTCTCAAATTTTCAGCTGCAAAGAAACCAGGCAATCAAAAAATTTTTTTCAGCTCCTTTGAACACCATCTTAGCTTCCTTAGCTGTTATCTTCATAAGGGTCTCCTTATGAATAGACATAAGCAAAGATATGAGCAAAACATTTAAATAGTTCTGCTTGGCTACCCTAATCAACAATCAATAGCCAGAGAGACAAAATAGCAGGCATTTTGCAAACATCTGAGAATATATAGTTACACTTGAACAAACTGTCTTTAAGGTTACATATTCAAAGTATGAATTTGGAAGCTAATTATTCATGGATGAATTTGTCTGGGCAGTGCAATTTAGGAGTCTTGTATTTTTAAAATTATATTTGCTCTTAATTTTTTAATTAATGTTATTAGTGGAACTTTATATTTTTTATTATTTTAAAGTGCCAGTCAAAAGCTGAGAAATGACTAAAGCCCAATTAAACCTATCAATACCAACCTCTCCCATTAGCAAATATCAACCAGAACGTCTGGTTTCTCAAATGTTCATTTTCATTCTTGGATAGCATTGTTTTTCTTTAGGTCAAAGAGCAATCTCTCTTCAGAGAATTCCTGAAGGGCAAATACGATCTTTTCTTTCATGATGAAAAAAAAAAAAAGCTAATAAAAATTATTAATTTTATATAACAGAAATGTTATTTCCTTGGTTCAGAAGAACAGTCATGACTCAGATGGGTAATGGATTTCATTGGGTTGAAACTTCTAAAGCAGGGAATCAGTTTTATTGCGTTAAATTGTGTGTCCAAGGCTTGCAAGATCACAAATTATATGAAACTTCAAAAGGAATTATGCTAAAATATGAACAAATATAATATGTTCACTGTTTGTGTGGATTTTAAAAAATTAAATTAAAGCAGATACGGTACAAAATAAGAAAACTTGAAAAACTAAAACTGAACATTGCTCCCTACTACTACTAATTTTTTATTATTGTTTTTGGAGAGGAATAAAATACATATCACAATCCCAAAAAGAAATCTGCCATAAGATTGACAATAGTCTAGGCTGCATAATAGTACTGTATTAATAATTGCATCAAGTAATTTCATTAAAAATTAGGCAGCATACCATAATCATATAAAATAGGAGGAGGAAGGTGTGTTGATTACATTCACCACTTTGAATTATTTATAAAAATAATAAAGTCAGGAAATAAATAAAATAAATAAATATCCATCTTTAGGTTAAAGACATTTTAAATACATACCGTGTTCTAATTTTGTAAAATATAATCCTGTACCTAGGGGGAATTTCAGTTTAGAAAACCAAACTGAAATCCTGTATGATTCAGACTTTTATTCCTTTCAATTTACAGGAGCAGATAAATAGCACCAATCTCAATGGCAATTTGAGCTGTACCCATAATATTTGACTGAATCTGGAAAAATGATTTCTGGTAAGTTCGCTAATAAAATATCTTGATTAAGAAGGAGATAAGATGAGATAAACAGCACATGAAAAAGACAGTGATACATAAAACACATGAGGCTGATGAGGTTATGAACAAAGAAATGTGACTCTTTCACAACCAGAACCATAATATTAGCTCCAAATTGAGATACTTGGCCTCACTTTGAATAAATTTCATGGTCATACAGCCTATTTGTTTCCCCAGCTTTGCTATATTGCCCTCTTTAATTACAAATGTAAAGCATTTAGTTCCCAATACTCAAAGGATATACACTGAATTATGACTTTTCTATTCATTTATGTGTTTGCTTTATTTCAGTCAATTGTTTCCAAAATACTTTACAAGCAATTAAAACAATTTAAGACAACTGAGGTCAGAAACAGAACCTATATGCATATACAGCAATATAAGTCTTTACTTCAAATGATAAACTTGCCTGGAGTCTAAATGAATATGATCATATCAGTGGTGGGTTCCTCCCGGTTTGACCTGGTTTCCGCAAATCGGTAGCGGTGACGATATGACGTCACCGAACCGGTTTTCCCCCCACCCGCCCACCCCCTAAACAACTGTAACATTACATAATTAACCAATGTGAGGATGGATATAAAAATAGATTACAATGAGAAGGGGTATAATATAGAATAGAAGGGAAAATTGAATTTGATTAAGATTAGAGATGAGGATGAAGGGTAATATTGGTTTTTTTAAAAAAATAGATGAGGAATAAATATGGCAAAAAGGAAATATAGAAATTGTAAATTTAATTGAAATGACTAAACACTGTTTAAATTTGTGAACCGGCCTAATACTCTGTTCAAAGAAAATACATTGTATGTTTGTATGTGTGTTTCTAATTATTGCTATTTATTCATATTTTTTCTCTTTTATTCTTTAAAGTTTAACAATTCATTCTTTATCTTAATATCTTTATATTTGTTTGGGGTTGGCTTTCTTCCCTTTCATCTTTTTTATTGTACAGCGATCTTTCTCCTCAAACCTACCACCTCTCTCTTTTCTTTCCTTCTTACTTTCTCTTCCCCCCCTCTTCTCCTCCCTACTTCCTCTTCCTTTCTCCTTCTTCTCCTCTCTTCTTCCCTCTCTTACACTCACTCCTACTCTAATTTCCCTTCCCTTTCCTTCTTCCTCCTTTCTCTTCCTTCCCTCTCTCTCCTTCCTTCTTCCATCTCTCTTCTCCTTCCTTCATCCCTCTCTATTGCTGTATCCTTTTGTGTGCATATGGATTACTCAGAGGGCTGAAAAAGTTATTTTTGACTGGTCCTCGCACTTTTTACCAGTCCTCAAATTTACGACTGTCCTCACATTTTACATTTTTCACCCTATCTTGTCACCATGGTAAAGAGAAGCAGTTGTGAAATGAGTGACATGGTTGTTAAAAATGCTGCACGGGCATAAATGTGAGGATGATCATAAGTGTGAGGACCAGTCAAAAGTACGAGGACCTGTCAGAAATGACTTTTTTCAGCCTCTGAGTAGTCCCTATACACATAGCCATGGCCACCCGGTCACATGACCAGCTAGCCATGCCCACCCAGTCACATGACCTCCAAGCCACGTCCACAAAATAAGCCATGCCCACAGAACCGGTAGTAATAAAATTTAGAACCCACCCCTGGATCATATGTTCTGGGTAGAGATATCCTATCTCAAGTACCATCATTAAAATGGCTTTCCTGTCAGTCATCATCTAACCTTTAAAAAATGGGGCATCTGAAGAGGAATTTCAGGCTACAGGGAACTAAATAACATAGAAAATTATTCTTCAGATGCTAGAGATATTTAATTTTGTTTATTATGAAATTTAATAAGATGGCATTCAAAATACACATGTGTATATTAATATTTACCCAAACAAATTTTGGCACAGACTGTGATCCCTAAAATAGATTTCTTACTAAGGACAAATTTGAAAGCACTAGAAAATATTTCTTAATCTGGGATTCCCAGATATGTTTTGGGTTTCACTCTCCATCATCCCTGAACGGTTGACCAAGCCTTCAGGTACAGGAAGTTGAAATGAACATCTGAGAACCCAATACTGACTTATGGAATATGATCAAGACAGACTGAATAAAAGAGAAAGACAAGACTTCATACATTACTCTGTTCTGGGACTACTGTATATCTTTTTTTTTTCCTGCAATAACCTAGAAACCTAGATTTCCCTATTAGGAAGCTAAACAATTTTAGCCTTATCTCCTACCGTCAGCTTTTAAAACACATGTCTATATTCTGTGTCATCACAATAACAGACATAGAAAGTTGGAAATGTGGGCCAGTTCCTCTGAACTAGGTACTACTCCTCTGGGAAATTGTTTATTGAGTAGAAAAATGAGAGCTCTTGCCTCCGTGGACTTTGTACATAAATATTTTAAGAGGGAGAAGAGGCCAGGAAAAGAGGCCAATTACAACATCTATCCCCTACATCAAATTCCTATTTGTCTTTAAATAGGTTTGCATGGTTAGATACTCTCTAGCAAGTCTCTTCCTGAAAGAGAACTGACAAATATGGGGACGACAGTCCTTAAAAAGAACCACAATAGTATTCCAGTCAGTGCCATTGGAGGGTAACTACTTAACACATTTCTTGCAGTGTTTCACTCCAATGAGAAGCAATGTTATTTTATTGTTGAGGGTTTTTTTTTGTAAAATTAATAAAGGCGTGGTGCAAAGGAAAAAATAAACATAAAAATTAAATTGTAGAAAATTACAAAAAAGTAGACAGACTTAATATTTTAAGGATTCTTAAACCCTCAGCTATGGGTGCAAGCTTTTTAAGATCTGAGATGCTTGGTGAAAGAATGGCTCTTAGAAATATAGCCTGAAGAACAGCTTTATCCTGTAAGGTGTAAAACAAAAACTAAGGCTTTGAGTCTTGCAAAAGAAAAAAAGTAGTTCATTATTTGTTTATAGTAAGATAATCTAAAATTTATATTATCGACTTGCATTTGGCCAGCAAAGAAATGACAACAACATGGATTATTTAGGAATCATTAAAAGACACATGTCTCTCCTTTCATATATGTCAATCATATAGATGAATAAATTGTTGTTAGTCGTGAAGTCGTGTCTGACCCATCGTGACCCCATGGACAACCTTCCTTCAGGCTTTCTTGTCCTCTACCATCCCCCGGAGTCCATTTAAGCTCACATCGACTGCTTCAGTGATTAAAGATGAATAAATTACATAAGTAATATTCATATATGGTCTACTTCTTTTCCTTTCACAAACCTATACCAATATACTTTACTATAGGAAAAAGGTTTTGAAAGCGATGGAACACCAAATAAAAGACTGCAAAGCAAACACAGAATCATGTGTACACAAACCTATCGATTTCAATGAGTTTAGACTCACTCTGGTTTGAATGATGAGCATGGAGTTTACAATTAGAACATCAGTTTCTCATTTTAAATTCATTTCCTCTGTCCTATCTTATTTTTCATTCTGGGCAACAGTTTCTTCCTGACATATTGTAGTGATTAGTCAATAACTGTCTGGTTCTTAGTTAAAAAAAAAAAAAGAGTTCCAGACATTTGTGATTTAAAAATAAACTTCAAAATTCTTCTGGAGCAACAAAAGTAAAAAGAGACAACAATTCCTTAAATAGGTAGTAGTCCAACACTATATATATATATATATATATATATCCTTTTCTGAAATTGTACTAGTTGGTTTTTGTCATTCATTTTTGTATTCAATCTACATTTGTTTGGTATACATTCATCCTTGATCCCATTTCGTCTACTTCTTTAGTAACATATTCCCACTGTATCCAGGTTTTTTGTTTATCATAATATATCAAACTTTCATCTTTATAGATTATTATAAAAATGATGGAAGCTTGATCTTGCATGCACTTAACATTTCAGGAAATCACATACCTATCTATCACCATTTGATGACTTAAAATTTTTTCATATTCGTATTATGGCAAGCATTTTACCACACTACACAAATTCACATATTTGTTTTAGGTTGGGTGCTTTTTTTACAATTTATGACTAACTTGCAATCCTTCATTTTTCTTTCTCCAATTAATATGAATTGTTCTTTGATACGTTAATTTTCAGATCCATACTCTCCATAGTATCATACAAACTAATGTTGACTGAAAATAATTTGGATTATCCATAAAAATACTTAATCTGTACACAAAAACACATGTACTCTCATGTTCCTAACATTTGTATATATCTATTTTATATAAAAGGGGGCACAGTGATTCAGCACTTAAAGACACTGAGTTTGTCAGCTAGAAAGCTGACAGCCTGTGTTCAAAACCCAACTGTGGCACGAGATCTTGTTACTTGCCCCAGCTCCACCAGCCTAGCAGTTTGAAATCAGACAAATGTGAGTAGATAAATAGATACTGCTTTGGTGGGAAGGTTACAACATTCCATGCACCTCTGCATATAATCATGCTGTCCACATGGCCATAGAAATGTCTTCTGACTTTGCTGGCTCCCTCAGCTAAGAAACGGAGATGAGGGCGTTCCCTAGAGTCATAAACGATGGGACAAGGAAAACCTTTATTTTTATTTTAAACAAAGAAATATGATACATCCTTGAATTACTTCCTGCTAGGCTTTGAAACTTTTTTTCTAAACATTTTGCTTATTTCTAGGATACCTTTCTTCCATCTTACTTTTATTACATTCAGTTCAACACAAAACATTCCATAATTCACCCTATTCATTTTATTATATGCTTTCTATAAAGCTTTAAGAAAAAAAAGAATCAGATACTGCAAAAAAGTAAAACAAAATATACTAGTAATTACACAATGTAAAAATTACATTCATTACAGTGATTTACATGAATACATTAAAAAGGAAAAACTGGTAAAAAGAGATATATAAATATTTGGTATGATTTGGGGATTAATTCAGTCATAGAAATAATAATTTAATTTAGGCCATACAATAATACATCTTATTTTGGGGATATAAAGCCATTTAAAATATAAATATTAAATATACATCTGGATCCTTGATTCCTTAACGTAAGGTAGGTAAATATATTTATATTTCTATAAGATTTTATCCACTTTACTGAGCCTCCAAGCTTGGTAAAGCCAAAATTCTTCATAAAATAACAAATTCCATATCTTAGGAATATAATTTGATATCACATTTATATATTTATTCGTTATGTTTCTTTCCAATATTGTAAGGAGAATAACATTAAACACTTTGTTAAAGTTCAGGTACATTATATTACAACATCCCCTGATGTCATGAGTTATAATTTAGAATTATTCTTTATTCTCTAGAGTTTATAAAATTTATTTTTATAAGGGAAAAGGAATCCTTGAAATGAAGGTCCTCATGAAAGATACACAAAGTAACAATGCAACAGCGACATGAGTGTGCTAAAATCTGGCATGAATCAATGGGACTTAAAAACTCTCATGTCAAAAGTTAATATTTACTATACCAATCTGCAAAAATATTACTAAAATTTTAAATTCCTTTGAACCCAATAAGTCCTGCTACTAAATCAACATTATAAGAATTGGATTGCATATTTTTTTTCCCTATCATGTATATTGCAACTCTAACTATGCTATAGAAAATGAAAAGGGGCCCCAATTCTAATCATGTTCAATCAGTTGTAGGTCCTTAACCATCTCCACAGGGTTTACAATAAAGCTAGCCTGCCTAAGACTGTAGTCATTCCAAAATGCACATTTTATATTATAAATATAAGTGTATATAAATTTTGTCCTTAAAAATGGTAGATTTAGTTATGTAATAAATAAAAAGGATATATTACTTATTTTCTTATTACTTATATAATTACTTATTACTTATATTCCGGCAGGCCTGGGGCCGTTGATCTCGCTCTTGCGATCCGGCGAGATCCGGCCATGAATGGGGTGAATGAGATTTAATGGTTTTAATTTTTAAATGTTTTTTTAATGATTTTAAATGCATTGTGAGCCGCCCTGAGTCTTTGGAGAGGGGCGGCATACAAATTGAATTAATAAATAATAAATAAATTTTTTAAAAGCAATTTTAAGTAATTCATTAAAATAATTTGATAAAGATTCCCTTCTTGATGAGTGTTTTTTTTTTATTCCTTTCACTGCCTTTTGAAAGGTTTCTTTTGAAATTAGAAACTAATTCAAGGGCTAGGATTTTCGTCTGGCACTGTGATCAATTGTGCTAAAAAGCTGGTATGCCTCACTCAAAACAGGGCTTGATGTTCTTTGTTCTTCCTCTGGCTTTGATAGTAATAAACTTCAACTTTTCTGTTCTTGAAATTACTATTAGGCTGCTGTTACAGAGAATTTCTCTGTTATCTCTGAGGTAGTATGGTGACAGAAGTGGGGAGCAGGAAGGAATCCAACCAACTGATTATACAGCATTTCTTTCAATGTCTCCCTTGTGAAAAGAATCAATAGTTAGGGTGCAGCTAACAAGTGGAAATGTTGCTTGGTACAACATTTTATTATCCGTTTGCTGAGGCACAGCAGAACAAAATAGTTAAAAGGCCACAGAGGAATAAACCGTCAGTCTTGAGAAACAGTAAAATATCTCAGGCAGCCATGAATCAAGAGAGATACATTTTTATCGGTTGGTTTGTCATACTGTACTTCTATGAAACAAAGTCTTCCCCCAAAACTCATTTCTCAGACCCATTGGAATATATGTTTGCAGTATAGGGCAATTCTATTACCATGTATGAGAAACAAAATGTGGAGGTTTTATCTTGACACGTGTGAAAAAGTTGAGCCATTTTTCTTTCTCAAACATACAAAAATATATGGCATCCCTTCCTTCTACCAACATACAAGGAGCTTCCACATTGTAGCAGTCAACAGTTTTCAAAATATCTCCACTGGCCTTCAGGGCAGCACATAGAGATGACCAGCTGCTGCTACCAAGGAAAATGAATGACCTTCGTCCTATGACATGAATAACAAAACATTGTTATTATACATCTTATTTGCTAAGGTCAGGTTAAGCTGTCTCTTCCCATTCGGTCTCTGTAGACCTGTGTATGGAGAAAAAGATGTACTGTTCCTATATCTGTAATAAGGTGAATATGTCATGACCTCCAGTGCTTGAAGAATACTCAAAGGAGGAGTGGTCCATTACAATGAACATCCCACTGAAAAGAGTTGTGATTGTTATCCTTTGAAGGAGGAAAGGAATATAAAAACTATGACAAACCCCAAATATTATGCATATTGTACCAGAAATGAAATGAATAATGCAATATGGAAAAAAAAATAGACAGAATTATAACATTACTGAGATGACAAAATAATTAAGGCTTTACTTAACAGGGTTTCATAATTCCAACTTTTTCACTTGTATCCTGAGTGTGGTTTTTTTTTTGTACTAATCATATGGGTCCTAACTGCAATAAATTTTAAGGATCTGGTTTTTAATATTGGTCCCCATAAACATATTTGAAATTCACTTCATATATTATTGGCTTGATGTGGAAACCAGTTCCTTTATTACATGCTGCTTTGCTAACATATCCAGAAATCATATTGATATATTAATGGCAAAATTTCTTTCCAAAGTAACATTACCCATTTCTTCATCAAGGTAAGTAGTACTTGTGTGACATCATCATAACAACAAGAAGAAAGAAAAGAAGAAGGTTTCACCACATTGATGTGGTTTCTAGACCATATAAATATTAATAGAAGACCAGCAGAGATGACTATAGAAGATAATCTCCAAAGAAATGTGCTGGCTGTGGATTATGGGAATGGATAAACAACGAATTGAGGAAATCAGATCAGGAAAAGCTGCTATGGAAGATAGGATCCCATATCACGTCCTTAACTTATACAAAAAAAATTATCACAAGTTATAATGACAGTTACTGATTTGGTCAGTGAAGGAACAGCTATCTGATAACTATTGGTTAAGATGATTGAAAACTACCTGCAGTAATATAGACAGCAGATCTCTATTTAAAGACACATGAAGAGGGGGATTCAGGATTTTTGTGCTGCTTTGGGGCTTCCATTACCATCCTATTGGCCAATGCAGAGACAGACATTGAATTAAAGAGATATAGACAATCAGTTTTGGGTTTCCTATGAAGTTTCCTATCCTGAAGCTGACATATGGCCTTTGATGTAATCCCTTATGGTTCACCTTATGTTTCTGGGCTCTCTAAAATATGTATAAAATATATACAGCAACAAATAAAAGAAAATAATATACAACAGTACAAAATAATGCATTGCTATAAAAGCTCAGGTAGAAGCTGAATTAATTGGAATTACATGTTACAAGAAAACTTGAGAACTTCCACTCAAAATCCGTATCCATATTTCCCTTCACCCACAATTAACATAACTAAGAATTATTAATTGGCTCAGAGTTGAATTCCGATTAGAAGGAATCAATAAGAAAAGGAAGAAAGGAAATAGGAAGAACTGCCTAGCAGTATGGTGTGAACAGAAATTTTGTGTTATAAGTATAGCTAAATTGAGGAACTTGTTCAGATACAAAATGTGCCAATTACATTCAATGTAGCATTGTTTTCAGTCATATACTTCGTAATGGAAAATACAGGTATAGGAGAAAAATAGAGTTAATTGGATTACTCCCATTGCAATTGTGCCAGATTTATATTTATGTTTTTCAGGAACAAAATTTGATCTGGCCATCCCTTTCCGTTTTTAGTCCCATCCACCATTTTTTCTAATTCCTACTTCCTAAAGCCAACCTTCAGAACAGCATGTAAGCTCAAACATCATTCTCAATCCCTCATATTGTAACACTTATTCATTATTAACATCCCTCAAATGGCTTATTAACATTTACAGGGGGTCCATGTCTATACTGAGTATATATAACAAATACCTGATTATGGCAACAGGACACTATTAGAGAAAGTTAAACCTATCATGGAATGCGACATGCAACTTATCCTAAATTATGTTGTATAATTTTACCTTCCTAAAAATAAATTGTTAACCTTGGGAACAAATGAGTTTGAAAAATATTACTAATAAAGGAGAATATAGCTCAGGGTTGAAACGAGGGGTCCTTGTTGCTCTTTTGGTTGTTTTCTTGCAGACATTTCATTACTCAGCTAAGTAGCATTATCATCATTGATACGTTACATAGTTTGGATAATATGCAACGTCTGCAAGAAAACAACCAAGCTCAGAGAACACCAAGGACCCCTCAAAAATATTACTTGTTATTATGAAGAAAGGAAAGAGAGTTTTATCCAGAACTGACTCAGAGTGTGGAGTTTGACCCTGTATTTAATGTGTTCTATCTGGAAATGTCAGTGCAGTCTTCCTCAACGTTGGCACCTTTAAGATGTGTAGATTTCAATTCTCAAAACTGATTGCTTAGAAATTCTGGGAGCTGAAGTTCACATATGTTAAAACTGCCAAGGTTGAGAAATACTGGTTTAATGAATTAGCAGAGTCTATTTAATATAATCTGAATTTAATCAAGCAATAGAATTTCCATCTTCTAGTCTTTAGAAGAGCTTTCCATTCTGAGAGTATCTGACAAGGTAAGGTTCCACTTAAGGATGGTCCTTCATCCTTCTCTGGAGCCAATGACCTTGTCACAAATTTCCCACTTTTCTTCTTAAAAGATATTTCAACTGCTTTCCTATTACTATGAGGCTCAGAGCATTTTATCTATCTACTGAGATAAAATAGTAACAGATAGCAGAGCAATCTTCTTGCCTCAAAACCTCAGAGTGACTCATCACCATGAAAAGCAAGCTTTGTGAATCAGAGCCATAATGATGACTCAGAAGCATTGGAAGAAGGTATCTGGCTGGCATCAAAGAGGTTTTTTTTAATGTCCTATTATGCCTATTGAGCCAAAGATATTGCTTTAAAGAGGGGTCCTCAACTTTTTTTTTAAAGGGCCATTTTTTTAAAATGGCTGAGAAACACAATTTGCTTCAACAAGACAAAAAAAGTTGATTAAATAGTGAATCACCATGTATCACCCCTTAGGTACCAATTTGCTAGATGCAACCTTCTTTTGTTTTGCTACAAGTTAAATCATGATAAATTATTTTTATTCTAAAAGTATGACAATATAATGTAATGAGCAGTCCATGGAAGTTCATTATCCATGGTCACCAGAAATTGCAAGGTGTAATAAAGACAGCCCCAGTTACTATTCTTGGTGTAGAATTGGCTTGCCCATTATATATACAGGATTATTTTCCCCAAATAAGAATTCAGGTTAGAAAATCTGAGGCAGAAATTTAGTAACAACAGTAGAAAGGCTGTACCATCCAGATGGCAAAATAGAAAAACCAACATTAGGTCTTTGTGATGCAGCCCTTCTCCATTAGTTGCATGGTGACTAGAAGATGCATGTATAATAAAATTAGATACTCATATTGAACACGGCCTATGCAATACAGAATCAGGAGTTTTACATTAAGAGTAGGGAGGACCAAATTCAAATGTCCAGTGATTGAGAAGCAACCCAGAGCTAAGAAGAAATTTCCTGACAGTTAGAACAATTAACCAGTGGAACAACCTGCCTCCAGAAGTTGTGAATTTTCTAATACTGGAAGTTTTTAAGAAGAGATTGGATAACCACAGAGGTGGGTTTCAGCAGGTTCGGGCCAGTTGTGGAGAACAGGTAGCAGAAATTTTGAATAGTTCGGAGAACCGGTAGTAAAAGTTCTGATTGGCCCCGCCCCAATCTATTTTCTGCCTCCTGAGTCCCAGCTGATTGGGAGAAAATGGGGATTTTACAGTATCCTTCCCCTGGAGTGGGGTGGGAATGGAGATATATGCAATATATAAAAATCTCCTATAGCATATTTCACAATATTGGCAACTCAATGAAGCTTGGACTTCAACTCCCAGAATTCCCCAGTCAGCATGCAGACTGGGAATTCTGAAAATTCTGTTGTGTGTTGAAATCCACACTTCATCAAGTTATAAAGGTTGAGAAACATTCTCTTACAACATTTTCATGTTGACTGTTAAAGCATAGAATAAAATGACACCTTTCCACAATTTCAAATAAAAAATGCCAAATAAACTTGCCAACATCTTATTTTGAAAACACCTGGCCAGGTAAACTGTCACAAAGCATTCCTTGCTCACAATTTGGTCTTTCTTATCAGAGATGCTGTAACCCTAGTCAGGTTTAGCACGAGATGTCCAGAAACAAACATTTTAAGTTAAGCTTAAATACATATATTTGCTAAAAAGAGCCAATGACGAGGAAGAGATTTGTGTGCTGGTATCTTGAGGTATACCTTGGAATGCTTCACAGAATAAAGATGAAGTACCAAATTTAAATTATTATTAAATATTTTTTAAAAATTTAAATTAAAAAATACATGCTTGGAAGCAACTACAGATAAGGGACGTTGGTCTTACCGTGATACGTTCCTTCTCGTAGTGTAAAATGGGAGGTGCCAGTCTGGGTATTCCTTGCTCTAGCTCTATGTCCTGAGCTGAAAAGTTCTGAAGATCCGCCTCCCTGGTGACGTCTCTTCAGTTTTTGCCAGCGAAGCGAAAGCGAATGGTACGCAGTCCAGGTCAATGTACGCAGACTGAAAAATAGAAACAACATGCTCCACCAGGGGAGCCGGTCCAGACAGCCACAAGCAGGGTGGGGCTGGCACCTCCCATTTTACACTACGAGAAGGAACGTATCACGGTAAGACCAACGTCCCTTCTCCCTAGTGTAGAAATGGGAGGTGCCAGTCTGGGATATACCAAAGACTGACCAGCCCTAAGGGAGGGAGCTGTCCTGGGCCGACGACCCCGGATCTTCATGAACCCGCTGCAGTACCCTTCTCCCAAAGGCCGCCTCCGCCGAAGCGAAAGAGTCAATTCTATAGTGACGGATGAAGGGAGTGGGAGAAGTCCATGTGGCCGCCCTACAAATGTCTTCCACTGACGCCTGAGTAGACCAGGCCGCAGTTGTGGCAGCACTGCGGGTGGAGTGGGCCGTTATCCCAGAAGGCACCGGGAGAGCCTGAAGCTCATATGCAGATGAGATGCACGTCCTAAGCCAGCGTCCCACCGTGGAAGAGGTCACCCTGTGGCCAAGAGTCGACGGCTGAAAAGAGACAAAGAGAGCCTCCGTCTTTCGGAAAGAAGAGGTTCTAAAAATGTAAATACGAAGGGCCCTCTTCACATCCAAGGTGTGCCAGCTCTGCTCCAAGGCGTGCCGAGGCCGAGGACAGAAGTCTGGCAGGATCAACTCCTGCGCTCGGTGGAACAAGGAGTTGACCTTAGGAAGGAAGGGAGGGTCCAGCCGTAGAACCACCCTGTTGGAATGAAAAATACAGAGGTCTTTCCGCACCGATAGAGCCGCCAACTCTGAGATCCGTCGGGCAGACGTGACGGCCACAAGGAAAGCAACCTTACACGATAGGAGACGGAGACTAGCCTCCCTCAACGGTTCGAAGGGCGCCTTAGTCAAGGCTTGCAGAACCTTAGTGAGATCCCAAGTGGGATAACGGTGGAGAGGCGGCGGTCTTAAATTAGTTGCCCCACGCAGAAAGATCTTCACCCTCGGATGGTTAGCAAGGGAGCCCCACCTCCCAAATGTCAAGACAGTGCCTAGCGCAGCCACCTGTCGCCGTACAGTGTTAGTGGAAAGTCCCATGTCCAACCCGTCCTGTAGGAACTCCAGCACCTCCACCACTGATGCTGAGGTCGGGCTCAACTGTCTGGAGACACACCACCCGGCAAACCTGTTCCATGTTGCCTCATATATTCTTGTGGTGGAGGGTCGCCTGGCCGCCTGCATAGTCCTGATGACCCTGGCCGGAAAGTTCTCCCGCCTCAAGAGGCCCCGCTCAACCTCCAAGCGGCTAACTGCAGTCTCTGTGGGTCCGGATGCTGAACCGGGCCCTGGCTGAGCGCGACTCTGTCTGGGGGAACCCGCCAGGGAGTGGCGACCGACAGGTCGACCAGGTCGGCGAACCAAGGGCGTCTGGGCCAATAGGGAGCCACTAAAACCAGTTCCGCCCTCTCCAGTATCAACTTCCGAATGACGGCCGGGATTAGGGGTAGGGGAGGGAAAGCGTAAAGGAGGCCCCTGGGCCACGGGGTCCGCAGAGCGTCCACCCCCGCCGCTCCTGGGGCAGGAAACCGGGAGAAGAAAAGGTGAAGTTGAGCGTTCGCTGGGGAGGCGAAGAGGTCCACCACCGGGCGGCTGAACCGGTCGACTATCTCCACAAACAAGTTGGGATGGAGCCTCCACTCCGAGGGATCCACAATGGCTCGACTCAGCCAGTCGGCTTCCACGTTGTCCGTCCCCGCGATGTAGTCCGCTGTCAGAGACAAAAGGTGAGTCTCTGCCCAAAGGCAGAGGGTCTCCGTCTCTCGCATTAGAGGCCCGGAACGAGTTCCCCCTTGCCTGTTGATATGGGCTTTCGTCGTCGTATTGTCCGTGAGAAGGAGCACATGCTTCCCCCTCACCTGCGGTAGAAAGGTCTGAAGAGACAGACGGGCAGCCCGGAGCTCCAACCAATTGATCTGATGGACTAGATTCTGGCAGGACCAGCGGCCCTGGGCCACCTGAGACCCGCAATGGCCCCCCCAGCCTGTCAGACTGGCATCTGACGTTACTATCACCCTGCGGGGTTCCCTGAAGAAGCACCCCTTTTGGATGGCCCCTGACGTCCACCAGGTCAGGGATCGTAGGACCCGAGGGGGGACCTGAACCCTCATCTTGGATGAGCTCGTTCCTGCCTTCTGAAAGGGGAGCAAGAACCACTGTAGTGGTCTCGCATGGAGCCTGGCCCAGGGAACTATGTTCATACAAGAAATCATTTTCCCCAACAATTGGGATAGCTGGGCTACCTGAACTGACTGGGATCCCTGAATGGACTGAATCAGCGCCCTGATACTGTCCTGTCTGTCCGGGGACAAGAAGACCTGCCCCGCTATCGTGTCTATCAGGGCCCCCAGGTGAACTAACCTTGTAGAAGGTACGAGATGACACTTTGCCAGATTCACCGAGAACCCGTGGTCCCTCAATACCTGTATTGTTGTGGCCAAGTCCAGTTCCGCTCGCCGCTGGGAGGACCCTTGTATGAGCAGATCGTCGAGGTAACACTGAATTCTGATGGGAAGAGACCTGAGATACGCCGCCAAGGCAGAGAGAATCTTGGTAAACGTCCGGGGAGCGGAGGCCAGCCCGAACGGCAGGGCAAGATATTGAAAGTGACGGCCTGAATAGCAAAACCTCAGGTATTGACGATGCTCCGGCCGAATTGGGATGTGGAGGTAGGCTTCGGTCAAATCTATGGAGGCTGATTCCGGCTAAAATGGAATGCAGGGAGTGCATTTTGAACCTCCTGTAAACTATAAACTTGTTGAGGCCTTTTAAATTTAGAATTGCCCTCCACCCTCCCGAGGCCTTTGGGATGACAAACAGGATGGAATAGAACCCGCGCCCCCACTGCCCCCGTGGAACCGGCTGAATGGCCCGGATATCCAGCAAATGCTGGATAGCCGATTCCATGAGTTCCCGCCTGAGCGGCCTCCAGAAACAGGGCAGCGGAGGAAACGCCTCGGAGGGGGTGAAAGGAATTCGAGGGAGAGCCCTGCTCTTACTGTCCCCCTCACCCAATTGTCTGTAGTAAGGTCGTCCCAGCGGTCTGCAAACAGGCCGAGCCTGCCCCCAAGAGGGTCCAGTGACGGATAGTCACTTAGATCTCCTGGCCCCTCTGCCACCGGAGCCCCTAAAGGGCTTGTTGGACGACTGTTGGCGACCCCGGGGAAAGGCTGGTCTATCTGCCTGATAATTAGGTCTGAAGGAGGGAAAGGGCCGTTGCTGACGGGGAAAGCCTGGCCCGGCTCCCCCCTGGCGGAAGGAGGGACGCCTATAGTAAGGAGATGAGCAGAAATCAGTTCGCCTACTCTGGGACGGGAGGACCTTCCTTTTATCCCTTGTCTCAATAAGTAGGGGATCTAAGGCTTGTCCGAAAAGAAACCCCCCTTCAAAGGGAGCGGAAGCCAACTTCCACTTGTTTTTTCCGTCCATTCGCCAATGGCGTAGCCATAGCATACGTCTAGTGGTGACAGACGAAGCCATGGCCCTGGCAGAGAACCTGGCAGCTGCTAAGGTAGCGTCAGCCGTGTATTCAGCTGCAGCCAAAATCTTAGAAAGGTCTTGGTGGGCCCGAACATCCTCCGGTGCCAAATGGCCTTGGAGCTGGCGAAGCCATCTGACCGACGCTCTGGTGAGAAAGGATGCTGCCGAAGAAGCTCTTACAGCCCAGGCATCCGCCTGGTGCGCACGACGAAGTGCCGTCTCCTCTCGCCTATCTTCTGCCTTTAAGGCGTCCTCTGCATCAGGTGGTAGAACAGAAGAAGAAGTGAGAGCCGCCACCGGAGCGTCCACCTTTGGAACCTCCAGCAAGTTAAGCATGTCCGCATCCACCGTAAACAACTGGTTGTCCAGCCCTGAGGCCCTGGAGGAAAGAGCTGGGGCCGCCCACTGTCTACGGATCATGTCCAGAAACATTCTCAGGATAGGAATAGTATCAGCCTCCACTGCCTGTTCTGTGAAAAGATAATCATCCTGCTCTCCAGCACCCGAGGTACCAGGGAGTGCTGGGTCAGGACCCAATCGAGCAGTGGCCCTGGCCTTAATCAGAAGTGGCTTCAAAAGGGCTGGATTAAATAAACCCTTGAAAGCGGGCCTGGGTGGTTGGATCTGATCCCCATCCGAAATCTCCCCCTCCTCCAGAAAGTCTTCTGCATAGTCAACTAGCTCAGAATGGGAAGGAGAGACCTGTCCCAGGTAATCTTCAGAAGGGGCAGGATATCCCTGGGACTCAACCTCAGGTCTAAGGGCATACATTTGGGCAAACATCTGTGACTGAAGCTGCATCCCTTCTGCAATGCCCTGTCTAATAGCCTGCTCCACCCAAGACTTCATGGAATTCTGAACTTCCTGCTCCCCCCCCCTTCATCCTGGCGAAGGCCAGCCGCTGTAGGGGTAAAGGTGGCTTCAGGGTGTTTGTTGGTCCCAGAAGGCCCTGGACATTGCTGGGGCTCGACCTGCAATTCTGGAGACCATGCCCTGGATGGCCCAGCCAAGGTAGGAGAGTGGACAGTCTGAGGGACAGAATCTTCCATAGTCTGAACTGATGGCTGAAGCGCAGGCACAGAGGCCTGAGGGGGGTCAGCAGCCTTAATAATGGCAGCGGCCTTTGCAAATTCTCTGTCCAAGGCACGGTGCCTAACTTGAGCTCTTTTCCTCAGCCTTGGAACGCCCGGGGCGAGCTCTAGCCTTGGCCTTAATTTTATTGGCTGCAGCAAGGCTGGCAGTTCGTGGCCTAGAGGTCCTACCCCTGTCAGGTAGAGGTGACCAGGAGCCCTCAGCAGAGAAAGATGGTTGCCTGTCAGCATCCCCCATGATGTTAAGTCAGATGGCAGTCACAGGAAACCAAATTCCAAGACTCTGCAAAACAGTAACAAAGGAGAGAAAAATAAAAAAAAAATAAAAAATTATTCTGGCCTAGAAAGGAAATACAAAATGGCACCCAGGTCTCAAAATGGCCGCTCCTCAACTGCCACCGTTCAAAAAAGGAAAGGGGCCCTCTCCATAATCAGAAGCCATACCAGGTCAGGCCGCCAGGCAAACCCGCAGATAAAAAATGTGCTGGCCAGAAATTCACACTCTCCTCTGCTTCCCAAGTAAACACACCAGCTCTATATTCGAATGGTTGCCAGGGGATCACAGCCGCCTGGCCCAATTCGCGCCAAAAAAATGCGCGGGGACGAAAGCCGCCGCGACTTACAGGCCGCCATTGCCCGCCAGAATGTAGCGTGGCCCAGCGCCCGGCTCACACCATCAGCCCAAGTACCTAGAAATTGGACCAGCAGCCAACTCCAGCTGGCGCGGCTGCAGCAGAGTCAGGAGGCTTCAAAACCGGCAAATAAATCAAAAAAACGCCGCTCCGCTTCCCAGCTGACGAGCGGTGATCAAAGGGACGCCGCGGCCCTACAAAATGGCGCGCGCGGCTCCCGCGGCTGTCTGAGAAGCCTGGGAGGCTTCCGAAGAATATTTGGAGGGACCGGGGCGAAAGCCAGCCGGCTAGCCCCTCACAGCCGCCCACACGCTAAGGGAGATTGAGGGGAGAACAACAGCCACCCCCCCACACGCTCAAACCAAAACCTGAGAGCTCCCTTTTGAACAATACCTGTAAGCAAGTAACAAGGGGAAAGCAGCTTCCAAAGGAAAAAGAAAGAAAAATAAAGTAAAAGAAATTCCAGGGGAAAAAAAAAAAGGTTTTTACACTGGCTCAAAGCTCAGGAGCTAAAATCTTGCAACCATGAGCTGTGCTGAGCTGAAAAAAACTGAAGAGACGTCACCAGGGAGGCGGATCTTCAGAACTTTTCAGCTCAGGACATAGAGCTAGAGCAAGGAATACCCAGACTGGCACCTCCCATTTCTACACTAGGGAGAATACTCAATTTATGACCACAATTGAGCCCAAAATTTATGTTGTTAAGTGAGAAATTTGTTAAGTGAATTTTGCCCCATTTTATGATTTTTCTTGCCACATTTGTTAAGTGAATCACTGAAATCATTAAGTTAGTAACACAGTTATTAAATGAATCTGGCTTCCCCATTCTCTTTGCTTGTCAGAAGGTTGCAAAAGGTGATCATATGACCCTGGGATCCTGCAACTCACAATTCATAAATATGAACCAGTTGTCAAACACCCAAATGTAAATCACGTGACCATGGGGATGCTTCCATCACATAAGTGTGAAAAATGGTCATAAATCACTTTTTTCAGTGCTGTTGCTACTTTGAATAGTCACTAAATGAATGGTTGCAAGTTGAGAACTACCTGTATAATTAATGTTTTATGGAAATATAGTGTCATTTTTAATCACACTGTATTTGATAAGAGGGTAAAAGTAAGTCCTTCTTACTAAGGCTAAGAAGAAAAGAAAAGATGCACCTTTCTATAGTATGCCCCTAATTTTCTAACCCAGTACAATAAAACCTGAATACAGCATTCTATGAGAGCTGTTAAATTTCATCCATATCTAAGAATGCAGATGCTCTTTTGACCATTTAGATCAAACCCCAAAGGTTGTCATGTTCATAAAATTGCCAAGGTTAAAAAATATTGCTCTAAACCATCAAATCCACAGAATGGATTCTGAAGGAGATTGCTGGTGACTGACCTTTGGTGAATTTGGCATTCTAGGCACATTTCAGAATTTGTAATTTTCCAGATTTCAAGCTGGACTGTTTTATTTCTGTAAATGAAGAGAAATCCAAATATCTGAGTGTCTTAATGCCTCTTATGAGAATGAGCCTGAGAAGTGGCATAGTTGTTCAATAATTTTTCTAATTGAGAGTGAAAGAGGTTACATTCTTCCATCTTAGAACAATCAAGGGAATGTTTTAAAAGAGCCTGAGGTAAAGTCATCCATATAAATAAGCATCTCCTTGTCCCTTCGAAATTAGATTCCAAAAATAACATGGTGTGTGGTTGATGTATTCTGAGCCTATTCCCTGATTTAGAGGCAAAATGCTAAGAGTGGGGGAGAGGATTCACTGGATGTTTTCCTCAGCATCAGCTATATGTTGCTGTATGTATAAGTCCTCTCAACTATGGCTCTGCAAAGTGTGGTCATAACTCATTGTAGTGGCTAAAAATAGATAATAGTAATGTCTCTTCTTAATCTGGTAAATTATTCCCCTCAGGGAGAAAATAAGCATATTCTTCTTGAAACTACAGACAATGTCTTCCTTGAAATGTCCTAATCAACTCAGGTTGGATAGGATAGTGGAAATCATAAAGTACTTTGCATCAGCCGTTCCATGTAATTCACCAAGGTCAAGTTTCTGTTTGGATGCATTTTATTTTACAGTTTAAATCATCCTTGTAAACATGGAGGCAGTGTGATCAGGTTGGTTCTTCTGCCCCAAACTCCAAGGAAAGAGCAGATCAAAACAACAAAAGTTTAGCTTTGGAAAGCATCTGACTCATTTATCTAGGGAAAACATGTCTCCTTCTCTTGATCAACATGCTATTTTTGTAGCATAAAATTTTTAGAGTTAAACAATAACAAAAGTATCAGAATAGCCTAGGTTTCTATGGAAGAAAATGATATGGATAGAATCCAATGTTTATGTGACACAGACACTCTGGGAGTGTTTTAACCCTGAGCACTGAGAAGGGAGCATACTGACATTCAACTAAGCTCTCTCTAAGAATAAAGTGGGATTTGTACTGATCCTCCACAAGGATATCCACAGAGAGTGGGTAAAAATAGTGAAGATCATGGCTAAAGCATGAGACTGAAACTTTGCCCCTATTCATTAAAAAGGCAAGACTTTGATTGCATGGTGTAGCCACCATTTTGACTTTTTTAAAAATCCCTCCTGTGAATATCCTTGATCCTCCCCAATTAAATTAGGATAGGATGACCAGATAGCATACCTCTGTCATTGGGGGGAAAAAACCAGAGCTGACCCAAGACTATTGCTGCCTATGGCAAAAGACCAACTAGTTATGTCAATGAAGATTCTTAGTTCCAGATAAAGTTGTCTGGAAACAACTTGAGTCATGGCAACTGGATTACTTTTCTTTTTTGGTTTGAAACATTTCAATGCTTATACAAGTAACTTCTTCAAACTAAAAAAGCTACAAGTAACTTCTTCAAACTAAAAAAGCTACTTGAATAAGGAGCAAAATGTTTCAAACCAAAAAAAAAAAAAAAAAGGAAAGAAGTCCAGTTGCCATTATTCAACTTCCAGACAAAACTTAGTTATCCCTTTCCCAAATCTAGACACAAAAAGCTGGCTGGTTTGGAAGTTAACATTTATATCAACATTAGCAACAGAGAAAATTCATCATCGCATCAGATACAGCAGTCAAGTTAATGTTTGCTATAATATTTAATGTGGATAGACAATTGTAAATTCTCAGACTTGGTCATTGCTTTAAAAAAAATACTTTTAACCCAAATTCCATTTTTGCGGCTTTATGTATGAAGTAGGGAACAATAGTTTGGTGTTTACATTAATTATCATACTCATATACATTTATACATAGCAACATTGAATCCATCTTACCCTGAATTGTTCTATCAAGTTTAGAACTGATTGGAACAATTCTCCCTGTTTTGGGCCTTTCCACGTCTTATCTAGAAATTCTAGGGATTAAAGACCTCAAAATACTAAAGTATGGTCCTTGAAATGCATATATTTGCTGATGAAGGAATCCCATATTGAGAGCATGTCACTTGATTCCCTTGGAATTTGGAAATCTCAGATTTGGAGACTCCCCATCTCACTTACAGAGGAACTCTATTGGTCATTGCTTGACATGGCCTCTATCCAGATGTATATAAAAGATGCACATAGTTTACTCTGAATTTGATAATCATGAGAAGGGGACAGTTTTGTTCAGGAAACTAAAGCCCTCATATTTAGCCTCTTGACTTCCTTCAAGCAAAGGACTTTGTTTTGATATGCAAAAGGTCTGAACCATAGAGTTGGCATTGCAGATTTAAGAAGACGGTACCAGTTGATCACAAAATCCTGCTATTCCACTGCAGTCTGTAAAAAACCAGTCTTCTGGAACTTGACATGTTCCAACTATGTTGAGATTACAATTGCTAAAATTTCGTATTACCTGATAATTCTAGAAGTTAAAATCTTAACACATATTGGAGATTAGGATGTCAAATTGGTAAATACTGGCACAAATAGTGCAAGGATAACAGGTTGAACTTTGTGAACAATTTTATGTTAGGAGAGGGCAAATAACTGAATATGAAAAGCTACATATAATGCATGGAGACTAATTCTCCATATAGCCATTTTACTGTGGTTATCTTGTTTTTTCTTATAATGAAACTCTTTTGTCATTTACATACAGATAATCATTACCGAGAAAATAAGTGGGATAAATATTGAACACTTGATTATCTAAAGGATTTAAGTTCAAACCCTGGCCACTCCAGAATGAGGTTGGAAGTGATGGGGAAGATTTTGCTCTTTCTCAGAATTTGTAAAGTACTGCCAGAACAGGCAATGCAGAAGAAAATAGACAAATGATCAGATCTTTTATAAGGCTTCTTTTTCTTCTCAGATAATACAGTAAATGTTGATCTTACATTTCAAATTGAGCATTGCCAGTTTGTTCTATTTTTTGTACAGAAATGAAAGTTTCAAAGCTCAAGGAACAGAATTATAGGCCCTTTTGTCATATTCAGTTGAAGACTTCCATCACCACAAATCCAGCAAATTAAGAAGCAACCTATTGATCATTTGGACTGATGGAAGCTCTCTGACCTTAATAGTAGCATGGCAATACAAGCAGGTATTGAAATTATCACTCCCCTCCATCAAAACAACAACAACAACAACATTACCAAGCTAAGTGACTTCCATTGATCCTACATGAATTTCTCCTACTTTGATCGACCAAACTTAATTAGCATGGCAACATTAATTCAAGCTGAAAATATTTCCAAGCAGGAAAAACAAAAATAAAACTGTTTAGACAGAGAGAAGAAATGAAACTGAAATTAGAGTGTGTTTAGACAAAAAAGGCTAAAAATAGTAATTATCAAATTCCTGGTATATAATTGAATCATTTTCATGGGAAATACGCCACATTTTTTTTTGTCGAAATGAAGTCTTCCATGTTCATAGTTATAGCTCATTAAAGGATCATGTGTTGCCATGGATACAGAGAACTATGGTTTGCTGTACAAGGTAAAAATTAGATATGCCAAGTGGAAGGATTGCTGCAACCAGGATGTTGTTCTAGGGTAGCAACTTATGATGGGACAACTGCATTAGATGAGGCCTTGTATGAATTAGATGTAGTAGAATGCAATCCTATTAAGTGAATTAAAGCTAAAATCTTTATCAGAGTAGCAAAATATTGTATCATGAGGATTAAGTCTAAAGCATGAACATTTAATTATACAATCCCATAGCCCTTTCAAAATATAAGTTAAAAACATAAATTACTATAGTTATGTCATTCAACATGCTAAGAATGGAGCACAAGAATGTTACGGTGAATGTAAGTTGAAGAACAGAAGATCATCCCTGTTGGTTCATGGTAAGAATAATTTAATCCAGCATTCTGTGCCATTTGGCAGTCCAGCAGATAGATTACAGATGCTTGGATGATATTTTACCTTCCAATTCATCCAGACAGGTTTCAAAATTCTAGGCCCACATAAATTTTCCACTGGAGATGAAGACTCAGATAGGAAGACAAGGCCACCCCCCAAAAAAAGTTTTGGATTAGATCTTTCCAAGATATGTGTTTATTATGTACCCTTTTTTCTAGTGAGACTCCAAAGAAGGAATATAAATACAAAAAGACAGGTTAAGAAGAGAGTCAGAATAGAAAAAACTGGAATGAAATAGCAAATAATGAGCAAATAAAAAGTTTGAAGATTGAGCGAAAGTGTGAGACCCAGTTGACTCTAGAGCAGATAAAGTAAGAATATTGTGATAATCACAGAGATTGTCCAAACAAGGAAGATGGTGATTGTGGCATCATGATTAAAGCCCTTCCCCTTTTATACATGTGTCTATATTTCATGCTATACAAAGGAAAAGGACTTCAGTTATGATGCTGAGGTTGCTACCTCCCCTGTTTGGACTTCCCTATTCTCACATATACCACTGGATGGAATAAAGAGTATAAACATAAAAGTAATATTAGTATATTTATTTTATATGCACTGATACCTACATGGAGAACAAATAACATTCAGAATGTCAGTACAAATGTGTATGTCTGTGTCTGTTTAGAAAGAGAAGGAAAGAATATTCAAGGGAAATGAATGATTAAGGAATATGAAATAAAAATAATAAACAAATAAATCTAACCTCAGTATTGCCATAATTCTAATTGTTTAGAATGAATCTAGCTTTATAGATTCCTGAGTCTTTCCTTCCAAGGGTTAAAGAAATTAGATTAGGAATTGATTCCAAAGACTAGGAGCTAAATGGGAGAAGGCTATAGCCTAAAACATGAGGTGGCCTTTTTGACATGGGTGGAAAGTTTCTGGAATAGGAAAAAAGCAGAAAGTGAGCAAAAACAATAGGCTAAATTAAGAAAGGTTTCTGACACTAATTAAAGTGACCAGATGCAAGGATAAGCTATAAATTTATAAAAATTTATAAATTCTGGAAAATCTTATAAAGTAATGTTATTTGAAGTTTGGCAGGCTTTTAGCTTTTAGCTTTCCATAAGGCCTTAAGAACCTGGTTTTCCCCCCAAAGGTTGGGAGATTAGATGATGGTATGCTATTATGAATTGGCACCAGGTTTTTGTTGTTTTTAATGTTTATGTTTTAACTGGTTGTGTTTTACAACTTTTAAAATGATTTTATATGTTTTTCAATCTTTGATTGGTAACCATCCATAGTTGGCTGAAAGATGGGGGAGATATAAACGGTATATATACATACATACTACATACATACATACATACATACATACATTTCATTACTTTTCTGTTGAAATACTCCATATCTGCTTGAGCCTTGAGGAAGATTAGCAGGCTAAGACAAATAGCCCTGAATAGGAGCATAACTTTTTATAGGTCTTCCTAACCTTCTATTCCATTGTTTATGGAACACAGTTCCAGAAATCTCTATGGTCTGTGGCATTTATGGTTAGGAATGAACAAATTGCAATAATACCTGAAGATTCAAGGTTAGAAAAATTTGCTTCTTTGGTTCTGACATTTAAGACATGGCAATCTAGTGGAAGCAGAACTGGTAGATTGAGTAGAACTAGATCTAATGGTAGTTACAGTTTTTCTTCTAAAATACTAATTGTTATATTGTGGATAAAGAACAATCTCATTCAGGATATTAATTATCTCTCCACACTTTCAAGTAAACTCAGCTGTTGCCTCTGTGGAACAACATTATAGATGTACATTTCACAACAAAACTGCATTTGTTTGATGTTGCATTGTACAAGGAACTGGGAGGATAAAGTGACACCTGTTTCTAGGTAGCATCCAAGAGTTCTTTAAATGATCCATATGTGCAATATTACTAAAATGATTACTCTCAGAATTAGATAAAAGAGATCATCCTTCGAGATCATTATATTACTACAGCATGAGCCAAATGAAAAGTGTTCCAAGTATGACATAATGTTTTATGATCACCACTTTCTTGTTTAGTTTATTGGAAGGATAAACTGGAATGATCTTAGAAATCTTCAGGTATGATTGCTCAAAGATTCCTTTAGGCAGTAATCTTCTATCAGTAGCTCTATCAGTAGCAAGTATTGGCCTAATATTAAGATTACTGATATGCAGGTTCCTGCTCATTTTTTTTCCTGACCCCAGGACAGGTAGGTTGGGCATTGAGACAGCTACTGAGTCTATCTATGCTTTGTAGAACATAACTGAGATTTGAATCTTGATCTCATTGATCTAAAATATCTGTCCTAGCTTTTGTTTCATACTGATGAAACAAAGATCCATGAAGAGAACATGTATTTAATACACAGTATACTAGAATAATTTATATATGAAGGATATAAATAACATTGCAATAAAACTTGAAAACTATGTATGAATGTTTTTATAAGGAAGATATAAATCTCTAATTTTTTTAAAATTGAGAAATAAATTCAGTCCTAGCAATAGTACTTATATATCACTTTACAGTGCTTTACAGCCCTCTCTAAGCTGTTTACAGAGTCAGCATTGTGCTCCCAACAATTTGGGTCCTCATTTTACCCACTTTGGAAAGATGGAAGGCTATGTCAACCTTGAACTTGGTGAGATTTGAACTGCAAATTTCAGGCAGCCGGCAGTCAGCAGAAGTAGCCTCCAATACTGCATACTAACCACTGTGCCAACGAAGCTCCTACTCAGTTAATGATTTTTATGATTCTTCCACAAGAAAACTATGAAGTTATATCCAGACAACCACAAAATGTTTGATTATATCTGAAATTCCTGAAATAAATAAATTTATTTCAAATAAACACCCTTGAAACACCCTTGTACTTGAAATTCAAAGGCTGCTATTCAAACATCAGTGCAGTAGAAATATTTGAATGAAATGTGTTGCAACAAAGAAAAATGAACAAGCTCTTCACATTATGGAGATGAGAATAATATGATGGTCACTTGACATATCAAGACTATGCTGACTGACAGATGAAGGCTTACAGAAAACCCTTGGGGTTGCCCTAATTGTTGAGAAAATGTAAGAATTGAGTTATGTGCAACTCTGTGGCAAGAACAGCTCTAGAATTAAATGTAGAAGGTCACCATCTGAAAAGAAAACGAAAACGTCTTGGCTCAGCTGATTGAAAGATAATATGCACCTTCTAAAACTCAGCTGAAGAAAAGCTGTGATTAAGATAAGTGGTTAGTGCAGTGCAAACAAGTGAACTCTGTAACTACTTGTGGCAATCGCTAGGAAGAAGGATGAAGTAAATTAACATGTCCTTAACCAGAATTTCATTCCTGAGCAGCAAGTTGCTATGCAAAAAACTTCTCTGCTAAAGAGGGCAAAGAGGATAATTTTCAAACTAAACAAATTACCTACTAGAGAATTGGAGGGCCTGGAAGAACATGATGAATGTGTGGATATATATCCTTATCTTTCAAATTGTTAGGCCATGCCACTAATTCTGAGGCCACAAAATATTTGTCCAATAAAGCATGCATAGCTCAAATCCCCAATGCAGTGATGGAGCACTATGTTTATTGTCTTTGGTAATATGGAAACAGTGTCAGATATTGATTGCTAAAGTTCAAAAGATATTTGCTCTGTTGCTTCAAGCTCCTCTTTTTTACCTTTTTAAAATTCCAGGAGGGTGTGCTGCACAGCAAAACTAGTATAAAGCAGAAAGATTCATAGTGTATATGCTCAACTGTCTCTTGCTTGAATGGATCTACTGAAGCTGAAAAATAAAGTCCACTTCATAGTGGATCAGTATTGATTGTAGGTTGGAAAACATAGCACGGACTAAGAGAAACATGGCCTGGGATTGAGGTTCTTCAATTTATTACATTAAATGTAAAACCAGCCATTCTGATAAATAGACAAAGCTGAGATATAAAATTATTATTAAATTTATTTCATGGTTTGAAATGTGGTGTATAACACTGTAACAAAAGCATGAATAGAAATCCATTGAAAATCAACTTAACACCATTTCAAATCTAGTTTAACAAGCAAGGTAGTTTAAAAGGCCAATTAAATATTTTGTGCTCACCAAAGAAGGTCAGCTTAAACTACAGAAGGTGACTAATCTGGCAAAGGTATTTTAGAGTGTGGAACCAACTACTAAGAAAATATTTCCGTGCATTCCAGTCAAAAGTATCACAATGCCAACATTATAGATGTTTGGAATAGAAACAGATTTAGCCATTTGTCCCAAGAAAGAACTGGGAAAAAAACCCTGTCACTATGCTTTAGGACAGTGATGTCAAACTGGTGGCCCAGGGGCCGGATGCATTACGCATAGGCCACGTCCACCTCAGCTCCGCAAAGGGGAAAAACATCATGAAACATCACCTGGCATCAAAATGATGCTGCGAGTTTGAAACCTGTGCTTTAGGGAATATTTACACTAATTCTAGTCCAATTAATTTTTTCCCCAGAATTTAAATTTGAATGAAATATATATTGGCAAACACATAGGCTCCATAGAACAGAGGAAAATAGCTAACTGGATTGGACTTTGGCAAGCTACTTTTATATATATTTCTTTTCCTGAGCTAGATTAAAAGAACTGTTTTTCAGGTTTTTTCTTCCTGGTTATAATTTTTTCCTGGTGTTTCATATTAGCTGCTACTCATTGTCCATCTCCTAAACAAGAGGCAAACAACCTGCCATCCAAGCTGACATGTCATCCCTAAGACTCCTTCTGGTGACCCACAGTCAAGGGAGAAATCCAGCAGGTTCTGACAGGATTTGGAGAACCAGTAGCGGAAATTTTGAGCAGTTCAGAGAACCGGCAAATGCCATCTCTGGCAGGCCCCAGTGTGTGGTGGGAATGGAGATTTTGCAGTATCCTTTCCCTGGAGTGGGAATGGAGATTTTGCAGTATCCTTCCCTTGCCACACCCATCAAGCCACGCCCATAGAACCAGTAGTAAAAAAATTTGGATTTCACCACTGCCCTCAGTCCTCTGTGATCATGATTACTGAACATCAAAAGATAGTTTTCCATAGAGTTTCCATAGAGAGTTTGAGTTGAGAAGTGCATGTAAACTAAGGAAACTCCAAAATAAGCATATTACATATTAAAAACAAATAATCTTCTCCACATTCCTTCCTACCCACCTATACCCAGGGTCACACATTTTGAGAGTCTTAGGTCCTTCTGAAATCTTAAATTTGGCCTTTGGCTTAATCTATAAATTATATTGATTCAATTTATAAATTAATTTAATCTATAAATTACTTTAATTCATGTATAAATTATACTTAAACTATATGTTCTATTTGGCAGCATATTGCTTCCATCTGTAGAAGAAGTCTCTAAACTAGGGGTGTCAAATTTACGGCATCACATGATGTATCACAACTTTTTTCCTCTTTGCTTAACCGGGGTGGGTGTGGTCTGGTTCATGGCTGAGAGTTTGACACCCCTACTCTAGATTATGTGTGAGAAATGTAGAAATGATTAAGTGTCCTAATAACAAGTTGAATATGAATATGGAATAGTTTTGACAGAATGGAGAAGTAAATACTTTCTGCTATCCAGTCACATGTTTACCCAGGCTGCATATAAAGTGCACTTGTGTCTGATAACCTGAATCCAGTAAATTACTGAGAGGCAACCTCATAAGAGTTTTACGTATACAGTAGAGTTTTTTTCCATGGGAGGAGGAAAGTTAAACGGGGTAGATGGATAAGAAGGTAGCAAGGGGAGTGAAGATCGGAAAGAGGCATACGAGAAATATAGTTAGCAAACCATGATGGAATTAGTCTGTTAAAGAGTTCCAGGATGAAATTCAAGATTACTGAAGATGGACTAACATAAGGGTTTGTGATGCAAGGGGGAAGCTGCAGAGAATCATCTACCATTGCAGATATCTACCATGTTTCCCTGAAAATAAGACCCTGTCTTATATTTTTTGAACCCCGAAATAAGCGCTTGGCCTTATTTTCAGGGAGGTCTTATTATTTTAGAGCGTGTGAAGCAAGATGGGGTTCCTCTTGCCGTCTTACCTGATTTCCAGCTCTGCGCTTAAATATTTTTGGGGAGGACTTATTTTCAGGGGGAGGCTTATTTTACCACATGCACTCAAAAGTCCAATTGGGCTTATTATCAGGGGATGTCTTATTTTCAGGGAAACAGAGTATAAGGAGAAGAAGACCCAATGATGCTGGAAAGGAAACCCAATTTTGTTAATCATGAGAGATTGCCAGCTAAGTTTAACTAAAGCACCTGATTAACTCTTTGGGAATTTAATAACAACTATACTTTACCATACACAGAATGTCATTTCAGCAGAAGGAATATTATTGTGAGTAGAGAATTAGTTGATAGCTAAAGTGTAGAGCAGTTAAGTCATAATGGATGGAGGGAAGGGAAAATGGCAAATCTTTTTGTATGCATTAGCTAAGTTCCACTTGTTTAGCTAATGTAAAAGGACATTTAACCTTGCTATTCAAGAATAAAGGGGGAGGGAGGAGTGATTTACTAGAAAGACTTTGGCTGCTGTGTTTTATTTTATTAATCTTGAGCACTGGGACACTGCTATCCTGGGTACTGCTGTCTAAAAAGTACATTGACCGACGGAAAGGAGTTCAGATAAGGGTTACCAATATGCTGGAAAATAAGTCCTACAAGGAACATTTACAGGTATTGTCTATGATTAGCTAGCCAGTGTTCAGATAGCTGAACTGTCTTCTATAGAAGGCAATGGATTTGTTCTCCACTGCTCTGAAGGGCAGGACCAAGACTAATGATGTAAAATTACAAGGAAATATAGTCCGTGTTTTTCAACTTTGTTTTTTAACCTTGGCAACTTTAAGAAGTGTGAACTTCAATTCCAGGAATTCCCAAGTCAGTCCTTCCACACTTCTTAAAGTTGCCAAGTTTGAGAAACACTGGCTAGGTTAGATATCAGGAAGAATTTCCACACAATGGGTGTCAGAAGAATGTCATGAAGTGCTACCAACAATCTTCAAACAGAAGCTGCTTACCTATCTGCCTAATGTCCTTTATCAGATCCTGAATTGAACAAGATGTTCTCTTTCAACTCTACTTGATTCTAACCCTTAGAACTAACCAATTATGAATGTGGACAAGAGAAGATATCATTTATTGCCCTTTCGTGATGGGAAGTAGATGAGAGTTGCAGTCTAAATCCTGTAACAGACATAATACAATTGTTAGAAAAGGGGGAATAACACTGGCACAGAGTGCGGCCGCGCAGGTGGTTATGGGAGTAACATGGCGTTCCCATGTAACACCTCTCCTGCGCGAGCTGCACTGGCTCCCGGTGGTCTTCCGGGTGCGCTTCAAGGTTTTGGTTATCACCTTTAGAGCGCTCCATGGCTTAGGACCTGGTTATCTATGGGACCTCCTGCTACCACCAATAGTTTCCCACTGGCCAGTACGCTCCCATAGAGAGGGGCTCCTCCGGGTGCCATCGGCCAATCTATGTCAACTGGCAGCCTCTAGGGGGAGAGCCTTCTCTGTGGGGGCACCTACGATCTGGAACGAGCTCCCCCCCGGAGATATGGAGGATCCCGGATCTGCGCACCTTCCGTTGCGCACTCAAGACTTTCTTATTTCATCAAGCTGGCCTGGCCTAAATCTTCTCCCCCTTTAAATGTAAATTTTAATTTGTTTTTAAATTATTGGGTATTTTAAATTTGTCTCAGCCAAATTATTTAATTCTATTTTAAATTTTTGTATTTATGTGTTTTTATTCTGTGGCTGTTCACCGCCCAGAGTCCTTCGGGAGTAGGACGGTATATAAATCCAATTAAATAAATAAATAAATAAATAAATAAATAAATAGTAATCTAAGTTATCTCCATATGCATATATAATGTACCTCCAATTGCTCTGCAGCCATTAGCTCACACTCAATTCAGTAGAGATCTTGGTTACAAAGCTATAATGCATCAAAAGAAAAGTCAACTATTACTAAAGAAAACAAAATCTCACTTTCACCACTGTTCTGAAGTCATGTAAGTTTGCACATTCTCATTTAAAGAGCAGATAATTACTTTAAAGTGACATTACCCTTTTTGAAAGTGTATGAGAATTTGATTCCCACTTCAAGGTTCTGCTATGAAGCAATTCTTTTCTAATGAAAAAATGTGTTAGATAATTAAAGGTATGGGCATTTGGGGTGAGAATCAAATTCTTATATAAGACCTATTTTTTTAAGAGTAACGTTGCTTTGAAAAACATTGGAGACAAGACTGGTATTCACTTAAAGATGGTATATAACCCAGAACATACAGAAAGTATCAATAAGTTTAAAAATTATACAGGCTAGGATTTAACAACTGGATGGATATGAATTTAACTCAAGGATAGATTCCAGTGTTTGATTGTTAATGTGGCACTGTCTGAATAGAGATCGGTCACAAGCAGTATACCACAATCCTAGTTTCATTCTGTTCAATGTGTTTATAAGTGATATAAGGACTATTAGACAAGGTTTGTCTTTTTGCTGATGACACAAAGTTGTACAATAGAGTTGACATTCCTGGGAATACTTGTAATATGGAAAATGATTTGGCTTTGTTAGAAAATTGGTTTAAAAAAATATGTAAACTGTAGTTCAATGTTCTAAAATATAAGATCAGGGAAAATGAATTCTCTGGCAGGTGCAGTTTTGGGAATACAGAATTAGAATAAAGGATTTAGATGTGTTCATAGCAGATGACTGTAAAATGAATAAACAGTGTGGCCAGTTTTGAAGGCAAACAAAATTCTGGCATGCTAAATTTAAATTTACCAACAAAGAAATAAAGGGAGACTAGTATAGCTATTTCAAGCTATAGTCTCCCTTTATTTTATTTTTTTTGGTAAATTTAAATTTAACACAAATAGTTTGTCGTGGAAGCTACTGCCTGAGAAGGCTCTTGGATTGGGGCTGAAAGGCAAAAGTGGAAGCAGTATGCTCTGTCCCATATTTGAGTAGATCAAGTTGCCCTAATAGATGGTCTCACCGGAAAAACACTTAAAATTCTGGGATGCATCATTAGAAGGATCACCAGCAGGAAAAAGGAGATCCTAATCCTGATATAAAGGGCTTTAAATGCTATTTGGAATACTGTGCCCTGTTCTAGAGACCTCACTTAAAGAAAGATATTGATGAGATTTAGTCTAGAGATGGGCAACAAAAATAGTCCAAGGTCTGAGACATAAAACCTATCAGGAGAGATTGGAGGAACTGAATAGGTACAGCCTGGGAACCGAAGGAAAAAGTGGGGACATGACTGAAAATATATTAAGGCTGTGAACAAGGTTCTAGAAGTCAATATTTTCAATATTAAGGAAAAAAAACCAAAACCACAGAAGCTTAGCTTCAAATTGACAGAAGGAAAGTTCAAAAGTAATGTATTACTTCACAGAAAGAGTAGTGGAAGCTTGGAACCAGCTTCCAGAAGAGACGGTGGGTCAATCATCAGTAAGTGAGCTTAAACATGCTTGGGATGAGCAGATGCCCCTCATCTTACAAAAGTTAAAAAGAATAAAAAATGAAATGAAATAAATATTTTTTAAAAAACCTCAAAGGGCAATTCAATGGACCTCAAGATCTTTTTCTGCTACCTTTCTATTAATATAAAGGGAGCTGTCAACATTTTTGCGGTTATGAAATTATCCTGGGCAGGGGAGAATGTTATCTCTTCAAATGATACTATATAGAACTTCATATTCCAAATCCCAGATAGAAACTTCTGGTATTTTAATATAGTTTCCAAAAAAGTGAACTGAAGTATTAGAAATACAAATATTATCTTACATCATAATTTCTTTTACCGATCAAATGAGCTGTATATTTATTTTGCATTCATGCCAGTTAAAAATGATACCTCTGAAGGTCATATTAAAGTTATCTAATTTTAAAACATTAAAGATTTTCTCCTTAACAAATATTTATTTTAAATATGGAAATAAAGATGCTAATGTCACTACATTTTCCTTACCAATTAAATGGCTACTTTCTGTGATTGAAAGTATTACTAATGTGTTGTAACAGTTTAAACACTTCCAACATAGGAATGAGGGTGAAGAGATACCATGTGACTGTTTCCTTTCCAATATATCAGAGGACATATGTCTTCACAGTGGAAGACTTTGTAGGTACAAGGAAGGAGAGATCATGGATGTTACATCAGCACATGACTCAGTTTCCTATTGATAATTTGATAAAGTTACCGGTAGTATTAACAAGAGTAGCTATTTTATCTATGGATGAAAACTTCAATCTCAACTCAAGCGTAGAACTAAGTTAATCATGCCAATTTAAAATCTAGATACTGGAGTGTATCTGTGCTGATAGATATCCTTCAAAAGAATAGCACGACTTATCTATTACTTTCACATTTCAGATTTTCTATATCTGGTCAAAGGAGCTGGAACAAAATAAAGGCCAATTAAAGATTAAGTGAAAGGAAAGTCAGGGACAATTATATGGCTTATAGAAAAACTAAGAAAAACTAAAATAATATTACTTAAAAAGTGCAGAGGTCCCTGCTTAAAAAATACAGAGAGATAGGAAAAATAATGTCCCAAAATTATAAGACAGAGGAGTTTGTAACCATCTGTATGGTGTTTTCCTTCTGCCCAAATATATACAATCTGCTATGCAGCTAATGCAATGTTGCATATGAAATAAGGTGTGGTTAAAACTTATTCAGAACAGGCAACTAGTCTGCACAATAATCCTTAGCAGTGCAAGCCAGTGAAGAGGAAATAGAAGCAAATATTCCAGGACACTTATAAAAGTGAAAATTCTGATTATTAAGAGGAAATATATAAGATCCTATTATTTAAACATATTTTCCAGATAGGAAGTCTTATACAATTAAACATAAATTAAGATATAATCAATTTTTCCCCATCCCTTTCTTTTCCTACCTCTCCCCCAACCCAAAATAAATTGGGTTTCAAAGCTTGGGAACTGTACTTCCACATAAACTCATTTGACCTCAGTTCTCTGGATGACATCCATAAAGTCACTTTATAAAAATGTGCTGCTTGCACGGTACAATAAATTGAACAAAGAGCTCAGGAGGATGGGATCAATGAAAGTGATAAAGCAAGATTGATCAGCTGAATGGGAAGCCTATTAGAGATTGTTGAGAAAGATGAGTGCATTCCATTTGTTTCATCCTCCAAAATTTAAATTACACATTACAAAAGGGCAACATTCTAGTTATGTCACAAAAGAGCTTTGATAACTGCTGTCAATCCCACACATTTTGTCATAGAATCTGTGTTTGTATTAGAAAAGTAAATAAACAAGGGGGAAATATAAAGATAAATAAATAGAATAGTTGAATACACAGCTAGTAAAATAACAATGTAAAAAGATTAGATATGATCATTACAACATTTTGTTTGTTTTGCTATTGACATTATGTGTCTTTCTTAAGGTTGGCTTAAGAAATCTGTTGCTCAACTCCCAGCAATTTATACCTACCTTCCCTATTGTATGGCATGCTGGGAGTTGTAGTTCAGTAATAGCTAAAGGGCCACATATTGCCAATACTTCAACTGGCAGATTGTTAAATAAAATATAATTTGCCAAGAATTTCATGAATCATATTCTGGTTAAAGCTGTATCACATTAGACGTTTATGCCATAGTTTGTTGTTTGTTTGTGTTTATGTTTATTATATTTGTATACCGCCCTTCTCCCGAAGGACTCGGGGCGGTGAACAGCCAACAGATAAAATACAAAAAATACAAAATTTAAAACAATATTAAAATCCAATTAAATTAATTTGGCCACAGTTAAACAGCCCATATTAAAACCCATAATTTAACAATTTAAAATTAAAACAATTTTAAAAAGTTAGGTCTGGTCAGCCTGGCTTGATGAAACAGAAACATCTTTAGGGCACGGCAGAAAGTGCGCAGATCCGGGATCCGCCGTATCTCCAGGGGCAGCTCGTTCCAGAGGGTAGGTGTCCCCACAGATACATAAGCAGATAGTCCTGCTTATGACAGAGTTACTGTGAGAAAATTCCCACCTATCAAAATGTGTATCAAGTTAAATTGTCATTATTGTGCTAAGTATAATAATATTAAGGATAAATTACAATTCATAAGCAAAATCATTTTCAGATTATAGTCATAATTATATTTTAATCTCTATAGTGGAGAGTTGTAACAAGTATAAGTTGTAACAAGCACAATAGCATTCACTAGAAAGTAATCCCAATGCACCAGGAGGTAGGGGATATTTTTATCCATAGCAGTTTTCCCAAAAATTGCATTAGAAATATATTTAGAAAAAGTTCTTATGCAAATAATTAAATTTGCAAATAACACCTTAACCTTAATAGCCATCATCTCCATTATTTGAGCTAAATTTTTTGATGTGAAAAAATAGTCTATTTTATATGTCTATGGAGATTCTCAATCATCCATGTCATGGTTGTCCCAATGATACTTTTTCAAGAGGCAACTGGAGTTTCTGGGTTTTCTTTGAAGACATTTCGCTTCTTGGATGAGAAGCAAAATGTCTTCAAAGAAAAACCAGAAAGTCCAGTTGCCTCTTGAAAAAGCACCTTTGGGACATCTATTTTAAAAGCACTACATTCATTCAAAGTATCTGACATTTTGTTGTTTGGAGAAGAGTTTTATTTGATTGTTGGAAATAATGATGGGCAATAGATAATAAAATAATAAAACATAGTAAAATTGCAAATCTTGCCAGAGGAAAAACATTCTCTAGTCCATTTCTGTGGTTTGGCTGCATATATGAGCCCTGGGCATCAGTTGGCTATTGTTATTAAATACTGTGAAGCAATTTTTAGCTATATAATTTTCAAAGCCACTTATTCATACAAGTATCCACATTGGAGAAAATGCACATCATTAAAGTAGAGAGGCTCTCAAGATGTGAGATATACTGATTTTTGCCAAGGACAACTCTGATGATGCTTCCTGATTATACACAAATGCCAAGGAAACATATTCCTCTTAAATCTGCTTTTTTCCCCCTGTTTTTGTGTCCCTCTTGCAACATAATTTAGCCGTCCCTTTTCATTCAATTGATAGGGAAGATAGGGAGGGAAAGAACAATAAAAGGCTTTCAGATCCAGATGTCTATGTGCAATTGAATTTCCACCGACGTTGGTGATTTTAAAAAGTCTTTGACGGGCAAGATACCATAAAGCAAGTTTAACCTCTGTGTCTATTTGACCTACCACATTTATAACTAGCCCTGAATTAAATAGGCAGTAGGCAAGCAAAGGATGCTAAACTAATTCAGTTTGAAATAAGACAGAGTACTTGTGATAAGACAGAGTACTTGATGAACTGGGTTTAGATGGAAAGACACAACGTAAAGACACAACATAGTTAAAGTAGCAGTCAAGGATACCAGGAGACAAACATAGCACAGCAATCAAAGTAAAATCATTGCCAAGATCAAGCAGAGATCCAGGTTTCAAGAATAAAATACAACATGAGAAGAGCATCTAATGGACATTTGTTTCAGCATCTAATTGCAGTTGAGTAAAGGCAGAAATCCATATGCTCTTAGTCTCCAGTCAAGTTTCTCAATCCTAATTACTAAACTTGGTGCTTCAAGATCATGTACTACTTTACAAACAGTCTCACATGCGATATATTTGCTCTGTGCAAATATGTACTCTTTCTTCCTATCTTTTGGTTCTCTCTTCAAAGCCAGAGATGCCTCTGGAATCTAATACATGGTCAGAGTTTGAAACATTAAAGTACAAAGGGCAAATATTATTTCAAAGAATTTAAAATAATTATTAAGGTGTGACAGGGCCTCAACCCTTAAGTATCAGCTTCCCTAAAACTCATACTGAAGGTGCTTTTTTCAAGAGGCAACTGGACTTCCTGGTTTTTCTTTGAAGACGTTTCACTTCTCATCCAAGAAGCTTCTTCAGCAGAGAAGCGAAACATCTTCAAAGAAAAACCAGAAAGTCCAGTTGCCTCTTGAAAAAAGCACCTTTGGGACAACCATGGCCTGGATGACTGAGAATTTCCATAGACATTTCCCTAAAAGTCATTTTTGGTTTCTTCTCCTCGTTCAACGAGAAACTGGCCTCCAGAATGCTTCAATATGAACTGGATTATATGGGATATTTTTTTTAATATGCAAACATTGGACAGATTCTCTATGTAAGGAGTTTCTCTGCATTGAAATTGCAGAAATGTTTTTTCACTATCCACTTGAATGGAGACAATCTATGGAAAGAAGAATCTCTCTATTTTCTTTCTACATAAGGAGATTGATACAGGGGGCAGAACCAACCACTCTTCACACTTCCCTTGAAACCAGGTAAAATCTCACCTGGAATTAGGATGATATTAGGAATTAGGAATATATGTGTATGTATTGATGTATAGTGGCAATAGATTCATCATTAGTAATTCTATGTAATCCTTATTGAATAACAGAGATTGTATAGAGATCAGAGATTATCAATAGAAAGTAAAGATTATTTTCCTTTCAGGCAATCAAACTTGCAGCACAATCAAATTTGTAAGATTGTACTATCCAATTTCAATAAAGGAAACAATAATCTTCCTATGGAATTGATTTCCTGATCTCATCTATTAAGGGAGCTAACAGTATATGAGGTCAGTCACATTGTTAAAGATTTGTCACCAAACAACTCATTTTCTGGCATGTTGAATAACTTGCATTGCAAAATATCATTGACCGTTTTGGCAAACCTCTACTTTTCTCTAGGTATCCTTTTTCTGAAGGAAGGCCAAAATAATGCCAAGCAATTATCCTATATGAGCTTTTCCTATAAAGAAGAATAACAGAAGAAAAGAAAGGTCATGCATTAAAAAAAACCCTTTGTTCCTATAAAAAGCTCATAGTCAATGATAACAGAAGCCATGCTTGTTAACGTTCTAAAGAAAATCCAATATCCTAAATGAAGATACTTGGATACATTATGCTGTGGTATGATATTATATTCATTACTGTGTTTATACCCTGCCTTTCTATTCATTTCAACAGTAAAGAAAGCTTATAATAATTAAAAGAAAAAGGAAGTATTTTTACAAAATTAATTCAATTAAATAAAAATCAGTCATTACAATAATTAACATGAAAGAGATGGGCTTTTACTACAATAGGAACCAATATATAGCTTGGGGAGAATGCCATAGACCAGGAGCCATATAAGGCAAGTTTCTTTTGTACATGTCCAATAGACAAACTTCTGGTATCCAAAGCATTTTCAGAGGGCCTTTCCTACTCGAAATAACTGGAGAGGTTCCTAGCCATGTCAAATTCAGTTATGATCACTTTATCAAAACATTATACATCCTTGCTATCACAACAGTGCCTTCTTGGTAAGAATTTCTGGCACTAACCAAAACTGAAGACACACCCATGGGAAACATTACATTTCTATTTGTTTGTATATTATAATAATTCTGCTCCAAAACTGACCTCTAAATGAAATTATAAAGTAACCCAAAAGGTTAATTAGAGGGAGGCATGGCATAATCTTTACAAACAGACTATTGATGGAGTTTATGTTTAAGTGTTTATTTTTACTAAACTTCAGTTGAAGTTCACTGATTGTTTAATTCATTGAAGTTCATTGAAACCTGTTGTTTTAATAGAAACTGTGCAGTGGTTTCATTGACTCAAGCATTGTAACTTTTAATAGAGGAAAACAGAATTGACATATAGGCAAAAAGCCTCAAGAAAGTTTCCATACTAGAAAACTATTAGTAATGGAAAGTTAATCCATTCACAGTGGTGAATCAATCCATAAAACCACACACACACACACACACACACACATACACCCAATTCATGTTTATCATGAATTTTTGGATAGTTCCTGACAGTCATTTTTCTTCTCTTCTTCCACACCTAGATATATGGGTAGAAAGAGTCAATCCAAAGCAACATTTAATAATAAAACAATTACATACATAAACATCATATTGGTTGCAAATTCTTAACATCTACATTTTAGAAATAAGATGCAACATTTAAAATGTTAATACTGCCAGAAAATTGTCAGAATAGATTCTCAAAACTCCACCACCCACCCTGGCAATAAACCTCTATGCAATTTGAGAAGAACCCAGGTAATACGTCAGTAGCAGAAGAAATTTATATGACTTAAAAATCTCTAAACATCCTGCTTATAAAACATTGTTTGAATGTTTATATATTATTTACCTTTGCTTTTAGTTATTTTCCTTCTTTTAGCTGGAAGACCTATTCACAAGGCTGTAAAACATATATTAAACTACAAAAAAAATCAAATACAGTAGAGACAGCAACAATCAATCATTCTTGCTTAATTGCTATGGAGAGATATTTGGAGGAAAGAAGGTTGTAGTCAGGGAGAGAAGTTTTAGCTCTCCTTTGTAGTGTGATTACACTTGAAAAGCCTTATTTTCTGAAGAAAAGGAGAACTTCAATGAAACTCTCAATGGGAGGCTTTTCCCTCCTAGAGTCTTATCATAGTACAATGGACAGTGTGTGATGGGCAGTACAAGGAAAGAAAGGGGAGGGAAGGGAAGAAAGAGAAGAAGAAAACACTGAAAATAAAGATGTGGGAAAATATGGACAAATGTATTAGATAAGAAATTAAAGGGCAAATTTCAAATACAACCAGTAGAATAATCTACTGTTGTGCATTCGTTAGGATAGGAAATTTCTGAAGTATGCCAGAATGCAAGTGTGGGTTTACTTGGCTCTTTCCCATTATGTGATGGAATATAGTCTGGATTTCCAGAAGGGAGGGATCTACTCCAGAAGAACAAGCAACAACTCAGTTCATATAGCTTGCCTGAGAGAAAGAGGGTCAAAATCAGGGGTTAAATTCAGCAGGTTCTGACAGGTTCTGGAGAACTGGTAGCGGAAATTTTGAGTAGTTCAGAGAACCGGCAAATACTACCTCTGGCTGGCCCCAGAGTGGGGTGGGAATGGAGATCTTGCAATATCCTTCCCCCAGGAGTGGGGAGGGAATGAAGATTTTGCAGTATCCTTCCCTTGCAGTGGGATGGGGATTTTGCAGTATCCTTCCCATGCCCACAAAGCCACGCCCACCAAGCCATGCTCACAGAACCGGTAGTAAAAAAATTTGAATTCCACCATTGGTCAAAATGATTCTTCCCGAATAGTTCTCAGAATATATGACTTATCCCCCTATTTCAGCCTCTTATTATGGGCTATATCTAATGTAAGGCAATACAATGAAAACAAATGTAAAGAAAACAATTTTTTATGATAGTTTTTAGTCATCGTATAGCATGAAAACAAAATTCTTCACTTTTCTAGATTTTAATTTTTTTTTACTTTCTCTTTGGCTTTAAATATTTTAAAGGAAATAAGAGCATCTCCACAATACCTAAATTTCGTATCTAACTTTCTCATGCATCAGGTGTTAAAGTTACCATCCAACATGAAATGTCCATCAGAAGAGCCAAAATCTGATTGCATAAAACTAGGCTTAAGTTTCTTATTAGAGTTTTCCAAATTCTATCCAGAATATAACATTAAGAACACATTAGAGCATTCCAGAATTTGGATTGGATTGTCTCCAAAGAATGGACATATGATTGTGATCCATGAAGCTGGATATGAAAGAACATATCCAGTTTTGTTTTGCTTGAACAAAATTGCAGGCACCTGTGTTGTTTTCTTTTTTTCCCATATGAGTCCTCATAGCATTAGCACGGCAAAGTTGCCAGTAAAGCTGCAACTAAGCTAAGGAGACCTCTGCAGGCCTTGAAAATTCACAATAAATTATCAAAAGAATTAAAATCAAATATAAATCACACATAAAAGGGCATAGTGTTAAACAGGTACAGGCATACATATATATAGTTCTTGACATACAACCACAATTGGGAGTGAAATTGGATGTGATATTCTTTTTATGCAAATCATGCCAGGATAGCAAAAGTTGCCTCTGTGGTTGAGTGCATTTTGTTAATTTCAACGCATTACTGTGTTGTTTGCTAATTTGATTGCTGCCATTTGTCATCTCAGAAGTGTGTGTGAAAGGTCTGATCTCCAAAGCTCCAAACATTTCTGGATCAGGGAAAGAAAAAGCCAAACCTCAACATAAAAGGAGTGGAACTCCTAAAGAAAATGTTGACAAATTCTCATTAGGTGGAGCTACAACTTAAAGAAGGTGGAGCTTTGAATGTATGTTTTGTGTGTTTGAATAGAAAAGAGCAAAGTTTTCTTTTGATTATGTCATTGGATGGTAATTTTTTCCCTTGAAATTGTTTTAAGCTTGTGCTGTAGCCACTATATGCTTAATATTTTATTTATTTATTATTTATGTTATTAAATTTCTATACCACCCTAATTATTGCAGTGGCAAAAATACAATTCAAAACAATGTCCCAAAGGCAACTGAACTTCGCTTTTCCTTGAACATGTTTTGCTTCTCATCCAAGAAGCTTCTTCAGTTCAGTGGAGAAGTTTTTTGGATGAGAAGCTAATGTCCTCAAGGAAAAACAATTGCCTTTTGGAATAACACCTTTGGGACAATCATGGAATGGAGGCCTGAAAATCTCCACAGGCAATTCAAAACAATCTGATTTCATGGCTTGGAATCATTTATGGTCATAAGAACAGAGATCATCCACCTCTGTCCTAGACAATATATTCAGATGTCTTCTTTTTTCTTTTAATGGCATGTGTTCTGGAGAAATAAGTAGGAAGCTGATATTAGCACTCCAATGCACTCCAGAAGTGAGGGTAAAAGAATTTCATTAACCCAGTCCAAACTCCAACCGCAACAAAATCTTCAAATTTGGCTAGCCTTTCTAACAATTTTGTTTTCAAAGAGCAGTTGGCATTTTTAAGATGGATGTTGCACTCCTGAGCCCTAATTTAAGCTGCCAAGTTTCCTAAGAGAGCTCGTGTTTCTTGCTGTCTTGTATTACTCATAATGACGTTGGCATCAGAGCCACAGATTTTTCACATCTTTTGTGTGTATACTGCTACACAATAAATTTCTGATTAAACTGAGAATCAGCTATAATAGAAAATGTCAGTGCTCTAAACTCCGCTGAAGGGTATGTGCCTATTTTGCTTTTCAAATTTAAATCAGGATGTTGCTTCCCAGATTAAGGAGCATGTAGTTGTGTTGCTATTATTTTGCACAGCACCTGTTTTCCACTTATATCCTGGTGCTCAAAATTAATTTAGGCTCAGACCTTAATGAGTCACTATTGCAATATTGCACTTGCTAAGTATAGCTCAACCTGCATTCTTCGCTAGGAGGCTGAGAGGAAAAAAAATCACACAATGTTTAAAAAAATCACAGTGGGATAATTCACAACTTTTGAAAAGATAAATCCAAACCATGGGTGTTTGTTTGTTTGTTTGTTTGTTTTTACCCCAGCTTTATGACATTCTTCCCAAACTTGGCACCCTCCAGAGCATAGAGTGATAGCTTGAGGGGACTATTTAAATTAATGCTTAGGAATATTTTTTTCTTGATGTATTTATTAATTTCTATCCTGCCTTTTGTTCAGGAAATCAAGGTAACATAGGCAGCATCCTTTCCTCCTATATTTCCTCAGAACAACTACAAAGAGAGGGAAATGAGAGAAAGTGACTGGCCCAAAATTATTCAGAGAGCTTCTACGGTGAAGGTGGAAGAGAATCTAGGTCTCCCTGCTCTTAGTCTAATATCTTAACCATTTCAGTGGTTCAGTTCTCCTGAATTCATGTATTACCTGTTTTCAAACTGTGGCAGACATTTCCAGCCTCTGCCTCCAATCACACAGTTAAGTGTAAACAGTAAGAATGGCATTAATATGTATAGAACAGAAATCAGTGGAAATGCAGAGTTGAGGAGAGTATGAGTAAACAGCGGGATGGGTGGGGGTGGAATCATTTTGGCAGCCAGGACTGAACAATGAAAGTCCCTGTTTTGTTATGTGCACACTAAAAAGGGATGGAATTTTGATCACTCACTTGCAGCCATCTTGACTGTTTACACACAGACACACAGAGACACACACAGACATAGAAAAGCCCTGATAAGGGGCATCCAGAGCAATCCCAAATAAGCTTCATTATTTCTCAGCTCCTGCTGTCTCTTTGCCGTTTCCTGTATTGTAGAAAACCAGCTACACTTGAGGATCTCATGTGCCTTTAGTGTACGTGCACTGGAAATTATGAATACAAATAACTCTATACCAACATTGTTAAAAACTTGTTAGCATCTTGCTAATATTCAGTGAATTGTGTCACTTGATTTGATATCTATGTTTTTTGCTTAAAATATGGAACGGCAATCAATTCTCACCAATCTTCTCACCAATCTTCTCCCATGTCCCTAACATTTATGGAGAGAACAAACACATACACAGAAAATAATATGGCACATTGGGCATTCTAACATTTATAATTTCACCCTTTTGAAGTAAATGTTTTTGTTTATATCCAAACTTTTAAGCTGAGTGACAGTTAAGCAAAAAATGGGTGATTTTTTTTCCTGACTGGGAGCTGAACGTTCCATGTTTAATGGTTTTCTGCTTCCAAGGCCCCAGGAAAATATCTGGAAATGTCAGTGTTTCTGACGGAGAGGCTGACATTTTTCAGCCCCCCCCCTTTTTTTTGGTGGGAGGCTGAAAAGTTTAAGTGCAAAATAGGTGTGTTGCATTCTGTGAAAACTTAAAAGCCTTAGTTTGGACTATTTTCAGTACAAATCAAAAATAGTAAATACGGTACTGTAATCATGTCTCTAGAAGGAGAAATGTCAGCAGTAGATAGGGTAAATTAGGAGCTCTTTGTCGCTCACAAATTGCACCTTAAATGCCTGTTCTTCTGGACAGATGTTTGTCAACTTTAGCAATCTTATGATATGTGGACTTCAACTCCCAGAACTCTTAAGCCATCATGTTGGCTGGGGAATTCTAGAGAGTTGAAGTTCATTCTTCATAAAGTTGCCAAGGTTGATAAACCTTCCTCTGGACTGCATACCTTAATTTATGTTATGTTGCTAACATAAAGTTCATCTTCATTGTTGTGTTTTTTAAAGTAAACATTGAATGAGGAGGGTCAGTTCTGGATTCTATATCCTGTCAGGAGCCTGAGTTTAGGAATTTGTCGGAATATGGCTGGGTTGTTTGGGTTTTTTTGCTATGAAAGCAATTGTTTCCATTTTTCTTTTAGCACAAATAACAAATATTTAGAACTATCCCCATATGTAAAAGTTAAACACACTGCCAAGGTGGGTCCCGATTTGGACATGAAGGCCTCATTTGCTAAAAAGGCATGGCTTTACTGTTTGGGGAATTCACATCCCACTTAGTTTATCTGATTAAAAATAACACAAGGCCCTGCTGTCCATTTATCATTTGGCTCATCTCATCTTCCAAATGAAAACTTCCTCCTAAATTCAAAAGGCCGTGTTATACACCTTCATTTATCTGCTTAGTGCTCCCTCCTTTCTTTTCAGCTGCCTTTTTCTGCTCAACGTGCAAAGCCTTTTCCCCAGCTGCCAAACACAAAACCTTCCCGCCACTGTGACCTACTTATTCTGGCTCTTCTCTTTCTAAAAAGAGTGTAAATAGAAACTTAGCCCCTTGGCACCCTCAGTCGGGCTTTCATAACTCGGTCCCAAATGCGAATAGCACCCAGCTAGACTGCCATTCATTAAATGTGTTAAATGTCAAAACCTTGCTGCTTTCATTCACTTTTTATGCTATTATTCGTATTTGCATGGATCTCTGAACGCGGGTTTTGTTATAAAAGCCAGTTACATGAAAGTGCTTAGATACTCTCAGGTTTGTATTAATTGAAAGAATGAAGAGCTGGTTTCTACAGTAACAATACAATAGTCTAATTTTGTTATAATTAGCTATTTGCTACAACTTCATGAATGGAAGGAGGAACAGGATACTTGTAGCTGAAGATTATGTAGTACTTCATTAGTGGGTTATCTTTAAGAAAACAAGATATTCAAGGGGATTGCAGTTTCATAACAAGAAAAAGCAGCGTTGGTTGAGAAAACTAGAATATGGCATAGTAGTTGGACTAGAATTAGAGAAACTGCCCATTAGATGATTTTGAACAAATGACCCTTAATTTCACCTACCTACATGATTGAATAGGAAAATCTGGTGGGAGAATGCTAAATAGGCTGCTTTTGATTTCTAATGGGATCGAATGAGAGCTCGATCTAATAATTATCTAATGCACTGTAAGTTAATAATGTATTTTTTATTTCCTCAAGGCAATCACATGGTCCGAGTTGTCAGGTGATTAGACTTCACATAAGAAATCCTTGTTAGGGTAGATAGTTGGTCTATCTACATAATTCCTGGAAGAACATCACTGGTAGCCATGCATTTTCTCACACAAAATCTCTTGGATAGAAATTGCATTATATGGTCTTTCTATTCTCTGAGTGAAAAGATAAATAATGGGCAAATACCAATATCCATAGTATATACACAACAGAGTGCAGTACTACTACACATTTCCCATTCCCTAAACCAATGTTTTCTCAACCTTGGCAACTTTAAGCTGTGTGGACTTCTGGTAATTGAAGTCCACACCTCATAAAGTTGCCATATTGAGGAACAATGTCCAAAGTTGTAAAAGTTCCAGGGATTCTGGAACTTTTACAAGAACTTTTAATTGATGAACAAATTCCTTTTTTTAATGTAAACAAACAAGGAAAATGCTGCTCCAATCACCTCCAACAGTCATTTCTGTACCACAGCAGATTCCTAGAATGACCCTTTGCATGTATAGCCCTTTAACTTTTTGCATAACAAGATAGTTCCTATATTTCTCTCCTTTCAATCTCATAGAAATCTTCCACCCACAAAATTTTCTCATCTCTGCTGGATTTTTCCCCAAACCTTGGGGCCATTTCTGTCAGAACTGAAGTGGCTTGCACATATAACAGTAGCCCAGGAATTTTCAGAGCCATACTTTGGTCCATAAACCACAATAAATACACAAAATTCCAAGATGTAATGAGGGATCTCATTGGCAGAAGCAAACAAATATTAATGGTTTAGTGAATTCAGATAGTGAAATAATATCTTTTGCCTCAACTGGAGAAAGCTGTTTTGAGCTTTTCACTGATGAAAAAAAGCCTAACTAATCTGGGCTATTAAGTTAATATAGCAATAGTTGATCAGTTACCAAAAAGAATCTTACAAATCCATAGTTGATGTTGGGGTTGCCAGATTATGGGATGAAAATATCTGATGGCAGCAAAGAGTTTGTTTTATAGGTATCTTTGCCACCATCGTGTGGTTATCTGGAGATATGCAGCCCAAATCTGATAGCAGCATATTGACAGAAATTGCACAGTATTCTTTTCATTCCCATTTTGCAATATTTTGGCTGAAAATAACACTTATTTACCAACCAACTGTAAAGTGCTTTTTTTATGCAAAGCTCTTAATGAGTTATAAGAGAGCTAATGCTCAAGAAAAACAAACAAAACACAGAACACCCACCCACTTTAGCTATGAAGAAAGATTTGGCTTTGGGAGCAATTGGGGAAGAATTCAAATTGACTAGCATGGAAAGTAGGCTACTGCTGCTACTCCCACATCAGTAGACTGCAAGACATTTTCTCCTTTTGCAGATCCTCCTCCAGGTTTGTAAAAATATCTATTGCAAAGGCATGGTTCTATGTGGTCTCACTCTAAATAAGCAGTAAGTGCCACATTTCAACAACCAGCCTATTCATATATAGAATAGAATAGAAAAAAACAGAGTTGGAAGGGACCTTGGAGGTTTTCTAGTCCAACCCCCTGCTTAGGCAGGAAACCCTACACCATTTCAGACAAATGGTTATCCAATCTCTTCTTTAAAACTTCCAGTGTTAGAGCATTCAGAACTTTGGGAGGCAAGTTGTTCCACTGATTAATTGTTCCAACTGTCAGGAAATTTCTCCTTAGTTCTTGGTTGCTTCTCTCCTTGATTAGTTTCCACCCATCCCTTCTTGTCCTGCCCTCAGGTGCTTTGGAGAGTAGATTGATCCCTTCTTCTTTGTGGCAGCCCCTGAGATATTGGAACACGGCTATCATGTCAGCCCTTCTTTACATTAAATTAGACATACCCAATTCCAGCAACTATTCTTTATATGTTTTAGCTTCTCGTGCCCTAATCATATTTGTTGCTCTTCTCTGCACTCTTTCTAGAGTCTCAACATCTTTTTTACATCATGACGATCAAAACTGGATGCAGTATTTCAAGTGTGGCTTTACTAAAACATTATCAAGTGGTATTAACACGTCACATGATCTTGATTCTATCCCTCTGTTTATGCAGCCCAGAACTGTATTGGCTTTTTTGGCAGCTGCTGCACACTGCTGGTTCATATTTAAATGATTGTCCACTAGGACTCCAAGATCCCTCTCACAGTTACTATTATTGAGCTGGGTACTACCTATACTATACTGTGCATTCTGTTTTTCTTGCCTAAAAGTAGAACCTTATTTTTCTCACCACTGAGTTTCATTTTGTTAGATAAACCTCTACCCTCCCCCGCCCCAAGCCAGGAGATTTGCAGGGTCTGATCCAAAAAATAAAGATGATGGCCATGATGTTATGAATGAAACTGCCTATTTGTATGTGTACTGCACATGCAGTGCATATAAAAAACAGGTAAAACTTCCATTGCATCTATGTGGTTGCTGTTTTCATTTTTGCAATCATAACTTCTGATATCTTTAAGGCAAAAATTACCTTAGAACCCTGCTTTTACCAACACCGCTGCTGTGCAAAATGTAATGGACATTGTTAAACAATGTGTATTAATGCGCATGGTGCGTAAATATTAATCTCTGTTAAATGTGTTAAATGTGTAACATAGGTTCATTTGAAGTACACATAAAAGCCACTTTATTGGTTCGTTCATATGCAAAACTCACCCTGTAGCACAAAGGATGTGCTACATCCTTTAGGCCTGGTTTAAAAACAAAAGCTACTGAAAAGCAAAACAATTCCTAAAAATCAAAGTATGGGATGACCCTCTGGTCTAGACCTTTACTTACCTAGAAGTAAGTCCAATGGCAATCAATACAGAAGGTTAATTGGGAAAAAGGTAAATGAGGGAACTAGGTCTCTTTTTAAAAAGGAAGCACAGGATGAAACATAAATCCTATTTTGTTTCATGGCTTTCCTATTTAATTTTGAATATTGGTACATTGTTTTTGCAATGAGTTTCCAAGGTAATGTCATACAATAAGGATATAGAATACACAAATATGAAACACAATAATTTATTTGAGAGTCCTAAAATATTCCTAAAATCATAAAGTTGAAAGGGAACATTTTGGGAACAGAAGTTGTTCTGCCAGTAGGCTTGGGAAATGTGTGATTTTTGAAATCATCAAAACCTAAATAAAGGGTCAGATGTCATGAGATTTTTGGTAATGTCTTACCCAAGATCTCATATAGATCTTGTATGGCAATGAGAAATCTCACACAATATTACATGAGAATACTAATTTTTCCCAAAATCTTACCTAGATTTTGGGAATTGGCCATTCTTTAAAATGTATTTTTACTTAATTTGACAATTTAATTGATTTAGATTGACCAAGAATATTGTCAGCCTTCATGCAAAATAAAATTTAACATGCATTGTAATTTATGGGTTAGATTTCTTCATAGGACTTCTTACCTCAGTATTATTTAAATTGCATGTGTGAGTTCCTGAAAACCAGCCTTCATTTGAACATTGATCAATATCCACTTTCTGTAGATTTATGTCAACTTTCACAACACCCCTGAAAAAGAAAGGAAAAAAGATTAATTTGCATAAGACCAGGGTACCATTGAAAGGAATAGAAAAAAGCTGTGGTCCATTTTAAGATCATTTCTGAGAAGTTATGATTAGTGAAATGAAGCATCTCATTTAGTCAATCTAGTTACAAGTGCCAAAACTGCACTAAATATTAATGCCAAAAAAGGATACATTCTAATTGTCTGGTATATCACAGTACAGCTTTCTTGTAGCTGGTGCTCTTCAGTTTAAATAATTATCATTCATCATTTGTGCCCAGTTGAGATGCAGCACTATTCTGTGTGTATGGGAAATATATTCCAACATCTCTGGGAATATTAGATTTGGGAATACTACCTTAATTTATGGTAGTTATACAGGTATACAGTAGTTATACAGTTATACTGTTAATCCATAAGGGATAATTATAATTCCTAATAATAATTCACCCAATACCATCATTCAATTTATGTCCAAACAGAGAAAAAGTAAACTTCCATAGGCTCTCCTGAGTCATCCTAAAATCATAATGGAATGGAGCAGAATTATTGTTTGGTTTTATGAACAGAAACTTTCTGTGCCAAAGAATGAGGCAATTTAAGAAATTTAACAAAATTGGGGCATTCCCAACCTATCTCTTAATTCTGGATGGTATAATCAAATATATCTGAAAAGTTCATGGTAATGAAAGACTGGCATAGTGAATGGATGAGGATAAATAGAAAAAAAAAGAGAACTCTAAATATAACACCTATTTTTAAATAGCATTAATAATTAATACTATAAATTACACCCATGATAATGACATGCCAGAAACCATCAGTCCATATAGGCTGCAAGATGCCACTTATTAAGTATTTACAGGTTTAAAATATTTGTAGTATGCATTCTGTTCAAAATAAACCTGCATACTTCACTTTCACTGATTTAGTTGTGTCTTGAATGCTGATCCATATGAAGTTCATTTATCACCTTCCCTACCTTGGAAGAAATATTGTTATAGGCTAAGGTGACCAGATTTTAACATTGGTAAAGAGGGACATTGTGGGCGTGGCTTATTTTGTGGGCTGGCTAGCTGGTCATGTGACTGGGTAGGCGTGGCTAGCTGGTCATGTGACCGGGTGGCCATGGCTATGTGTATAGGGTAAGGTGAACAGATTTTAACATTGGTAAGAAGGACACCATTGTGGGCGTGGCTTATTGTGTGGGCGTGGCTTGGAGGCCATGTGACTGGGTGGGCGTGGCTAGCTGGTCATGCGACCGGGTGGCCGTGGCTATGTGTATAGGAACTACTCAGAGGGCTGAAAAGTCATTTCTGACAGGTCCTCGCACTTTTGACTGGTCCTCACACTTATGACCATCCTCACATTTATGCCCGTGCAGCATTCTTAACAACCATGTCACTCATTTCACAACTGCTTCTCTTCACCATGGTGATAAGATAGGGCAAAAAACGTAAAATGTGAAGACAGTCGTAAGTTCGAGGACTGGTCAAAAGTGCGAGGACCAGTCAAAAATAACTTTTTCAGCCCTCTGAGTAGTCCATATGCATAAAAGGATACAGCAATAGAGAGGGATGAAGGAAGGGAAGGGAAATTAGAGTAGGAGTGAGGGTAAGAGGGGGAGGAAGAGAGGAGGAGAAGGAGAAAGGAAGAGGAAGTAGGGAGGAGAAGAAGAGGGGGAGGAAGAGAAAGTAAGAAGGAAAGAAAAGAGAGAGGTGGTAGGTTTGAGGAGAAAGATTGCTGTACAATAAAAAAGATGAAACGGAAGAAAGCCAATCCCAAACAAATATAAAGATATGAAGATAAAGAATGAATTGTTAAACTTTAAAGAATAAAAGAGAACAAATATGAATAAATAGCAGTAATTAGAAACACACATACAAACATACAACTTATTTTCTTTGAACAGAGTATTTGGCCGGTTCACAAATTTAAACAGCGTTTAGTCACTTCAATTAAATTTACAATTTCTATATTTCCTTTTTGCCATATTTATTCCTCATCTATTTTTTTAAAAAAACCAATATTACCCTTCATCCTCATCTCTAATCTTAATCAAATTCAATTTTTCCCTTCTATTCTATATTATACCCCTTTCCATTGTCATCTATTTTTATATCCATCCTCACATTGTTTAACTATGTAATTATGTAATACAGTTGTTTAATACAAATTCAACATTTTAATATAAATCAATTAGTTATAAAACTATCTTTTTTGTATATGAACATGAATATTCCAATTATTTCCATGCAATCCAATTTCTTACAAATCAATTAATTATATTTACCAATAATAATAAACCAAATAATTTCCCCCATATATTCCTCTGAACCACAACTTAACTATTTCTGCTTTCAACATAATATACAATTAATAGTATCTCAATTATTACAATTCCCTAGTTAAATACAGCTTTTTTTTCTTTTGTGCTTTAAAATCTTGAACTCTCCTCCTAAATTTCCCATTGTTTGCAGTTTTTCACCTACCTTTTTTGGGGAGGAAAAATAAAAATAAAAATAAATCTCTCTCTGCCTCATTTTGTCACGTTGCACCAAAGACCCTGGTTTTGGTTTCGTTTCTGCAGCTTAGCTAGGGGGAAAAAAAGTGCTTCAGGAACTCTTTACACTGAGTGCCTGTAGGGCGGCCCTTTGAAGCCCCGGGCAAGAGTTTAAACAGTTTTTTTTTCTTCTAGCCATCAGCTGGGGCTCAAGAGGCAGAATGAAAAATCAGGACTTTTTTGAAACGCCGCGGGACGCGGGACAAATTGCTAAAAATCGGGACTGTCCCGCCAAAAGCGGGACGTCTGGTCACCTTATTATAGGCAGAAATAATTGCATTTACTTTATAAAATGTATTCAGTCCCAAGGGATATTTCTTATCTTCCTTTAAATTTTGGAAAGACCAAAATGTATTCTATAACAATTTCCTGGAATGGACATATGAATTTGTAGCATTGACTATAGAGAAATATGAGTGAGAGTTGTAGAATCATAGCGTAGCCATATCACTATGGTCTTTCCCTTTAGGAAGAATAATATCACATGCCCTTTTAATATAAAAGGCCTCCTATGTAACCCCAAGTTTGAAAGGGATCAGATTAGAGCAGGGATTTGCAACCTGTTTCTATGAAAACCACTAAAAATTTGCAAGATTTCAGTCTTATTATGTGAACAGTTGAAAGATGTCAAAACGAACCATATTGTAGATACATTAAAATGGAAGCTAATGGGACACCCTGCCACCCCCCACCCCCCAATAGCTGGAAAACCTCTGCCAGTGAAAATAAACAATGGGGGATAAGAGAAACAAGAAATCTTTTTTCGAAGAAACTATTAATGCTGCCATTGTAACTCAAAACTCTTCATAGCAATTTCGATGCTAACGAGGCCTGCTTTTCTACCCTTGATCCAACACCATATAATAAGCCATCATCTTATTTGTGGCTATCCACATAATTGATACCCTTTCCACTGATTATTGTGGTTGGTTGGTTGGTTTGCTCCTTACTTGGTGCTTATGAACTTCACCCTGTATTTAGATCAAGTTTAGCGGAATACCCTTAAGCAGGGGTGTCAAACTCAAATTTCATTGAGGGCCGCATCAGGATTGTGTTTGACTTTGAGGGGACAGGGTGAGTGTGGCTAGAGTGGGTATGGCCAGCTCGATGTCACTCTATGATCAAATGCCACTTTTGCTAGTAGTTTGTTTTGCTAACACTCTGCCAGCAAAAACAGAGCTCGTGAGGACTGCATGCGGCCTTTACGAGTTCCGTTTTCGCTGGCAGAGGCACCGTGGGCCAGTCCTTCGCTGTTTCCAGGGCAGCCCTATGGACCAGATCTAACCCCCCCATTGGGCCAGATCTGGCCCATGGGCCTTGAGTTTGACACCCTGCCCTAGAGCAAAAAGTAGGATATACGTCATGTCAATAAATAATAAATTAAAATAAATTTTAAAATAAATTAAAATAATAAATTAAAAAAATTAACTACTTCTCAGGACTACTCCATGCCTACATTTATTTAGTTAGTTATAAATTTATATAGCCACCTATCTTTCAACCAACTCTGGGAGGCTTCCAATCAAAAATGAAAAAACCTATAAAATCATATTGAAACTATAAAACTAAGTCAATTAAAACACTAAAAGCAACAAAAACCTGTTGCTCAATCAAACTTCGAATGTGTGACTATTTAGCCAGGCCTTCAAAGGAAGGCTAAAAGAGAGGCCTGCAGAATTTCAGGGAACACATAACATTTCGTGTCTTCCATATCTAGACATTTTTATGATAAAGTCCAAGTTTATAGGCTTCTCTGAAAATGAACTTGAAAGATACAACTGAAAAACTGTATCTTGCGTGTTTCAATCAGAAACTTAGTTTTTCCAGCAATAAGATGCTTTTCTCTTATAGCTAAATTTTACATGGTTTCTTATCTCTGTGACATCTATGTCAGTCCAGCTTTGATTGACCTGCCTGTATTACCTCTTTCTGGTTTTCCTATCTCCCATTTAATAGCAGGTAACAATGGAACAACTGGTTAGAACATCACATATTGAAAATGCCCCAGGGAGAGTCATGCTTGGAGACTTCTGGATCATCACTCGCACAATATTCATCCAGAATGCAGAAGAACTGCACATGAATTTTATATATATATAAAATATATATAGGGATATATATATATATATGTCTTTTTCTGTTTTTCGTAGGCTTTTATGTGCATATTCTTTCTAGCCAGGTTTTACCTACGTAAGCTAGGTTGTTCTGCAGCTCTGACTGTGTGAAATCTCATTCACCAGCTTTTCTGTTTTTCGTAGGCTTTGTCAACAGAAAAAAAAAAGCTCTGAAGCTGGTGAATGAGATTTCACACAGTCAGAGCTGCAGAACAACCTAGCTTACGTAGGTAAAACCTGGCTAGAAAGAATATGCACATAAAAGCCTACGAAAAACAGAAAAAGACACATTGTACCTTTACAGGGGGAATATCTGAGAAGTGGGTGTGGCTCACTGACGAAGCCTTATAAGGCAGAAATAGCTATCTGAGTCTCCCAGAGAGCAACGCAGAGTTGCAGTTTGTCAACAGAAAAAAAAAAAGCTCTGAAGCTGGTGAATGAGATTTCACACAGTCAGAGCTGCAGAACAACCTAGCTTACGTAGGTAAAACCTGGCTAGAAAGAATATGCACATAAAAGCCTACGAAAAACAGAAAAAGACACATTGTACCTTTACAGGGGGAATATCTGAGAAGTGGGTGTGGCTCACTGACGAAGCCTTATAAGGCAGAAATAGCTATCTGAGTCTCCCAGAGAGCAACGCAGAGTTGCAGTTTGTCAACAGAAAAAAAAAAAAAAGCTCTGAAGCTGGTGAATGAGATTTCACACAGTCAGAGCTGCAGAACAACCTAGCTTACGTAGGTAAAACCTGGCTAGAAAGAATATGCACATAAAAGCCTACGAAAAACAGAAAAAGACACATTGTACCTTTACAGGGGGAATATCTGAGAAGTGGGTGTGGCTCACTGACGAAGCCTTATAAGGCAGAAATAGCTATCTGAGTCTCCCAGAGAGCAACGCAGAGTTGCAGTTTGTCAACAGAAAAAAAAAAAGCTCTGAAGCTGGTGAATGAGATTTCACACAGTCAGAGCTGCAGAACAACCTAGCTTACGTAGGTAAAACCTGGCTAGAAAGAATATGCACATAAAAGCCTACGAAAAACAGAAAAAGACACATTGTACCTTTACAGGGGGAATATCTGAGAAGTGGGTGTGGCTCACTGACGAAGCCTTATAAGGCAGAAATAGCTATCTGAGTCTCCCAGAGAGCAACGCAGAGTTGCAGTTTGTCAACAGAAAAAAAAAAAAAGCTCTGAAGCTGGTGAATGAGATTTCACACAGTCAGAGCTGCAGAACAACCTAGCTTACGTAGGTAAAACCTGGCTAGAAAGAATATGCACATAAAAGCCTACGAAAAACAGAAAAAGACACATTGTACCTTTACAGGGGGAATATCTGAGAAGTGGGTGTGGCTCACTGACGAAGCCTTATAAGGCAGAAATAGCTATCTGAGTCTCCCAGAGAGCAACGCAGAGTTGCAGTTTGTCAACAGAAAAAAAAAAAGCTCTGAAGCTGGTGAATGAGATTTCACACAGTCAGAGCTGCAGAACAACCTAGCTTACGTAGGTAAAACCTGGCTAGAAAGAATATGCACATAAAAGCCTACGAAAAACAGAAAAAGACACATTGTACCTTTACAGGGGGAATATCTGAGAAGTGGGTGTGGCTCACTGACGAAGCCTTATAAGGCAGAAATAGCTATCTGAGTCTCCCAGAGAGCAACGCAGAGTTGCAGTTTGTCAACAGAAAAAAAAAAGCTCTGAAGCTGGTGAATGAGATTTCACACAGTCAGAGCTGCAGAACAACCTAGCTTACGTAGGTAAAACCTGGCTAGAAAGAATATGCACATAAAAGCCTACGAAAAACAGAAAAAGACACATTGTACCTTTACAGGGGGAATATCTGAGAAGTGGGTGTGGCTCACTGACGAAGCCTTATAAGGCAGAAATAGCTATCTGAGTCTCCCAGAGAGCAACGCAGAGTTGCAGTTTGTCAACAGAAAAAAAAAAAGCTCTGAAGCTGGTGAATGAGATTTCACACAGTCAGAGCTGCAGAACAACCTAGCTTACGTAGGTAAAACCTGGCTAGAAAGAATATGCACATAAAAGCCTACGAAAAACAGAAAAAGACACATTGTACCTTTACAGGGGGAATATCTGAGAAGTGGGTGTGGCTCACTGACGAAGCCTTATAAGGCAGAAATAGCTATCTGAGTCTCCCAGAGAGCAACGCAGAGTTGCAGTTTGTCAACAGAAAAAAAAAAGCTCTGAAGCTGGTGAATGAGATTTCACACAGTCAGAGCTGCAGAACAACCTAGCTTACGTAGGTAAAACCTGGCTAGAAAGAATATGCACATAAAAGCCTACGAAAAACAGAAAAAGACACATTGTACCTTTACAGGGGGAATATCTGAGAAGTGGGTGTGGCTCACTGACGAAGCCTTATAAGGCAGAAATAGCTATCTGAGTCTCCCAGAGAGCAACGCAGAGTTGCAGTTTGTCAACAGAAAAAAAAAAGCTCTGAAGCTGGTGAATGAGATTTCACACAGTCAGAGCTGCAGAACAACCTAGCTTATGTAGGTAAAACCTGGCTAGAAAGAATATGCACATAAAAGCCTACGAAAAACAGAAAAAGACACATTGTACCTTTACAGGGGGAATATCTGAGAAGTGGGTGTGGCTCACTGACGAAGCCTTATAAGGCAGAAATAGCTATCTGAGTCTCCCAGAGAGCAACGCAGAGTTGCAGTTTGTCAACAGAAAAAAAAAAAGCTCTGAAGCTGGTGAATGAGATTTCACACAGTCAGAGCTGCAGAACAACCTAGCTTACGTAGGTAAAACCTGGCTAGAAAGAATATGCACATAAAAGCCTACGAAAAACAGAAAAAGACACATTGTACCTTTACAGGGGGAATATCTGAGAAGTGGGTGTGGCTCACTGACGAAGCCTTATAAGGCAGAAATAGCTATCTGAGTCTCCCAGAGAGCAACGCAGAGTTGCAGTTTGTCAACAGAAAAAAAAAAAAAAAGCTCTGAAGCTGGTGAATAAGATTTCACACAGTCAGAGCTGCAGAACAACCTAGCTTACGTAGGTAAAACCTGGCTAGAAAGAATATGCACATAAAAGCCTACGAAAAACAGAAAAAGACACATTGTACCTTTACAGGGGGAATATCTGAGAAGTGGGTGTGGCTCACTGACGAAGCCTTATAAGGCAGAAATAGCTATCTGAGTCTCCCAGAGAGCAACGCAGAGTTGCAGTTTGTCAACAGAAAAAAAAAAAGCTCTGAAGCTGGTGAATGAGATTTCACACAGTCAGAGCTGCAGAACAACCTAGCTTACGTAGGTAAAACCTGGCTAGAAAGAATATGCACATAAAAGCCTACGAAAAACAGAAAAAGACACATTGTACCTTTACAGGGGGAATATCTGAGAAGTGGGTGTGGCTCACTGACGAAGCCTTATAAGGCAGAAATAGCTATCTGAGTCTCCCAGAGAGCAACGCAGAGTTGCAGTTTGTCAACAGAAAAAAAAAAGCTCTGAAGCTGGTGAATGAGATTTCACACAGTCAGAGCTGCAGAACAACCTAGCTTACGTAGGTAAAACCTGGCTAGAAAGAATATGCATATATATATATATATATATATATATATATATATATATATATATATATAATCAAATAGATAATCAAATATAGGGACGCAGTGGCTCAATGGCTAAGACACTGAGCTTGTTGATCGAAAGGTTGGTAGTTCAGCGGTTCAAATCCCTAGTGCTGCATAACGGAGTGAGCTCCCGTTACTTGTCCCAGTTTCTGCCAACCTAGCAGTTTGAAAGCATGAAAAAAATGCAAGTAGAAAATAGTGACCACCTTTGGTGGGAAGCTAACAGCGTTCTGTGCACCTTTGGTGTTTAGTCATGCCGGCCACATGATCATGGAGACGTCTTCAAACAGCTCTTTGGCTTTGAAATGGAGATGAACACTGCCCCCTAGAGTCGGGAACGACTAGCACATATGTGCGAGGGGAATCTTGACCTTTACCTTTAATTAGATGGTGAATGCGGACACAGAGTATAAAACAGAGTCTAGCAAAAGTCAGAGACGAAATAAATGGAAAGGGAAATGGAACCATTTAATGGAGTTGGATAGTAACATGAAATAAAATACTGTTTAAAAAAGCAAAAAAGAATGAAACCATCTTAGCAAAGTAGAATGAATATTTGGATACAAAAACTCCATTGCATCTCCTAGTAACGTTGACAATCATTCCCAAAAGAAGGACATTGCATTCTGTGGTCAATGGACTGACTCACTATTGTACAAAGCAATTTCCTATCTTCTTAAGAAAAATGAATTGGGAACTAGGTAAGTATTTTTCCAAATAACATTCCACAAATGGGAGAACAGCTAACTCTAATGCGTAATAACCTCTATGGAATTTCTCTGAAATACCAAACAACAATGCATTTAACCTCTCTGCTTGTTGTTTGTCAAGAGTATTTCCCAGGGGTACCACCTGTAATGTTGCAGAAAGCAATCAGCCAGGAAGCTAGCAAAAAACAAAAAGAATCATGATGAATTTGATCAAACCATTACTTCATAGATGTAAGACAGGTTGATCTCCAAAATCTTACGAGTCTCTCAAAACTACTAAATTGTAATGTTTAATGTGGAGATGTGGTTTTGATGGATTAGATTTGATAACTAGAGCACCAAAGGACTCTGAACTGCAATTTGTGATGCCGTTAAGGATAAATCAAACAGAAATATCCTGAAATAGAAAAAGCAAAAGAAAGCAAAATGGCTGCCTACTGATAGTCTGTAAACAACTGAAGAAATGTAGAAAGTAAAAGATAGCAGAGACTGAGGAAAAACTAAATGCTAAACTCTGGATAAAAACAGAAAAAGACAAGGACTGGTACCTAAATAAGCAATGCAAAGAGGGTAACAAATGATTGGGAAGGACAAAAGGTTTACCTAAAATTTCAGAAATGAAGAACATCTTTTATGCATATGAGCATAATGAAAGATGAAGACAAAAAATTTAAAAAGAAGACAAAGAAAATCTGGCATGAAGATAGTACAGTACAAAAAAGATCCTTAAATCTGTGATAAGCATAACAGTTTGATCATTGACTATTTGATCATTTATTGTGGAAAGTGAAGTTAAATTGCTACTTCAATGAAGATGAAATACTAGCAAAACAGCTTAAAACCTTACAGAAAAATGCATTTAAAATACTACATTTTGTTTGCAAACAGGCATGGGAAAGACAGGTGTAGCTGAAGGGCTGGGAAAGATCCATTAAATATTCTAATGCTAAAAAAAAGGACATTGCTAAGAAATGTTCATCAAACTACTGAAAAATTGCATTGATCTCAGATGCTAGTAAGGATTTTACTAAAGATTTAGCCATTCACTTTTCCAAAATACATAGAATAAGAACTTCCAGATATACAAACTGTAAAATGAGGAGGAAGAGCAGAAATCACATTGCTAAGATCTGAATGGTTAATGGAATGATGAAGAGAGTTCCAAAAAGGCCAAGTTTTATTGGCAACAACTTTGGACTGATTAGACCACAACAAATTATGAATGCATCATGTATTTTTGGAAGAAATTGTATGATGACAAGAAAGTAACAGACTTTAAATTGGTACAACTAACTGCTTAAAAATTGAGGAAAGCTACAACTGTATATTGTCATATTATTCTTTAACTCATACAGTGAATACATCATAAGAAATGCTGAAGTAGAAGAAATAGAAAGTGGAAGTAAACATTTTTAGAAGACCTGAAGCATGGGCAGATTAAAGGTAATTAAAAAAAGCTCACAGAAAACAAGGCAGATCAATACTATCACAGTTAACAGAAGCATGAACTTATGGGAACTCAAAGAAGAAATTATTGACTGGAAAAAAATGACATCCTTCAAAGATTTGGAAGCAACTGAACAAACAATGTCAAAAAGAAAGAATTTTTTAAAGTAAACTGGTGCTAGCCAGGTGGTATTTTATTAAATTTTGATTTTATTAAGATTAATTAAAATAGCAATTAAAAGAAAAAGGAATTAATTATAATAATTAATTAAGTGCAACTCTATCTAATTTTTTTTGTAAAGGATTTTACTTATCATGCAAAAGTCAACTGAAGCTGATTAGAAAAAAGTTGACCTTTCTCATGCAGCATTCTGGGACAGAGGCCAGGCCACAAGGGCATTGTTCCCTTTCATTATGGATCTCTTGAGACCAATGTTTCTCAACTTTGACATGTTTAAGTTGTGTGGACTGCAACTCCCAGAATTCCCCAGCCAGCAAAAATATTGCTCTAGGCAATAATATTTTGGGCAATATCTTATATCTTGTGCCCAATGTATAAGCCATGAAAATATTTACTGGTTTGGGCTTTTATCTGCATTTCAGACCACTATCAAAACTGTGGAACTGATCTGATTCATTTATATACCTACTCATGATGCAGTTCTTGGGACAGTTTATCCCAAGACAGCAAACTAAATATTCAGAATACAGTCATTCAAAACAGCAACTATATCCTATGTATATTTCAAAATCAACTTGCTTTTAGAAAGGAAAGCTCAAGTATTTATGTAAAAGGCTAAAGCAGAGGTGTCAAACTCACGTTGTCATGGTGGTGTCATGTGACATATTGGGACTTTTTTTCCCCTTCGCTAAAACAGGCGTGGGCTTGGCCAGTGCATGACGCATCCAGCCCATGGGCTGGGAGAGTGTCAGCCCTGGGCTAAGACAATGTCTCAATCTCAGCAACTTTAAGAAGTGGACATCAACTCCCAGAATTCCCTAGCCAGCAATTGCCTTGGAAATTCTGAGAATCTGAGTCCACATATCTTGAAATTGCTGAGGCTGAAAAATATTGGTGTAAGATGGTGGAAATATACAATGCATAAAACTAATACAGAGGATGCCAGGCTGGGGGAAGCTGTATTAGTTCAGCTAGAAAAAGAAAAAGAGATCTTCATATACGTCACACAAGCTCTATGATCAGGTAGAATTAAAAAACAAAATGATCTAGTTGCTAAACGAAGTGGGTGTCCTATTAGTGGTGCTGTCTTGATGTTTTGATAAGGATATGGAACATTAGCTGCATGATAACTAAAATTTGGCTTGTCAGCAGCATCAAATCACTCTGACGTTTATTTAGCTTGATAATGCTGCCTAGCAAAATTCAAACCTCTACTATTTGGTTATAAAATAAATAAACTAATCATGGTAAGTGTAGATCATCTGATTATCCTAGATGCCTTTTTTTTCATTTTAAGGCTAATAAGCATTCCATCTTTTTATGTAGTATTCTAATACTAATACAAAATACTATAAAATAATATTTTATTTTATGAATTTAAGGAAAATTTTCAAGGCCAGTAGAGAAGAATTCATTATTTGGTAGCAACTAATTAGAGCCAGTTTAGTATAATGGTTAAGGCAGTAGGCTAGAAACAGGAGATCATGAGTTCCAGTCCTACCCTAGCACAAAGTTAGCAAGGTGATCTTAAGTCTGTCACTTTCTCTCAGGTTCAGAAAGGAGGCGATGGCAAATCATTTTTGAAAAAGCTTGTCAAGAAAACTGTAACGACTTCTCCAGGCTCCTTCTGAGAACTGGACATGGAAAGGGAGTGGGGGAGCAGCTTATTACAAATTAACTGTTTAAACATTTCAGAATCCATGGCATCAGAAGAGTAAAAAATAGTAGGGTACATCTGTATGGCAGTCTGTTGATCACAAACAGTGGATACTTACAAATCAACAGTCTACCCAAAGCCCAAGTGATCAGTCTATAATTAAATTAGGAGTTGGACACAGTGTTTTCTCATATAGGCTATAAGTAATTTCTGGGCTCTACTGTTGCAAGATGTACTGTAACATTGACCGCTTACTTAGCAAAGCTATTTAAAAGAAGCAAAGAATAGGATAGGTAAGTTATCAATACCTACTGATTGTGATAGTTCCTCCAGGTTTATTGGTCCCATGCTTTTCTCTATCATTGAGTGGGAAATAAAAGTGACCAAGGGCTCATGTTCTGTTGTGAATGTTTCAGAGGCAGCTGATCAGCCGCTGGGCAAAAACAGCTGCTGGATAGTAAATATTATCTGAAAATCAGGGGGCTTCTTAGAACTTAGAACTTCTTAGAAATGGACACATAGCAGTGTGCAGCGGCAGCTAAAAAAGCCAATGCAATCCTAAATTGCATTAACAGAGGGATACAATCAAGATCAAGTAAGGTACTAATACCACTCTATAAAGCTCTAGTAAGACCACACCTAGAGTACTGCATCCAGTTTTGGTCACCACACTATAAAAAAGATGTTGAGACTCTAGAAAAAGTGCAGAGAGCAACCAGAATCATTAGGGGACTGGAGACTAAAAAATATGAAGAACGGTTACATGAACTGGCCATGGCTGGTCTAATGAAGAGAAGGACCAGGGGAGACATGATAGCCACCTTCCAATACTTGAGGGGCTGCCCCAGAGAGGAGGGGATCAAGCTGTTTTCCCAAGTATCTGAAGGCCAGAGAAGGAATAATGGATGGAAACTGACCAAGGAGAGATTCAACCTAGAAATGAAGAGGAATTTTCTGACAGTGAGAATAATCAACCAATGGAACAGAAGTTGCCTTTGGAAGTTGTGGGAGCTTCATCACTTGAGACTTTCAAGAAGAGACCAGACTGCCATTTGTCAGAAATGGTGTATGGTCTCCTGCTTGGGGGAGGGGGGAGTTGGACTAGATGATCTATAAGGTCTCTTCCAACTCTGTTAATCTGTTACAAACTTCCTACTATACTGAATCCCCAGAGTTAATACTATTCTGCACTCTGTATCGTCCTCTGCCAGTCCATTTTTCATGTTGTAGAGGACTTCCGACTAGAAAAAAAAGAGTATCTGAAGGGGCAAAAAATATCAACTTTTCTATCCATTATGCAGTTCTGCATACTATCCTGGTGAAAAACAATTGTTCTGTAATGCAAAAATGAGAAAGATCCCTTTGTAGCACAGAATGGGATGAAATGATCACAGGGATAATTTATCACATTTATGTGCCATTCGCCTTCCAGCGACTGTCATCCCAGCACTATGCCACATCATCTTTGATGTGAACAACCTTTTAATCTAATGACTTTTTAGCAAGATAGAAGAGTCTTACTTCAAGTGAAAACTCAAGTGAGTCTAAAATTGAGTCAGTAACTGGCATGTCAGTAAGTGGCATGTACTAGGGCAAATCAAGGCCCACTTGACCCAACACACCAACCCAAACAAAAGAGTCTATTATCAAATTATGACCTACTTCATACTTTTTACCTTTGCTGAGCCTTCCAATTGTCCAGCTTCATTTACAGAATTTTATTGGATGACCTAGACAATTATTTTCCATTTACAACTTTCCACTATGTTCCTGCTATTTCTGCTAGCTATTTTTCTTAGCACAGAACAGAGGAAGAACTGCACAATGTCTCTGGACTATTGTGGTCTATTGTGGACTATTGTGATCTAGAGACTAATGTGAAGTCTCTAGATATTTAGATTTCAACTTCCAGAATTGTCAGAAATGGTCATGTTGCCAATGAATCCAAAAAATTCAACTCTAAACCTCTGATTCCATCCAGGCTGGGGAAAGTTGGACTAGTAACACAAAGAAGAAAATATTTTGGAATTGTCACTTGCTGGGATGGGCAACCTTTATATTTTTAAGAGAACAAGGATCATATCAGCCTGCCAAAGGTCCAAAATGGGTAGATCAGCTGGATTTTCCATTATTTCCTGGATTAGATGAGAGTTTTAAACTCTGTCAGGTGCATTTTCAGGCTTATGCTAACATTTTCATATGCTTTTGGACCTTCACAATGTAAGAAACCTTGCAATTATGTTATTAAATTTGGTAATATGTTTGGTAGACATTTGAGGCCACAGAAATGAGCTCAGGGGCTACTTTTGATCTTTAAGCCATAGGCTGCTGTTCCTTGGTCAACAATGTGGTCAAAAGCCATGAAATACAAATTTATGCAGCCCATAAGCAAAGTTCAAATATATACAAGAACTTCACAATTACAATTCATAGCCGCAAGGTATTGACCCAGGATAATAAATTTGTTTTACAGAGCCTGGAAAATTGCCTTATCCAATTACTGGTGTTGTGAATGGACACACTATTCTTTTACTGTAAACATTTGAACTTTACATAGGTATCTCACTGACTGAAACACTTGTGCTTGATGGTCTATTGGTAGCACTGTGGATTTTTTTTTTAAGTACCTCTGTCAACAAAGGTAGCACCAAGCATCCAGCGAATTGGGTTTTATCTCATAAAATCTTCTGCCATACCGAATCTCTTTGAGATCTTCAGGAATCTTTGCATATTTGTACAAGAAATGAATGCAGATTTTTCCTATCTAAAAAAGGATCTATTTTCTAGGATCTAGCTTATTTTCTATTTAGATCCTTTGATCCCTCAACCGGAACCACATGTAAAATAGTATAAAATGGATATTGACTTGCAGAGCATTAGAACGCTGAGTTCAGCTTGGGAATTTATTTTTAGAACAGACACTGGATCTTACAAGCAAATAGAGAATATATAGGTATGCACACAGAGACACAAACACACACTTAATTTATATGCTGGCAAAGTGAGGAAAGGGAGAGAGGGGTGGAGTAGGAGGTGGAGGGAGAGAGAGGCACGGAGAGGGAGGCAGAGAATTATTACACTTAATAAGGTATGCTTAGGTTCTTATAACATATATACACTTAATCAGAAATCATTGCTTTTTATTGCAAATAATCCAGATTTTTGCTACTTTCATTTTGCTAATTCATCATTTATAGCCTCTATTCACATAAAAACGTATCAGTTTACTCATCTTTATCTAGGAAGAAAATTCATTGGAAACATTGGAACCTTTTCCCAAATACTCTGCATGGGATCATGCCACATAAACTCACATTTGGCAATCTGGGGGTTTAATGCCACAAGCTGCATTAGTTTAAGAAAACATGGCTATTTTCTACAACGGAATACTTGTCTAAGAAAATCAGGCTCAATGCTTTGCTTTGAAATCCTGGCCTAGAATAAATCATTACTGACCTTTAAGCAGTGGTTGGTTGCTAAAATGTGAATAGCCAGGATTAAGTCCTGCCAAATTTATTTTACAGCTCAGGCTGAGATTTTGAAAAGGATCAGAAATGACTGCTGGGCACAGCAGAAATTGGATCACAGCTTAACCTAAAAGTATGGACCTGTGGCCTAGAGGATGTTGGGAAATGTAATTCAACATTGGAAAGTGGTTTGCCATGGCTGGGGTAGACCTATTGAAGTAATTGAGCCTACAGGTTTATCCTTATATATATCACATTTCTGGGTTTAGTGGTTATGTTTTAGTTTGGATTTTTCCTATGTGGAATTAACACTCAATGGATTTGAGATTTAAGCTTGAACAGTTTTCTCTCACACTTCAAAACCTACGATAAACCTAGAAAACTGTCATCTTCTATGGTGTTAGAGATTTCAGGAAATGTACTTTGAAACTGCCAACAATCAATCTATATCAAATCTCCTAGATTAGGGATGGACAATTGGTAACTCTCTAGTTATACAGAATCTTCGATAACACTTTATATAGTTTAGAGTTATGTGAGAATGAGACACATCCTGTGTGAAATATTTGAAGGAAATCAATGAACCATAATATTCACTGAGATTATAATGAGAAAAGTAGATGATTTATCAATCACTTTAATGTTTGAGGTTTGTTGGGATTTTTTTTTTGCATATGATTAAAAGCCAACTACAACTCTGCTCACACCTAGAATATCTGCTCTGACAATACCTGGTGCTTAACACATGTTGTTGTCCTTCTGAATCAAGGAATGTTGTGGTCTTTGTAGACTTTTGTAAGTGGCAACATGACATTTGAGAGGAACCCCAAGCCCAGAAACAAGATAGCGAGATCCAATAGAATCCAAGACTTTGTTTACTTACACCTAATTCAAAGAATCTTGCCAAACTAAAGTTATAACTCTATACATACATGTAGTCCTCGACTTATGACCACAATGGAGCCCAAAATTTCTGCTACTGAGTGAGGCAGTTGTTAGGTGAGTTTTGCCCCATTTTAGACTTTTCTTGTCACAGTGGGGTTAAGTGAATCCATGCAATTGTTACGGTAGTAAGTGAGCCTGGTTTTTGTGACCTTGTTAAAAGGTCACAAAAGTCATGACATGAATCTGGGACACTGCAACCCTCATAATATTGAGTCAGTTGCCAAACATCTTAATTTTAATCATGTGACCATGGGGATGCTGCAATGGTCATAAGCGTGAAAACAGTCATAAGTCAGGATTGGTTCAGTTGAGTCCTCTAACTACCCTGTTTTCCCCAAAATAAGACATCCCCTGATAATAAGCCCAATCGGGCTTTTGAGCGTATGGTAATAAGGCCAAGCGCTTATTTCAGGGTTCAAAAAAATATAAGACAGGGTCTTATTTTCGGGGAAACACAGTACTTCCCCAGCATGTATTTTTTTTTTCAAAAAAGAAACTCCTAATATCTTAAGTAAGCATGATCCATTACCCCCAAATGTTTGAAAATGATGAAAGACTGAAAAACAAAACGTGATCTCATAAAAACCCCGAAGAGCTCCTGAACTATGGAGAAACAAGGCATAAATAGAACAAATGAACTGCCTGGGTACTTATATGGAAACAATAACTCTTAACTGGAGGGAGATGAAAGGTCATTGGCAAATTGTATTCAATGAAGAAGTGGAAACACTATGGGGCATATCATGAACCGGCCACTATATTAAGACATGTGGAGGGATATAACTCGATCGCTCTCCTCACTCTGCAGTTCATCCTGTACTAATATTATTCTCTTCCTCTACTAAAACTGAGCAGATGTATTAACACTATTATCAGTGTGCATTTTAGAAACGACAGCAGTCTTCACCAAAAATAAATGTAATCAAGCAAAGGATAACACTGCAGGCTTATGAATTAGTATCAACCTGCAGAAGGGAATCCCCAAGGAATATTTGGGGCCATTTGCCATTATCTATTCTGAAATCTATCTTGACAGTGAGATTATGCTAGTTTCTAATAGGCCTTCAGATATATTACCTAGGCCTGGGTATAGCTAGGAATTTCCCACTGATTGAATCAGAGGAGCTTGTTATTTTTTTTACATATTTTCTTTTTCTTGTGCTTGACTAATTTTACTAGCCCAAGGAAACATAGCAAAGATTAGATATTTTTTTATGCAGGTAGGTAACATTTGTCAGATTCCTGTAGGTAAAGATTTGTTGGTGTGAAGACTGAATATTATGGTACTTTCCTTTATTCACATATACAAAAGCCTTGAATTATTCTCTCTCTTTTTTTTTCTTTTTCTTTTTTTTTAATATCTACATGAAACCACTGGGTGAAGAATTATTCTCTCTTTCATTCAATTGAGCCAAAACTATTTTCACCTGGTGATGATATGAGAATGAGTAGCAACTCCTCGCCCTGAGAAGAGCATCCCAGATTCAGAGAAATGGCAAAGAGAGCCAAGAGAAAGTTTGGGCACTTCTGATGGAGCAGTGTCAAAAATTCCAAGTGTTTTTATCTGGCTGGCTCACTGCACCCATTCACAAAGAGAAGGAGAGAGAGTTGGCCACAATGGTCTACACCAGGGGTGGGCTTCAAAAATTTTAGCAAGGGGTTCTCTGCCCGGTTGCTGGGTAGGCATGGCCATGGTGGGCATGGCCTAGTCGGCCTCCAGCACCATGCTGTGTGTGTGTGTGTTTGCCCTCCCCAGGCTCTGGAGGCCTTCCCGAACTTCCAGTAGGCCCACTTTTTGCCTTCCCTAGACTCCGCGTGCTCCCTACACTTACCTGCATCCAAAACAAGCCGTGTGGGGACTCCTGGGAGGGGAGAGCAGGGTGGATGGGGCCAGCCAGGAGTGGGATTTGGAGGTTCTCTGAACTGCTCAGAACCTTAGCTAGAGGTTCTCCTGAAGCCCTGCAAACCCCTGGTCTCCACCCTGGTGAACTCCCAGATGGATCACATAAAAGGTGGACCATAAAACTGCTGTTAAAAATAACCTGAAAGCTCCCTTTAAGAAAGCACTTAAAAAGGTTGGCAATGTTTTTCAACCTTAGTAACTCTAAGAAGTGTGAACTTCAACTCCCAGAATTTCCCAGCCAACCTGGATTAAGACATACAAGTTATGTACTGATTAGCTTTGTATCTTGCCTTTTGTGCTAGAGCTCAAAATGTGGCACTAAAGAGCTCCTTCCAGTTTTATTGCATTACAATGATAACTCTCTGTGGAAGGTTGGACTGAGAGAAAGACTTACCTTCTCCAGTTGAGGATGGACAAGAATCAGGGCTTTTCAGTACCGGCCCAGATCTTCACTAGGGAGATTATCTGTTTCCAGGCTAAGTCCAAATATTGCTGCTACCTTTAATGCCCTAAATACTTCAGCAAAGGTACCCAAATAATGTCTCTTCAAATCATAACTCATCCATCTTTTAAAAGCTATATAGGAAGTTAAGTGCTTTTTCTTCATTGCGTGGCAATAAATGATAAAGTGCATTGCTTGTACCTGTCCCACAGGGCAAGGTGCAACACATATGAAATAATTCAGTATTAAAGAATTTAGAGTACATGGATTTGAAGGATCAGAATTTTTTTTAAAAAAATCAAAACAATCCAGTTATTGGTTTCACCCTCTCCGATTTCAGAATTCCAGCAATGCTTTGGCTCTTTAAGCAAAGACTTATTTTACTCCTGCTTATTGTTAAACACCTGGGCATTATAAATCTTGCTTGATTTCTTGCCAATCAGATCTTCCTACCATTGCCCTTAAATGTGAAGACAGCTTGTTCCCTTTGAAAAGAGAAAAATTAAAATAATAATTTAAAATGTGCAGCACATTTTGCTTTACATGTTGGAGCTCCAAGATAAGCTGGAAAGGATATCAAATGTTGGTGCCTTATTTATTGAAAGGTTACATTTCTCCTTCCAAGCAATGAAATGGGAAAGAGCAAATCAGGAAGAATTTTAATATGTCCCTAACAGATGGTGCACAAAGGCTTTTTTGAGAAGGAAAAATTCAGCACCATGTTTTTTTTAAAGGGAATAAAGATGAATATTTCATTTCTTTTAAGAGACTTACCAAAGGAGTTTGGAGATGTTTTAAAGCATCATTATAATTCAGTTACATTGAGAAAGAGAAATTAAAAACCTATTTTTGAAGGCACGTGTAGTGATTAATAGTAATAATATTAATTTAATTACTATTAAAAAAGACCCAGGAGTCTTTTTCCCTTTTTTTTATTCTTTCAAAATGTGAATGGATCACAGTTGAATGTTTTGTTTTTCTATTAATTTAATTAAAATTAGAAAGTTAAGAACAAATATATACAAAAAATAGAAGAATAAAAAGAAAAAAAGTGCAGAAAAGGAAAAAACAAAGAAAAACAAAAGGAAAAAATAAGAATATAATAAAGAAAAAGAAAAATATTTAAAGATATGACTTTACCCCTCATAAGAAGTATAAACAATTTTAGCAACTAATCAATTCTTTTAAGATTCAACAAATGACCCCTTCTTCTCATATCTCATCTTCATCTATAAACAAATATTTATGTTTCAGTCCTGGTTAGCTCTGGTCTCTGTTTACCACAGATAATAATATACTGTATCTATTTTAACCTTGATCAAATAAACCAACTTTATATTCTTCCTTTTACTTTTAACAGTAATTGTCTTTAGGCACTCCAAATACTGACTTAAAACTTGATTTAAACAAAACAAAAAAAAAATCTTTGCCCCTTCTCACAAAATTCTTCAAAACTTTAACAAGACTCTTTTGTAAATCCAATATACGAAAGTTATCCAGGTCATTATTTTGGTTTATTATTTCTATACCTTTAATTATTAAGACATCAACTGGTTTCATATGTATATTCAGTTTAGCATTTCTCTTCCATGTCATTCTTGTAGCCTTTTATTTTTAAAGCCACTTTCAAATTGCTCTGTGTTTTGCCTGATAAAAATTGTTTATCTTCCATGGCATCTTTTACACATTCTGGGCATTCAGTTCAGCTATAAGATTCAGCTAGTAAATATTCAGAGAAAATTATCCCACCTATTATTTATTTATTTATAAAAGTTATGCACCACTGACTCTGTTAATAGTTCTGGGTGGCTTACAAGGGCAAGGAAAACAAAGCTGACATCCATTAAAAGATAGAAAAATAACAACGCTACCAGCAGCAGTAGCAGTAGCAAATAGAGAATATAAAAGTTTGAACTATGGAACTAAGTGGCCTTGCAAAGATAAATAAATCTGAGCTCACTCGTAGATTGTAGTACCTCAGAAGACAATAAGCATTCAATGAATTTTTTTCAATGTGGTCTATCTAGGTGATAATTCCAAATTTGACATCATTCCATGTGATATCTTTCCCAATATAAATCTAAGTGATCTTATCTAAGAAAAATGGTACAAACTATTCAAAATGGAGCTTGAGTGGCATATGAGAATTGGCCAGAACGTGGGTTATCAGCTTAATAGCTCTTTCATGGTTTATATGGACCGAATGCTCCTCCTGCGGGGCACAGCAATGAAATCTCCATTAAGTCCAGCTGAATTTGTTTCTTAAGCTATTCTACTACGGCTCAGCCTGCCTTCACTGTTTAGACTTAGAGCATGCATGGCCACTCTAAACTCTAAGCCACTGGGCATTCAGCAGCTACTGTGCCAAGCTTCCAAGGAGACTGCTATTCTATGCATCACTCATGCCACTGATGGAGTGACAGTCAGTTTCAAGAAAATGTCTTCAAGAACAGTCTGGAGTTGAATATAACCTATCATTTTATGTGAACAGATTAACTTAATCTTGTGCATGTCCCTTTTCAATGGAGCAAACTTCACCAAGAATGGTAAAACCTGTCTTTCTGTAATCCAGAGTTTGAGCAATTTGCAGGAGCAGATCTGTGTGATTCCCCATCCTGTTTTTATAAAGTCCCAGAAATTGTGCCCTTGAGTTTCAATAGCAAACAATTCACAAACGGCTGCATAATTTGGAAAGAACAAAATGGTATATCGGTCATTTATAGACCTAATATATCTTCCTGCTTAATAGTAATGCCAGCCCTGGTTCAAATTAAAAAAAAAAGAGGTTGCTAGGAACAGCATTTCCAAAATTCTTTCTAGAGTATCTATACAACAGCAATGCAGGTTACTCACCATTTTTCTTTAAACATATTTACTCACTTATTTAAGATCAGGTAGAACAAGATTGGTCTAAACAAGTGTAACAAACTTAACATGATGGATTTTTAAAAAACCCTAAACATATTCAACTTATTTGGTTCTTTGATGAGAGTCCACCAGGGAGTCAGAGAGTTATAATAATCAGAGTTTTTAATAGCACTTAAGAGCACTTATATACCACTTCACAGTGCTTTACAGCCCTCTCTAAGCGGTTTACAAAGTCAGTGTATTGTCCCAAACAATCTAGGTCCTTTTGCCAAGAAAATTATATGAACAGAAGCTGAACCAAGTTTCATATTTAGATGGGAGACCATTAGAAATCCAAAGGTATGGGATAGATTGGGAAGACAATCCCTATGATTGTTAAAAAAATTATGTGGACTTCTCTAGGTAATTCTATGAATTAAGCTTGATTTGGAGATGCTGTTCCAATCTATCATTCTTACCAGTCAGGTCAGCAATATAAGCTAAGAAAAGGATAGTCTTACTTTATTCTAAAACTACGGTACAAATGTCTTGCAATCTGAAAGAATAAATTTCTTGAGAAATTAAGGGGGGGGTCTCCTTTGAGCTTCTTGCCCTGCCTAGTACCCAGCTATGGGCTATGGTCTCTTTTATCTGGCTGTTCTCTAGATAGCATCTTTTCTCCCCATCCCCTAAGGTCTTTTCCACATACCATTTATACCATCTTAAAGCCAGATTAATAAGATTTCCAGGATTTATCTGAAGCATGGCTATCTCTGCTTCACATTTCATAAATATATAATGGGCTAATTTAGAGCTTCATGTGTATCATCTCCACTAGCAAGAAAGAAATAGAAGCAAGGAAAGACATCAAGTTTGCTTCCCCTCCCTCCCTGGACAGCTCCATTGGCTAGTGACTCTGAAGGGAACAAATAAATCCTTCTGAGAATCGTGGATAAAAAGTAAGAATTTCAGTTTTCAAGTCAAGTGTAATCTCTGTAGACTAATATAATCCAGCAGAGATAATTCAGGAGAGATTCAGCAGAGAGGGCAAGCTAAGTGTCCCATCAGCTAGGGATTTCATTTGGCAGAAGGCATTTTCTGCTTCTACTTTATGGAACATTCTTCCCCTTGAAGTGAGATTGACTTTGTCCCTTTTATCTTTCTGGAATTCGCTTAAGACCTGTGTATGTTGTTAGGTATCCAGACTTCAAGGAACTGATGAAATATTAAGATGGCCCCATTGTAACTAATATCTACTCTTTGCCTAATGTTTTTTTTTAATTTTTAGTTTTGGGCCTTTGACAAGTTTAAAAGTTTTTAATAATAATAAAGTATTAATACTTATTTGAATATATTGTTTTAGCTGTGCTATATGCCACCCAGAACCACTTGTTTATGAGATAGGCAGCTATGTAAACATGACAAATAAATAAATAAAATCAGCAATTTGGCCCTGCACGAACCTAACTGTAACCATTTCTGCAGAAGTTATTCTGAAATAAATGAAAACAGAAGACAAACTGCAATTCTCCAGTGACTTGTCTATTTGTAGAAAACTACAATGTGAATCTTGGGGTGCTAATGAGTCCGCCCTTTCACACTTATCAGGTTCCCTGCCTGACTTGATACATTGCATTTTAAAGAAATAGTCTGAAGAAATGGTTACAGTTAGGTTCCTGCAAGGCCAAATTGCTGATTTAAAAAAAAAATAGTTTTTGAATGGGAAGACCATTTGTTAGAAGACAAAGTGCCACCATCTCCAATGTTATTTTTATTTCCAGGAATTCTTCTGGAACCAAAAAGGTCCCATGGGGAGAAACCTGAGATAAGAATTGCAAAGAGCAATGGGGCATCGAGTAATATTCTACTGAACTATTTGTTGTTCAGATCAACCAGACTGAGAACGGGCAAGTCCTGCCTGCCAACATTTTAGGAAAGTACCCATGACATGGTCCCCAAATCCCATATTTTTTTATTGATTGCATTTGTGTGCCATCAGTAGTTTCCAAAAATCCAAAAATGAAGCATCCAAATAATCTATCATTCCTAAAATATCCAGGTAAAAATTCCAGATGAATTAGTACTGAATACAATCAGACCCACTAATAATACTAGTACATTAGCTGGTCTTTAAAATTGACAACATAGTCAATCCATTCAATTAATTCAGTTAATAATGATCAAATAAGAGCAAGGTCCCCTGGCCTCTCTGATCTCCTTAAAATAGCCCTTGAAGGTTGAGAACTTGTGCAGTCATAAATCAAGAAAGGTCCACCCCATTCCAAGGTTGCATTGCTATTTAGTCTATTAAAACAGATACTTTATTACATGAGTTTGTCATGAATTGGGAAGTCAATGTACAAAGCACTTTTTTTTTCTTCCTGGGAAAATCGTGGTGTCTAAGGCCTCTTCTATACATTTGGCTGGCACTTATTTGGAAATGATGCCACAACTGTCTATTCTATGGCTTTGCAATTCTATAATTCAGCTAAATCAGTACTGCAAAGATTCTTTTGAAGCATTAAAGCTAAAACTTCAGAGCAGGCAATTTATCTTTGGTGGGAACTCATATCAGATTCTTGCTTTTCAGTTCCCCTTGCCACCTTTTTATGAAGCTTAAATTAATGAAAGTGGGCATCATATGGTCTTGCCACTTTGCCACCAGGCTTCTTAAAATGAGAGATGACCAGATGGTTCTTTCCCTTCCCCACCAGCCATTTCACCATAAAAACATGGATGGATGGATGGATGGATGGATGGATGGATGGATGGATAAATAGCAGTTTTTGTGCTTGGTCAGCTGATGGGATGTTGTTCAGTTTATGACAAATCCCGAATATTGAGAAAATAAAACACTTGCAGGATGCCAAAGAAATGTTTCTGGGATTATTTGATGAAGCTACTGATTATGCCCTCTAGGAAACTTTTAAAATGTTTTTGCATCATCAATCTTTAATTGTCCTCATAATTTCAGTTGCATTATAAAATTGTTGATGAATCTTTCCTACCATTGCAAACTACTGTTAATGTGAGTGGTTGTGAAAAGAAAAATGTTTGCAACATTGCTGCAAAATTAAGAAAAAATGTTTTTCAAATTAGAAAAACTCTGCAAACATAGCTCATGCATATGCTAGCATTCCTAAAGAGTATCCCTCCAAGAAAACAAGAACAGTGTTAAAATTTCTCAGCTATTTTTTTCAGATGACATCTCTGAGTTAAGAGAAAGAAACAATGTGTTGATTAACTGTTTTGTGGCAGAGATTGAATTTTGTAACTAGAAAATATTTTGCAGTTGTTACCACAATGACCTCTACTGGGCAGTTGGTCTGCATTTATTGCATTAACAAAGTTTATAAAGCTGGATTACTATTCAAACCACCACAGCCATTATTATTATTTTAAGAATGAAATTATTGTTATTAGTAATAGTTATATCAAAACAGAAACATCCATGGAATTCCACAGCACATGTTAGAATTTAATCAGGATATACCCATGCAAAGAGATATCAGAAGTGGAGTATCTAGCGAAATAATGATTGAGCTGTAATCGACCCACTCCTTTCATAATGGTAAAATTTATTTGATATTCAGAAAGATTCAGCAAAATTTAGCTTTGCAATTGGATGTATTTATCTTCTAATTCAAATTGAAGGATCTGTGATGGTGATGCTTCCCAGGTTATGATTTATTGACAAAAATAGCAAGAAGCCAAAGAAAGCCTCAATGCATCTGAGAAGAAAAGGGAGGGAGGGAGGGAGGGAGGGAGGGAGGGAGGGAGGGAGGAAGAAAGGAAGGAAGGAAGGAAGGAAGGAAGCAAGGAAGGAGTTACAAGGGTGCTTTAATCTGGATTCTTGCAGGGTGTAGAAGATAGGACATAGGCCCTATATCTCCTTTGAAATTTCACAATTGTATCATTCGCAGCCTTTCATAAAAATAGGCTTCTCCCAAATAACCCACATGAAATCTTTGAAAGTTATTTGGGTGACTTTATTATGAGACTGGAGTAAAAGTACTACAGAGTGTGCATGGTGCTTCTCAACCTTTCTGGAATCTTAAAAAATCCTATTTAAAGCTTTTCTTTAAAGAGGCTTCTATTTTAATAGGCCTGAGCAAATATGCAGGACATCATCATAGGTTTGTGTAAATATTATTGACTATATACTACATAAACAAACATAATGCTTCACTCTTTACCAAAGCAACATACTTCTGGAGGAAAGCCTCTACAAATAACGTGTGTGTGTGTGTGTTTGTTTGTTTGTTTGTGTGTGTGTGTGTGTGCATGTATGTGTATACATATACACATACATCCACAGTCCAGGCAAAATCTCTGAGCATCTGCAACAATGAAGGAAAAAGGGCAGAAACTAGCAGAGGGCCTGAAGGAGCTGAAAGATTAGAACACTCAGAGGTACCTCACAGCTGAATCTGAGATGTAAGGCTATGCTTGTGTTCCTAAACAGCTTTCTATAAACAGGAAGAATTGTTTCCTTTCCTAGTTGAAATGCCTGACCAATTGAAAACTGGGCCAGACTTGACAAAGCCTGTTGTTTGCAGCTCAATATCATAGGTGTTTTCACACAATATATTCAATCAGGTCATGTGGTTAATTTATGGTCCCTGTATTATGCAAACCCAAAAATGAATTAGTTCAGTAACCGAGTTAATCATTTTGCCTAAATATATATAATATATACCTATACCAATACATTTTTTGCTGCTGGATATTTCTATGGGCCCCATAAACAGATATTTGAAAATGTAAATACAAAGATTACGAATTGGGGGAGGGGAGTTAGTTTAAACTGTGTAAGACTGGGCAAAAGCATTTACTGTTGATGCCCTAATCCAGAATAAATTAACTATTACTGTGATTACAATATTAGATCTTTGAGATCTCCAAGTAAAGCTGATCTACAATTCCCAACATCCCACATCATGGGCTATGCTGTTTGGGCTTTTTTGAAATTGCCGTGGGACAACTTTGGGAGACCACAAATTTCCCACCCCTATTATAGAACAAACCCTGTAAACAATGTGAGACTTACTTAGCAAACTATACTGAGTATCATCTTATTGTAACTAGTGACTCAGGCCAGCCTGGATTAACTTCAGCAAGTTTTACAGTTTATGGAATTTAGCCCCAATAAACTTAGCTAGAGCACAACTCTGGCATTTTACTTCTACTTACAGCAAGAGAATTCAGCTGCTGATTGTACACTGACTGCGATTTCAACCTATCTTGAGGAATCATATACTTCTGCTTCAATTTTTCTTAAGCTTTCCATGCCTGGTTATATGGGCTTTTCTCTGCCATAGTAATCCCACATCAGAATCCATGGAAAAAATACCCAAGGACTTTTATCCCTTGAGGAGTGTGCTGTTAACTTCAAACTGGGAAGTTTTAAAGGAAGCCTTTTTTTAAAAAAAAAAAAAATGCATTAGGAAGTCCAATTTGTATATTACAAATATATCTATGCCTAAGAAAAAATTCTACTAATTTCATGGAATTTATACCTTGCCACGTATGTGTAGGATTGCACTACAGATTGCTAAAGTAATATCATATACACACTAAGACTAAGGAAGATAGGCATCTGTTTGTTCATATTTGCTATTCTCTATTTCTGTTCACTAAATTAATCCTGTGAAGATACTGCTAATTCAGATGTACTTTTAAAGATCAATATTCTAATAAAATTTATAACTCCTACCTGAATTCAGGAGGGAGATTTGGCTGCAACCCATAAAAAGCAGCAGACAATGTGACTAGCCAGGTAGGCTTGTAATTTCCATCTTCACACTCCAGGTATGGGGAGGACAACTTGATATGACTTTTCTCTGCAGGGTGATGACCATTTCTTTTTTTCAAGTTGCCTTCCTGGGCCTTAGAGCCAGGATTTGAGACCTTTCGATGTTGATGTGGCCTCCACTTGCGTTTCAGACTATGGAACCACTCAGTTTCACTAGACACATTGGCCAACTGATGAGCCACTGAAGATAAGTCCTGCAGCAGGATCTGGCTATTCTGCCGACTGGCTTGGAGAAAGATCTGAGGGACAGAGGACATGGGCTCTAGGCTGAAGGTGATGGCAGCCCTGGAGATGTTGGGATCTCCTTCCATCAGGCTTCGTATCAAAACTTGGTACCATTCAATGTCTTCCTGCAAGTTCTGTTCACGGGATTTATTGCTCTGCAGTATCATGTTGAGAAAGTTGATTGCATGGAGAAGAGTATCCAGAGCTCCGTGCAGTGAGGGGTGTGAGGCCAAGCGAGACTTTCCAGCCAAGCTAGTCAGCTCATAACGCCCAGAGCAGTTGGCCTGCTTCAGTTCCCAAGAATCACCAGTATACAGGAATGAAGCCACATTTTGAGGGATCTCCTGAGACAATCTCTGGGCCAAGACTAGGTTTTCTTCCCTCGATCTGCTCCAAGGAGATAAAGCAACACCCGCCTTCTTGCCATGATTATAAACAGATGGCTTCTCCTTCATTGCTTTCCCTTTACCAGGCTCCATTGGTCCTTGGTTGGCATCAATCACATACCCCAAGTGAGCAAGGAGTAAGATGGAAAGAAGCCACAGCAAATCCATCTTTTCCACTCAGCTAAGGAAAACGCCTTGCCTCAAGTTCCCAACTTCCAATTTGTTTTAAGAATGTGACTACTTCAACAGCATTGGCAAAAAGACAAGACAGCAAAATTCGTGCAGCAGGATGCTCCAAGTGAACTTGGGGATTGGGGGGGTGGGAAGATATGGAGGGGGAAAATAATCTGAATCACCTGTAGAAACGGTCCAGCGAGCTTTCTCTGGTGGGGCAAGTTCTGGCAATTATGCAGGCGGCGCTTGGCTCAGAGACCAGGTTACATCGCGCCTGGCTACAGGGAGAAGCTACCGTTGGCCCGCTTATGTCTTTATATCCCCCATCCGCCGCTGACAACGCTTTCAGAAGGTATTCTAAAGACCTGCTTCGCGCTCCTCCTCTCGCTGCCGCCGCTGCTCCATTCTCGATCAAGCGGCGCGTCCTCCCGCTTCGCTACCCAGCCGCGCGAAGCATCCAGACTGGCTCTCGCCGTCTCCGGGCATCGCTCCCTAAGGGGACAGGAGAGATCTGCGGTTCGTGCACCGGGCAGCCGAGAAGGAGAGGGATGGAGCGAGAGTGGCAGGGCCGTGCGGGACTTCTGGGAGGGGATGTTTTTCGGGGGCAGATGCCCGCTGGCCGGAGCGCCGGGCTTTCCCAGCTCAGCCTCAACTCCCCCTCCTTCCTCGCCTGTTAACTAGACAGCTCTGCCCCACATGGCCAACCCCTTCTTACCTCCCCTCCCTTCCGCAACTCGCCCTTATAGGTGAGCTCCGAATGCCTTGAGCGCTCTATGGCCGCCTCAGCTGTCAATCACGAGGCAGCCACTAGGTGAGCAGAAGGGAGCTGTCCAGTGCTGAATCTCTGGGAGGAGGAAGGTAGAAACAGGGGCTTCATGTCACCTTGCAGAGGCTGCCTTAGAAAGAATATCGGCGGTTTGGCTTGGAACTGTTTGAGATGTGTACAGGAAAGACGTGGAGAGAATTGGCAGCAAGGAGAATGGGTGAAGAATCCTATTACCCGCCCAGTTTTAGGCTTGAGTAATAAGGCATAAAAAGGATGGAGGCAGAATCCTAAATTAATTTTTCATACACTGATGTCCCAGAAAACAGTATTTGGGATTAGTGCTCTTTGTATATGATTAAAGATGACATTAATGAATGAATTAATTAAGAAACCAGGTATAGATAATCAGAGACCAGGAAAACAGAGACATCTACTGGCTGAAGTTTTAAAACTTTTTACAAGATAATAAAGAGGGCAGAGAAATAAAATAATGTTGAATAAAAACGTACGTTGAGTTTTAGGGAAAATTGTCAGGCTTCCCTTCTTTCTTCTTCTAAATACTTGGATGGTGTGTAATGAATGCTGTTATTTCTACCTACTGTTTTACTGAAAGCAGACAAATCCTTATGGGAGTGGCAAAGAAAGAGTGTTCACCTCCCCAGAGGGAGAAAATGGGACTGCAGCCAGCCTATGAATGCAAGTTTGTGATCCTGCAATATGTTTTTAAACATCTAAAACTTTTACATCTTTTAGGCATGCACTCATCCAACTGTTATGTGTTACAAATATGGTGTGTTTTGATCTCAAACCAAGGCATAATAATATAGATTTAAGTCTCACTGTTGGTATCTGGAAAATGTGGATTTGTGTATCTACAACTGGTAATAGTTAGTTAAAAGAGATGAGTTTGAAGAAAGAATGCACCAGTTATCAAAACATGAGTTAAGTCTGGGAATAGAAGAAAACATTAGAAATGTGTAGTGAATTCCCCTGAATTCTTTTTGATGAAATGGGATAGAGGAAAATATGAAAACTTTTCAAGATTCTATTATTGTAACCTATATCAATAAAATACAGTCCCATTTATATTCAAATATGTTTCCTGTCTTGGCTACCTCAAATGGCTGATGGACCTACTTTAATGGTTCTTAGAGTCATTCAATTTCACATGCATTTTTTTTTTAATCTTCTGATTTAGTTTTTCATCCTTTCAATGCTTGAGCTACTTTCTGATATTTTCATCCTTTCAATGCTTGAGCAACTTTCTGGTTTTAAAATCTACAAATATTGCAGATTTTGTGAGTCTCTGTTTATATTGGTTTACTTGCTCTAATGTCATTAAGAGATTTGCCATCCATCCATGACTTATATAACTTTCAGCATGTTTCCAGATATTATTCAAAGATCATGAGCAACATATATCACTACTTTATTAGAATTGAATTTTGTTTGTTGAATTTCTGGACTTCTTAATCCATTACAGGGAAGGGGGAGGGGAAGGGAGGGGAAGGGTGGTGGGGAGGGGAAGAGGAGCGGAGGAAAGGGGGAGGGGGTGAAGGGATGTTCTCCTTTGTATGTATGCAGTATAAATTAGCCTATTATCTTTTTCTTGTTCTAGTCTAATACAGTGTTTCTCAATCTTGGCAGCTTGAAGGTGTGTGGACTTCATTTCCCAGAGTTCCTTAACTAGCATGGGATTGCATCTTCATCTTGTAACTTCTATGATGATGTTGTTATCCATTCTGTTGATTCCGACTCTTGATGATTCTATGGATCAGGTCTCTCCACATCTTCTAATCTTGCATTATTTCCTTGTCTAAGATGTAGTTGATGTCAGCTTTGATAGTGTCCAGCCACTCTGTTCTTTGATGGCCTGGTTTCCTTCTTGACAGCCTGATTTCCTTCTTATAACTTTATAAGTGTGTAACAGTCAATGCAAATGGACTGAAAAATCACAAATATTTGCTCTCATACAGAAAGAATGGGAAACAAATGCAATCTGGACAAAAATAATAATATCCAGTACAATGTTGCTTTTCAAATTAACTTTCTTGAATGCTTTCCTTAGCTTTGGCTTCACTGTTTCAGATAAGTGAAGGCTCTTGATTAAAGGATGTGCAGCCAAATTTTACAGCAAGTGTATGCAATCTGTACCCTGCAGACCACATGCAGTTCTACAGTGCTCTTGAGTGTGTTTATAACCAAGATTATTGAAATTGTCTCTTGTTCACACATTATAAAATACCATTATTACATTTGATTTAGACCTTGAAGAACTAGATTTAGCAGGCAAAGGATGTAAACTTCCAGACAAAGGAACACAGAATGATAATTTCCCATCCAGTTTATATCTTTACTTCTTCTCCCCACTCTCTCTCCAATGCATCAAGGGTAACAACTGTTTTATCCCATAGTTGCAGTCCCCTGAATTAAATTTCCTGGGTATTATCCTCATTTACAGCAAACTCTTCTTTTTTCCAATATATTGTTTCATTCCACTTTCTGTTCATTAAGACTCATTACTATACTGTAATGGTCAGGATGAACTGATATGAGAGGATTCTAAATTGTAAAGAATTTAGAAGAAAACCTCTTTGCATTATTTCATCCACTTCCTGATTCCCTCTCTCCCCCTCCCTCCCTCTAAATATGCAAATCTAAATTCAACTCTGAATTGGGAAAGGGGCTGGGAAGTCAGAACAAGAAGGACTCATGTTCTGAATAATATCCTTTTTGTCCTGACTCCATGCTTCCTTAAGAGTTTAGGAATTCCCATTTTGGGCAATGTAGCCATTAAAGCTGGCAGAATGATGAGTGCAGACATCCAGTAAACAATTCCCTGTCTAAGGACAGATTTGCATCTGAGTAACAAATGAAAGGCTGTCCCAAAGAGCATAAGTCTTCGAAACAAAATTCATTCAAATCCTGTAAGGATTTCCCAGCAGGGGATAAAATGTGATAGGTAAATTGACTAATAAAGGAAGTGGGATGTTAAGGACACAGAACTCCTCATGGAAAGTATTTCTAAAACAATATTTTTCCCAACATTTATCCTGCAAAAGCTACAAATGTGACACCTCTTCCAAAGGGAAATACATAGAATAAAGTGAAAATGAAGAAAACAAAGATACACCATTTTAAAGCAATTAAAGTAGTTCGCTGCAGAATGGGCATTTCAAAATACCTTATGCTTTAAAAAGCTGTTTTATTTTTATGGTGCCAAGAAGGAAATGACATATGACAACAAACAGCCTCCCATATATCACATACCTTAAATTCCTGACAAATTGTAGCAATTAATTATTATGCACCTTCTGGATGGCAACAATTTTTTCTTACCAGATGCACAAAATTAAGCTCAGTGTCTAAGATGTGGAAGCTGTTTTCACCTCGTTCTGTCAGTTCCCTTATGATGTTCTCTCCCTTTTCTAACAACAGCTATATTTGTGAGCTGCTAATTAAAAAGGAAGACTTTTTACAAAGTTGAAAGCAAAGCTGCACTGAAGAATCTCTAAATAGAGCTCATCAAGAGAAGTAGCAAAAATATGGAAACATTCAAACTGCAGAGGAAGAAACAGAATTTCTGCAGAATTTTTTTTCCACATTACTTTCTCAATTATGTGAAAAGGAAAGGTAAAGGGATTCTCTAGCCATCCAAGCAATAAATTGGGAGCAAAGGAAAGAAAAATATAGCAAATGTCTACTCTGCAGAATGCAAGCAAGCTATGGAAATGGATCACATAATTTTTACTTGTTTGGAAGCCTTACTTGTCCTTTAATACTATGCTAAAGTCAGCATTCCCAAAAGTTCAGTTGCAGCAAGGAGAAAAATAAATAGAATATATTTAATATTACCACTGAGCGGTGAAGATTCACAAGGAGAATAAAAAACAAGATGCTAAACCATCTAAAACAATGTTTCCCAATCTTGAAAGATATGTGGATTTCAATTCCCAGAACCTCCCAGCCAGACTAAGCTATCTTAGTCCTTAACCAAATGAATGTGTATTTGCTGAAATTTTGTTCTGTTCTTGCATCATTTTTACTGCTGTTTTATTTTATTGGGAACTATCTGGTTGAAAAGGCAATAAAAATGAAATATCATATACTATGTACATATTAATATATGAATACCTGCATGTACATACATTTGGTTATAGATGCTATATGATTTAGAGTAGAAAAATAGGTTACTTTGAATTAATCAGAATAGAGTTGGAAGGGACCTTGGGGGAGACCCTATACCATTTCAGATAAATGGCTGTCCAATCTCTTCTTAAAAACCTCAAGTGATAAAGCACCTTCAACTTCCTTCTTTAGTTTCTATCCATTGTTTCTTGTCTTGCCTTCTGGTGCTTTGGAAAATAAATTGTCCCCCTCTTCTTTGTGGCAATCTCTCAAATACTGGAATGCTGCTATCATGTCACCCCAGTCCTTTTTCTAGACAAGCCATACCCAGTTCCTGCAACCGTTCTTTATATATTTTAGTCTCCAGGTCATTAATCATCCTAGTTTGCTCTTCCCTGCACTTTTTCCAAATTCTCAGCATCTCTTTTGCAATGTGGTGACCAAAACTGGATGCAGTATTCCAAGTGTGGTCTTACTAAGTTTTTTTTATATTGATCATCGATAAATTATTCAATTTATCTATGATGAATTATATAAATTCATTCATCATTGATCCATTCAAACCTTCTAATGATTAAGATGAATTTGATGATTGGGGATCATCAATCCTTCTTTACAAAATGATAAATAGATGATACACTATCTCTGCCTATAGTCTGGCAAATGAGAATAATTGATGGAGGGGTTATATTTTATTGAATGTTGGTTTGATATTTTAGGATTGAAATTTTAAGTGATTTTAATGACTTTCTCAAATATTTAACTGCATAGCTATTGGCTATTCAGTTCTTCTGTTATGTTGCAACAAGTAATCTGCAATTAACTAGTAAATATCTATGATATTTGCTAGGAAAACCCCTCTGGACATCAGAGCAAATAAGCCAGTTGTTATTAAAAGAAATAGTGGAAGAAAAATATAAAAGATAGAGAAAACTGCTTTAATTAATAATCCCTTGTTTTAATTTCAGCCATTTGGATGTATTTCTGTTCTCTCTTTCCTTTTGCAACATTAAAAAAATAAATCTCAGCTGACTCACAGCTTTGTTTCAGTTTTCCACCAGAATAAATTTCCATTTCATAATACCATTACTTCATAAAAACTTGCCAAATTTAATATTTATGATCATCACATTGTTTTTATGAGCTGTTAGCAGAGCTGTTAATTCTTATTGAAAGCTAAAGACAAAAAGAAAACAATTTCCCATACTTTAAGGCACATTTTCTCTCTACTTGTGTTTGGAAGTTTTATTACTATCAAAATGCTGACATATATATGATATATTTACAAATTAGTCAACAGACTGAAGTTATTCTAAATTCATATTACGAAATTAGTCATGAACTTGGCCATCCATCCATCCATCCATCCATTTTGTTTTCCTGGTTTCTCTAATGGAACACTTAAACAATTTTTCCCTAACACAGCTGCCTTCCATATATCTGGATCAATACTAGAATTCTCAACAATGGTTATGGTGATACGATATGTTAGGAGTTGAAGTCTACGTACCTGAGAGTACTGAGGTTGAGTAATGATGCCAAGAGGAATAAATGAGGTTCCAATAGAAGAGAAATATGTAGCTCAGGCTTGGACTGTGGAATCCTTATTGCTCTCTGTGCTTCTTTGCTGTCAGACATATCCCAACTAGATAACAATACCAGTGCTGGTAAGTGTGGGGTTTGCTCCTTGTTGATGTACCACAGCTAGGAGATTCCTGGAAGCTTGGTATTCAGACATTTATTTAGCGTATGGCTGGTCACACACAATATTAAAACACTTCATTTTTACCGGTTAAAACAATTAAAACAATTAGAAAAAGAGCAGTAAGACAAGATATTCAGACAAATCAGCCATCAGTAGACACATAAAGATAAATCCCATTTACATAGCATTCAAAAGAGACAATAAAAAGCTAAGGAGGAAACAAAAAGACCAGAACACCTCATCTCCAGCAACTAGCACCCAAATAAGCAGGGATTAATGTTAATAAATAATCAAGCAGAAAACAATATCCTAATCAAGGAACTTCCCAGGAGAAAAACCACACTGCCACCAAAACTGTCAGGGTAAACTACTGTATATAAATATGGTGCAAACTGCACACTTACTAGCATTGATGAAGTTATCTAATTGGGTAATGAAACATCTGCAAGAAACAACCAAATCCAAAGAGCACCAAAGACTCCACAAGTAATAATGTTTGCAACTGTGGACATTTTTATACAATTTTTATTCCTTTTTGCCCCTTCACATCCATGTCATTTCATGTTACACATACACACCATGGATGTCTTTACAGAGCTTGTGACAGAGCAATAAATTCACCCTTCTGCTTAAAAAGACTTGTTGGAGCAACAGCTAAGAGATAATGCTGAGACTTCCTGAAACGGTGAAGCAGACTGGGATAATGCTCCACAGAAGTGCAGGATTTGAAACAAGAGAGTTGTTTGACTGCACTTTGAAACAGATTGAGCCAGAAATGAATCAGCTCAGTTCTCAAACACACTTGATGTTGTGTAATTTTAATAAGAGATGTCGCAGACTACTGGGAATTCTAGTGCTTGGAACTGGTCTGAAGCTTGGGGTTTTCTCCTAAAAGAAGGAGAATAAAAAATCTGTACTGCTTGTGTTTTAATGAAATTTAACAAAAAGGTCACTAAAAATTGAAAACTGAAAAGTCTAGCAATAGTTTTTCATTCATTACCATATCCAGAGGGAAAGGGAAAAAGGAGCCTTATCTTAGGGTGACTAACCCATTGAACAATAGTTCTAGAGTTCTTGTCTTTGGCAATGAAGAAGTAAGTATCTCAGCTGGATCAGAATTGGTGGCGCAGGCAGTGATGGGCATTCCGCAGGATGCCAATAAAATACCCCTGCTTTGTGAGCTGCTCTAATTGGCAGTAGGCTTCTAGGTGCTATTCTAGGTTCCGGTTATTACTTATAAAGCCTTCCATGGCATAGGACATGATTATCTGAAGGTTTGCCTATTTTCCATGGTGTTTGCCCAGTGATAAGAGAAGACAAGATTGGCATACTCTACGTTCTTCAAGTAAACATTGTTTTCTATTGGAATTTATGATCTGTGCCTTCTCTGTGCCAGCACCTGCCCTCTGGAATGAAGTTCCCTCTAATAACCATGTGGTTCCCACCCAACTGGAATTCCAGAAAGTCTTAAAGATCTGTTTTTTCTCCAAGATCTTGGGGTAGGAGGGTTGGGGTGCCTATTGGATATGTTTGGAAGTTAGCTGGGCTTGCCACCTGTTCATGTTCTTTATTCCTTATTTCTTTTTTTTATAGCATTATTATATTGTGTTTTGTTTTGTTTCATTGCACTGTCCAGAATTAAACAGTTTGGAAGTGGGCAGTGCCTAAATGGAATAAATGGATTGATCTGGTAGACTTTCCCTTCAAACTCACTCACAGCCAACCTGTTCTTTTAAAGATTTTCCTTCTGATCAGTAGTGTCTGAGCTCTTGGACTGCATAGAGATAAATGCTGCCATAAAACTATTTCATCTATTATTCTGGCTCCTGTTGCTGCTTTTGAGGGACTGGGGACCATATTGCAGCTGCTAGAAGCTCAGTGTTTTCTCTGTCTTGCTTCTGTATCACCTGTAATCATAGTGAGTACAGAAGACTGATAGGGTTAAAGAATAAGGTTTGTTGTATTCCTGCTCTACAGTAAGAATCACAAAAGTCTGGTGCTTTCTTAAATTGGAATGGAGTTCTTACCTAGAAATTCCCTATTAGTTCTTTTGAACCTCTCATCAGCCTTTGATACCATTGCTCACCACTTACTTCAGAATCACTTCCTCTCTCTTAATGTTTATTATTTATTATTCATGAAAAGCATACACCTTTGTCACACTGAAGGGGGGAAAGTTATCTGTAGGTGTGTTCTTAAATATGATATGGAAGTAGCTTGACCTTGTCTTCTACCCAGGCTTATTCTTGGAACCACATCCTTTTGTCTGCTGACTCTATAGATTAGATTTAAGAATATCAATTTCTACAGTTTCTTGCGTTATATTTGCACACTAAAATCCTCCTCCTCAAAGTGATCATAGTAGATGTGAGCGCAATAATAATTCACAAGGGCCTGGTGGCTCAGCAGACTGATAGCATTGTGATTAACACCAGCTGTCTGCAATTAAAGTAAGATCGAATCTCGCCAGGCTCAAGGTTGACTCAGCCTTCCATCCTTTCTAAGGTAGGTAAATTGAGGACCCAGTTTGTGGGGGCAATAAGCTGACTTTGTAAAAATATACAAAAGTATGAAGGCTATTGCTTAACGCATTGTAAGCCGCCCTGAGTCTCCGGAGAAGGGCAGCATATAAATCAATTTTTTAAAAAAAAAATAATAATAATTCTAAACTGTTTGGAATCCTTAAAGATGACATGCCAGCAACAACTGCCCACACCAGCTCATGCTCGGGACTGGTCTTCATCTCAGACCTTGCAACAGAAGTATGAGGCATTTCCTCTGCGCCAAGAGAAGAAAGGGATCCAATCCAAGGTGACTCTTTTTTTAATGTCCTGAGAAAGAACAGTCAAGAATGAAAAACTGAACCTCTGGCAAGGATAGCAGCTGATATAGTGTATCTTCCAGCTTTAAGTCAAAATTGGTCTGACAAGTCGTCAAAATTATTTTTTTTCTCTCTCTCTCTTCCCTTCTCCTAAAAGATATGCACCTTATCTAGCAAGGGTGGAATCTTATGCAATCAACTTGCCATCTAGTTAGGTCATCAGACTTGTTATGTCATCAGCCTGACAAAATAACAAAAGCCATCATCCCAGACAAAAGTCTGCCAACTTTTTCCCTGACAAGATTGATGTTGTTTTTTTTAAATACCTGTCTACTAGGCTAAAGCATAGCAGCTAAAGCTTTCTCCATCATTGCATATTTATGTTGGCAAAAGTTTTGGCTTCTTAATTTCCTACTTTCATGTATCCGCTAGAAGTACAGCAGTCTTTCCAGAAAGGAGGAAGGGAAACTGGAAAGCTTTTGCCAAAAAGAGGTAAATTAGCATCATAGAGCAGCATAACACTGGATAGATTTACTATTCAGTGCTTCCTATCCTTTTTCATTATGTACAATCATTAATCACAGTGTCTTAATCAAGGCAGTATCCGTTAGTCAATTGGAATAAGGAAGTGATGAAGTCAATTCCATATTCAGGTCTCCTGCTTCATAATCTCTATTTATTTTAGGAGTCCAGCATCTCACTGGACTTTCCAGATATTTTTTTAAAAAAAACAATCTTGCATATTAACAAATTTTCTATTTTTCTTCTTCTTGAGAGCAGTTAAATTAACCCCGGAATGCACATAATAGGATATGTCTGAGATTTAAATATCTGGTTGCATAAAATTCCATTAAATATTGTTAATGCAACAATCACTCACAGTCACAGAATGTTGTGAGTGACTGTACATACATTTCATATCTTTTGACAACTTTGAACTACACCCAGAATTCAGTCAATACCCAATATATCTCCAGCAATTGAAAGCAAACTTCCAATCATTAATTACACTGTATTAATCAAAGCAGTATCAGTTAGCCAATTGGAATAAGTATTGTCACACAGGCAAAACCTTTGATATCGTTTACTGAAAATTCTGAATGATATACAAGGGGCAGCAACATTTGAAATATGAGATGTAATAGCTGATACCTAATGCTGGAAATTGTTTACCCAAAGCCTAACAACAGTGGAATGGAATGGAATGGAATGGAATGGAATGGAATGGAATGGAATGGAATGGAATGGAACGGAACGGAATGGAACTGAACAATCTTCTTATCAATTAGATTGAGATGTTGGATGATTGAAAATGATGAAATAAAATCTCAGCTTTCCCCCCACCCACCCACCCAAGCATCTTTGTCCATTCTGATACTGAATGTTAGCAGCTCTCTTGATAACTAAACAGTAAATCCAGATTTTAAAAAAGCCAGCTTGTCTTTAACTGCCAAGAGGGCAATGGTGGAGAAGGACTATTTAGACTTTCTCTTATAATGCATATGAGCCTCAGAATGGCATCTGTTTGGCCACTCTGTGTTATGGATTGCTGTATTAGTTGGACTTTTCAACTGATTCCAATCATACTCTGATAATAGTGCCTGTTATTTGTTACTCTTTCAATGCACCATCAATGACTTCATTGAGAAATGTTGCTGACCTGACACAATGGGACCTAATTAACTTTGTGAGCAGGCAGTGAGATGGTCAACCCAGATTACTTACACCAACAAGTATTATGCCCTATCTAGGTATTCAAACACAAATAACATAATAGCATCAAAATGATGATAGTTTAGTCAGAACATCTTCATGCTAATGATGCAATTATATATTTGTAAATTTAAGCAAGAGTAATTATTACAATATACAATAAGTAAAATGAAAAGAAAAGAAAAAGAGGGAACAAATATTTATGTAGCTACTTATTTTATGAATGATCTCTGATTCTTTGCAGAGAAATACCTCCCTTTGTGCAAGCTGCAGACATTGATCGTGAAGCCTGGAGTTATCTGGAGATAGGTAATTGACAACTACATAAACACTGTAGCTAATGTTTTCAGGATTTCTTTCCAGGACATGGTGAATAACTATGACAACATCTATGATAAAAGACAAGAAAGCTTTGCATTTCCTCTCCAAATGGATATAAATCTATGATGGAAACTGTAAGGTGGGGAGGGGAACATTGGTGAAATTCTGTCGCACAACTGTTGAAACAGTTTGTTGAAACCCCAAACCAGATTGCCATAAAAAAATGACATGGAAACTTATCCAAGATGGGCATATTGGCAAAAATTCAGTAACTCTGTGGTCAAGTGGGAACTTGAGCCTGGGTCTTCTCAGTTTTTGTTCTTTCCTAACCTCATCCCTAACTAGCTGTAGAGTTAGGGTTAGAATATAGTTTAAAGCCATTTAAGATACTGGGACCAGCAAACAGCTTGACTGGCAAGAACCAATTGGGTTTAAATATACAAGAACTAACTTAAAATGAAATTATGCCACTCACAATTCATTCCAAGGTTTGTTAACAGGCAAGTTTTACTCTTATGTAAAAGGAATGAGTTATTGCGGCAGAGAATAGGGTAGGCCAGGACAAGGCAGAGCAGTGCAGCGCAGTGCAGCGCAGTGCAGTGCAGTGCAGCACAACACAACACAGTACAGAATAGAATATTTTACTTGGTCAAGTGTGGAATTTGTCTCCGGTACAGAAGCACTCAATATCCTTGGAAACAAACAGAGAAACTAAAACTAATACTAAAAGTGTGCAACAAGTAGAAGGTGGAAATAAGAGGTAATAAAAGGATAAATAATATTACAGCCACACTCTGTGGGTTCATATACGTACACATTAGACAGAACTTAGTAGTCACCGTGTTTTGTCAACTGCGAGAATTCAGCAGAGTGTTCAGCAGAGTGATGGCATGAGGAAAGAAACTGTCCCTACGTCTTACAGTCTTGGCATTCAATACCCTACACTGCCATCTTGAGGAAGGAGTTGAAACAGTTTGTATCCAGGATGTGAGGTGGGGTCTGCAGATATCTTCTCAGTTCTCCTTCTGACCCACACAATATATAGGTTTTCTATGGAAGGCAGGCTGGTTGTAGTTGTCCTGTCCACAGTCTTAACTATCCATCTGAGTCTGCACCTGTCCTGTTGGTTTCTTTCCCAAACCAGATAGTTATAGAAGTTATAGATAGGATAATAGCAGCAACCAAGCTCTTTCTCTTAAATCTCCCAGACATTCAGTTCTCAGTCACCTAAACAAGTCTGTTGCCATGATGAGGATTGACTCAACTGTCTGTCTTTGGTATATAGACAGTAGACACATCTTCTGCTTCAAGCAGAACCTCTACCTGATAGTTGCCATTGTAGATGCTGATAGTCAGGTAAAGTATACAGTATCTATGTGCAGTACACTTATTTCCTATTGTTTTGAGCTGCTGTTTCAGTCTTTCACTGATTTCCTTTATACAGGTAATCCTCAACTTAGAACTGTAATTAAGCCCACAATATTGGTCGTAAGTCATGTCAGTCATAAAGTGGATTATATAATGTGACTGCAACTGTTTTTATGATATTTTCTGCAGTGGTTGAAAAGCAAACATGCCGGTCGTAAAATGAATGCTGTGATCATGAAGTGGATGCTATGTTCGTAAAGTGAACACCATGGTCTTAAAATGAATGCCATAGTCATTAAGTAAACCTATTTCCCAAAAGAGGTCACATCACCACCTGTATGTGTGTGTAGATGATGGTTGCAAGTTCCTTTTAGGGAGGGCTGTTATAATTTCAAACTGTTGATAATAGATTGATTGTAAGTCGAGAACTACCTGTATAGCTTTCCTTTAGAACTTTCTGCACTGAAAAATACAACACTGCTTTGGGAACAGTAAGAACTTGGAACAATTCAATGTGAAAGAAGTAAATGTTAATTAAAAAGGCTCATTGAAGGAAGCATTTCAAATTCATCAAAAGGATCATAAAGTAGCATTCTAAGCATCATTTAATTTCCTTGTTGCTATATTAAAATATTAGATTAGAGTTTGAAATCCACATCTTGGTAGAGCTTTCCACTCACAGTGTATTAAGTAACCTGTTTAGTGAGGATGGCACAGAATGAACATATGCTACATAACATTTATCTTGCCAGCAAAATTACATCTAGGTTTGATTGAATTAATATTCTTGTTTCTAGGCAATAAAAATTATCAGGTTTTCTCAAAGATGCTTTTTCAAGAGGCAACTGGACTTCGTTTTTCCTTGAAGATGTTTTGCTTCTCATCCAAGAAGCTTCTTCAGTTCTTGAGAAAAGGCCATCCAGATAAGCACAATTTTAATTTCAGAAAGTGATTCCTTCTGGTTTGCTTTGAGAAAACATGAATGAGAATCAACCATTGAAAAGATGTTGACTTGTAAGTATCAACATTTGTTTACACACATAAACACAAAACATACAACTAACACTCCTATTTGCACTGTTTTTATTCTTCCACTACAACCCCCATACATATGCTCACCCAAATATATATTTTTTTACCTGATTCCTGCTCTGGCTAAACAGGGGAACCATATGACAAAAAGATGATTCTCAGTTGTCCCATCTCCACCCAGTCATTATTGTTCAGAGATTTCAAGTGAAGCAGTGAGGGTTTTAAACAGACAACTGCTGCATGTTCTTCAAAAATGAAAGATTAGACACTTCGCCCTATAGTACCAATGGTTATTTTCAAATGCCAGAGATAAAGCAAATACCCCTGCTATAAAGAGCTGACCATCAATATCAAGAGTTGAGCAAGAAGAATTGGATTCAACTGGGAAGAGAATTACTTTTTGTCCTGCCATTGCCAAGACCTTCAACAGCAGACAATCCTTCATTTTACAGAAGGTACCGTAGTACAGAAAGGAACAATTAGATACCGCAATGAAGAAAGCCATAGAGACATGTAAAGGCCCTTTCAAAGACAGCAACATGAGATGTTTCTCTGTGTGTGAAATCCCCCCCCTTTTTTTTCTGGAATCAAATATAAAGATGACCAGACAATGAGAAACCATGCCTAGAAGACTTCAAAAAGAGTTCACTGAAGACATTCTCAGATAACAGGTTACCCGTGGTTTCTTTGTGTTTGATCCAGGAAATTAGCAAACAAGAGATGGTTGTCTGTGCTTAAATGTCAATCTTTCTCTTCTAAAGCAAATGGTTTTTTTCCCCTGTATATATGCAGCAAAGGAAAAAATTGTCAGTCAGGCCTAAGTACATGCTTTGTAGGCAGGCAAAAGCCTCAGGTTAAGTTCTACTAGAAAGTCACAAAAAGCAATTGTGTCAGATACATATAGTATAATAGTCAGGGGGGGAAATCCTCATAGCTGTTAATATTTTATTGGGATTAACTCAAATTGATATTGAAGAAATCGCAAGCTTCTGAATTCTCCAAAAATCTCTGTGAGGCAAGATGATATGAAAGATATACATAGGAAAGCCAAAAATTATTTATTTATTTATTTATTTATTTATTTATTTATTTATTTATTTATTTATTTAGTTAGTTAGTTAGTTAGTTAGTTAGTTAGTTAGTTAGTTAGTTTGTATACTGCCCTTCTCCAACAGGACTCAGGGCAGTGAACAGCCACGGCAAATACACAACATATAAAATTTAAAAGCAATTTAAAAAACATTAAATAGTTTTGGCCATCAATTTAAAATAACCCAATTAAAACTAATTATAAATTTTAAACCGTAAGGATGGGGTCAAGCCAGCCCGGCTAGATGAAATAGATGCGTTTTCAGGGCCCGACGAAAAGTCCGGAGGTCTGGTATCGTGAGTATCTCTGGGGGTAGGTTGTTCCAGAGGGCAGGTGCCGCCACAGGGAAGGCTCTCCCCCTGGGGGTCGCCAGCCGACATTGTCTGGCTGACGGCACCCTGAGGCCCTCTCTGTGCGAGCGAACTGGCCGGTGGGAGGCTATTGGCGGCAGAAGGCGGTCTCGTAGATACCCCAGCCCTAAGCCATGGAGCGCTTTAAAGGTGGTCACCAACACCTTGAAGCGCACCCGGAAGACCACAGGAAGCCAGTGCAGCTCGCGCAGGAGAGGTGTCACATGGGAGCGCCCCGTCGCTCCCATAATCCCCCTCGCGGCCACATTCTGGACCAACTGGAGCCTCCGGGTGCACCCCAAGGGGAGCCCCATGTACTTTTCAGGTTTTTGAACCACAAGGCTGCAGTTCAAATTAGTCTTAGGATGGGAATCATAAATGCACTTGTGAGTTGTAACTATAATCAGTCTCACTATATTAGCAAAATCTGGCTGAATGTTTTTTATATTTTCAGAAAACAGATGGATTTTTACTTCATATTTAAAAATTTTAAATTTCTTTCATGATGGTGTCTCTTTATTCCAAATTCTTAATATTGGCCTGAATGCTCAATACAAATATGAGTAATATTCCCCTTTACTAGCATATCTTTCTCTGATTTAGTTATTAATATAGCAGTGTAGCTCTGTCAATAGGTTACCAGGACATGAGTAAGCAATGATCTGTTGACTTATGTTGTGTCGTAAATCCCCAAATTAACTTACTAGGTCTTATGTATTATGGAAGGAAACCAAGCCAGCCTAAGATGTTATGTCAAAGGTAAATGATTAGATGGTCTACTTTCCTTTCCAACCACTCCATAATGTAAGCAAACAGAGTTGATTTATTCCGATACTGGCAAATATGCAATAGCTTCTGTCACCATGAGTGCACGGTGGAAGTTTGGGTATGCTAGATCAACAAGATGAGTCATTGTCCAACAAAAACATTTTTATTACCTTGATAGTTGATAATGATTCCTATGAAAGAGCTAAAACAGTGTCAAATTACCTCTCCCTATTAAAATCCCAAAGCCCAAGAACTGGAAGGCAATAGTTCCCACAAATGGAAAATAGATCTTTGTAGATGAACTCTACAAAGCTGTAGTGTTTTCCCCCATAAAACACCCACATATAAAAGATGTCTATGGAGATTCTCAGTCTTCCAGGTTGTCCCAAAGGTGCTTTTTCAAGAGGCAACTGGACTTTCAGTTCTGAGCTGAAGAAGCTTCTTGGATGAAAAGCAAAACATCTTCAAAGAAAAACCAGAAAGTCCAGTTGCGCCTTGAAAAAGCACCTTTGGAACACATATGAAAGAGATTGACTATAGCTTCAACTAAATTTGAAATATTTCAGTCTATCAAATGAGATTGGTGTCATGGGATCACAAATCCAGAACTTTTAAACTGGCAGTCCTCATGAGGAAGTACCTAATAATGTGGCTTTATTAGTCCCAAATCTAACAGGACTGAAATTGCCTGTATTTTATAGACACTGAGATTCCAATCTAGGATGCACAGGACTTAATTTCACGGACTGTATGGGGTTCCCATGATTCTTGACAATTTGGATTGTTAACCGCAATTTAACATAAAGCTCCCACAATTCGCTCTTCAAAGTTGAGAATATTCTTTAAACAACTTTCTTGTAGCAAATGTCTGCAAAGCCCATAAATACCATATCTCCACCTACAGTTCTGAAACATGAAACCAATCATAATGATTATAATGAAATTCCAGAATTTTGGAGCTGGTTGTAGTTTTAAAGGTCAAATGCTTAAATTAAGTATTTAAAAGAAAAAGCTCCAAAGAAATGAAGTCTGCAGCTTGTTTTGTACTAAGTGCTATTCTGGGTAATTCAATCAAAATGTGATTATAGACAATCTGTGTGGTTCAGCTAACTTTGCCCCATTCAAAAACAAAATAAAACAAAAGTGCAGGTAATGGTGTTGTGCTAAATCCTTTCACTTCTTCCAACTATTTATTTTTCAAGCTTGACTTGTTAGAGATTTTTTTTATTCCAGTTCTAAGAATAACTAGAAGGTTCTAGATTGGAGAAAGTTTGCTGTATTATCTGTGACTGTTACTTCTCTCTTGAAATCATTATACAGTATGTCAGGAAAGAAGGCAGCCTTCTTCCCTGACGAAGTTGTATTGGCTGAAGGACATCTGACTTGATATCAGCTATTATAATTAGCTCCAGCCTGAATTCATCCATTGGAGTTTAAGATATTTGCTGTACAGCAAGTTCAGTTCTATACAATTTATGAAATTTTCATGCATTTATTTATCTCACTGATATGTCACCTTCCTTTTGAGAAATCAAGGAGGCTTAACGAGGATCTCTTATTTTAACTTTACAATGGCAGTGTTGTAAATAGGTTGAGGCTAGACAGAATTAATGATCCAATGAGTTTCCCTGAATAAGGGTGGACTTCAGTTTGGATCTTTTGCTTATCAAGCCTTAACTACTATGTTATTCTGCTCCAGGCTAGTATGGCAGCAAAGGTATTAAATATTTATTATAGATACATACTAATTTTCTGAAGGTCAGAAACTGAAGTTGAAACTCAAATACTTTGGCCATCTAATGAGAAGAGGGGACTAATTAAAAAAGACCCTGATGTTGGGAAAGATTGAAGGCAAAAGGAGAAAGGGACAGCAGAGAATGAGATGGTTAGTTAGTGTCATTGATGCAATGAACATGAAATTGAGCAAACTCCAGGAGATAGTGGAGGACAGGGCAGGGGGTTGGGGGTGGGGAGGCTAGCATGCTATGGTGTATGAGGTTGTGAAGATAGGATATGACTTAGTGATTGAACAACAGCACTTTTCATCTATAGCAGCAGTCCACAACCTTTTCAGCTTGGCAGAGAGGGAAAGGAGAACCGAGCCACATGAGCAATGGGTTGGAGTGAATGCGCGTATGCACGCAGCTCAACTTGCATGAGTTGTGGGCCGATGTGCACACACAGTTCAACTTGAGTAAGTTGAACTGCGTGCATATGTGCATGCACCCCACCACTTGTGGAGTCTGGTTCCAAATAGGCCATGGCCTGGTAGTGGGCCATGGCCTGGAGGTTGGAGACCCCTGCTCTATAGGGTTTGAGACAACATATAGCACTCTCTGTTTTATTCGTCAAGTTGTAGACACATTTACATTGCAGGATAATGAAAGATAATGTCAGGCCCAAGATCACTGGTGATTTTTTGGCTGAACTGGGCTTTGAAAGGGATCTTCTCAGATATAAGCTGTCATTTCAATCGCTATATCATCTTCACAAGATTTTGGCAATGTCCACTTGACCATTTTAGAGCTATGTAAATTAACATCTCGATTTCTAATCAATTTGACAATTGCAAAGACAATCTAATGAATTCTAAATTTATTGATCATGTCATTTCATGCGGCTTGCTTCCTGGTCTGGCCGAATTAGTGTTTTTATCATCTGAATTCTAGTCTCAGAAGATGGAGACCACTAGAGGGAGTATTTTGTCCTTCCACTGAGTTTAATTGCTTGGGGACAAATCATAGCAAGCAAATGACATCTAGTTTTGAAATCTTGAAAACCTGCTCTGCTTACCAATGGGTGGCATTATGATTAGAGCTATGCTATATTCCTTTGAGGTTTTACCGGAATTTATTTTTTTAACAACATCAATAACATAATAATCAATATCGAGCAATGATTGAGCAGTCATTTTCAGCACAACTGTGTGAGGATAGGCTGCTTACAAAATGGCCAGCATTGGGCTAATGTTTGCCCTGTTCTTTTAAGACCTCTCTGTAGACAGCACAACAACTGTTGGCTGTAGGCAAAGAGACTAACAGCTAGGTGGTGTTGATGGGGTGGGGGGGACAAAATGAAGAAGATATGCAGTCATCTGTGGAAATAAAGCAGCTCAAAGTAGGCACAAAAAGATACTATCCTCCAGCAATAGGACTCACAAGGAGTAGTGGTTGGAAGAGTAGTAGGAGGACGGATAGTAGAAGTGGGAAAGTGGAGTAGGGGGTAATGAGTATTATTATTTGAGTCCTTGTGTGTATGTTGCCTAGGAAGCTGTGTTGTTTTGACTCTCTTGGGTTTTGGAACCTACTGGCTTGGGTATACATGAAGGAATCCATGATACCAATTCACCTCACAGGGTTGTTGTGGGGAAATAGGAGGAGGAAAGAGTAGTAGGTATGTTTGATGCCTTTATTTCTAAACAAAAACAGAATTGGAATGAAAAATAAACATTTTTTTCAAGATTCCTTATGTACTTGCCCCTTCAAGAAGGGACCTCTGTTCTACATGTGTGAAGTTTGTGTTTCTTTTATACAGTAGCAGTGTCTTAATTACTAGTGATAATCCAAACAACATAAAAACCACTTTATAAAACCAGTGGTAAAAAGACTTGTGATTGTGTTTGGTCTACTTTGCTATTTTGAACAGAGCACAAATTCTACAGGCTATGATTGCAAATTAGTGCAAATTAGGATCTTTATTTACCAAAAAAAGATGGATGTAAAAGCCTCCTGGAAATGAGCTAAAAACTATAAACTATCTAGGAAGCATCTCGGAGTGAAATATGCATATTTCTATACATTGTCATATTGCCAGAGACCAACTCTCTGTTAATCTGTCAGGTTGAGAGGTTCTGACTGATTCAAAGCATGGTATAAGCCAATAAATAACAACTAATCAAACACAGGGCAGCAGAGTGATTCTCTGCATCTTTTTCCAGGTTTTTATTGCATTAGATTAGACAGAGTTTCTCATTTTGGCCTGTTTTAAGATGTGTGGACTTCAACTCCCAGAATTCTCCAGCCAGCAAAGCAAAGATACCACACATCTTAAAGCGGGCCCAGGTTGAGAAACACTAGTCTAGAGGGAATTGGCTTTCAAAATTCATTCCAAAGAGGAGGAGAATTTCAGAGAGTGCTAAGCCAAAATCAGCCATTGATATTGTGTGGGTGAACTTCAGTCTGAATCATGCTAGTGCTAGGCCAAAACCTTCACCACTACACCAAATCCCTTTACATACTCTGTACATACAGTACCTGAGATCATCTATATTTTTGCATCCCTTGAATTATGATAGTGCAATTTTGTATTGATATAGATGAGATTATAAAAAAGAGGTCACGAAATTTCCAGCAGGCAAAAATCTTGCTAATGTTAAAAACATTCCATATTCAATCTGCCTTTCCATCAAACTGAAAAGCTTGCCTTCAGCTTCTCTGCTGACAACATCACACCTGATCACAGAGTAAAAAAAAAAAAGCCTGCTTCATATAATGGGCCCTTGGCACTTCAGCCTTTCAAAAATCGCAAACTGTATTTCGTCTAATTGCAGAGAAAGAGAAGAATACTATGGCAGAGAATACATGTAGCTCAGAACTGAACTCTGGAGGCCTCTGGTGGTTTCTGAGCTTAGTTGATTGCTTGCAGACATCTTATTACCAACTAGATAACATCATTAGTAGTAGTGAATGTAAGTAGTCCTCACTTAATGACTGGTTGGGTAGTGGCCATTTGAGGTTGTGATGAACCTCACCAGAGCTACTTATTTAAGAAATATGTTAAAAATAAATTAGCTGATAAATTACCTGACTTCAAAGTTCCAATAGTCACATATATCCTTCCTCTGCAATCATGTGATCATATTTGGTGCTTAGCAACTAGCTCACATAATTTTGTTTGTAAAATTTATTTGCCGCTTACCTTGCCATGGGGCTACTCTAGGCACCTTATAATAATAAAAAGGAAGAAAAATGAAAAGGTATGTAAACAAAACAGAGAACAATAAACAGTGGCAAAGGAACATGATGAGAATAAATATATCAATATGTTAGCTGAAAAGATGGATGGGTGGAGAGCAGAGTGTTGGAGGAGTGGAGTGGGTGGGGGTAGAGCCAATATAGCAGCCTTCTCCAGTGTGGAATTCCCCCATGGCTAACCGGCAGAGCCATGTCTTCAGGTTCTTGCAGAAGGATAGGAATATGATGGTTAATCCTTACCTTACAGCTGGAGTGTCAAACTTGTTTTCATTGAGGCTTGCATCAGGGTTGTGTTATATCTCGGGAGGGGGCGTGGCCAGGGTGGACATGGTCAGCTTAACATCATTCGTGCCGGCGCCTATGGTGGCCCGAATGCTCTGCCAGTGAAAAAGGGCTCCCGACCTCTATTTTTGGCTGCCAGTGAAAATGGAGCTCGGGAGGGCCTTGTGCGGCTCTCCCGAGTTCCATTTTCACTGGCAGAGGGTTGCAGGAGGCCGTGTCGCAGTCAAAAACAGAGCTCGGGAGCCCCTTTTCACTGGCAGAGATGCAGCGGGCCGGTCCTGCACTGATTCCATGACTGCCCCGTGGGCCAGATCTAAGCATTCCACGGGCCTTGTGTTTAACACCCCTGCGTTAGAGGATAGGCTGTTCCAAAGAGCAGGCACAGTGGCATGGAAGGTTCTTCTTCTGGATCCTGATAGTAGGTATTCTTTGACTGACAGGATCTGAAATAAATCTTCTCTGCCATCACAAGTAGGGTGGCTTGTCCTAGCAGGAGGAAGCAGTTCATCAGGTAGCTTGGTCCTATGCCTTTAAGGGCTTTAATGGTCATAACTGACCCCTTGAACACCGGTAGCCAATAACGGAGCAGAGGTGCAGTAACAACCACTCTAGGGGCCCCAAAGAGTGTTCTTGGTGCTTCACTTTGCACCAACTGAAGCTTCTGAATGGACTTCAAGGGTAGCTCCATGTAGAGCACATTGCAGTAGTTCAGGCGAGAGATGTCCAGGGCTTGATAACTGAGCACAGGGAATCATGATCCAGAAAAGGTTGCAACTGGAGCATAAATGGGAGCTGTAGAAAAGCTAGTTATGCTTGCCACCTGGTCTTAAAGCAGGAGACACGCGTCCAGGAGTACCGCTATGTTGCGTACTGAGTCTCAACAGGATACTGCAACTCCATCCTGAAGTAAAGATGACAAACATTTGGATTCTGAGACTTGATGCACTTAAGGCCACTCAGTCTTGCCAGGGTTCAGTCTATTATCCCTCATCTAGATGCCGACAGCCTCCAGGCATTGAAAGAGGCATCATGGCAGTCTGCAGCATCCCACAGCCACATGACCCTGATTTAAGGTATCTTGTGCTGGTTTCCAGCTTTTTTTTATCTAGCTTCCAGGGGGGAAACAATTGGGTTAGGGTTTGCTTAATGACTGCCACAAAAAAAAAATGAGGGGCAGTCATATGGAGATCTGCTTAATGACTGCCACCTCTTATGACCATAACTGCAGGCTCCCTTATAGTCATAATTTGAAAAATATTTATACAGTATTTGCCCTGCAGTGATCGTGGGGATATATTTTTCTCCTTGGGAAACTCTCAATAGTGCTGATAATGTTAGTCAAGTGAGGAAGTGTCTGAAAGCAAACAACCAAGCTCAGAGAGCACTTATAAAGAGAAAATTAATTTTCCTCCTTTCTGCCTGGGAACAGCAGAAACTATGGTGTCTGCAGATTTGGAAGGCACTCTGAAGGCCTTCTTCCACTAATCTAAATCCTGCTCTCTTCATGGAATTGCTAAACACATGAGTTTATTTTAACTTTAAAGCAAATTTAACTAGGTTTAAAAACATTTTACAGTACTCCCAGGAATGTGCCCCATGGTCACGTGTAGTCTGCAGCATTGTTCCACTTGTTCTTCCAAACAATTTTAATTAGCCCTTGATTGCAATGTTCATATATGCGAATAGCATTAATGGATGAAAGCTGTCTTGTTTAGGTGAGCAGCAAATCACAACTGGAAACTATAGTTTGTAGATGCTGATTGCAACTGTGGTCTAGCCCAGTGTTTCTCAACCTTGGTAATTTTGAGACACTAGTTTGATATAAGAAACAAGATGTTAATTTATTTGTGGTCATCTAGAATTTCCTAATTTATTTTGTCAGCTCTTCTAAGTAATCTGTTGAAGTGCCAGGTCAATAGAGAAAGAAGGCAAACAAACTTGAAATTGGCCAAATGAAACATGATTGATCAACAGTAAGACATGATTCTGGCTTATTTAACAAGCCATACTTGTCACTCCATATAAACTAAGGGATTTACTTAATGCTTTTGACTCACATCCTTTCATTCATAGAACAATCACTTCAATTAGTTCCTAAATAGACCACTGCATAGAGTGGAAATGCAGCCTTTCCCAGGAAAGTAGCTTTTCTTTTCTCTGCGAACATCCTTTCATAACACAAATGAATGCAGTAACCTAATTTAATTTGGATGAGATAATGAAAATCACATCACCTTTATATGGATGAAGTATTCATTTCTGATTTTCAAAGAGGATTGGGCTTTTTGTTCCTTTTCTGCATGCCAGTGAATTTCATACATCAATTATGTCTGCTTATTTTGGCTGTCCCACACATTTTTTCTCCACTAGATGGGTTACAGTTATTGACTGATAATGACTGCCTGGCCTAATCCCTGCAATTACCTTGCCAGGTTTTCAGGAGTGGTTTGCCCTTGCCTCCTTCTTAGGACTGAAAGGGAGTAACTGGCCCAAGATCACCTAGCAGGCTTTATACCTAAGGTAGAACTAGAACTCAGTCTCCTGGTTTTGAACTGGATGCCTTTATCACAATACCAGACTGGCCTATCTGAGAACTTATGTATCCATAGCATAATCATAAGGATATCATACCAGTTGATTACACCCGCCCCAGGCAAATACCTTTTGAACTTCAGAGCTTAACATTAGTGGAAGGCTAATGCATGTAAAATCCTGAAAACCATCTTCGAAAAGTGCCTCTGTGAAAAAAACCAGTCTCTAAGCTCACTGCCTTTTATTGTTGTAGAGACCCACACAGCAAGAAATACAACCACAATTGACCGTTACAATTAGTTGGGTTTCACACTTCAACTAAGCTGTAAATCCTGACTTACAACCACAATAGCTGGATTCACATGACATGCTCAGCCAATGCCCCCCATCCACCCATAGCCTCCACTTCACCATGTTTGTGATTTGATTTAATTTAATTTAATTAATTCAATTTATATGCCGCCCCTCTCCAAAGACTCAGGGCGGCTCACAATACATTTTAAAAAATCATTATAAAAAACATTTAAAAATTAAAAACATTAATATTAATATAAGAGCCCCGTCCCCATTTTTTGTATGCATATCTGTGTGCATGCATGTTTTCATATTTTAATGTATTAATATTAGTCTTCAAACGGGTAGGTTATTTTTGTTGTCTAAACATCAAATTGTGTCACCTTCTGGCAAAATGTCCTGTGAATAGCCATGCTTAGAACATTATCCTGGAAAATACAGAACGGCAAGCCTTGAATAACAAAGAGCTTTTGCACTCACTGACAAAAGAGAGCTATTAAATACTTTAACCGCTATTACATTATCTTCAAATAAGTGCCATATGGTGCAGAAGTCCCTTCTTTATGATAAATTTGTTGAGGTTTCAATAATGAAATGTATAAAGAGCCTGTTAAAATACAATAGAAAATAATCAACCTGTGATATGAGTGAAAGCTGTGGATGTTTTAAAACGAATGACAAGCAATAACAGACTAAGGGCAAAGACATTCCACCGCTTCATAACAAAATTAATCTTCCTGGCTCCTTGGTAACATGTCATTATAATTCCCCCCACTTCAAAAATGCCATGCTTCCTAAGAGGGGCCATGCCTTCTGTGCAGAACAGCTGTGACTGGAGCCATGGATTGGAACTGAGCGATCCCCATATAGCTATTTCTCTTGATGCAAAAGACGGTTTTAATCATTCTTGGACTAAATTGAAAAAAAATATATCCTGGAAGAATGCTATGGCAAACTATTTCCATAACCCAGCCAACAGCTTGGACGAGCAATTAAGAATCCCCATAATCGTTTCTATAATTTAGGTTGTGCAAACTTTAGGTAAACTGGTGTGGACTGGGCAAAGCTTTTGGCAATGCATAAAGAGCCACATTCAATCTTCATGATAAATCTTAAGGGTTCTTTGCATTACAAAATTACTATTTTTCCAATGCAGATTTTAACATTCCTGGTCATGACTGAGCATTGTATCAAAAGTGCCCATTGGATCAGAATTCTGCCAGCTCAGACGTGAAGTATTCATGTCATTAAAGCAAGGCAATGAAACTTCTGAAATCCAGTTTCTACATTTTAGTTTGAGAAGAGCTTGTTATATTAATCCTAACCTTTTCTTACTTTTTGTTTACATTTCTGACTCTATCATGGCACTAAATTTACAAAGGATGGTTTTACAATTTTGGAGGTGGAAGGAATAGGCTAGAGAATTAAAAAAAGGGTTCTGCTAAGTTGACTTTATGATAATGTATGACAGTGAATGCCTCACGTATATTACCCAGACAGCTGCTCTGCAAACAAAAAATTTGCCAAGGTGGTTTCAATGACATTCTCAACATCATTTTTTTATATTCAGTAAGAAGTCTGTACATATTGCTAGAATAAACATATTCATGCTGTTGCTAGGAGCTTTAGAGTTATAAGAAATCCTTCAAAAAGTACTATCATCTCAAATTTAAGACACCGTAAAAAGTATGTGGAGAAATGTAAAGAAACAATCACCTGAACCTGTAACATGAACATGCTTTTTTCATAAAAACAATACAAGATGCTTAATTTAAATCAGCTAAACGTCTAATGATTGCATGGTTACAATGTGCTAGGCTTGATTAATATTAACCTTTATTTTGGTTTTATTTTCTGTAGTTTGTGCATTCTGTGCAAATGTAGATTAGTTTTGGTCCAGAACAGGGGTGAAATCCAGAAGGTTCTGATAGGTTCTGGAGAACCGGTAGCGGAAATTTTGAGTAGTTCAGAGAACTGGTAGCAGAAATTTTGAATAGTTCAGAGAACCAGCAAACACCATGTCTGGCTGGCCCCAGAGTAGGGTGAGAATGGAGATTTTGTTATATCCTTCTCCCAGGAGTGGGGAGGGAATGTGGATTTTGCAGTATCCTTCCCCTGGAGTGGGATGGCAATGGAGATTTTGTAGTATCCTTCCCCTGCCACGCCCACCAAGCCACACCACGCCCACCAAGCCATACCACATCATGCCCACCAAGCCACGCCCACAAAACAATAGTAAAAAAGTTGAATTTTACCACTAGTCCAGAATATTGTGTGAACTTCCAAAATGAGTGAATTTAACCACATTAAGCATATTATGCAACCAGAACGAAAGAAAAGGAATTCCAATGATACACTGAAAAGCAATTTACTTGCACTGTGACAATATCAAGTTACAATCCTTGAATTCAAATCCTCTGGCATCAGTTTATGGCAGAATAACATTAACTGCCTGCCATCCTGTAATGCCAGAGGATTTGAATAATGTAAGAATCAAGGCAGTGTTAGTTCACAGATGATCACTGACTTATTCTTGAAGCCATGAACCTCCTTCCTTAAGTTTCTTTCAAGTCTGGATCCCAAACTTGCAATATGCATTGTGTAATGGAAAACACAACTTCTCTAGGAAACTCTGATATAAATTAGTTCTCAGTAAAAGGGGAAACAATTGGTCCCAATGTCCCTCCCTGTGAATGTTTTTGTTGGGACCATGAGATGCCGTGCCTTAAAAATCATTCTTAAAATATTCCATTAGCTCTAGTTTTCATTCTAACCTGTCAAGCTTCACATATTGTAAACAAAGCCTCTGATTCTAGCATAATCTGTATTTAAAAAAATATGTGTCGCCTCATACAAAACCTATAAGCAATGATTGAAATGATCCCCCTATCAATGAAAATAGGAAAGGAAGTTGAGAAAGTAGAGAGAGGCCTTATTAAGCTTTGGGATGTTCACAGGGTATGGTCAAAAAATGAACATCATCTGGAATTTTTCCATCAGAATCTATGAATATATGCCCATTCAGGGTAGAGGCAAGGAACAATTCAACCAGTTTTTCAACTAGAAATTATGTTTTGTGATGAGCCACATAGAATTGCATCTTTTTTGTAGGTAGCTCATTGGTCTTTAGAGCAGCCATTAAATGATCTCAAAATGGTTGAAAAAGATTATCTCCTGTAATGTGGAACATTAAATGCCCTGAAAAGCTATTTTTCCTCCTTGCAGAAGCTAGAATACTTTTTGTTATCCTCTGCCCAAGATAGATGGTAGAAACATTTTCTTTCAGTTAGTGTTAAGGAACAACTTCATAAGTTTGGCCAGTGGCATCTGGTTTTGTGTGTGTGTGTGTGTGTGTGTGTGTGTGTGTGTGATCAGTCACATATATGAAAGCATCCATTTTGTAAATTGGCAAATAATCTCCATGCCACCCTTGTCAAATCACCTGCAACACACTACCCAAATCCTAAATATATACACTTTCCCCAGTTAGCATTCCCCTGCTCTAGAAGATTTTTAAAGTCTCCCTCTTCTTTTTAAGACTTCACTGATCTATTTTTAACCATTCTAATTTGATCTGATCCAGGAAAATCACCGTTCCGCAGCAACACTTTCTGTGTCAATTTATCCTTTTGCTTGTGCAGCCAGTATCACTCCTGGAAGCTGGTGAAGAGCTAGAACTGAACTGAAGCAAGAAAACCAGAGAGAAACCTCATTAATTTCATTGTTCCCTGGAGTCCTCGGATCAAGTGCAAATGGAGCAAAAAGGGCTGGAGAGCAGCAAAATCAGTTGCCCAAGGTTTTCCGGCATAACCACGAAATCGTAGAACATTGTTTTTCCACTTTAACAAATGCTTTTCCAAAATCTTTCTATATTTTTAACCATTTTTACTTTTCTAAAATAAGGATTAGTGCTTCCCACCTTCTCACCCACATAAGAAAAAAAAATGCATTTCGTTAGGATGCACAGTTCTTGCATTTATATTAGTTATTAGGGAGTGAAAGGATGGGTACCAGTGCTTCTCCTTTACTGTTCAATTATCTAATGGCTTGTTGCTTCTCTCTGTTCCAAAGAAATAGCAAAATTGTCACATTTGAAGATGATATCAGCTGGCAAGAATAGCCAATACTCCAGAAGAAAGGTTCAAAAGGATCTCAACAGACATGAACACTGTGACCTATTTAACCAAATAAAATTCAATGGTGAGAAAAGTAAGGTTCTACATTTAAACAAGAAAAACCAAATGCATGGGTATAGTATAGGTAGTACTTGGCTCAATAGTAGTAACTGTGAGAAGTATCTTATGGAGTCCTGGTGTACAATCACTTAAATATGAGCCAGCAGTACACTGTGCTGCAGCTGCCAAAAAAGCCAACACAATCCTAAATTGCATTAACAGAGGGATAGAATCAAAATCACATGAAGTGTTAATGCCATTTTTAATGCCTTTGAAGACCACACTTGGAAAATTCCATCTATTTTTGTTTGCCATGACATAAAAAAAATGTTGAGACTCTAGAAAGATGTTGAGGGACATGGTGGCTCAGTGGCTAAGACCTGAGCTTGTTGATCAGAAGGCAGTTTAGCGGTTTGAGCTCCCGTTACTTGTCCAAGCTTCTACCAACCTAGCAGTTCGAAAGCATGTAAAAAATGCAAGTAGGGACCACTTTGGTGAGAAGGTAACAGTACTCCGTGCATCTTCGGCGTTGAGTCATGCCAGCCATATGACCAGGGAGACGTCTTCAGACAGCGCTGGCTCCTCAGTTTAGAAACGGAGATGAGCACCACCCCTAGAGCCGGAAATGACTAGCATGCTTGTGTGGGGGAACCTTTACCTTTTAGTTTAATGAAAAGGAGGCTTAGGGCTTATATGATAGCAATATTCCAATATCTCAGACGCTGCCACAAAGAAGAGGGGTCAGCTTATTTTCTAAAGCACCTGAAGGCAGGACAGGAAGAAATGGTTGGAAACTAATCAAGGAGCCCTGATGGCGCAGCAGACTAAAGCACTGTTATTAACATCAGCTGCCTGCAATTACTGCAAGTTCAAATCTCACCAGGCTCAAGGTTGACTCAGCCTTCCATCCTTTCTAAGGTAGGTAAAATGAGTACCCAGATTGTGGGGGCAATAAGCTGACTTTGTATAAATATACAAAAGTATGAAGGCTATTGCTTAACGCATTGTAAGCCGCCCTGAGTCTCCGGAGAGAACCAATGTAGAATTAAGAAGAAATTTCCTGAGTTAGAACAATTAATCAATTAATTGCATCCAGAAGTTATGGTTTCTCCAACACTAGAAGTTTTTAAGAAGAGATTAGGCAACTGTTTGTCTGAAATGGTATAGGATTTCCTGCCTGAATAGGGAGTTGAATTAGAAGACCTCCAAGATGTTTTGAACTTTATTATTCTGATGATTAGGGTGAATGAAGAGCTATCAGTAGTCTAACTCTACCTAATTTCTCTATGCAAGGAGAGGATTTGAGATTGCCCACAAGTGCTCCAGATAGCTGTTCTTCATTAAAAAAAAAAAAAAAAGGAAGTCAGTATTGTCTGGCTGGTTTATTACTCTGGGAGATGAGGGAAATTTATCTTTTCTCATCAGGAAGGAGTGGGAGGCCAGGGAAGCTGTAGAATGATAGTCATATAACTTGAAAAAAAGCCAAGCAAAATAGTTGGCACATACCCCCATAAATACAAAGATACGCTTCATCTTTCAAATCAATTTCTCAAACAGTGATATGTTTCCTCTATATAGCTTTGGGCAGGATTTTTTTTTTTATAATTGTACAATCATACCTAGGTACTATGTAAGTAAACAATATCCACTGCCTTATAGTTACTTTCTCATTCAATCTAATATAATGTCAATGTTGCCAAATGGAGAAGGGTGGGTTTCAAACATGTTACGGCTGCTAATTCCCAGAATAATCTGGACATCTAGAAACTAAGATCCCAGGGTAAGATACCAGATTGAAGAAAATTGGAATAAACTCTATACATTAAGTAACATTGATTGTATAGTACTTTAAAAGTGTATGACATCTAAATCAATGCAGATGCAACAGAGGCTGAAAACAGCAAAGGCAAGGCATGAGGCCAGATTACCTGAGGGACCACCTCTCCCCAATTACTTTTACCTTTTCCATCAGGTCTAACAGGAAAGACATGTTGTCAATTCTATCTGATGAACCTTTTCTGCTCTGGCACCTGCCCTCTGGAACATTATCCCCCCACCCCAGGTGAGGTTAGCCCGACCCTTATGCTCTTTTAGAGAGCCCTCAAAACATGTTTTTTTACCAGGCCTGGGGATCCTCCAGCAGCAGCATGTTGGTTACATATGCATAATATCTTAATTAACCCTCTTGCAATCTTTTTAAGTTAATTATTTATGTTAATTAAGAAACATATTTATGTTTAAGTTATATTAGTTAGCATAATTTACTTAATTATGCTAGTTAAGTAAATGTTTTAAGTGGTTTTTCTAGACTATTTTAATAGTTGGTTTATTGTACGCTGCCCAGAATCACTTGGCATGAGATGGGTGGCCATATAAATCTGATAAACAATGAAGTCCTACCCATATTCAATTGCTGTGATGACACTAGAAGTGCTAAAGCCCACAAGGCCATTCCAGTCATAAAGGGATGAAGAGTATCATATATATCTCAGAGGCATGTATGGTTATATTCACATCTGCCTGGGGAAAAAAACCCCTGAAGGAAATGCAATTTTCTCCATTACTCCAATTTCTGCACTACCCTAGCAAGAAGACAGGTCAGTAACTATTTTAGTTTTAATTACATTAACCAATTTAGAAAACTCTAGTTAGGAGAGACACCTGTCTCGTTCTGGAGGATAAGAATTCTCAGCTCGGGTTGAAAATGTCTATGGAGATCCTTTGGAAAATGAAAAATTATTTTAATGGTAATTTTAGGCAAGGATAGTTTTCTGCAGTTTTACAAAACCGGGGTTGGTCCCTCCCCTAGGCATTCACACTTGCACTAAAAAGTCTAAGTTGTAATTAGCTAAAAAAATCACAGTGACTGGAACAACAGAACAGATTAGCCAAACCAAACAATCATTTTATGGATTGGCATGTTGTGTGGATTTATTAGATTTATAACCCACCTTTATTACTTTGTATAACTCGAGGTGGTGAACATCCTATTTCCACCTCCTATTTTCTCCACAACTATCCAATATTTCTCTGAAAAAGAAATAATATAGGAAGTTCTTGAATCCATACTCTAACGTTAAATTTAGCAAATCGTTAGGCGTGTCACACTGTGATTAAGAGCTAAATATAGCAAAAATCCTGTTATAAACTCTTTTCCTCAACACATAGGGACTGGCAATTTTCCCACTAATAACTATGTTACTTAGCTATAGAGTAGATGTTTCCTTCCAAGAACACAGAAATTAGAGCAGGGGTGTCAAACTCGATTTCATTGAGGACTGCATCAGGGTTGTGTTTGGCCTCAGGGGGCTGGGGTGGCCGTAGCCAGAGTAGCTGAGGCCACCTCGACGTCACTTGTCGAAGTGGAATGCCTGTGGTAGCCTGAGCGCTCTGCCAGCGAAAACAGGGTCCTGAGCTCCGTTTTCAGCTGCAACAACCTCTTGCAATCCTCTGCCAGCAAAAATGGAGCTCATTGGCTCTCCCGAGCTTCATTTTTGCTAGTAGAGGCACCGCAGGCCGGTCCTTCACTGTTACCAGGGCGGCCCCACAGGCCAGATCTAAGCACCGGGCCAGAACCAATCCATAGGCCTTGAGTTTGACACCCCTGATTTAGAGGATTGTGGTAGTTGGCAACCTTTGATAAAACTATTTGCTTTGTAAATAAACTTAATGCTGCAGGTAAAATTTTCTCAAGGTCTGCCCTTTTTAGTGAATGTTCAAAATTACAATAGTGTGGAAAAAGTAAGTAACTTTACCATCTGACCTCACATTTATGACCATTGCCATATCCCCACAATCATATGATCACCATTTCAGTGATCATTGTCCCTACTGTCACAAGTTCATGAGATCACCAATCAGCTTCTATCAGTCAATGGAGAAGCCAGCAGTAAAATTGCAAGTTATATGATGTCCCACTTAACAATCCTTGGTGACTCGCTTAATGACCAAATAGAAAATGATATCATAAATTGGTGGCAGGCATGTATGGTGTGGCTTAGCAATTGCATCGTTTAGCGACAGTTTCCGGTCTCTGTTATGGTCACTGAGAGATGACTATCTATACTACACTACTTCTTTATATAAAGGTCAGTTAGTATAGGATATGAAAATTCTTCCTTGTCACCAAGGAAGAACTGCTGCCTGCCTGCTAACACAATGTCGAGCTAAGATCCTATGTTCCTAATATCTTTCTGTAATTTGCAGATTTATGAGGTTATGTTTGAAGAGTGGCAGTTGGGATCACACTTCTCACTGAATCATGCTGTAGGAATCTTGCTGGGGGGGGAGGGGGACACTGTTAATTCCCTTAAAAAGCTGCACATCACTCCATCAAACCTTTGAGCCATTTTGCAGAACAAAACATTATGCCTCCCACTCTTCACCCCTCATTATTTCTGAGAGAAAAAAACCCAAAGCAATCACATAGACCCAAACTCATATTTTTGTGGTGGGGATGTAAACAGTGAACTCCTGGTGTGTTGTGAGTAAGAGATGCAGCTTCCATGATGCCCCACCCCATAATCATATTTTGCACAGCAAAGTATTTTACACTATCTCTTTATGTTGCACTGTTAATACAGTCCTGCTGAGTTCCATGCCCCCACTCCCCCTGTTAAGCAGCACAGAGTCTGAATTCATCCATTAGATTTAGCTACAGAAGCCAAAAAATTAATGCAGCTAATCCAATTAAGAGAGTGAGTTTTTTGGTCTCGGCACGTCAAAAATTCAGAAAATGCCTAACTTGATTCTGCTGGAGTGTCACACCTGCCCACCCACCCCAGAACAAAAGAGGAATAATTCTTTACATATTCAATTATTTTAAAAAAAGATATAGTCTAACTATATCTAACTATATGTTGTTATTATTACATATTAGATGTTATAATTATTACATCGAGTAATTACTGTACAAAAATGCAATATGAGTAAAACTCAAGACACATGTAAAATAAAAATGAAGAAACAGTTCCATTATTAAATCAGTTTCATTATTGAAAATATTTAGAATAGTGTCAAGTCATTTAGCTATAGTGGATCTCACATTTGTATTCAGAAGGATAGTGGATTATTCAGAGATTAGAAAAAGGAAGCAAAGGGAACAAGTGCCCTGGCCCACATTTCTAAAGGTTGTATTTTTTTAAAAAAAATTACTTCCCAAGTATTCAGTATGGTTTGAAATGTTACAATACTCTGTCAGATTAATATTCTGCCCCAACCCTCAGAAAAAAATGCTTATCAGAGACAGCTTTCAATCACATGAGGCCTTCACTCTGGAACTTGGAGAATTCTTGTGTGGCTTCCAGCTCTAAAAAGAGCAGGAAAACAAGTCCCATCCACATGCATTTTTAGAGACTCCGGAGGCCCTGGGACTTCTAGAGAGTCCAGAGGCCACAGGAGAGCACACCAGGAGTTCTGAAAATCATACAAAAACTTCCTGAGATTATTAGAGTATGCAGAGCAGTGGTGGGTTTCAAACTTTTTTACTACCGGTTCTGTGGGTGTGGCTTGGTGGGCGTGGCATGGCTTGATGGGCATGGCAGGGGAAAGATACTGTAAAATCTCCATTCCCACTCCATTCCCCCTCTGGGGGAAGGTTACTGCAAAATCCCCATTTCCTCCTGATCAGCTGGGATTTGGGAGGCAGAGAATAGATGAGGGCAGGCCAGCAGAATTTTTACTACCGGATCTCCGAACTACTCAAAATTTCCACTACCGGAAATTTGCTGCAGAGGCCACATGAGAATGTGGTCTGCTTGTGACATTCTCTGGATTCCTTGGAAGTCATGCCATCTCTGGATCCTCTGAAAATCATGCAAGAATGGATTATTTTTTTCACACGATTTCAAAAGCTCCAGAAAGGGTCCATATTACACCATATTCTTACGTGGCCTCTGCAGGCTCAGAAAATTGAGCAAATACCAAGCTCTACTCTACTCAAAAGCAAAATTAAATCTGTTTTTACATTAGCGGGATACGTGAATTCAGCCATTGTTACTTGAAAGATGTACTTTTTTGGGTGAACCACACCATTATGATTTTTCCATAAACTAGAGTTAAAACAAAGTATGCCTAAATGCAATCTATGAACCCAGCTCATCAACTTTTAATTTGCATGGACTTTAATTCCCAGAGTTTCCCAGTCCGCATGCTGGCTAGGAATTCTGGGGATTGAAGTCCATTCATCTTAAACTTGTTAAAATTCAGAAACACTATACCACAGATGTAGAGGTACAATGGTTAAATATCCATGCTTAGACCTCCAGTTCTGAAAGATGAAATGGTAACCAGGAGAAAGCAGTTATGACTTTATCATCCTCTATTATTAGTCTCACAACCCCCCCCCCCTTCATAATTCTCAAATGTGTTCTACGTAGTAATCCTCTCAGCAGGCCCTGAACAATATTTTCCATTCGGATTTATTTTTCTTCCAAACAATTTCTCCTTTGGGAATATGACGTCTTCTTCTCTTTTTTTCAGTTATACTTGTTTTGTTTCTATTGTATTTGGCATTTGTCACTGTAAATATTCACTAAAGTTAACTGTGTCTACTAAGCATTTATTAAAACATACAGAGCCATGAGAAAATCAAAAACAGGACACCTGGTCAGCACCAAGCATCTTGCAGTTAGAAAACCTTTATGAAGTGATTTTGTATTAAGCCTTCCACGTGTTCCATAAGGACATTGACGTTAGCAGCACAAATCTCATACTTTGGTTTTTCATTCTTTCTCAGCATCTCTAATAGGCCCCCATGGACTGGAGGCAAAGGGTTATATGAGTTTAACAACTGAAGCTGGCTTAATGGAGTCTGTTTTATTTCCCCAATCCTCAGTGCCTGTAGAATAGCAGGTGCAAACTTAGAATAATGAGCAGTAGAAGAAATGATAACGGGGCAAGTTTTGTCTTGAAGTCGATCTGCAACCACTTTGGCAACAGCTGTGTGTGGATCTAGAATGTACCCTGTGGTGTTGTACACAGAGTGTATGGCACCCAGGCAGTCGTCCTCAGAGCACCAATCAGCCACTAAATCCTGTTGAAGCTTTTGCAGGAGCTTTTCCGGCAACTGAAAGCACTGATGGTTTTCCAGACTGAGAAGTAACTGTGTCACTAGCTGTCCATCACCATTAGCAATCAGGTGTAAATAACGTTCAAGGTTGGAAGACTTCAAAATGTCTATTGCTGGTGACAAGCTTGGCATTAATTGCCTTCCTTGTAAATCATACAAGCCGGTTTTTAAAAATGAAGTCAAGGCATTGTTTTGATTGGAAGCACAGATACATTTCCGAATAGGGATCCCCATGTTTTTTGCATAAATCGCAGCTAGTATGTTGCCAAAGTTACCTGTGGGAATGCAGACATCTACGGGGCTCCCAAACGAAATAACACCTTGTTCAATAAGGTTCAGATAAGCTGATGCATGATAAACCACCTGGGGAAGCAAGCGTGCCCAGTTGATAGAATTTGCAGCACTTAACGCTGTTCCATATTCCATTGTGAGAAAGCCAGTAAAATCTGAATTGGTAAACATTTGTTTGATGGCAGTCTGGCAAAAATCAAAATCAGCCTGGACCCCTATGGCTTTTGTGTTGACTTCTTGGCAGCTGATCATGTGGAATTTCTGTATCTGGCTAACTCCATCATGAGGAAAGAATGTGATCACAGCAATTCTTTGCTTATCAGACTCTTTAAGTTGACCAAAACCATTTAGAACTGCACTTCCTGTGTCACCAGAAGTTGCTACCAAGATCAAGTAATTGCAGCTTTGGGGAATGCAGTATGCAAACAGATGGGGCAGTAACTGTAAAGCCAAATCTTTAAATGAAGCCGTTGGTCCATGAAACAGCTCCAAAAGAAACTGATTCCCTTGCAGATGTCTAACTGGGGCAATTTTAGAACACATAAAATTTTGTCCATATGCCATCTGAATCATTTCCCACAATTTGGAAGCAGGAATATCATCAGGAGATACACACCTTTCTAATATAATCTGAGCTCTTTCTGTGTAAGTTGCTCCTAATAAATGTTGCCATTCTCCACCAGTAAATTTTGGAAGTCCCAACTCAGGAACAAAGAGCCCACCATCTGGGGCCAGACCTTCAATAAGAACATCACTGAAATATTTTATAAAACTCCTTGATTTGTCTTCCTTAATGGCACGGGTGGAAATGAAGCATTCCAGCTCAGAATTTTGATACCTCTTAACAGCGAGAAGCACTTTGTCTGCTACATTCTCTGCTGTAATCCCATTTTCGCAGAGAACACGGACATCGTACCACTTTTTATAAAATTGCTTCCTGAATTTAATAATGTCTCCTAATGATGTTTCTTGACCCTGTCCCACAATACGATCCACCTTCATTAATTTCAAACGATCCATTATGCTTTCTGTGGGTACATCCAGATATACCACTATTCCATTTTTCTTCATGTGCTCCATGCTAGCAGCATTCATTGGGTTAGATCCGGAAAGGGACACTACACTTCCAGATGCTGAAAGGTTTAACAGGGCTTTTCCCTCTTCTTCTATAAACCATTCATTTCCAATGCTCTTTAATTTTTCTGCCACAGTCATATTCCAGGTTGGTTCAAGAACATCATCGTCCACATCTATGAAACAAGAGTCCAGCTTCTGACCTAGTATTTTTCCTACTGTTGTTTTTCCTGCACCTGGAGGCCCCATCAAGACAATGTTCTTATTTCCAACAAGAGACTGCATGAAGGTCCATGCTTTCCAGGTCATGGTGAAGCTTCTTGACAGAAACAACTTCAAATACAGATCAGAAACCATGCAGTGACATAGTAACTTTGGATGACTCTGCCAGCTTAGACGTAGCATCTTTTTCAAGTTCTAATTCCACCAAAAGGGAAAAAAAATGCTTTAAAGGAAAGAATAAATACATACTTGAGTTACATTTAAAATGATTGCTAGACATTTCTGACAGCTCATTTCCTATCTTAGAAAAGCCTGATTTTGAACAAGATCACACATAGTTTGAAACATGATCAGTTCAAATTTCTTTGAATGACAAAGAGGTCAATCAGTTGACAGCTTTCTCTTTTGAAATCTGCCCAGAAAGACAAACATTCATATGCTGCAACATTTCTACTTTGAAAAACAGCCACTTATGACAGTCTCATATAAAAAGAACTTTGTAAAAATTTATATATGTGGCATAGCTTAACTACTATGGTAAAACACACCAGCTAAAATAGAATAAAGCTAGCAATAACATTTTAAGTATTAGGATGAATGTTCAAAAGCAACACTGACATCAGCAAATAATGTTCTCAAAATCAATAAAAATTCCTCAGTGGCTTCTAAACCACTGTTTAGAAGCCCTCCAAGTTAACCCTCCAAGCTAACTTTTAGAAATTACATTTATACCATCACCTATATGGCACAGTAAACTATTGCTCTTGAACATAAGGAAAGGTCAATTTAAAAGCTAACTGTCATAGCTTGGCAAACCTATATAATAGGACCATTGATTACAATAAATTAAGCATTATACAGAAACTTTTTTCTTTAAAACAAAACCCAAAAATTCAAATCCTATTTCCGCGGAATTTTACACTTAATGTTTCAGTGATTTTAATGAAAACAGCATGCGCTTGATATATTAATACAAAACCCCTTCATATAATTTTTTAGTTTTAAAATTAATCTGCAAGGCAAAGAATAATTTTGCTTAAATGAATGTGTCGCCCCAACTTACCACTCGGTTTTTCTAGTATTCTTCTTTGTTGATAGATGGCAATCTGGTATCTGTGAATTGCTTTCATGCAGGAACCAGTTACCTGTTGACTGCTTCACACTTCATCTAGATGAACCAGAATAAATGCCACATTAGCAAATGCTCTCCAGAGAGCATGAATTAACAAACATGGAGCAGGTCTCTCTAGCTCTGATAAATGTCTGTGTTGCCAAGAGTGTATTCGTTTGTTTGCTCAGGGAAATCAACAACTGCATCAGCATGAATTGCAAAACAAACAGCACAGGCTATTAAGCAACATTCAGGAAGCTAAATAACCAGTATTACTTTGTTTTCAATATTAAAGGAAATAAATTCAGAAATAACACATTGCTACCTTTTTTTATAAAACACGACTCTGCAATTCTGTGAACCTGCAAGGTATATATATATGGACACTATCTCTACAGAGGACATCATGTTAGCTTTCTGCAGTAAATACAATGAAAAGGTTACAGATCTAAAAAAAAAATGATAAAATTTATTTTTGCATCACATTTCCTTTCCCAAGGACAAGGAGAGAGAAATATTTGAAAGGGAAGATGCAATCTCAGTTTTTCATTTTTAGCCACCAGAGAAATATTTACAGCAGTGACTTTTTCACACTGGTATTAGTTATGGAGAGACAGAGGCATCTTGTGGCGAGCCAGTTGCTCTCCAACAGCAGTCGATCTGCACCAGTTCTGGAAGAAACAGAAAAACACCATCCCTTTAAAATCTAGGGGAAGCAATTTCATAAAAATAAAAAATAAAACAGTTGAAAATGCTACACTTCCCTGCTACATAAAACTAAAATAGATTATGGATTTTTCAAGACCATTACCATTGGAATTTCCCACTGCACTGGGTAGGATTGCTTTTCGCACTGCAAAACTCACTAAAATTTAAAAAAAAGAAAGAAATAACTTTATTTTGGTCATGAAAGTGTTTTGAAATTATTTACTGCCTCAGAAATCATGGACTAATCATTAAGTGTTAGTTAGATCAAACCACCATGTAATTCAATGCCCAATCCGATGTTACAAAGGGTAGATCCATGCAAAATTAGGTTCCTGCTAAAATCAATAAAATAGAATAGAATAAAATTCTTTATTGGCCAAGTGTGATTGGACACACAAGGACTTTGTCTTGGTGCATACGCTCTCGGTGTACATAAAAGAAAAGATACATGCATCAAGAATCATAAGGTACAACACTTAATGATAGTCATAGGGAAACAGTCAATATAAATCTTAAGGATATCAACAACGTTACAGTCATAGAGTCATAAGTGGGAGGAGATGGGTGACAGGAACGATGAGAAGATTAATAGTAATGCAGACTTAGTAACTAGTTTGACAATGTTGAGGGAATTATTTGTTTAGCAGAGTGATGGCATTCGGGAAAAAACTGTTCTTGTGACTAGTTGTTCTGGTGTGCAGTGCTCTATAGTGTCGTTTTGAGGATAGGAATTGAAACAGTTTACGTCCAGGATGTGAGAGGTCTGTAAATATTTTCACAGCCCTCTTTTTGACTCGTGCAGTATACAGGTCCTCAATGGAAGGCAGATTGGTAGCAATTATTTTTTCTGCAGTTTTAATTATCCTCTGAAGTCTGTGTAAGTCTGTAAAAGGGGGTGAAAATTTGGGTGCGTCTTATACACCAAATGTAGCCCTGCCTACCCACTGGCCCCCACCTTTTGGCTCTGCCTCCCAGCAATTTACCTCCTTGCAGCAAGCAGAAACAGCCCATTTCAGCTTCAGCACAGCCTAATTAGCACAAGTTGATTGTCCTTGGCTCAGCCTCACGACTCTCAGCTGTTTCAGGCTGCAGGGATTGCCATTGCCTATTGCTGCATGGGTCTCTGCTGCTTGCTGCAAGGAGGTAAATTTCTGGGAGCAGATTTTTTTTTCTTGTGCTAATCAAGCTATGCTGAAAACGAAAACGAAAGTGAAGCAGGCTGTTTGCTGTTTGCTGCAATGAGGCAAAATTGCTGGATGCAGAGGTAGATTTCTTTTTCTTGTTTTCCTCACCAACCCATCCAAGACCGAGTGGCTGTGGTTTCCGATGTCCCGATATAGTCAGTTGACGCCATCACTGACTATTGGGGGAGAATCATTGGCCCCCACAGAGAGGGCTCGCAACTTGGGCGTCCTCCTAGATTCACGGCTGTCTTTAGAAGAGCACTTGACGGCCGTGACTGGATTTTTCACCAGGTTCGCCTGATTCGCCAGTTGCGTCCCTTTCTGGATCGGGACTCGTTACGCAGGGTCACTCATGCCCTCGTCACCTCCCACCTGGACTATTGCAATGCTCTCTACATGGGGCTCCCCTTGAGGAGCACCCGGAGGCTCCAACTGGCGCAGAGTGCAGCCGCGCGGGTGGTAATGGGAGCGACATGGCGCTCTCATGTAACACCTCTCCTGTGTGAGCTGCACTGGCTCCTGGTGGTCTTCCAGGTGCGCTTCAAGGTTTTGGTTATCACCTTTAAATCGCTCCATGGCTTAGGACCTGGTTATCTACGGGACCGCCTACTACCACCAATAGCCTCCCACTGGCCAGTACGCTCTCATAGAGAGGGACTCCTCCGGGTGCCGTCAGCCAAACAGTGTCGACTAGTGTCCCCTAGGGGGAGAGCCTTCTCTGCAGGGGCACCTACCGTCTGGAATGAGCTCCCCCCGGAAATATGGAAGATCCCGGATCTGCGCACCTTCTGCCACGCTGTGAAGACCTTTTTATTCCATCAGGCGGGCTTGGCCTAATCTCTTCCCTTTTTTAAATATGTAAATTTTAATCTGTTTTTAAATTATCAGGGTGTTTTAATCTGTCTGGGCCAAAATGATTTAATTTGATTTTATCTGGTTTTTAAATTTTTTGTATCTATATATTTTATTGTTTGGCTGTTCACCGCCCTGAGTCCTTCGGGAGTAGGGCGGTATACAAATCAAATAAAGTAAACTAAACTAAACCAAAAAATGTAGTGGCGTCTTATAGCCTGGAGTGTTTTATACTCCGAAAAATACAGTATGTCCCACCAACCAACTAACCAGATTTTTTTCTTTTGCTTCAGAATTACTGATATTCCAAGAAAACTGTATTCCTTGGTAAACAACAAACAATGTATTGGGATAAAACTCCTTCACACTCTTCCTCTCATATTTAATACCAGCTAACAGATGCAAAATTTAATTGTTCTTGTTTCATTTGTGGGAGATCAATAGTCTTACGGTAAAGCCAGAACAACAACAAAAAATGACCTATTAATTCAGATGGATTTGTATGCAGTTCAACAGATTCCCTTCCATTTCCCTTATATTTTTCCCAACCAGCAAGTCAGGAATGTTGTTTGTTTTGTCACTGGACAACAAAGTTCGCGGATGATAGTCCTATGGCAATTTTATGATGTTTGTATGTCTATATTTTTCTTGACTGTACACCGCCTTGAGTCCTACGGGAGAAAGGCGGTATAGAAATATAATAAATAAATAAATAAATAAATAAGATCAGATCAGATCAGATCAGATCTGGTTATAAGGTCTAACCCTCACTAAAGTGTTTAATCTCTCTCTTGACTCAGAAGATAGACCAATATTTTTATGTGTGTGCATTTTTTGGGGAAAAAAATCTGTCTTCTATCACATCAATAGACCTAACTGAGGGAAGAAAAAGGAAGCTGAGAACATGACTGCTACTTGCTTCATGTAGTGCCCCTCCTAATCTTCACCAATCTATCAAGTAAGATTTTTTTATTGACTTGGATGTATTAATCTTTGGAAGACTCAAAGATATGTAGGAAGCATCATCTTCCAGGAGACATATTCACTTGCCAAAGAACTTCATAAACTAGGTGTTTGGTCTCTCTTACATCCCTAGTCAAAATGAATAGAACTATAGTAAAAGACAGTGTGCCTATAGAAAACTTAGGCAAGCACACTAGCAGGGAAACTCCCAATCCTTACAATATCATTATCACCTTCATTACCAAAACGTCCTAAGTTGTTCACACTGCAGGGTATTGTGTAAGAAGAGGGAAGGCACTATTTTCATTTGGAACAATTAAATATGATTTTAAGTTAACATCACCATACAGACTGGCAAGAATGGAAATGACATTTGGAGGATATATTGGTCACAATGGTTACTGAAATGACTTCATTCCATAGTAATGGGATGTGAGGGTATAACATATATATATTTTTTTTGGTTGCACTCCAATTTGATAACATATAATAAAAATATAGAAGAGGTTGCTACTGTCTTCTTCTGGGATGATTTTTTTATTTCTCAGCCTTTTAAATAGCCCAAGATTTTCTAGTGATCTTCTATCCAAGTATTACAACACCTGTCCATATTTAGCTTTTTAAATTATAATGTACAATTACAATCAAGGGTGGCAATCTCACAGCCCAAGAATCAGATGCGTCACACCTGGCCACGCCCATGCCTGGTTTAATGAAGGGGGGAAAACTCACGATACATCATGTGTTGGCGCTGTGACAATACGAGTTTGATGACCCTGCTTTAGATTCATCAAGAGCATTGGTTAGAATACAGTACTGCAGGCTAATTCTGCCAACTGTCAGCAATTCGATTCTCACCAACTCAAGGTTGACTCAGCCTTCCATCCTTCCAAGGTTGATAAAATGAGGACTCAGGTTGACAGGGCAATATGTTGACTCTGTAAACCGCTTAGAGAGGGCTGTAAAGCACTTTGAAGTGGTATATGTCTAAATGATATTGCCACTTATTTCTTAATGTAATTTCTATTGATTAACTAATTTGTAATTTAGATTATCTAATGCAGTGGGTCTCAACCTTCCTAATGCCGCGACCCCTTTAATACAGTTCCTTATGTTGTGGTGACCCCCAACCATAAAATTATTCCATTGACCATTGAAAATATGTGTTTTTGGATGGTCTTAGGCGACCCCTGTGAAAGGGTCGTTCGACCCCCAAAGGGGTCCCGACTCACAGGTTGAGAACCACTGATCTAATGTGTGTGATAGCAATAAAAAATCTCAAATGAGCAACAAAACTATATTGGAGTTTAATATCATTAAAAAAAGAACAGCTTTACATACTTCTAAATCATAAACAGGTTTTTGAATAATTGCATACATACCTGAAAAAAAGGAGAGATATTTTATTTCAAATGTCTTGATAACTGAAGTAGATAGTGAAAGAAATTCTTCATCTAGTTTAATCCTCAAGGTTAAAACAACAAGCAATACATGTTAGTATTTTATAAATGATGTCTGCATTTATATACAAAAAAAACTATGGGGTGGATCTGCCTTCTCTTGTGAGCAGTTCTTGGCAATTTTCCACTTGGTTAATATGACCATGGAAGTTAAGTTTTCATCTCTATTTGGAATGTAACCTTGTCAGTTGCAATTTGTTCTTGTTCGGCTCACAATAGATCCAACATTTATAGTAATATAAATAGTGTATAAAACTAGCATCATATACTCTTTACTAAAAGTTGCCAAAGTTGAAATTTGATATCTGTGTTCACATTAAATTCCATATTGAGAGTCCTCTACTGCTTCTGTTAATGGACGTTTATCTGTTAATCTATTAATCTGGAATATAATGGCTGGAGTCACGTATCACGTATCATTGTGTACAGACTCACTAGTGTCAAAAAAGTGCCTCTTTAACTATCTCATAAAATGATTCCATATTTAGACTTTGAATAAATAGAATTGATGCCCTACACACACACACTCATCAAAAGAATTGTCTGATATAATCCCAATGATACAAAAGCAAACAATAAGTCTAATTTTATCATGTCTTTATGAAGGTGGATATATTGGTATATATAGCAGAACCTCTGGTCACGACCATAATTCGTTCCATAACTTTGGTCGCAACCCAATTTGGTCGTGGTCAGAAGCATTCGTGACCAGAGGTTCTACTGTACACAATATACCAGCTAGACACAGGTAATATTGATAGAGGATTGCCCTTGATTGGGCAAACCAATAATCTCACGAGTTGGGTTTTCATTTATAAATTGAAAATGACTGCTCAGAAGGGAAGAGAGCTTGTCTATAAGCATCTAAGTAGAAAGCCTACATGAGATCTCTACCATGAACATGAGCTAAACTTGAAAGCTTAGTCAAGGAAGTAATAAATGAAAAATCATGTGAATTGATTGTACTAATCCAAGCAAACGACATGATGGTTTAGCAATATATGAATCCAATCTGTACCTATTGGTGGCTTTATAGTAATTTTTTCCCCTTCTTGGTAGATAATACAGTACATCACTCCAAAGCATTTCCAAATTGCAAAATAAGGGAGTCTCAGTAAAGGACATGGCAACATAAAGATTAATGAGGGTGGAAATACCAATCACAGTTCTGATGCATATTATTGTAGAATAATTCATCTATAGACAAACGATTTGAGCGTCTAGAATTAGGATTCAATTTCTACAGTTGAATTTTTCACAAAAGTTTGGAGTGCTAGATTCTTTAAGCAGGAGATGAGGAAACCGTGATTTTAAGAATATTCTGGTTATAATTCCCATCATCTTTAACATATTTGCTGGAGTTATCTGATTTTAGGAGCATCTGATGGACAATTTCTTATGATCCTCCTGAAGCATTCAAACAGCTCTTTGCCCGTTATAACATACTAAGGAAATGCCCCTGCTGGTACTTTTCCGATTCGGGCCAGTCCAATTTTATATAGTGGATTAGAAACCAAATCAAATAAAAAACGACTTCCTCTTCCATGTATGTTTCCATACACGAAACTCGCAAACCTCCATTTACTGTTGAACTACAATTCCCAGCATCCCTCCCTATTCTCTATACAGGCTGAAGCTGTTGGGAAATGAATTTTTGCATCATCTAAAGGGCCGCCAAAGCGCTTCTCCCTGCATGATTCCCACTCGGTCATTAAATGGCTATGAATTCTATTCATAGGGAATAAGGAAAGATCTGCATGTCTCCCAAATTCAGACGGAAAAGCTAAGCAAGAATATTTTCCAAGGCAGAATTTTTCCATGAAGACTCTCCCCTCCCATCCAAGAACCAGCTCAAGTCGAGATACGTACTTTTACGCATGCGCACACTTCCACTCCGACCTCGTTCGAAGATCCACCGAACTCCTTCCTATCTATCATCGTAGGCGTTCTCCCCGCTAACTCACTTATCGCGCTTGCGCACCGTTCCATCGAGCTCTGTGCTCCGCCCCATTCGGCTACCCATTGTTCGTTATGATTCCGGAAGTGATGTCATAAAGCCGGTCCCCCGTTCTACACAAATGTGTTACCAAGCAGTTGTTTCTAGGGGCAACCAAACAGTGGGCTTGTTGCTGCTCCTGTAAAACTCATTCTCTGAATGAGGAAGAATTCGAATACCTTCGAAGAAAAAGCCCTAGAAGAGACGGGAAGGGTGGGAGGAGAGAGGAGGAAAAAATAGATTGGAGAAAAATATTTTTGGAACAGGTAAGCAGGTAGTCTGAAGTAGTGAAGAAGACACTATTAATGTTTGGAATTAATTTATTACATGCTTACTTCATCTTTCCTTCAGGTGGTGGTGTGAGATTTCTACTTTTCCTCTTTTCTGCCCTAACAATCTTGTAAAGATGGGAGAAAGAGAGCATGGCTGGGTTCATATAACATGCTAAGTCATAAAATGGTTTGCTTGTTTTGGATTGTATCTTATGAATGTAATTGTGGTTTGTTAAGCCATGCTAGCTGATATAAAGTGTTGTGTGAAGTGATAAAACAGAAACTGCTTTGGTTCAAAGAACCACATCTTAACCACATCTTAACCTTTGCCGGCATCTTCCAATGCCGGCAATGGTTTTTCTAAGATCCCCTGTGAATTTCAGAGTCCTGACTTCAGTTAGACTCCTGCTCTAGTTCAGTGATATAATATGAATGCAATATTACCTCTTCACTTTGATTTGAATATATAAAACATTCCTCTAGTGACTCAGATGACAGTATCTTGGGATGTGTGTTTGGATGGTGAGTAGCTTTCCAGAACCTTGGAACAAATCGAGGTCTTGAGGTACTTTGAACTAGAAACCACTGAATTGTGCCTCTCCGTCTCCACAGTCTTTTATTGCTTATTCAGGTGATCCCTATTCATAAATATAGGCTGAATGATCTGCATCAGATGTATAGAAAAATGAAGTTTGATACTTGGCAAGATAATATGATTAGTCAAATTTATCCCAAAGACGTTTCATCTTGGGTGTGCTGGGTAAATCTCCCTTAGGCTTCTCAATCAGTATCAAGAGTATGGTTTTCTGTTTAATAAGTTAGTAAGCTGTCACATCTACTTAACTATATGGAGAGCCACTGGTTGGCAAAAAGTATGTACCCTGTTTCCCCCAAAATAAGACATCCCCTAATAATAAGCCCAATCAGGCTTTTGAGCGCATGTCATGGATGATAGTGAAGGACAGAAAATGAAAAATATGAAAGAGAAAATCTGAAAGAAAGTCAAAATCTGAAAGAAAGTATGCATGGGAAGAGTGATAAAAAATGACATGATTATGAGAGAAAATATGACAGATAGCTTCCTTAATAGCTAAGCAACTTAAATAATTTATTTGTAGGCCTGTTACGATGACAGCTATGGTCATGGAGGAGAGCATTTATAATCTTCTACCTCAGATTGTGGAGAAGTCTCGGATAACAGAGAAGCCTAGGTATGGGAACAAGAATCTTTCCCCTGGCTGCTGTTCTGACATGTTTTGCATTTAACAATCACCGGTATGCTTTTTTTTAAGACACATGTTAAGTATTACTTTTTATATAGGAAGAAACTGAATATAGGATCTTCCACCACTTAATAGGTTAGTACTGCTAATTTACCAATACCTACATGTCTCCTTTATCTGCAAAAGTAGGGAAGACTGTTTGCACCTGCTCCTTTTAAATCAGTTTTATATACTTATTGGAAAAAAATAGAGGAAGGCTGCTGCCTGTACACTTCAAATAAATTCCTTTTGAATCTGGGAATAAACAGTCCAAAAGATGTCTGAATGAAAATTGTAATATTACACTATGTATTATGTTTATACAATATGCAAATTTCAACTTTTTAAAAACTTTTGTTTCTTTATTTCATAGAGATCTGAAATTTTGGTAATATGAGTTTGATACATTATTTGTTTTGCAATGTTACTCTGAAGTAATAAACAACTCCAGCAGAATGCAACTTTCATAAAAAGCTATGCTACTTTATTTCCTCTTGGTGCCTTCAGGAATAAATTCCAGGAGTCAACCTGTCTGTCAGGTCTCTTATACTAAATAGTTCTGTCAGCAGCTTGAACAAGTGTTGCTCCAGATAGGGAGAATTCCTGTCAATGTGTCATTTAATTTGATTTTCCACAAGCTGCCGCTATGCTGCTAATGATGAAACTGGTTGATCTCCTCTCATGTGATGAATCTCGGAGGCAGGTCAAGTTTCTCTACCCTGGCAGTACTAATTCTGGAGACAGATGTACAGTTGGGATCAATAGAAGGGATAGCAACAATTCTGATTCCATGTTCTGTTATGAGTTGGAATAAAGCTTTCAATATACCATCAACGGGATATAGGCAAACAAACAATGAGAGGAATTATAAATAGTGTCAGGGTAACATGAGTGGCAATTGCCTGTTACTCCTACAGCCATTTACTGACTATTAGCTTGGATTAGGTAAATGGCAAGGGCATTATAAATCAGACATTATTGTGGTTGCCTTAAAAAAAGAACATGAACTAGCAGTATCATTTATATCTCAACACTTGTCTTTCTTGTTTATCTGTATTCTGCCTTTAGTATATTTACAAATAATTCAGGGTGGCAAATATATCCAATACACCTTCCTACTCCTATACTCAACAATCCTGTGAGGTGGGCTGAGCTGAAAGAGAATAACTGGCCCAAAGTTACTCCGCTAGCTTTCATGACTAAGGCAGGACTTGAACTCACAATCTCCCATTTTCTAGCCTGGTGTCTTGATCACTAGACCAGACTGGCTCTCTATATAAAGAGCCAATTGGCCAGTGAAGGAAAAGCATTTTTCTCTATGCACGCATGTCTTCCAGAAAAAATATATTTGACCCAATGCAAAAATTAGCAGGTTTCGATGCCACCCACCAATGCTGGAAAATCTGAGTAGGATCTACACCTGCACAGCATCTGCCAAGACACTCCGTTTAAATGGGGCAGAGTATCTTCCCCTGAATGTGATGATCCTTGACAGATACTTGATCATATGGTGACTAGCTGCCATTTGAGATCTTATACAGACGGAAAAGCAGTCTTTCTCCAACTGACAAATACTGTGCTTAATTGGATAAGTGGTCTAGATATTAATATATTGAATACTTCTATTCTTATGAACCAAGGTATTTTAAAATTTACCTATAGTATATCTTTTTTTATTTCCTTAAAATTTACAAAATTGATTACATATCTCCATCATATGCCTACCATAGCATTATGTAATCCTTCTATATAATTTTATTATTGTTGTCCATGTGGTCTATGCCAGGGGTCCCCAACCTCTAGGCTGCGGCCCACAAGTGGACTGTGAGCTTTTTGCAACTGGGCCATGAAAATGGTGGGCAAGTATGTGTGCATGCACATGCATCCCCACTTGCGCAAGCAGCAGAAAAGCAGATGCATGCATGCTCCATTTGTACGAGAGACAGGTACACGTACACGCTGCTTATGCAAATGGAGCTGCACTTCTGCACACGCTTGCCATCGCTCATGCAGAACCATCCCCTCTCCCCCTCCACCCACCAATTCGTAAAATCAGAAAGGTTGGGGAACTCTGTTCTATGCCATACACTAAATAAGTAAATAAATATCTTCAGTGAGTGATGTTCTCTGGGCAATTTATAATAACACAGAATATAGAGCAGGGGTATCAAACTCAAGGCTGGCGGGCCAGATTTGGCCTGTGGGGTGCTTAGATTTTCCCCCTGAGTCCATCCTGGAAACAGGAAAGTACCGGCCCACGGTGCCTCTGCCAGTGAAAATGGAGCTTGGGTGGGCAGTGCATGGCCCTCCCAGGCTCCGTTTTCAGATGCAATGGCCTCCTGCAGCCCTCTGCCAGTGAAAACGGAGCTTGGCAGCCCACTTTTGCTGGCAGAGCACTCGGGCCATCACAATTGCCCCCAACATGAGTGATGTCAAGCCACACCCACCCTGGCCATGCCCATCCCAGCCCCCGAGGTCATACACAACCCTAATGTGGCTGTCCTCCCTGGAGGCCATCTTTTACTTTGAATCTTCAGGGCTGCCACACTTGGTAGATGGGCATGCTGTGGGAAACAGGAAGGGTGGTGGATGGAGACAGGGTGTATAGCCATAACAACATTCTTTTCCCTGGAAGTCAAGGATGTTCAGCCTGCACCTGGAGAGGCGTGACTGGGAAGCAATTCCAGTTGGGACAAGGACATGATTGGACCATGTGATGGATATGTGGGTGCAGGGGAAAGGACTTTGACTTTGATTTGGGTGGGGAAAACCTGGAGGCCTTTCAGATTCGGGTTTTCCCAGATGTGCCAATATGACACCTCTAATAAAATGGAACTTTGAAGAAAATGCCTGCCCTGGAATTTTACTTCTGCTGGGTGTGTTACTTGGAACCCTAACAGCGGCCCTCAATGAAATCGAGTTTGACACCCCTGATATAGACTGGTTATATGCAGCGTAATGTGATTTGCTTGGCTTCGGCTTACATCAAACCAACCAAGTTACTGGAACTTCTTTCATAGGCAACATGACTGTGATATTTAACCCAGCTATTGTTTATAAACCAGATTTTATAGCTTAGCAAATTATAGCTATGAATTCAACCGGCTGTAGTAGACCATGTTTAAATATATGGGTTCAACTTCCGTGCCAAGAGAGTAGTATTTCTGTTTTAGGAATTGTGATGCTGGAGCTTGTTAAATGGAGGATAGGCAATAATCCCTATAGTGTTGATATCACTTTGGAATCCTGTGGTTAGCTTAGGTTACTGAGGTTACTGAGAGTAAACTACCTGTTGGATGTATTTTTTTTTAATTAAAGGGAAATCAATATTAAAAATCAATTAACTACCTTTCCCCTTCTTGAAGCTGAATAAAGGTATTGCAATCTGGGAGGGAAATTAATTATAAATAAAATTTGATGTTAACTCAACAAATCATGGCATTAAAGTTTAAAAAGCAATGGCCATTTTTCTTATTTTTCCTCTACCATTTAATATATGTGAATTATAAAATACATAATCATTGTTTATAAACAAAAATAAATTCAGAACCACATTATCAGAATCATTTTGAACTTTTCAAATTTGTTTATAAGAATATTTAAAAGCACAATATTTAGCAATACAATTATCTATGGAATAATGGAATCTCTATCTTCTGCTGATTTTAACTTTTTTGTCCATTTTCTCCCTCTCTTTATTAAAGTTTTGTATCAGCATTTAGACCATATGTGAAACGTGCAATGCAGCAAAGTAAATCACCATGGAAAACAATTGGACCCCCAAAAGTCCAAGTGCCCTCTCCAAAAAACTTCCTTCAGAAACATTCAAAAGAACCAAAGTTACCAAGTATGTTTGCGACATAAGAATATTTGAAGGCATTTTACCATATTAATTTTGTATTTTATTATTTAATATGTAGGAGTGGTATGTTCCTTTTCTTATGAATGTTGAAGGGAAAATCTGTAAGACGATTAAATGACTACAGTAATGTAGTTAAGAGCCTTGATGGTACAGTGGTTTAATGCACCCTGTTATTAACACAGCTGCCTGCAATTTCTGCTGGTTCGAATCTCTCCAAGGCTCAAGGTTGACTCAGCCTTCCATCCTTTCTAAGGTAGGTGAAATGAGGACCCAGTTTGTGGGGGCAATAAGCTGACTTCGTATAAAATATACAAAAGAATGAAGGCTATTGCTTAACGCATTGTAAGCCGCCCTGAGTCTCCGGAGAAGGGCGGCATATAAATCAAATTTAAAAAAAAAAAAAAAGTGTTCCAAACAGCTGCTATATTTGCATTCCAGTTCATTCTGAAGCACAGTTTGGACATCAAAACAACGTGGTGCACAACTCTATTAGTCAGTCAGTCTTCCTCACAAAGTAGGAAGGGGGAAAGAAGCAATCTACTCTAAATGCTTTTCAAGAGAAATTCCAAAAGCCTGGTCTTACAATATGTTAGAAGAGAAAATTCAGTTCTAGAGGTATTTGTACCACGTTAAGAGTAAGCAGTCTTTTTCAGTAAAAATTTAGAATGTTGGGATCAATTCTTAAGGTTGCCATGTTTTGTAAGAAAAATATGGCTTCCATAATTGGTGTGACTGGTTACAAAACATCCAAAAAATGAAATGAGTATTTCCTTGTGTTTCTGACCAAGTAGACTTCTTTCTGAAGAAATATATTATACTGCACACAGCTGCAAAATAAGGAGCAGCAGGGAAAAATAGCATGGTAGATTAAAGAAGAAATGCTTAGTACATTTATGTGCCATTTATTGATAAATTTAAATTTATAAGTTTCATTTTAATGAGTCTTATTTTTTTTTAAAATGAAAAATTTTAAAAATTATAATATTGGAAAATGTCTAAATTCAATTTTGTGGATTTTTATTTTTCCGGAAAAGAAAAAAAAGATCAACGCAGTAAAAAAGCACTGGAACTAAGTGTGCCCAAAAGAACAGATCATCCAATAATGGGAGTTCAGTGTACAAGAAATTTCATAAATACAAACGCAAGTAATGCTATTGTGGCAGTGCCCAAGAAACCACTACCAGTTTATGTAGACAGAAGGCAAGGAGATAGATTTCTTCTGGAAACTTCAGGTCTTGTTCCAAAATATCTCAAGAAAAAGGTAGGTTTGTACAGAGTTGCAAAAAAAAAAAATGGAGCTGAAAAATACAGGTAGCCCTTACAACAATTGGTATAGTGACCGTTTGAAGTTACCACAGCACTGAAAGAAATGACTTGCAACTGGGCCACGCATTTAGGATTATCACATAATTCCAAGAGTCAGATGATCAAAATTCAGGCACTTGGCAACTGGCATGTATTTATAACAATTGCCAGCATCCCAGGATCATGTGATTACTATTTGTATCCATCCCAGGTGGCTTCCGACAAGCAAGATTAGTTGGGGAAGTCAAATTCATTTAATGACTGTGTGATTAATTGCAGTGATTCGCTTGGCAACTGTGGCAAAAAAAAGATTGTAAAATTGGACAAGACTCACTTAATACTTGCCTTAGTTAACAGTGAAAATTCTACTCCCTATTGTGGTAAATCAAGGACTACCTGTACAGCTGGTATGTTTGTACACCCTGAAACAGATTTTGACTGTGAAATTCTGTCCATATTTATTCTGAAACTCATTGAAATCAGTTAAGTTTACTTTTCAATAAGTATGCAGAGGATTGCATTGTGCAATTCACCAGGAACCACTGAAATTATTTTGATTTCTATCATGACCAAATAGCTCAATATGAATAGTGTAGTTAACCATAAATTTGTTTTTAGGGGATGCCAACTCTACTGTTATGACTGATCTCACTTTGAAAACTTAAGTTTGTTATTCACAGGTTCACTGAAATGGATTGAACTGGCATTCGTAGTCCAAAATGAAAGAGATGTACAACATATGGAAACTGTATGCTTTTTATGAACAGTTGTAAAACATACTTTTGTTATAGGACTATGGAGTGATTCCAAAATATGTAATAAAGCGAAATGAAGATACAAAAAAAGCTCAGGAAGAATATGATGTCTATGTCAGGGAGACTCTCAGACAAAAAGCCATGAAACGGCTCACAGAGGAAGAAAGGGAAAGCCTTTTAGAGGTACGTGACTTGAGAAATACTGCAGCTGAGATGGGTATAGTTTCGCTAGATGGAGCTCTAGAATTGTTTTATGTTGTTATGTTCTGATAAATGCCAAGCAGGTAAGAGTGTTACCATGTCAATTTGGAAAACGGAATGATTTGCCTTTAAACTATTCATTTTATGCACATTTTGTAGGCCATTGTTTTTGCCCAATTTTACGAATAATCTGTAATCTTTTTTTTTTTTTTTTACTTAAGAACATAAGGGAAAATACTATTGTGCTATGGAACATCATGCATCTTTGGTCAGAATTTAATCCTGCTTTATTCAATGAAGTTTACAGATAAATTTGTAGGGTTAGTATAGTTAGATTACAATTTGATGATCTATATATACATATATAACAGAATAACAGGATTGAAAGGAACCTTGGAGATTCTTTTAGTCCAACCCCTTGCTCAAATAGAAACCCTATACCATTTCAGAAAAATCATTGTGCAATCTCTTCTTAACAGCCTCCAATGTTGGAGCACTCACAACTTCTGGAGACAAAGTATTCCACTGATCAATTGTTCTAACTCTCAGGAAATCTTCTGCCTACATGTGCTTTAGAGAATAGATTGATCCCCTCTTCTTTATAGAAACCTTAGATATTAGAACATATCATGTTAGCCTAGTCCCATGATGGCGAACCTATGGCACGTTTGCCGGAAGTGGCATGCAGTGCCATCTGTTCGGGCACATGGAGCTGTTACCCATTGGTCTTCCAGGTTCCAGTGTGCCACCCAGCTGGTTTTCATGTGCGTGGGAGCGCCAGAAACTGGAAGAGCAGCTGCCTGGTGCACATTTGCGCATGGGGATGATGATCTTCTGGTTTCTGGTGCACACGTGCGCTGGCTACCTGGTCCAAAGGTTTTTGGTGCGCACACACAAGCGAAGACCAGCTGGCTGGTGCGCATGCACATGCGGAAACCAGAAGATCATCTTCCAGGCATGCACATACACACTGGGCAGCTGCTCTTCTGGTTTCAGATGTTCCCGTGCACGTGAAAACCAGCTGGCTGTCACGCCGGAACCCGGAAGAGCAACAGGCGTTGGCTCACATGCCCAAAGATGCGGAGTGGGGATCCCAGCGGTCACTTCCTAGGGGAGCAGGGCTGTCAGCCAGGAAGGGCGGGCTGGGGCTTCCCTCCCTCCCCGCCCAAGTGTGCTTCTTGTGCAACCCCAGCCCTCAAGCCTGCTGAACTGACACCGTCCATTCAGGCGCCCCAGAAGAGAAGCAGCAGCAGCTGCAGGGCAAGGGGCAGGAGTGACTGCCGGCCCCCGCAGCTGCTCCCCTGCCGGCAAGCCAGGCCCTCAGTGGTGTCTCCATGTGTGAGGAGCTATGCTCTCCTCCAGCTCTCCTGGAGCAGCTCGCCTCCCTGATAGCAGCTCCTCCAGAAGCGGCAGCGCGAGAACCACCACTGCCTCCTCAGCCCCGGGATGCTGGAGGAGGAAGAGGAGCCGCCATCAGGGAGGCAAGCTGCCCCAGGAGGGCCGGAGAAGAGCGCAGCTCCTCACGCATGGAGACGCTGCCAAGGGCCCGGCACGCTGGCAGGGGAGTGGCTGTGGGGGTCAGCCGGTCGCTCCTGCCCCTCACCCTGTGGCTGCCATTGCTGCTGCTGCTGCTCTTTTGGGACGCCTGAGCTGGCTAGGCATTCCAGTCCATGGACTCGTGTTGGTGCCGCAGGTTGGAAGGCTGGGGCTGCAAAAGAAGCCCACTCTTCTGGGGCGGTGGGGCTGTGCAGGAGCTGAGCCCACACAGGAGGAACGTGTTGTGGTCCTCCAGCAACCTGCGGAGTTGGCAGCGGAGTCAGATAGTGATCAGGCTGAGGAAGAACATGGGCCAGTCCTGGAGGCTGGGGGCTGGGGAAGGCCCAGATGAGGGCTCTGCGCCGGACGCAGAGATGGGGCCAGGGCCATCGGGGAGTGATGTGCGGACTTAGGAGCCTCCAGAGGCTGACAGTAGAGAGGCAGAGGAACAGGAGGAGCCTGTTCCTACTGCACATATGAGAAGAGCTGCTAGAAGGCAGGAGCAGCTAAAGCAGAGAGGACAACTCAGATGTAGGGCCAAGAGATTATTGGCCCCTCCCATAAGGCTTAAAAGATCAGCAACGGCCCTTGGCCTCTTTCCTGGAAAACAACCGTTGAGAGAAGTGCTTCTTGTTTGGCTGTAGTTATTTCTTCTGTTTCTGAACTGTTGCTAAGAAAAGCCTTTGGCAGTTTGCCTAATTATCCCAAGGTCAGAGATAAACTAAGGATTGGTGTTTTGAGGACTTTGCTTTCATTTAATTTAGAATATGTTGAGAATGAGTTAATTCTCAGCTGTTTTAATAAAATCTGTTTGCTTTTTGGAACTGTTGTGCATTTAATATCAACTATGTGGGCCTGGGTCACAACAGAACATCTTTCCGGTGCTGGGGTAAGAGACGCGCCAGCCAGGAAGTGGTCGCGCTCCCTTGGCAGAAGTGCCGGGGGGGACGGACGGGCTGCACTGGTTTGTTCTCAGTGGTGGGCTGGAGGGCGCTTCTGTCACAATATTCATGACTGGGAAGACATGGTAACAAGGTCAGCCAATGAATAGGCATAGCAACTAAGTCAGCCAATTGGGAGCTGAGACAGACTGAAGCCAGGGCTTGCCTTAGTTTACAGCTTCTGAGTGCTGTGCTGAGAAACGAAACTGAAACCAGTGTGTGTGTGTGTGTGAACTTCTGGATTTGATTTTTGCAAGAAACTTGACAGCTTCATTGACACTCTTCTGGTTTCAGCTACTGTTCTTATTCTTGGCATGTGGGTGCACGCATGCTCCCATTTTGACACTTGGTGCTGAAAAGGTTTGCCAACACTGCCCTAATCCTTCTTGTCATTAAATTAAACATACCCAATTCTTGCAACCATTCTTCATGGTTTTAGCCTCTAGTCCTCTAATAATCTTTGTTGCTCTTCTCAGCATTCTTTGTAGAGTCTCAATATCTTTTCAATATTGTAGTTACCGAAACTGGACGCAAAATTTAAAATATGGTCTTACCAAAGCATTGTAAAGTGGTACTAACACTTCATGAACTTGATTCTATCCCTTTGGTAATTGGCTTTTTTGGCAGCTGCATTACATTGCTGGCTCATATTTAAATGATTGTCCACTAGGACTCCAAGATCAGTTACTACTATTGATCCAGGTACCTATACCTATGCCTTTGGTTTTTCTTGCCTAAATGTAAAACTTTTCTCACCATTGAATTTCATTTTGTTATATAGGGAGGAGTGTTCAAGTTTCTTGAGATCCTTCTGTATCTTGAGCCTGTCTTCTAAAGTGTTGGCTATTACTACCAGCTTGGTATCGTCTGCAAATTTAATGAATTTCCCTTCTATCCCCTCATCTAAATCATTCATTATCTCTCTTTAAAAAATGCTAAATGCATTTTTAAAATGTTTGATGCAAACATAGTACTTCTGTGCTATTTATTAAAGTAAGCTGTATTTAGGCTTCTGTGAAAAAATGTACAACTTCATTAAAAAAAAAATTTTTTTATTAATGCAATGTTTCCCAACCTGTCCAACCTGGCAACTATATGTGGACTTCAACTCCTGAATTCGTCAGTCAAGAATGATTTTCCCATGCTGGCTGGGGAATTCTGGGAGTTGAGATCCGCATATCTTAAAGTTGTCAAGGTTTGAAAGCACTGCATTAATAGAACTCTTATTACCAACATCTCTTTTTTCAGGCCACATGGAAACCTGGAAAAAGATGCTGTTTTTAGCATTTAACAGAGAAATGAATAATACATCCTTCCCTGACAATATAGATTACAGCCTTTGTGCATTTTTAAATACACATTACTGCAGTGATTCTCAAACAGGCCCATTTTAAGATTTCCTCCCAGAATTTGGAGGGTCAAAGTCAACATATCTTAAAGTGGCCCAGTGTGAGAAATACTGCTTTACCACATTCTAATTCTTCTTTTCTTCTTTTCCATGTAGGGTCTTAAAACAAACTGGGAGGAGGTACATCAGACTTTCCAAAACCTTTCAGTAGAAATAGATACATTACCGAAGAAGCTTTACAAAGAAAAGCTGGAAACAGACATGAAACAATTGGAACATGACATTCATACAATTGAGAAACACAAAGTTATTTACATATCAAACAAATGAGGGTGTCTTTTGAGAATCATTTTTCTTTGAGATAGTTTACTTACAGCGGAGATATAAATCGCATATTTAAGTAGAAAAATATTTGAGGTTTTAAAATCTTTGTTAAAATTTATCATATTTTACATTTTATTTCCTTTTAGATGATTATTTATTTTTTCAATAAAGGCTTATTTTTCTCCAGAGTATTTGACTGGCTGTATGCTATTTTTAAAAAGCCTTTCAAGGTTTCCAGTATCTTTATGATTCAAAGAGGATGAAAAGTAATAGCAGATAGGAATGATTTACCAGACAGTTAATAGTGATAAATATTCATTAAAGTGCCAAGTTATTCAGTGAATTATTTAGTTTTCAAATCATTAGCGTTTGTTTTATTTAACTTGGTATGCAGACTACTAAACTCATTTTTGTGTTTGCTTTTACTGTAAACTACAAAACTAAAAACAAGTAAAATTAGTAAGTAAACTTAAGGTAGTCCTCAACTTATAACCATCAGTTTGGCAAGTTACAACGGCGTTGAAAAAGGTGATTTGTAGTCAGTCCTTGCACTTACAAGTGTTGCAGCAACTCATGGCCACTTGATCAAAATTTGGGCATTAGGCAACTAGTGTTTTACGTGGTTGTAGCATCTTGAAGTCACGTGACTGCCATTTGCTGGATGGGGGAAGCCAAATTCGCTTTACAGTTACATGATTCATTAACAAATGCAGAGATTTTATTAACAATTATGGCAGAAAGGTTGTAAAATTGGGCACAAGTCCTTAGCCATCGCCTTGAAAATTCTGGTAGCAATTGTTGTAAATTGAAAAGTCAAAATCATCCATGGAAATCCTATAGAAAGCATGTTTCAAAAATTTAATAGAGATGCTAGTGCCCACAGAACTAGCATAGCCATAGAAAATGCTATTTTTTCTCAAGTTCAATGTGTATGTGCGTATTAGTCTGTATTTTGGAAACATCTTTTGGGAGTGAAAAGTACAATACAAATATAATAAAATATAATAAACCAAAATTCAAATCTCACCAGGCTCAAGGGTGACTCAGCCTTCCATCCTTTCAAAGGTAGGTGAAATGAGGACTCAGATTGTGGGGGCAATAAGCTGACTTTGTATAAATATACAAAAGTATGAAGGCTATTGCTTAACGCATTGTAGGCCACCCTGAGTCTCCGGAAAAGGGTGGCATATAAATTAAAGAAAAAAAATAATAATGGAAAGTACAAGCAGAATATTAGTTATTAATATTAGTTATTAATATTAATCTGAAACTGGAGCATCATTATGACAACCATATTATCCATCTGTCACCTAAAGCTCTCATAAAGAACTCTATTTACACCGGAAATAAGCCAATGATGGAGCCAAACTGATTTCTATAGGGAGATTGTATTGTAAATAACAGGACCATAAGAAATAAACATCATTGCTTTAGCCCCCTCTGAAATTCTTAAAAATTAAGAATCACCGAAGGTTTATCTTGGAAAGAATGAATTAAAGCAGTCCTGCAAGTCCTTCGGTTCCATACACTTCGAAATACACATAAAAACCTGCCAACCAATAAAGGATACATAATGGAGATATGCTTTGTTCTTAGTGATGAACATCAGCAAATAAGTGGGGCTAAACATTCTATACCAACTGTAGTTTCCAAGTAGTCTTCAGAGGCAAACCCACATCGAATGCACTGTAGTAGTCCAAGTGAACAATGATAAAGCATGTATTAATTACTCCCATTCCTGCAAAATTCTTCCCTGTCATAGTTTTTATCTGCTTATCCAGCAGTAGCCAGGGCTAGTAGACTTCTTTCATTGGTAATACTTAAGAGACAACATGGGCTGACAACTATAATGAATATGCAAACATTGGACCTGACTAACAGTGTTGCTGGTTTGTTCCAGGGTGATGATGCATAACTGGGCATCATCAACGCATTGCTGGTCCTCAACCTGAATTTATAATCAGTGACTTCATTAATTGATTATGTGCCTTCTAGTTGGTTAGACTCTTAGAGATGATATAAATTTTCTCCAGGATGATCTCCACCTAGCATTGTCTTTCACACTGACATTAAAAAGTATGGTGGGAAGCATTGATCCCTGTGGCAACCTTAAGTGAATAGACTTTGACCCAATATCCACATCTACTGATTGAACCAACCTATCAATAAGGAACTATTGCAGCAGTGCACCCAACTCAGTGGTGAAATCTGGCCGGATCTATCCGACTTGCGCGAACCGGTAGCACCAGCGGTGGGAGACTCCGCCCACCTGCCAAGACGTCACTACATCCCATTTCTGATCCTCTGCGCATGCGCAGAAGAGGCGCGCACACTCGCAGTCCCAAATCGGTAGTGAAGGTAAGTGCGTTTCACCGCTGCGGCAACTGCATCCTCACAGTTGATCCAAGATACCACAGTAAATGTTTCTTAAGACGCCAAAAATCACTGGGGCAGGGGGGCATACTCCACTCATCCAGGCCTGACAAATGTCATTCACCAATGTGACTAATGTTGTTTCTCTCTCATGCCCAGGCCTGAACCTAGAAAGATTTCCTCCACAGAACCATTCCTACCACCTTGAGAACTTGCCTCAAAAATGAAGGTTATAGAGCTGGTGACAGCAATACAATATAGCCAGATCCAGAACAGCTTCTCGAGGAGGAAGTATGCTACAACTTTCTTCAAGTCTACACCTCTCACAGTGAGATGCTGACCTTTTTCTTGATCTAACTCATCATATCATTGCCAGTTCTACACAGGAGTCAGGAATAGCTTAAATCAAGTCTGCAGGCTGTAGAGGCCACAGTAGAGATCTCAATACTTCTTGAAAGCTTGAACCCACCCACTCAGTCCATTACAAATTACATAGTCAGATTTATTGCATTTGGAAAATTTGCAAGGTCAGACTCTTTGTGCAATAGATGAGCCTTATCCTGAGGAAACCACCTTCATCATCATGGTATCACAATTCTGGAACAAACATTTTCTCAAATAGTTTCGACCTGCTATAACTACAAATCTATAACTAGTATAACACATAACTATAATTCATAGTCAACAATTCATATATAAAAGCTAGATCAAACGTTCCTACAAAACAATGAAAACAGAGCCAATAAAGGAAATGCAGCCACAATAAAGGAGATGCAAGGATATTAGGGTAGTGGCTGTTTTCCATTTACCTGTACTATTTAAGGTACGCTACTGTTGATTCTGGTGATAATATACAGCTGCCATGGTAGACAGCAATAGCTTATCTCTGTGACTTCGTTCTGTTTTCTTTCAAAGTAATTCAACAGTTTAATTAAGATAACCACGTCTAAATTTTTATGGCAATATCCTGTTTTCACTGCAATAATTCTCTAGTAGGGAAAAATGTCCTTGGGCATATCTCAGATTTGTTTTTAGTAGCAATAGTAGCAATGGACATATCAGGAAAGATTCAAGCAACGGTTCCCCATGGTTCAAGGAAAGGCTCCTGTTGCCTTCTGATTGATGAGCAGGACAGAACAGATAGCAAACATATGGCCACCTGGCCCCAAAGCACCAGAGGAAGCATTATGGGGGCTGAGTAGTCTACTAAATAGCATAATGTTTTAGATAGTTTCAAAATAAAACTATCTAAAACTAAAATTATCATTGGTTTTACAAATAAATAAATTCTTCCGTAGCAAATGTTGATTTAAGTAGCAGAGAAGTTTGATTTTATAACCAACATTATATATATATTTATGTACGATTTTATAGCCTATAAATATCAGATTTTTAATTTCGTAATGGCCAATGGTTTATAAATGCATGTTTTGATGCTGAAATACTGTTCTAGTCCCAATATTCATTCAATATTTATAATTTTTTTTGTTTGAGCCAATGAAACCAGCAAGCAAATCAAATGTTTAAGCATGAATTAAGCATCACATTATTTTCAGGTCAATATCTGGTACATTTGTCCTATAGATTTTTTTTTTTTAATTTGGAGGTAGCTTGAACATTTGGAAGGGCAAGCTATCTTGAATCATGATAGACTTGGTGTCCTCTTTGAGACAAGATTTCACTATTAGCTGGATCACTCAGAAACTTAGCAAAGGCTGCTCTGAGATTATATGTTACTCCAAGAGTACAAGATTTAATTACTATTTTTGAAATATTGTTTCAGTTCCATATACTAATTCTTGTTCATTATTAGGATGGATTTTTGGGTTTGGATTTACTGCTTCCAGAGTAGCAACCCTGATTCAGCCCCAGAAATATAACTGATCTAATGAATCATTTGCTGTTAAATATTGTTAGCCGACTCTTTGAGGCAAGCATATGCTACCAGTACTACCCTTGGATATTAATCCTTTGCTGTATCTATCCATTAGTGTTTGAAGTTTGGGGAGGGCAACATCAATACATTTTGTACATTAAATGTGCATTTTATAAAATAACTCATAGTACTGTCCTGGCTGGGTTTTCCCCCCAAAAAAGTTGAAATAGGATAATCCTTTCTGAACTATAAGTTCCTTTTATTGGTTTTCATTCAATGTCACTGTATGTCTCTGAGTTTCCAATGCTGCAGAGAAAAGTATAAAATTATCTCATTTGCCATGCTTGGTTCCATAAAACTCTATCATCTCCCCAAGGTATCCCTTTTAGACCCTCCAGCTTTCAATGCTGTATTTTCACTGTAGAAGTGCTCTAGTCCAGAGGTCCCCAACTCCCAGACTGGGTCTTGTGACTTTTAGAACTGGGCCATGGAAGTGGCAGGCAAGTGTGTGTGTGTGTGTGCGTTTACACATTCCCACATCTCCAATTGCACAAAGCCAAAAAGGTTGGGGAATTCTGCTCTTAACCAGTGGAAGCTTGCCTTCAGAAATTGTGGCTGCTCCATCACTGGAGGTTTTTAAGAAGAGACTAGATAGCCACTTATCTGAAATAGTATAGGTCACTGACGGCTAACCTTTTTGTCGTCGTATGCCAAAAGTGGGGGAGCATGGGGGGTTGTGCGCTAGCGTGCCCACACCCATAATTCAATGCCCCACACACACCCCGCGCATGCACATGTGACCTCTCTGCACTCCCCCCACTTTTGGCACGTGACAGCAAAAAGGTTATTGGTGGGCCCGATAGGCCCGTTTTTTTTGCCCTCCCCAGGCTCTAGAGGCTTTCTTGGAGCCTGGGGAAGGCAAAAACGGCCTCCTCCTTCCCTCCCCCCTGAGTCCCTCCGGCGGCCAGAAATGGCCCATTTCCCGAAAGGCCTGAAAATCAGCTGGCCGGCCTGCATGTGCATGCTGGAGCTGAGCTAGGGCAACGCTCGCGTGCCCACAGATATGGCTCCGTGTGCCACCTGTGGACGCATGCCGTAGGTTCGCCATCCCGGGTATAGGTTCTCCTGCTTGAGCAGGAGGGACCTTAGAAAACCTCCAAGGTCCCTTCCAGCTCTGTTCTGTTCTGTTCTATTCTATTCTAATTCTATTTTCTCTTCTATTCCTTTAATCATCAGAAAGTATATACAAGTAGTCCTCTACTTACAACCATAATGGAGTCTGTCAATTGCAGTCACAAGTTTGATGGTTTTAAGTGAGATGCTCACAACTGCCATGCTTAATAACCTCCATCCCTACTCTTCCTGATGTAGTCATTAAGTCATTGTGTGGGTCATTAAGCAGAGCCTCAGGGTCATTAACAATGGCTCAGGTGTGGGGGAGGCCCTAGGAGGCCTAGCACAGGTCTAATCCTGTACTGCAGCACCACCCCAATTTACACATGGCCTGTCATGGGCATCCCAAGGCCTTCCCTACCCCCCTGAGGCACCCCATGCTCTGCTTCCCTCTCCTAGCTGCAGGCTTTACGCTTACTTACCCATTCCATTGGATCCCCACAGGCCATGGGCCTCCTTTTCCACCCCACAAGGTCCCTGCAGCTGCTCCACTTTGGAACCATTTTGGAAAGACCACAATGAATTGTGGTTGCTCACAAAAGACACCTGCTTCCAGAACAGCACCATGTGGCATCTAGGGAGGCCAAAAAGCACAGTGGCCTAGCCTCCTTCCCCAACAAGAGATTAATTGCAGCTGCTCCCAAAAGAGCATTCCCTTCAGGGATGATGCATGAGGAGGGAGCTGAACAGTGGAATGGCTACTTCCAAAAGGAGATCTACCAAAAAGGTAGCAGGAACCAGTGAGATAGGAAGCAGGCCCAAGACCTGCGAAAACCCAGTGGGGCATGATGGGAGGGAGGAGAAAGGCAGGGAGAATGCACTGTCCTTGCAGTCAAATATAATGGGAGCCGATTGCCAAGTGCATACATTTTATTCACATGACCATGGGGGCACTGCAGTAGTTGTAATTTCAGGCAAAGATAATGAGTCCCTATATTCAGTGCTATCATACTTTTGAATGACTGAACAAATAGTCATAAGTTGAGGACTACTGTATCCTGGTTCATACATTGCATTAGGCCATGCTTTATTTAATCACATTTTGTTCAGTGAACTTCAATTGGCCAGTTTCATGCAAGCTACTAAATCATAAACCCAAGTTTACAAACTATGGTGGCTAGACTCACCTAAGTTAAAACCAGAGAAGACACATTTACGGATTTTAGTATGTGTGTACATCAGTCACAGGCTTCAGCTATGGTGAGTCTGAACCAAAAATGAATCTGAATAATTCTACATAGAGGGCTTTGAAATTCACAACAGAAAGCTACCAAAGTACAATTGATTCCAGGACAAAGCAATCCAGAGTTTTCACTCAAGGAACATATAACCAGGCTCAAATGATCATATTTGGGACACATTATGTGAAAAGCTAGCTTTCTTGAAAAATCTATTATACTGAGTAATGAGTAAAACAAAAGAAGAGAATGGCTAGCAGCAAGGTGGATGAACTCAGTTACAGCAAAATTGTTGGAAGACATGAAGGGCTAAATTGGGAGCAGATCATTCTGGAAAAAAATATATGTGATTGCTGAGAGTCAACACTGATTTGACGGCACAGTCATCAATCAATTCTTATGGAATATCTTCTTTTATTGTATCGCTTATAATATTGATTATAATGGCAAAGGCTTCTTTTCTCTACTTCAGGCACAATGAAGCATCTATCAAAGCTGCTCTCAATCCATTTAAAACAGATGTGTATTCTTTCATGAAGGTCATCAGTATTGCTGATTATAGAGGAAAAAATGTCATAATGAAAACCATTTGAGCTACAGACACAAGGCAAACATTCTTATTCAATTCCCCCTCTCCAGGAAGTTGGACAAAATACATTCTGAGAATCCAAAGAATGTCACTCCATTTATATTTACATATAGAACTGCCAGGGATTGGAACTGGCTCATTTGTCCTATTATTGTAGCAAAAGAATAAAAGTGAGTAAACTTTTATTTGGGATTCATCAGAGGGTCTTATATTTCATCTTCTTTAAGGGAATGCTAAGAAGTTGTAAAGTTTTACAGAATTTAATGCCCTCTCTTCTGCTTGGTTTATTTTGACTCATACCAGTTTAAGAAAGGCCATTAGCAAGGCCAGCTGAACCAATAGAATAAGGCTCTGGGGCTAAAGCTAGACTGTGGTTTGCTGTATGCTGTAAATCAAAACCAAATAAACCATGCTATAATTTAGCACTGTAGTGAAATGCAATTTGTCCAGCGAGGCTAGGTATACAATAACCAGGTCAAAGATCTATTCCACCTGTGGTTTATTCAACGAACCAGCCTTTGCCACTCCATACCCCGATCCGTTTCTAGGAAGGCAAGAAGAGCGAGCCAGGGACCTCGGAATAAGAGACCAGGCAAATTTAATCCCGGCTCAAACGTGATTAGAAACGGGGTTTTGCAGGGAACAGACCTCTCCCCCAAAAGCCAGCTCTGCCTCTACCTCATGCCCCCGATGGAGGAAGAGGCGAGCCAAGCCTGAGCTATAGAGCTGGGCTGGGGACCGAGAAGAGGGAGAAATCGCGTCCAACCAACTAGGAGTTGCTGCACAGATTTCCCTCCCTGGGTCGGTTTGCTTGGCAGTAGCTTCTTCTTTCCTCCAGCCTGAGCGCGGCGCCGCCGCTGCCTTCTCCTACGGCTCACCACATCCGATCGGAGCGAGAAAAGAGGCCGGGCTCAGCGTTCACGTTTTCCTCCCCCTCCTCCTCGCCTCTCTGTTCTCCCTCCTCAAGGCTTTGTCCAGCCCCTTGTGAAGATGGCGGGGCTGAGCAGCAGGACTAGCGTGGCAGAGGCGCCGAGAAGCAGCCGCCGAGGGGTCGTGGTAAATGAAAACTTCCCCCCTCCCGGATCGGACTGCCGCATTAGCTGCTGCAGGCGCGATAGCCAAGCCCGGCTCCCCTCCCAGTCCTTTCAGCACCCTGGCATCCCACCCGACCACGCTTCGCTCACCTGACCCCTCCACCCTTTCCCCACCTTCCTGGACTTCAGCCTCTGCCTTCTCGGTCGGTAGCTTTAGATGACCCGTGGGATATTTTAGTACTTCATCGTTGGGGTACCCAAAATGAAAGCACGTTTGAACCGAAAGGAGAACTATGAAGCCGCGCGCTGGGAATAAGTTCCTTGCCACGAGTTGAGGGGCAGGTTTTTAACAATTGCATGGCTCGCCACCCAACCGTGGAAGGCGATGGGGCTTGTTTTCTCTCGGAGAAATAGGTAGCCTGGGGTTGCAGACTTTTAACTACAGTACAGTATATTGAGCCATCTCGATCCTCTTCCTAATTGAGTGTAACACGATCCTCTTGTGGGCAGGAAAATCTTTCACCGATTCCCTCCATAGTGAATATGATTTTGAATAGCAGAGACACGTCACACACACCTCTCTCCCTTCTCCCGTCCCTTAAAAGCCACGCATTCAGGATCTGCATTCATGCATCACACTAAATCACTTTAATCGCATCAGTTCTGCTAGAAGGTTTATTTGCACAGGTTCCCTTCCCACCCCCCCGACTCCCCCATGACCTGGAGAAGTTACACGTGATACAGTGTTGTCCTCTTGCGTAATTGGTATAACGCTTATGAAAAAAGGAGGTGGAACCGTTCTTAGGTGTGTTTTTTTTCCCCCTCACTAATTCATTGCATAGGATTGTTTTATTCAGGTCAATCAATCTTCAGAAAGAGGTGGGTGGAAGATTGTAATGTTCTTTAGGGAGATGATTTGGAGGTTCTTAAGAAGATGCTTATAAAGAGGCATTATAGCTTTAGTACAGTAAGTGTCTTAATATTCAATATTAAGTGATACTTGACTTCTTAAATAATAAATATGGCTGCCTCCTGAACACATGAATCACAGACTAAATTGCATATGTGTTTATTTAAAAATAAACACCCTTATGAATGGAGCATATTACCAATGCAGATTTGCGCTGGGTTGTACTTGGAGGGGAGAATAGCAAGGAATATCAGGGATATTAATTGTTTAAAAACTTCCTAAAAGAATACACTTTTATAATACTGCTCAGAAAACCGCAGTGTAGACAGAAGGAGTCAAATACATCTTTACAGGTGGTCCTTGTCTTATTATCATTCATTTAGCAACTGTTTAAAGTTACAGTTGCCCTGAAAAAAGTGACTTGTGACCATTCCTTGCGCTTATATCTGTATCCCCATGGTCATGCAATCAAAATTTGGGCACTTTGCAACCAGCAAGTATTTATGATTTTTGCAGGATCCCAGGGTTATGTGTTTGTCATTTGAAACCTTCCCAACCTGTTTCCAACTAGCAAAATAAATGGGGGAAGCTAGATTTTCTTAATGACCATGTGACTCACTTAACAACTACTATGATTCATTTAACAACCATGGGAAAAGGTTGTAAATTGGGTGCAACTCGCTTAACTCGCTTGCTTAGTAATGGAAATTATGGACAAAATTCTAAGTCAAGGATTGAACTTCTTTTAATATGGCTAATAGCTATGAAATTGCACTGTCACATGATTTAAATTATAAAAGTGGCCAGATGAGAAGAAGCAGTTGTAGAAAAGGGGAGAATATTCTCATTTTTTTACTTCAGAAAAATCTTGTTTTGTTTTGCAAAAAAACAAGTCTCTTCTAAGATACAGATAGTCCTCTACTTATAACCATTTATTTAGTGATCATTCAGTGGCACTGAAAAAAGTGACTTATTGAGTTTCACACTTATGATCGTTGTAGCATCCTCTTGGTCATGTGAACAAAATTTGAATGCTTGCCAACTATTTATGACGGTTGCCATGTCATGGAGTCATTTGATCATCTTTTGCAACCTTCCAGCCTTAACCATGTTACTAAATTACAATCTACAGTGATTCACTTAACTGACCTTAAAAGTCATAAAATGAGGCAAAACTCACTTAACAGCTGTCTCACTTAGTAATGAAAATTTTGGACTTAATTGTGGCCATAAGTCAAGGACTATCTGTATACTGCTTAGGGCTAATTGTGCTGTGCTCTGAACCTTTTGCTCTGAAATGTATATATCAGTATTTTAAACTTTACATTATACAAAATTTTTATTAAATACATCAATTTTGACAGAAATTTTAAAGTGCCTAATTGATTTGTTGGCAGAACAGATCAGTCCTATGTGCACTTCTTAAATAAGCCTCACTGTACACAGCAGGAGTTGCTTCTGGGTAAATATTCTGTAGATACAGAACTATATTGGTAATATGTTGTTGCTGGCATTAAAATATAACAGAATAACAGAGTTTGAAGGGACCTTGGAGGTCTTCTAGTACAACCCCCTGCTTAGGCAGGAAACCCTACACCACTTCATGGTGGTAAATGGTTATCCAATTTCTTCTTAAAAGCTTCCAGTGTTGGAGCATTCACAACTTCTGGAGGCAAGTTATTCCACTGATTAATTGTTCTAACTGTCAGGAAATTTCTTCTTAGTTCTAGGTTGCTTCTCTCCTTGATTAGTTTCCACTCATTGCTTTTTTTAAAAAATTTGATTTATATGCCGCCCTTCTCCAGAGACTCAGAGCGGCTTTCAATGCGTTAAGCAATAGCCTTCATTCTTTTGTATATTTTATACAAAGTCAGCTTATTGCCCCCACAAACTGGATCCTCATTTCACCTACCTTAGAAAGGATGGAAGGCTGAGTCAACCTTGAGCCTTGGAGAGATTCGAACCAGCAGAAATTGCAGGCAGCTGTGTTAATAACAGGGTGCACTAAACCACTGTACTATCAAGGCTCTTGTTTCGTGCTTCTTGTTCTGCCCTCAGATGCTTTGGAGAATAGCTTGACTCCCTCTTCTTTGTGGCAGCCCATAAGATATTGGAACACTGCTATCATGTCACCCCTTCTTTATATTAAATTAGATATACCCAATTCCTGCAACTGTTCTTCATATGTTTTAGCTTCTCATCCCCTAATCATCTTTGTTGCTCTCCTCTGCACTCTCTTTCTAGAGTCTCCACATCTTTTTTACATCATGGTGATCAAAACTGGATGCACCCCTGGCCTTACCAGGGGTGAAATGCTGCTGGTTCGGACCGGATTGCCCGATCCGGTAGCGATGGAGGCGGGTGGTTCGAAGAACCAGTAGCAAAAATCCCTCCCCCCCCAATTTCCCAGCTAAGCCACGCAATCATCAGAGGCTTTTTAAATTTATTTTTAAAAGCATTTTTTCTACAACCTCTTTGACCGAAAAAAATGCTTTTAAAAGTAAAAAAAAAAAGCCTCTGATGATCGCGTGGCTCAGCTGGGATCATCAGAGGCTTTTTTTAAAAAAGAAAGCCTCTGCTGATCAGGCAAGTCAGCTGGGATCATCAGAGACTTTAAAAAAAAAGAAAGAAAGCCTCTGCTGATTAGGCAACTCTGCTGGGATCGTCAGAGGCTTTTAAAAGTATTTTTTTACAACCACTTCAGCCAAAGAGGTTTAGAAAAAATGGTTTTAAAAGTTAAAAAAAAAAAGGTTGGCCACGCCTACTCAGTCCACCACTACCACCACCAAGCCACACCCACAGAACCGGTAGTAACAAATTTTACATTTCACCACTGGGCCTTACCAAGGCATTATAAAGTAGCATTAATACTTCATGTGATCTTGATTCTATCCCTCTGTTAATTCAGCCTAGAACTGTGTTGGCTTTTTTGTCAGCTGCTGCATATAAGGTAGAGGATGATAATTCATCTATAAATCTAAGGTGTTTTTTTTACTCAAAATATATACCTAAGAAGTATGCTGTAGCCTTCTTAAGAGTCTGTCTAGTAATTCTGGGGGAATAGTAATAGGACTGTGAAGCCCCAGATTCAAATATAGATAATTCTTGATTTAACAATCACAATTGAGCCCAAAATTTCCACTGCTAAGCAAGACATTTGTTAATTTTGTCCCATTTTGCAATTATTATTTTTTTGCCACGGTTTAGTAAATCACTACAATTGTTAAGTTAGTAACACAATTGTGAATCTAATCATGATGGATTCACGTCAGTGGGAAATCACTGACTTCCCCATTGACTTTGCTAGTTAGAAGGTCACAAAAGATGATTACATGATCCCAGGACACTGCAGTTGTCATAAATATATATGATCATTGCCAAGCATCTGATTTGATTGTATAACCACAGAGTTGCCGCAATGGTTTTCTGTGCCATTGTAACTTGGCCACTAAATGAACAATTGTATGTTGATAACTATTTACTTTACTAGTGTTTTTAGGCACGATACACTTTTTTTTAACCCAGCAACTTCTCACTTTGTTTCAGTTTTCTGTAGCTTCTCTAGCCTATCGATTGGAAACAACCATGAAATCGCTCCTTCTCTCTTTTTTAGAACAATATTTGAAAAGCCATATTTATCCAATTTTGAAACAACCAAACGCCTAAAGTGGAAAATTTTCCACAAAAATATTGACAAATTTCTAGCCCACATCTTTGGTAGGTGGATCTATCTGCAAGTCAGCTCTTGCCACCATATTGAGAAGAGCAAATTATGTCTGGTTTATGCAATAAACCATGGTTTAAAAACAGGGTAGTTTGCTTTGAAGTATAAAACAATCTGTGTTTATTTGCATTGTATCCTTACAAGCTTCAGTCCATGCCACACTTTCAAGAACTCAGTGGAATTTCCTTCTTACGGTTTGTGTTCTGTTGGTTCTAATTTTGTGAAGCTGCCTTCAATTTTTATGCTCTGTTTCATGGCTGTATATTAATTTTAAGGAGAACATCACCTAATAGGAAGAGAGCGAGGTAATCATTCAAGAAGCAAGCTAAAAATCTCCTTAGTTGCTATAGGAATCTCATTTAGGAAATAGGGGCTATTATTCTTTTTCTATACTACTTCCCTGATCACACCATTGACAATTTTATCATGCATATTTAGCTCAATAAGATAAATGAATATTCTTATGATAAATTATATAATGGATTTGTATACTAGAGCAAAAGTATCTTTTTTTAAAAAAAATCACATGGCCTATATTTATTAGAGTACATACAGTACTAATAGCTGCAGTATTCTTAATGTAGAATTTTTTATTAATTTTCTCTTTACAGATAGTCCTTGATTTATGACCCAAAATTGAGCCCAAAATTTCTGTTGCTGAGTGAGACAGCTATTAAGTGAATCACTGCAGTTGTTAACTTAGTAACACAGCTGTTAAGTGAATCTGGCTTCCCCATTGATTTTGCTTATCAGATCACAAAAGGTGGTCACATGACCCCAGGACATTGCAACTCTAATAAATACATGCTAGTTGTCAAGCATCTGGATTTTGATCACATGGCCATGGGGAATGCTGCAATGGTTTTAAATGCGAAAAACTGTTTTATAAGTCACTTTTTCAGTGCTAGTGTAACTTCAAACCAGGGCTGTGGAGTCGGGAGATAAATGTTCCGACTCCGAAGTTTTTTGTACTTCCGACTCCAACTCCCCGACTCCGACTCCTCTGTATTAATATGTCATTAATTATAACTTTTTGTGAATTGGGACATTTAAACTTGCTTTTTTTAAAATTCCAATCTAAATTTAGTAGGAGTCGGAGTCGGTGCATTATTTGCCGACTCCGACTCTGACTCCAGGTACCCAAAATTTTCTCCGACTCCTCGACTCCGACTCCACATCACTGCTTCAAACAGTCACTAAACAAATGGTTGTAAGTCAAGGACTACCTATAATATATTTATATATATAATATGTATTTAATATACTATGAACATTTCTGAGAATATATGTTCCCCATATAGTGAAATCTAAAAGAAAATACAGGAATATCATTCTATTTTCCTATTCCACAGAAATAAAAATAATTATATAAGGCTGACTCTTGAATTAATCATATTTAAAATAGACTCATTAAATCAGTACATTTAAGTATGACTAAATCAGGATGCTACAGATAATGTTAACATATAAAAAAACAGCTTGTCTTAATAAAGATGCAAAATTTCCTGTACTCAGAATGCTACCTCTATGCTTATTTTAGGAGTACAGCCTGGCTTTCTTTTAAAAAAGGGTAAACAGTTTTGAAGGCTCAAGGCCAATTGATCTTGTAAAAGGTTGCAGGAGTTCTCTGAGCGGAAGAGGACCAGAATTCTTCCTTTTTAGGATTGAGATTTAAGGATAGAGGGCTGGGGGAAGCAATCTGCTTACATTCCACCCATAAACCTTCCTTGAAAAATGGTCCCAAATGGTCAGATATCACAGTGCAATTTTCAGATCCTCTGTAGGACTTCTAATGGATTAATCCAGTAACATTTCAGTCAATGTTCACTGACCATTCGGCTATGCAGGGTTGGACCAGGACTAGCTAATACTTTGATTAAAGACAACTGAGAAATTCAAGATCTGTAGGCTAGACATGGAAGTCATTTTTGATTTGAAGGAGAAATGGTTTGCCTCCATAAGCCTTACATTCTCATTAAAACCTACTTTGAAAAAAAACCTGCAGAAAATTGGCTCTTTTGCCAGCAATATATTGATAATATGATCTTAGGGGGCTGGAATTTTAGTCACATTTGTTGCTGTACTATCAATATGCCGCAATCCTTTGCAGATATGACCAGCCTAGATTTTGACTCGGGGAGCTGTCTAAAAAACCGCGAATCATGAAAAATTATGCCATAAACTTTTGTGGATTGTTTTCCACATTCTCAGAATTTCAGACGGAGTGGCATGCTAACCTTGAATTTTTGTCCAGATGGACTGGAAGATGTTTCTTGCCAACATCTTTAATGAAAGCTTTTCAGAGGAAATTTATCCAAGTTTGGAAGTTCCCGTAGTAGTTTACAATACTTTTAGGCACAGATCAACACTTGAAGGTTAGAAATGGTATTCTGTATTCTTGTGAAAGTATTTAAAGAATCATCAACTATCAAGACTAATGTGATCCCAGTATGTTGTACTGAAATGAGGCCAAGATATTATGACCCTGGATACCATCTTCCCCTGAAAATTCTGGAATCATCAAAATTTAAGAGTGCCAAAATTATGTAAGATTTGTCTGTCTGGTTCAATTTGACAGTTATAAAAATGAGTTGGAATCAAATTTTGAGGAGCTAGAGGCCATTTTGTGAGCAGAGACCAGGTCTTAATAGATGCCAGCAGTTGTTGCCAACCATTGTGTTCAGCCATGGTTTCTTTTAAACATAGCTTATTAATAAGCCATAGCAACTGGATTTCCACATAAAACTAAGCTAAACTATCATTACCTCTTGATGTACAAGAATTTGAAGCCCATATTTTTCTTTGTGTTGCTTGATTTTTTTGATTAATCCATTTAGATACATTTCCTCTGCCCTCGTAATAGTTGCACAAATTGCAGAAATTCTAGCCAGTGAATTCACTGGCAGATGAAACCCAACATGCCAGCAGCAACAAGATTTTGATATCTTCCATTCTCCTTAGTACTTCATTCTCCATATTTAAAAGTCTGCTTCTTAGATAAATGTGGTAACACATTTGCAATACAATACAGAAATGTTTATTTTAACCAACTTATATCTGCTTGCAGATTTCAGATGATTGGCCAGGATATAGTTTGGATCTATTTGCGTATCCACAGCATTACTGTGGAGATCTTGATTATGTGCTCATTCCCCATGGGATCATTGTTGACAGGTAAAAAACTTGATTTAAAACCTGTGATTTATATTTTCTACATGTACAATTCTTCAATACCTAATCATAGTTTTTTGTTACTTGTCCATTTTCATTTTTGACCTTTCAGCAGATAGCTTGAAGAAGTCTCTTTATAAGTCTCTTTTCATTTCTATCATTCAGAATTTCCCATAGAAGAGTGGCTGAATTCCAGAGAAATTTCTTCTTCCATGTCTAAATCAAACTTTAAATTGCCAGAATGAAGCCACCTTCTTGGCTTTGTTGTTGGCCAAAAATAAGTCATTTTCAGTATGTTTCTGTTAATAACCAATATGCCAGCCGGACTCTGTGTCTCTCCATAATTACACAGTGTGATGTCTGCTAAGAGTTTCCCCTTGAGTATATTAGTTTTACATTTAGGCACTCAACTCTCAACCTTTTCAGTGTCCTCCAGGTAATATAATGGAGGTCAGATCCTTCATCCTTTTCTTCCTTTAATATTATTCTTTATTCAGTGGTCTCCTTCCTCCATCTTTTAATTTGATTTTGTTCTTGTGTACCCTCAAGAATGTTTGTTCTGCTATAAAACCGTTCCTAGATCTGAGTCAGTGGACTTAGGGCATGTCCATTCAGAGAATGTTGAGGCTCATTCTCTTGGCATACGCTACCACTTCTCTCCTGATCTTAGTGGAGCAATGCCAGTAAAAGGATATATTTTCCCTATTGGGGTAGGTAATTTCCAGAGAAATTCAGATACCACATTAAATATTATTATTATAAAATAGGGTTGTATATCCATTTTTAAACAGAAGTTTTTATTTCTGATACATTAATTTGCTCCAAACAAGGGTGGGGTTGTTTGCCAATTAATAGAGGGTTTAGGTCCACAGCTTGTTTTAAACGATGTTTGAATGTAACCATGATAATAGGTTACATTCCAGAGAAATTCAGATATCACATTAAATATTGTTATTATAAAATAGCAGGGTGGATTTGATTTAAATCGAGTTGATTTAAATCACAATTTAAATCATGATTTAAATAATTAGTAAAAAGGCTTGATTTAAATCAACTTGATTTAAATCATAATTTTTAAAGAGCAACTGTCATCTCTCCTTTGACCCACTGTTGACTCACAGATAGTCCCAGTGTTGCAGAATATACAGCTTCATGCTACATAACTAAGCTCCATTTCATGCTGAACAAACTAAATTATTTATGTATCTTAAATAGAAAGCTATCTTAAGATAGATTTTTACCCCAAAAGTTTTTTATTAAAATAAATTCGATAAAAATAAAAAAAATCTGATTTAAATCAAAAAAATCCGATTTAAATTTAAAAAATCTGATTTTTTTGATTTGATCATTGATTTTTATCCACCCTGTAAAATAGGGTTGGATATCAATTTTTAAACAGAAGTTTTTATTTCTGATACATTAATTTGCTCTAAGCAAGTGGTTTTTTTGCCAGTTAGTAGAGGGATTAGGTTTATAGCTTGCTCCAAACTATGTTTGAATATAATCATGATTGATGGAATAAACTACAGTGGCTTAGTTTGGTGCAATGCTAATTCAAAACCTAGCTTAGTTAGACTTACTAGTATGCTTGAATCAATTGAATGTGACATATTTATTTATTAAATTTAAATGCTGCCCATCTTACTCTGAAAAGCGACTCTTACCCAAGGAAATACAGTGATGTTATATGTTATATTTTGGATGTGAAAACTAACACTATAAATCTTCAGATCTATCCATTCTGAACTGTTCTAGATGGCTGCCTTTAAGTAGAAAATTAAGTGGAAAAATGTCTGTTTTATATTTCATGCCTTAAAATGGGTGGGCCACAACTCTTAGCAACCCTAGCCAACATAGTTGATGGTGAGAGATGCCGGGAGATTTGCCTGTTTCAAATAATAATTTACAGTTTAAAATAAACTCTGTCAAAATATGCTTTTGTTTTTGGTGAATGGGGAGTATGCCTTGATCACTTATCCTCCAGAGTATACTATAAATTCTTATTGTGTGAGACATTTTGAATGTTAATAACGGCCTAAAGGCTAAATGTCTAAGATGCAAGTCAAGGTGCAGAGAAAAATGATGGAAAGAGAGACTTTCTTAAGTAACATTCTTCTGCTGTATTAAAACAGCATTGATTTAGGATTGCTATGCTCCTTACTGGATAATCAACATATATTGAAGATTTGATATAATAAGCTGTGAAATTGTGCTGCATATTGACAGAAGAATCCTAAATTGTGCTGCATATCAAGTATGCTTCTGAGTGGTAATAATGTGTATAAGAATTCTGATCCTCTTGGGTAAAAGTGTTATCAGAATTTGAAGGATGATGCTCATCCAAATATAAATATGTTTATATTTATATGTTTAGGAGGTGAAGTCTCTTTCGAGTTGAGCTGTACTCCTGGTAACTTCACATGCACTGCCATGGTATTTTTTTGACCTGATATAGAATTAATTAATTCATGTTTTCTTTTTAATTTCCTAGTCTAGCCTACATTCCTAGAGGATTCTTAAAGACCTCCTGTTTAAATACTAAGCCTGATCTTGCTTAGTTGTCAAAACTGGCCAGGTTCTGGAAGGTGTTGGATAACCCCTAGAATTACATCACCAGAGCTAGGCTCAATTTGTTTCCCTTAAAGCTATCCCCAAATCTCCCCCTCCCTTGAAAATGTAAATATTTTGGCCAACTTTCTCTAGTGATGTACACTATTAACAAATATATATATATTGGAAAAATATTGAAGATTAACAATTTCGACTGCATAACATTGAATGCACAATGCACTAACTTGCAGTCAAATATAATTGATTGATTGATTGGTTGATTGATGCATTTGGCTAATCACAATGCTGAGTGCCTCACAACAGTTGTATAAAACCAAAGACCACACAAATCATAAAATAATTATAAAGAAATTAAAAAAACCCTTATACTGTGACCAGTCTTCCTGGATACAGTTAAGAGAACTCAGAGTAGGGGCTGCCACAGAAAATGCACATTTCCTAGGTGCCATTAGATAGCAACATTTAAGGGAAGAGTCCTAGAGTGCGCTTATTTTATGTGATCTGGAGAAACAGGTAAGATATCTTCAAGGAGAGATGGTCCTGCAAATAGCCTCTTTTTATGCCCTGCAGGAGAATAAAAAATAAATGTAATTGTGTATGAAGTTGATTATGGTTGTATTGCACAAAGAAGATATGTGATCTTACGTTATATTTATTTTTAATTCTTACTTTAGGATAGAACGTTTGGCCAAAGATATCATGCAAGACATTGGATACAATGACATCGTGGTTCTCTGTGTACTTAAAGGTGGCTACAAATTCTGTGCTGATCTTGTGGAGCATATTAAGAACCTCAGTAGAAACTCAGAAAGATTCATCTCCATGAAAGTTGACTTTGTTAGAGTGAAGAGTTATCAGGTAAGTAATTTTTTTTTTAAAAAAACCAATATATCTTTAATGGAATGTGTTTTGATTACTGCAGTTTTCCTCGGTCTAATGCTCCACAGCTATATTTTGCCTAGAATTTCTGGAATTCCTAGTTAACATGGTCTATAGCTAAGCTGGCTGAGAATTCTGGGTATTGTTACTATATAAATAAGGACTCCAAGCTTAATTAAAACAGGATTGCGAGCACAAATGACAAAATTTGATGAATTAGTTTCTTTAGCAGAGCCGAAAGAAGAACTATTTCCCTGTTTTTCTTATGCACTCAAATTTATTCCAGAGTCTCCAAAAGTTTGAAATAGAATTAGGGATTTATATTGGGAAGGAGAAAATGAAATAGTACCGTTAAAATTCATCCTTTTTTAAAGCAGCTTTCACAGTGGATTTTCCTAACCTTATGCTGTTGTATGTCTATGAGTAGATTGATATGGTAATGATAATAAATTATATTTTAATAGGGTTTTTTTCTTTCCTGAATAAAATATACTGAATCTTTGGGAAAGATGTTTAATTTAAGATCTTGCATTGACTTTACTAGTATAATGAATTCTTTATCCCAGCTAGCTTCAGATTCCCTTTTTTCTTGGTGATGTAAAAGAAGAGACATTGAGCCAGTTGTTGGTTTCCTGGAGGTACTTAGAAATTGTAACCTGTATTAATGCCTATTTAAAGTTATACTTTACATGTATTTTAAAGTGGGTTTCAGACCAGTTAGCTGAAATTCAAAACTGAGCAACCCCATATTTTTTATTTTATTTTTTTAGTGTGGGAGGTTAAGGTTGATCCAAAATTTACTTTTCCTTCCCAAGTTGCAATGACCTCCCCTTCTCATAATGCTATATAGCAAATGAATATAGAAACTGGGAAATTCCAAAAGCATTTTCTTATAAGGGATGTGGTCACACAGCTGTCGAAAGTGGAAAAAAAGTGAAAAATTCTTCTCTGCTTGCCCAAGGCCTCAGGAGTGAATTCAAATAGCTCTTTGGATAGTTGCCATTGTTTACTGTAGATACTTCCTTCACTTTGAGTTATGAATATGTATGATATCTGGAATAGAAAGCTGAACTATCAGTAGCCAAGGTTGTTCACATTTCTTTTTGACCTACAGGCATGAGTTAAGTTCAAAGAATACTTTTAAGTAAGAAGGATTTTGGGTTGTCCAATTATTTCTTTGGCATTTGTACATCTCTTTGGCCTTGTGTTTTCAGACCATTTCTAACTTCCTGGGATGCAGACATTGCATACCAAATTCATCCCTGTCCTATAAAATTAGTATTTGCACTTCAGGATCACATGTGCTTGGATTCCATTTTTGCACCAATAGCATTTACGCATGTAGCTGATGCGACAAGCAATTTGTGAATAAACATTCATTTGACTTTAATGCTTTAATTCTGCCAGCGTGGATCACAGGCTTTCTAACTCCCTTCATTCAGTTATCCTCTTAAATTTATCCTTTCTTTTTCGGTTCTTAATATCTTACTCTTTCTTCCTAATTCAGAGAGCAATATTCTTCACTTGATTGATTTTTCTATTTCTGAGGATCCCTCTACTAACCGTTTCCCATTTCTCTTTCTTAAGGGAGTCCTGCTGTTTTTCTGTTCATTTTATGCAGCTGTGCTCTTTTCTCTCTCCAACTGTTTGTCTCCAAGAACCATGTCCAAGTCTTGTAAACAGTAGTGGGATTCTGATGGTTGTTTTTGCTCGATGTTCAGCATTCGTGGCTAAAAGGTTAGTTTGTCACACCGCAATGTTAAAGGGAAAGAGGGGAGGGAACTTCTCAACTGAAGTACAGAAAACATTCCCACAAAAATTAGAATGTACACGGTATCTGTGAAAAATAGGAGAACTGGAACTGTTTAAACGCATGCTGTTTTACAACTCAGGTGTACAACCTGAGTTGACATCTATTTTTCGAAAAACGGGTGAAATCCAAGTGTGTACTGTAAGTTGTTACAGATTTGTTAATGCTAATATGGTAGTAAAAATAAGGGATAAATAACTGAAGAGTAAGTGGATAACAAAAAATAATTTAAATTATCTTTCTTTTTAAATCAAATTAGAGATACCTTTTTGAAACATGTCCATCACCTTGCAGTCAAAGAGTGGTTTTGGCCGTTGGCCTGGAAAAGTTGTGCACTCTGCCTAAGTGGGATGTTTTGGACAAGTTTTAGGGGTGTTCAATTGGATTGATGGAATATACTATCTATATCTTTATCCTTAGGAAGCTTATCCTGACCCCTTAAAAATCATAGGCAAACTAGATTCTGTTAAAAGGGATCAGCTATGTTGCCAAGTAGTGAAGGAGGAATCCCTAAACGTTAATAGCATCTTTTCAGAATAATTTTTTTGTATTTAGAATAGAATAGAATAGCAGAGTTGGAAGGGACCTTGGAGGTCTTCTAGTCCAGCCCTCTGCTTAGGCAGGAAACCCTACACCACTTCAGACAAATGGTTATCCAACATCTTCTTAAAAACTTCCAGTGTTGGAGCATTTACAACTTCTGGAGGCAAGTTGTTCCACTGATTAATTGTTCTAACTGTCAGGAAATTTCTCCTTAGTTCTAAATTGCTCCTCTCCTTGATTAGTTTCCACCCATTACTTCTTGTCCTGCCCTCAGATGTTTTAGAGCAGGGGTTACCAATCCTTCGGTCCTCAGGGACCACTAAATTCATAATTTTAAATCCTGTGGATCACTAATATGAATTTTTTAAAAAGTTAAATAATATTTAGTGCAATATAAAAAATGCAAATAATTTTTCTGCGGACCACCAAAATTTTCTCACGAACCACCTGTGGTCCACGGACCACCAGTTGGTGACCACTGCTTTGAAAAATAGTTTTATTCCCTCTTCTTTTGTCAGGCAGCCCTGACAAATTTGCGATTTGTCAAGAGCGATATTGATTTGACTGACACAAGAAGAGATGCAAAGCTTTGTAACCAATGTATTGTGCTCACATGGGTTGAGAAACATTGATCTAAATTGTGACCTAATACACATGACTATTTCTACCCCCCACCTTAACCATGTCTTTTAATTCTTTTGATAATGGGTGTTTTTCTCCTTTGGAAACATCTCACAGTAAGCATTCGTTTTCTTGTGCAGTTGAAATGGTGATTTGTGCTGTGTTCTCTCTCACTATGTGGTCATAGATTAATTACCAATTGGCGCCTGGCTGGTGGAATGAATTTCCATAACCCTTAGAGTCAGTGTTTGAACTAATTTAAGATGAGTTTTCAAATGAGTGGGAGGGCCAGGGATGCGAAGTCAAATTAACACTTGATTTGGCCCTCTGTTATAAATGTTGGCAAGGGATCTTTGGCAAATAATCTTTCTCTCCTCTCCCCTTTGGTAGGAACTGTTTGTTTTTTATTCTGATCAAAGAGAACTCTATTAATATGTTGGTTAAATGTGAATTATGCCTCTTTTAATTGTTCATTTTAATGCCTTCAGAGCCGAGTACATAAATGACTGTATGTGCTCTACCAACACAATATTCCCAGTCTTCTGGTTTGAGGAGACATGAAAACGATATGGGCATTCTCACGAAACAGTGATATGGAATGGATTAATCACAAAGGACACAAAACACTGATTGATCAAAATGCTATCTGCCCTTCCATTGTTCTCCCTCCTGTGACTTACTGCCTATTTATTTCTCCCTATCCTTACTCTGAGTAGTTGGGCACACTTTCATGGTAAGGACAAGGCTGCAACTTCCCTTTATTTTTATTGTCCAGGAAAGCTCATTGCATCCAAAATATTGGCTTGGGTGGCTAATAAAGGACCATTGGTGAGTTGGAAATTTGCTACATAATACAGATGTTGTGTTCTCTTGTTCCAGCAACAAATGCTTTGTAGTGCAAAACTTAACTAGTGTTGTGACCTAGGCTTCCTGAGTTATTAAAAAACACGAGTAGTCCCAAAAACCTCTTTTATTGCAACAGCTGTGAATTACATTCATTCACAGTTGAGTCCCAATTAGTTGCAAAAAGTCCTTTGGAAGAAGTCCTTCGGGATAATCATCAACCTTTATCTCCCTTGACACTTTGCCAAAGACCTACTTGGCAAAGCCACACGGATTCCAGAATCAAACAGAGATGCCGACTGGGAACAGAATTAACAACGTTGTTTTCCTGCAAAGTCCTCATGTGCCTCTTGCTCCTCCTTTAAGCCTTATGGGAGGGGCCAATTATCTCCAGGCCTTACTCCCGAGTCGTCCCTTTTGTTTTAACTGTTCATGCCTTCTGGCAGCTCTGTGCATGCACACACTAGGAACAGGCTCCTTCTGTTCCTCTGTTTCTCTGCTGTCCAATCTGGAGGCTCCGGAGTCTGTGCATCACTCCCAGATGGTCCTGACTCCATCTCTGTCTCTGATGCAGAGCCCTCGTTCGGACTGGCCCATGTTCATCCCCAGACTCCTCACTGTCAGACTCCACTGCCAGCTCCGCAGGCTGCTGGTGGACCACAACAACTAGTTGTTTGACAGAGGAGGGATATGTTTTTAGGACTACAATGGATATTTTGCAGAAATAGACATAAGGTTGTTATGGGAAGAACCATAAATTCTTGATAGGTTCTAGGATTAATTGTCTGAACTGAAGTCCTAGGTGTTTTTTCTCTAGAAAGAAGTCTTTAATCATTTTTTTAAAAAAAAAAATGTTTGTAAGTTGATGATATCTGTCACATGGATTTTTTTTTACATTTGGTAAAAAAATACACCCATTAAAGTGTTAAAACTTTTTTTAAAAATCAACAACTGATTAAAAGCTGCTATTAAAACAAATAGATCAACATCGTTAAAAGGCAACATCTAATGATGAAACAGTCTAAAAAAACCATAATCTCTCAGAAAGATTTGATGATCTTTCCCAAGATAAAAGTTGTGTACCAATGAAACAAACTGCCTCATCATTAGCATGTTTTTGTTCACTGGAGGTCTTCATATTGAAGGTAGATAGTAGCACTCTGAAGTGCCTTATTAGGCCCTGCTCCAAGGAAGGAGTTAGATTATAAGATGTTGAGACCCTTCCAACCTTGTGATTCTAAGAGGAAAGAGCTAACTTAGCTTATCCCAGCCTGCTGCTTTCCAAATGTGTTGGATTACTTCTCTTATAATGTTGAGGTGTAATGGCTGAAGACCCTAACGCGTGCCACAAATCCCAGCCTTTCTTGACATTTTAAGTTCCTTCTCTGCAAAATTTCTAATATATTTTTAAAAAGCCATAAAGTAAGGTTAAAAAGCTATAAGGTTTTTAAGCCATAAGCCATAAGGTTAAAAAGCTTAACCTGCATTCTATTAGTACCTGTTAAAGAAATAGCTGTTTTCCTATTGGTAATTCATGATTTGGGAGATTTTGAATCATAGCAATGTGCTTAGCCTGCTATAACTATTAACTTACTTCCTTTTCCTTTATGCTAACAACATTGCCTGCAGAGCATTTCCTTTCATTTAATTCTGGAAAAGGGGCATCATTAATTGGAGCAACCCCAGATTCTTTATAATTTCCCCAAAGACTTGGATGAAATCCTTTGCTGGCATCTCTTAAACCTTGCTCCTTAAAATAGATCTAAGTCAGTTCAGTGTCATATGAGGGCTAATGCAGAAAAGGGCGAGAGTACGCTTCAAAAATGCAAGAGTAAGACTGTCTTTTCACTCATCTCCACCTATCCTATGATCTTTCAGTTACTATAAGACAGTCTTGTGATATGACACTTGTTTTGAGGGGAGGTGCTGGAATTTGTTGATGTTTGAAAACTGCTCCTTGGCGTCTTTTTCAATTAGAACTGAAATCATCTATTTTTGTATTTATGATGGTGAGCTTTGGTAGAAATGCTGGGATGCAATTTCAGAATTGTCACAATGTCCGAACATATCCCAAACCTTTCTACCAGGTGATATCAAAATAAATTATACTTTAGGTAGCATTGTGTTCAATAACCTTAATCTATGGTTGTCTGACTAGGATTTATGAGGGCTGTAGTATATCAGATTATGCGAGTACCATGTTGAAGAACAGGACTTTTCAATATCATTTGTTTTAATTAGTAGTTTTAAGAAGAATTTATTTTCAAATGGTTTTTAAATTATGAGTTGTTATAAATACAGTGTAGGTAATGAGCCATATTTTTTCATTACATGCCATCAAGCCCTTGTCAAATCCTAGCAACTACATAGATTTTTTTGCATGACAATCTGTCCGTATCTTGGTGTTTTAGGTCTTCCAGTGGTACATCCATTACCATTAAAGCTCTTCCTGCTGGTTGTTCAATTTTTATCAGAATTGGAACGTAGAGCTTTCTCCAGACAGCTAGGCTTTTGGATAAACATGTCCAAAAGTAGAACAATATAGAGTCTGAAAGAAGCACACATTTTTTCTTCTATTTAGTTGTGTCCAATTCTCAGAAATTACATGGACAAATCCCTGCATTTTTCTTGGCAAGGATTTTTAGAAATGATTTCCCATTGCTTGCTTCCTAGGGCTAAAAGAAAGTGACTAGCCTAAAGTTACCCAGCTGGCTCTATGCCTAAAGCAGGACTAGAACTCATAATTTCCTGGTTGTTAGTCTGATGCTTTAACCCTACATCAAACTGGCTCTTGGAATGAAGCATATACACCCTGCTTAAATGATAAAGATATTACAGAGCCAGTGTACTTTATGGTGGTGGACTCTATACATGCTTTTTTCCCTCATATTTCCATTTCAGCCTGTAAATTAATATACAAGACCTAATATTTGCCAGCTTACAGGTCTCTAGTACCAATTTATAGTTTCTGCTTATTAGATATTCACAATAACATTTGTTTAAGTGAGTGTTTGTTTTCTGTATCATTAATTCTTTACATGGTCAGTGAAACTGTTATTAATTTGAAAAAGAATCTATTATTAATTTAAAATTACTAAAATTCGATTTACTGCCTGTATTGTCAGTTCCATGACCTAGATAACTAAACCATTAAATCCTATATCTTAATCCAGTTCATTTCTTCATCGTTCAGATGCTGGAAAGTCCATATTAAAATATAACATACTTAACTCCTAAAATACCAGTTGCACATGTTTTAAACATGAAACCTAAAAAGAATTTCTATTATCTACAAGCATTACACCACTGTAAATATTAGAAAGCAATCAATTGAAACTGATTGATAATATTTGATATATTAATTTAATCATTCCATAATTAATATTGTTTAATATAATTTAAAAACGAATAAATATTGATTTTATTGATTTTAAGGATTATCGGTAACCTTGTGATCAGCAAATTTGATCCAGTATAGGCATCTAAGCACATTCTAAGCTTTCATTCTAACACTCCTACAAGGAATGTGTTCCCAAAATGTTTTGTGTCCCTGAGTCGGTCAGCAAACTCATCTGTTCATTTAGAGCCCTTGGCAGTACCTTTGTTCTCCACTACTTGCCAGATTATCAGATGCCCTGATCAGCTTCACATTTACTTATTGTTCTAATTTCTGATTCCAGTTGCCCAATAACATCTAAAGCTGCCAGGCATCCATTAGATCTTGATTGCCAGCTAGAAACAGTCAGCATCAACACAGCTTCTGGCAAAAAGTTATAATTTATTAATCTCCATTTTTCAGCATTTGCTGTTTCAGATTATTCTTTTAGTATATTATATAGCATGGCACAGATCTGGGTTTACAACAGGCTTATATGTTTTATTTCTCCCTCTCTTAACTCTAGGTACCAACTTTAACAGTTTTTTAAACACAAAACACATGTTTTGTGCTGTAGTTGTGAATGTCATATTTTCTAGATTTTTATATTGGTCAAAAATGAAATTGGATTGGATTCCAAAGATATTCCAAGACCAACAAAAATGATTATAGAGGCCTGGAGCTGAAACATATGATGAACAGTTTCAGGAACTGGGTATGTCTAGTCTAATGAAGAAAAGAACTGCAGGTGACATGATAGCAGTTCTCCAATATTGTCCCAAAGAAAAGGGGCTCAACCTTTTCTCCAACATTGAGCACTTGAGGGCAAGATAATGAATAATAAATGGAAAGCTATCAAGGAGAGATGCAACCTAGAATTAAGGAGAAACTTCCTGACAGAACAATTAATCAACTTGTCTCCAGAAATTGTAGATACTCCACACACACCTGTAGTTTGAGCCATAGTGTTTTATGCAGGTTCTCATAATTCTTCCTTAATTTGCTTGCATAAGAATCCCACTTTCTGTGCTATATGTAGTATTTGTACATAGATCAATACTGAAGATGTGCAAAGCCTACTGTTCCAGAAAGAAATCGGTCTAGAGAACTCTGGGGAAGCGCAAACTGCTTCCGTTTGGGAGATTACGTTATGGAAAACAGCTGGACCACCTTCTGAATGGCTATGAGTATTCAAAATGTTCTGTTCCCAGAGAATGTTTAGCAGACCCTTAATAATGAATAACATTTATAATCTTGATCGCCTTACAGATCAATGAAAAAGGATCCCTGTCCTCCAATTTTCAATCTAGAAAAGTCAATTTTCAGTCAAGATAAAGAGATAACCTAGCACAAAAAAAAGGAGGAGAGAGGAGAGAATGAAGCAGGTACTTAGATATGCCGATTCTTCATGCTAATGCTGATAACTGTAATGAGAAGGTGTAATGCAGCCAGAAGTTGTCAGAGGTCTTATGAGGACTAGCTGGACAGAAACAGCTCAAAAAGAAGAGGAAATCAAAATTAATGTTTGCTCAGCTGAGTAGATGGAATAGCTCTAATTCCTGCTTTTTCCCTCTAGTATAGCCTAATGGAATGCAATCCTATGCACATTGATTCTGTGGAGATTCTTTCTGAATAAATAACGGATAGGATTACACTGTAAAATAGTTTGTGCAAAAGGAGTTAGAGGATAAGCTGCAAGCTATGGCACTCTGGATATCATAGCACAGAAAGGGTGTGTGCGTACAAAAAACTTTGATTGTGTGGTTAACTTTGTTTTTCCAATAGCTTTTTATTGACTCCAGAAATTATTTGTGGTAATTTGTGAATTCCTGAAAAGTGGACCAATCCCAAAATATGACCTTATATTCTAAAGTCATTTTTGCAAAATTAATTCTTAAAGGTTAACACACCAAGTAAAAATATTTTGATACTGGAACAGAATTTTAGTACTGGTTTTTGTTTTGTTTTTTGGGTCATTTTCAATTTCCAAGTTAAAGCTCCCTGCCAGACATAGCTGGAAATTATAGCCCCAAAGAAAGGTCATGGTAGTTCTATCCACTCTTGAGCAAAAAGAAACCAATGGACAAAAGGAAGATTGGTACGTAAGTAGCTAAGGGATACTTATTCTCAAGCCTAATTCCATTTTGCTTAAATGGCAGGCATCCTGTGTGCCTAAAAGACTTCTCCCAGTGCTGGTAACCTATACATTGAGGTTAGATAGCGAAGCACTATTCACAGTCTGGCTAGCAATGTGGCGGTCGGAGTAGGAATTCCTCAGGGGTATCCCTCTGATTATGGAACTTCCTCTTGGCAGGGAGGTTGGCAGGGGTGTTCCTGCTGTTGTGTTTCAAAGAACTGAAATGATATTAGCTTGGACATTCGAAAGATAAGAATTACACTAGGATATGTTTGCCTTTTAAATGAATGTTGTTTCGTTTTATATTCCACTTTATTAGAAGCCTATAAAACCTTACATTATTCTTTATCTGTTGATCTTTATTCAGGATTGGTTTATTACTATTTTATATCTTGCTTTGGGCTCCTTCAGAGGAAAACGAGTACACTACAATTAATTGTAAATGCTAATAATAATTTCAATATTTATTTTCCTTTCCCTACATAAGTTGCTCTGAAGTGGCTAGTCTTCATTTCAATGTTAAAAATAATTTTGCAATAGCCTCTCTGATTACATAAGAAAATATAAACAATTTAATGTTTTATGCATTGGTCAGGTTCACATAAGAAAATTAACTCAGTGAAAAGGTGACCTGAATATATTGTGTGAACAATACATTCTTCTTTTAGTGCCATTGTGGGATTTTTAGCTATTCACAGTCTGGATATCAAAATATCTCTATACAAATTGGCTTTGAGTGAGTCAGAAAAGACAGAAATATTGATCCATATTCTCCTTCACTACCCTCTTTATTAATATGTCCATTCAACATTGATTATACTTCTTTTGAGAATAAAGGCAGGCAGCATTATTGCATAATTATCATTTACATTTCTCAAGAGTAGCTAACATTTTCGTGCATAATATGAGACAAGGTCTTTGACTCATCTACTGTTCAAGAAAAAGTGGTATACCAGCAGAATTATATACTTAACAATTTCCTAGGATATATGATTTATATAATATAAAAGTCTATCTTGTGAATTTGGATTGTCTTTTACTTTTATGCTTATTTTGGACTCTAATAATATCACTTACTGACCAAAACCTAGTCAACAGTGAGATTAAAAAGGGGTTTGTTTTAAATTAAAGCAGCCCTGTAGTTATATTGGATCAGCCTATTCTCATCCACTTAACTGTAGGGCAATTTTCACACCCAATCCTGTATGACCTATAAAAAAAATTAATGAAATCTTGCTAGACTTCTCTTGACAAAAGATTTTATGGAATACAAGATAAGATTACTGGAAGTGGGAGAGGGATACTTTATTGCTCCAAACCATGGCTCTTGACCAGCTACTGTCACTGTGCTGCCACAACCTCTTAATAAAGAGATATGACGTGATTAGTGTCTGATGGAATTAAGCATGCTCTCTGACCAAAGCCATATGTAAAATGGTTAGGAAGCAGAAAATATTTTCATAAACAGTACAGGTTCCTCATATATTTTTATTGCAGTATAAAGAGATAGTTTTATTGACCAGAGTTTAAGAAACTTTGATGCTTTTCAGGGAGTGTAAATTTATCAGATCTGCATAATTAACAGCATAGGCATATGGGCTTGTTTTTCCTGGCAGCTACCCCTGCTGATTTTTTTCATTCATCTAACTAAATTTGGAAATTAAGTCTTCCTGGCTACTTGTTAAATGGTATTTAAAGTGGTCTTTCTTCTTCACCCCTCCACTCCTCCATTTTTAAGTGCTTATATATTGACACCATGGGTGGAAGGTTAATCTAAAACAGACGAGAGAAACAGAATATATTGTGTTGTTTCTGTGTTTCCAGAACTTTGTGGCAGTGGTATAGTATCAGCCAGGTTTTCATATCGTACATGTGCCATTAATCCGTATGTACCTGTTACATATACATTACTACCACTGGAAGAAGCATTTCAGTAAAAGCATGTTAGTATGCTATTTTTCAAGATCAGTAAAGATATATTGAGTGTTGAGTGTCAATGCTACAAAACTAATTCATTTTACATTTTTTATACGGTGCAGGAAGGCTATGCTCCTTTGGCTTTGGATGGCATTTGCATCCTGTTTACTCCCCTGAGTCATCTTTATATCTATCTGCTATTTGTGAAATGTTAGGATGGTTTTAATGCTTCTTTGAAATATCCTTATTTGGCTGCAGCATTATAGTTCTTTTGCAAATAAATCATCTAGTCCAAAACATACATGTCTATGAAAATTAATTGTTCTCTTTTAGATTGTCTGAATTTTTGCATACCTTTGTCAAAAATATAGATCGATGGAGATTCTCAGTAATCCAGATCATGGTTGTCCCCAAAGTGCTTTTTTCAAAAGGTAACAGTGTCGTGTTCTAAGTCCGTTCCCCTAGTGGAGAGCATGGAAAGTCAAGCATCGTTCTGATTGGCTCAGCCATTTGACAGCGAGTATAAAAGGAGCTGTCAAACTGGCGCAGGCGCTTCTGTTGTGATTGTTGTTTGGGTTAATAAAATGTTACCTGTTCATCTGAGTTTCGCCTCAGTCATTGCGCAGCCCAATCGCCCTCAAACTTAGCACTGGTGACGAAGATGGGATTGCCAATCTGAGCAAAACGGAAAAGAGCGAGGTTACTAAGGGCAGTTACTAACGAACAGTCAGCGAGCGACAATACGTCGCACAGCTTCAGTCACACACAGCTGTGGAACCGAGTCCGTTGGCAGGAATGGTTTCTACACAAAATTTCGCCCCGTTCAATCTGACAATGGAGTCGTGGGAGGCGTATGTTGCATGGTTCGAATGTTTCCTTATCGCCAATGACTATACAAATTTATCAAGCGAACGGAAACATGCCTATTTCCTCAGTTTCTGTGGGGCCGAGATGTTTGAAACTGCCATGACCCTAATAGCCCCTCAGTCCATTCACTCAAGGACATGGGATGAATTTATGAGTAAATTAAAGAAGCATTATGCCCCAGCTCCGTCAAGGATTGCAATGTGCTAGCACTTCTATCACAGAGATCAGGCTGAGGGGGAATCGATCAACCAGTACACGGCAGCTCTGAGGAAAGCAGCGCAGCACTGTCAGTTTGTGAATCTTGATGACTATCTCCTTGATAGACTAATTAGCGGCGTGCGGGATGAACACCTCAAACGGCGATTAATAGCCAAGGCCTCAGACAAGCCTGAGTTGTCATTCCAGGAGGTATTACATGAAGCATGCATCGCTGAGCTGGCCACCCTCTCCATAGCTGATATGCCCAGGGGACAGGAGCTGTTGCCACCTAAGGACCATCCTAGGGAATGGGAGGAACCCAGAGCTCCCTGGTCCCGCATACATATTGATTTCGCGGGACCCCTTCAAGGACAACTATTCCTAGTGGTGGCCGATGCTTACTCAAAGTGGGTGGAAGTAGTGCTAATATACACGGCCACTTCAGAGGCTACCATCAGGGCCCTCCAGAGAATATTTGCCACACATGGGCTGCCCAACATGCTCATGTTGGACAATGGGCCTCAGTTAACATCTACCGTGTTTGAGTCCTTCCTGACCCACCTGGGAATCAGGTATTGCCTGATATTCCCATTCCATCCGGCCTGTAACGGATTTGCGGAGAGGGCCGTGAGATCTGCTAAAGACGCGCTAAAGAAAATGTGGCCAGGAAGTTGGCAGGAGAGGGTAGATGAGTACTTATTGGTGCAGCACACCACCCCAAGTCAGAGCACTAATAAGAGCCTGGCCGAGGTCCTGATGGGCTGTAAACTGAGGACCACGTTAGCCTGGTTGCACCCCCAATACGCCCCTAGTAAACCTTTAGACTCAGGCAGCACGCACCGGTCATTCCAAGTAGAGGACATAGTTTATGCCCGGAACTATGGAGGGCACCCCCTATGGCTGCCAGGGAAGATTGTGAGTGTCACCGGGCCCTGTTCGTACAGGGTGGATATGGGTCTGGGCCGGTTGTGGAAACGTCATAAAGATCAATTGAGAGATAGGTGGCTGACTCAAGCCGAAAACAAGGGGACACCGCCGAGCGAGAGGGCCAACTACAACAACAACAACAAGAGCAGAACACCGCGATAGCGAGCACACCGACCGAGCCCCGCAGCATGGAGGATGGAGAAACCCAACATTTACCTGCCAGAGGCGAAAGGAACCCAGGAAGATCCGATGGAGCAGACGCAGCCGGAAGCAGTGAGGATCCAACGCCAGGCGAAAGGTCAACTCCACAAGAATGGTTGCAGGTTCCAGGGCCCCGAAGATCAGGCCGGATCCGCCGGCGGCCAGCGTATCTCCAGGACTACGCATGCGCAAACGTGGTGGGGAGGAGTGTTCTGTTCAAAGTTCTCTCCGGAGCCGTTCCCCTAGTGGAGAGCATAGAAAGTCAAGCATCGTTCTGATTGGCTCAGCCGTTTGACAGCGAGTATAAAAGGAGCTGTCAAACTGGCATGGGCGCTTCTGTCGTGATTGTTGTTTGGGTTAATAAAATGTTACCTGTTCATCCGAGTTTTGCCCCAGTCATTGCGCAGTCCAGTCACCCTCAAACTTAGCAAACTGGACTTTGTTTTTTCTTGAAGACATTTCACTTCTTATTCTGAACTGAACTGAAGAAATTTCTTGGATGAGAAACGAAACATGTTCAATGAAAACAAAGTTGTCTTTTGAAAAAAGCACTTTGGGGACTTATAGATCTTAATGATATAATATAATATATATATATATATATATATATATATATATATATATATATATATATACATACATACACACACACAGTCTGAATAACAACTAATATCAGAAGTTGGTGCTTCTTTCACTTATTTCATAAATAAAGTTATGACGGAAGACAGAGAAAATTTGTTAATTCTGCAAAAGTAATGACACATCGGCCAGATCATTTTTTGAAAGTGTCAACTTCGATCTTGGAGAAAAGATCCATAGAAGGAAAAATAAAGAAGCAAAAGAAACTAGAGTGAAAGTAAACTGACTTTAAGTAGAGATGGTATGAATCCTATAAAAATATTAAAAGGTGGATTAATTTCTCAGCACAATAAATTGAAAGAATATATAAGAAAAGAAGATGTAAATGATGACTAGAACATTATGATAAAAAATACAGAGTAGAGTAAGGATATGTACATTACCTTAATAGAAAATCTGGCAGAATATAAAGTAAAAAAGGTTTTGGATGAGAAAAATGCATAGAAGAAAAGAGGTAGTGTAAACCCTAACAATAAAAAAATATACTGCATCATGTGACTGTATTAGATTTGTATCATAATTTTCCTATAATGTACAGTAGATCTACAGAGAAAATATAGTCTAATAATATAATCAAAAAACACAATGACTAGTTAAAAGCTGCACAGAAAATGTAGAATGGTTTTTGATAAAAATAAAAAGATGTTTTGGATATAAGGCTAAAGGAGGTTAAAGCTCCAGGGGAATGAATCAAATTAAAAATAAAAGTGGTGCAGTGATTTGGGATGAATCTAAAACAGGGAGAATGCTGGAAGGAGTATTTTAAAGCTATGTAAGAATCATAATTATGTGTCAAACTGCAAAATTAAACATTGGTGTCCAAGAAAACATGGATGAAAAAGAAGCTTCAAATGTGTGAAATGTTGAAAAATGGTGAGGCTGCAAGTGTAGCTTCTGTAATTGGAGAAATGTTAAAATATTGAAATGATTTGATTAAGGAGCGACTGTAGAACCTGCTTGAAGATTGGAGGAGTGTAATTGTTGTTCCCCTGTAGAAAGAAAAGGTAGAAAAAAACAGATACAAAAAAACTAAATGCGGATTTGCTTATTAAGGATATCTGGGAAGAGGCTTGGATATCTGGGAATAGTTGATACTATTGTACTTTTATCGATTTGAAGAAAGCATATAACAAATGGAATAGGCTTTAGTTAGGGAATATTGGTGCAAGTATGGAGTTGAAGATTACTGCTAAGTGCAGTAAGAGTGATATATGACGTAAATAAAGGATGGATATCAGTAGATAGGATGTTGAGCAAATGATTGAACATTATGCAGAAACTAAGTCAATGGTGTACAAAACAGATAATCCTCTATTTACAATTGGTGGCTAAATGAGTATTCAAAGTTACAATGAGCTTAAAATAAGCTAGTCCTCAAGTTGTGGGTGGTATATGATATGAGGGTGTGGATTTGATGAAAGATAAGGACTTTCCTTAAGCAGGGGATTGTATTAGAAGATCTCTAAGATCCCCTTCCAGCTCTATGATTCTATATGAACTGATGGAAGCACATGATTTGCAACTTAGAAGGTGGACTAGGGGATGTTGGTGTAAGCTATGTTTAGCTATATATTTAGTTTCCTTTTCTTATCTCAAGCTTTTAATTTTTTAACTTGTTCCTTATTCTATTTTGTGTTTTGCATGATTATGCTTTCTTCAGAAGGGAATTGGGTGATGAAAATATTTATATGTATGTCATATGAACTATCTAGAGAACATTGAGTCAAATAAACTGATTGTAGATAAACTAATTATAATATATCATTTATAAATATAATTTATAATTAATATAATATAATTTTCTCCCTAGTATTTTTCTGCAGATTATTTTCAGCCAGGTACAACTAGACTCAAATATATTTGAGCCTTACAAGTCCCATTTTTCTCTTCTGCCTTTTTATTGAGGATTGTTCTAAACTACATTGTGGCTCCAGGTTGGCTTATAAAATACAAGATATGCATAACTACTTGTGGTCTGCTAGTCCTGTTTGGTGAACCATGGGGGGGCGGGGGCGGGGGAGGGTTGTGTTATATTCATTCTCATTCCAGACACATAGCATAATTCCTCTTCTTGTTGCTGTAAAGCACAGAATGTTATTGGTGGAGAGAGACACTGGCAGTTGCTCAGTTCAAATGTCACTGCGATGAATAAATCTGCAACTGCACCTTCTTTGAAATGGTTATCCTGCATTTTCATGAACATCTCATTAAGCTAGAGGCCATCTTCCTTTGTTGCTTACAGCTCCTACAGTTTGGAAGTTTTGCCTAATGTCTCTCTGCTGTTTTCATATCTACGTTCTATTTCTGCTGTTTAAAAGGAAAGAGATAATGTCTGTCTATCATTTTGGAGTAGCCTAATACATATTCAAAGATATAGATTTCACGACTTTTTCCCCCTTTGCTAAAATGGGGGTGGATGTGGCCAGCATGTGACGTATCCGGCCTGCGGGCCATGAACTTGACACCCCTGATCTAGAAGATCCAGGCTTTCAATTTGCTCATGGGCCAATTTACTTGCTTAGTAGAATAAAACTCTTTAAAAACCATTAATTAATTCCTCATTAAATAAAGCATCTAGAAACAATAAAACCGTCAAGATATAGGCCAAACAAAAGATTAAACAATTTTAGAGTTCTGTTAAAATTAGGTTTCTGCTGGGCGTCCTGAGAACTGCTGTTTCATTGTTGTGCTTTCCAAATTAAAAAAAGAGCTGTATCCTTTGAAAACACTAATTAATCATGGCATATTGTCCATTATATTGGATCTTTTCTTAAGAACTAGTACAAGGAAAAGAGATTTCCTGCTGTAAGTATTATGAGTATACACATTCCATGTTCGTATATATATATATATATCCGGAATTTGAGGTAAATTCTTCTCATCATGTTAAAAATAGAAGAAGGTGTGTTCACACTTTTATCAATATTTCTAAGGCTCTTGAGAACAATAAATATACTTCTGAGTTTTCCACAAGAGATGGGGCATATTGCTGTCAGAAATATGAGTCACCATCTGTCTGGAAAATATCCTATGATCACTCTATAAAATAAACCTAGAGTTATTTAAACAATGCCATGGTTGGCAATGAACCTTCTCATAAAAATGAGTATTTGAAGAATGGGACTTTGCACTAAATAGTGCAGATAATTCCAAAGATACAATTCATAACTTCCAGTATTTATTTTGGGCTGAAACACAGCATGTATATAGTTTTCTCTTTTGGTTTGCTTTCTGCGTCCTCAGTTTACAACCATTCATTTAGCAACCATTCAAAGTTATAATGGCACTTTAAAAAGTGACTTATGACCATCGTAGCATCCCCATGGAGATGTGATCAGAATTCAGGTGCTTGGCCACTGGCATGTATTTACAATGTTTGCAGCATTCCCCAGATCATATTATCACCATTTGCAATTTTCCCAGCAGGCTTCTGATGGGCAAAGTCAGTGGGAAAAGCCAGATTTGCATAATGACTGCAGGAATTACTTAACAACTGTAGTGATTCACTAACAACGGTGGCAAAAAGGTCATAAAATCAACTCACTTAACATTGGCTTGCTTAGCAATGGAAATTCTGGTCCAAAATGGAATCGTAAATCAAGGATTACCTGTATTTAGTTTTTAAACTCTACAGATCTTTAAAAAGATGGCAGGGATTACTGGTCTGGAAAAAATTAAAATAACTCTTATGATTTTTGAATTTAGGGACCAAGCTTTGGAATGAATTGTATTGGCAACTGGCAATCTTACTGTATTTAAGGTTAAAATGCCTCTCCCTGCCCTCTATAAATACAGAAGGCTCATGATCAATAAAATAATGTATTTTCATTCTGCCACACTCAAATCAGTGGACAATAGCTTTTTAACTTTGTTGAGTTCCAGCCAAAATGTATCAGATTTTAATTTTCAAAGGCCCTAGTCAACATGGTTAAGCAGCTTGAAGGATTATGGGAATCGAAGTACATCTGGAGGGAAAAGTTTGGGAAAAAAACCTGGAATGAAAAATAAAATTAAATAAAGCAAGAACAAATTTAAAACAGGTGTAAAATGTCATGCTTATTTTTTTATAAGTGCAAACAATCTATATTTTTTGTGTGCAAACTTTACGTAGGTAAGGTTTGCAACATTTTCTGATCAAGGAATCAAAGTGCAAAATTTAGAGGTGTGCAAAAATGAAAATATGTCTGCAGGCCAGTCTATATATTATCTTAGGAAGTGAAAATTGGGTCAGTTTATGTTAAAATGAGAACTGATTGAATTTTGCGTTCCAACTCTGTGGGTGCCTTCAGGATAGCAGTAACACTGAATGAAACAAGATGATTAAAAGACAGATTCTTCAAATACCCTGAAACCACTGATATTTTTAAAACTTCTCTTATGCTTTTTCTATGAACTCTAATTAGCTGTCTTGCTTGGGTTTGTTTCTGGAAGAAAGAAAGAAGAAAAGGAAGCGAGAGAGAGAGAGAGAGAGAAGCAGGTGCCAAACCTTGAGCTGATAGCCAAAGGACATTCAGTAAATGTCCTTACTTTTTCAGTAAAAAGCCCATCACAGTTTAATGAGGTAAAGGTTTAGAAATTTATTACTGTTGGTTTGTGTCATGATAAGGTAGCTTTTGTTCTGCCAGAACACTTTAAAAAGAGACCATTTTCTTCTCAGCTACCCCAAACCACAGATGTGTGCTGTTTTTTACAATCTTGTCATCAGGAATCCTGGTTACAAGAGCCCCTTTCTTTTCTTGAGATCACCCACACGTAGCCTGATGGATTCAAGATCCCTCTGGTCTCCAGGAAAGAAAAAAAAAAGATAATAGCTGCCCCACCCAATTCAGTGGAGATGATCTAATACTGGAAGAATTGGCAACTTAAATGTTGCTATAGAAACTCTGACCAAGTGGTTACAGAATCTTAATTTGCAGATAAAAGAGAGAAGCTAGACTGGTCTGTAAGGACCAGTTGAGCAACACTAGTGACATTTTGGAAGGATCCTAATTGTTCAGCTGTGGATTTTGGAACATTATGCAGAATTTTTTTCTATTCAAAAGATCATACATGGAAAAGCAAGCCTAAGCTAAGCCAAGAAAAGAAAATCTTGCATGTGCAATTATATATGAGGAATTATTTCATGGGAACAAACAATTTACACTATTGATGCTCCTGTTCATGCCCTTTGACATTGATTGATATAGGGTGGAAGTAGGCTACTTAGAGCAAGGGTCCCCCAACCCCGGGGCCGCAGTCCACTACTGGGCTGTTGCATGTTCAGAACTGGGCTGAGCCCCCTCTTCCTCCTTGTCAGGCCACCAAGCTGTAAAGGTTGGGACCACTGATTTAGACATAGTCCTTGACTTATAACCATTTCTTTAGCAACTGTTTGAAGTTAAAGTTAAAGATTCCCCTCATCTCCATTTCAAAGCCGAAGAACTAGCACCGTCCGAAGACGTCTCCGTGGTCATGTGGCCGGCATGACTAAATGCCAAAGGCGCACGGAACACTGTTATTTTCCCACCAAAGGTGGTCCCTATTTTTCTACTTGCATTTTTTATGTGCTTTCAAAATGCTAGGTTGGCAGAAGCTGGGACAACTAACCGGAGCTCACCCCATTACGCGACACTAGGGATTCGAACTGCTGAACTGCCGATCTTTCAATCGGCAAGCTCAGCGTCTTAGCCACTGAGCCACCATGTCCCTTTGAAGTTTGAAGTTACAGTGCACTAAAAAAAAGACAATTTTATTTATTTATTTTTATTTTATTTTATTAAATTTTTATACCGCCCTTCTCCTGCTGGACTCAGATTCTAGTACGCACATTATCCCCTGGGTCCTATGATCAGTATTTGGGCACTTGGCAACTGGCATGTATTTATGACAGTTATAATGTGTGTGTGTATACACACACACACACACACACACACACACACACACACATATACATACATACATACATACCGTGTTTCTCCGAAAATAAGACCCTGTCTTATATTCTTTTGAACTCTGAAATAAGCGCTTGGCCTTATTGCCATGCATTCAAAAGCCTGATTGGGCTTATTATCAGGGAATGTCTTATTTTGGGGGAACAGAGTACAGACAGACATATACACACACACACACACACACACACACACACACATACATACATACATATATGTTTTCTGAGGTTTTCGCGGGTGTTTGTATGTAGGTCTTTGGTTATTCGGGTTTTCTCCCGCGTAAAATTGGAGGTGTCTTGGCAACGTTTTGACGAAGTCTCATTCGTCATCTTCAGGCTGGTGTCTTCGGCTTCATGCAATTAGGAGCAATTCTAGGAGCAATTGCTCCTAGAAGCACGAAGCCAAAGACACCAGCCTGAAGATGACGAATGAGACTTCGTCGAAACGTTGCTAAGACACCTCCAATTTTACGCGGGAGAAAACCCGAATAACCAAAGACCTACATATATATACATATACATATACATATACATATACATATACATATACATACACACACACACACACACACACACACACACACACACACACACACACACACACATATATATATATATATATATATATATACCAAATTTATATTTGCTGATAAAGAAATAAAGCAAATATAAATTTGGTATAAAATGGTTTGGCATGAATGCGACTGCTTGAGGGCTCCTGGATTGGAGCTGAAAGGCGAGAGGGAAGCAGAATGCTCCCTCCCATATTGGGGTAGACCAGGTGCTTCGACACAAAAACACTAACTGGATAATTTACTAGATTCAAGGAGAAATGTTAAAAGATGTAGATTGTCATATAAGCCATGCAGCTTTTTTGGATTTGAATTCCAAACGCTGCTTTGAGATGCACTGTGGAGCTCCTATCTCTTAATTCCTTGTACTTCTGTAAAAAAGATATAAATCTGAAAAATAAATGAAACTCTCAGAATCGTTAGCTAGCAGTGGCAGGAGGCTAGGCATTCTTGTCTCATACACTTGAAAGGCACTGTGAATTGAGGGCTGCCACCTGACAACATTTTTAAAGTATCTTCCAAAGATAGGAAACCTGGTGGTTTCCAGAATTTTTTTTCTAATGGCAATATATAGTCTATCCAAGGTCTTGCCGTTTGATACAGTGTTTGGTTTGAGGGAGGTTAAAGTTCAGTGGGCCTCAAGTGGGCCTCAAGATTGCCTGTTCTTGTGTCTTGATCAGTCACAGATTATGCTAGCCCAGGCTGCTCAAAAAAAATCAAAGCCTTTGAACTCTCCTCTGTTCCTTTGCCCAAGTTCTACTTGTCATCAAGGTCGGACTTAATCACTTTGCAGTTATGTTCTCTGCTGCTTCTCTGAAGTTTTCTGTACAGATTAAGAGATGCTTTTCGAGGGTAACATCTTTTGATTTGTAATGGAGAGCTATGATGTATCCAGGATCCAAAGATTGTTAAGTGTCTTGAAAATTGCCCAGTAAAGTAAGCAAATCCTTAATGAGCATTGGGAGGATAATGGGCTGAAGTAGAGATAACATTACTGAATCAAACTGCTCGCTCAACCTCATTTTGAAGAGAAAACATGTGCATGAGCTGTCCAGCAATTTGGAAAAAGCGTTCCATGTTTATTTTACCCCTTGAAACATAATGAAATAACAACTCTCTTGTTCTTTATTAAGCATTAAAGAGATTTTTGGGAGAAGGGAAGGGGAATAGAAGCCGAAGAGAAATGAGAAAATCAACAAGGCTTGAGTGATTTAAAGTTGCTCTCTCAATCATTTTGTAGGGTGCAAAATATATAATTAATTTAAGCAGGTTATATTTTTCTGTGAACCAGGAATGGGATATCAAAATCTGCAAGATGATAATGCGCAATCAAAGCCCTGTCCCCTTTGTACAGCCATTGGACATATCCAAAAGAGACAGAGATTCAATCTTAGTGAAACTCTAATACCTTGCTGTTTTTGATTGCTACCCAAAGATGCTACTGGATTTTATTGCATTGAGTGAATAAAACTTGCATCAATAGTTTTATTTTGGAATGTGGTTTGTCGGTGATTTTCACAAAATGTAGCTTTATTGTTGTTGTTTTTAAAGAAAAAATGAATTGGAATTTGGGATTAAAAAGGGAACAAACATGTTGGGGGAAATACAGGGGGGAAAAGAAACTGGAGCTGTCATATGTCAGTTACAGAAATATAGAAAGAAGATAATTATATGCATGATTATATATTTTCATTTCATTTTTTTTTCTTGTTCTTCTATTTTTATTTCTTGTTTCTTATTTTCCTTAGCCTTATACATTTTGTTATGCTGAAAAATCCTAATTAAAAATGTTCAAACGTAGCTTTGACTTCTGTTTTACAGAATTATAGGCTTCTACAACTCCTTCATTTCTGTGGGAGAAAATTTTCATTCCTGCTATCCTTGATTGACTGATTTATCCTACCTGAATTTATGGGGCTTATTTTAGAATGGATGTGTTCAGAACTATGCTTTTACTTTTCAATTCATTTATAATTCTTCCTACATTTGCATAGGTCTAAATCTACTGGAGAATGAATATCAGATGAAAAAATTATCCTCCTGATCTTAAACATTTTCCATTGAAATGGCTCCCTTGGATCTGTCAGTGAAAGATTTGATGAGTTCTAGATTACATCTAGATTACATATTAAAGTAGATGAAAGCTAAATATGATAAAACATTAAAATACACATTTTTTAAAAGTCATAAAAAAGAAGAAGAATTGATAAAGCAGTCAGTGCAAACTAGCAAATCACAAGATATGTTTCTACTGTCCCAGTTCTTTTTTGTTCATACTGATGTTGAAAGTAAAACCGCTATATGATGTCTGTTTTTGCAGAATGACCAATCTATGGAAGATACTCGGATCATAGGAGGAGATGACTTTTCAAAACTGGCTGGAAAGGTCTGTAGACATCTTAAAAGAGTTTGAGTTTTAGAAACTGCTTGTTTAATAATGAAAATAAACATTGAATGTAGGAATGTATACATGACAATTCATAAATACAGGTAATCTTTATTCAGTGATTACTCATTCAGTGACTATTCAATGAGGACAACTCATACACATTCCTTGTAATTATGGATATTGCAGTATCCCTGCAATCATATCGTCACAATTCAGGCCCTTGGCAACCAGCATGCATTCATGGCATTTTCAGCATCTCACAATCACATGATCATGATTTCTGGTCTTCACTACCGGCTTCTACAAGCAAAGTCAATGAGGACGCTGGCAGGAGATCACAAATCGTGATTGTGGATTTCGTTGGATTTCGGCGCAGGAAGCTCAGATCTACTCGACATTGTATAAAGGCGGGAAAACTTTGATTTATGAAGTCTTTTTGGATGCTCAGGGTAATCCGAAGTCACGAGAATTATTAACTCTCCAAGGATATAAGATAGACTGGTGGTCTTATTCCCAAGTGCACTCCAGGTATAAAAAAGATTTATATAGTGACGGAATTTACCGTAAAAGACAAGAATTGGATAAGATCTTATCAGAAGGAAAGAAAGGAGTACTATCTAAATGTTATGCATATTTGTCGTCTCTGCAGATAGGACAGGATGTAGTGAAGGATTGTATGATAGCGTGGGGGCAAAATTTTGGATATCCCCTTGACTTCCAGCAATGGGAACAGATTTGGTTGAAAAATATGAAATTAACCATGGCCTCCTCATATAAAGAAAACATATATAAAATGGTCTACGGTTGGCATCTCCCCCATGCGAGATTAGCTAAAATGTTTCCCAGGACATCTTCCTGCTGTTGGAAATGCAGTTACAGTAATGGAACTTACTTTCATCAATGGTGGACCTGCCCGCAGGCAGTTAAATATTGGAAAAAAATACATCAGTAGATTTTGGAAATTACACAGATCAATTTGGAATTGAGGCCCGAGATTTTCCTGTTGGGGGCAAAACCTTTGAATGTTAAATCAGGTATATGGTTCTTGTTGATTCATATTATTACTGCAGCAAGATTAACGTTTGCGCAGGAGTGGAAAAATTAATACTTACCGATGGATTTGAAAATAATATATAAAATTAATGAGTGTGCGGAATCAGATAGATCAACTAGATTGATCAATGGTAAAAAAGATTCAGAATTTTATAACAGTTGGAAATTATGGTATGATTGGGTCCAGAAAAGGTGGGAAAGAATAGATATATGATGGCAAGTATGTATGTATAAAGGAATGACTTTATATTTATGGACAATGTACTCACATTACACCATGATGGCAGAATTGTATATTTCATTTGTGTATTGATGCATAGAATATATTAATAAAATAAAAATTATTTAAAAAAACAACTGGTGATCATGTGACATTGCACTTAACAATCACAAGGATTTTTTTTCCCAACCACCACTGGAACTATCATACTTCCATACAGTCACATGACATTGTACTTTATGTCTGCATCACTGAGTGGAGGAATTGCTGGTCCTCTATTGCTTTCATTAAGCAAGGAACATCTGTAATAAATTACCAATACTTGATCAATTTTGTAGTTCTCTAAGTCAAATATCCTTCTAAAGCCTGCAACCCCCATCATTCCCACAGCACACCCACCATGAATCCAGGTAAAAATACAATTATGTATGTGATTGCATTTGAATGCCATGATAAATTATATATTATTTTTTCCCCTATAAACCACCAGATGTGTTGAATTTAGTTCCCATAATTGCTTTTCTTCTGCTGGCAGGGAATTATAAAAGCTGGAAGACACTGTGTTTGGGATGGCTGACTTCTTAAAATGGGTACAAGTCTTAGTAACCTATCTTGGATATGCGTATTTTCCTACCAATGCAGCACAACTTAATTATGGTTTATGTTGCCATTCAAGTGGTTAAACTATGGTTTAACTTTATCTAAAACAAGTTAGTTCTAAGCGAGGGAGAGGCCAGTGGTTATACATGGGTAATTCCACTGCGATCCAATCAGATCGAGTCTGTCAGAAGAAAACTCCTCCTCCTCCTGTCGTCTCCCAGCTTTCAGACTCGATCTGAATCAGGTCTGACACTCCACTGAGCCTCTCTCGAAGCTATTTATAGTTTTAGCTTTAGTCTTATCAGGATACGTTTATTTCTTCCGAGCCTCCATTGCCTGAATTAGTGAGCAGTTGCTCGGCGCAAAGGGCTTGTTCCCTGCGCCTGGGAGGCTGATCGGTCGGTGGGGGATTGAGCTTTTCTAATAGGCTCTCCCTGTGGGGATTGAGCCATTCTAACGGGCTCTCCCCTCTGCCAGCGCAAACGGCTCACGCCTAGTACCGCTGCGCCGCCTCCCAGCCTCGCTGGTAGCAGGCTTTGCCGACCGGAGCTTGCCGCTCATCTCCCCCGTCTTTCTGGCGCAATTCCAGCGCCTCTCAGCTGACGGCTCCAGGCGACTCACATGCGGATCGGCCCTACAGCAAGACCTGAGCCTCACGAACAGAGCGGCAGCGTTGCGCGTTATCGCAACGCTATTCAGGCGTCCCTGGGGTTTTCTTCCCCACACGCTTCTACCTTCCTGCTTCCTGCTGCGGCGAGTTTCTTCGTGGGACACGATTCAGACAGCAGCAGGCAAGACCAGGCGGTCGTGATCCCCTGTTGGGGGGGTACATTGGAGGGAGCCCCTTTACCACCAGGAGTAGGGCAAGAGCAGGGTTTCCACCCCTCTAGAGTTTCCCTCTGGAGCTTCTCTCCCTGCGGCGGCCGCCATTTTGTGCACAGCAGGGCCTCTACGAGGCAGGCGGCCGCCATTTTGTCTCCCTGGTGTGGGCCCGGGCTCTTAAGTAATTGGTTCTAATACATTCCACAGCTCCTGAAAATGGCTTCTCGTTCCAAGGCCAGCAAGAGAGGGGCGGAGGAGGAGCTTTGCCAGGTCCTTCCTCGGCAGTGCCTTCAAAGAAAACCAAAGGTTCGCACTCCTCTAAGGAGGCAAAACGCCTGGCATCCAAGGCTAAGGAGGAGCTTCGGCTCCATGAAGCAATCGAGCGCTCCATTCAGAAGGCCCTCAAGGAGGCCTCTATTAGAGAGGCCCCGCCACAGCCCCAACCGGCTCCTTCAATGGCATCGCCCCCCCCTCTTTCTTCAACCCCCTCCAAGGATGGGCCTATCCCGGGTACCTCCAGTTCTCAACTGTCCCCTGATGCCACCGTGGCTGAACACCCTGTTCAGCCTGAGATCCACGAGGCCCTTTTCGGGCCTCCTATTGACCAGGCCCCCAGGGGAACTTCACCTCCCGCCCCCCACTGTCCCACCCCAACCCCCTGGGCCTACTACGGAGTCTCCTTCGGTTTCCACCTTAACCCCTGAATTGGCAGCATTCCTTCACCAGGCCATCAAACAAGGGGTTCAACTGGAGCTCCAGCGTCGCACAGCCTCATGGGTGGCTGCCTCAGCCTCTTCTCTCATAGATGTTGAGGGGTCTCAACTTGGGGAGTCTGCCAATCCCATTGGAACTGTGGCCCCCTCGGCTGCTTCGGATCATCATTCTCTACCAGAGCTAGAGGCTAGGGAACAGGACCTTTCGGAGGATGAGGACCTGGCTCCAGACCAGCCTTCGTTCGTGGGCTTATTTAAGCCTCAACTATTCCGGTCCCTCCTCCACAAAGAAAAGATCATCACTGGATTGGGCATCTCACAGCCCACTCCCCCATCGGGAGTTCCTCCAGAGGCTTCGGTGCCCCTCTTTGAGGAACCTATTTCAGAGGTAGAGGAAATTCCAGGGCCCAAACTCTTTAAGGATGTTCTGCTACGTCAGTGGGCCAATCCGGTCTCGGGGCCTAACCCCAATTCCCTGGACAGGCGACTGTACAACTTGGCACCTGATATTGCCTCCTTACTTCAGATTCCAACGGTAGACCCTCCGGTGGTGGCTCTTTCGAACCCCTCCAACCTGGCCGCTCCCCCTGAAGAAGCCCTTCGCCCCGAGGAAAAATGCCTCGACAATTCTCTTGTCAAGGCGCACATGGCCTCAGCCTGGGCAGCCAGAGCTGCTATGGCTTCCTCTTTCTTCAACAGAGCTTCTATCCTGTGGCTCCGCCAGTTGAAGGACCGTCTTCCCTTGTCGGATGCCCGGTCCCATCAGGACCTAAATAAGATCCTGGCGGCCCTAGAACTCTCTGCGGACGCGACTCTGAATTCATCGCGTTTCGCTGCCAAATCAATTGGGGCCACGGTGACTTCCTGGCACCTGCTTTGGCTTTGCCAATGGCAGGCTGACGCCAAGTCAAAATGGCACCTTGCTTCGTCCCCCTTTGCTGGCCCGGCCCTTTTCGGGGCTCCCCTCGAGCCCCTCCTAATCGAGACCAGGGACAAGAGACGTATCTTGCCCAACGTCTCATGTAGGTCAGAGCCTCGCCCGGCTCCTTCCTTTCGTCCCTTTCGTAACCCTGAAGCCGGTTTCTCGGGCTCGAGAAACCAAAGATTCTTCCCAACCCGCTCTCGTCCTCTGGACCGACAAGGCCCCCAGAACCAGAGGAGCCAATTTAGATGCCCCTTCAGAGGGGGCCGTGGGCGCCCCTCTCGTAGATCCCGCTGACTGCAGGTCCTCTTCTCCCATTGGGGGCCGCCTGGCTCTCTTTGCCAGCCAATGGGAGATCACTACATCGGACACTTGGGTCAGGGAGACGGTCAGGTGGGGCCTCTTTCTGGAATTCCTCTCCACCCCACCCCACCCCGGACAGGTTTCTCCGATGCCCTCTCTCGAGGGATCGGTCGAGGCGGCTTCTGGTGGTCACGGCCATTCAGCATTTATTGGAAATTCAGGCCATCGAACCCGTACCAGCATGGACAAGGCTACTATTCACACCTGTTCGTCGTCCAGAAATCGTCGGGGGGTTGGCGGGCAATTCTGGACCTCAAGGATTTGAATCGCCGGGTTCTCTACCGGCGGTTCAAAATGCAGTCCTTACCTTCCATCCTGGATGGTATTCGGGTTGGGGACTTCCTCTCGTCCATAGATCTGACGGAGGCGTACTTACACGTTCCCATCCATCAGGCTTACTCCAAGTTCCTGCGGTTTTGTCACGTGGGTTATCATTACCAGTATTGCGCGCTCCCATTTGGCCTGTCCTCGGCTCCCCGAGTGTTCATGGCCGCCAAACTAATGGCCGCCTCCGGTCCCTTCCAGTCAGGATCCAATGCTACCTGGACGATCTCCTGATCCAGTCGGGTTCGGAGGCCTCAGCGCGACGGGATCTGAATTCCACCATTCAGGTCCTGACGGCTCACGGCTTCTCCATCAACTTCGCCAAGAGCCACCTGGTACCGTCGACCCGCATACAACATCTGGGAGCTGTCATCGATACGGTCGAGAGCAGGGTCTTCCTTTCCCAGGAGTGCCTGGCCAGTTTGCGGTCTCTGGTCAGGTTGGTGGCCAGGAGACGCTCTGTCTCTCTGGCGACCCTCTCTCAACTTCTGGGAAAGATGGTTTCCTGCATAGGAATCGTGCCTTGGACCTGTCTCCACTGCAGGGACCTGCAGTGGTTTCTTCTCCCGTACCAGAAGTGCCGCTTAGCGGCCTCCAGCCAGATGGTCACCCTCCCCTCCAAGGTCCGGATAGCCCTAGGGTGATGGCTGTCCCCAGCTCTTCTTAAGGGGCGGGAGTTCCGGGAATCCAACCCCCTCGTGGTAACGACGGATGCCAGCCTTCACGGCTGGGGAGCTCACCTCCTCTCCTCCAGGGTCGATGGACTCAGGAGGACCTGGGTCACAACATCAATTGGCTAGAGCTCCGAGCTATCCACCTGGTTCTCCGCGTTTTTCGGGCCCGAGTACAGGATCGTCATGTCATAATTCGGACGGACAACGTGGCCGCCAAGGCCCATGTAAACTGCCTAGGGGGGACCCCCTCTCGCGCCCTCATGGAGGAAGCCGAGAGATTGGGAGCCTGGGCGGAGACTCACCTGAGGTCTCTTCGGGCCTCTCACATATTGGGACAATCCAACTCGCAAGCCGACTGGCTCAGCCGGTCCGCCGTCGATCAGGGCGAATGGCAGCTCAACCCTGCCCTGTTCCACCGGATTGGGGATCTCTTCAGCCTTCCGACGGTGGACCTGTTTGCGACTCACACCAATCGGCAGACTCTTCGCTTTGTGTCCAGGTTTTACGACCGAAGGGCGGAGGCAACGGACGCTCTGAACTGCAGGTGGCCCGCGGGCCTCCTCTACGCCTTTTCCCCCCTCCCTCTTCTTCCCAAGGTAATCCGGAAGATTTTGGAGGAGGAAGCCAAGCTGATCCTGATAGCGCCCCACTGGCTGCACCGGCCGTGGTTCGCCAATCTCCAGATGCTGTCGACGCGCCCGCCGTGGCGTCTTCCCCCGGCGGAGGTCATCCTTTGCCAGGGTCCTCTTCCACACCCGGACCCCACTGGCTTCACTTAACCGCCTGGAGGTTGAGCGGCGCCTCCTGAAGGCATCACACCTGCCGGACCGACTTATCGACACCATCCTGGCAGCACGCCGGCCGGCGACAAGGCACATCTACGGAGCCACTTGGCGGGCATTCGCTCTCTGGTGCTCGAGGAGGGACCTGGATCCAGGTTTGGCATCTACAAAACAGGTACTGCTTTTTCTTCAGGAGGGGTTGGATGCTGGGTTGGCCCCCAATACTCTTCGGAGACAGGTGGCCGCCCTTTCGTCCATCTTATGTTTTGGCTCCCGGGGTTCTTTGGTGGATCGCCCGCTTATCCGTCTACTCCTACGGGGAGCTTCCAATCTTCGCCACCTCCCGTGCACCGATACCCGTCCTGGGATCTGCCCAAGGTCCTGGCGGCTCTCACTCAAGGCCCCTTGGAGCCGCTGCGAATGGTGCCCTTATGCTTCCTATCGTACAAGGTGTCCTTTTTAGTTGCCATCACCTCCACCAGACGGATTTCGGAGTTGGCCGCCCTCTCGGCCGAGCCGACCTCTGTATTTTCCACCCCAACAGGGTGGTTCTCCGCCTGGACCCCACCTTCATTCCTAAAGTGAACACCCTTTTCCATCGGACACAGGAACTAATCCTGCCCGATTTTTGCCCAAACCCTTCCCACCCTCGGGAACGCTCCTGGCATTCCCTGGATGTTCGTTGGGCCCTTCGCATTTACCTCCGACGAACTTCCTCCTTCCGTCGGTCGGAAGGTCTCTTTGTTTCCTTCCAACCGGCTACCCTGGGGCTTAAAGTTTCTTCCTAAACGGTGGGTTGCTGGATAAGGGCCACAATTGCTGCGGCTTATGGGTCTCAAGCCTTGCCAGTTCCTCACCATCTGACGGCCCACTCTACCAGAAGTGTGGCTACCTCGGTGGCCTGGGCCACTCAGGCCCCCCTCCTGGAGGTTTGTCGTGCCGCCACATGAACGTCTCCGACCCCCTCCATCCGCCATTATAAAATTGACAGCTTCGCATCGGCGGAGGCGGCATTCAGTCGCCGAGTTCTACAACAAATATGTGCGGGGGGTGGCTCTACGTCCCAGGCGGGTCTCTCCCTATAGATGGGGGGGGCCTTTGGCATGTCCCATGTATAACCACTGGCCTCTCCCTCGCTTAGAAGGGGCATTGGCTTACCTGAATGCCCTTTCTGAGAGCGGAGAGGCCAGTGGTTATCCCCATCCTTCTCCGCCGGTACGTTTCGCCGCTGTTGTTGGGTTTTCTTTCCTATCGGTTTTTCCTCTCCTTCCAGATTAGTGAGAGCGTCGTACGTCTGTCCAAATCTCGTCCGAAAGCTGGGAGATGACAGAAGGAGGAGGAATTTTCTTCTGACAGACTCGATCTGATTGGATCACAGTGGTATTACCCATGTATAACCACTGGCCTCTCCGCTCTCAGAAAGGGAGTTCAGGTAAGCCAACGCCCCCTTCATATCTCCTGGACCTAAATACAATTTCAGATTTCAACAATATGATTAATTACAGGTTATCAAAAATGGAAACAATTGTTAGAACATGATTGAAAAAGGATGCACGCGAGCCTAAACCTTGTGTAAACCTGTCTCTGTAATTATGAACAATAACTTATTGTGGTATCTGAAAGCAGCTATTGTCTGTTTGACTTCACAATGTATCATTACATTGGTCTTGGCAGTAGTTCTCCGTTTACACATCTTGCCAATTGATGGTTTGTTGGACAAGTTAGCAACAAGCAAAGTCACTTGCTGGGTTGATACATTGTGCTAAGCTACAGTCCATGTTGTTGGATGAATGGGGCATGGCTGCACAGCCATTGTAATTTCTAAACTGTGATTTATAGCTTAGGGCTATGTATTTAGCAGCTCAGGCTTACAGACAAAGTAGCCATGGTTTTTGTGGCCTATATCCAGTTCGTTTTGTGTCTCAAACTGTTCCTGCCTGCTGCATCTGTAGATTGGCTAGAGGCTTCAACAAATTCAACAACCTCCCATACACACACACGCACACTCTGTGTGTGGGTGTGTCTGTGAGCGGGGGGGAGAGAGAATTAATCAAACTTCTTAACTGAACATTTCTCTCTTGGTGGGACAGTGTACAATTCAATCAATATAATAAAACATTAAAAATTGAATACGTTTCAATTTCAATAGAATTAAAAAAAAAATTAAATGTAAGACGACATTATAAAAATTCCAAGATAGGAAGTCTAGGAGTTGTTAATACAGGCAGCAGGGGGTTCTCATGCGACCAACCAGCGCCCTCTACACAAGGCCTTCACAGCCATGTTTTGACTCTTTTGTGGAAGGCCAATCGATTGGGAGCTTTCCTCACTTCTGAGGACAAGATGTTCCACAAAGCAGGGATGATAGCATAAACGTCTCTCTTCCTTGACTCTGCCAGTAGAATTTTTTGACTGACGAGTCTGTAGCATGTCTTTCGTACCTGACCGAGTGGGACAGGTTGATGCAATGGGGCAAATCCGGTTCCATATGCCTTATGGGGCTTCATATGTAATAATCAATACCTTAAATTGGACCCAAAAACTAACTGGAACACAGTGCAGTTCATGAAGCTGAGATATTTAATATATGTGCCCTTCTTCGAATACCTAGTACAGCTTGCACAGCTTCATTCCACACCAATTGAAGCTTCGAGATACTTTTCGTGTGTTTGTGTGTGTGATATGTGTATATTATATTCATATCTAATGTTCAATTTCATTCCATTAATTAAATCAACAACCTATGATTTCAAAAAGTGGTTACTAAAAAAAAATCATAATTTATTCATTGAGCCTCTTCTGTGCTTCGTGCTAAACCAAATAATAAATACTGTTTCTGGTTGAATTATTATTTTCAGATAAGTGTTTAAAGGATTCCAATCTTACAAGTTCAGTGAGTGTAAATTTTAAATTTTAAATTGAAATTTTAATTTGTTTTAAATTTATTGGGATTTTAATTGTCATGGGCCAATATTATTTAATTTGGTTTTAAATTGTTTTTAACTCTTGTATTTCTGTATTTTATCTTGTGCCTGTTCACCGCCCTGAGTCCTTCGGGAGTAGGGCGGTATACAAATTTAATAAAACTCTAAAAACTCTAAACTCTAAATCTATTATATTTTGTTCAGCAGGGTTGGCTACTGATAAATACACAAGAATGCTATCTTTTATCAGTTTAACTGATTTACAGCGTGAGCCTAAACATATTTCTTCCATTTGTGTTTAATAGTGCTTATTCCCAAATAAAATCCTCACCCTAAATCTATAATCCTGTGTATGTCATTAATTTTCTCATCTAAAATATTGATTGGTTAAATTCAGAATTGATCATGGGAAAGAATTTTTGCATATATTATCTGTTAGTTTAATTCTATAATCAAGATTGCCATGTTTAGTTGATAGTGCTTTCATCTGAAGTCAATGGCTGGTTAAGATTCCATTGTCAGGAGTGATAGAAATGGTGATAACTCTGAGGCCTTTTTCATAGGGATGGTCTAATTAAGAAATATCTGCCTTAACTGTCTTTCACTCATCTGTCTAATTTTTACCAGATAATTGAAGGGAAAAATTCTTGCAAAACAAAAAAGTAAAGTTCAGAAATGTGCTCGTTGGGTTGGGATGAGGAATTGGCCCTTGTGAGTTGACATACAAAATCTAATCACTTTGCCCTATTACGGCTACTGAAATAGGCTGTGGAACTGCACATTTACTCAAAGCTATAAAAGACATTTTTATGGAAAAATATGCCGTGTGAAAGTTTAAAAGCCATCCTTGGTTCATCCTGTAACTTTGTAAAATGCGCATTCGCATACATTTTTGTGCAAAACCACAAAATAAGATTCCATCGAATAGCACAAAAATAGGAAAGGCGTAAATATTTTACCATCCAGCCATCCAGGTGTTTTCATTGGTCAAGGATGAATTTGGTCTTTATCACTAATATGTTATGGCTTCTGCTTTCTTTTCTAATAATAATATGCATTCCTCACAAAGATTATAGAAGTGAACCAATAAATATTTTCAGTTAAACCTACAGCAGCCTTATCTGTCAAAAACAAAGTAGTTCGTAAACAGTACATATTTTACTTTCGTTGCTTCTTACAGATGGTCCGTATCAAACTAGTTAAGATTAGAAAATGTGTAGACATCTTTCAGGGTATTTTTAAATTTTTATTTTGCAGAAGTAGGCTTGCATGTGACCTTTTGAGATGCATTAAACAGAGAAACTAAATATTAACTCCTAGTTTACCTCTTCTTATGCTTGAATCATTGATTTTGTGGGAGAAAAAAAGATTGGCTATTCTTCAAATCTTCAACCTTCAAAGGTAATCAAGACCAGTTTTTCGCAAATTGATGGGTAAGATTCAGATCCAAAGCAGACAAAGAGTGGTTTTGAAACTAAACCCCATGTTCCTCTTCTTAGATGAGTACTTTCCATAGCTATTTACTACAACAGCTAACCTTTTGGAGAACAGGGAACATATCATTTTTGGATTGTGCTGAAAGAAGTCCCTTGTGATGTTTCCCATGAGTTGCCAATTGTCTTCATGAAACAGCAGGATACTTAATGGTGGAAGAAGTGGTCAGGGATGGTTCTTGGTCTATCACTATTTGCCAAAATGAGAGTCAAAATTCCATTGTGTTACTGATGAGTTTTATCTACCTTCAGAAAAGTATAACCTGAAGTATTTGGCCCTTGAGTTCTTCTTTTACAGCCCCTGGAGCCCCCCCCTCCCCCAACAAATCCCAAACCAATAGGCAGTGCAGCTCCGTGCCATTTTAGGTAGGAACCCAAAAACAAATTCCCAAATGGGCCTAACATTGTTTTTAGAAATTCCTCTTTAAAAACAGGAGATCCTGACCCTGCCATTATATGTGGCACAATCTGAACCATCTCAGATCATTTTCCCTCCCACCGTGGTTCTCATTATTGTCCAAAATCTAGAAACCCCAATTAAAGTCATTCATTTGTTTAGCACAGGTCTCTTTTCTTTACCTAAAGCAAAGTGCAAATTTGGGAAATGGGAATGGAAAAGAGTGTAACTGGTTTCTCCTGTGCTGGTTTCATTCAAAAATTCTCCTGAAGACATCCATTGGCTCAAGCCACACAGTTGACTTTATTTTTGTGAAGGAAAAAATGTTCTATGTCAAGCACAGTAATTGAAACATTCTGCCAAAATACTTCGAACTTGACATTTTTTCCCTCCATTTAGTTCCTTCTGTTCAGTTTGTCTCATAAAGGCAAAAATAATGGGGCTTTAGTTTAGTTTTGTTTACTTTATTGTCATTGCACATCGTACAACGAAATTAAATGCCATCTTCAATGTACATTATAACTATAAAAATCAGGGTGGATTTGATTTAAATCAAGTTGATTTAAATCATGATTTAAATCACTAGTAAAAAGGCTTGATTTAAATCAACTCGATTTAAATCATAATTTTTAAAGAGCAACTGTCATCTCTGCTACTCCTTTGACCCACTGTTGACTCACCGATAGTCCCAGTGTTGCAGAATATACAGCCTCATGCTACAAAACTAAACTCCATTTCATGCTGAATAAACTAAATTATTTATGTATCTTAAATAGAAAACTATCTTACGATAGATTTTTACCCCAAGTTTTTTATTAAAATAAATTCGATAAAAATAAAAAAAATCCGATTTAAATTTTAAAAATCCGATTTTTTTGATTTTTTTAAAAAAATCATTGATTTTTATCCACCCTGATAAAAATAAAAACACAAACACACATCCTTTAGATTCTATATAATTGAAATTGAAAACCCAATATTGTATTAATATTGCACTATACCATAGAATTCAATATAGTTACTGCCCTGGGATAGAAGCTGTTTTTCAGCCTATTTTAGTGACAACTTTAAATTAGAATGGGAATATTGTATCTTTCAATCCGGGTGAGAACATTGGTCTTATTTTATAAGACACTAATTTCATTAAATTCACAGCAACAGGGTAGCCTAAACAGAAATACGAAGCAGAGAGAAACTAGAATAGCATAAGGTGCTAAACAACCTGGTAGTGAGGTAAACTATATCCTGGTTAGACTTTAAATTCACCTGCCGTTACCTTTGTCCATGATTGACTTTTGCAGTAAGTATTGGAATGATATCCCCCCACCCCCAAGCCATCTATCTGACTCCCATCCACCCACGTTCCAGAAATCTTTAGAAAGTTCGGATAGAACATATATTAGCTTTATTGAAACAAAAACTTGCACGTCTGAAAGCATTTGTACCAGGGGTGGGTTCTACTTACCTTAGTACTGGTTCGCAGCGGAACTGCGCGCATTCTTCTGTGCAAGCACAGAAGTATTGATGACGTCGGGGTCAGTGGGCAGAGCATTCCGCGGGTTTTACTACTGGTTCTATCCCAGGAGGAACCCACTACTGATTTCTAACTTCTTTTTACTTTCCAGAAAAATGATGTGTATATGTATGTTCTTTCTGGAATGTTTCCCATGCCCTCTGACCTTCTGTAGGTGAAATACCTTTTTCATGGTGGTTGCCTGGGCTATGGCTCTTCCTCTTGTCCTCCAAGATCATTGTCATAGTCCATTGCAGAATGTGGAACCTCAGTTAGTTTAGAAGAAGATGCTTTTTGGAGGAGAAGAAAACCATTTTCAAAGAAAAAGCCAAGAAAATTCAGTTGCCTTTTGAAAAAAAGCACCCTTGGGACAACCATGACCTGGATGATTGAAAATCTCCATAGATACTCAATTAGTTTTGTTTTCTGTTGTAGGTGATGTGTTTGTCTGGCTGCTGGACATTTTTAAAATTGCTTTCTAGTTTTACTCTAAATTAGCATCCTCTAAATGTCATTCATAAATAAAAATAAATTCAATGGTTCATCACAGAAAAAGAGTTTATGGTCTCGGTTTTGGACCTATTGTTTGCAATGTCTTAACTTGGGTCTCCTTTACCCACTTTACCCAGAACTATATTTTACACAAGACCAAACTCACTTATGGGCTGTTTTGCCATCAGACATGATGGATTTAAAGGGAGACAAGACATATCCATAGATTGTGTATCAGTTCATGGAAGATCAGGCTGTTATTTTTAACTTCTGAGATTCCTAGATATATGTACTTGCCATTGTGTGGCATCTATTAACAATATTCCAGGACAACTCTCCTTATATTTACAAATAATGTTTCAATCAGAATAGAGTTGGAAGGGACCTTGGAGCTCTTCTAGTCCAACACCCCTCCCCCGCTCAAGCAGGAGATCCTATTTCAGATGTGTAACTGCCCAATCTCTTCTTAAAACCTCCAGTGATGAAGTAACTACAACTTCTGAAGGAAAGCTGTCCCACTAGTTAATTGTTCTCACTGTTAGGAAGTTTCTCCTTAATTCCAGGTTGCTTCTCTCCTTGATTAGTTTCCATCCATTGTTTCTTGTCTTGCCTTGTAGTGCTTTGGAAAAATAAGTTGACCCTCTCTTCTTTGTGGCAGCCCCTCAAATACTGGAATACTGCTATCATGTCACCCCTAGTCCTTCTTTTCTCTAGACTGACCAATTCCTGCAACCATTCTTAATATGTTTTAGTCTCCAGGCCTTTAATCATCCTAGTTGCTCTTCTCTGCATTTTTTCCAAAGTCTCAACATCTTTTTTGTAATGTGGTGACGAAAACTGGATGCGGCATGACAGGTGTGGTCTTACTAAGGTTTTATAAAGTGGTACTTATACTTCATGTGATTTTGATTCTATGCCTCTGTTTATACAATCAAGGATTGTATTAGCTTTATTGGCTGCTCCCACACACTGCTGGCTCATGTGATTGTCCACTAGGATTCCAAGGTCCCTTTCACAGTTACTGTATTTGAGCCAAGTTTTACCTAATTTGTATTTGTGCTTTTGGTTTTTCCTGCCTAAGTGTAAAACCTTGTTTTTCTCAACATTAAATTTCATTTTGTTAGATAGGGCTCTATGTTCAAGTCTGTCAAGATTCATCTGGATCTTGAGCCTGTCTTTTGGGTATTAGTTATTCCTGCTTACCAAGAAGTAGATTGTGGTCTACTTTGTCAAATGTCTTACTGAAATCTAAGTATACACTATGTCCACAGCATTTGGCTGGTCTACTAATTTAGGCACTTTGTCAAAGAATGAAATGAAATGATTCTTCAAAGTAGAGCCAAGTTCTGCTGAATTGTAAACACCGCTTTTCAGTCTATTTTCTTACCTGAAGTGTAGTTGTTAGGTTTCTTTGCAAAGAAGTCAAGAAAGTAGGGACAAGGTCTGCTTTTATGAACAACTGCAGTTCAGGACACATGAATGATCAAGTGATAAAATCACTCCTTGGCCAAAACTTCCTTGCAAGGGAAGCTTCCAATCTAAACCTCAACAAAGAACCTAGAAATGCTGCCAACTTACACACTTGTTAGAAAACCCAAATTCTTTTGCTTCTTTACAGTTCTCCAAGACAAAGAGGCTGGCAGCTATGATTTGTTGCTGGTATTGAAATTCCCAGTTCCATGTTCAGCTTTCCTTGCTGCCATGCAGCAAACAGCTACTTGCTTGCCAATGTCATTAACATAGTTGCATGTTTTAGTTTAGGAGAGATGATGGAGTTTATTTTGAAGCAGAATAAAAGTGGGGGCTTATAGAAAAAGGAAAATCAGTTTGTGCATAACTGAATCCACATCTCAACCTTCAGAATGGACCGTCTACTTTCTACTCATTGTTAGCAACATGTAAATTGCTAGGTTCTATTGTGCTATCACAACTGGACTGGCTGTTCCAGTTTTGGAGATTTTGTTGTTAGAGCTTTACAAATACTGACCTTACAAATGGTTTTGAACTTGGAGAAAACTGACTGTAGTTTTCTTCGTAAATTGATTTTTACCTCCTCTCAAGAATGTTTGAAGTTTGGAGCTTTTATTGGCAAAGTGGGTATAGAATTTTGCTACTAATGGCCTATTTAAAAATAAAACTCTGCCATTGCCATGAGTTAGGACTTAACAACAATGTGATATGTCATGGTTCTTTCAAAGAAATGGCCAGCATGTGATCTGCAAATTGATTTTCAAAATAGATTATGCTGCTAACTTAACCTCTTGATAGTCCCAAAGATACTTTTTCAAGAGGCAACTGGACTTTCTGGGTTTTCATTTCTCATCCAAAAAGCTTCTTCAGAGCTGAGAGCTAAAGAAGCTTCTTGGATGAGAAGCAAAACATCTTCAAAGAAAAACCAGAAAGTCCAATTGCCTCTTGAAAAAGCACTTTTGCGACAACTATGACCTTGGATGACTGAGAATCTCCATAGACATTTAACCTCTTGGTAATTTGCTGTCTGAGAGGGAAGCATTTTTTTTTCTTCCTTTTCTAGTTGCTATGTGTTACCTTCTTTTTAAAGGATGAAATGTATTTGTGATGTCTTTGCGGCCTCTGACCCGACGCCAAATCTGCCCAGCTCCTTGGTTCTCCGAGGAGCTGAGGGAGATGAAGCGCCGGAAAAGACACCTAGAGAGTAGTTGGAGGGCTAGTCGTTCTGGATCTGACCGAACACTAGTGAGATCTTATATCAAGACCTACTTAGTGGCAATAAAAGCAGCAAACTACTTTTCCGCTCTTATCACGTTGGCAGTTAATCGCTCAGCCGCCCTGTTTAGGGTGACCCGCTCCCTCCTCCACCTGGGAGCGCGGGAAGACCCCTTGCAAGGGCGTGCTGAGGATTTTGCGTATTATCTGCATGATAAAATCGCTCAAATTCGGGATGGCTTGGACTCTGACTGGGTGGGTTCAGGTGAGGTGAGGCAGGTCTTGAGAATGTTATCTGGGAGGAGTTTGATCCTGTGACTCCCGAGGACGTGGACAGGATGCTGGGGAGGTTGAACGCAACCACATGTTTATTGGACCCATGTCCCTCCTGGCTGGTGCTGGCCTCCCGGGAGGTTACACGAGGCTGGCTCCAGGGGATTATAAATGCTTCTTTGAGTGAGGGTGTCTTTCCCGCCGCCCTGAAAGAAGCGGTGGTGAGGCCCCTCCTTAAGAAGCCCTTCCTGGACCCGGCTGTGTTAGCACATTATCATCCTGTCTCCAACCTTCGCTTTGTTGCGAAGGTTGTTGAGAGTGTGGTTGCACGACAGCTGCCTCAGTACCTGGATGAATCGACTTATCTAGATCCATTCCAGTCAGGCTTCAGGCCCGGGTACAGCACGGAGATGGCATTGGTCACATTGGTTGATGAACTCTGGAGGGCTCGGGACAGGGGTTGCTCCTCTGTCCTGGTCCTATTAGACCTCTCAGCGGCTTTTGATACCATCAACCATGGTATCATGCTGTACTGGTTGGAAGGGTTGGGGGTGGGGGGCACTGTTTTACAGTGGTTCTCCTCCTTTCTCTCCGACCGGTCACAGTCTGTGTTGACAGGGGGACAGAGGTCGACCCCGAGGCCCCTTGTATGTGGGGTGCCACAAGGATCGGTCCTCTCGCCCCTTCTGTTCAACATTTATATGAAGCCGCTGGGTGAGATCATCCGTGGTTTTGGGGTGAAGTACCATCAGTACGCTGATGACACCCAGCTGTACATCTCCACCCCAGACCACCCCAATGATGCCCTCGAGGTGATGTCCCGGTGCCTGGAGGCCATACGGATCTGGATGGAGAGGAACAGACTCAGACTCAACCCATCCAAGACCGAATGGCTGTGGTTTCCAACGTCCCGATATAGTCAGTTGACGCCATCACTGACTATTGGGGGCGAGTCGTTGGCCCCCACAGATGGGGTTCGCAACTTGGGCGTCCTCCTGGATTCACGGCTGTCTTTAGAAGAGCATATGGCGGCCATGGCCAGGAGGACTTTTTATCAGGTTCGCCTGATTCGCCAGTAGCGTCCCTTTCTGGATCGGGAATCATTACGCATGGTCACTCACGCCCTTGTCACCTCACTCCTGGACTATTGCAATGCTCTCTACATGGGGCTCCCCTTGAGGAGCACCCGGAGGCTCCAACTGGTCCAGAATGCGGCTGCGCGGGTGGTGACGGGAGCGGCGTGGCGCTCCCATGTGACCCCCCTCCTGCGCGAGCTGCACTGGCTCCCAGTGGTCTTCCGGGTGCGCTTCAAGGTTTTGGTTATCACCTTTAGAGCGCTCCATGGCTCAGGACCAGGGTACTTATGAGACCGACTTCTGCCACTAGTAGCCTCTCACCGACCAGTTCGCTCCCATAGAGAGGGGCTCCTCAGGGTGCCATCGGCCAAACAATGTCGACTGGCAGACCCCAGGGGGAGAGCCTTCTCTGTGGGGGCAACTGCCATCTGGAACGAGCTCCCCCCGGAGATACGGAGGATCCAAGACCTACGCATCTTCTGCCGCGCCCTAAAAACGTTTCTATTCCAACAGGCTGGTCTGGCCTAACTCTCCCTTTTAAATTGGGTTTTAAATGTTTTTAGATAAATTGGATGTCTTAAATTGGTTTTTTGAGCCCAAATTATTTAATTTATTTTTAATAGTTTTTAACTTTTGTATGTTCTTTGTATTTTTATCTTGGCTGTTCACCGCCCTGAGTCCTTTGGGAGTAGGGCGGTATACAAATATGATAAATAAATAAATAAATAGACATTTTTCCCCACATGCGCCTAATCAATGCATAAAAGTCCAATGGCAACATATTCTTTTTTTGACCATGCTTCTTTATCTCATTTCCAGGCTATCAACAAGAGAAGCTTAAGTTATCTTTAGCTATAGCAGTACTGAAGTAGTCTTATCCCTCTTATTCCAGTGCAGTCCAAGGACAGACACGATATAAGAAACCTTTTAGGCTTTGGATAGAAGTCAAGCAATCTCAAGCAAGACTTAAAATGGGCAAAAGAATCAGGATAGGGATCAGAAGCCGAGACAGTAAATGCTACTATAGTTTTCTTCTGATTCAAGGATAGGTAGAGAATATTTCAGTTTAACAATGGAGAAAAGCTCATCAGAGCTGATTCACGTATCAAATTAGAAGTTGCTTTGACTAAGAATTATCAATTTTACAGGAGATATTTTTGTGATAATAAAGCGTTGTTAAGAAAATATTGACAGTTTCATTTGCGTCCTGTGATGTAGTAACTTATTTATGAATTGCTATTGAGTTTAGCTGATTTGATCTTCATTGTTGTCCACCTGTAAAATATGGGTTATCTAGTTAATATTTTAATCTTTTGTTTAGTCTTAGATTTCTCATATGTAAAGAAAGTGGACTTGAAATAGAACTTTCAGAGGGCTAGCCATGATGAAAGGGTAGAGAACCAGAAAGCAATTATGTGGTTGAGATGCTAAACAAATGAATTGTGTTCTCAATTACTTTAACTAAATGTCTTTCTCCTTATTTTGCAGAATGTGCTTATTGTGGAGGTAAGTTCATATATTTGTCTGTGTCAAGGAGCATTTGCATCTTATTATACTCTAATTAGAGAAATACCAGTAATTTTTGAATGGCTGGCTAAATGCCAAATAATAACAAAAATTGATAATGTAACAGAAAACACAAATAGAATATTTGTGAATCCTCTATTTAAAATTCTAGATTTAAAAAAGTTATTGGAAGAGTGGGCCTTTGCTTTTATAATAAACAAAATATCACTGAATTATTTTTTAAAAATAACAATACATTTTATGTGTCTATTGTTAATATAATTTAAATTTTAGAATATTCATATATAGCATTTTATACTGCTTTGCTAACATTCTTTGTACATTTTACAAAGGATATCATTGGAACTGGAAGGACTATGAAAGCACTCCTTGACAGTATTAAAAAATATAAACCCAGCATGGTTAAGGTAGCAAGGTAAGTATCCATTTGTGAAAGAATATATTCAGGCTTAATTCAGTCTGGTGCCAAGTCAAAATTTCCTTAACTTTGATTTGTTTGCTAAACTCAAAAGTAGTACCAAACCACAGTATTATCAACCATTTTCCATTAATTTTGGTTAATTAATTTGTTTAGCTTTTGGTGCTAATCCAAAAGCTGAGCAACCAGTTTAGGAGAAGGAAGCAAACATAGCCTTTCTCCTCTTTGCTCTTGGTATTAAAATATTAGGCTGTGTTTGTGAAAACTCTCTATTGGCACTGAAAGACCAACACTTGGGTCATTTTGCATAATCAAAGTTAGAAGGAAAACAAAAGACCTCATTGATTATATTTAGAAGGTGAAGAGATATGATATAATCCTTCTGTTTATTCGGAACTAAGTTAAATTATTTTTAATCAGTCTCAATTCTAAGTAAGTATTAAATAAATAATTTCTATGGTTACACTTCCATATAAAGCATTTTTTTTCAGACAAGAATCTTAACAACATTTGGCATCTTAGTGGTGTATTAAGGACCAGAAATGGAAATCTAGGCAGTAAATTGTTATGACTAGAGCAAAAATTAAATTTGATTTAATTTTACATTTGAATATAATTAAAATCAAATAAAGTTGTTACAGCTTGCATGATTGATCTTCAGGTAGTTATCGTTTTCCATTGCATACTTTTTAAAAGAAGTTTTGGAAGCAACATCCAAGGTTTGATAGAGAGATTATTTACCACAAGTGTAACACCAACAACTTTCGATATGGGATATCTATGATAGCCTCACCAGAAATTAAGACTAGAAATTAAAGACAGAATATTGATTGAGATTTTGTCCTGATTACTTTTTCAACATCTCAAATAGCAACCAGAAATATGAAGATGCTGGCTACAAAGTCCAGTGGAGTGAAGACAGAGTAAGGCCAGAAGAACAATTAGTAGGCTAGAAACTAGGTTTCTCAAGTAGCCACCAAGGGAACTAGCTATGTTTAAGAAGAGAAGGGAAAGCATTGTAACATTTTTCACATATTGAAAAGGTGTCACACAGAGTAAGCCAGTTTTGCTGTAGAACTCAGGGCATAAAATAATAGCCTTAAGTGACAAGAAGGCAGATTCCAGTCCATTAGAGAAAACTTCTCAGTGCTAAAAATAGTTTGATAATAAAGCAGATTATTCCGAAAATGGTGGGTTTTCTTTGGTGATTGTCTTCATGTAGAAGCTGAATATACATTTATTTGGGATATTTTAACCTGGATCTTTGCACCGAACAGAGAGCTTCTTAATTCTGCAAATCTAACTTCTGCTGTAAGGGAAAACAGAAGAACATAGTTCCAACTGTGCAATGGCCACTTAAAAGAAGTAATTAGCATTTGAAGAGGGCCACTGCTCATTCAAAGAGACATTATTATGTCCATACTTCAGCTTGAAATAAGGCAGGGTGGCCGTTCACAATATGGGTCATGGTTCACTTTAGTGAATCTTTACTTGTATGGGACAAATTATTTGAAACTTTTTTAAATCATGGAAACATTTTATTCTTCGTTTTAATTGCAGCTTGTTGGTGAAAAGAACAGCTCTACCAGATGGATTCAGGCCTGACTGTAAGTCCCCTTCTGTGAATTTCTTCATTTTCAAGGATATTCAAAAAAAACTTCCATTCTCCCAGTAGGCTCGGAGTGGATCAGGAGTGGGAATGATCCAGCTGGTCTGCCAATCACTGAGTCGAATAGTTTCGGCCACGCCCTCTCTTGCCTCCCTTGTTTCTAGTTTTTTCGACTCAGTGGATCTGACCAGTCAAATTTCTGGGTCGTTCTCACTCCTGAATTAATATTGACAGTAAAAGGCTTCATAATTCAACGAATTTGCGTTGTATGTGCTGGCCACTCCAGTTTGAGGCTGGAAACACCGCCTGTAAGTCCCCTTCTGTGAATTTCTTCATATTCAAGGATATTCAATAAAACTTCCATTCTCAAACTAAACAAGATTCCTACACTTAGGATGCTCTCCAAAAATGTTATTAAGAAAAGTATTAAAACAGAAATCTTATTGGATAAAATAAAGTTTAAAATATTTCAGATTTTCTTTCCTTTTCTGAGTCAAAATCAAGAGGATCACTTTGGGACAGCTTATGTGATCTAATTGGACACTTCCAGTCAACTCTCATGTAAGGGATTAGCTGTAAAGCATTCTCCTCTAAGCCTTCATACATCAGACATAGCTGGAATTTGGCTAATAAATATGTTTTTCAGGTTACTGAACTATGATTTAAAGAAAGAAAGAAAAATGACCTCAGTTTATCATTTTAACAATATATCCCTTTTTCTTTTTCTTCCTCTTATGTTAGATTATGGATTCGAAATTCCAGATTTATTTGTGGTGGGTTATGCCTTAGACTACAATGAGTACTTCAGAGACCTAAATGTAAGTTTCAGCATTCTCTATTTCCTGAAATAAGCTTTTTTAAAATAATAATAATAATAATAATAATAATGTATGGTAGTAATTTGCAAAGTGCTTCTTTGACAGGATGTTAACAGAAGGGCAAAAGAAGAGCAGTGGACAGATTAGTATTGGTAGAATGTATGGTCTGACTGAAAACATTCAGTTTTTTACATCTTCAAATACATTGATAAAATCTGTTATCTGAAATCCTGAAGTATTTGTGCTGGTCAATGCAGATATGAGACTCAGGACTCATGGAGACCTATCAAAGCCTTGAATATTGCCTCTAGAAACTCTTAAGACAGTAAATTTTTAATGTGGCAATAGAAGAAATTGTTACATTCTTGAAGAATAAACATATTTAACTATATATAACTGGTTTGCCCCTACCTAATTTTTTGTTGGACCCTGCTGGCATCTCGGAGGGGTCTGAGGCATGCTACTCAAAGGCCAAATGTAGCTATGCACCCCAATGTAGACAATAATAGACTAAACAAGCCAGTGACCCAATAGTATTTAACTTCCTGTACTTTGCATTTTCTAACGAATGTAGTGCAGAGTTGGTTGTATAACTAATATTTGCCTTCAGTGAATGACGATGTTAAAACTTCTGTTGTTTCAGCACTTATGTGTTATCAATAACCACGGCAAAGCAAAATACAGAGTCTAAAGAATAACTAATCATCTTTGTCTGGAACATTGGTAGTCCTCATGATCATCTCCATAAGAACAGACCAACTCATCTCATTCAGACTGGACTATATATGGCAACATCCCCGGGAATGATCACCTTGGACTTTAACACAGTTGAACTCTTTTATTTCCTTCAGACTTCCTAGGGTAACCAGGATGAGTCAAAGACAGACATAATACAGTATTCTACTTCCATAAGAATAGAAATTAGAGGTGAAAGGAAACTTGGTTTTTAATTTTTTGCACCCAGCTTTGCCCAACCTTATCATGCCAGATTTGTTGGAGTTAAACTCCCATTGTTTTTAACCATCAAGCTTCCTTATCCTGTTTAACAAGTGCCTTTAAAAATGTGTATTAAACACAACTGCACAATGATCAGTGGGTTCTGTGGGGCTATTATAACAATTATTACATTTTAATGGTGCAGTTTGTTAACTCTTATTTTTTTCAGGCAGTGTTGTACTGCCTTTACTAAAGTTCTTTTTTAACAGTTTCTAATGCATAATTGTTACCATCTCCTTTTTATGATTCAATCATTGTTGAGATATTTATTCTCACCCATTATTTAAAACTCAAAGGATCAAAGACCTCAAACTAAATGACTTTCTCTTAACTCAGTATCTCCTTATAGAACCCCTGAGATAAATTAGGCAGGTCAAGAATAGCTTTAGCCAATGTTTGAGTTCATAGAAAAAAACAGACTGCATTGTGATTTAAACACTGGATTTTGTACATCATTGCTTTGTTTTAGTATTATGTGTTCACACATAATACTAAACACATAGTATTATGTGTGAACCATCTCACTATAACATGTTCAGCAAAACATAGTTTTAAACCATACCATGACATGCAGGCAGTGAGGAGGTGCCATAATTAAGCAAACAATTATCATCTTATTCAAAGTCCAGTATTATGTACACTATAACCCTCTAATATGCTTCAAAATTAATTTAGGATTTGAAATGATAGTAGTCCTAGTCTTACATTCTTACCCAGAGGAATTCAGAAGATGACAATTTGTCATCTTTTATTTGTTTCAGCAGCTTCTTGCTTTCTAAGGTTGATGGGAATTGAAATCCAGTATCTGGAGGGTAGGGACAATTGCCTATGCTTCATCTGATCTTAGTGTCATGCTGTCTTTGTTCATTTCTTTGTCTTCTGCTTCTTACATCTCCACAAAATTTGTTTCAATTCCACTTTCTTTGTTTAGAGCTACAACTCCAGGGATACAAATACTAATTTGGAATCATTGGAATAATATAAGCAAGTGTATTAGCACAGTAGATCATGGAAAACAGAATTTGCATACAATAAATGTTAAAATTCATTGCATTGTTACTGCTTTTGTAAAATATATCTGCAGTGGCTAATTATGTATTGAATCTTTCCCAAATAAGCATTGTCCAGATGTATTGGGACTACAAATCCCAGAATTCACCTCAGGAATTCTAAGAACCAGGCTCTGGCAATTGGCTGGGAGTTTCAATATGGGCATCCCATTCTGGAAGGGACTGGTAGATTAGGAGAAGATCCTATCTCCACTCTATTTAACACATTGGTCCTTTTTATCCAGTTTGTTCTTAATTTTTATGTTTTAACATTTAATGTTCAATGTTTTATGCTTTTGACCTTCTAATTGTTTTATATTGCTATTATGATACTGTAAACTGCCCAAAAGTCACTTGAGAGTCAGATGGGCAGCATATAGTTTTAATAAATAAATAATCATGCTAACACATCTAGAGATATAAGATTAGGGAAAGCCAATGTATTGAATCCTCAGTTATCCTGTAATAATCACTGAAGTCATCTTTGAATTCTGGTCCAGATTATTTAATTTATAACCTTAATTTAGGTTATAGTTCAAAGCATCCCAATCAATTTATTTTTTTTTATTTTTTTTATTTGATTTATATGCCGCCCTTCTCCGGAGACTCAGGGCGGCTTACAATGCGTTAAGCAATAGCCTTCATACTTTCGTATATTTATACAAAGTCAGCTTATTGCCCCCACAATCCGGGTCCTCAATGGTGGAACTATTGGTCCAATAATATTTGGATTGATGGGACATGCCTGTTGTTCAATTGTAAGCCTCTTGGTGCCTTCCTTTGAGCTATAATTACTTTGTAAAGCAAATAGTTTACTGTATTTAAAAAACTATCTAGGCATTAAAAGGTATTGAACTCTTACAACACGATAACTTGTTTTCCTTTCATCTCATCCTTGTGAATGTTTTTTTTTTCATACATTTCTTCTGCATGTAAGGCTACAAGTATAACTTTCTTAACAGTTTATCTTATTTAACACCGTGGAACTAAAAATTTCATTTAACACAGTAGAGCTTGATTAAATATGCTGGAAAATTGTGTTTTCTGTAAATCAATTTTTTTTCCCCATTTTAATTGGTTGAAAACTAGCCTTTTCCTCTTCTATGTTTGATAAGAATGCTTAGGTTAGGGAGAGAAATATGACTATTTGTTTGTAAATCTCTAGTACTAAAAACAAATTTGTAGACTGATGCTCAGAATCACCAGGTGCTGCCATATCCCGGTTCCTGAACTATTAATTTATATTTGACTCCAGCTGGTAGACTTCACATTTCAGATAAAAAAAATAGATCCTGTAAATTCAAACCCATAATTATTTTTATATTGGTGATTATAATTTCTCAATTTGTTTTAGCACAGAAAAGATAGGTTCGAGGATTAAAGCTGGCATGTCCAAACCATGCAGCCCAAGAAAGCCAAAAGGTTGGACATGCTTGGTTTTAAGTTTATCTTCATAGGTAATAACATCCAAAATTAACAGGCTTCCAATCTTTTAGCTGGAATAATACCAGAGCACTTCAGCTTTGCTTTCCAAATGGACTGCTTAGCCCATAATCTCTTAACTGGGCATGATGGAAGTTGTAAACTATCCACACAGACTTAACTATGAGGAATAAGATACCTAAAGACTACTAAGCACAAATATTTCTATAATAACTAATTGTAGCCAAAGGTATTCTTAAAAAGCATTTCACTTTTTAAAAATTGGATTTTCTTTTCTTGTGCTCGTTTTTCATAACCAGTTTACTGATCATTGGATGTAAATGCTGGAACGGCTAAGATTTTTACTGATTAAATGTACTTTGTTCTGAAAAAAGGGGAATCATTTTAAAATGAAACTTAATGTGTAAAGTATTTGAAGTACAGTTGCCTTAGTAGGCTTCCTGATTTTTACACAACCATCTCCAAGGGAAATTTGCATTTTTTACCTTTTTACCTTTGCAGGTAAAAGAAGAAAGATCATGGGCTATGTACAAATGCTCCCAAAAGTTTCCTGGAGACAGCCAATGGTTAAAAAAAAAAAGAATTATAAGCAAAAGATGTTTTGTTCTGAATAGCATGGGATCTATTGTGGTTAGACTGGAATTTCCACTAAACTAATAAACAGTTAGGATATTTTACTATATTGCAAATTTCTTATGATTTCTCTTTTTTCTTTTAGCTTAGATTTGCATACCAGTTTGAAGCTCTCACTTCAAGTAAATAAATGCTTTTTGGCAAAAACAATGTAAATCTTTGCTCCCAGCTAGTTCAAATTTTCCTGCATCTAAGTTTTAACTTGTATTTCTGCTTCCTATAAAAAAAAAAAGAATAAAGCAAATAATAATAATAATTCTGGGACTTCAGATGTTTTTCAGTTTTTCAATTTTTTTCACACGTTTGGTATTTTCACAAAATGCCATTGCTATCTTGAATTGGTTGGGTATGCATTTTTAGGCTGAAAACAGGTGGATTTTTTAAAAGAACAAAGTTCTTTTGAAGTTATGGGAACTTATGGCTCCTCCGATTTAGCCTTGGAACTTCAGGCATCACAGCCTGTTCTATCTGGAGTGCGGTTAAAAAGAACGCACTCAATCTCAAAAGGCATGCAAAACATATTTTCGGCACATTCAGTATCAGAAGGCATGCAAAACATATTCTCAACACATAAATAATCTCTTTGCCATAATCATGAGTAAAAAAAAAAAGAAGTCCATTCCTGGGAAATGAATGCCCTCGTATGCGCTAAACACTCACAAGAGTTTGAGCATAAGTATTTTTTCCAATAAACGTGCCTAATCAATGTCAAACTTTATAACTTGTAAGCCACCCAGAGTCACTTTGTAAGGGTAGCATAAAAACTAAATAATAAATAAATAAATGATTCCAGATGTAAAAGGTTTGATTCATTTTCACAACCCCATATGAATTGTCATCATTTTGGTAGATAGTTTTCTGTACTTAATAAATTGGCACACCTGAAAGTGAGGGGAAGCTCAGGCAGTCTTCTACCTACCTTAAGGCATATGACTAAATTGAAAATGTTTGCCATTGTCTACTCTTTTAAAAATGCATACAATTTGTTTCCTTTTTCTGGGAATAGAGATATATTTCCTTGTCTATATCAATCATGTAGAGATATTTGGAATGATCACTTTCCACTAAACAAAAAAATTGTCAAGGCACAAATATAAGATATATGAAGATGGCACTAATACTTTAGTTTAATACAGATAACAATACTTAAGTTTTGTGACTTTCCTTTCATGCAGCTAGTGCTAACACTGGAGTTCCACCTGTACTAACTATTACTGATGCAACTCATTTCCAGTAGGAACTTGAGCATCATAAACTCCTATGTACAGCTGCTGGTTTACTGCAATCCTTATCAAAGGCTCTCAGGCTTGCATCATATCATACAGATTGTTGTTTGACATGAACAAGGAGAAGGGCGATAGATAGTAGTAAGACCGGTAAGATCCCACAGAGTTGGTCTCCTCCAGGTCCCATCAGCTAAACAGTGCCGGCTAGCAGGCCCGCGGGGGAGGGCTGGTGTGTTCTCGAGCAGACAATGAATTACAGAGGTGGATTATAACAGTAAGTATTTATTTACCTCATAGCTACAGCTCTAACACAATTCAGAAGAAGTACAATACGAAGAACCTCAAACTCAGCCTGAGAACTCTTTTATACCAACTGTCAGACGGCTTAATCAATAGGAACATTCCACATTACAAAGGATCCCAACAGGGGCCAATTCTCTTGAGCATGCTCAGAACACAACACCCCTTTCCCCTGGAATGGTGCATGCATAATCCTCGAGGTATGCGGGTCGATGTCAGAGACGCCCTGAGCGCCTCGGGCTCGCCCTAGGCAGGTATTCCGGCTGGACAGGGACATTCCTACCCCTAGGACTTTCTACAGACCGATCTTCAACTGGATCAACATGCGCTGGCCCTGGACTGTCTTCCTGTACCCTGGGTGAGTATTCTCGAACTGCCCCTCTGCTACTGGTAGGTGTTGGATTGCACGGTTCATTATTCCAATCGGAAGAATGGGTGTCCCCAAACCCCGTCTCAACCCTATCCATACCCCTGTCCGTCTGTTCACTATGCTCGGTAGGCGGCACCTTTCTAGCCCTGATTTGATCCTGGTGCCGACGCCAGACTCTACCTTGACCCATATCTATTTTATAAGAACACGGCCCGGTTACATCTATCACCCGTCCAGGAATGAACCCCCATAATTCCTGGCATAAACTGAATCCCCCACCCCGAAGGGTCTGTTTGTACTATGGGAGTCCAGAGGTTTACTAGGGGCATATAGAGGATGCAAGCAATCCAAAACGGTCCGTAAACGCCGGCCAATAAGTAACTCTGCGGGGCTCCGGTTCGTGACCGGGCAGGGTGTCGTGTGCTGCACTATCATATACTCAACCAAATGCTCGGGCCACACACCCGGGCCCATACGGCCAAGCGCATCCTTTGCTGAGCGAACAGCCCTTTCCGCAAGGCCGTTAGCCGCTGGGTGGTAAGGCAAGATGAGGCAATGCCGAATGCCCAGCCTGGCCAGGAACAGCTCGAACATTGATGCCGTCAGTTGAGAACCATTATCCGACACTAGAAGGTCGGGCAACCCATGTGTGGCAAAAAGTGCACGCAAAACCCTTATGACAGCGTCGGATGTGGTAGAGTGCATTAGCACCAATTCCACCCATTTCGAATACGCATCTACGACCACTAAGAACATCTGCCCATGGAAAGGGCCAGCAAAATCTAAATGTATGCGGGACCATGGACCCATAGGTTCCTCCCACTCACAGGCTTTTTCTTTAGGGGGCAGTGGTCGTGACTCCTGAAAACGCTGACAAGAGGCCACCCAATCTGTGATGCTTTTATCTAGGCTGGGCCACCAGACGTAACTCCTTCCCATAGCTTTCATCTGGACAATACCGGGGTGACCGGCATGTAGTGAGACAAGGACGGTCTTTCGAAGTGGCTGTGGGACCACCACCCGGTGACCCCAGAGTAAACAACCCCCTTGGGCTGATGATTCCAGTTTCCTGGAAACATACGGTTGCCAGAGGGACCCCAATTTCCCCGAAGGCCACCCCCTTTTAACCCAGTCCAGGACTTGAGAGAGTTCAGGGTCACGAGCGGAGTGGCGGGCAATGTCAGCAGCATTTAAGGCAAAAGAAGAACTGTCAATCAAAAACACAGCTGAAGCAGGTGCTGGGTCACATAAGAAGGTGGTCATGGGGCAACGACTCAGAGCGTCTGCATGGGCCAGATGCTTCCCAGGCACGTAGGTAAGTGTATATTGGTAAGCAGCCAAAAAAACAGACCAACGGGTAAACCTGGGGAACAGGATTTGTGGGATTTGTCGATCACCCGCAAGCAAACCTAGTAAAGGCTGATGGTCCGTAGCTAAGGTAAACGGGCGACCATAAAGGTAGTAATGAAAACGCTTTACCCCCGCCACAAGTGCCAAAGCCTCTTTGTCCAGTTGTGAGTAATTCTGTTCAGCGGGAGCCAAGGTACGGGAAAAAAATGCCACAGGGGCTTCGGACCCATTCGGAAACCTGTGGCTAAGGACGGCGCCAACCCCATACGGGGAGGCATCACAAGCTAGAATAAGTGGAAGATTTTCACAATACTGAGTTAGAATAGAATTTGACACAAGCAATTGTTTGACCGCTCGAAAAGCAGCAGCGGCTTTCGAGGTTCAGTTCCATGGAGGACCTCGGCCCAACAGCCGGTGGAGGGGCTCTGCCACGGATGCCTTATGGGGTAGAAAATCAGCATAAAAGTTTAACAGGCCGAGGAAGGCTTGAAGTTCAGATTTGCACGTAGGAACGGGAGCGTCCAGGATAGCTTTAGTTTCGCTTCCGTAGGATGAATTCCTTTGCTATCGATTAAGAACCCCAAAAATTCAACTTGAGGTACAGCAATGCTACACTTAGACTTCTTAACTTTGAGTCCTACACTCCTAAATTTGGACAGGACACAACGAAGGCGGTCCATCAGCTGAGATGTGCTGGTTGCAGAGACCAGCACATCGTCAAAATATGGTAGCACTCCGGGAATTCCATGGAGGAGCCTCTCCATCAAACTTTGGAAAATTCCTGGGGCTACGCTCATGCCGAATTGCAAGCGGCGGCATCTGAAGGCTCCCCAATGCGTCTGTGCAGTGGCCATCTCATCATCCACAGGCAACTGCTGGTATGCTTGTGCTAAATCTAACTTGGCAAAGAGTGACCCGCTTCCCAAGGAATGTAGCAAATGCTGCACTACCAGAACGGGATAAGCATGTGACAACAATGCCTGATTAATAGTAGCCCAGTAGTCTGCACAGATTCGGATTGAACCATCTGCCTTAATGGCGATGACGGTTGGGGTCTCCCAGGGGGCGTAATCAACAGGTTCTAGGACCTCCTGTGCAATGAGTTTGTCCAATTCTGCGTCCACATTTGGACGCAACGCCAAGGGAACACAGCGTGGTTTTAGTCTTCGCGGTTGGACCTGGGGATCCAAACTAAAAGAAACAGGGGTGCCTGCATATTTTCCCAACTGGTCATCAAATACCCCTGGGAATTCCTTACATAATTCCTTCAGTAGACCTAATGGCATTTACGCCCTGAACGGTGAGACCTAAGGCATCGAACCAATTAAGCCCTAGGAGGCTTGGTAGGGGCCCATCCACAACCACCAATGATAAATATCCAGCAAATCCCTTAAAATGAATCCTGAAAGAACCAGAGCCCACCACGGGAATTGCCCCCCCTTGGTAATCTCGCAGAATCACATTGCAAGGGTCTAGCCTCCTCTTTGAAATCTTCGGAACAAGACGTTTTATGGTGGCCCAGGATATGATGGAGGTGGCTGATCCTGTGTCCACCTCCATGCGGCACGGCCTTCCCTCGATGTACACAGTGAGGTGGATTTTATTTTTAATGAGCCCTTCATCTGGAACAACCATATGGACTGTGGAGAAGCTCCGGGCATTGTGGCTGCGCTCTGTCGTCGGGCGGAATCGCCGTTGTCCTTCCTGGTTACTAGGAACCCTCGCTCTAGACTGCGGCTGCGTGGACTGGCAGGCTCTTGCTATGTGGCCTTGCCGGCCACAGCGGTGGCAGATGGCGTCTTTAAACCTGCACGAGGCACGTAGATGGTCCCCTCCGCAACTATAACACTCGGTGACTGCTCCTCTTGGTGACTTAGCCATGAACGTTTTAGCTTTTGCTTCATGTACTCTGCAGACATCCAGCTCGCCATCTGAGTCGGATAGGCTGCCCTCACCTGTCTCATTCACTAATAAAGCTTCCCTATTCGGCTTGGGTGGGCTTTGTCCCCAGGGCAGCTCCGCAATTGATAGATTAGCCAATTCTGCCGCGCAGGCCTCATCAAACGCCATTTGGAATGTCAGTTCATGGTTCACAATTAAACGCCTTTTAAGGTTCTGATCTCTCACTCCGCTCACTAGCCTGTCTAAGAGATAGTCATCCAGGTTCACGAACTCGCAATGGCACGCAAGCTTCCTTAACGCGGCGACATATTGGTTTATTGTCTCCCCAGGGGCTTGATCCCTATGGTAGAATTGCTGTCTGCGGGCAATCCTAGAAGGCGCAGGGGCATAATGGCGTTTCAATTTATTCATAAAAGCCTCCCACGTTCCAGCATGTATGGATTGAGGGGCCATCAACGTCATAGCAGTATCGAACATTTCAGGCCCACAGAAACTGAGGAAATATGCACGTTTGCGCTCAGCAGACAAGTTCGTGTAGTCGTTTGCGATTAAAAAACAGTCAAAACGGGCCACATATGCCTCCCAAGTCTCAGTAGCCGGATTGAATGGAGGAAATGTCTGTGAGGACACCATTACGTTGTGTCTTAAACTCACGCCTCTCCTCAGGCTGTCAGTTCACTTCAGGCTCAACTCACACCTATTATTGTTAATTTGGCAAATTCAATATCCCATCCTCGTCGCCAGTGGTGTGTTCTCGAGCAGACGATGAATTACAGAGGTGGATTATAACAGTAAGTATTTATTTACCTCATAGCTACAGCTGTAACACAATTCAGAAGAAGTACAATACGAAGAACCTCGAACTCAGCCTGACAGCTCTTTTATACCAACTGTCAGACGGCTTAACCAATAGGAACATTCCACATTATAAAGGATCCCAACAGGGGCCAATTCTCTTGAGCATGCTCAGAACACAACAAGGGCCTTCTCTGTGGCTGCCCCAGCTCTCTGGAACCAGTTCCCCTGAGATCCGGACCAACCCCATCCTATTGGCCTTGCGAAAAGCGGTGAAGACCTGGCTTTTCTGGCAGGCCTGGGGCTGTTGATCTCACTGTTGTGATCTGGCAAGATCCGGCCATGAATGGTGTGGATGGGTTTTAATTGTTTTTAATGTTTTAATTTTTAATGTTTTTATATATGGTTTTTAAATGCATTGTAAGCCGCCTTGAGTCTTCGGAGAAAGGCGGCATACAAGTTGAACAAATAAATAAATAAATAGTATGGTAGATGAAGCATAATATGGCATATGATAGATTATTACCAAGAAGGAAAAATAGGAATAAGAAACTCTTCCTGCTCAATTGTTGTATTCTACTGAAATAGCATCTTCAGCTAAGCAAAAATCCACAACTGTCTTAGAAATGTCTCCAAAGCAAAACTGCACCCTTTGAACTGTGACTGCAGTGATTTTGATAAGGCACTTGGGCATCTCATAATGCAGAAGGTCCAGGTTCAACCTCAGCTTCTCCCCATATAGCAAGAAAACTGTACTCTGAAAGCTTGAACTGCCATTACTAGTCAGTGTCAACAGTGTTACACTCCAGGAACTAATGGTCTGGTTTAATATGTATGTGTGTATTTAAATAGCCTGGCTTAATATGTGTTTATTTATTTCACTGGGCTCATACTGTAAACTCTTCCAATCCCAGCTAATTCTGAGCCAAGTATTCTATATTTTAACCTTCATCAATTGGGTAAAAACAAGCAATGCATATTACAGTGAGATAGAAGAACTGGAAATCCTAAAAATAACAATACATAGGAATATATATAGTATAGTATTGGAAGTTGATCCATTCAATAAGCTAAGACAACTTCTGTTAAGACCCACAACATTTACAAAATAGGTATGTTTTTAAGAACTTTCTCAATGCAGTACCAGGAAGGATACATCTGAGAGCTACCTTGGTCTAGTGGTTAAAGCACCAGACTAAAAACCAGGATATTGTGGGCTCTAGTCCTGTCTTTCCATGAAAGCTAGTTGGGCCAGTCAACTCTTTCAGCCCTACTCATCTCACAGGTTTGTTGTTGGGAAGAAAAGAAGTACTAGGTATATTTGCCACCTTAGGTTATTTAAGTTAAAGGCAGGATTTAAAAAAAGTCCAGGGGAATGTACCATAAAAAGGAGGCAGTGGTTGAGAAAACTCCCTTTCATGCTCTCTGAAAATAGCAAATCCTTAAGGAAAGGCACATGGAGTAAGTCCACACAAGGAGATCTTATTTGGGTCATAGATACTACTTGAAGAAAGTGGTCTATACAGTTCCTAAAGGCTTTCCAGGTGATAACTAATTTCCCAGATTTCTCCTAGAAGCCAACTAGCTTGGGAAATTACACATACATGCACACTAAGGACCGATAGTCTAGGTACTCCAAATTAATCAATCTGAATTAAGCTACCATAAGGATACATTTTGGAGACACTATTTATAATTGCTAGTGTTTGTCTTCTAACAAACCCTGAAAAACATTAAAGGCAGCTGTAAAATTAGTTTGTCCAACAAGCTAGAGAAAAAAATCATACTTTAGGGGTCTTGCCTGATCTGTGCCTTTAATTAAAAATTCTGCCATCAGGATGTACCTTTCATTGCTTTCATTTCAGCATGACAGAAGAATCGCTCCTTGAAGAAGCTATTAATTCTCTCTTGAATATATTCTCATAATTGGCCCTGGATGTCATTTTCTGTTTGTGCAAAGGAGAAGGGAGGGAAGCTGGAAGGAAGAGTCCTCATTCCAACTTTCCTTTAAAAAACAAAACAAAACTAAACTAAAGCTGTCCCATTATATAAGAGGACAAAATAATGATGGAACAATAGTAATTATAATCTCTAAAATAAAAACCAACAATAAACAAAAATGAAGAAAGGTTACTCAAGAACAAATAATCATTGTCTTGCTTTAATAGGAAAAGAAAGAACCTGTAAAAAGTAAGTTTTTAATTACCACTAGAAGCAATCGGTGTTACAATTATGTCCATCTAAATAAACATTATAGAAGAATTTTGATGTTTGGCATTGTGTTGCCCATAATTTTTTTAAAAAATTCTGCTTCCAGCTGCCTGAATAAAATTTCTTGGCATAGTCAAGGGTTTTTGCTTGGAAGCAATGCCCCAGTGAACCTGGGTGAATATATATATTTCAGTTTAATCCAGGAAGATTTCTGATTGGTTTCCAGATTAATCAAAATAGAAAGGTTTGGTGAATTTATGAACATATAGCAAATAATTCCCTATACTCACAAACATGTCCAATTTTCCCTCAGCATGGAAATGACATCTATTATTAAAATAGAATCATTAGATTTGGGCTAGCTTCTATGGAAAATGCTTGGGTAATTTACACATAGACTATGGTCAGAAAATCCCGAACAAGAGATAACTAGGTATTCCAAATGATTAATCTGAATTAACTAATCATAATCTGTACATTCTTCTGCTAAAAGCAGCAACATCCCACTGTGCTGAAAGTATTGCTGTATCAGTACCATTGATCATCAGTGTCTTTGTAATGAGAAGGAGCGATGGCATATCCTAAACAAAACCCCATGTGACATCTAGATATGGCACTTTGGATTTATCTAAATATGAAGCAGGTACCTGGCTTTATTTTCATGAAGGACAGCCAATCTCCTAAACATGGTTGAGAGTGTGTGTTTTCTTTGCTGGCACTGCTATTATTTCTGAGAAAGCAGTCAGAGGGATTTTTTGCACTGAAAAGGAGAATTGTAGATATGTTGTGATATTGTCATAAAGTAAATGAGGTCCTTCACATCAAGGAAATATTATCACAATGATCTAACATGGACCCAGTTCATATTGGTCAGAAATGCCTCAAATTGAGGCAAGAAAAAGTCATTATTTCAGGCATTAAGAATAGAGGATTCTGGAAAGTTTTCACCAGAATATGCCACCTGTTCAGAACTGGTGAATGAGATGGCAGTTATAACCAGTTTTTTGAAGAACGGGAGTTTTAGTTCAGCTATCATTGCTTCAAGATGCTTTGATCCCTGTTTTTTCTCTTTTTTTCCCTATCATTCAGTTTAAGGTCAAAGCTGATCCTACTATTTTGCAGAGCTGAAGCAAGTTAGCTTGTCTAATCATTAAACTGAGCGAAGCAGCTATTTTAGGAAGCTAGCTTGGGATATCAAAAAAGAAACAAAATCTTAAAGCTGTTTGTTTGATTTAGAAACAACATTCCCACCCTGGAGAAAGTCAGGCGCTCTAGCAATCTTTTTAAGCAATATAAAAAGTTTAACACAGAGATGAAAATTAATAATACAAAAAGTCCTAAAAGTATCGTCAAACGTTTTTCAGACCAGAAGCAAAGTTTCAATCTTAGTTTCAACTGTGCAAAAAATATATTGAGTTGTTCTCTTAAAGCCAGTTTTGTATATGTGAGTTTGCCCCTAAAACAAAACTAAATGAAAAGCAGTACCTCCAAGATGTGGCAGCTAGATTTTGTTTATTATCTGTTCCCCACAGTACCCAAATCAAGAATGTCCAGGAAAATGTGGCATCTTCATGTGTTATCTTCAATACACTTTCAAAGTTATTCAGTGGCCTTTTTATATTGTGCTAAACCAAAATCCAACAGATCATAATGTATCTTAGTATAGCTCAGGGGTCTGCAACCTTAAACACTCAAAGAGTCATTTCGACCAGTTTCCCACAAAAAAGAAAACACTGGGAGCCACAAAACCTGGGTGGGCGTGAGCCAATTGGACATCACTCACTTCCACCAGTCACATGACTCCCTAGCCATGCCTACCCAGCCGGTCATTAGGGCAGAGAACCGGTTGTTTAAAAACACAAAACCCTTTTGATGTTTATTTATTTATTTGTTTGTTTATTTATTTATTTATTTAATTAATTAATTAATTTGTATACAGCCCTTCTCCAACAGGACTCAGGGCGGTGAACAGCCACGGTAAAAACACAACATATAAAATTTAAAAACAAATTAAAAAACATTAAATACTTTTGGCCGTCAATTTAAAATAACCCAATTAAAACCAATTATAAATTTAAAACCGTAAGGATAGGGTCAAGCCAGCCCAGCTAGATGGAATAGATGTGTTTTCAGGGCCCGACGAAAAGTCCGGAGGTCTGGTATCATGCGTATCTCTGGGGGTAGGTTGTTCCAGAGGGCAGGTGCCGCCACAGAGAAGGCTCTCCCCCTGGGAGTCGCCAGCCGACATTGTCTGGCCGAAGGCACCCTGAGGAGGCCCTCTCTGTGTGAGTGAACTGGCCGGTGGGAGGCTATTGATGGCAGAAGGCGGTCTCGTAAATACCCCGTCCCTAAGCCATGGAACGCTTTAAAGGTGGTCACCAACACCTTGAAGTACACCCGGAAGAACATAGGAAGCCAGTGCAGGTCGCGCAGGAGAGGTGTCACATGGGAGCGCCCCGTCTCGCGCGGCCGCATTCTGGACCAACTGGAGCCTCCGGGTGCACCCCAAGGGGAGCCCCATGTAGAGAGCATTGCAGTAGTCCAGGCGGGAAGTGACGAGTGCCTGAGTGACCGTGCGTAGGGAGTCCCGATCTAGAAACGGATGCAACTGGCGTATCAGGCGGACCTGATAAAAAGCCCCCCTGACCACGGCTGTCATATGCTCTTCTAAAGACAGCCATGTATCCAGGAGGACGCCCAAGTTGCGAGCCCTTTCCGTGGGGGCCAATGATCCACCCCCAATAACCAGCGATGGCACCAGCTGGCTATATTGGGACGCCGGAAGCCACAGCCACTCAGTCTTGGAAGGGTTGAGTCGGAGCCTGTTTCTCCCCATCCAGGCCCGCACGGCCTCCAGGCATCACTTCAAGGGCATCATTGGGGTGGCCTGGGGTGGAGATGTACAGCTGAGTATATATCTCTCCCTCCCTCTCTCCCTCTCTCCCCATCTCTCTGTATCTCTCTATGTCTCTCTACCCTTCTCTCTATATCTCTCTGTCTCTGCCCTGGCCACTTTTCCATCCTTTACCGTCACCCTTATCTTCTCAGGACAGACAAGGAGTGACTGGGAGCAGGGCCAACCAGTGGTGGGATCACCTGACAGGGAGCCACAGCAGAGGGTCCAAAGAGCCTCATGTGGCTCCGGAGCCACAGGTTGCTGACACCCGGTATAGCTAGTATGTGAAGGCAATCTTTAAACTTTTGAGAAATGGAATTTGTGAGACACAGGACAAGCAAGTAGAGACAACTAAGCAAATATTTCTCTAGAAAGAGTGGTATTATGCTCCCTTTTTCCTTCTACTCTAAAATATATATGGTTCCCTTAGAACAGAGACCAGCAAAATCAACAGTGACTTTAATGAAAAGCTGCAAATTTATATTCACTGTACCAAGAGGAAATTTCATCAAATGTATATGTCATAGATATGAATAAGGAATGTCAAGCTCTAGCTAGATGGCAGGGCTTAGCCAACCTTAGATTGATTTAGAAAACAAAAAAGGCAATTGGGGTTAATTCTTAGATGGAGATCATCTGGAAAGTCAAGGGCTGTAGGCTTGAGAGGGCAGTTAAAAATCATACTGGAAGAAGGTAAAGGATAAATACATACATACCTACATCCATTCATGCATGCATGCATTCATTCATCATCGGGACATGAGCTCAATCTAAAACGGATTTTATCTGTGTAGGACAATTTTATAAAACGAACTAAGAGAAGCAGTAAATCCACCACTAACAAGTTAACCTAAAAGCTATAAAATTCTTACAACTTTATATTTCTAGAATTAAGAGAAACATTCCAACTGTAGTTCTATACTTCAAGCCCCAAAGGAATTATGAAGGCCAACCGTGTCCTTCTCCATGTTTGAAATTTATCATATGAGATAAGGATGTTCAGATGTAATGAGCTTCTTTGCATAATTCCATAAGGTACCAGAATTCTTGAAAAATCCTCGGAAAACTCTCCTTACTTACTTTATCATATGGTGGTCTCAGAAATCCATTTCAGCAAAGCATATAGAAGTTTTTTATTTAAAAACACAACACTGTGCTCTGCTAGGAGCTAAGTGGTCATGGAAATAAGTTCTTCTACTACTACTACTCTTGATAGATAGAAACTCAATGTATGGCTGGTTTAACCCTAAGAAGATTTGGGATGTGAAGCTGTTCCTTCCTAATTCATTGGGAATAGGGAAAAAAGCTCCTTGACCACAGGTGCTCAGAAGTAATTATCTAAATTCTAAATTTTAAGATAAATAATTTAGTGGACAGGAAAGGATTGCTCTTTAATGAAGAAAGGCAGTAATTTGGGCAAATTTGGGCTGAATTAGAATAATTATAATAAAAGAATCACTCATTACTTTGAGTGATCTATACAGATAGTTCTTGACCTATAACAGTTCACTTGGTGACCTTTCAAAGTTACATTGGCACTGAAAAAAGTGACTTATGACCATTTTCCACGGTTAGGACTGTGATTTACATTCGGATACTTGATAAGTGACTCACATCTATGACAGTTGCAGTGCCCTGGGGTCATGTGATCTTCATGTCAATAGGGAGACCAGATTCACTTAACAAATGAGGCAAGAAAAGTTGTAAATGGGGCAAAACTCGCTTAACAAATTTCTCAGTTAGCAACATAAATGTTGGACTCAACTGTGGTCATAGGTTGAGGACTACCTATACCTATACAACTTGAACATTTGGATGAATACTATTTCTTCTCACTAGAAGGGAAATCACTGGTAATCCTACAGGGGAGGGGAAGGTTGAAGAAATAAAACTATTAGACAATCATCTTTAAATCTAGAGTTTGGAGGAAGGATTAAGGATTAAGAAAGGATCTAGTAGCCATTTATAGATTTATAGCCAAATATACATATTTGCTGCAAAGATAAATTGTGACAAGGTAATAAAAGATACATCCTATAGTCAGTTTATTGCTTGTGTTTTCTTTCTTCTCTTTTCCCAATCCATGTTACCACATGGATTCAATTTCCACATTACAATACAGTCACCAGTCTTCCCTTCTTCCCAAATTTTGTTTGGGGATGAATTCTCTGAAGAGACTGCATCATGTGATAGTTTATGTACTGTGTTTTGAAACATAGCTTATAACATAGTATAGTGTGTCAACTGAGACAAACGATGTTGAAAAAACCAACAATGGCTTAGCATAGCATGTGAGTAAAAATTCTCCATTTCTTCACTGGTCCTATCAAATAAAGGATCTTCTATGTCATTCAGTTACATAAAGTACAAATAATGAACACCCAAATGGGCTGATACATTAATTGTCCTGCATTAAGATAAAATGGTGGAGCCACTGGAGGTATTAGGGATACGGTAGCTGGAATATTCAGCTGAAATAATGACATATTGAAATATATGAATATATGAATTGAAACATATTCAATTCTATCTGAATATGAACAAACAAAAGGAATTTGGAGGACAAATAAATGGAAAGGAAACTTCCAACAGAAAGAACTACTAGATTGTGAACTAATTTCCCAGAGGAAGCAATACGGAATCCATAGCTTGGTTCATTTGAACCTGACAAGACAAAGCACTGATAGCAGTTTGCTAGTAGGTCACATCCGGGAAGTGTTGGGGAGGGGGACAAAGGCAAGACTGCAAAACTTGCAAGTTACATGAGCTTAAAAGCTCCCTCAATCAACAAAGTTCAACAACATGCCTTATTCGGGGTCAGCTCAGAATAGCTCCCAAACCTGCAGATGCAAAATTTCATTCCTCCTGAGAGAGGTTGAAATGCTAATGTGATGCTTACTAATCAAGTTCCAGCGTTCTGGGTTTTGGAATAGGAGCTGCTTCTTCACATAGATTCATGCCAGATCAGTATAAAATAAACCTAAACTACTAAAGAAATCAGCAGAGAAATCTCATATTATGGAGGTGTTCCACCTGCACTGAGGCATTGAGGGGCAGAAAGGAACTGTTCTGCCCCAGCTACGGACCCAAAGAATGCAGCACACACAAAGTCTGTACAAACCTTAGTTTACTAAATCAAACCAGTCTTTTTCAAACAAAGGCTGTTAATTAACTTTCTTAACAGCCTACAAGAATCCAAAGAATAAATAATCGTAATCTTACTAGGATTGGCAGAAAGTCCAGAAGCAATTTGCAGGACACTGATAAAAGAACTAAGATCCAGACACGAAGAAGAGTGAACTAAGTTGTTCCCTGCAAATTGCCTCAGTCATCATCCATCCTTACATAGCCTAAGAGAGTGGCCAATTAGCCCCAAGCCTTACTCTTGAAGAGACTTCCTCCTGAGGAGCCACTCCTGCCTTTTGGCAGCCCTGCGCACCCATGAATCGAGAAGAGGCTCCTCCTCTTCTTCCTCTTCACCCATGGAAGCTTCTGGAGGTTCTGAAGGTCCTGACTGAATCCCCGCCTCTGGCATCCCATCTTCTCCAGCCTCCTCATTGTCTGACTCAAGTGTCAGCTGCACAGGCTGCTGGAGCAGCACCACACCAGCCTCCTCGCTGTCGGAATCAGCTACTAGCTACACAAGCCACTGATGGACCACAACAGGAACTGAATCTTTCCAGATACTTCCTAAATACAGGTAGTCCTTGACTTATGACCATGTTAAGCCCTGTTGTTAACTGAGACATTTGTTAATTGATTTTTCCCCCATTTTATTACCTTTCTTGCAACGGTTGAATCAATGCAGTTGTTAAATTAGTAACATGGTTGTTAAGTGTATCTAGCTTTCCCATGGACTTTGGTCGTCAAAAAATTGCAAAAGGTGATTACATGATCTCTGTACACCGCAATGGTCATAAATATGAGTCAGTTGCCAAGTGTCTGAATTTTGATCATGTGACCATGGGGATGCTGCAATGGTCATAAGTGTGAAAAACAGTCATAAATCAATTTTTTTCAATGCTGTTGTAACTTTGCACAGTCACTAAACAAACTGTTGTAGGCTGAGGACTATTGATAGTGATCTTTCAGTGGCGAGAAGAAAAAGAGAGAGAAAAAAGAGAGGGAAAAGAGCAGGAGGAAAGTATAAAGAGAGTGAAGCAGGGGTGGGTTCTACTTACCTTTACTACCGATTCGCAACAGGATCGCGCACATGCACTCGCTTCACTCACACCCGCACCTTGCTTCTGTGCATGCACAGATTGCTTCTCATGACGTCAGGGTCAGTGGGCGGAGGCTCCTGCCGGTTTTACTACTGCTTCTATAGAACCGGTCCGAACCGGGGGCAACCCACCACTGGAGTGAAGGACCAGGAGATTTCTTCTGTTAGTTATGACACCATCAGGTTAAAATAAAAAGCTGTCCTACTGAACAGTATTTGCCTGTATCACATCTAGAACTAGCACAGGAATTTCTATTAAAGTTGTCACTGTAAGAGGTCTTTCTGTTGTTTGCATGTTTAAGAATTTGAAACCTTCTGCCATGTTCATTTTACAGTGTTAATTGTACCTGCCGAGTGTGATTTAGGTATTTCTTCTAGCAAGTGATGTGCAAATTTTTACCTTGTGGGCCATCTGCTTCAAGATCACAATGACAATGGTAAAAAAAAAAATAATGACCATTTTCAGCCCTAAAGTTGCTGAAAATCAGGAGTATCTCCAGCCAGTGTGTGTGTGTGTGTGTGTGTGTGTGTGTTTCAAGCATAAAGCAGGTAACACTTAGTATAGCTTGAAAAATCAAAGGAAAAAAACCTTTTTTTTTTCCCTGACAGCCTAGGATTCTTGTGGAGAGATTCAATGAACAGTCACTATTAAGGAATTTAGTTAATATTTGTTGTTGCTATGCTCCATTGAGTTGTAACCAACTCCTGGTGTCCCTGTGGATGAAAATTCTCCAAAATGTCCTGAATTTCATTGGATTGCTTAAATCTTACAGGGGCATTTCTCCAATATTTCTTCTACCGACTCTTCCTGATCTTCCTTAGCATTATCATCTTTTCCATAGACATATTAACCTTCTCATGTGTCCAAAATATTATTTCACGATCCTTGCTTCTAGTGAATATTTTGGCTTGATTTCCTCTAATATAGAACAATCGACACTCTCTTTCTCTCTAAGGAACATGAAGTTTTCCCAGCATTGTAGCTGAAAGGAATCCATTCTTTTCCTATCACTGTTGTAGCTGTCTATCCCTCGCATCCATACATCATAGAGTGAATAGCAGTGAGTTGCCTAATCCAATAGAAATATCTCACTCTTTGTCTAGGACCCCTAAATGCCTTTTCTGTTATTCTTCTCTGACTACCCTTTGAACAGTTAGCATCTTTATAAAATCTCAGGTCTAGAAAATTGTAGTTATCAGCTACTTCTATTGTCTCACTGTTTATTTTAAATTCTTCTAGTTTTCCAGCTGATATAATCTTAGCTTTCTGATGTTCAAAGAATCCTCTCCTTTTTCAATCTCTTGTTTTGCTTTACAAATCTTAAAATTATCATTCTTAAAGATTTCTTCAATTTCTTCAACCAAGGTAATATTACTTGCATATTTTTGATATTTATTCTACTAATTCTGACCACTTTCTGGTTCTTCCAGGTTTGTAGACCTTATAGTGTGTTTAATGTATAATCTCAACAGATATGGTGATATTACGCAGTCTTGTCGGAGTCTTTTTTCCAATGGTAAAGCAGTTAAAACAGCTTTTCCATTTTTAAAAAGGCTTGCATTTTTTGAACAAAAAGGATATTCTTTTTTTTTTTAAAGACTCCTGTATTTATATTTTTGAAAGTCCCAGATAACATGTTCATCAGCTGCAAGCCTCATGAAGGTTATTTCCAATTTATTTGTTATACGCATATCTACTTTTTCCAGGACTTCAAAGCAACCAATGTGGTTTTCTCCTTGTCCCCAGCTCACTGCTTTTTTAGATTGTGGATTTTTTTTTTAAAGAAAGGAAAAACTAACTTGAGAAGGGAAAAAAACAGCATTTGCACTCAAACAATATATTTTTTGACATTGTGTGCTAACTTTTGAATTTTAAGTACTGTATACAAAAACCAGGGAAAGAAGAGAAAAGAATCTCATTTCTTACAGCCAGAAAGGGACAAAATCTTATTCCTTATAATAAATAAACCTTAAAAGGTGCTACTAAACACCTTCTGATTTTGGTCTAGTATAGACTCACATGGCTTTCTTTCTGGGTGTCTCAAAACCAAACTGACACCTTTGAATGCAGTGGTGAGAAGTATCGGATTACACCTAGCTTTCTAGAACAAAGAAGCTGGGGGTAATTCCTCACTCCAAACTTCTGAAAACACAAAGGCTGCTTGTATCCGAGATGCGTGTTTGTCAAGTGAAGCACATATATTCCAGGCTTAGCACAGAGCAGCAGGAATAAGAGTGGAATCCTCTTTATATTGGTTGAGCTATAGTTTAATCGGAGACGGTGCAGTAGGCAAAATAACCTAATAGGAAGCCAAATTGAGCAATATACTATTATCTAGTGGCTGGAGGCATGGAACTCTCAAAATGTTGCAAAATTTTCTTTAGGTTATGAAAATTTATAACCTTATCAGCATGAATCAACATGAATAACTAAAAGCAGAATTTTTTTAAAGGCACCTTGAGCAAAATAAAACAAAAAGTCAAATCTCAAATCTAAGGAGTAAAATGCATTTGCATTGTCTGTAACCCAATATCAGATCAGAAAAGTCTGGCTTGTTACTACTGTTATGATGGCTTTTTCCTATAAGCAAATGGCATGTAACACAAGCATCATATGACTCAGATGCATTTATTTATTGTCCCATTTTTAAGTGTCCTCTGCAAATTGCTTCCCTTTTCCTGTTTCTACTTTGCCAAGTCCAACCAGGTTCTGCTGCAATGTCTAAAAAGGAAATTGTGGCTTACAATGGGCTACAAATAAGTATGTATGTATACTAGTATGGCAACTATGAATTATAATCATGATTATAATCATAATCATGATTCTGGAAAATTATCTTTGAAGTGATTTATACATGGTCTTCATAAATGCAGATTCCTTTCTTCACTTGATTAATTTTTTTATTTGATTACCCTGGACTGAACATGTAGAAAAAAGTAAGTGCACAAAAACACTATGCCAGGTGCTAACAGAACATAGTTTCCTATGAGAAGGAATAGCAAAGAATAATAGAGGCTCTTTATGCCTTTTCTGCCCAAGACTCAAGCTGGCAGTGAGTGGTGGCTGCCTGCTGTTTCTTGTGCAGTATTTATTCATTTGCCATCCTGGACTGAATTTTGTGCTCCTTGAAAAAAAAAAAAAGATTTCCCCCCACCCTCACCCTGCATTCCTTTTCTTTTTAAGGTCATTGTTTTGCACAAAGTAGTTACCCTAAAGCAAAATAAGGACTTGAATTACTTTGTGCATCTACATTTTTGTACAGAGCTTACTATACACAGTTTGATAAGTAGGCAATCTGCTGGCTATTTGTAGAACCACAACGGACCTACAGAGTGTAGAATTCAGTTTCCTCAGAGTCCCAGCATTCATTCGGAAAATAGCACGCTTCTAGTTCTTAGGAGTTAAAAACGAGTAGAAAGAGGTTTTAGATCTCAGAAACCTCAAACACTGCAATATAAAATTTGCAGGGGTCATAGGGTGGATCTTAAAGTGATTAAAGTCATTAATTAACAGAATCTAAAGGTATGATTTTTATTGCTGTTAGTACAGTAATAACCATGTGTTATGCTAAATTATAGAAATTGCATAGACAGCATAATATACATAACGTACACCAATTACAGAGTTTAATTTTCCTCATTACAGATTTTAGATTTTCTAGTTCCCTCCCTCTCCCCCCCTCCCCCAGAATAAAAATCTAGATAAAAAGATCAGATAATCTGGATAGAAGATTGTTAAAAAATATGCTACAGAATACTGTATCATTTTATCATCTGACTAGAGAAAAGAAGGACTAGGGGTGACATGATAGCAGTATTCCAGTATTTGAGGGGCTGCCACAAAGAATAGAGAGTCACCTTATTTTCCAAAGCACCAGAGGGCAGGACAAGAAACAATGGATGGAAACTAATCAATGAGAGAAGCAACCTGGAATTAAGGAGAAACTTCTTAATAGTGAGGACAATTAACCAGGGGAACAGCTTGCCTTCAGAAGTTGTAAGGGCTTCATCACTGGAGATTTTAAGAAGAGACTGGACAGCAACCTATCTGAAATAGTATAAGGTCTCCTGCTTGAGCAGGGAGTTGGACTAAAAGGCTTCCAAGATCTCTTCCAGCTCTATTCTGATTGATTGATCTTACGAAACCACTGGTTTGTAGGAATTCAGGAATCAGGTTAAAAATTCTTGCATTTGATCAGTATTTTTTTTTCTATGATTTTAATACATATCCAATGATGGTGTTATTTTTATAAGTCTGATATCCTTTGCTGTTGATGTTAATTTATATTCATATCTTGACTTTAGTTTTTTTATAAAAAGGCAACTGTGCAACTATATAATCATTTTACTCATATGGAATATAGAAACTATTAACTATGGAAGATATCCTAATGTTAGTGGATAGTTTGAACAGTGTTTCTCCATTCAGTGGAGATTTTACTCCTAGAAAAGGTGATTCTAGCACGGGGACTAAGAAGTACAATTATCTAGAGAGCCCAAATGGATCCTCCGTACATCCCTTGCACTCCAGATGGTGATGACCTTCAACTCTACAGCTGCAGGAAAGAAGACGGATGCTAAGAGATGCTGGGAGATACTTTGTCAGCATATGAATGGTCTCATCCCCAATCCACATCAAAGTGGCTTATTGCCAGGTTTTTGGAAGCAGCCCTCCCACATTGCTATTTGATGGAATGAATATCTTTAGACATAATATCAACATTTGGCTAAAGCTACCAGATCTGGACTTCAAAAAATTCTGACCAACATTAGACGAGGGCAAACAAAATTCTAAAAGTTGTTGCATCTATTAATCATATTTGTAGCACTGGTAGCACTGGTGGTTTTCATACTCTGCATATTTTAAAGGAATTAGTTGTACTTTAATTTTTGCCTGATAATTTAAAAGCAACATTTGTTCACTACATGCCTCTAAACTTCATTTATATGAATATCTATCCACCCTCCTTTGTTATATTCCTTGTCCATACCTTTGCAGTATCTAGGAATAATTTGTGACCTATATTTTGTTGTTATCTTTGCCAGTCTTCTGATTGTCTCAAATTGGTTCCCCCCACCATTTTTTATTTTATCTTCCCTTAACCAGCATTAAAGTCTCTAAATTATTCACATTGCAAAACCTCAGTCACGTTAAAATCAACAATCAGCTGGAAATCATCCTTCTTTCATTGTATTTGGCAATCAAAACTGGAGCTTCCACAAGGCCTCCACCCTACAGCTGCATCTAATCAGCCAGCAACTTAAAGAGATGGAGTTGGTTGAGAGAACAAATCTTTCTCTCTGCAACCTGTTTCCAAATGACATCCCTACGGCATTTTTAAAGACAACATGCAGTGCTGTTCAATGGCAAGGGAAGCCTAAAAATATGTTGTTTTGGTTCTGAAGGGGGAAAAAATCATATGTGATTTTCTAACTGATGAAGGTTATTCCGGGTTTTCCTTAGGGATGGAGCTTATATGCATATTTATTGATTCATAAGAGGACACAGCATTTTCAAGGAATGTCTTACATGTATGAACAATCTGACATGAAAGACACACCAGAGACAGTTTCTGTCATCTCACATATAAAGCTAATTTACTTCACAAATTCCAGTTTAAATAAGCAAATAACCAGGGAACAAATGACTTCAAAAAGAAATCAAGTGATACCTTTAAGACAATTGATGGTACAATTGTTTTGAATCATAAAACTACATGCTGTAATTTCCAAAGAGTTAGCCATGTTTGTCTGCAGCAGCTGAGGCAGTAAAGAATCTTGTGACATAACAAAGAATTAGTAATATCCGTTATGAAAACCAACACAAAAATTAAAACAAAATATAATAGCCTTAAAAACATTGCAAGATTCTACAGATTTTGTGACACCAGAGCCAGATGTTACTAAAGTGAGATGTTCATGTGCATGTCTATATGTATAGTATATATATTGACAATAAACTAAATGTAGTTCCATTGTAAACTACCTGCTGAGTGAGGTTGGTGAGCCAGTTGAAAATCCATCTGGCAGTGGTATTGACTATCCCATATTGTTCTATCTTACCAAGAAGTAAGCTACTCACTCTGTCTGTCTATCTATCTATCTATCTATCTATCTATCTATCTATCTATCTATCTATCTATCTATCTATCATCTATAAAATTCCTACAGCTGCTCAGTTCAGCAAATGATTCTGGTGACTTACAATTAAAAAAATATAGTTAAAAATAGTAAAAGCATTTAAAAACCATTAAAAACAATAGAATTGATAAAAACAGTAAGGACGTCCTAATTAAATTTGCATAGGCGCAATTAGCAATATAGCCAGGAAATATAGCAATATAGCCAGCCTTAGAACATTACACACCTTAGTTTGGAAACATAGCCAGTTTTTAGAGCACTGCGAAAGGTTGAGAGGGTTGGGGTCATTCTGATCTCTGAAGAGAAAATGAACCATAGACCAGGAGCCACTACAGAAAAGGCTTGTGTTCTGATCACTTTCAGCTAACAGTCTTTGGCTGACAGGATCTGCAGCATGCCCATTCTGCTTCACCTAGTTGGATGGGTAGAGACTCTTGAAAAAAGATGATCCCTTAGATACTGTGATCCCAAGCCATAAAGGAAATCGCTAGTACCTTGAACTGCACTTGTAACCAGCACAACTCATGCAAGACTGGTGTCACATATGCTGTGTCTCTGGCACTATTTACTTCCTACGCAGCCACATTCTGCACCATTTGGAGCTTCCAAAGGTCTTCACGGACAGCCACATGCAGAGCATGTTACAGTGAGCAGGGCCTCCTGGTCTACATATAAACACAACTGGTGCACCGCTCAAAGGTGTGCAGAAGTCTCCCTGGGTGGAGGGTCCAAATGGTCTCAGCCAGCAACTCCATCTTATTAGAGTTGAGTCAGAGCTTGTTTTGGCCCATCCCAGTCCCCAATAGTCTCCAGACACCAAGACAGGACATCCATGGCATTACTCAAGGGGCCTTGGGTAGAGATGTAGAGAGGGATATCATGTACATACTAATGATATCTCACCTCAAACTGATGGATCATCTCACCTAGTGGCCTCATGTAAATGTTGAATAGAAAGAGAGAAATAATAGAACCCTGAAGTACCCCTCAAAGTAGGAGTTGTGAACTAGATAGTTATAGTTATAGTTTATTATATTTATATACCGCCCTTCTCCCGAGGGACTCAGGGCGGTGAACAGCCAGCAAATAAAATACACAGATACAAAATTTAAAACAATATTAAAATCCAATTAAATCAATTTAGCCCATAGCTAAAAACCCTATATTAAAACCCCTAATTTTTTAAAACAATCTCTCTCCCAGAGTATTCCCAGAGCTGGCTCAGAAAGATACTATGATTGATGGTATTGATGCTGCTGCTGAGAAGTCACAAAAAGAGCCAGGATGGATCTACCTCCATCCTGTTCCTGTCAGAAGTCATCCATGAATGCAATCAATGCCATCTCAGTCTCACATCCAGGTCTGAATCTTGAACCTTGAAAGAGGAGATAGATAATCTGTCCCATCAGAGTTCTCTGAAGCTACCATGTGACCACTCTCTTCACCAGCTTCCCTAGAAAGGGGAGGTTGAAGATTGGATAAAAACTATCTATGCTAGCTGGGTTGACTGATAGTCCTTTGAGGAGGTGGCACACCACACCTCTTTAACTCAAAGAGGAGTTAATTATTGCTCAGATCCATTCATATATTCCCTCCCTCCAGGCCTTAACCATTCAGGAAGGGCATGAATCTAACACACAAGTTCCTGAATTTGCAGTTGAGAGAGCCCTGTCTACTTCCCCAGGTTCAATGATCTCGAACTCTTCCTAGATCACTCTGCAAGACATAGCCACCACGCTTCCATAGATTCTGCTCTAAGTCTATCTTTAAGTAGATTTTAACATGGCTCCCTCCAAGGAGGGACCAAGTCACCAAGAACAAAGCCACTGATGACTATAAGCAGATGCAATAAGGATGGAGAAATAATAGTTATTTGTCAAATGACTTACTGAAGTCTAGATAAACCAAGTCCACAGCCTTTCGGTTATTGACTAATTTATTCACTTTGTCAAGGAAGGCAATAAGATTTGTCTGGCATGATCTGTTTTTGACAAACCTATGTTGGCTTCTAGTAATTGCCTTGTTTGTTTCTAGGTGCTCACAAATGTGCTGCTTGATTATATTTTCCAAGATCTCCCCAGATAATGGGGAAGGCTGATTGATGCCAGGCTAATTGATCTATAATTTCCTGGATCCATTTTTTCTCCTTTGTAGATTGGAACCACATCAGCTCGTTTCCAGTGGTACTTCCCCAGTGCTCTAGAAGTTTGGAAAATTTTTCTTCAGTGGTTCAGAGATAACATCTGCCAGGTCCTTCAGAACCCTGGGATGTAATCCATCTGGCCCTGGCAGTATGAACTCATCTAAAGTGGATAGGTGTTCTCCTATCATTTTCTTGCCTATTCTGACTTGCATATTTTTTCCCCTTTTGGCTGAAAATAGATGCAAAGAACGAATTAAGCAATTCCACTTTCTCCATGCTACCCATCACCTCCTTGCCATTTTCTCCCATTAGTGGACCACTCATTTCCTTAACTTTTTTCTTATTCCATACATATTGAAATAAACTTTTTTTGCAGTTAATTTTGGAATTTGTTGCAAGTCATAATTCATTTTGAGGTTTAATTTTTCTGACTTCATCCTTACAGATTTGGGCTATTTGCTGATATTCTGTTTTAGTTATGTGTCCCTCTTTCTATTTTTCTTATACTCGCCCTGTTTTTGTCTCTCAGTTTGTCAGAGAATTATTTATGTAACCACACTAGCTTTGTTTTTCTTTCTCTGTGTTAGATTGGGTTTTTATAATCTCATGTTTCAGAGTTTCTGAAGCATCTTGAATTGCTTTTTCCCCTTTAGGATTTCCATCCTTTAGGATTTCCATCCATTGAATCTTTCTATACTAGCTTGTTGAAGGCAGCTCCCTTAAACTGTAAGACAATAGTTTTACTTCATTTGATTACTTGTGCCAGCATTATGTTGAATTCCAGCATGACATGGTCACTCCCCACCCCCAATTACCACAACTTCAGCCCCCTCTGCACTGTCTATACTTTGATGGTTATGTCATCTAATGAGGAGAGAGTGTAAAAGATACTTTAAACTAGAATGCAAAAACATTAAAGACATCCAAATCAACCCAAGAGATCTCATCATGGAAGAAAGAAGGTGACTGAGTCAGAATATTAACAAATGTTCACTTTCAAAATCTGTATGTTCTACATTGTGAGCAGCGCATAAACTGGGTTTTAAATCAAATTTCCAGAATATTCCCTAGGAGTATGAGAATGAAATATACCAAGCATAACATGGATCATGCTTAAACAAACTATGACTTAACATATAGGATCCTTATCATTATGAAATTGCAGCTACTGGAAACAGATGACAAATTTTTTTCTTTCGCATTTGGTATTGAAATGCAGAACTTTTCCATAAAAACCACGAAAGTTACATAAATATTCCTGAATCTAAATAGTTGGACTTCAGCTCTTATTAATGCCGAGCCAGCATGTTCAAAGGACATGCTACCCTAAAGCTCTGAGAATCACAATCACATATATTTTAAAGGCACCAGTTTTGGGACAAACTGAATTAGCATCTCTCTTCCCCAAAGTAAAAGCCACAAATGGGTTAGGACAGCCTTCTTCATTCTGGGGCTTTCTGATGTGCTGGATTATAGCTTCTTCATCTTTTGCCAGCATGGCTAAGCACTATTGAGAATTGATCAGTTACGTATGAAAGAGGGGTATCTGTAGCATCCTTTCCACAAGAAACTTCCTAAATGCCAGAATTCACTATTGTAGCATGGTTTATATTCTCAAAATATGATTAGAGGCATTGTCAGAGGAAACAAGTGTCTTTAATAGGAAAAGAGTAGGCAGTTGTAGACTTTGGCAGACAAACGTGAGTAGGAGGCCTTTTGGCTTCCTGGAACACAGAATCATATTTAAACGATGAAGAACATAATGTTCTTCTTTTTCCCCCAACCCCCATATTCCTGTCATAGGAATTTCTATTTTTTCTTGCACCTAGCTTGCCCTTTTCAAAACTCTAGAGCCGTGATGGTGAACCTATGGCACACGTGCCACCTGTGGAACGCGGACCCGTATTGGTGGGCACGAGTTTAGCTGCAGCGTGCATGCCAGCTGATTTTCGGGCCTTCTTGGCCCACTGGAAGTTGGCAAATGGGCCGTTTCCAGCCTCTGGAGGGCCTCTGGGGTGGGTGGGGAAGGCTATTTTTGCCCTCCCCAGGCTCCAAGAAAGCCTCTGGAGCCTGGGGAGGGCGAAAAATGGGCCTACCGGCCCCACTGTGCCATCGTGTGCCAAAAGTGGGGGAGGGGGTCACACGTGCATGCACAGGGGAGGGGGGCAGGGCACATTGAATTATGGGTGTGCTCCCCCTGCTTTTGGCACTTGATGACAAAAAGGTTAGCCATCACTGCTCTAGAGTATAATTCTGTTAAACAGGTATAGAACCAATGGAAGAGAATATTTGTAGCTCAGGGTTGAACTGTGGGGTCCTTGGTGCTCTCTGAGCTTGGTTGTCAAACCCAAAGAGCATGAAGGATCTCACAGATATAGAACTTTTTTGAAAGGAAGCACCTGCCCAGTCTTGTCCAGAGTAGGGCATGATAGAACTTCAGATTCTAGCAAATCCCACGCAAGACAGTGAAGCTGAAAAATAACCTGGGGAAAAAAAACACTATTATCTCTTGTAGCCAAGAAAGCTGCATGAATGTATCCCTTAATCCTCTAGCATCGAGCTAAACTCAAAAGAGAATTCATTATGTATTATTCTCTGTATATGCATCACCATTTTCTCTCTCTTTCTTTCTCCCCTCCAAAATCATATCCCACCAGTCCAGCAAAACTATAGAAGATAGAAGGGAAAGGATAGGAGCATTTTTTTTCTCAATCTCAGCAACTCTTAAAATGTGAGGACAACATTGTAAAGTGGCTGAGACTGAGAAGTGGCTGAGATTGAGACTGGGTTAGAAGATATGTGTTAGGCTATTGGCTTCTGCCTAGAAATGAAAGTAAATCCATTTCCAAGCACAATTCTCATAGGCTCTTTAGTGAGAATTTACTAAGAATGGGATGGGGTTACAAAAATCCTAGCACTTGAACTGTTCCCAGGACCCAGCAGCTATTTTCCAAAAATACATACGAATGAAGCCTTGCTCTTTGTTCCTTTTAATGTTTTTCTGTGAATTACCAAACTGACAAGTCTTTTTTCAACAATAATCAAAGACTATGCAGGTTCTCTAAATCTGATCAGTCTAGGAACTGATGGAAACATCACCTCCACCTTCAAGCCTGTTTTTCTGCTCTCTTAAGTCCCAGAAAGTTCATTTTCTACTCCTCTTTACTGTGAAAACCTCCAGCTGGATCATAGCAATAGCCCTATCAAGAGCTTGCATCATGAGCTCTAGGGCGGGAGATGTGGAGTGGAGACTAGTGCCCAGGTTGGGGAAAATTGCACTTGTGGACATTGTAAACATCCATGTTTATTAGTGATGGCAATTGGGTAAATGCTCATAGAATCAGTGCCATGTTTTTCTATCCATTTTCCTTCAGTTTGATAAATCAATTTTCCACATTTATTTCAAAGGAAAAGTGAATTTCAGTGGAATTATCCTGTACAAATTGTGGTTTTCTTACTTATGAAGTGGCCAACAAGGATCAGTTAGTGTCTCACCTCATGCTATGCACTAATCCAAATTTGGACATTTTACGGCCTTGGGCCACAACCAGCCCTTTAGCTGTTGCTGTTTGGCAGTGGTGAAATGTAAAATTTGTTACTACCAGTTCTGTGGGCGTGGCTTGGTAGGGGGGTTAACTGGGTGTGACTGGGTAGGCGTGGCCAACTTTTTTTTTTTTTTACTTTAAAAAGCATTTTTTTCTAAAACCTCTTCAGCCGAAGAGGTTGCAGAAAAAAATGCTTTTAAAAGCCTCTGATGATCCCAGCTGAGCCGTGCAATCATCAGAGGGTTGCTTTTTTTACTTTTAAAAGCATTTTTTCAGCTGAAAAGGTTGTAGAAAAAATGCTTTTAAAAGCCATCGTGTGTCTTAGCTGGGCATGGGGGGGGGGCAAGGATTTTTGCTACCGGTTCTCCGAACCACCCGCCACCATCGCTACCGGATAGGGCGATCCAGTCCGAACCAGGAGCATTTCACCCCTAGCCTGGGGCATTGGCAGTGGGGCCAGGGTATCAACCTCAGGGCTGGGCAGCATCAGTGAGGGTAGGTTCGATTTGGCAGGGACACAGGGGCTGGGGCAACGGCCCTCCACAACAGTCCCAGACTCTTCTGTGGCTCTTTGGGAAAATTAATTGCCCAACCCTGCACTACTGTCTTGGAGTGCTTTGATCTCCTAGCTTTGCCCATTTCAACTGAATCCAAAGGAAATACATTAAGAAGAAATTCCTCCCATTTGCAGGCAGGGTAGCCAGAGTAATTTTGGGGTTCTTCTGAACCCAAGACTCCTCCTTGAGCAGCTATTGGCAGTCATGGCCCAGAGGGCACCTGTACAACTAGAAATTGGGCAGCAGTTATGTTTATTCCTAGACCAACATGCTGTCCTCACAGTTACCCATACCCTAGGCATTTACCATTTGGACTACTGCAATGTGCTGTACATTGGGATGATATTGGGATGGTATTTAGAAAAGTCAATTGGTTCAAAAAATGGTGGCTTGCATGATTTTGCACAATTCAAATTTGCACATGTGTAGATTCTTTTGGAGAAGATGCACTAATTGCCAATTTGCTTCCAGACTAATTCAGGATGTGGTTATCATCTTCAAAGCCTTGCATGGCTTCAAGGTTACTGAAAGTTGTTTTTTAAGAACCATCTCTCTCTAGTTACATATATCCAGTCTACCAGAATCCTATCTGGTATCCTATGAGCAGTCTATCTGGTGGGACCAAGAAAAGAGGCCTTTTTCTTCCCTATAGAATACCATTTTCTTGTAGATAAAATTGGCCCCTGACATGATTCTTTTCCGAAGGCTCAGAAGATTTGGTTCTGTCAGTGTGATTAGGGACCCCAATCTGATACAGAGCCAATCAAGTGGTTGGGGCAGGGGTGAAATACTCCCGTTTCGGACCAGATTGCCTGATCTGGTAGTGATGGAGGTGAGTGGTTCGGAGAACCTGTAGCAAAAATCCCTGCCCCCACATGCCCAGCTGAGCCGTGCGATCATCAGAGGCTTTTTTTCTTTTAAATGGCTCTGACGATCCCAGCTGAGTTGCCTGATCATCAGAGGGTTTTTTAAAAACCCTCTGCTGATCAGGCAACTCAGCTGGGATGCCAGAGCTTGGATCGTCAGAGGCATTTAAAAGAAAAAAACTTTTTTTCATTTAAATGGCTCTGACGATCCCAGCTGAGTTGCCTGATCAGCAGAGGGTTTTTAAAAAACCCTCTGACTATCAGGCAACTCAGCTGGGATCGTCAGAGCCTTTTGAAAGCATTTTTTACAACCTCTTCACCAAAGAGGTTGTAGAAAAAATGGTTTTAAAAGTAAAAAAAAAATGGCCACGCCCACCCAGTCACATTACCCCACCACCAAGCCACGCCCATAGAACCGGTAGTAACAAATTTTACATTTCACCACTGGGTTGGGGTGACTGTTTGTTGTCATCATGGGGAGGGAGAACTATGGATTATTGTAACAAGAATTTTAATTTTGTAAGCCACCTGGAATCACTATGTGTGAATTGGAAGCCATATAAATTTGTTTAATAAATAAATAAATGGAAAGACACATAACCAAAAATACCAACTAGAATAGGATCCTTTTCCACCACCTTTTCTAACATAAAATATACCAAAGGCATCACCAAGAAAAACATCAAAAGCCATTCTGAAACATTCTGATAATGAGGTAGAAAAACCAAAGTGTCTTTAGAGAAGGAACAAACATCTGAGAAACTGCATGGAAGATGTTGGTCCAAAATGATTGAAATACACACCTTTTAGACTGCTGGATCCAACTCCCTATTCAATGCACAAACTCCTTGTATCACTGATATCTTAGTTTAGAATAGAATTCTTTATTGGCCAAGTGTGATTGGACACACAAGGAATTTGTCTTTGGTGCATATGCTCTCAAGTGTACATAAAAAGAAAAAAAAATGTTCATCAAGAATCATAAGATACAACACTTAGTGATAGTCATAGGTTATTAATACGCAATCAAATCATACTAGGAAGCAAAACAATATAAATCATAAAGATACAAGTAACTATGGTTATAGTCATAAGTGGGAAGAGATAGGTAATAGGAAGGATGAGAAGAATAATAGTAATGAAGTCTTAGTAAATAGTTTGACAGTGTTGTGGGAATTAGTTGTTTAGCAGAGTGATGGCATTCAGGAAAAAACTGCCCTTGTGTCTAGTTGTTCTGGTGTACAGTGTTCTATAACATCATTTTGAGGGTAGAAGTTGAAACAATTTATGTCCAGGATGTGAGGGGTCTGTAGATATTTTCACAGCCCTCTTTTTGACTCGTGCAGTATACATGCCCTCAATGGAAGGCAGGTTGGTAGCAATGGTTTTTCTAACAATTTTCTAATTGTCCATTGAAGTCTATGTCTGTCTTGTTTTGTTGCAAAGCCAAACCAGACAGTTATAGAGGTGCAGATGACACACTCAATAATTCCTCTGTAAAACTGAATCAGCAGCTTTTAGGAGAGGGTTTCTCCTAAAAGCTACTGTCATTTCTACGGTTTTGAGTGTGTTTAGTTCAAGATTGTCCCGGTTGCACCACAAGGCTAGTTGTTCAACCTCCTGTCTATGCAGATTTGTCATTGTCTTGAATGATACCAATCACTGTTGTATCATCTGCAAACTTCAGTACTTTAACAGAGGGATCTTTTGAGATGCAGTCATTGGTGTATAGAGAGAAGTGGAGAGAGCACACAGCCCTGCCCAGCTCTGTGCTAATAGTACAAGTATCTGATGTGATTTTGCCTAGCTTCACCTGTCTGTTAGGAAACTTATGATCCATTTACAAGTGTGGTCAGGTACAGCTAGGTGATTTAGTTTAGCTAGCTGTACCTGACCACACTTGTAACTTAGCGTCTCTTAAAACACAAGCCACTCTTAAAACCCACTATTTCACAAATTTGGGGTTAGAAATGCAGCCAGGAAAGGATAAACTCTCCATTCTCCTGCCTCATGACTTGCATTTACATCAGCCAAGAACAATCATACGTATTTGATATCAGAGATAATTGGTTTAAAACAAATTCGCAGCACACCTATTAAGACTCCTATGCTTTGAATTAGGCAGAAACCATATCAGCTGTCCTGCTAGGCAGATTGAGACAGTAATTGCAACAGCAAGTTGCTGGATGATAAAGAGCTGTGTGCTGTGTTGTTTCTCCTGTGACACTGGTCCCTCCTCCAGCCTGTTTCCTTCATGTCCTATGGAGAATGTTATTCCAACTCTATAGTGCTGATATGAGATGCCACTCCAGACAGTTTCTGTAGGGAAGACACAAAAAGACCTGAAAATGGGGGGAGGGGAGAGAATTTTTCTAGACCCTAGGGAAAATTATTTGCAAAATCTTACAAATACAATAATATCTTCTTTGCAGGGTTTTTTTCTGTCTAGTAAACAGATTAAGTTCTAAATTAATATATCCATCAATAAAAATCAAAAGATGATTGACAAATGTTTGTTATCTGAATTTTATTAGGAATTCCATGCTAAATACTACACTTATGATTTCTTGGCTGCAGAGAGGAAACCAATGGGGGAGCCAAAGAATCCAAAGGAAATGTAAATCAATCCCTTCTGCTTCTGCAGATGGCAGAACACAGTATGAAACTGACTGAGATAAACAAAGCAGGAGTAGCGTGTACTGAGGAGAGCTAAGAATGCCCATTCAGCCCTTAGCATCACGGGAATCCTTTGCGTTTATTCTGAAGGAAGTGTAAGTTTCTAGACATCAAGATGAGAAAGGTAAACTTGGATAATAAAGCAGGTATCCAAATAGGAAATAAGTGGGCAAGTATAGCTTATTGTTTCTCTCGTTAGGATCTTATATTTGCAGGCCTCTGTTACAAAACCACACAGTTACTTTTAAAGCCCATGTTGTTGTTAAATGTTGTGATATCACAGCAAAGTTAAAATGTTCTCTGAACAAATAGCAAGGTTCCCCATATTGCAATTACAATTTTTAGCAAGCTACGCCCTATGGGACCTTGGAGCCAAGATCACCGGATTTTTTATTTTATTTTATTTTTTCATTGTGACTACAGTAAAATTTCAATTTTTCAGATTCTGAAGGGTGCTCATATGCAATGGATGAAATCCCATCATTTGTATGACATCATCATCAGGAGCCTGTAGTACAGTGGACTAAAGCACTGTTATTAACAGTTATTAACATCTGCTGCTTGCAATTACTGCAAGTTCGAATCTCACCAGGCTCAAGGTTGACACAGCCTTCCATCCTTTCAAAGGTAGGTGAAATGAGGACCCGGATTGTGGGGGCAATAAGCTGACTTTGTATAAAATATACAAAAGTATGAAGGCTATTGCTTAACACATTGTAAGCCGCCCTGAGTCTCCGGAGAAGGGCGACATATAAATTAAAGCAAAAAAAAAAAAATGTAAATGACACCGTAGATATCAATGGATTGAGCAGACTCTCAGGAATAATCAGCATGCCTCTGCCCCAATTAATTTAAGCATTCACTGATTAGTGAAATTAATTAGATCATTAGAATGAGCTATCATAATCAAGAAGCTGCTACATACAATATAAGGACGTTGAAAAAAAATTACTGTACTTATGACCCAAATTGTATATTCCAAATGTTATACATCCCTCTAGAGGGAAGGGGGTGTTGAAAAAGCAGCACGTGTTTAAAAAGGGGAGATTTGTTGACAAGGGTCCCATTTTGTGTTATTGTGAAGTACTCCTGTTATGTTCATGTAAGGATTGTGAAGTAGTTGCCAGATTTGTTAACTTCCGTTTGTAATCTAATCTTATCACAACACATTGCTTTACCTGGAAATTTTTTTAAAAAAATCTTCTTGATGCTATTTCAAATTAAGGCAAAGAAGGGACTCTGGTTATTAGCATCAGTTTGATAGACAGAAGCATGAATACAATATTTGCTAGCAATAAAAGGAAGGCTTCCAAGACTATTCTCCCCAGCTTGTACACCAAGGACTGGCAGCATGACCGAGGATCCATACCCTGAACAATGCAGGATCACTGGGATTCACAATCATACTTCAAATATTTCCCACTAGAAATCTAGGAAGCCAGGGTGTCCGTGGGAAGGAAGGAAGATCAGAATAATTAGAATGGTGGCCCCAACTCAAGTAAGGCTTAAATGGCATGGTTGCAGTTGTTATCTTCAATTTTCTGGTTTATTTATTTATTTATTTATTTATTTATTTATTCATTTATTTATTTATTTATTCAATTTGTATGCCACCCCTCTCCGAAGACTCAGGTTGGCTCACAATGCATTTAAAATCATAAAAAACATTTAAGAATTAAAAACATTAAAAACATTAAAACTCATTCACACCATTCATGGTTGGATCTTGCCGGATCGCAAGAGCGAGATCAACGGCCCCAGGCCTGCCGGAAAAGCCAGGTCTTCACCGCTTTTCGGAAGGCCAATAGGGTGGGGATGGTCCGGACCTCAGGAGGTAACTGGTTCCAGAGAGCTGGGGCAGCCACAGAGAAGGCCCTCCCCCACGGGCACGCCAGCCGGCATTGTTTAGCTGACAGGACCCGGAGGAGACCAACTCTGTGGGATCTTACCGGTTATTGGGAGTTATGCAGTAGAAGGCGGTCTCAAAGATACCCTGGCCCTGAGCCATGTAGGGCTTTAAAGGTAATAACCAACATCTTGAATTGTAACCGGAGACCAATAGGGAGCCAGTGCAGCTCGTGGAGAATTGGTGTAATGTGGGTGTACCTAGGTGCACCCACAACAGCTTGCACGGCTGCATTCTGGACCAACCAAGAGCCTTGATGGTACAGTGGTTTAATGCACCCTGTTATTAACACAGCTGCCTGCAATTTCTGCTGGTTCGAATCTCTCCAAGGCTCAAGGTTGACTCAGCCTTCCATCCTTTCTAAGGTAGGTGAAATGAGGACCCAGTTTGTGGGGGCAATAAGCTGACTTTGTATAAAATATACAAAAGAATGAAGGCTATTGATTAACGCATTGTAAGCCGCCCCGAGTCTCCGGAGAAGGGCGGCATATAAATCAAATTAAAAAACAAAAAACAAAAAACTGTAGTCTCCGAACACTGATCACGTATACCTCATAGATTTATGGTTCTGATGATTAAACAGAATAAATTATTTTTTTAAAAAATAGAATTCTGTTGTTGTAACAATATAGAACAAGAGATATAACTGTTTTAGATATCTATTTATTTATTCGTTCATTCATTCATTTATTCGTTTATATTTCATATTTCTAGACCATACATCTCCCTCAAGGAGGGGCTCTGGGTGGTGAACAATATAACTGACAGAATATAAAACATCATATAAAATTAATATTAGAATATTAAAATTATTTTAAGATTTTTTAAAAAATTATGAGGTAATAACATTATAAAATTTCAAAAAAAAAAAAAATCCCAAAATGGCCATTTAACATTAGTTAATAAAGATGGAAGTAGGGTTCTCATGGCACTAGCCAATTGCATGGTTCTTTGTGCCCCACATGCCAGGCTGCAAAGCCTAGTTTTGACCCTTTTATGGAAGGCCAGGGAGAGTGGGAGCCTGCCTCAACACTTCCCCCTAATTTTGGGGAAGGATGTTCTATACTGTGGGGACAGAGAAAACTCTCTTTCTAGACCCCAGCAGTCAGAATTCTTTTGGGGTCTGCACAGTGGTGGGTTGCTCCCGGTTCTATCCAGTTCTTTAGAACCAGTAATAAAAGCAGCGGGAGCAGGGGTGAAATAATCCTTGCACGATTACCTCTCCCTTCGACTTCTTTTTTTTTCTCCTTTTTTCTCACTCTATGTGACTTTAAAAACTAATAGAAAATCTCTTTTTTTAAAAGAAACTTTAATAAAAATATATATTTATAATTTATAAATTTCTGACCCCTTGCAGAATAATTTGCCTGGCCATGCCAAGCAGGTCAACATTCCACAGCAGTGTTTTACATCTGTGCTGTCAAAATTTCAAATGTTTTCTTAGTTGAAAAGGACGGCCTATGCCTTTCCTACATTGGCTGCCAACAATAGTCACCAACTAATCTTAATGCAGCAAGAGTAATCCTAACTGTATCCTAATTCTGATCATTTCCATTAAGGTGCTATGGATCAACATGGGGCTTATTTCATTGTGGGGGGAATTTAGAGGTGCATCTTTATCTGCTTTAGAGAACACAGATCATATGACAAATTCAACTGTGGCAAAACTTCAAGGGCTGCTGATTTCTGGACTCAGTCAATTGTGTTAGAAAGCGTTTTATTAACTTGTACTTAGTTCGCTTATTTCATCTGAGTGCCTCAATTGTTTGGTGACTGCTGATCGCACATCTCTGCATGCAGCTTGTAGTTTTTTTTTTAATTCAAAGTCTGGAGCATATTGATACAGGACTGCTGCAGAATAACAATTAATCATTAATATATTCCTTTTTACAAATGCCACACATTATGCCTGGTGCTTTAATCTGTCAGAGTGCAATCTGCATAGCCAAACAATACTGGTGTAAGTCTGAAGAGGTAAGCAATGTATATGAGAGCCCAGATCTGTTCATTAAGCACCCTTAACCCATACAGCTGGGCCTCCTTTCAAGCATTCATTTCTACTGACAGATAAGCCACTAACATGCTAAAGAAATTTTGCTGCTCTCTCATTCTCAGATAAAAAGTTCTGCTTAGCCTTAAATAATGGTCCAAAGTTCCAGGTGTCTTCTGCTGTACAGGAAATCTGAATTTTTATCAACTATGCAGCTGTTAAAAGGTTGGTATGTCCTGGGTCTGGCCAGCTATAAAACAACAATTTATCAAGACATCAAGGCAGTTGCTCCCCACCACGAAGTCCGCTCCCACCTGCCAATATGTCCTTGTTCCCAGCTCAATTTTGCCGTTTTTTCTTTGAACTTTTCAAATGTTAGGGAGTGGGATGGGGTAGTCACATTTTGTTTTATAATATGGGAGATTCCCAATTTTTCAAGTGGTCAAGGACCCTGCCAAGAATTCAGGAAGACATCTGAGAGGGCTTGTCTTTTGTTCATCCTCCTCCTTCCTGTGTTTTATCTTTTAGAACCACTGAGATGTCCTTGGTCCCGCAATGGTCCATAAATATGAAAAATAAACAAATGACTTTTGGATTTGGTGGTGAAAGACCGGATACAATAAAATATTTTCTGCATCCAAGGTTGAGAGAAGCAAAGTTTTAAGTAAGAGAAGATAGAAGAAAGAAAGAAATAGCAAGCAGCGGAACTACTTTTACCAAGTATTCTTTCTTCTTCTTTTCAGTCAAAAATGTCATTTCATGGGATCAAACGCAGTAACTGGTCCAACAGGATGATTTTTATGCCTGCATTAATTGTGTCCTACTCTTTCTCAATATAAACATGTTCACACAACCTGGACAACCAATCAGTTGCTCTCCTGAAACAGAAAACTTAGGTTTGTGATGTTCAGATCAAAGGGACGCTCAATATATTTTGGAGCTTTACACAAGAACATTTTTTTAAGAAAAGGAAGTAGACACCCAATTGGAATCTTGGCTCCCGAGCCGAGGCCAAAGGTTTCAATATCCCTTGCTCCCCAGCTTCTCCTCTCCTCTAAAATATTTATTTAGTCAGTGCTACTCATTTTGTGCAAAAGAAGAAATTTGTCTTCTTCATTTTCAAAGGAAGAATCAGAGGCATAGCAGGTTGGGATCAAATGGAGTTCTCACCCTCTCCATAGCAGGCTTTAGTTGTTCATCTCAAGACTTTGTGCCTCTGTTAGCTATGAAATCCTTTGAGCTCTCTGAACTTGGTTATTTATTTGCAGACATCTCATTACCCAACTAGATAACATCATCAGTGTGAATCCTTGCTAGCCATTTTCTTTACAACTCTGCCATGTGAATAAGATTAGCCCAGTTCTCCATCTGGCAAGATCTAGGACAAAAAGAATTCAATGGGCTACCCTAACTAGTGAAGAAAGAGGAGGCCAGCAGGCTGGTCCAATCACCTAAAATTGGATGATGAAATGCAGAGATACCACAGGATGAAGATTGGGGTATGGATTCAGGATAGCTGGCTGAGAAAGCAGGCTACTGCAAAAAAGAACCCCAACATTGTCTTGAGTGTTGTCCCTCCAGACTTTGAGTTAGGGAGAAGCTAATGCTAGTGGCTCTGTCCCTATTCTCCTGCAGACTGTCTCTTTACAATAGCTAAGGAGGAAGAGGGAGGGGATTTCCCCACCAACCATATTCTCTCACCTGCCAGCCCCATTACCTTGCCACAACTTATGTTGTAGAAGTTCCACCTCTATTCAATGTTGCAACTACAGGAATGGTTTATCTTTCTATATTCTAACATCCTCTAAACAAAGAAAAGTTGTGCCATAACAACCATTATATACAGGCAACAATCTCTCAAAAGTAAGATCTGGACCATCAGTCCACCCTCCAAATGACACCTTTCACTCTTGGTTTTTAAGAAGCAAAAGAAAGTATTAGGTTTAGGGTATCAATTGTTGCCTAATTTCTGTGCAGCTGTTTGTCTGGAAGATGTGGTAGATGATACAAGAAAAGAACATAAATAGGAGTTCCTAGAATGTTGTTGTTTTTTCTGGCCTCCTCTAAAGGTTTGTCTCTGTGCTAGATATAGCTGTTTGCATACAATGAACTTCTTTTTCTGTCCCAGTTAAATGTTTCTACATGAAATAGGGCTAGTTAGGGTCTTGACATATTTCACTGTAGTTTTCAGTGTGTGACATAAGTGCCATACTGCCAGTCCAAGCCCATGGCTCTTTTATTTATGCATGTTGACATATTAAGTATCATAAAATCAATGCAGGATTGTGCTAGTGAGGACATTTTATTCAGCTGTCCTAAACACTGAAAGTGAAGATGAGATGCTGTGATGACAGGGTGTTCTTGTAATGTGCTGTTATTTTTTTTATACTGTAATATTTCTTTTGGAGATGGGGTTTTATGTAGCTGACATTCCACAAATGTCTGAAATTAGTATTTCAAAAAGATACATCCATCCTTCAAAATTCAAAGGTTGTCTTTCTTCAGACAATTCTGACTCGGAGTTGAAGATCTTTAAGGAATTTTGTACTGCTGTACACAAGTAATGTCACAACACATGGTAGCCTTTAATGGCCAGAGATCGTTCTTAAGAAGCTACACAGAATTGGATTTGCTTATTACTTGGATGAGAGACAAGAAACCACAGAATTGTAGACAAGCAATGGAAGAACACAATGTCATTCTTACTAAGAAAACAATAAGGATGTATGCTTTAAATTCCAAGAAACTGAGCTCAGTTCAAGTCTTTACAAGGCAGGTATTGGTTATATTTTATGGCAATGAAAATATTTGTTTTTCACACAGAATACAGTCTAACAGAGTTGGAAGAGCTCTTGGAGATCTTCTAATCCAACCCTCTGCTCAAGCAAGAGACCCTATACTATTCTAGGCAACTTGGCTGTCCAATCTCTTCTTAAAAACCTGTAACAATGGAGCACCCACAATTTCTGGAGGGAAGTCATTCCACAGATTAATTGTTCTCACTGACAGGAAAATTCTCTTTAGTTCTAAATTGAATCTCTCTTTAATGATCTTGTCTACCTGTTACTTCTTGTCCTACCTCCAGATGCTTTGAAAAATAGGTTGGCCCCTCTTCTCTGTACCAGCATCTCAAAGATTGGTACTCAAATATTGCTATCATGTCACCCCTAGTCACCCCTAGTCATGGTAAGCTACAATCCAGTGATCATTCATATCTCAATGAAGGTGGGTACTACCATTATGGGATTTTTTTAAAAAAAGAAAAGTATTAATTATACAAAGGCAACAAGATTAAGGGCTAAGAAAATTAGAGTGCTTTTTCCTTTTAATTCTTGTCTCAGTTGCTGAGTTGTAATCAAGATCCCTTACTAATATTTGCCCAAAGTGCAGCAGGAGTGAATAGTAACTGATGATGACTATGAGTACTGCTCAGATTCTGAAAGCAAATTCTAATGATGGATAATTTATACTATTTCTTTCCTACTTTTACAGTAAGTTATTCTATTCCCTTAAACATCCGCTGTGTTGTCACAATTACCCATGGTTAATGAAACTATGGTTTGCTCAGCCAGATTAATTTTCTTGACTTGTGTAACACTGATTAGTTTTATATAATACACTAGGTTGGCTAGTTGTAGTGTACTTTGTGAACCCAGACAATGGACTTACCTACAATTTTTTTTAAAATTTAATTTATATGCTGCCCTTCTCCAGAGACTCAGGGCAGCTTACAATCCGTTAAGCAATAGCCTTCATACTTTTGTATATTTTTATACAAAGTCAGCTTATTGTCCCCACAGTCTGGGTCCTCATTTTACCTACCTTAGAAAGGATGGAAGGCTGAGTCAACCTTGAGCCTGGTGAGATTTGAATTTGCAGTAATTGCAGGCAGCTGATGTTAATAACTGTTAATAACAGTGCTTTAGTCTGCCGCGCCACCAGGCTCTTTAGTATGTTGTGCCAATGCAACAATGGGATTAAATCAATAATGTGTGGGTTGATGTGTATTAGTATAGTTAGTATATATGACCTTAGCAAGGTTTTGCAATTGACCCAATTGGTCTACCTTGAAGTTCATAGAAGAACAAAGAAAGATTGCAGAAGCTAAATACTGTCCTTTTCCAAAGTATGCATTCTGGTCTGTAATTTTCCTGTACTTTATGAGGAATAAAAATCCTAACATGGATATTAGGAAATAATTGCTATTGAAATGGGCAGACATAAATAAATGGTTAGGATTATTCTAAGGCTATGTTTACATAACTAGAATGGGCTTACATCACATTCTGATCTAAAAACAAATGACTACATTAAGAATTAGCATGTGATACAAACCTGATCTTAATGTTAGTGATTAACTGAGGGATATAAGATACAAGTAGACTTGATTTACAATTGGGACCAGAATTTATGTTGCTAAGCAAGGTGGTTAAGTGAGTCACACCCAATTTTACAACCATTTTTTTGCCACCATTACTAAGCAAATCAATGCAATTGTTAAGTGAATCATCATAGCTTCATTTGCTACTTATAACAATGTACAAAAAGCCAAAAGGCACAAAAGCTTTGGAATTCTTTCCAATTCTTTCCATTCTTTCAATAGTCATAAATAGTTGTCACTTGACACCATTATTTCTTTATAATGAAATAATGTCTTGCATCCCTTAGTGCATCCCTCATATTGCATATCTGTGTGTAGACATAAGTGTACATGCACAGGGAAACTATATCCACTGCTCTGGGTTACACGAGCAAGAGAAACAGAACTTGGACTGGAAGAGTCAGCAACATTCCAAGCAACTACCTAATTTTCTCCCATGGAGATGCAGTGGGGATATTTTCCTGGAATATTTTCTCTAATTGGATCTGACCCATTTTCAAATATAATGATTCTTTCACTGGCTTATCCTTTCCTTCACACCAAATTTGATCCCAGTCTGTTCAATTTTTCTGGAGTTAACACACTGATACAACTTCAAGTTCCTTTATGTTAATTTCTTCCTAACATCTGAGTTGGAAAAAAACAATCCATAACAAAAAATTATGTTTTTAATAAGTTTAATTTAGCATACTGTTCGATATTAAATATATCAGATCTTAGCTGCAAAAATCCAGTTGACCCTAGATCAGGGGTGTCAAACTCTATTTCATTGAGGGCTGCATCAGGGTTGTGTTTGACCTCAGGGGACAGGGTGGGAATGGCCAGGGTAGGCTACTCGTATCGGGGCGGCCTGAGCACTCTGCCAGCAAAAATGGGCTCTTGAGCTCTTTTAGGCTGCAACAGCCTCCTACAACCTTCTGCCAGTGAAAATGGAGCCCAGGAGGGCCGCCCGCAGTCCTCGCAAGCTCCATTTTTAACTGCAACGGCCTCCTGCAACCCTCTGCCAGCAAAAACAGAGCTTGGGAGGGCCGCACACAGCCTTCACGAGCTCCGTTTTCAGTTACGATGGCTTCCTGAAACCCTCTGCCAGCAAAAATGGAGCATGGGAGGGCTGCATGCCATTTTCGCTGGCAGAGGCATGGCGGGCTGGTCCTTTGCTGTTTCCAGGGCAGCCCCGCAGACCCCATGGGCCGGATCTGGCCCTCAGGCCATGAGTTTGAGACCCTGCCCTAGGTAGTAGCAAAGATCTGGGCCTCAGGCCATGAGTTTGAGACCCTGCCCTAGGTAGTAGCAAAGATCTGGTAGCCTAATTAAAGAAAATATAGAAACTATTCTGTAGGTAGCGAAATACTGGTGTTTGTTATACAAATGTTGCAAATTTGGATGATCAGCAACAGTCATATTGATGAAATTCTTAATAATCTGTGTGTGATTCACAGATCACCCCAATTTCTCCATTTTATAAAGCAAGAATTATACTTAATTTAATGGATTTGAAAAATAATTTAAAGCAATTTTCATTGGCTTTGATTTTATTCTGTTTCTACTTTAAGGCCAGATAATCTTCTTCCTGCTTCATTTAAAAATAAATTTCTCCTTCACCTTCAGGTATTAAATGAATGGGTCCAAGCAATGTATCTGCAGTTAAAAGATGACTGCTCATCTCCTGGAAAAAAGAAATGACTGCTTCCCAAAACTCATATACCGGAAATACACTATCATTGTCTAACACTATTTAGGATAAGAAAAAGGATGGTTTTTCTTGAGTATAGGTAGTCCTCAATCTACAACTATTTGCTTAGCAGCCATTCAAAGTTACAATGGCACTGGGAAAAAAATGACGTATACTTACAATTATTGCAACATTCCCACAGTCACGGGATCAAAATTCAGGTGCTTGGCAACTAGCATGAATGTATGATCACTGCAGAGTTCTGGAGTCATATCAGGGGTGAAATGCTCCTGGTTCGGACCGGATCGCCTGATCTGGTAGCGATGGTGGCAGGTGGTTCGAAGAACTGGTAGCAAAAGTCCCTGGCCCCTCCCCATGCCCAGCTGAGCCACACGATCATCAGAACTTTTTCTTTTTTTACTTTTAAAAGCATTTTTTCTACAACCTCTTCCGATGAAAAAATGCTTTTAAAAGTAAAAAAAAAAGACTCTGATGATCACGCGGCTCAGCTGGGATCGTCAGAGGCTTTTCAAAGCATTTTTTTCTGCAATCTCTTGGCCAAAGAGGTGGTAAAAAAAAATGCTTTGAAAAGTCTCTGACGATTCCAGCTGAGTTGCCTGATTGTCAGAAAGGCTTTTCAAAGCATTAGAAAAAATGCTTTGAAAAGTTTAAAAAAAAAAGTTGGCCATGCCCATCCAGTCACATTACCCTCACCACCACCACCACCACCACCAAGCCATGTCCACAAAACCGGTAATAACAAATTTTACATTTCACCCCTGAATCATATGATCACCATTTGTGACCTACGGAGCCAGCTTTTGACAAGCAAAGTCAATTGAGGAAGTTGGATTCACTTAACAACTTCAGTGATTCACTTCAGACTGTGACCAAAAGGTTGTAAAATTGAACAAGACTTCTTTAACAACTGCCTTGCTTAGCAATGGAAATTCTAGTCCAAAATGTGGTTGTAAATCAAGAACTACCTGTAGTCAAGTGGGTGAGACCTGTTCTTTTGATTTGGCTATATGTTATTTTATGTTGATAAGATGATGTTAAAATAATCCCATAGATAACTGTTATGTATTAAATAGAAAAGTAAAGTATCCCTGGTGGTTTTATGGACATTGGATGCAGAAATATTTCATTACTTCTTTTTTTTCAGGGTAATTTTTTTCCCCAGCTCTATACCTTTGGTATTTTCTGAAAGGTCTTCAGATGGCCAAATATTGGCAAAATCAGCCAAATGATCCCACTTGGCTGAATATTAATTTAGATTATTTTTTTAATGAGCAAAAGCATTTTACAATATTTGATTTTTCAAAGCAATTATTTACATATTTGAAGTACCACTATTTACAGTAGTTCCTTCTTCCTTGTTTATTTAGGATTGTGGTTCTCTTTCACCTTCCAAAATACTAAATTCAAAAGGAAAAAAAAATCTAGAATTTATTTTACTTTAGTTGGAGGGAAGTTGGATTCCTGTGCTTGTATTTCTTGTGGACACAGTCATACAGAAGAGGACACAAATTAATTGTTTTCTCTCTCTCTCTCCCTCCCTCTCTCTCTCTCTGTGTGTGTGTGTGTGTAATGGCCTGATATACTATTACTGCCATTGGAAAAAATGCAGAATTATTAGTGTTTTTCTTTACCTCTTTTTGATGCTTGTTACAGCTTCACTGACTGTAGGGAGAAAAACTACCATGCCATCCTTCGCATCCATGCCTCCCATTAACCTTGACTAGCCCTAACCTGTCAGCAAACCCCAGACTGTAGGACAAAGGACACTAAGTTCAGAGAGGTGGCTTGTCATTTAATTTGGCCAAATGAGGGTACCTGCAACCATGTAACATCCAGGTTTTTTTTTCTTCTATTCTGCTTTCTCCAGGTATTGCCACCTCCACTATCCAGATTTCTCTGTCATTCTTATTGAGAAGTGTTAAGTCCTGGGTGCTATGTGGCAAGTGCCTCTCTGTTTGAATTCTAAAATTCCACAGTACCTTAGCATCTTTGTTTTCTATTATCTATTTTATGGTCCCACCAGTTCTTGCTCACAGGCAAATGGTATTTCTTGCAGAACTTCCAATGCACCATTGTTGCCACTTTGGCATGTTGTTGTTTGTAGTTGGTCTGTCTAAAAATCTTGCAGCAGCTAACCAAGTGGTCCACTGTTTCTTTAGCTTCTTTGCAGAGCATTTGCTGTCTATTGCTCCTTTCTCAATTTTGGATTTGCATGCATTTGTTTTTAAGACTTGTTCTTATGCAGCCAAGATTAGCCTCTCTGACTCTCCTTTCAACTTTCCTGCTCTTAGCCATTTCCAGATCTCTTTATTATCTGCTTTGCTTCTGTTGTTGTTTTTTTAATGTTCATGTAATACCAAAGGCAATTTTTCCAAAAAGCAAGTGGACTTTCTTGTTTTCTTTTTCTTTGAAAACGGTTAGCTTTTTCAAAAGAAGCTTTTTCAGTTCTGATACGTTGTCATTATTTTCCTGTCTTCCTATACAATGGTTTTAATTCTGCTTAAGTCCAGTCCACTATTCTAATAGTGTGTCTAATAGCTAGAATTGCCCAGGTATTAATTGCCATGAGGGCATATTCTCCACTGAGTTTGGACTTTTAAGATTTTCTTCACTGTCTTAATGTATTCACTTCTAACTTTTTTATTTGTTAAAGTAGTGCCTCCTTGGGGGATTATTACTATTATTATTTATTATATGCCACCCCTCTCAAAAATAAGGTGACTCTGGATGACAGTAAAAACATAAATATAAAAGCAATTAAAAATTTAAAAAGCTATATAAAAAGTTAGAATCAAAGCAACAAACCTCACAAGGATGAGTTATTCTTACTTCATCAACCACCTCCAGAGGTGATTGCTCCCTTGGGGCACCAAGCCAACCCTCAAAATCAGGTTTTCATACCTTTTTCTTAGGAAAGTGGCAAATATCAGCAACTTAATTAAACTAAAATCTCAAGATATGAAAATCCCTCACACCTACAATAGGTTTCCCCTATTTCACACCCATTACCCAAGATCACCATCTGGAATCACAAAGGGTAAAGATTTTTAAACCATCGCAGAGTGAAAAGTTCCTCTCAGCATTTCCTCTCAGCACACTTTTTGAGAGACAAGGTATATCTGTGCACTTTCTAAAACAAAAGATGGGCCTCTCTATGATGTAACTAACTTTTTTTTTTAGTTTATGCCCACCTTCCATTCTGTCTGTTTTGCTGTCAAATAAACTTCACTTCCACTTCAAACAGTTATCCTGTGGTCTTTGAAAACCTGGCTTGGAATGGACCAGAATCTCTTCTTACACTGAGAAACCAAAATATAGATGGGCAAACCAAGACTTCTTTAAGAGGTAAAAGAACATCTCCTCACTCAAGAAAGAGTTCACTGCCACTGTACTATACACTGCCACTGCAGCCATTATCTTTTTCAGGCCGCTTTAACAAATCAGGAAGGTCATAGATCTAAAGAGCAGGTGGCCTTAAGACCCTGTCCACTTTCTCAAGTTCAAATAGTCCAAACTGTTCCTAGATAACTGGGCAAGACTTCTCCCCTGGGTACTTTTCCAGATTTGCAACAAGATCGGCATCCAACTCTGAGTTGATTTAAGCTATTTTGTCCAATAGATGTTGAACAAATTCTTTCATATTCCTGCTAGAAGTTCTCCTGAATCTCTCTACTGTACAAAGAGGGCAAGTGTCATCTGAATAGGCCAGTAGGATATCAATGCATTTCTCTGTAATAAAAGCAGAGATGTACTGATGCTTTTTCACCCATATCACCACAAGGTAGGCCTTAATAGCAGTTCTGATTCATGTTCAATCAAGTTTGCCACCTCAGACCTCAGTCCTAGAGAAGGCAAATTGAAGTGACTCAAGAGTCACTTCATGGACTCTTCCACGACATGGAATCAAGGAACTCAGACATGAAAATTACTGTTTAGCAGGTAGGTTGGACTGATTAGATACAATCCAATAACTTCAACTGACCCCTAGAACTCAACTGAATGAACAGGTTACACATCTGGCAGCCTATAGAGAAGCATTCCCGAAAGCTGTAAAGAATTACTGGATGACAATTGTTATGCCACCACTCCTCCTTTTGGATCTTGACTGATGTCATATGCAAAAGCCAGATAGGAATATCTCAAAAACAACTATCTCCCTTTTTAGGAGGTGGGCGTAAAAGAGAAAAAATACTTCCAGGTATTGTTTGCCCCTTCATATGATACTCAATTGTTAAGAATTCTGGGAGTTGAAGTCCACACGCCTGGAAGTTGCCAAGACAGGAAAACACTGGGTTATTGTGTCCCCATCCAACATAATGAGCTACTGTTCTACTTTTTAAATCTATCGGTCATCACTGAGAATTATAAATGAAATTTATATGAATTTAGCAATTTTAAATTACTGAATGCAGAGATGAACTGAAGCACACAGGCACATCAAATCTGGCTTTGAAAAATGTATATATTAGGAAAAGTAGATGTTAAACTATGTAGTGTGCAAAATAGTGTGTAAAACTAGCTACAAAATACATATAACACGCTGAATGCACATGAAAAAATATATATTTTGAGTGACTGTGCATAGATATGTGTAAAATGTGACTCTGCAAGCAAATTATATACTATGTGATGGAACTACTTGTATATTCTTGTATATGGTTGCAGTATCCAGAAGGTTACTGTTAGTTTGTTCAGGAAACATAAGGAATCTTGTTGTAATAAAATACTAACTCATTATGATATATCTTTTTAGAACTAGAGTTCACACTCTTTTAGAAGTTTTATTATCTATATAGAAGTATAGAAGACAAGAAATGATGAACCTAAAATGCAACAAGTACAATGTATGACAATTAAATTAAATTTTAAATGCTTGCAAAACAAGCATATTGATAGTAGCAATTGATTATAATAAAGTCATTTTCAATGTTTTCCACAATTTCAGAATTAACTTCAGACTTTCTCCCCTCAGTTCCAGATAAGTAGAAATGAAGATGATTGTGGGTGCGTTTCAAATTGATTTGTGAGGAACTACATAGCACAAACGTTGATAGTATGGAAATACCCATAGCTAAGTAATATTTTTTTTCAGGGCAAGAAATTAGTAAATCAAGTTTTTGTTCAAAAATGCACTATTTGAGAAAAGCAAATTACAGAAGGACAGCAGAGTGCAAGAAGCTGAATGTTCTCCTACTGGCTTTTGAATGCTGACAATATTACTGATTCTAGCTCTTAAATTAAGACAGCTAGTCAAAACCAAAAGGCTACCAAATATTGTGGAGAGACTCTTCAGCAAGTCCAGATGCAAACCTTCTCTCTAATGTATCTTGGCAACTGTTACCAGACTTATGCCCAGTGCATTTTTCAGTAAGATATATGCTGTTGTGACCACCAACGCTCTTCTATTTTTGGCAAAAATGTTAGTCTGTTTGGAAAATAATACATGAATTGCATACCTTTGGTCATTTATCTGCTAAGCTGAAAGCTGAAATTTTTCAGCAGAAGACCTTGAAGATGAAGTTCCACTTAACAGATGAAGTTCCTGTTCTACTTTGAACAGGAAATAGTAACAAAGATTGATGGTCCCACTATTATAGGTATAATTTATTCAGCTACGTTTAGATGACTAAATATCACCAATTAATGCTTAGTGTGCTTTTGAATACATGCAGGAGGTGATGGTGGCAAATAAGGTGTTGGATTTGTATAACGAAGGCCTAGATTCAGCCACTCATTGAACAAGTCACTCTCTCTCATAGGCCAACCAACTTTATAGACCTATTCTGGGGAAAATAGGAGTGCAATGATTTCTTTATTGGTTTTATTTATTCTTTATATTTTTATCCTGTTTTTATTACTTTATAAGTAATTCAAGGTGGTGAATGTACATAATACTCCTTTTCCTTCTATTTTCTCACAACTCTGTGTGAGGTGGGTTAGACTGAGAGAGAGAGTGACTGACCCAGCTTTCATACCTAAGGTGGAACTAGAACTCACAGTCTGCTGGTTTTAGCTTGATGCTGTAACCAGATTAGATTGGCAGCTATATGGCAACTATTTACGGTAGCTAGGCAACTATGGTTGCCACCTTGAGCTCCATAACAAAAGGTGGGATATCAATCTAGAACTTGTATTCTCTGTACTTATTAAAATAATTACTGAATTACATTTACATTTCATTGCTGTACTATGTCTGATGTGCTTCAGACATTTGTGGATTCTAGTCAATAAAATGTTGTGCTAATATTTGTCACTTTGTATTTAAATGCAAATTTTTTCCATCTTTGAAAAGGTAAATTTCTTGAAATTCAGATACACATACACCCAAACACATACACACATACACAAGGCTGCTATGAAATGTAGTAGAAAACCATTCTCACAGCATTTCTAATCTGAGGTTTCAGCAAAAGTTTGCAGCAAATGCACCATAATCATTAATCATAATCATTAAGCTATGGGTTGAATTTGATATTGTAAAGCATCTCTCTATCTTCCATTCCTTTCACAATGTTAAAATCTTTGAAAAGTTAACTTTGATTAAGTCTAGAGGCAGATTTAAATACAGTATGTTTAGGTGGACGATTATCACCCATTAATAATAAGTGCTTTTGAATATATATATATATATAAGAGTTAGAGGAAGGTGGAAAATAAAATACTGAATTAGTCATTGTTTTCATGGAAGTTTGTTCTTATACTTTTTATCAACTTTGGTTTGTGGAGGTATCCAGGTCTTTTCTTAGCATAGGAACTCTGAAAAATAATTGGGAGGACCCCGCAACTCCAACTGTTGCTTTCTGAATTGTTAAGCTCCAGCGAAACGCTCTTGGCTAGATTTTTATGGGTGCGGGGGGGGGGGGGGAGTTACATAAATACACCTGGTTTGTCTCGTTCTGTCAAACAGATTGGCTGAAGATGCCTTAGTGTCCGGCAAACAATAGATGGGTATATTTGCCTTGCAGTTTTCTGTCTTCCCCTCTCCAGAAGAGAAATTGTTGCTTTATGTTGGAAATAGGTTTATATTTTATTTTATTTTTTTAATATTGTCTCCCCAACTCCCTCTTTCAGCAGCACATAAAGCACCTATCATGCGGCTGACAGCTAGAGTAGACCTGGGTGCAGCTGGCACTCCTGCAAATTGCCTAGGGCAGCAGGGCAATGCAAATGCTTTGTTTACTTAAAAAAAAAAAGTAAAATAAAACCGGTAGCTTATTTCTTCTTTATTAAGAAGTTTTGATCCCTGTTTTTTTTTTCTCCGTGTTAAAAACAGTGCCTTTTCCTGGCAGCCTTAGGCTTGCTCGCTGTGCGGCAAGCACGTTTAAAGAATTTAAAAACAGAATTAGGACTCCCTCGGGCAGGGAGAGGTGACTTCCGTTTGGGAAATGTAGGAAGGCGAGGTGCTGGGCAGTTTTGCCAAGGTGTTTGCAGAGGAGGTATTTACACTATTTTTCCCCGGGAAGGGATTCGAACTTCGAAGCCAATCGGCCGTGAACTACCCACCGAAAAGCGATCCTCATTTGTAGAAAGGCGGCAAGAATCAGCGCTGCGCGCTAGGTAGCATACCTGATAAGGGCAATTTGGACCCCTTATTGGACTTAAAAAGCGAGCGAAGCCTTCCCTGATCGATAGTTTTCCCCCCGCACACCCCTCTCCTCTCCCCGCTTCAGGTTGCAATTGGCCTGGGCCGGTTCAAACTGTGTGCCAAAAGCGTATGCAGCAGGCAAGACTTCCGTGTCACATGCCTGGCAGGATCGGGCAGAAAAGTTTTCAAATTCCTGAGCTTCTCCAAAGGAGCATCCGGTCCCCTCGCCAACCTGGCCCGGACCTTGCGCTCCTCCGTCGCTTGAGAAGGAAATGTCGGTCACGGGGAGGGGGCGGGAATCTTGATTTATTTCCCTGTCCTTGGACAACTTGTATATATGGGTGTCCTCCTCCCTTCTTTTCTCAATGCTTCAGACACGGGTGTCTGCGTGCGCGCTGGAAGGAGGCAGCGGCAAGCGCCTCTGCTCCTCTCCGCCCAATCCTCCCTGCGCTACGGCTTTGCAAAGGAGGAGGAAGAGGAAGATGGCGAGCCAATGCAATTAGACTAACAAGGGACGGACGGCAGCGGAGCAGGCGGCGGCGGCGGCGGCAGCAGCAGCAGCAGTAGCGGCGGCGGCGGCGGCGGCGGCTTTTGCCCGGACCACTGACACATCCCCCTTCCCCTTTTTTTCCCTTTCTTTTTCTTCTCGCCGGGGCGACCGGTTGAGAAAGTCCAGCAGGATCTTTCCCTGCGCTCCCCCTTTTTTTCCCCCTTTTACTCTCGCAGGGCTTTTTGGACAAGACTCCCTTTTCCTCCTGGACCCCATTGTGAAGGCGAGGCTTGCTTAGAATTTGCGTGCTGGACAGCGCTCTTTTTAAAAACATTTTTTTTTTTTTGCTCTCTCCCAAAAGGCAGAGACGGGTCTTTTTTCCAGCTTGAGCGCTATTCCCTTTCCCCCCCCCCCAGGTAGGAGTGGCTGCACCCCTTTTTCCTTGGTGCATGTGGGCAGCCGTGTTTTTCTTTTGCTTTTGCCTACAGCCCCATTTCCTCCCCCGGGAGCCTGTTTTTTGCCGCGCGGCCACTCCCACCCCCCACTCCCCCACATGCAAACACCCCATGTTGACTCCAGCAGATCCTTTTTTTTTCTACCCATTGTAACTGGAGTCTGAAATAATGGCGAGCCGTTGGACAGTGGGGCCACTCTGGGGAAATAGAGGCTCCTCGCCACCCGAAGTCCCCGAGAAATGCAGCCAGGTAAGACCCCGGGGGGCGGACGGGCGGCGTGGGAAGGGGGGGGGGGAGCTGAACCCGATCCCAGCTGTGGGGCGGCGGGCAAAGGCTGAGGCGAGCGCCACCACGGTGTTTATGAGGGAAGCCACGGCCGGGGGGCGGTTCGGTTGCAGTCGCCGCGCGCTGGGAAAGCCTCGGATTGGAGCGGCTTTAATGGCCGCCCCATCCCTGCGGGGCCTGCCTTGCTTCCTGCCTTCCCGTCCCGGAGTCGTTAGAGCGGCGTGTGTTGTTCTCGGCCGCCCGACCCTCGAATGGAGGCGGGGAGGGAGAAAGACGGGGGGGAAAAAAGGGGCGGGAAAAAAGAAAAACGAAAAAAAAAAGTTTCTCCGCTCTCCTTTCCTCCTCCCGCTTTTGGAGGCTGGATGGGTTCCTGGTCCTGACAGGACGCGGAGGCCCGGGGCGAAAGATCGGTTCCACTTTTTTTTTTCTTTTTCCCTCTCGCCCCGTTTACTCCTTTGGGTGTGTGTGGGGGGGGGGGTTGGGATGCCACAGCGGGACCTCCCCTTGTTGATAAAGGGAGAGAGCGCTGGCTGCTTCCAGCCCTTCGCCCGCCCTCTCTGGGAAACCCTTTTAGAAAAGGCAGCCCCCAGACTTTCCTTTCTTTGCCTCTCCCCCCCCCCCTTTCTCTTTGTCCCATTGATCTGATAGGAGGGAGAGAGGGGGCGGTGCAGTCTTCCCCGGGGTTGTTTTTTTTTTTCCTCCTCTCTCTCCCTCCCTCTCTCTCTCTCTCTCGTGAAGCCCTTGAATGACACTGTTCTATTTTTCCCTCCCTCTGGAGCCTCTGTGTGTGTACAGTACACACATATTTCCTCCCCTTCTTTTTCGCGAGAGCCTAGCTTAGACCGGCAGCTTCCCGGGGGCTTTCCCACCCATCCCGGCTTTGCTGCTGGGGATGCTAAATCCATGGATCTCACATCGGAAAAGGTGTGTATTTTTCTTGGGCTTAACCGTGGAATTGCCACTTTCCAATTGAGCATGGCTTGCCCTTAAAGAAAGCCAACGATTTCAACCCTGGATCCCTGTTAGTGGCACGTAGAAACATTAGATACTTTGCCGGCCGTAAGTATCAAAAGTGACCCGTTTGACTTAGAAATGCTACCGGAGTGTCTTTTGGATTGGCGTGCCAGAATATTGTGCGGTGTCTCCTGTGGATGCGGAGTGTGAAAGCATATGGTGTATGGACGTTTTATCTTCCACATGGAAAGCTTTTGAAGCTTTGGTTATGGATTGTGTGTGTTTGTTTTAGGGTGTTAGGGAAGCCTGTGGAGCTGATTTATTGCGAATGTCTTTACAAAAGTGTAATTTACACTTTTTAAATATGGAGTTAGTTTAGGAATGTAGCTTTAAAACACCTTCTAATGTTTTGTCCTTGGTTTACCTTGTGCTTTAATGTAAAAGTGCCAAATGGTGTTATGGTATTGTAAGCTCATTCTTAAAAGTGTTGCTTTCACTATAATACCTGGGCTGGGTAAGTCCTACATAGAAAATTATTACGGGGAACTGTCATTGTTTATATTTAAGGCTTAGCATTAAATGCTTTTCCTTCTCTTTTTTTCTCTTTTTTTGCAAAAGGGTAATGGGTTAGATTCTTATTTCTCTAGCCCCATGCTATTTATGTCTGAAAATATTATTATTAGGAAATGAAAGGGAAAAAAGGGTTGCTTGACTGAGATTTTATTTCTCAATAACTCTTCCACTAAGTAGAAGTTGTGGACCAGGCACTACTTATATAATCCATCTATCATTAGTATGGTAAACTATAATTAATTCCTTGCAGTTGAGGCATACAAAATAAGTAAAATGATACCAATTAATTGAACTAGCTTCTGTTTTTTTAAAAGGCAACTTCAAGTTGAATAAAAATTAATGGAATGCTTTTTTTTTTTTGGTCCTTTTTGGAACTGAATGTCAGTCCTTATATTCTATTTGGCGGGGGGGGGCAGGGGTGAATATATTCTATCCTGAAATATTGTGTGCTTTATTAACAATAATAACCTCTACTGACTTGCACTGTTCTCCAGTACTGACAGAGTTCTACATCTTTCCACTGAACTCTATTAGATCTGTATCTTGCAGTGCTGTTTTTAATATTTGTTCAGGATAAGGAAAATATTTTTTTTAAATCCATAATCATATTTCTGACCATGTATTTGATAAAAATAACTATCCTTTTTTTAAAAAAAGTATATCCCATATTTGGTTCAGGAAATAACTTTTAGCAGTTCTGGAATCTCTTTGAGATGAAATGTAACTTTTTTTTACTAGAATACTATACATTTTAATTGTGGCATAGCTGAAGAAAAGGTATAATTGACATCCACAATAACTAATCTGTGGAGATAGTTCTAAAAATTTAACCATATATTGATCTTTAGCAACTTTATACTGATGATAGAGTTATTATGAAGTAGAGATCCAGTACATAATTTGAAATAATACATTTTAATTTTGTTTTCTTTCATTGATTCATTAATGCTAACTGTGGTTCTGGTTTTGTTTTCTCCTTTAGAAGTGAATACTGAATCATAAGTAGTTCCAGCTAGAGAAAGGAAAACGAGGGTCCTCTCAGTCCATGCAAACGAGGGTCCTCTCAGTCCATTGATGAAAATTGAGTTGATAATTAGGCAGTATAATACCTGAACTGGTTTTATTCTGATGATAATGATACATTTTAACAAATAGAACTATGGTTTTGCTGCTTTTATACCTTGGAGTCACTTGTTGAATATGAACAGGTAGCAAATATGTTTGCTTTTCACTGTACAAAGACATATTTTTGTTTAGAGATTTGTCTGTGTAGAAAAAAAACCACATTTGAAAGATCCAAAAGAAAATATAATTTTCCCACTTATATTGAAAATGATAACAGTTGCTATATACATATTTAAAAGCTGATTAAAAACTGTTTTCTAATAGAAATAATTGTACTGGCCGTGACCAACTTAAAATGAAATGAGAATTTGTTCATGCCTTTACCTTGTCTTATTAACCTTTAGTTGAACAATTTATATTGCAAAATATTAATAGGACTCTGTCTAACATTTCCTAATATTGATTTTGTCCCTTATGTGGTATGTAGTTTTTATTTTGAAAAATAATCTGGAATCTGTTCACAACTTCAAAAGAAGTAGTGTACATACACATACATCTATATGCATCAAATATATAGAACAAAAGGACTTCTGAGTAGTTATGCAAATATGAAAATACCGTGTTTCCCCGAAAATAAGACCCTGACTTATAATTTTTTGAACCCTGAAATAAGCGCTTGGCCTTATTGCCATGCACTCAAAAGAACCAATTGGGTTTATTATCAGGGGATGTCTTATTTTGGGGGAAACAGGGTATTATGGTAATATAATGTAGTCTGCTCAGAGTGGCAGCTTCTTACAACATTATGAATCAACAATATTTTATTTATGAATATAACTATCATAAACTTTAAACTTCATGGCTAACTATTATATATGTGAATCTTGCTTTCAAACACAATCCCATAGTAATTATTGCAGGCAATAAGATGCATATGATGAGAATAAGTTTTAAGAAAGGAATTGTAGTCCACCTGAACAAAATAATAGCGCTATTGGAATAATATCTATTATCAGTGTTGAATTTGTTAAGAAATTAATGATACAATAAAATCAAATTGTATTCATGGAGTGTTGCCTTTGTTGTAGGAATTGTTGCTTCAAATGTAGGATTTATGAATGTCTTTAAGGATTGCTATCTTCTTCTTGTGCCATATCTGTCATTGGATGTTGGCAATCATGTTGGCAATCCTATTTTTATCAACAGCCGCATGAAAAAGTTCTGTTGAGTTTTGTTCAAACCAGTCCCTTAGATTTTGAAGCCATGATGTTCTTCTTCTGCCTGGGCCTCGTTTGCCTTCAATCTTTCCTTGGGGTCTTTTATTCAAGTGTTGAATGCATCTTACAATATGGAGAATTATGTGTTAATTCTTTTTCATTTCAATATTATACTCTAATATAGATGTGTGTGTGTGTGTGATTGATATCTGTAAACACACACATACCCAAACATATACTGTATATACTTAAATACACACACAGCTAAAGATTTTCAAATTGATCATATGTGTATTTACTCAGAATTTGCTCTCTCTCTGGATTTAGCAAGGTACATGTTCATAAATAGATTGTAATCTTATTAATAGAGAAATAGAGGGAATACAGAGGAAGTGAGCTTGAACGTGGTTGTTTCTAATTTGGGGTATTAAAAGATTATTCAAGTGAGTTTGTATTTCTAAAGCCTTACTAAGGCTGGCCTCAATTATTTATTTAAGCTGCAACTTGAAAAAAGTCAAAATGATAATAGGGTTGGTCCTCCAACTTAAAAACCCTATTCTTTGTTCCCAGGTCAACTACTGATAAAGCACCTGGATTTATTTCCGAATGAAGCATGAATGTGGCATGTACCATGAAGACCTGTCTGAGTGAGATGATGGGGATGGGATGGAGTTAATCTTTTGTAGCTGTTCTCTCCAGGTTACTCCATGGTATAGGTAAATTAGGAATGAAAATCTGAGAGGTGAACTAACTCTGATCTGTACAGAATTCATGTTTCTGAACAGATGTGACATCTGACAGTCTGCCAATTTTGGATGGATGATGCTATTTTTGAGTGTCCAGAAAAGATACCATCTGGGCATAGAGATGGTGTATAATGTCTCTTTTTGAGCTAGCTAAGGTGGTCTTTATGGTGATCTTGCCCAGTCAGGAGCAGTCAGGATGACTGGGCAATTTCACCATAAAGATGAGAGCCCTCTCTGAGAGCTCAGTTCTATAGAACCGTAATAAAACTGGCAGGAGACTCCACCCACCTGGCATGATGTCATCATTGGTAGTAAAGGTAAGTGGAACCCACCCCTGATACACACACACACACACACACACACACACACATATGTATACATATTAAATCTAAAGATGGTAGATCCCTGTGTGACTGTTGTCATGGTTACCCAGTTTCCTAGGTCAATTTTAGATTGTTGGTATAAGAACACTGTAATGGTAGGTACTGGTTAAAATGGTTAAGATAATTTTGTTAATGTGCTTAAGGAATTTCCCATAATATTTGTGTATCATGCTGTCTTTGGCTGTTCTGTGAAATATAAAGGATTGTTGGGGGACGCATCCTTGCACAAACTGATTCACAATGTTTTATTAGTTTATCAAAGTATAAAGTACAAAGAAAAAGAAAAATAATAGGAAAGTAAGGGAAGAAAAAGAAGAGAAAAAAGTGTAGGGTACAAGGGAAAAGAAAATGTATTGACTTTCAACTCTTTTTAGCGCAGTACAATAATGTAAGAACATACAGCCTCAACTTTTTCCTTTTACAAAATAATATATACTATTTCTATAACAACAAACCTTATCAGCAAACTCAAAATCAAAGTTTCATTTTTTTTCTACCTCAAGCACAAAATCCAGAAGCAATTTCCAAATAGAAAGAAAATTGGTTGTATCCTTTCCTTTAATTAAAGCAGTCAATTTAGTCATTTCTGCTAACCCTTTGCAGCCAATCATCCATTGTGGGAATTAAGGTATCATTCTACTTTTGTACATAGAACGTTCTTGCTGTTGTCAGCAAATATAAAATTTTCTTTTAAATTATAATTTAATGTGAATTTTAAATCCTTTCTTTACATGTTTCCCATCGTTCAAGCATTAAATTATGTCCAAATTTTTTCCCCGTTGAATCATACATATTCATTCTCCAAATTCATTTTCAATAACAATTTATAAACCTTAGCAATAATACCATACAATATAAATAGTCTCAATTTACAATCACAACTGAACCCAACATTTATGTTAAGTGAAACATTTGTTAAGTGAGCTTTGCCCCATTTTGCGACATTTCTTACCACAGTTAAGTGCATCACTGCACCTGTTAAGTTAGTAACACAATTTGTCAAGTGAATCCGGCTTCTCCATCGACTTTGCTTGTTAGGTCACAGAAGGTGATCATATGAACCCAGGATATTGCAATCATCATTAATGTGAGTCGATTGCCAAACATCTGAATTTTGATCATGTGGTCATGGGAATGCTGCAACCATTGTAAGTGTGAAAATGGTCATAAACCACTTTTTTCAATCCTGCTTTAATTTTGAATGATCACAAAATGAACTGTTGTAAGTCGAGGACTATCTGTAGAGTTTCCAATTTGTTTTGTACACAATCAAATCCATAACTTTTTAAATCTAATTTAAATCTTTCTTTCAATTGTAAATATGTAAGCGAGTGGCAGACAAGTCCTTTTAATTTCAGCTCCTCTTTGAATTTGGGGGTGGATTCACCATAATTAAAAAATATTATTTGATCATAATTCCGCCAGTCTGACTTTGTCAACATTTCTTTTCTTAAAAAAGCCTTCCCGCAGTGACATCCAAAGAGCATCTTCTCAGGGAACATTACTTTATATTTATTTCAGACCCTCAGGATGGCACATCTAACAAAGTGAATGTTGAAATCAATGTTTACTTTAATCTTATCATTTCATAAATAGGCATGCTGCCCAAATCTTAAGTCATGACCCTCTAACTCAAGTAACTTCTTGTTTTGGAAAGTCTTAAATTCTTATTGTGCCGCAGTACAGACAGTGAAAGTGATTACAAGTAGACTTTGTTTAGTGATTATAGTTGGGACTGGCAACTCATTTATTAAGTGAAATTGTCACTAAGTTAAACTGCAGTTGTGCTTATCATCTTACTTCAGCTTGCCTTTACAGCAGTAGTGGGTTTCTACTGGTTCTCCCTAGTTCGGGCAAACCGGTAATGGTGGCGGTGGGAGGCTCCACCCACCTGCCCGGACATTATCACGGATGCTCTGTGCATGCGCAAAAGCACCACACACGTGCGAAGCTACCAAACCGGTAGCGAAGATAAGTGGAATCCACTACTGCTTTACAGACCTGCGGAGTTTGTTAATGTGAACGTTGTTTGCAAGTTACTTTTTCAACACTTTCGCAGTTATTTTATAATGCAGTTGCTAAACAGTTTTAAACTGTTTAGCAACTTTACTGCTTCAGTTCCATCAACATAGAACAATGCAGTATAGTTTTAATGTGTTATATTTGAAACATCTATCCATAAAAATATTTGCAAAAACATAAAACAATCTATGTGGGCAAAATTAATATTTCCCATAAGATGGACTCCAGTGTTAGGGCAGAATATAGAAATGTAACTTCAACCACCACTTGTCCTGTTGCTTTGATTGCTTCTCAGCCTGTTAGCCTCAAGGATGTGGCAAGTTATGTGGAAAAATTGGGGGCTAACTTTTTCTTTGACCTCCACAGGAGACAAGAAGATTTCACTTAAAAATTTCTTCCTTGATTCAGGACAGCTAACAATTATAGGCCAGTTTCAGCTATTTTTGGAAAAGATAATCAGAAAAGTGATAGTTTCAGATATAACTGAAAGATATTTGAAATGATTTAAATTGGGGCTTTGGTGGCTATTATATATGAAAAAAAAGGACTTTGGGGTTTCATGAAAGAGTAGTTTGTTAATTTTCCTTGGACCTCTTTAGTAAAATTCAGTACCATCACTAATAGTATTTTTCGGGACTTAAGGTGCAATTTTATAATGGAATTCGTTCTCCCTATTGGGCGTATTCAGAAAATGCTATTGTGGGGCTACTATATGTAGATAGTGTTGTAGAGCTATTATAGAGCATCCAGATTGAATTATATAGTATCCCTGCCCCACAGGGATTCATTTTATCTCGAGGGATCATCAACATCTACATGAAGTGATCTTGTGTTTTGGAGTGGCATACAGGTAATTCTCAAGATACGATTGTAATGGAGCCTGCCCATTACAGATGCATGACATTAAGTCAAACGTCTCACTTAATGATACCCTCATCCAGTGGTGGGATTCAAATAATTTAACAACCGGTTCTCTGTCCTAATGATTTCTTCCAACAACCAGTTCATCAAACTGCTCAGAAAGTTAACAACCGGTTCTCCCAAAGTGATGCAAACTGGCTGAATCCCACCACTGCCCCCATCCCTGCTCTCTCCAATGAATTGTTAAAAGAACGTGAAAGTCATTAAGTGGAGCATGGAATGTCTCAGGGGCAGGGAAGACCTGGTCCAGGCCCAGGCCCACTTGCACCAGTTGTCCCTAGCTTCCCTCTCAAGACATCCTGTGCTCTGCTTCCTGCCTCCCACCCCCATGTCCCCACAGGCCTTTTCCCACTCCCACTGGATTCCCCCCAAGCCTTAGGCCTGATTTCCACCAGGCCAAATACCCCACTTCTGGCTTACCTTTTGAAAAGCTCCGAGACCTTCCAGAGTGCTGGAGTGGCTCACTTCAACATGGGACTGTGTGGCACAATTCCAGAAGCAGCAGCGATATTTACAGCTACCAGAATACAATTCAACTGTTGGAAAAATGGCGGCTGCTTCCAGAATAATGTTGTGCGGCTGAGGGACAAAGCAACCCATTCTACTTTGCTAATGCAATCTGCATAGTCTTTTAGAAATCTCTGGGCCTTAAAAGCCTGTGCCGACTGCGTTAGCAAAGTAACGGCCCGCTTTGTCCGTCAGAGGCTTGGGGCAAATTCAGAAGCTGCTGCTATGCTTCCACTGGCTAAATTGCACCCCTACTTCCAGAATTACCCCATGCAGCCCTGGGACAAACTAATCCATTTTGCTACCTTAATGAGGTTGCACTGCGCTGTAGAGAGCTTCTGAACACTACAGAAAACATCTGCAAGCTTGCACAACTGAGTTAAGACAGCAAAATGGAGCAGTTTCTCCCTGGTTGTCCAGCAGCAACCTGGAAGCAACTGCCATTTTGCCCCACCTACTTGTGGGCAGGAACAAAATAGCGGACGCAACACAAATTGCTCTGTTTGCTGCTTTAACAAGGTTGCACAATGCTGCAGCACACTTCTAAAGTTTAAAATTTTTATTAGATTATAAGATAAAATACAGAAGTAAATAGGAAGACACAGGTGGGGGGTGGGGTCGGAGAAACCAGGGAAAGAAAAGAAGAAACATTGACTTCCAACTCCCTCTGTTGCAGCATCAAACCACAACTTTTTGATTTTCCGTGCTGCAGCAAGCTTCTGAAAGCTGTGAAAAGCTTCTGTAGCACTATGCAAGCTATGTTAACACAGCAAAAAGGAGCAGTTTGCCCCTTGCCCATGCAGCATGATTCTGGAATTGTGCCAAAGCAACCCATTCCAGTGCTATGGAAAACTTAGAATCTCTTCAACTGGTAAGGGACAAGTATGTGAGGCCTAGTGGGGAATGAATCAGGCCTAAAGCCAGCGGGGAGCTGATGAGGGAGGGAAATATTTTCAAGGACCCCATGAGGATGGGAAGATAGGTGGGAGGTGCTGCAGTGATCCTGCATTTGGTTATAAAAATGAATGAATATGGGGGCACTGCAGTGGCCAGAACTTTGGGACCAGATTGTAAGTAGCTCTTGGGTGGGGTGGGGTGGGGGGCGGCCGTAACTTTGAACAGCTGTTAAACGACCAATCACAAATTGAAGACTACTTGCATAAATAATATATTGATGGCATTCAACCTATTGCTCCTTACTGTTTAACTCAAAGAAGTCATAGATATTCTTGAATATTCATTAAATATAGTTATGGACTAAATGTAAGTGGGCAAATTACATCCAGAAAATATAAAGGTATTCTTGACAAATGGAAACTGTATTCAGTAACAGAGTTGGAAGGAACCTTGGAGGTCATCTAGTCCAACCCCCTGCTCACACAGGAGACCTATACTAGGGATTCGAACCGCCGAACTGCTGACCTTTCTGATCAACAAGCTCAGTGTCTTAGCCACTGAGCCACCAGTAGGATTCACCTATATCGGGTGAGGTGGCGTTCCATTGAGAGAATATTCACAATTTTGGAATGGCCCACTATCCCTAGTATAAATAAAATATAGGACAAGTTTTCAGTTTGGTATAGGGTTTCCTGCTTGAGCAGGGGGTGAGATCTCCAAGATCCCTTTCAATTCTGTGATTCTGTTATCCATAATGTGTGTGTGTTGAGTGGCATTTCAGGCTTTGTGATCTGATTTGAATGGCAGCATCTTGGAAATTGAAGCTTCTTTTGTTTGGGATTCCAGGGAGAATATACTAGGCATTGACTTGTAAACTAAAGAGAACTAGGTTCAGACATAACAAAAAATTCTGTATAGCTTGGAAGTTGAAATAAAGGTTTCATATTCTCCTTTGAGACTGCAGAAGACAAAATGGTAGAACTTAGGTTAATTCACAATTTAATATTTTGTCTTTAAAAGGCCAATTCTGGGCTAAATAACCTTTTTTAGTTTCTCAGTAGCATAGTTAGTTTTTTTTTTTTTAATTTTGCACTCACTGAAAAAAGTTGCCAAACCATCTGTCATTTTGAACTGCTGCTGATGCCTTTCTATTCTGAGTACGCATGCCTATCCACACAGTGAGAGCACTAGGAGGCAGATGAAAAAAACAACACATGAAATAATCACACAAACATTGTAATTTATGTTCTTGCATCAGATGTAGCGATACAAATATGTGATAGTGCCATCTGTATGATAATGCACCCCTCAAGTTTGACATTACTTGTGGTTTCTTGACTGTGAGCACGTTTTATTAATTCTGTACAAATTGAAATGTTACTCAATTTCAACAAAAGGCTAGTTCTCTGATGCGTATTGAAACTTTAAGCTTTATTCTCAGTTGCCTTAATTTTCTCATCACTTTGATAAATTTTAGAAGTACAGTATTTCTTTTTGTAGAGTGTTTCACTCAAGGTCCAGATATAATTTTACGTGTGAAGAAAGTCAAGAAATTTGTTCTGAATTATGTTTAATTAATACTGAAACAGCAAATCTGCAAAGAAGCAAGGATTGCAGAGCTTTCACCAGTCTTAACAATTGGCTTTCTGTTTGAATAATAATAATAATAAGGTAAAGGTTTCCTGTCTAGTTGTATGTGATTCTAAGGGGCAGTGCTCATCTCCATTTCCGAAGGCACTTCTGTGGTCATGTGGCCGGCATGAGTATATGCCAAAGTGCACTGAACCCTGTTACCTTCCCACCAAAATGGTACCTATTTAATCACTTGCTTTTACATGCTTACGAACTGCTAGGTTGGCAGGAACTGGGGCAAGAACGGGAGCTCACCCCATCACATGGTGCTTGGGTGACCTTCCAGTCTACAAGCCCAGTATTGTAACTACTAGGCCACCATGCTCCCTCAGTTTGAATACTAAACAGTAAATGGGATTGGTATGTCGTTTTAGATCAACTTCTAGCAAGGATACTGTGAATACTGATAGCTTTCTGGATAAAGATATATCAGACTTGCTATACACAGGATATACTTGCATCTAAAGTCTACTGCAATATTAATGAATCGTTTATATGAAAAATATTTTTATCCCATCTTTTTATGTATAACTCAAGGCAGCAAGTATAACTAATTCTCCTCCCTCTTGTTTTCTTCACAATAGCAACCCTGAGTGGTAAGTTGACTAGCTAGGAGGCTGATTGGTTTAAAACCTTCTGGGTTTTAGGGCACCATTTTAAAAATTATACCAAACTGTTGGTGCTCTTCGTAAGTATACATGGACATTTGCTAACTAACTAATGTCTTATTCACAAATATTTCTTTTTATTGTGTTCCTCCAACGTCTGATTCTTTTTGTATTTTCTCTTTTCATAATGATGTCATCAGTTGGAGGTAAATGTGGAAGTTTATTAAGGGGCACCATGATTTATGTCTTATTAGCGTCTTAAAATGGTAGTGATTGAAGGTATCACTTATCTGCATATTTAACCAAAGTGTTAATGATTTTTTTATTATAGAAACAGGAGAGGCGTTGCATTATAAATAGGTATATTTACCCAAAGGTGCAAATATAATTGTTCTATTGAGTATATAGTATGGGAAAGGTAACGGTAAAGGTTTCCCCTGTCCATTTGTGTCCGATTCTAGGGGGCGATGCTCATCTCTGATTCACAGCCGAAGAGCCAGCATTGTCCGAAGACATTTCCGTGGTCATGTGGCATATGCCAAAGGTGCACGGAATGCTGTTACCTTCCCACCAAAATGGTACCTATTTATCTACTCACATTTGCATGCTTTCAAACTGCTAAGTGGATAGCAGCTAAGGCAAATAACAGGAGCTCATCCTGTCACACAGACCTCGGATCTTATTTATTTATTTATTTATTTATTTATTTATTTATTTATTTATTTATTTATTTATTTATTTATTTATTTATTTATTTATTTATTTATTCAAATTTTTATACCGCCCTTCTCCTTTCGGACTCAGGGCGGTGAACAGCCAGATAAAAAACATCTATACAAACATCACAGTTAAAAAATAAAGTTAAAATAATTTATAAATTTGGCCCATAATTTAAAACTTGTCAATTAAAATCAATATTAAAATTTTAAAACTAACCCTAAAATCAAGACAGACCGGCTAACTGAACAAAATAAGTTTTTAGGGCCCGACGAAAAATCCGGAGGTCGGAGATCACTCGTATCTCTGGGGGTAGATTGTTCCATAGGGTAGGTGCCACCACAGAGAAGGCTCTCCTCCTGGGGGTCGTCAGCCTCCTGGGGGTCGTGCATCCAGACTGTCATCTTTAAGGGTACTAGACTGGAACACTTTATCTAAACCAAATGATTAATTAATTGAATATTAGAATTATATTGACCAACACTTCTCTGAAATATCTGTGAGATATAGCCTTTGATTTTTTCCAATTGGACTTTTCATTGACTTATAGTCAATTATCAAACTATTGTGTACATCAAATTACTTTGATAGTCATGGAGGCTTTGGAAATATAATTGTGCTTCAGCACTGGATTTTTCAATATCTGTTTGGTAATAATTTTTCTGTCTCTTTTAGACAATAATTTTCCCAAAGCTGTGCCTAAACAAATTCTACCCTGGCATAGCTCTTAAGAGTGAAATGGATAACTGCAAAAACGTTCTCTCTTGTGTTGGTTTTTTTTATTTCACTGTTTTTGTTGTGAGGGGGTGGAAAAAGAACCTGATACTGTCAACTCTATCAAGTAGAAGTATCAGACCAGGAAATCAACTCTACAAGAAAATTAAAACTATTTTTATATAGCTAAATGTCTATGGAGTTTCTCAATCATCCAAGTCATGGTGTTCCCAAAGGTGCTTTTTTCAAGAGGCAACTGGACTTTCTGGTTTTTTCTTGAAGACGTTTCACTTCTCATCCTTCTTCAGAGCTGAAGAAGCTTCTTGGATGAGAACTAAAATGTCTTCAAAGAAAAATCAGAAAGTCCAGTTGCCTCTTGAAAAAAGCACCTTTGGGACAACCATGACCTGGATGACTGAGAATCTCCATAGACATTTAGCTATTCAGAGCTGAAGAAGCTTCTTGGATGCGAAACGAAAAATCTTCAAAGAAAAACGAGAAAGTCCAGTTAGTGGGATGCCCTTGTTACAGAATTTTTTTTTGACATCAGCTCTCCCCTCCATCCGGATTAAAGCTTTAATATTTCTTACTGATTTTTCTGTGGAGATTTGATGGGGGAAAAGATTTATTTCCCCTTATTTTGTTATTTATTTGGTGTTCTTGGGTTTATGCTTGTTATATTTATGTTTGTACCAATTAGGTTACTATACTCCAATGTTCTCTGTTAGAGTTCCCTTCCTATAGAACTTGAAATAAGAATAGCATTCTCATAGTTAACATTCAGAAAGCTGTAAAAAAATCCTGGCTGTTGGATCTTTGAGCTTAATACCAAGGGTCTCCACTGTACCAAGGGTCTCCACTGTATTGTAATTTATATTAAAAGAGAAAGCGAAAAAGAATTGCTAAATACTGATAAGTATTTAATCTCCAAGTTCCCCCCACTCTATTTTTTAATTTATAAACTAATTGAACATATCTTGCAGTTTCCCAATATTATACTCAGCATCAATTGTACAATTTAAGCAATGCTCTGCCATTTATATATCAGAAATCATATTTTACAATGATAGAAGTTTTAAATACAGCTAGTCCTTGACTTATAACCATTAATTTAGTGACCATTCAAAGTTACAATGGCACTGAAAAATAACTTATAACCAGTCCTCACTTATAATCACGGTGGCATCCCCAATTATTGTGGCATCCCTGTGATCACATGATCAAAATTTGAGTGCTTGGCAATCAGCATGTAACAAGCAAAGTCAATGGGGGAAGCCAGACTTGCTTAATGATCATGTGATTCACTTAACTTCAGTTATTTGCTTAACAATCATGGCAAAAAAAGTCATAAAATCAGGCGCAGGTCATTTAACAAAACTTTGCTAAGCAATAGAAATTCTGGTTCCAATTGTGGTTGTAAGTCAAGGGCTACCTCATTTTCATTATTAACCTTACTATATAAGGCTCTTATTTATATTCTATAGTGCGGGTGTCGGCAACCCGCGACTCCGGAGCCGCATGCAGCTCTTTGGGCCTTCTGCTGCTGTTCCCTGCCCCATCACTGGCTGGCCCCACCCCTCGCCCTCCCTTCCCAGTCACTCCTCAACTGGCCTGAGAAGGTAAGGGCAATGGCGGGAGATGGAGAAGCGGCCGGGGCTGATTCTCCGGCACCTCACTCTTGCTGGAGTTTCTTCCAGCCCTTGTTGGTGTTGGGCGTGCCTCGGTTGCTTGGGGAGATGCTCGACCTGCTCTCCACCCCAAGAAACGGGCCCAACCTGGCCGCGACTGACACCGGCCTCACTAACATGAGGGCTGGCGGGGTGGGAATGGGATCCAGGAGGATGGGACGACAGAAAAGGGGACAGGCCCGCAGTGCCCAGCCACAGCTTTAAGAAGCTCAGGGCAGTGAGAAAAGGGGGCTGGCCCCACCGAACTTTGCACACCCAACTTGGAGGTCAGGCTCAGAGAAAGCCGGAGCGCCCTCACCAAAGATGCTCACCCCCGTTTCTCTGTCTCTCTCTGTCTGTCTCTCTCTCTGTCTCTCTCTCTGTGTGTGTGTATGTATATATACATATACATATACATATACATATACATATACATATACATATACATTATGCAAAAAATTAAAATCTTGGGTGTTTTCCCGCATCATTGTAAAGATTTTACAAGAAGATTTTAAGCTGGGATTTTAACCAGAATTTTAAACATTTTAACCAACTTATTTACAATGATGCGGGAAAACACCCGAGATTTTAATTTTTTTATATATATATATATATAATCTATCTATCTATCTTTCTCTTTCTCTGTCTCTGTGTCTCTTCTCACTCTCTCGGAAAGCCCAGCAACTCTCCTTGGGGCTCTTTGCTACTCCTTTTCTTTCTTCTTGGCAACGTTTTGGAAATTCGGGCTGGCTAAGGAACAAGCGTGAGCCGTGGCGGAGGCTTCCCTCCTCTTCCTCTTCCTCCTCCCCCTCCTTCTCCTCTCGCAACCCCCTGGCTGGCTGTGGCGGATCCGGGAGCGTGCACACAAGTGGAAAAGACCCTTCTCAAGCGAGCAACCGGCTGCCCCGCACATGCCTTTGCTGCACTTTGGCTGAGCCGAAAGCGAGATCCCAAAGCGAGATAGAGAGAGGGAGAGAGAAAAAGTGGGAACATTCTCTCTCCCTCTCCCTCCCTTCCTCTCTCTCTCTCTCTTTCTCTCTCTCTCTCTCTCTCTCTCTCTCTCTCTCTCTCTCTCTCACACACACACACACACAGGTCCCTCACCCCTCCCACCCCGCAAAGGCAGCCACATCCCTTTACTAACCTGCTTTCCAGCTCTGTTCTCCTCTGCACGTGCAGAGCAAGAAAAATAGTCTGTGAGACTATGGTAAAAAAAATAGTTCAGATCAGTGGTGAAATGTAAAATTTGTTGCTACTGGTTTTGTGGGCATGGCTTGAGGGGTGGGTGTCATGTGACTGGGTGGGTATGGCCAACTCTCTTTTTTTACTTTTTTAAAGCATTTTTTTACTTCCTATTCGCTCGAACCTGTAGTAAAAAAAATGCTTTAAAAAAGGTTTTTAAAAAAAGTTCCAACAATCACAGCTGTGTTGCGTGATTGTCAGACCTTTTTTTTTTACTTTTTTAAAGCATTTTTTTACCTATTTTTCTACCTATTCGCCAGAACCAGTAGTTTTTATCACTACCGGTTCACCCAAACTGGAGCGAACCAGTAGCATTTCACTCCTGTTTCAGACCTTCCAACTTTTCAAAAAAAAAAGAAAAGAAAAGATTTTGCAAAGTTGGAAGGTCTGAACTTTTTTTTTTTTTTTACGTAGTCCCACAGACTACTTTTCTTGCCCTGCTCACACAGGGGAGAACGGAGCTGGGAAGCAGGTTAGTGAAGGGATGTGGCTGCCTTGGGGTGGGGGGTGGTGAGGGACGTGTGTGTGTGTACGAGAGAGAGAGAGAGAGAGAGAGAGAGAGAGAGAGAGAGAGAGAACACTGCCGCCAGCCTTCTGAGGTTGGATTAGATCGTTCTCTCTTGTGCCCTCTGTCTCTGTCTCCGTCTCTCTCTCTCTCTCTCTCTCTCTGTCTCTCTCTCTCTCTGTCTCTCTCTCTCTCTGCAGCAGCAGCGGCAGCGCTTCAGTGCCTGGCCAGTCGGGTGCTTCTCACCCAACCTGCCTGCTGGCCCAGCTGCTGCTGGGACACTTTTTGGCTGCGGCGGGCTCCATTCTACCTGCCAAGTGGCTGTTCCTGTTGCTGCTGGCCTCACGGGGGTTCTTCACCATCCTGGCAACGCTTCTCTGGGCTGCCCTGCTGGGCCACCAGCCTGCCAGGGCCCCTTTGCCAGCCGCCACCAGTGGAGCCATGCTGCTTGTGCCACCTCTGCCCACTGCCACCTTTGGGCTGCTCAGTGCTGGCCTGCATGGCTACTTGGTGCTGCAGACACTAGGCTTATAGCTACACTAGTTTTAACTTTGCTAGCTTCTTAGATTTGCCAGTTAAATCAAAATAAAAGCAGTTTGTGTAAATAATAAAAAATAAATTAGTTTCCCTGAAGTGCCTTGAATAAAACATGGGAGGCTTTTCCTTTTATAGATATTATTCAAGAATATTGAATTCAAGAATTATTGACATTTAAAAGTATATAATTTAGATTATTAATCAAAATCTTATTTTGTTCAGAATACAGCAGATTATTTCAGAAATCAAGTAGGTTTCATGTTAAATGGTATATTTTAGTTTCAGTGAACTTACTAGACCTAAACACACTGAAAAAACTAACCTAGTGTAGTTATAAAATAATTGTACACCAGTTGACGTACAGAACAAGAACTTTGGCAACTATTGATTTTGGGTCAATCTGTCTGTCTCAGCCTGTTCTATTTCGCAGGGTTGTTGTTTAGGAAAAATAGAAGGAGGAACATGTGCTGGATATGTCTGCTACCTTGAATTATTTGTAAAAACAATTAATGCAGGATATAAAACAAACAAGAAAACAAACAACATATAAAATAACAGTTAAAACTGCTGCTATGTTTTATGTGTGAATCTACTATATTTTATGCCTAATACATATATGTGGTCTAGTTAAATGGCAACAAGATCCATTTTTACTTGGAATAAGTAAAGAACTAGCTCTAAATGTGGTTGCTTTTAAAATATCAAATATTGCACTTGGAAGCCATCTCAATACTAGTTAAATTAGATCAAACAAAAACAGAGTATAAAAATAAATGCTTACATTTTTACCCTCTATATTGCCCAGAGACCATCATTTCTTTTGAAAAATTCAGCGATATTGCATGCCCAAGCAAAACACAATTTACCTTTACCCTCAGTAATATCATACCTTCAATATTGCAAAGTATGTCAGCATTTTTGGAAAAATTGGTGATGTTATATCTGCAAATTCTATGCCATAATCTATTCAGATTCTTACATATTTCTATGGATGTATGACTATGCATGCTCTATTGTTAATGTTGGCACACCTAGCTTATCAGGACCTCACCCAGACTGTGTCAAGCAGCAAGAGGCCCTTTCACCTCTAACATAAGAGTAATGAGATGAATCACTGTCATCAGCTCCAGGTTGATTAAACTAAATTATTTAAGAAGTGAACTTTAATCTGTTAGATCATAGAACTAGCAGCTCATTATTTTAAACTCTCTATCAGATCCGTGCATATTTTCTTACACCAAACATTACCTCGGATATTTATTTGCTACATAACCTGTTGAATGTTTAGAACTACTGGGAGAAGGATGGGTTGATTTCTCAGTTTAATGAGTCTTCCTTTCCTTCCTCCTACAGTTTTTAAAATCAGAATGGAAATCTTTGGAAGGCCTAAATAATTTAGCATGTTTTAATTTTTTTTTTCAACAAATGGCCGATGATTTGCCACTAGCTGTCATTTCAGCATGGCTATATATGTTACTTTCATGTTACTTTTATCTCATTCTTCATCCCTTTAATAATCCCTGTTAATTTACAGTGAAATTTCTTTTAGAATTCAGTTATATGGATTGGCTTACCCAGACTAATGTTAATCTCCTTTAATAATGTTAGTTAATTTAAATAAATAATGGGAGTGCATTAGACATAATAGATATTGGCAAAATCTCTCTGCTTAGATTCCTTAAAAAAATAATAAGATATCAGCTAGATAGTGCACAAAGACTGATTGCTAACAGTTTCGGTTTAGAGGAAAGTTTTGTGTGAAGTGCCATAAAACTCCTGATTTTATAAATAACTCAAATAAATAAATGGTAAATTTATTTATTTGTGGTAAATAAATAAATGGTAAATAAATCTAATACTCCTTCCTCCTCTATTTCTCAACAACCCTATGAAGTGGATTTGACTGAGAGAGACTGACTGACCCCATAAAAGTCACCAACTGGCTTTTATGTTTATGGCTGGACTCCAGCCTCAAGCCATGGTCTCCCAGTTTTTGAATTGCTACCTTAACCATTAGACCAAACTGGCTCTTCTTTTACTTATTATCATTGTTCATGACCAAATAGCAACCCATTTACTTGGAGGACGGAATTAAAGAGATGCTTATCAGTTAACATACTGGAGATGGGTAGGTGGTTGGCTAATACTTCCGAGAAGAGAGAAAAAGATTTATAGTAAAAAGATGAAATTTGAAAAAGATATATAATATAATAACATAATATAATATTCTAAAATTGAGCAGGGAGAAAATAGTACCTTGAGGGTTAGAGATTTGGAAGCCTGGCCCAAGAAAGTTTCAGTTATGTTGAGCTCATAGCAGTCTTCAAATATGAGAACAGAGAACATGCCAAAGAGGGTCCAGACTCCACACACACACAAACACACACACACTGAGGAGAGGAGAATGGATTCAATGTAGATGCCAGGAGGATCAGTCTGCTTCACTGGAGATCTTTAAACAGAAGCTGGCTTCTCATCTATCAGTCATTCTCTGAGATTCCTTTCAACCCTTTTGTTCTATGAAGTCAAACTATTTCTTACTGTATATATTTTATAGCTATACTGTAAGCCACTCAGTAGCAGCAGCTGATAATGCTGCTTGTGGTCAAATGTCTGGATGTTTTGGTTACCAGAAGGTGAAAGGGGCAGGGAATTGATAGGAACAGCTGCTGGATAATGGTTTAAACTTCAAAATGTGGTTAGAAATCCCACAACCCTGAACCTTTGAGGTGCCTCATTATAGACCTACAGTTCCTTTAGTTATGTAAAGATACTATATTACACATTAATGAAAGCTTTCCATTTGATTTTGCTTTCTGATGAAAGCATAATATTAAAAGTAGTCCTCAGCATAAGACAGCAATTGAGGATGGAATTCCTGTCACTAAGGGATGTAATCATAATGCACAACCACATTGCTTAGTGACAGCAATCCTGCAATCCCAATTGCAGTCTTTAATTGAATGTCGTGGTTGTTAGGTGACAAACAAAGTTAGTGGAGAAGCCAGCAGAAAACTGCAAATCCTAGACCAGTAGGCTGCTACTGGTGGGGGGTGGGGGGTGGGTGGAGGGTGGAGGAAGAGTGTGAGGATTGGGCCGGTTGTGAAGATGTGTGCAAGAGGCATTTGTCTGAGAGAGTACACAAAGGTGTGAGGGTGGTGTGGTGAGAGTCAAGGAGGGTGTGTGAGTGGTCAGCACAAATGCAGGGGTGGTAGGGGAGGGTCAGGGAGCACCCCAATGACCTATGACCTTCTACAAGCTTCCCCATTAACTTTCTGGAAAGCTGTAAATGGCAATGACAGGATCACAGGGTGCTGCAACGAGTCAGATGTGTTAACTGATTGTCAAGTACCCAGATCATGATTGTGGGGTGCTGGGATAGTTGGAACTCCAAAGATTAGTTAAAACCATCAGTTGAGCCCCATTATAGCTTTGAACAATCACTGAACAAATGGTCATATGCCAAAGACTACTTATACAAATATTTGCTCCTCTCTTAAGAAATCAGTCTTCTTGATCTTTTTATTTTATACCTTTCTTTCAAATGAGATTTTCTTGGAATCAGATTTCCAGTATCTGTTGGCGTATGTATCATGAGTTTTGCCATGATCCCCTAAAATGATAAATAAATTGTAATGACAGTACTCATCATGATTTTGTTGGATTTAGAGTTGAGTAAGAAGTTAATATGCCACTTTTAATAATTATATTTTAATCTACATGTCAGAATAAAGTTGCAGTAAACTTTCATAATTTCATAAAATAAAAAAAATTATATTTATTCCCTTTTCATAGTAAATAAACAATAAAACCATTAAAGCTAATTTTAAGGAGAAGAAAAAGCATGCTTACTTTTGTATAACTTATAAAACGTGGATTTATGTATTTTTGATACAGCCTCTCTTATATTTTGGATCAATTCTTGCTAATTGTTCTAAACAGCTATAGAACATCCTTACTTAATTGCTTCCTTTTCCATTGTCCACGCAAATAGAGGAGAATTCTGTCATAATTGTAGCTTTGGGTGCATCTACCCACTTCCTAGTTTGAGAACTCCTGGATATATTCTGTACTTTTCTGTTATTTCTTTTCCTTTTCCATTATATTTCTCCAATGCAATCAGGATAATAAATAGGAACTTTTCACAGTTCAAGTAAAGTTGATATTATGCTAATTATAATCCATTCTGGGAGAAGGCTAAGTAATAATTTGACTATAGTAAAATCTTGCATATTTATTACTGAATTTGGGCACTTGGGTGTAAGACTCGAAACTTGCACTATTTTAACTTCTTAAAAATAGAAGTCTTGTTTTTAATTTCTTTTGCCTGGTTGCTGAGCAATAAATTAGATGTCACTTTGGAATCTAGTCCAATTACAAATCGCCTGTGCTGGCTGGGTGATTCTTGAAATAGTTATTGCATTTATGTCTACTTAATATGCAAGTTATATGGTAGCTTCTTTAAGTGCTGTATTGAGCATAGCAAATAGGATATAGACTAGGATCATTACCATACTGGAAAGATGGTAAACAAATATTTCCATTACTAGTTAGAATATACTTCTGTCATTTTAAAGCTGGTTTAAAGGTAGGGTTGTGCAATAACTCAAATAGTTTCTTTCTGTACTGAGTTCTCCAGCAATCAAACGAGTCCTGGCTCTACTTCTAAACTAACTTTGCACTGTACATTCCTCACTTGGATTTGCTGAAAGAGTGATGTGCCCCTGTGGAGCTGATTATATTTCCTGGACTGCATATTTTAAGTGGATTTTGGCAAATTTAAAACTTTCAGCCCAAGTCTCTACAATGTTTACTCAGAATCAAGTCCTCCTGAGTTCAGTGGGACTTCTTCCCAAGTAAATGTACATCAGAGTGCAACATTTTTAGCGCATACACATTTATTTTGGGAGGACATATTTTTAATAACAAGACATTTGGAAATGTGGTTAATGGACAAAAGCATTCTAGGTTTTTTGACTGAGTTTATAGTTCCAGTCTAATCATGTTTACTCCTTTTGCAGCAGTTTGGTGAAGATCTTGATAATATATTTAATATAGTTCTATGCACATTTTTGAAGCCAGATGTTAAAATGATAATTATTTTCTAACAAGTAATGGAAATGAATTTTGAGGGATGTTGCCTACTGTTTTAATGAGTTCCTGTTTTAAACATAAGTGGCAATGAAATAATATTTTCAATAGGTATGCTTTAGTCCTTGACTCTTTAATTTCCTAGGAAAGTGAATTGTGGCAAAGAAGTACCTGTGGGTATATTATTTGTTTGCTTTAATAAACAATTTATTAAATCATTTGAGAAAAGTTAATGTGATTATAAAATGGGGGTGCAACTTAAGACCAAGAGCTGCATCACAATCACTAAGCTTTACATTTAACTATAGAAACCTTACAAAAGTTATTGCCAAACTGTAATTTTACTGAGATACGGGGGCAAATTATTAAATACAGTGAAATGATCATATTCACTGTATTTAAATTAAATTAAATCAAGTATTTGTCTTGAGTCCATAAAATTTGGTGCCTCTAGTATCAAGTGTGGCTCTTGGGTTAGAAAAGGCTCCTTACATTTTTATAAAATGGAAAAACGTACCATGGGCATCTTGAAGCTCTTCTCTGTGGTTAACTGCTAGAAGGCTGAATGTCTGTGGAGATTCTCAGTCATCTAGGTCATAGTTGTCTCAAAGCAGGGGTGAAATCCAGCAGGTTCTGACAGGTGCTGGAGAACCGGTAGTGGAAATTTTGAGCACTTCGGAGAACCAAGAGCGGAAATTTTGAGCAGTTCGGAGAACCGGCAAATATCACCTCTGGCTGGCCCCAGAGTGGGGAAGGAATGGGGATTTTGCAGTATCCTTCCTCTGGAGTGGGGTGGGAATGGGGATTTTGCAGTATCCTTCCCCTGCCATGCCCACCAAGTCACACCCACCAAGCCACGCCCACAGAACCAGTAGTTAAAAAATTTGGATTTCACTACTGTCTCAAAGGTGATTTTTCAAAAGGTAGCTGGACTATTTTTTTCCTTGAGGAAGAAGAAGAAGACATTTTGCTTCTCATCCAAGAAAGCTTCTTGGATGAGAAGAAAATCCTCTTCTTCCTCAAGGGAAAAAAAAGTCCAGTTGCCTTTTGAAAAAGTACATTTGAGCCTGCTAGAAGGTAGCAGTGCTATTTTCCCTCTTTAGTTGCTTCAATTCTTCATTTCTGCCCACACAAAAGTCCAGATTCAGTACCCTAAAGCTTTAGACTTATTAAACAAGTCTTATTATTCAGATAATGACATTGCTCATCACAACAGCAACTGTGAAATTCAAAAAGCAGTGATGACAAAATAATAATAATTTCCAGTTTATAGCTGCTTTGTTAAATATAAGTGTATGTGTAGACATTTGTAGAAGGAATTCTCCTTTGATACTTTTTGTCTTCAAGTATATGCACTAGACTGTATAGATTTAACTTTGCTCAAATATATTGAAGTTGGAACTGATCTTAGAATGGTTCTACTTTGTTGATGAGAGCTTGGTAAAGCTATGTAGTAAATGTGGTGGACCACACTAGTACTACAATTCTGGAGCATACGTTATTTTCTCCCCCCCCCCTTTTTTTTTTAAACCCATTCTAATTGTATGAAGTTCTTGGATTAGTTTAGTGCCCACTTGTGGTCTAAGTGATCATATGTATAATATATTCATCTTATTCATCTCATGTGTTATAATTATGGGAAATGGGAAATATAGCTAAAGTAAGAATGGAGTAATGAACATCTTGCTTTCCTTTATGAAGATTGGAAGATGGAACTCTTTAAGAGAGCTTTTTGGATATGGTTTTGCCTTTATGTACCCTGCTATAATTTTTTTTAAAAGGTGTCATTCATTGCTATTTTTAAATTGTTATAGTGTTTCTTTGGAAACTATAGGAGTTATGCTGGCATATGGAGTCTACCGGGGTTAAAATGGATGGGGCCCTTTATTTATTTAAGATAGTCCTCAATTTACAACAGTCCATTTAGTTACAACGGCACTAAAAAAAGTGATTTATGACCATTTTTCACACTTTCAACCTTTCTATCAGCCCCATAATCATATGATCAAAATTCAGATGCTTGGCAACTGGTTCATAGTTATGACCATTGCTGTGTCCTAAGGTCACATTTTGCAACCTTTTGCTAAGCAAAGTCAATGAGGAAGAGATTCATTTAACAACTGTGGCAAGAAAGGTCATAAAATGGGGGGAAACTCTCTTAACAAATGTCTCACTTAACAACAAAAAATTTGGGCTCAATTGTGGCCGTAAATCGAGGATTACCTGTATTTATTTATTAAACTTACATGCTGTCTATCCTGCTAGCAGTGATCTATGAATTAAGGTTATGATGAATGTAATATGGCAAATTGTAGCTTATGCTATGCAGGGAACTCTCCTGAGTTGCACTGCTTGAAAATATTTAATATGTCATGAAATACTAATATTTATCAGAAATTAATATTTAATAAAAATTAAACATAAGAATTATATTAGTTTTCCCCTTCTCACCACCCTTGCTTTAATAAAATATGAAATGCTGTACATTCTGTAAGCCGCCTTGAGTTGCCATGTGCGAATAGGCTGCAATATAAATTCCCTAAATAAATAAAAGATAGAAATATGGCTGAAGCCTTAACATACACATACACATAACCAGATGGAAGTTTGAAGATAATTTATATTATGAGAGATATAAACAGAAACCAGTGCCTTGAGCTAAACAAATACTGCAGCCTTTGTCTTATTGGTGTTTTAAGTGTTAATGATCAATTTCTGTATCCATCCCTATATCTGTAATATTCCATGTTGACAGGTTGACAATTCTCATAATTCCTAACTTTGGACCCTAGTGTGTTATGTCTGATGGGAGTTAGAATCCAACATTGCTATAATGCTCAACAGGTTCCCAGGTTTTCATTTTTTTTAAAAAAAGATGTTTTATTCTAATTAGAGTACCATAATTAGAGAAATACAGAAATAGGATATTATTGTTTTTGTTTTATATACTGTAATGCCATTTTTCTACTCTGATAAACGTTCATGGTGGATTTAAGAAAATGTATATATAGTTACAAGCATAGATTGAAATTAATCAGGAAATAGATATTTTAAAATAAAATAGATATTTTATTTTAAAATAAAATAGATATTTTATTTTAAAATAAAATAGATATTTTATTTTAAACTGGGATGTATTAAATGTATTTTTATCGTTTGCTGTTCACCGCCCTGAGTCCCTTAGGAATAGGGCGGTATATAAATTTAATAAATAAATAAATAAATAAATAAATAAAATATTAATGATTAAAAGTCTAGTGAAAGGGATATATTGTTAAATATTTCCTGAATGCTGAGTATGACAGCCAAAAGCCATTTCTCAGGCACTTCTATAGCCTGAGAAAAAACCAGAGAAGACCTCTCTTGTGCTTTCGAAAGATGAGCCTCTGATACTGGAGCATTTTTAAAAAGACCTTTTCTACAGATCTTAGTAGCTGGACAAGAGAGGCTTTTATTGGAGGCAGAGTGGGCAGGCACAGGTGGCTAAGTATGGTCATTTGTTGTAAGTTATCCCATATAGGTAGTGATGTGATATTCAGATTTGTAGGAATTTATGCTTTCCACCTGCACTACAGATAGATCACGTGAGGAACACTTCCGACTTGCTAATGTCCATTTTTATAGCACTGTTGTAAGTATACTGATAACATAATTCCCATGCATTTTACAGTATTTTACGTATAGAACAACAAAATTAAAGAAAGAGCAGAGACCTTGATTGTTCAGTGTTTGTACAAACGGGATTGAGTTTACATTTGGAAAAAGACTTTTTAAAGTACTATAATAGTGTAATTGAACACAATTTAGGATTGGTCTGGTTTATAGGATTATTATTTTTCAATAGGAACAATTTACCTACTGATTCTAGATTCTCCATATCTAGATATTTTTAAGCTGAGGCTGGATAGCAACCTTTCAAAGAAGATTTCTTTTTTTCCTGCACAATGCAAAGAGTTGGACTAGATCCATGATGGCAAATTTATGGCACGCATGCCGGAAGTGGCACGCAAAGCAATCTCTCTGGGCATGCCAGCCGTCGCTCGTTGCTATTCTGGGTTCTGGTATACACATGCGGGCCGGCCAGCAGGTCTTTGCACGTGCAGGAGCATCAGAAACGAGAAGACCAGCTCCCTGGCGCACATGCGTGCACTGGGAAGCTGAGCTGCCGGTTTCAGGTGTGCACATGCGCGCCGGCCAGCTGATTTTTGCATATGCATGAGTGCCAGAAACCGGAATACCAGTCAGACCAGTCAGAGTTCTCTTGACCAGAGAACTCAGCTTCCTGGCACGTGCATGCATGCCGGGAACTGCTCTTCCCCTTTCCAGCGCTCCCGCGTGTGTGTGCCAGGGAGATGCTCTTCTGGTCTCTGGTGCTGCCCTGTGCATGCACGCACTCCCATTTCGGCACACAGTGCCAAAAAAGTTCGCCAACACTGGACTAGATGGTCCTTCTGGTCCTTTCACACTCCACAGTTCTATGGTTTTATAATAGATGCTTTCTAATGTTTTTAAAGGAGAAATCTGCTAAGTTCCAGTGGCAGCTAATGACCTCCCTGTAGCTGCAAAACACCAGCTGAATGTACTAGTATTAATAGTTATTATCCTCTCCAAAATGCAACTGTCAAGGCTCAGGTGATCATCTCTTTCCTGTCTGATAGTTTCCCAGACAGAATCTCTTCCCTTCAATTCCCCCAAGGTAATCCACACATTCCATTACAGACTATCTCTATCTGTCTGTCTGTCTGTCTGTCTATTTTTCTAATTTTGAAGCCACTCATCTCCCTCACAGAGGGACTCTGGGCAGTGTACAAATAAAATATTAAAAATAAAAAAACAATATATAAAATTTAAAAAGGTGCAAAATTCAATTTTAAAAATTAATTAAAAAGTGGGGAGAAAGTTCAGAGTGCTAACCAATCCAATGGCTATGTGTCCCTCTGTGCACCTCAAGCAAGGCTGCAGTGTCATATTTTCATGCCTTTCTGGAAGGCCAGAAGAGTAGGGGCAAGCTTCACCTCTGGGGAGGGGGGAGTGTTCCACAGGATGGGGGGGGGTAATAGCAGAGAAGGTTCTCTTCCTGAACCCTGCCAGTCAGAATTCTTTGGCTGATGGGGCACCTTCCCTGCCTGGCTGTGTGGGTTGGGCTGATGTAATAGGACAAAGACAGTTCTGTAGGTAATCTGGCCCCATACTATGTAGGGCTTTAGACTTAATAAACAACACCTTGAATTGGACCAGGAATCCGCAGACTGGCACCCAATGCAGCTCATGCAACAGAAGTGTTATATGTGTCATTCTTTAGATGTCACAAATTGCCCATAGAGCCACATTCTGTAAGATGAAGCTTCCAGATACTTTTCAAGGATAGTCCCATGTAGAGTTTATTGCTATAGTCCAAGTAGGAGCTGTCCAGGGAATGAGTGACCCTATCCAGAAAAGGGAGTATGGTGCACAAATTGAAGTTGAGTAACTCTATGGCAGCCACATGCTCTTTGATTAGGAGCTGTGAGTCCAGGAGGACCCCAGACTGGGTGTGTCCAAAATAATGTAACCCTATCCAAGATCAAATAAACATCCAGAGGCAGAGGGGCCTACCCACAACTACACCTTCTTACCAGGATTCAGTTGAAGTTTTTTGTTCTTCATCCAGCCTCTAGGCACCGTGAAAGAATGTCTATAGCATCATTCACTTCACCTGGGAAAGAGATATATATAACTGGGTATCATCAGCATACTGATGATACTTCATCCTATAAGGATGGATGATCTCACCCAGCAGTTTCATGTAAATGTTAAAAAAGAAAGCACTGAATCCTGCAGCATCCTACTAAGCAGGGGCTGAGAGATGAACCTCTTGCTTCCTGTCAATACTGATAGTGGCCTCAGAGGAAAAAGGTAACCAACACAGAATGGTGCCATCCATTCCTAAGTTTTCACAAAAGGAGACCAATGGTCAATATCATTCTTGACCTTATTTCAAAATTCAAAACTAAGCACTCTTATATTGAACTGCGACATATTTTTCATTCCTGTTCTAAAAGAAACTCATGGTAATCCAAGACAAGTGAACCAGTAGACCCTATAGGCTATACTAATTAATCAAACTGTCTAAATTTTGAATCAGTTACAAGCTTTTGAATAATGATTCTATAATACATATAGGAATCCCAGTCATCTCTGAATAAAAAAAGATATTGAAGTTTGCTTATATATGTAAATAAAGTTTACAAATGCTATTACTTCTCTTTAACTTAGTTACTGCTTTGTTCCTATCTGAACTTCTATCAATTCTATAATGTTTCCACCCTGCTTGATTTACTCTGTATTTGTTTATCATATTTAAAAACATGAATGATTTTAAATATAGAACAAATTTTACTTAGGAGATTACTGAAGCAAAGCTGCTAACCTTTTATCTTTGAGCATTATGAAAAGAGGGGGAAAGACTTATTGTTCAAACAACAGAAAAACAAGTTGATAGCTAATTGGTTCCATTGTCAACAATTTATGGATTAGTCATCTCATGACTGCTATGATCCCATTTTAACTTCCTCTCATTTTATAGATTATTGATCACATTCAGTTGTTTGCGAGGATTCCTAACATCACATGCTTAGTATCTCTTAATATGTTTGTGTAAAACTGAGCATAATATTAACATTTTTGGGTGCAAAGAGACATCAAAAACTTTGGTTTATATGTTTGAGAATTTAACTGATTAAGGCCAGGCTTAGCAGGGAGTGAAAAATGTGCTAAAATAGTAGTAATAATATATATTTATAGTGCAAGGACAATAATACAGTTGACCCTTTGTATTTTTTGTCTTACTCAGTAAATTGTTTTGCAGCTTTGTCAATAGGTATAGGTATAAAGTGTTGATATCCAGAAAGTATGATTGTAAGTCTTTCATTTTTAAAGTCATTAACTTTTTCATGATCCAATAATATCATCGCAACATTTGGATATTTTGGATTCCAGTAAAATAATGAAACAAGCATAGGCTGTTTCTCTTCATTAAGAGGTTTCTCCTAGACCTTTCATCTTTCTTAATCTCATTACTATTTTTTCTTTCCTTAGACTGTTCCTTCAATTTTTCTAAAGTTGTAAGCATTGGAAATGGCATCCTGTTTTAGCTTATATAATGTTGCAAGATGCTACATACCCGCTGAGTTCAGTGCATATAGAAATAAAATAATTTGCATATGCTGAATTGGATCAAGAATTACTCATTCATATAATAGTTTCAATAAAATTGACGGTAAGTTAGTAGGGTGTGATTAATTCATGGGTCCTCTCTTAGTATTATTACATCTATATCCAAATCCATGGCTTTCTCTGCTGAACTATATAGAAATAAAATAATTTGCATATGCTGAATTGGATCAAGAATTACTTATTCATATAATAGTTTCAATAAAATTGACAGTAAGTTAGTAGGGTGTGATTAATTTATGGGTCCTCTCTTAGTATTATTACATCTATATCCAAATCCATGGCTTTCTCTGCTGAACTATATAGAAATAAAATAATTTGCATATGCTGAATTGGATCAAGAATTACTTATTCATATAATAGTTTCAATAAAATTGACAGTAAGTTAGTAGGGTGTGATTAATTTATGGGTCCTCTCTTAGTATTATTACATCTATATCCAAATCCATGGCTTTCTCTGCTGAACTCTTGACTTTCATTAAGAGGGATAACTTGTTTCACCAGTACCTGTACCTCTTTTTTTGTACTGAAGTTGGAAACAACTATTAAACTTTTTTCCTCTATCAGATGAGATCTGTAATGTTCAGATATGTTCAAGATTGTTTTTTCTGGTTTGAAAAGATAAATATCAAAATCCTGAAATAACGATTTCAACCTTTGTTTATAACAACTCAGGTAGAGAATGCAAACATAACCTAGGCATTTTAATGGAGGCAGTGACTTTTTGATCTTGCTCAAGGAGGATGTCTGTCATTCCTGGAAGTCTTAAGGGACTGCAAAACTACCCTTACTAATGGGAGAGCCTCAAACTGTTCCTCTTGAGAGCTACAGGTATCAGTGTTGTTTTATAGGTAATATGCAGCAGTATTTGTCAGATGTACATTCTTGGCTTGATTGCGGTGCTTATAGCAGTTGAAAAATAAAAGAGGAAAAATGGCAAAAAAATGAAACCTTCCAGTAATTTTAGTATCGCATTTTCCTATTTAGGGGTATATTTTTTGTGTATGAAAAAAATGGAAGAATAATTCCAACTTTACTGATCTTCACTTTTGCTGAAATGCAAGATTGTATTGTGTCTCCATCTACTTCTCTCTCATTTTCTCTCAAAATTAAAAGGATTTAATCAGTATTAAACCATAAGCAGCTTTTTAACTGATACCATCCTGCTGCATCATTTTCAAAAATCAGGCCCAGCTTTATCATTTACTAGCTGGATACCCGTGCTCCACTATGAAACTATGTGATCAGGCTTGATAAATCGATACTTACAGCATGAAAATTAATGAGTAGTTATAATCGGCCTCTCCTCTCCCCTTCTCTCCCTCAGGTTTGTCCCACAGAAATGTCTCCTATCCTATCCCCTTCTCTCCCTCAGCCTTGCCCCACAGAACCCTCCCCTATCCTATCCCCTTCTCTCCCTCAGGCTTGCCCCACAGGAGCCTCCCCTATCCTATCCCCTTCTCTCCCTCAGCCTTGCCCCACAGAACCCTCCCCTATCCTATCCCCTTCTCTCCCTCAGGCTTGCCCCACAGGAGCCTCCCCTATCCTATTCCCTTCTCTCCCTCAGCCTTGCCCCACAGGAGCCTCCCCTATCCTATTCCCTTCTCTCCCTCAGCCCTGCCCCACAGGAGCCTATCCTATCGTATCCCCTCTCCCTCAGCCTTGCCCCACAGGAGCCTATCCTATCGTATCCTCTCTTCCTCAGCCATGCCCCACAGAAGCCTCCCCTATCCTATCCCCTTCTCTCCCTCAGGCTTGCCCCACAGAAGCCTCCCCTATCCTATCCCCTTCTCTCCCTCAGGCTTGCCCCACAGGAGCCTCCCCTATCCTATTCCCTTCTCTCCCTCAGCCTTGCCCCACAGGAGCCTCCCCTATCCTATTCCCTTCTCTCCCTCAGCCCTGCCCCACAGGAGCCTATCCTATCGTATCCCCTCTCCCTCAGCCTTGCCCCACAGGAGCCTATCCTATCGTATCCTCTCTTCCTCAGCCATGCCCCACAGAAGCCTCCCTTATCCTATCCCCTTATCTCCCTCAGCCTTGCCCCACAGAAGCCTCCCCTATCCTATTCCCTTCTCTCCCTCAGCCTTGCCCCACAGGAGCCTCCCCTATCCTATTCCCTTCTCTCCCTCAGCCCTGCCCCACAGGAGCCTATCCTATCGTATCCTCTCTTCCTCAGCCATGCCCCACAGAAGCCTCCCTTATCCTATCCCCTTATCTCCCTCAGCCTTGCCCCACAGAAGCCTCCCCTATCCTATCCCCTTCTCTCCCTCAGCCATGCCCCACAGAAGCCTCCCTTATCCTATCCCCTTATCTCCCTCAGCCTTGCCCCACAGAAGCCTCCCCTATCCTATCCCCTTCTCTCCCTCAGGCTTGCCCCACAGAAGTCTCCCCTATCCTATCCCTTTTCAGGCTGGAGGGGGAGTAGAAGGTCTAACTGATTAGCATCAGAGCGTGTTAATAACAATATGAGAAATACTAATGATCTGATGGTCATTTTGAAAAATCCTTTCTTAGCGAGCACCTAGAAGCCAAGAGGAATATATGTGCCAGATTTCAAGTTTGTAGGCTTTATGGTTCTAGGGATTTCGTGATCTCAGCGTGAGTGGTTTTCGCTTTTATATATAGAGATTTCCAGCTATCTGTGGTGATAGTACTGCATAAAGCACTTTAAATAGGAATGCAGTTTATGGCCTTTATTTCTAAAGAAGTACTTTAGGAAAGCATCTCATTGAAAGCACTTGTCATGTTGGAAGTGACTATGAAGTTAGATTTAAATAGGCAAAAGCAGACTGTTATAGGTATCATTATCTCTCAACATTGCTTGATGCTGACAGTTGGGATTTCTGTCAGTGTCAAAATAAATGCTCTTCATGAAAGGAGAAGTACCTATGATTCATTTATGCAAACATAATTGCCAAGGCAAAGAAATGCTATTGCAACTATTTGTGAAAACTAACATTGAAAGCAGAAAGCTACGGTTTTTCTTCCAATGCAGCCTGTTTGAGTGTACAAATTCCATTGCCTTTTTATGCGGCATATCAAAGGCCATATTACAAAAGTGTATGCAATCAGGAACAATTTTCAGAGGTGTTTTGGGAGATTTATGATTGAAATGAATTCTTTTAGTACTAGCCATGTTTAGGCACCTGTTTTACACCTTAAACTCCAAAAAATTGCATCTAAAAGATGTTTAGTCCTGTCCACTTTGGGGTATTCTGGGAGATCAAAAAAAGTATACCATCTATAAAAGTCTCTATAAAATATAGAGGCTAGTATAGGCTATACAACAGTAGCTCTATGCTGAGCTTTTTTCTGATTATTATTTTTTTACAAATATTAGACATTAATACAGATAATTCTTGACTTACAACAATTCATTTAGTAACTGTTCAAATTACAATTGACTTATGATCATTTTTCATACTTATGACCATTGTAGCATGGTCATATGATCAAAATTCTTACCTTTCCAAAAGTGGTAACTACTGATCTACTTGCATTTACACAGTTTTGAACTGCTAGGTTGCAAATTAAAAACACTGGTCTATCAAAATGTAATCCACACTATCCAATTGCTCCATTACCAAAGTAACAACTCAATTTCCAACAAGGCGAGCTATGTAAGACCGTTATTCAGATGAGCACAAACTGTAGTAAACCAGAACACCATAAAAAGGAAACATCACCTGTACAACATCTTCCCACAAATGGATACCCACACAATTTTATTAAAAAGCGCCTAGCTAGTCAATCCATGAAAGATAACACTACCATACATCAAAAGCCTCTCAGAAATAACCAGGCAGAAGATTAGCACAGCACATGCAAGAAACCAACCTACCAGTCAGAAGACATAATGAAAACTCTGTAATCTGACAACACATGGTTAATCTCACATGGTTGGATAGATTCAGCCATGGTTTCAACTGGAAATTGTGAGCATCATAGGCCAAGCTAATTCCAATTCCTGGAAGCTTGGCACTCAGATAAATCTGTTAATAGCCACATAGTGATAGACCATATTTACACACCATTCAGATCAGACAATAAATAAGCTAAGAATGAAACAAAAAACCAGAACACATCCTCAAGGTATCCAATACTAAGAAGGGATTAATGTAAGACTATTTAGTAGAAAATAATACTCCAAGCAAGGAACTGCCAAGGAGAAAACTACATCCCCATCAACATGGGTTGGCCAACAAAGCAAGCCCCCCACTCACTACCACTAAAGATCTTACCTAATTAAGTAATGAAACCATCTGCAAGCAAACAATCAAGCTCAGAGAGGACTCCTCAGTTCAATCCTGAGCTGCACTACAGATATTCTTTTCTGCTAGGAGCAGTACGTTATGTATGGAATTGAAGCCTTAATTTACATGTAGTTCTAATATATTCGTTTGCAAAGAGCATAGAGAGATCTCAACTACACTGGAGTTTTTGACCTCAACATATTCAGGGATTTCCCCTTCTCCCTTTTCTCTCAATGTAGAATATGGCACTATCATTTTGCATTTTAAATGCCCTCTGCAGTTTGCTATATTGCTGATTTGGCAGCAGGGAGACAGGGGGAGGGATAGATCTCTTTCCTGAATCTCTTCACTGCATAGCTTGCAGATCTGAGTACTACACAGGCAAAAGCTGAGTCAGAGGAGAGATGCAGCTTGCGCTATAGGCAGTCATGGCCCAGTTAAGGATTTTAGACTGCATGATCAACCACAACTGGAATTTGATATGTAACCTCTATTGCGCTTGGAGTGGTCAGGTTTGTTCATTATATTTAGTAGTTTATAAAGCAGGAAAAATAACATTATGCAAAAGGAGGAAACTAAACTCTTTCCCCTCTCTTTTTCTGCACTTCATCTCCAATTCTTTACAGTATGCCATAATCTTTAGTAATTGATTGTGAGCTGAGTATTTAGTGTGCTTTCTGCCTTAACTAATTTGTTTTTAACTATTAAATTGGTTATTGAGAACTTTTTTCTTAAAGATAGGTTGCAGTTTTTGGAAAAGGTAGCTCAGTTCAAGAATAAGATAGAGAGAAGCAAATTTACAATGCATGCAAGGTTTGAAGTTCTAATTGTTATATAATTATATTTTAAGGAAAGTTACTAATTGATTATCAATTCATTTACTTAGTGTCCAGATTACCACAAGTATGTATTATAAGAATTTGTCATTGCATTGGAAAGAAATAAGTAGTATATGACTTATTTATAATTTACACAATTAAATAAGAAACATAAGATAAGTTAAAATAAACAAGCTAAGCTGCTTATACAAGGAAGGTCAGTAGCTGAGATAGTACAGTTTGGATTTCATGTAACAGCAGTTGTTCGTATTCTGAAACTCTGAAGTCTGATGTTACTAAAGTTAACTTCATTTTTGCTTCAGAGCAAATGATATATTTTTAAAAATAATTTTGAATTTTAAAGTGCAGAACTGAACTTTAAGGAAGGAACAGATTGTGAGTTGGTGTACGCATAAGCACTGAAAGGATGGATGTTAAGGGCTTAAGGCTGGTAGTCTCTGCATTAAGAGTGAGAATTATTGTTGCCTGTCCCTCATGAAAAATATGAGAGTAGATGGGAATCAAGCAATCTAAGTTGAATTTGACAAAGCTGATGGGTTGCCCTAAAATGTGGCTTAACTTACTGGCTAGAACTTTGCCCATGTGCTGCTCTGGATGTGGTACAAGGTTTTGGTTTTATAACCTACTCTACAGCTACAAACAGTAATATAAGCATTTATTTTCTAATGAAGCTTGAGTTAATTAATATTAACAGTTGGTTACACTTAAGAAGTCACAGTGCAAAGCCATAAAAAGTTATTATGCCTGTTTTACTTAGACATCTCTTGTGGGTTTTTTTTTAAATCATTCTGTCCTTTTTCTTGCACATATTGCTGCTTCTCTTCTAGAAAGAGGGCATTCTTTTTCATATAGTGGCAAAGACCACTGTCCAAGTAGACATTTTATCCCCTTTTGGGCATGGTGATCCTTTGTATTGTGATGTAGATTCCCTTGAAGTGGGGAACAAAAGCTAATCAAGGTGACCTTACAATTTATTCACCCCAATTGTAGCCTATGAAGAGCCTATGAAGAGGCTCCAATAACAAGTAATGGGTAAGCTTTGCCCATTTGTGGGGGAGGGGGCTATATCTGCCTGAGACAACTGATCAAAAGACAGGAGTCCTCTGGTGGACTCAACAAAATGCTTGCCACTGTTGTTACCTCTTTTATCTTTCATAAATGATTGTTTATATATGGATTTCCCTTATATTCATTCTCAAAACTTAGTTCTTATGGTTTAATGAAGATCTTGAATTGACTGCAAGTAAAACTGGAGAGTATAAAGATCAACATCATTAGAGAACCATTGATGACCATTTTAAATTCTATAGTCACAAAATCAAAGACTTCAGAGTAGCCATTTTAATGAAAAATGAATGTGAGGGGCAGTTGAAGTATTAGATAGCGGCACTGAATTGATACTATTCATCTTTCAGTCCTTTTATGCCTGTTTTAGAGAGGCAGTTTTAGTTATCTTGCCATTTCAAAGAGTTGTGTTTACTATTGTACTATAGAATGATCTTCCCTGATCTCAGTCTAAAACAGATATGTTAGATTAAATCTTTAGGATTTGGGATCCCTATACAGGGAAAAAGTAAAATGGCAACACACATCTTGTAATAGAAGACAAATATGGTATCTGGAATGTGAAAATACTTATTTAGAAGACTAAATGATTAATTTACACATTTTGACAACCAGTTTTAATATTTCTGTTCCAGGAATATTAAGCTTCCCTCCTTTATATCGACCTGTACCAATGTTTCTGTAAGACAACCCATGTCAATCCTCATACATAATGGAACTCAGTTTAGAAGACCTACATGTGCCTGTCCTATCATATATTAAAAGAAGCCTTTTATCTCTTATTTTTCAATTTTGTTTTATTTTTATATAATTTGTCACATGTAACTGCTAGAGAGGACATTTTAATTCCTCTTTATTTAAAAAACTGTAAATATATATTTCATACTTCAATTATAGATCAATCCCTTTTCTATGCAACCCAAATATTCTTCATGAGAAATAGCTTGGACATTCTTAGTAGTTTCTCAATGACTAAAGTTAGTTTCTTTTTATCCCTCCACTATGAAAATGGTAACCATGTAAATGCATTAACCTCAGATTAACAATGCTTTTTAGAATTTTTTTGGGGGGGAGGGAGAGCAATAGTTACTAGATAGTGTTACTTTGTCACCATAATGAGAAAGTATTGCAAACTCATCTATTGCATTGCTCCAACTTTTTAAACATTTTTAAAAAGGATTTCATTCCAAGGATGTTGCTCCATAGGTTGCTAAAATTCATATTCTGTTCATTTTGTTGGGTTCTAAGAATCAGTTGGGATTGCTGCTATGTACAGTTTTCCTGCTGCATAGCAGCCTCCCTGCCTAAGTTGCTTGACCCCATTTTTGGACCTTAAGGGTCTTCAAATGACGCCCTCTTTAAGACGGATCAGAGATAGCTCAGGAACTCATGGGCTATGACAACCCATGTCATCCAGGACCCAAAACAAGACAGCGGTTGTATAGTTGGCCTAGCTTTCTTAATGGAGCGGTGGCAATGTGATCTAGAAGTGGGAGAGCTTTTGGTGACAAACCCCCCCCCCCCTTGTCATGGTCAGATCATGCACTGATTACTATGAGGTTATCTGGCACTACTATTCACTACAGGGACCAAAGCTATTAAATCAGTCTGCATTTACAACTGAGGGACCTGGATGGGTTTCAGACAGTGTTTGGAAAGTGTCCTACTGATCTGCTGCACTACCCGGCTGAAGCCTTGGTTGATTGGCTCACATCTGCCTTCTTGTGGATCCCATCATTCTCCATAGTTCAAAGAAGAGATGAAGGAGATGAAATGGCAGAAAAGATGTATAGAATGCTCCTGGCATTTAACAAAGAACAAACTCAGTTGAGCATGGGTTAGAGCTACTGTTAAGATTATCTAGTGGTGATAAGGGCAGTAAAATGACACTTTTTCACCCTTATTGCCTCTGCAAATAGCCCCTCCTACAGCACTGTTTGGAAATATGATGAAATATGTTCTCTTGGGTACAAAAGATTCATAGATACATTAAAATAGACTATTTAATATTTAAATGGATATTAAGTGAGCCTTCAAATAATACTGATTCTTGAATATTTGATTTTTGAATAAGTAGATACAAATAATAATCAGTTGATTATTAAACTTGTCCTTAAACTTGCAATTAAATTTTACCTATCCTTCTACAAGGCAAACTCTAAAATCCTTGCTTCTTTGTGTGGGAGGGTGAGATATAGTAGTTTTGTACTGTAGTACAGTACACCTTGCCATAGTTTCCATTGAAGTTCAAGGTGTTTCCTTCCAAATGCCTGGGAATCTTGGAAGTATGCCATGAGGGAAACCTTTTGACCCTGACTATTATTAACTAAAAAATGAATCAAGACTGCATATACTTCTGTACAGAACCTTTGATAAAATTATCAGAATGCTAGGGTATAACTTTTTAAATCAAATTAATTGGTTCAACATATAATCAAGTTGCATTAAGCTAAAATGTTCCCATGTTACTCTTAGGTATTGGAACTACTTTCTGTACTTCAGAAAAATTGAAAATATATATATATAATGAATTGGAATCCAAATCAGATGACATGCTTACTATTCAAGACATGAGTCTATGTGAAGGAACAGAGTAGCAGAGATACTTAGAAGGCTTGGCTATAACCTAACTAATGATAGAAACATATCTATTAAAATAGTGAACATTAATAGTAATAGTAGTACTTAGACTTATATACCGCTTCACAGTGCTTTATAGCCCTCTCTAAGCGGTTTTACAGAGTCAGCACATTGCCCCCAACAATCTGTATCCTCATTTCACCAACCTGGGAAGGATGGAAGGCTGAGTCAACCTTGAGCCTGGTTAGAGTTGAACTGTCAAATTGCAAGCATCCAGTAGTCAACAGAAATAGCCTGCAGTACTGTGTTCTAACCACGGCACCACTACAGCTCTAATGTTATTTTATACAAGTGTTTACACCTAATACAGATATAACTGTGGAAGATAGTGGGGAATTCTATACAAATTACAAGACCACATCTAAAAAAAATATAGTGGTATTAAGGGCTAAATGCAAAATCCGAAATAATGAAGGATTTAATAAGGACAGCAAAAAGAGAAAAAGTGACATGAAAACAAATATTTAAGAACAAAGAATTCATAGGATTTTTTTTAAAGTTAAGGTAGGACAATTCAAGTGTAATTATGAAAGCGGCTTAAAAAGGCATTTAAGATTTTTAAAAAGATGAAAAGATTATGTAACATTTCCAACATTATTATAGAATGAGAGAAAGATTTAGTGAAAAGCTAATTCAGGAACCAACATAATTGGAAAATGTCTTTTAAAAATCAGTAAGACCAGTTATAAACTATGAAAGCATTAGTTACATATTAACTATCCTTTGGACTGTTTAAGCTATAGGAAAAGAAGCTGTGAAACTATATGGAGTGTATGTTTTTATGATTTATTGTGAGCTGCTCAGTGTAAAGAGGTGACCTATAAAGTGATAAAATAGAATAGAATAAAATAAAATACATAGAATTGTTCAAGTTACTGAACCATTACAACAATTTTGCTTAAGGTTTTACAAATAAGAGTAAAGGCGTACAAGAGAGGAACATGCAAAATGAAAGAGTGGGTTTTGGAAAACACAAAGGAATATGAGATTGGATAGATAGCCTAAGGTGGGTAGAGAGAGAACAAAAGAATTTAAGGAGTTTTTTCTTTGCTTGATTGACTACAGCGAGATCTTGACAATATAAGTCATTCTAGAATGTGAAACATCTTAAAATTAAGAGTTGAGCCAAGACAGTTGAGAAATCTTTACTATGAACAAAAAGCTAATGTAATAATATAGTTTTATGGTATAATGTGGTTTAGGATTAGGTGGAGACAACGATCTATAATTTTCTTATATCTGTTTCATTTATATTATAAAATGACTATAAAATGAACTGATACACAGAATCAAAATGTGGTGATCGAAGCACAGCTTGTTATGTAACACAATAACAGAATAACAAAAAATAAAAACAGAATAAAACAAGAAAAACAAGAACCTGTCTTTTGCACAGGTTCACTTCCCTGAGTAAAACTTCTTCCAAAAATATAATGTACTGCATGAAATTAAAGACATTAAATTGGTTTTTCCCCCCTCTTACTAGGTATCCAAACATGAAGATGAAAAAGGGCAGTATGAAACAGGGTCAATGTCAGAAGATGAAGAAACTTTATCTTGGCCCGGACTCAAACTGATAGCTTTACGAAGATCACCAAATGGTTTTGGTTTTACCTTAAGACATTTTATTGTTTACCCCCCAGAATCTGCTATTCAGATATGTTTAAAAGTGAGTGAAATTAATTATGAATAAAACTTTTTGTTGTTATAAGAGGGTTGTAAGAAAAAAAAATAGTGACTTTGGATTTTTCTGAATCTTTTACAGGATGAAGAGAATGGAAATAAAAGTGGTATGTTTTCTCTTTGATACTTGTATTTAACTTTCCACTTTTTTGTGAATATTGGAATATACCGTATTTTTCGGAGTATAAGACACACCTTTCCCCCCCCTAAAAGGGGGTGAAAATTTAGGTGCGTCTTATACACCGAATGTAGCTCCCGCCCACCCACTGGCCCCCATCCTTTGGCCTCTGCCTCCCAGCAGTTTACCTCCTTGCAGCAAGCAGCAAGAAGAAACAGCTTTCAGCTTCAGCACAGCCTAATTTAGCACAAGTTGATTGGATTGGCCTCCCGATTCTCAACTGTTTTGCTCTCAGCTGTTTTGCATGGGCCTCTGCTGCCTGCTGCAAGGAGGTAAATTGCTGGGAGCAGATTTTTTTTTTTCTTGTGCTAATCAAGCTACGCTGAAAATGAAAATGAAAGTAAAGCGAGCTATTTGCTGTTTGCTACAATGAGGCAAAATTGCTGGATGGCAGAGGCAGATTTCTGTTTCTTATTTTCCTCACCAAAAAAGGTAGGTGCGTCTTATAGTCTGGAGCGCCTTATACTCCGAAAAATACGGTATGAATGAAATATTGGTAGTGTGCAGGGATGAAATGCTCCTGGTTCAGACCAGTTCGCCTGATCTGGTAGTGATGGAGGTGGGTGGTTTGCGGAACCGGTAGCAAAAATCCCTGCCCACCCCCACCCCCCATGCCCAGCTGAGCTGCACCATCATCAGAGGGTTTTTTTTTAATTTTTAAAAGTTTTTAATTTTTTCTTTGGGAGAAAAAATGCTTTTAAAAATAAAAAAAGAGCCTCTGATGATCACGCGGCTAAGCTGGGATTGTCAGAGGCTTTTAAAAGCATTTTTTCTACAAGCTCTTTGGCCGAGCTTCGGCCCAGCTGAGTTGCCTGATCGGCAGAGGCTTTTAAAGAAAAAAAGCCTCTGCTGATCAGGTAACTCAGCTGGGATCCTCAGAGCCTTTTAAAAGCATTTTTTTACAACCACTTCACCGAAGAGGTTGTAGAAAAAATGGTTTTAAAAGTTAATAAAAAAAGTTGGCCACGTCACATTACACCCCCCACGACCAAACCACGCCTACAGAACCAGTAGTAACAAATTTTAGATTTCACCACTGGAAGTGTGTTATTTAATTTATATGTGAAGTTTATAAATGTACATATGCTATGTAGCATTTTCTGTCTACCAAATAGACTCCCAAGTATTTCCCTTTTCCCTCTTGTAAAATTTAGTATTAAAAAACAAAAAAACAATTTGGCCATCCATATAACCATCATGATTTGAAGAATGAGGATGAGGAATTTATTTTTTTCCTCTATCTTTTATTCAAAAATAATTTAGATAACATTTTATGTTAATTTGTATATAAGGATGATAATTGGAAAGTTACACAGCTCATCAAAGAGAGATACCCTTAAAAATTACATTTGCTGAATTCAGAGTAGTTAGCAGGCTGGGAAATACCCACATTTCCAGAAGTCTTCAACTTTTGCTCTTAACTCTAACAAGCTTTAGTCATGTTCAGTAGTAGATATTACAAATTTTTTATAATCATGAAATTAGAAATTATTATAAGAGTGCTAGAACTGCATGTTATATGTAAGTAGAGTTAAACATTATATAGGCAGTCCTTGGGTTAAGAATGAGATTTGTTCCCAAAACTGTCTTTAACTCACTTTTATATGTAAATTCTCCTTCCTTAAGTCAATGAATTGGTGAAGCCACACAATGTTTTCACGAACTGCTGAAAATAAGCTATATATTAAATTTATATTTATAATATACAATATATATTATAATATACAACATATACATAACTATATATTAATATATATATATATATATATATATATTATTTAATATATGTTTAATATATTGTAAATATACTAAGCAATTTGTGAAAACATGGTGCAGCTTCAGCAGTTCATTGGCTCAAGGAAGAATGCTGTCCACCATTTTTACTAATAGGCAGGCTGTTCATAGGTATGAGTTGTCCATAAGTCAGATGGACTGCCTAAACCTTAATGGGATATAGTAGGATACTACATATTTTTATAAGGACAGATGTGAAAATTAGGATTTCTCTAAATAAGTCATCCAAAGTTATACTAGATCAAGTTATCATGTCCGATTATGAGAATACAGAATTTGTTCAATATCAAATTCATCTTGTTCCCTTGATGACAATAGGCTCTTCAATACACTTTATGAAGAAATGTATCCATATTTTTCTTCATTTTTAAGTCATATACAGAAATGCCTTGGATAGGAAATGATACAAAATAACTGAAGATATCTAGAGAAAACCTCTCCCTTTGTTTTAGCAGGGTCTCCTCTTTGAATCCTTAGAATTATAAATATGATAATAAATCCATATCAGTAGAAACTAACAAAAGCCCATGGAAGCCAGTTTTAACTGATGCCATTAATTAAAACTGGTGACATACTGGTACACATGGACAAATAATAACTTTTTAATTTAATATTAATTAAATTTGTATGCTGCCCAATCACAGGATTCCTTATGGTTTAGCACAAACAAAAACACAATAAAGCATTTAAAAAGAACACAGTAACATAGATAAAACTCAAATCAATTTGTTTATCAAACTAACAGAACTGATGTAGGGCAAAAATCTCTAAGGGTGATGATGTTTGTCTCTTGTTAGTTAGACAGATTAAGAGCCTTGTGCACGGATCTTAGATATCTGAAAAAATACTATTTCCAAGTTACCCAATATCATTAAAACATTGCAACAGACTGCTGGGAGAAAAAAGAAAAGTTTCTCTTAGCCTTACCTGAGAAGAACTTAGCTCTATTTTCTTTATTACACCAAATTAATTACAATAGTTAGTGACGGTTATATTTGGAGCCAGGAAATTGCATTCTTGACAACATCTCTATGAAGAACATGAAGCAGATGAAAATGGAGGCTAAGACAGAGAGGGTATTGCTTTTTTGTGTGATTTTCAGTATTTGGGTCTGTCCCAGTTGGATGTATTAATACTGAACTATGACAGTGTGTGCTATCTTAAAAGAAGCTAAAAAGAGGGTTATTATGCATTTTGAGGGGAATAAATAGCAGCTTAGGTTTGCCCATACATGGGTGGGGGGGAAATGAAATTTAGATGCTAGTTTTACATTTGTGAATTATGAGGTAAATATTGGCAGTTGAAAAAGATGGAAATCTATGTGTTCAAGAGATTGGAGTAAATTAAAAAAAGAAGGATTTGCCATTTAAGTAATTGTAGAATTAAAATGAAGGAAACAGATGGTAGTTGCAAGACAGCAACTGATATCAAATACTGATCAAATCAATGTTTATTGGCCATTGGATACATTTAAAAAAAATCTAGTCATTTAGCAGTGAGTATAGAAAGCTTCATGAAAGTTAAAGTAACTACATTGACTTTCTACAAAGAAATAATAGGGATACAGCTAGTTAACTTGCAAAGTTATGACAGACACCCTCCCCTAATACTTATGACCCAGTTCTGAAGTTTTTATGACTGCTCTCCCCCCCTCCAGTCATGTGACCACAATTTACAACATTTTTGCTGAAAACTGGCTACTTCTAGTTTTGGCAAAAATGCCCATAGCAAACAATGGGTTCACTTAACAGTCATCATGGTTGCTTAACAAAATCATTCTTAAAAACCAGGTTGATCACATGATGATTTGCTTTACAACTATAATAACTTACAACCATAATTGGCAGTCTCCATTCTGCTCATAAATTGAGGACTACTTTAATTATTTAGGTTCCTTCATTATTATATTTTTATGCCTCCTTTATTTTAGTAGCTCAGAAAGAGAGTGAATTGCTTGTTTATTTTGTTACTGTGCGAACAACCTCTCTTATGCATGGACTTCATTTTATTGGGTCATGTATTTATTTTATTTATTTTATTTGTAGGGCTATCCAGTTGACTATCAGCTCATAAAAGTGACCCTCCCCCAGGAACTGCTTTAATAATAAAATGAATGAATAAATAAAAGAGTGGGGTTTGATTTTCTGGTTGTGGATGCCATCTGAGTTTTTCAATCCTCCTCTTTTTGAACATCCCCTCATGTGTATAAAATACATAATTATGGGTTAAAACCATACATTTTCAGATAAATTAAATTTTCAGATAAATTAAAAAGTAAAATTGTAAAATAAAACTTACTGATTTCTCAATTATAGATGCATGAACAGTATGCCTCAATAAGTGTTTTATTAAAAATATTTTAAGAGCAGGTTAACTTTTAAAACATAGAAAAGGCACCATAAAATTCTGTATTATGAGGGAATAAATAACTCAGAATTCATGCTCATTAATGGCCATATAAGAGTAGCATCAGAAAGTTTATGTTTTTATATCTTTAGAAAGTAGCTAAGATATAAGGTAGCCAATATTCATGAAGCATACTTGTCATAGTGGATAGATTTATATTGGTTTTTTACATGTGAAATTTGCTTGGATGGTGCTTTAATTACATGCCCAGGAGCCACCTAGTGGCATAGTTGAGTAAAAGTATGAAATTCTTTAAAACTTGAGTAGCAAGTGCTTTGAAAGTAATAGATGGAGCTAATTTAGCAAATTATGCTTCACAGCCATCAATCATTGTTGATTGATTGATTGATTGATTGATTGATTACCAATTAGTGAGACATAAATGGTTATGATTCATTTCTGACATTGACTTATCCAAGAAGAATTAACAATGTCTGGATTCAGTTTTATGCATAAAAACAAGTACTTTTTATGAAATTTTGAAATAATGAAATTATGGTTCATTTAGACTGAACATGGGCTAGCAATAAATGAGGAAAATATTAAATAATTCTGTCAAGTTCATTCTGAAAAGTTAGCATTTTTTTCAATTGTAAAGCCATAGTATAATGTGTAAGCCTGACTCACTGTAGCTCTTTTATTTTAATAATTTCAGCCAGACCTTAGTGGAAGCCAAATTGCCTCACCCTTTTGCTGATAAAATCTGACACTGTTAACTCCAGAGATGCAGTTTCTTGAAATGGAATCAGGTGTTGTGGGGTTTTATTTCTGAAAAATTACCTGTCTACATTTAAGATTGTTAAAATTAGGAAGTTGTTGATATGCATCATTCACCTTACATGAGTGTTTTTCTCCTGGATTGTGTATCTAATTTTCCTTTGAATCTAGGATGTAATTATGATAAGTAGTTACTATTTTCAGAGAATTTGTCAAGTTCACTTTTACAACTAACTAGGTCATAATATATTTTGAGGTAATAAAATCCATAACTGAATTAGAAGTGGTGTGAAATGTGGTTTCCTTTTCTATAATTTGAATCTTGTGTTATTAGATAATGTGAAATTTTAGTGTAATGAGAAATGGGTCAAAGCTTTTCTGTATCTACTTTTTGCATACAAAAATAATGTTGAGCTATTAGAATACTTCAATGTGTTTTGTGATGAATGCTTATTGATTTTGCTAGAATTCAGTTCTAGAATACGGATATCTTTAATTTCTTTTTATATCAGTTATAATTATAAAAATCAAAAAGTGTACTTTTAGTCCTTATTATGAACTAACCTGGAATTTGTGAGTTCTAGTTCCAATTTAGGCATGAAAGCCAACTGGGTGACCAAGGGCCAATCGTTTTTTTAGCCTAACTCAGCTCACAGGATTGTCCTTCTGGAGAAATTTGGAGGAGAGAGAATTAGAAATGCTCTGTGCCCTGAGCTGTTTATGAAAATAATAAAGACAGGATATAAAATAAATAAAACTATTGAGAACATTACTAGATAATTAAAATTCAACATGATGATATAAAAGTGCGTGGATATATGGTAAGCCTTACCTTACTTAAGTGGAGAATATATGTATGCAGGTAGTCCTTGACTTACAACCATTCATTTAGAAAGTTGCAGCAACCCCACAGTCATATGATCAAAATTCAGACACTTGGCAATTGGTTCATATTTTATGACAGATGCAGGGTCCCTGGGTTATGTGATCACCTTTTGCAATCTTCTGACAAGCAAAGTTAATGGGGAACACGATTCACTTAACAACCATGTTACTAACTGCAGTGATTCACTTAACACTTGTCATAAAGGAAAGGAAAAGGTTTCCCTCGCACATATGTGCTAGTCAGTCCTGACTCTAGGGGGCGGTGCTCATCTCCGTTTCAAAGCCGAAAAGCCAGCGCTGTCCAAAGACATCTCCTTGATCATGTGGCCGGCATGACTCAACACCAAAGGCACATAAAATGCTGTTACCTTCCCACCAAAGGTGGTCCCTATTTTTCTACTTGCATTTTTTTACGTGCTTTCAAACTGCTAGTTTGGCAGAAGCTGGGATAAGAACAAGGAGCTCATCCCGTTACGTGGCATTAGGGATTCAAACTGCTGAACTGCCAACCTTTTGATTGACAAGCTCAGCATCTTAGCCACTGATCCACCGTATCCCTAAGAAATGTCATAAAATGGGGCAAAACTCACTTAACAATTGTCTCACTTAGCAACAGAAATTCTGGGTTCAATTGTGGTCATATGTTGAGGACTACCTGTACACATACATTCATTCAATTTCATTTCAATTAAATAAGATACTTTTTTTTCCTTTTTGAGAAGCATGTTAAATGAAGTAGAGAATATTTATTTATTTATTTATTTATTATTTAAATTTTTATATTGCCCTTCTCCCAAGGGACTCAGGGCGGTGCACAGCCACAATAAAACACATATATCCATAAAGTTTAAAAACAGTTTAAAACATATTAAATAATTTGGCCCTTATATTAAAAAACTAAAACACTCATTAAAATTCGTTATTTCTATAATTCCTCTAAGATATTTTTGTGCACTTATCGGGTTTTCTGTTACTTCTTCTAACCATTTGCCTTTTGATTTTGTGTAATGGTATCCATGGCAACTGCAATTTCAATTTCCTTATTTTCATCTATCAATGAATGCTTTTCAGGCGATGTGAGCTACTAAATCTCATTTTTGCTACAGCTGTAGTCACTTCATACTTATTTAGAAAATGCAGTGTAGCTATTCCATTAAATCATTACGGTAAATTATTAAACATTTTTCAGGTCACTGTGGAGCACCCCAACATTCAACATTCTGAGGACCCTAATTTTTTTCAGAAATCTTTTGAGATTTGACTGTTTGCCTATATTAGAATCAACAGATGGAAAAGTAATATATATGTACAGCCAATACCCATCACCATTGCTAATAATTTTATAAACTGAATTTTTCTTAAAATAGCCAAGCATTTGTCTTTTCACATTTTCATGAGCACCATTTTTGCCATCTCATATTATAGAGATAGTGTAAATAAAGTTTGTTGAAATGAAAAAGAACTATTCTTTCTTTACTCTGTTATACCGAAAATATGTTTCAAAGGTTGAAGAATGAGTTATTTCAATCAGCTTGAGTTAAAATTTTTGCAAATAATTTTAACAAAATGCACAACCAGTTTCATTCTTGTCTGGATATGAAATCCTTTTCCTATTTATAGCAATATAGATAGTATGTGATGGATTTTCTTCTGATTAAAAAAGAATAAATGTGTCAAAAAGCTTAATCAGTTGTAGAACAGGAAGGAAAAAGCACCATTTATCTTTTGGGCTTGTTTGTTTGTTTATTACCATAATCTACATGCTGCTTCATTTTCAAAACTCTGTAGCATACAAGTGTTAATATATTAAGACTAGAAGCAAAAATTAGTTAATAGAACAATTCACAGGTTAAGGCGAGACCTTAAATTTCATCATTAACTGCAGCTGTGTCAGCCAGAGCCTATTTCTTCTGAACCTTTAAAGGAAGATGCTATTACCTGTTGTAAGCTGCAAGAACGTTTGGACTGCAACAGGGTGGAATGGAATGGTGGTTGAATAAAAATGTCTAAGGATGGGTTCAGGATGTTCTTGTCCTATATGCATCCCTTTCTCTTGCTCAAGAACTGAAGTAGACTTCACTGAAATAGCTCGAGGTTTGTATTTTAAAAAGATTTCTTTTGGGAGAGGTTCATGAATTTAAAGACATGGAACATGAGTGGTAATCTTTGTAAAGATTAAATGTTAGGGCAACCACTATCAATCCCCAAGTATTTGCAAAATTCCAGAAAAGTTCTCACAACTTTATAGATATTGGACGATATTCTAAAGAATGCAGAAGAATGTTGGGATAATTTGTAACAATCTTCAGTTAACATTGACCGTTGAAATTCTATGCAAATGTAGAGGAGAAATGTTAGGTGAGTTAATGGATCATATATAGCCATCATCATTTATTAAGTCCATTTTCTTGGGTTGTTTTAACTGCCTCACAAATATATTCATGGCATTTAATACAGTCAGTATGGTAAACTTATTATGGGTAGTGTCTGCTTGCACTTTTCAATTCATATTTCAAAATAAAGTAAGTTTTGAGTAAACCTGCCCATTTAGTGACGTCCATGAGCAACAATTGTTTTTCTTAATTAGTAAATAATTTATTTTTTATAATAAAATTTAGATATAATTTTTCTAAAGAAAAATAGTCTTTTCTAGAAGGACCTACATTCATCTATTATACAATACAGTTTGTATTTTTCAATTATAATGGTATGTGCGTGTTAATTTCTGTTTTTCAGCTTTACTATTCAACTAGGCGTGCTTCCATTGTTATGTATCTGCTGCTATTACTACTATTACTATTAGTAATAGGGCTGCAAATATCCAGCTGTTCAAGATAGTTATTTGTTTCTAGCTATACATATATTAATGAAACCAATCCACAAAGTTATTTATGCTGTTTCAGAAAATCTTCATAATTACCACCAGACTGAGCTATTTAGATGTCTACCACATACAATTTGGTACAATGTCTACCAGCAATTTGTGAAAAAACTGGATAAAAAGTTTATAACACTAGATGCTACAATGAAACTAATAATTCAAAACTTGAATAATTGTCTACAAAATGCAAAGAAAACTATTAATATTTCAGTAATGAAATGTTGACTTTTTACAAGGATATTCTATATCTCTATAAAATATTTCATGGCCTCAATATTTATGTTCCACTTATCTTTAAGGGAGAACAAGAAAGAAGCCTGAGCCAGTGGATACCATATTTGTTAAACAAGTTAGAGAAGGAGGACCTGCTTTTGAAGCTGGACTATCCACAGGTATTTTTCACTTCTCTTTATATAGTAATCATATCTCTGATCTGGCTGGTATAGGATTTTATAGATAATAATTCAATAGGCAAATTTAAACTTCTTGTCAAATTTCATTGTTTGGCAAATCAGTCTGGATGATTCTCAAACATTTTATATACATGAAGTACATTTTGTATGTTTTACACTTGCATATAATACCATTAACAATTTAATGGTCATTTGGCAATGGTGGAAATTCCTTTACCTCCGTTAGCTCATTAAATTGAGGTTTAATGGAATGTCATGAATAGAATTATTTTTTTCAGTGTTTGTCTCTGAACAATAAAAGAACACTTCTTGGATAAGAGTGATATCTAGGTAATTCTTTTTAGGCAGTTTTAATAATTTATGGTTAGTTTTTGTTGGTGGATTTTTAAAAGAGTTAATGAGTTTTGAAAACCATAACCACTTCATACATTGCTAGAAAAGGGCAAGAAGTTGTTCTATATTTCCATATTGTGAGATCCATGTTCTGTAAATGCCATGAGATCTGGAATAATAAAAGAGTTCCACACTTATAGATTTTCATCCATGATAACATAGCTGGTATTATTAGAATAATCCTAGTTATGGTATTGAACATTCTCAGTCACTCAGGTATAGTTGTCTGGAAGCTGAGTCATCTTCCTAGTTCTGGTGTTATAGTAGATGTAAAGAAGACAATTAGAAAATTAGAATTGTTTTTAATTCCCCTTTTTGTTAAAACATTTATATTAGCTTTAAATCAAGAAAAGAATGACTTTGTTTCCTTTTTTTAATCTGTAGGTGACAGAATTATAAAAGTGAACAGAGAAAGTATCATCGGAAAGACATTTTCTCAAGTAATTTCTTTAATTCAGAACAGGTAAACCATTTATTTTTAAATATCATTTGAATTTTCATATAAAATATTTCATATAAATATTTCAAAAAGTATTGATTGATTTATGAAATATGTTCTGTGATAAGATACAATGAACTATAATAAACCTCAAAGTCAAATGGTTGACAAATGAAGGTGAATGGTTTAAAACATCTAGTTTTTCTCCTCTTCCAGTTTAAGCATTTCAGTCTAGCTTTTCTTGTTGATAACATTTACAAGAATGAAAATAATTCTGAAGTGAATTTCACCACACTTTACACCAGGGTTTATAGGTGGTTTTTTTCCAAAATATACCATACTTAATCCAATCATTTACTAGCCAAGTCTTCTTATGTTTGGTTTGCTAATGGACAATCACACTAGTTGGGTCAAAAGTCATTCTTCAGGAATATATATCCTTGCTTATCAACCACAATTGGGACCAGGAATTCCGTCACTAAGCAACACAGTTGTAAAGTACAATGTCACCTGATCATACCAACTTACAATAGCAATTGTGGCAGTTCTAATTGCCATCACTAGATGAATCTTATACAGGTGCTGTATCCTGCAATCACTTGATTGCCATTTGTGACCCCCCTAATGACTTCACCATTGACTGCTTGATGGAGGCCAGCAGTGAAGCTGGTGATCATGTGACTCTGAGATGTTGCAGCTGTCATAATTATGAGCCAGCTACCAAGTGCTCAAATTGCAGTCTTGTGATTACAAGGACACTGTGAGGGCTGTAATTATAAAGATGTGTGCCATCATAACTTTGAATGGCTGCTGAACAACTGCTCAGTCACAAGGATTATCTACATGTTCATTCAGAAAATGCTTGGTAACCCACCAATGGACACTTCTCCCTGGAAATACTGGCAGGCTTCATTATTAATCCCTTTCTGAATGGCCAGGCAAGCTGTTTGGGGGATTGAATTCAGCCTGTTCTTTCCACCTCTATTTCTTGCTGGTCTGTATAAGCAAAAAAGAGCAGTTGACTGGGATTTGGTGTTCCCAAAACATAGCTAGATAGCTGGAATTTATGTAATCCTTTGTAAGTGTGGATCTATTTTACTTGGACTTCAGTAAAGCATTTGATAAAGTAGACCATAACCTACTACTAGATAAAGTAGAAAAATGTGGGTTAGATAGCATCTCCACCAGATGGATTCGTAACTGGCTGACCAACCGCACTCAACATGTAGTCCTCAATAGAACTGCATCTATATGGAGGGAAGTATCCAGTGGAGTACCCCAAGGCTCTGTTTTAGGCCCAGTACTCTTCAACATCTTCATCAATAACTTAAACAAGGGGATAGGTGGGGAACTCATCAAATTTGCAGATGACACCAAGCTGGCAGGAATAGCAAATACTCCAGAAGATAGGCTCAAGATACAGAAGGATCTTGACAGACTTGAATATTGGGCACTATCTAACAAAATGAAATTCAACAGTGAAAAAATTTAGGTTTTACATTTAGGGAAGAAAAACAAATGTACAGGTATAGTATATGTATTATTGCTCAATAGTAGTAACTGTGAGAGGGATCTTGGAGTCCTAGCGGACAACCATTTAGGTATGAGCCAGCAGTGTGCCAAAAAAGCCAACACAGTTCTGGGCTGCATAAACAGGGATAGAATCAAGATCATGTGAAGTGTCAATACTACTTTATAATGCCTTGGTAAGGCCACACTTGGAATACTGCATTCAGTTTTGGTCGCCACGAGGTAAAAAAATGTTGAGACTCTAGAAAGAGTACAGAGAAGAGCAACAAAGATGATTAGGGGACTGGAGGCTAAAACATGAAGACTGGTTGCATGAACTGGGTATGTCTAGTTTAATGAAGAGAAGGACTAGGGGAGACATGAAAGCAATGTTCCAATATCTCAGGGGTTGCCACAAAGAAATGGGAGTCAAACTATTCTCCAAAGCACCTGAGGGTAGAACAAGAAGCAATGGGTGGAAACTAAGCAAGGAGAGAAGCAACTTAGAACTAAGGAGAAATTTCCTGACAGTTAGAACAATTAATAAGTGGAATAATTTGCCTACAGAAGTTGTGAACACTGGAAATTTTTATATGCTTTTAAAAAATGCTTTTAAAAGGCTCTGATGATCAGGCAACTCAGCTGGGATCGTCAGACCCTTTTAAAAGCATTTTTTCTACAACCTCTTCAGCCGAGCTCAGCTGGGCATGGGGATTGGCCAGGGATTTTTGCTACCGATTCTCCGAATCACCTGTTGCCATTGCTACCAGATTGGGAGATCCAGTCTGAACCTGTTGTGGCCCCCCAGCAGCCTGCATGGTACGTGGCTGATCCCGATGACGAGGAGGGTGGTGTGAGGTTGCGCCATTAGTGTGCGCAGCCAGCGCTCGCATCGGACAGCGAGGAGGCGGAAGAGGTGCCAGAGGCAGAGACTCAGCCAGGGCCTTCAGAACCTCCAGAGGCTCCTTCAAGTGGAGAGAACGAAGTGGAGGAGCCTCTCCTCAATGCTCGAGCATGCAGGGCTGCCAAAAGGCAGGACTGGCTACTCAGGAGGAGGAGGTCTCCTCGAGAGTAAGGTTTGAGGATAATTGGCCATTCCCTTAGCCTATTTAAGTCTCATGCAGTTAGTAATTTCTTGCTGGAAACAACGTGTAATTATTACAGAGCATTTTGGAGAGTGAGTGTCTTATCGTATCTTGTTTTCTGGGCTGGTTGCCAACTTTTGCGGGACTTTGTTTTTTCTTGGTACATTATAACTTTGATAAGGACCGTTGGTGTGTGTCACAATCCTTGGGAATCCAGAGCTGGGGCAAAACAGAACTGGGAGCATTTCATCCCTGCCTGAGATAGAAGATGAAACAACTGAAGCACATTTTCATAGGATTTGCCCCTGCCTACTGCCTTCATACAGGTAGTCCTTGACTTACAGCCATTTAGTGACCATTCAAAATGACAACAGCACTGAAAAAAGTGACTTATTACTGTTTTTCACAGTTACAACTGTTGCAACATTCCCATGGTCATGTGATCTAAATTTGAATGCTTGGCACCTGGTTCATATTTATGACAGTTGCAGTATCCCAGGGTCATGTAACCCTTTAGCAACCTTCTGAAAAGCAAAGCCAATGGAGAAGCCAAATTCACTTAATCATGTTAGTGTTACTAACTTAAAACCGTAGTGATTCACTTAACAATTGTGGCAAGCAAGAAAGGCCATAAAACGGGGCAGAACTCACTTAAGAACTTTCTCATTTAGCAATAGAATTGCTGGGCTCAGTTGTGGGCGTAAGTCAAGGACTACTTGTGTTTATATTGGAAACTACAGTATGAACAGGAGATATTCTAAATGTTTTCTTTTCTTTTAATTTAATTAATTAATTAAATTTATTTTTCTAAGTGGCAGGAATACATTAGTTTCATCATTTATTTTTGCATAATAAATTATCTGCATGGAGGTAATTTTGAAAACAAATGTTGTGCTTTAAAAAAATACAAGTGACTCATAGCAGATAATATTAAAAGAAATAAATATATTCTGTGCTGGGTTTTTCTTATATTCTCTGGATTTTTGAAAAAGGGTAAGATTAAAGTTATTAACATTCCTATTTTTATAGCTAGAAATGAAATTCCTTCTCAAATTGTTAGTATATTAATTTATTTCCTTGATAATAAAGTTGTGTATTTATTTTTCCCACAGTGATGATGACTTGGAACTCAGTGTTATGCCAAAAGATGAGGACATTCTTCAACTTGTAAGTTATACTTCTGACCTGAAATCTAAAATCAAAGTCTCCATAACATTCCTGCAAAAGGGATTCAAGTCTTTAATTAGCATATTGAATGTAACGAAGCTTTGAATAACTCTATTTCTGTATTTATAAATGATCACTCACCCCTCTTATTCTATTCTACTTTATTTTATTTTATTTGCAATTTTAGTGCTGTAAAACTAGGTAAAAACGAACTAGCAAAAAAGATACTTTTTGTGTTTCTTATAGTTCATTTTAGTAAAATGAATATAAATAATGTTGCCTTCTTATGGAACAGATGCACTCTACTCTTCTGCATCTTGGGGGTGGATAAGTCTATACCAACTCCAGGAGTAAACTCACATTTGGGTATAACCCCTATACCCGTGATGATGAACCTATGGCACACGTGCCAGAGGTGGCACACAGAGCCCTCTCTGCTGACATGCGCACCATTGCCCCAGGTCAGATCTCCGTGGCGTTTATTTTGTGAGCTTCTGTTTCCCTGCAAACAACAAAACAGAAGCTCGTGAAAGAAAAAGATCTTAACTCTTGCTGCGCATGCCTGCAGCTCCACATGTGCATGTGTGCATGTGCATGTGTGCGTGTGTGTGTGCATGTCTGTGTGCACATGCATGTCCACACAAGTGCATATTCTTGTGTGTCCACGCAAGCATGTGCATGTCCGCACATGTGCGCATACCTTTCAGTTTGGGCATGTGCATGCACACAGTTTGGGCACTCGGTGTCTAAAAGGTTCACCATCACTGCCCCATACAAACCCAGCTAGTAATAATTCAGCTACTGAAAATCCTTTCTATGGATCCAGATAGACTATCCAAGCCATGCTTTGAAGAACAATTGCATGACAGGCTACCTTGAGGTTGATCATTCTGCTTTCAGATGTGTCATCTCACAATATGGATTCTCCATCCAATTTCCAGTCCAAAGGCCAGCAAAATTTTCAAACAAAGAGTCACTAATGTGACTGTTCCAATATTATCTAGCATCACTTAAATATTTTAAGTTTTTGTAGTGCCTGGCTCAACACAAATCAGCCTCCCAATTAGAAAAAAACATTTAAAACTGATATGCCTCAATGTCTCAAAAGAGCTTTTGCAAGAGCTTGTTTCAAACAACTAGACTCCCTGGTAAAATATGGAAGATTTCATGAAGTTTCATTTGAAGAAAGACTATATTTGTGGAACACCAGCCGTTGAAGACAGTGGACATTTTTCATTTAATTTCATGTAAAAACTAAAAAATACTACGGTACCCAGGAGAAACTGTTTTACTTTTTGCAGCCCATGAATCTGCATATCACTAGGAAAACCGTCTTAGTTATACAAGGACCATTTCAAAGAGGACAGAAAGTTTAGACCATTTTGGGATTAACTGTTGGGGTGCTGATTTATTGTGAACAAGTCCTATTGTTTTCTTTCTATCTACTTGTTTATTAATATTAGTTTTATACTTTGGTATGGTCAAATGACTAATAAAGTTTATATAGTATTCTATAAATGTTATTAGCTTGAAAAGGATATGTTATTATAAATGTTATTAGCTTGAAAGGTAGTCCTCGACTTATAACCATAACTGAGCCCAAAATTTATGTTACTAAGCAAGAGAGTTATTGTGAGTTTTGCCTCATTTTAGAACCATTTTTGCCACACTTGTTAAGTGAATCACTGCATTTGTTAAGTTACTAATATATTAGTAACATTGACTTTGCTTGTCAGAAAGTTGCAGAAGTTGATCACATGACCCCAAGACACTGCAACTGTCATAAATACATGCCAGTTGCCAAGCATCCAAATGTTGATCATATGACCATGGGAATGCTGCAACAGTTGTAAGTGTAAAAAATGGTCATAAGTCACTTTTTTCAGTGCTGTTGTAATTTCAAACTGTCACTAAACAAATGGCTGTAAATTGAGAAATACCTGTATAAGAACATGAAAATAATTTGATAAACTTCAGAAAAATAGAGATGGAAACTTATTGAAGAGATTATTTTCATCTTGAACTAAGGAAAACATGTTTGCCTTCCCCTTTAATATGCAAAAAGTTTCAGATAAATTCACTTTTTTGATAAATACTGTCAGAATTTGAACATAAAATTTTACTGAAACTTAATGTAAACTGAGATTATGAATATACTTTTAATAGGTAAACCACTTCTATTTGCTTGGCTTTCATTTGTTAGAAGTGATACTAGAAATTTCCTTTGGTTCATCTGCTCTTAGTTTTGTCCCATGACCAGCAACAGAAAAAGAGAGGTGCTGGTAGTCAGTAATCCCTCTTTAGATGTTGGTATATTAGCTCTGTATTTGCTTTTGCCAGTAAACAACCAACCTACTAACAACCAACAACCAACCTAGTTATCTACAGCAATGAACAAAACATAATACAATATCACTGTGTTAACTATCATTACCTAGAAGCCCTCTGTTATAACTTGATTTTAATTAGCTTTGGGGCAGAAGCAGGGGTCTTGTTCAAGCAACATGCAGGCTGATTTGTTTTGAGGTAAAATCCATCCTTGGGCCTTCATAAGAAAGGCCTAGAAGAAGACAAGCACTCTGTACTCATGAACCAAGCATCCTGTTTGAGAAGAGTACACGGGAAACTGTTATACCATTGTTATTCTAAGTTTTGCAAAAGTATAAAGATTAAGGTGTTATCATGACCCAGACACTGAAAGCCTCAATCATAAAAATCCTCATTATCAAACATTGGACCCAAATTGAAAGTGCTTTTTTTTTGTCTTCTTCAATACAATATATGAAGGTTGCCAATTCATCTTGTTAGAATACTTAGGAGGATCCAGAGAGCTTCAGGTCTGTTAAGTCTGCAGAAAGGTTTTTAATGAGTGTTTTCTATGTACCCCTTAATTTGTTCTTTTTGCTCACGTCAACAATTCATCAGACAATTATGAAATATTTTTATAATGTAGGCTTTCAGAGTCTGGGTCATGCTAACATCCTGAGTCATTACTGTTTACAAAAATATTTCAAAGTAAAATAAAATTAGGGTGGTGGAATTAGCCTTAAGTAATTTTGTACACAGGGGTCCAAAGCTTTTACCACCTTTTATATTCCCCCAGAAAGGCTCAAAATAGGATATGTTGTAATGGTCTCTCTCTCTCTCTCTCTCTCTCTCTCTCTCTTTTTTTTGCTTTCTGATGGATTACTTCCAGTTAAACTTTGCAAAAGTATGTGTCTAACTTTTTTTCAATAAATTTTTATTTTATTTACAACATTAAAATATGAGCTCCAAAAAAAGGGGGGGGGGGCGGAGAACAGAACTAAACAAGATATGTATATGTCAAGAATAATTTCTCCCCATTTAAAAAGAGGCCTATGGTTTATGAATTTCTACAACTCTATTTACCCAACCAATTTGACCTGACATCTTAACTAAACTTTGCAAGAGTGTGTGTCTTTAACATTTAGAAAAGGCAAAAAAGTTCCTTTTTATGCATTAAGGTAATCTATGTATGTATGTCCAGGCATGAATGTTTCCAGTTAATTTTTTCAAAAAATATGTGTTTACATTCAGAAATACAGGATGCGGTTTAAAATGACTACTTCTAGCATTTTAAGTGCTGGTTTTAAACACATTCAAAATAAAATATTTTGCTTCAAAATATAGGTTTCAAAATGTAGTGAATGGTGATTGATTGATTTAACAAATTTATGTACCCACCCAACTCATACATAGTGATTCCAGGTGGCATACATTAACAATCCAAAACTAAATCCTACACCCACTGTATTTTCAATCTATTAAAGTTTTAGGATTACCAGACATCAACAGTCATTACAGGTGTTCCTCAATGTACAACTACAGTTGAGCCCAAAATTTATGTTGCTAAGTGAGACAGTTGTTAAGTGAATTTTGCTCCAGGTTACAACTGTTCTTACCCCAGTTATTAAATGAATCTGGCTTCCCCATTGACTTTGCTTGTCAGAAGTTCACAAAAGGTGATGACATGACCCCAGGACACTGCAACCGTCATTAATATAAGTCAGTTGCCAAGTATTTGAATTTTGGTCACATGACCATGGCGATACTGCAACAGTCGTAAATGTGAAAAACAGTCATAAGTCACTTTTTTCAGGGCCATTATAACTTCAAAAGGTCACTAAATGAACTGTTGTAAATCGAGAACTACCTGTGTCTTTAGGGTTGGTGAACATGGGATTTGGCTTGATGGAATTTGGTAACATCATATCCAATAGAGTTTGTGATTTCATGACATTTTTCTTTTATGGTTGGTCATAAAGTCAGTTGTTAAGACTGGATTCTGCATTTTTGCTACCTATTGAGTCTTTCCCATGCACCTGGGACAGGCAAATGTTTTTGTTGAATAATATTAAAAATATTATTGCAAGATTCAAACTGTTCCAAGTAAAACTGACTTTTGTAATTGACTAAAAATTATTTGGTCAATGCAGATGTGTTCAAGACATTCTTTTACCACTGATTCTATCGTTGGGTTTTTGTTTGTTTGTCTTTTGTTTTTTTGGCCAAGCCATTCTGTTTCTATTTGCAGGTCTTTGTATTTTGTGATTTTCTCCAGTTCTTTCTCTTCTGTTTTGCTGTCTACAGGTATTGCCACAACCACTGTCCAGACATTTTTTTGTCTTTCTAATCAACAAATGTTTTTGTGTGTGCGTAATCTACAGTGAAATTCGCAGTCTAAAACTGGTGACAATAATTCAAGCTTCTTTATTTTCTATTTCTTGTGTCTGCTTTGTGTTCTCACCAGATCTTGCTTGCAACAAACAATATTTCCAATGCACCATTGTTGCTACTTCGTTATGTTGCTATTTTGTAATCAGCCTGTGCAATCATGCAGCAGCTAATGATGTGTTCCACTGTTTCTTCCGTTTCTTTGCAGAGAGGGAATTTTCTGTCAACTGTTCTTGTCTTAATTCTGGCTTTATATGCATTTTTTTCCTTAAGGCTTCTTAAGGTCTTTATTCTGTCAGAATTAGCTGTCTCTTTCTTTAACTTTCCTGTTCTTAGCCATTGGCAGATCTGGTTGTTATTTATTTTGCCTGTTGGCTTTTTATGAACAGGCCATGTAATACTTTGCGCTGCCATGTCTCTTTTCTGGCTTCATTTGGTCTTTCTTATAGACCAGTTTGGTTTCTGCTATTCAATAAGCCTTCATGGTGTCCTAGCTTCAGCGAATCTTTTTCACTGCCCTTCAGAAGGTCTTCCAGTGGCCTTTTTCCTTCCATTGTATGGTATACGTGCAAGATTTCACCCCCCCACCAATGCTCCTTCATCTGTCAACATTGCTATGTGGATGAAGGGGATGATTTATTGTTTCTGGTCTTCCTATTCAAGGCTCCCAGTTGATAGTTTGAGTCTAGTCCAGTTTTTCAATTGTACATCTAATAACTAGAATGCCCAGGTATTAATCACCTTGATGGTATTTCTGCCACCTAGTTTGAACTTTAAGGTCTTTACATTCTGATGTATTCATTACAGGTAGTCCTTGACTTACAACAGTTTGTTTAATGACTGTTCAAAGTTAGAGTGGTACTGAAAAAAGTGACTTATGACTATTTTTCACACTTACAACCATTGTAGTATTCCCATGGTCATGTGATCAAAATTCAGATGCTGGTTCATATTTATGATGTTTGCAGTGTCCTAGGATCATTGCCTTTCCGACAAGCAAAGTCAATGGGGAAGCCAGATTCACTTAATAAACCATGTTACTAATTTAACAACTGCAGTGATTCACAAACAACTGTGGCAAGAAAATTTGTAGAATGGGGCCAAATTCACTTAGCAAATGTTTTGCTTAGCAATATAAATTTGGGCTCTATTATGGTTGTAACTCAAGGATTACCTGTGCTAAACAACTTCTTGACTTCAGTATACCTGGTGTAATCAGCTTGAAGGATGCCCAGATATATATAGTGATCTTCTTCATCCATACTTTTGATGTTATTTCTACAGGGCATCTTGATTTTGTTACTTTTCACTATTTTCCCCCTGTTGATGGTAAAGATAGTACATTTGTCCAATCCAAACTCCATTGTAATATCTTGGCTGTATGTCTATGGAGATTCTCAGTCATCCAGGTCATGGTTGTCCCAAAGGTGCTTTTTTTCAAGAGGCAACTCTATTTTCTGTTTTTTTCTTTGAAGACGTTTCACTTCTCATCTTTTTTTTTATTTTTATTTTATTTTATTTTGAATTTGTATACCGCTCTTCTCCCTGAGGACTCAGGGCGGTGAACAGCCAAGTAAAAACATCAAGTACAAATATTAAAATATAGTTAAAAATATACATATATAAATTTGGCCCTGTTAATTAAAAACAATAAACAAAACACTTAAAAACGCTTAAAAAATTAGGCCAGCCCGGCTTGCTGGAAAAGGAAGGTTTTAAGGGCACGGCGGAAGGCACTGAGGTCTTGGATTCTCCTTATCTCTGGAGGCAGTTGATTCCAGAGGGTAGGTGCCCCCACAGAGAAGGCCCTCCCCCTGGGGGTCACCAGCCTACACTGTTTGGCTGATGGCACCCCGAGGAGGCCCTCTCTGTGGGAGCGCACGGGTCGATGGGAAGTCATCGGTGGCAGCAGGTGGTCTCGAAGATAGCTAGGCCCTATGCCATGGAGCGCTTTAAAGGTGATAACACCTTGAAGCGCACCCAGAAGACCACTGGAAGCCAGTGCAGCTCGCGCAGGAGCGGTGTTACATGGGAGTGCCATGTCACTAACCGCGCTGCTGCGTTCTGGACCAGTTGGAGCCTCCGGGTGCTCTTCAAGGGGAGCCCCATGTAGAGAGCGTTGCAGTAGTCAAGGCGAGAGGTGACGAGGGCATGAGTGACTGTGCACAGGGAATCCTGATCAAGAAAGGGCCGCAACTGGCGAATCAGGCGAACCTGACAAAAGGTCCCCCTGGTTACAGCCGTCAGATGTTCCTCCAAGGACAGCTGCGTATCTAGGAGGACTCCCAGATTGCGAGCCCTCTCAGTGGGGGCCAACGACTCGCCTCCAATAGTCAGTGATAGAGTCAACTGACTATATCGGGATGCCAGGAGCCACAGCCACTCAGTCTTGGAAGGGTTGAGCCTGAGCTTGTTCCTCCCCATCCAGATCCGCACAGCTTCTAGGCACTGGGACATCACTTCAAGGGCATCGTTGGGGTGGCTGGGGTGGAGATGTACAGCTGGGTGTCATCAGCGTACTGGTGGTATCTCACCCCAAAGCCACAGATGATCTCGCCCAGCGGCTTCACATAAATGTTGAACAGGAGGGGCGAGAGGACCGACCCCTGAGGCACTCCACATATAAGAGGCCTTGAGGTCGACCTCTGCCCCCCTGCCAACACGAACTGCGACCGGTCGGAGAGAAAGGAGGAGAACCACCGTAATACGGTGCCCCCCATCCCCAACTCTTCCAACCGGTGCAGCATGATACCATGGTCGATGGTATCAAAAGCCGCTGAGAGGTCTAACAGGACCAGAACAGAGGAGCAACCCCTGTCCCGAGCCCTCCAGAGATCATCAACCAACGCGACCAATGCCGTTTCCCTGCTGTGCCCAGGCCTGAAACCCAACTGGAACGGATCTCGATAGGATGTTTCCTCCAGGAATTGCGGAAACTGTCGCACGACCACACTCTCAACAACCTTCGCCAGGAAGCGAAGGTTGGAGACAGGACGATAGTTGGCCAATATTGCCGGATCCAGGGATGGCTTCTTGAGGAGAGGCCTCACCACCGCCTCTTTCAAGGCGGCGGGGAAGTGACCCTCACTCAACGAAGCGTTGATAACACCCTGGAGCCAGCCTCGTGTAACCTCCCGGGAGGCCAGTACCAACCAGGAAGGACACGGGTCCAGTAAACATGTGGCCGCACTAAGTCTCCCCAAAATCCTGTCCACATCATCGGGAGTCACAGCATCAAACTCCTCCCAGATAACATTCTCAAAACTATTTCTCGTCACCCTGCCCTGATCTACCCAGTCAGAGTCCAAATCCCCCTGGATCTGAGCGATTTCGTCATACAGGTATTGTCCGAAATCCTCCGCCCTGCCTTCCAAGGGATCCTCCCGCGCTCCCGGATGGAGCAGGAAGCGGGTTACCCTGAACAGGGCGGCCGGACAATTTCCTGATGATGCAATAGAGGCGGAAAAGTAATTAAACTTTGCCATCTTTATCGCCACTAGGTAGGTCTTAATATGCGACCTTACCAGTGTTCAGTCAGATTCAGCAAGACTGGCCCTCCAACCGCTCTCTAGGCATCTTTTCCGGCGTTTCATCTCCCTCAGCTCCTCGGTGAACCAAGGAGCCACGAGGGATCGACACCGGGTCAGAGGCCGCAAAGGCACGACTCGATCCAAGGCCCCACCAGCCGCCCGATCCCAGGCAGCTACCAGGTCCTCGGCCGAGTCGTGTGCCAGATCTTCAGGAATTGGCCCAAGCTCCGTCTGGAACCTATCAGGATCCATCAGGCGCCTGGGGCGGATCCATCTAATTGGGTCCGCCTCCCTGCGGCGCGGTGTAGCGGTTCGAAGGTCCAGACGAAGGAGTGAATGATCTGACCATGACAAGAGTTTCATGTCTATATCCCTATAATAAGACCATTCAACCACTGGCCAGAGACAAAAATCAGGTCCAGCGTGTGTCCCCCCCTGTGAGTGGGGCCATGAACTAACTGGGTCAGGTCCATGGCCGTCATGGAAGCCATGAACTCCTGAGCCACCTCCGACGTTTCACCAACGGACGGCAGGTTGAAATCACCCATGACCATAAGCCTGGGTGTATCAACTGCCACCGTGGCTATCACGTCGAGTAGCTCGGGCAGGGCCGTTGCCACGCGGCAGGGAGCCAGGTACGTAAGCAGCAAGCCCATCTGAACCCCATGACCCCATCTCACAAAGAGGGACTCACATCCGGCAATCTGTGGCACAGTGGTCTCCCTCGGACCAAGACCTTCATTAATAATAACCGCCACCCCCCGCCCCTCCCCTGGGCCCTCGGCTGGTGGAATGCTCTGAAGCCTGGTGGGCACATCTCAATCAGAGGGACCCCTCTCTCCGGGCCTAACCAGGTCTCCGTAATACCCGCCAGGTCCGCTCCCCCCTCTTGGATAAGATCGCAAATGAGGGGGGCCTTATTTACCACGGACCTGGCGTTGCACAGCATCAGCCGGAGGCCCCGGTCCTGAGTATCTGAGCCACCTAGTATCCGAGGGGAGCCTTGAGGACCGGGGCGCGCAATCGCTCTCAAGTAGCGAGTGCGCACCCCCGGCACAAGATAAGGTCCTCTGCTCCCACCATATCTGCCCCTCCCATCCACTGTGCTGATGATATTCCCAATCCCTCGTCCTGCGCCCTCCAAACCGTTACCCTGTGCCGGGCTGGGCCCTGACCTAGGTGGATTACCCCCCCATCCCCTTTGGTCGCCCTCCCAGTTCCCCTTAAAAGATTATTAAAAACCCTAATTAAAAAACCCCTCAATCCCCGCTTTAAAACATGCCACCTCTCGGGGCTCCAAAGCCCATCCTTAAGGTAGGCCTTCAATAGGGTGAAAGGCCATCGCTGCGAGAGGGGGGTATCTCGCAGCGCGAGCAAATCTGCCGAGGTATAAGCCATACAAGTATGAAAAAGCATCTAAAAAGCTTCTTCAGCTCTGACTGGATGGTGGGGTATAAATTTCTCCATTCCCCACCATCCAGTCAGAGCTGAAGAAGCTTCTTGGATGAGAAGCGAAACATCTTCAAAGAAAAAAACCATAAAATCCAGTTGCCTCTTGAAAAAAAGCACCTTTGGGACATCTTGGCTGTATATGCAGCATTGAGCATTGTTGTTTAGAATGTTTATCATGCTTTTATTATTGTTATAAATAGCGAAAGGCAGCAAACATATTTAATACTCATTCCTCCTCCTATTTTCTTCACAACTCTGTGAAGTGAATCAGATTTCAAGAGAGCAACTGGCCTAAAGTCATCCAGCTCACTTTCATTTCTAAGGCAGGATTAAAACTCACAGTTGCCTGACTTTAACCATTGGAGATTTACCAAGAAATAAAAGATAAACATGAATTTATCTGAAGTAAAAGTAACGGGAAAAAGACAAAAAAGCCATAAAAAGTAATGCAAGAAAAAGGAAATATATATACAGAAGTGACTTTTCCACCACAGTTACTAACAAATATATTCCATATTCAACCCTTTTTAATCAGAAAATCTATAAATCCCGGGGGGGGGGGGGGGGGGGGAGTTTCTCAACAAAAGATCCACAAAAGATTTCCAATTTTGTTGTATTACCTCTATCAAAATGTCAATTTTGCCATTTCTACAAGTTCTAAGCATAAAGGCTGTATCTATACATGGAACTCTTACATATTTGATATCACTGTAAAATATTTACTTTGATTTATATATTTTTCTGTATATGATGTTTTCTTTTGAAATAATGAATGACCATACTTGAGTTTTTAAGAAAAATAATCAAAATGTGAAATTATTAATAACTTATTGATTAATTACCTAAATAATAAATTACTTAAATTTCTTATGGCTGCCTACTCCAAAAGATCCTAATTTCCAAAATATTTAGCTTCAGTTGTATGTGACATCTTCTTATATATATTAAAGATTTTTTATTTTTTTAATATTTTCTCCTTTGTGCTAATAGGAAATGAATCAGGAAATGGCTTACAGCTAGTGATTATATCAGCCTTACAGCTTCATACTTTTTTCAACCTTTTTTTAATGCCCATTTTTCAGAATTTTGCAAATGTGCAGGTTTGAGAATAAATATTTGAACCTACATTAGACTAGGGAGGCAGTATAGGCATCTTTCAGAGTGTCACTCAATATGTTGTTTCCTTAAAATGCACCATTGCTTAATTTTCTAGATGCATTTTTCCAGTGTATCTGCTCTCCTGTTTTCTTCTCCTAATAATCTGAAAAACACACAAATGCAGAATGTATATTTTCTGGTATAACTAATACATGCAAATATACCTTACAATTGAAACACAGCTAATTCCTAATTTGTCAGGGAAGGAACAGCAAAGATATACAAAATGAAAATAATCACATGGTGGGAGTGTTTCTTTTTTTAATGAAAATTATTCTGAAATCATCTTTCTAATGTCAGATGTAGAGTCAGCTGACAGCTTGTGGCTGTTCAGATTTATGAGAGGAAGGGGTGCACAGATTTAAAAGGCATAATAAAGCCCTTGTTTCGTCATCTGGAAGCAGGGATGGTAGCAGCTCAGACTAGATGAAAGACTGTTATGTTGCTGTAGCAGAAGGGATGCCTTGTGGCACAAGCAGAGGGCTCAGTTTGCAGCACGAAAGATGCACTGAAGCACACAGCACGAACGTGCTTTCTTTTTTTCTGGAAAGCTAGGGAAGAAATGCAAGAAACAGGTATTTTAAAAAATCCGAGACTGACATGCTCACAAGGAGGCTGAAGTTATTGTGTCCGCTCCGGTGCACCTCAGCCGTTTTGGTACCTTCCAGAGAAATTGGTGTAGCTGTATTTTTAGCTTGCTGTGTATTCGGCTTCAATATGACAACATAATTCTATCTTTACATATATAGGCAGCTTTTACTATGTTTTCCTGTTTTGTGCCAGCTGCAGTTTTCAAAGGATATCAGAGCACTGGTAAGAGTGTACTGTAGCCATTTCTCTGATTTTTGTAAGGCATGTGTTTCTTCGTAAATTTGCAAGGAGCTGGATTGTTAAAGCCTGCAAGTTGCTGAAAGCAAGCTAGATCTGCTGGTTAGCTCAAACTCAATTGTAATAGCTATCCTGTTATCACTTTAATGTATGCCTGTGTTAAAATTTTGGATTATTTTTTTTTACAAAAAGCTTATAATACTTTGCATTTAATTATTGCTCGCTGTAAAATTTATTAAGCTCTGTGTTTCAAGTGGCTCGCCTTTTCATCCTTAACACTTGCTCTTGATCGAATGTTTATGATTGCATTTAGGCTTGTACAACCTGTCTAATGCTAAGGCAGGGCATGTTGATTTCTCTGAATGGAGCATGTTATGGTTTGAGAGGAAATGCTGTATTACAGTATCACACACAAGCTATGTTTGTTTATTTTAAAAGCATCAGGAAAGGATTCCTGCATTGTCAATTCTTATTTTTTTTTATTACTACTTCAGAAAGTCGTTGCAAAGTATAAAATAATAATATTTACAATTTCTGGGCAGACCTGGAAAATAAGCTATTGTTGATAGTTATACAAATAATGTAATATAAAAGAAATAATGCAAAATTTAAAATAAATATTTCTTTAAGAATCATTTATTTAAAGTACAAGATGAAAATGATGAAGTATATAAGGAAAAATTACCTTAAGACAGACTGTGTTTCATGCTTAAGGAGTGCTTGAATATACTTACCAATAATGTACGTTCAGGATATCTTTGACTTTAAAAAATAGCACTACTGTGAAGAGTATGGAATTTATATAAGTAACATGTAAGTTTATTCAGAGGGAGGGTGGGCGTTGGCTGGCAACAAAGACATTGCCACTGTCTAGTCATGTTAGATACAGGAATTGTGCCTTTTAGAAAAGCCAATGGATCAAATGCAGAGGTTTCTTGCTGTTTCTATGTGACAACAAACTGCAAATTTAACCTGTCGATATTTATAGAATCCAGCCTCTAAATATAAAAAATATAAAGTGGGGGGGAGAAGAAATTTTAAAATGTCATGGCGGAAAAATAGTTTATATTTATAATCTCTTTTTCTTCATTGCTTGCAGCACTTGCTACAATTTGATACATACATACACACATACACACACAGAGAGGGGGGAGAGGGGGAGAAAGAAAGAGAGAACGAGAACATGCTTCTTTCTGAAGACTTTTCATGCATATTTTTATCCATGGAAAACAATAATAGAAAAATATTGAAAGAATCCCTGGTAGAGAGCACCTATTTCACTCTTTTTAAATAGGAAGTCCATTTCTGTCAAGAAATTTAACTTTATCATGTTCATGCCTCTGAAATAGCATGATGGCTTTCCAGTAAATACTTTCAGTGATTTAATTTCTTTTTAAATTTTCTGTGCACAGGCATATTCCCAAGATGCCTACCAGAAAGGCAATGAAGCCTACACTGGTAATGCTCTTTATATACCTGAGCCTCCACCAATAAGTTATCCTCGATTAACATACCCATCTCCTGTCCTGGCATTACCTATGGAGAAAGCACCTCCTGACTTATCACTGGGAAAGCAATCAAATAGTAGAGCTGTACCGACATTAGCGCAACCTGAAAAGGCCTGCAGAAAGGAAATTCAAGTGCCTCCATCTCCAAAAGATATTGCAAAATCTAACACAGCTGTCTGTGTTTGTAATGAGACCATAAGAACAGTTGTTGTGCCTTCTGAGAACGATGTAGACTTTTCATCAGTTAGAACAAACCATACTAGTCCATCACACCAGACAGAAGATATAAAATACAGTTTCAAGGAACAAACCTCTGTAAAAGCAAAACCACGAACCACTTCACCTTCCTCTTCGATGTCCACTGCCATTGTACTTCCTCAGACTCCACTTACAAAACCAACAGATTCCCCAGAAACAGCTTATGATTCTGGAAACTATGAAGGAGAGCCAGAAGGAGCTTCAGGTTGTAGTTCTCCTGCTCAGAGTGGAGATTCTCCCTCTGTTAATGTTAATCACACCACTTCTCCAAGTGCCCGTCATAAAATAGACTGGAAAACTTACAAAACCTACAAAGAATATATTGATAACAAACGCTTTCCCAAATATGGTTTCAGAACCATACAGGAAAGGTTAGATAGTTTAAGAGGCACATCTTCACATTCAATAGATTACTATATTGGCTCACAGGTACGCTGCAGAAGCACCTCTCATGATAGGAGCTCACAGTCTCTATCTGCTCGGCAAAGGAGCATATCCCAGGAAAGAGTTAAGGATACTGTATTAATCAAAAGGTGGCCTAGAAGTGCTTCGCAAGATACTTTAACTTCACCAGTTATCAGCCCTCGAAGTCGTAGGGCACGCTCCTGGAACTATTTAGGCAGACAAGGTGAAGCAGTGGAAAGTGTTCACAGTGAGGACCTTATTGCAGATTCAAGCACAGCCAAAAAAATTACACATGAATGTACTGGACTTACTGATCAAAATGACCCTCAAGGCATTTATGAAACTTCATGGCAACATACGTTTCAGGGGTCCCTTAGTGATTTTTCTGTGGCTCCTGGAGTTTATCCTTCAGGCAACAGACAAATAAGCAACCGAGTCTTAGGACCCTTTGCTCAATTCCAGAAAAATTCAACTGATGTAAAATTGCTGCAGACTTCCAAGGATTTGCCAACCACTAGAGATTCAAACTCTACAACCGCTTTTCAGGAAAGAGCACCTCGCTCAACAACTAGAAGCACAAGAAATAGTTCTTTGAAGACCTGTGTACATTATGCAGCAAAGCCATCATTTCCTTCTAATCAGAGTCTGGATAGTGCTACAACCACAGACCAAAGAGAAATTAATTATGTGCACTATAGTGGTTTGCCAACTCAACAATCCAGGAAACATGCTGAAAGTCCACCAGATCCCAAACTAGACATAAGTAAGTCTAATCTTTCCCCCGTTACCTATACAGCTTCTGTCAATTTTGTCCCACAAGTTAACGAGCACTTAACTACCTTGGTTAATTTAGATGTGTCTGTCAGACAAAAGATTCAAAATTTTGAAACCGAAGCTATAAAACAGTCTGAAGTTCAAGCAATAGATGAGACAAATGAGGAGGAAGTGGTTTTGCGGGAAAAGTCATCTTCTGGCAATCAAACCCCACAACTTTTGCGACATCAGTCCTATATTTTAGCTGTAAATGGTCAGGACTCTGCCTCTGAGACCACTTGTTGGTTACCCAATGATGCACGGAGAGAAGTTCATATAAGAAAAATAGAAGAAAGGAAAGCCTCTTGTTCCTGCACACCTTATGATTCCTTGGCATCAATTCCATTCATAGGTGAGCAAAACCATTTTTATTTCTCTGAATTTGATACATATTTGGATCTTCCATTTAATCCTTTGGCATGAATACATTGTTTTATTCAGTGTAGGTTAGTTTTCTAAACGATAATTTTAAAAATGCATTCAAACTCCATGGTGCCTACTAGGATCCTTAAACATTCTACCAGCTTATTATTCTCAGATCAGATTTTCAATCGTTTTAGTCCAAGGCTAATACACATACAAAAATAAGACTAAAACTGCAGTAGAGGAAGACCAGTGAAGAATGATCCCCCACCTCTTTTTGAGGTGTAATATGGCTAATGTGTAGCATAGTGGGGGGTTTTTTCAGTATCCTTAATTGTGTAAGATTGTTAAATTGATTCAAATTCAACATAAATCATAAAGATTTGAAACAATAATAATGTCTTTTTTTCTCCAGCATGTGGACATCACAGCCATCTACATTTTCTTAATTGGATATCTGATAATTTGACTACTTGTTTGAAGTCTTTCAAAATACTGTAGCCATTTCAGAAAAAAAATCCTGATTTCACTGATGGGATGCTTTTACAAAGACTTTGGAGTTTGCCTTATTTCTGTTTTGCAACCAATATTCATGAATATTACACAAAGTCCATATGAGGATTTAGAGCCAGAATAATTGTTTTAAAATCATTTCTCATGTCACCTCTGACTGATACTTGTAAGCAGTATATAGTTATATTCATATTTAATAGATAGGAGCATATCCCTGGGGTTTAAGGTTTTGGAGAGCAGAATCTGCCATGTTGTAAACTACTTTGGAAGCCCCTTTAAGCTTCTCAAAGGTTTTCTTTTTCAGCAAGACAGACTAAAGTCCCTTGGATTTTAGGAGGTAAGGTGCATGGAGAAACGGATCTAATTGTAATATTGAATTATACATATTTTAAAAATCTGATACAAAGTTCATTTGGAAATTTGATACTCTGTGACCACCTCACAATAAAATTGTGGTTTAATCTTTAAAGCATCAAGAGGCTTTTTAAAGCTTGACCTTTAACTCTCATTTTTAGAAGATTTTATCTAACTGCTTGTGATATGGCTATCAGAATATCACACAACATACTGAAACAAAAATACAACACACAACATAACTTGATTAATTTTTGTAAGTAAAAAAATGAAGATTTCTGAAAGATTGACATCTGAATTATTGGCTAGTGAAAAAAAGGCCATGAAATAACACAACTATTAGGATATTATGGCTTCCTCAGCTATATCCTTCACATGCTACTGCATTTCAGATTGGCTAATGTGAAGCTCATTGCAGGAAGACTGCTTTGTATATTTTGAACAAATGGACAGTGTTTTGGGTCAAGAACTTGCATATCAGCTGATGGAACTATAGACATGTTTCTTTGCCTGATGGTAAAATAGAACTAATTTTTATCAACCTTTTTACTTTCAGTTATATATAGCTAGCTTTTTAAGGATTCTATATACCTCTTTAAAGAGAAATGCTATTATTCTGAGAAATTTTGCAATACAATAGCACAGTCTACAGTACTTCTTAATTTGCTCCAAATAAAGCATTTCTTGGTCAAGATATTGAATGTGAATGAAGCTTGAAGTGTAAAAATAATATGCCTCATTTCATTATCTTTATTTCTAGAAGATATATGTTGAGAAGATATAACAAGAACCTATTTTATAGATTATAAGAAATCTTTCCCTTTTTTTACAGATATACATTTTGGGGACCTGTTTTTTAAAAAATCTGAGAAATAAAGTCCGCATTGATAAATTACAGTTGTTTAAATAAAAAAACTAATTCATGTTTTTAAGGTTTCAAAGCAGCAATTTTGAAAGATTTTAGCTCTGAGAGAGAAAATAATATTTTAATTTAGATTGTGAAACCATACTCACAAGGAATCTCACAAGGAATCATAGAATTACTAAATCTACCTAGGGTAGAAAAGATGAGACATTTTTGTTTGCAAGTTGCTGTATGCATGTGTGAACTAGGAAACTTGAGTTATAAACCCCGTCTCCTTAAATCAGAGCCACCAATTGCTTTGAAACCACAATGCAATAGGTGCTGATTTGTTCATACAAGAAAAAAATAAATCACTGTTTGCAAACAGCTTGCTTATCTCAATTGGCCTTTTAGAAACATATCATATTAGAATGCACATACCTAGAACTATATATATTAATTAATCATAAGAAAAAATGCTCACGTTCACAATCTTGGTTTCTTTATAATTCTGTTTTATACATGGAAACCACAGTGAGAAGCCCTATTGCTATTTCAAAAATAGGCTTTGTATTATTTTGTGAAACTATTTTAGATTTTGGCAATTTCTACAACTCTGACAAGGTTTCAAAACATTTAGGCTTTAGAATATGAAGGATAGTTTTGGTGGCAATAAAAAGTACAAGATTCTGAATATGTGCAGCCTGTGACAAATTATATCAGAAGTTACTAGAAGCTCTAATCTGCATGTAGCATAGCAGATGTTGATATTTCAGAGATTATGTTGTGGATTTTATTATTTTAAAAGGTTCATTGGGTAATTTTAGCTTCTTACTTAAATTTTCTGTAAGAATAATAGCATTTCCCTTCTTTTGCCGAAGGTTCATTATAATAAACATGGTTATTTTTGGCAAAACTTTAAAACAGTTTTATTTTACTGTTGCATTCATTTTGAAATCTTATTTATGCCAATCAATTGATAGACCAATCTTTTAATAGATAGACCATCTAAAAGGTTTATTATTTTGACAAATTTCTTTTATTTAAAATATAGATAACCCTGTTATTAAAAGCTTTTCTAATGACACTGTATTGATTCAGCTCAGTCTTTGTTCAATTCAATATTTGCCTAAATCTTGTATATTTATACAATATTATACAATATTTATACAAATCTTGTATAAATACAGCCACTTATATTTCTACCAACATGTATTCTGGATACTGCTGGAGACCCTCCTAGTTTTCCCATATTGAGCCAACTCTTGTCCTTTTTACTAAAATATATTAATTTGCTGTATACTTTTTGTAGATGAGCTGACCAGTCCTAGTATTGACCTGGACATCACCCACATTCCAGCTTCTGCTGTTATTTCACCACCTCCTTCACGAGCAATGGGCACCACCAGTGCTGTTCCTTTGAGTTATACTGCTCTTGTACCTTTTATTCGGCGTCAACTGTCTTCTGGCCATGGTTAGTATAGTGTTTCAAGCTGTTTAAGCTAAATTCAACAAAACCTGCTTATTTTTAAAATATGGGATTTTGCTTTTGCTTTGGTTACAGAATCAATTAGGACTAGTGACCTAGATGATCAATTCCCTGCAAAAAATGAAAGGTCCAAATCTTACTCTGAAGGACTTGATGACTATAAAGAAGGAAAAAGGTAAGAATATCTATAAAAATATAAATGTGCATCACTGGATGTCTTATTTAGGAATTTCTATAAAAATGTTCACTAAAATATCTACCTTACATCTATAGGGCCATAAAGCATGCACCGAGCTTAAAGGAAATTAAGGTCAGTTATTTTATTTTCAATATTTATCTGCTGTGTAAATAACATTAGTATTGTATGACTAAGCATTAAGTTACACCTAGGTATGTGCGAATATAGACTGCTTAAAATTTAATGGTGATTTTTTTTAATTAATATCCAAGCTTAGTGGACAGATGTTATTGACTTTTGCCAATTATAAAGATTAGATAGCATTTGATGAAAAAGTCCTTTTTTGGCTACAGACAGGATGGTACACTCTGTAGTTAACTTTAGAATTATTACTACTTCCTTGCATATTAAAAGAAAACCAACTTATTGAGATATATGGCAGGCCTTTTCTGTAATTCATTGCGGTTCCTTTGAGCTGATGGCTGACTGGAATGTACTGTTCCGTTAGTATTAGGTCCCGTTTCATGCTAGTTGTCTGTATTCCCACCTGACAGATGGAAGGGAAAGAAGAGGGAGATCTTGAATTATTAGAGAATGCTGAAGCTGGTTTGATTATGTTTTCTTTAGATTCCAAATAGCCAAGCATCTTCAGAAAATGCAGGATTCAGAAAAGCATCTGCTTCAGAAGTCTTTGGTGACACCTCCAAAGAAGGATATCTTCATTTTCGGCAGTTGGTTACAGACAAGGGGAAGGTACAGTTTTCCAAACCACAGCTAAGTGTAAAACCTGTCTTCTTATACATATTCAAATGTTTTCAGATGCCTACAGGTTTTTCATTTCCTGTGAAAAATACTCGAAACTTGCTTGTTTTTCTTTTGGCAGAAACTCAACTTTTCAAACTTTCCCGTTAATCTGCATAGACCTGGTACAGTTGTCGCAATCTTCCTGTTCTTGAACTGTTAAAACAAACATATAAACATTAAACACAATTAAATGATCCTTTGCAACTCAGTGCTCTGCAATTCCATTGCTTATCTTACTGATATTTTCACCATAAGAAAATTTTTGGGCTACTGACACAGATAAATTATTAGGATTTTTTTTTCTGTTTGAATGTAAAAATTCTCAGTGATATAAAAACAAGTCCTATCTTATTTGTATTCCTTGATAATTTGTCATTTTTGACTCAGAAAATATTCGATAGGCATTATTACAATTAACCTATTAAAAAGATTATATTTGCTCAGAGTGCTTTAAAGCATCAGCCCCCAACCTTTTGGGTACCAGGAAACAGTTCCATGGAGAAAGGCTTTTCCGCAGACCCAAGGGGCTGTGGTTTTGTGTGCTGCCTGTATTCCGTAGATGGGGTTTTGCTTGTTTGCACAGCCCAGTTGCTGGCATGCTACAGTCCAGTGCTGGTCCACAGATTGGGGTTGAGGTCCCCTGCTTTAAATCACTCTCTGAACAAATATAAAATTGCCCCCAACAGTCTAGGTCCTCATTTTACCAACCTCAGAAGAATGGAAGGCTGAGTCAACCTTGAGCTAGTCAGGATCAAACTCATAGCAGCTGGCAGAGTTTGCTTGCAATGCTGCTTTTTAACTACTGTACCACAATGGCTGCTTGCTTGGTGGCAGTATTTTTTTTTTATTATTATCTCTCTATCAAATTTCTACACCATCCATTTCACCAAAGCAGGCAGTTTACAAATTTTAACATATAAAACACTGGGCACACTCCTCTTGTTTTCTTAAATGAATATTATTCTTGATCCTATTTTCTAGAGAGTTGGTGGGAGCATCCGACCATGGAAACAGATGTATGTCATCCTCAGAGGGTGTTCATTATACTTATACAAGGATAAAAAAGAACCAGCTATGCTTTCTGAGGAGGAACAGCCCATCAACATCAATGCTTGTTTAACAGACATTTCATATAGTGATACCAAGAAGAAACATGTGTTTCGGCTTACTACATCAGACTGTGAATACCTGTTTCAAGCTGAAAATAGAGATGACATGCTGGCATGGATTAAGGCTATACGAGGAAACAGCAATGAGGAGGTTGGGTTCTTGTTAAGAATTTATTCTACTTATTTGTTATATTTTGCAGAGATCATGTTTTTCCAGACCCATTATGCAATTCCACATGGTAGCTCTGACATGCAATAAATACAAGCTAATGCGATTAAAATCCATAATTTTACAGGCTTTTTATAAAGTTGCATGAGATTTCAGTGTTCCTACCAGTGAAATAATACATCCTTTAAAATGTGAGAAAGTTATATTGGTAAGAGTCTGTATGAAGCAAAAAGAATCAATTACACCTTTAACATTTGGCCACACTATTCCAAGTAGATTATGGTTCAGCTAACATGAAATACAGCTCATTTAGATTGTCAGGATTTCAGCCAAGGAAGAAGGTACAATTTGCCCAAAAGTTGCGCAATCCTCCTCCCTTTCTCTTCTAGGCCTTAGTCTGTTCACCACTCTCTTCTGTGCCTGAGTCTGTTCTGGCACCTTTCCCTTGATATTCCTTATTTACACTGCATTTGGATTCAGTTGTGCATACCTGCTGAGCATCTCCTCATCTTTCTTGTGTAGCCATTTCCTTGTGCCTTGCACACATCTGAGGGATGTCCTGCTCCTGTCCTAAATATGGCTAGTTAAGTTTTCATTTGTGGAGTTGTGCAAAGCAGAAATTCCAAAATAGTTCTCTATTCATTTTGCAGGACACAGGTGTCTCAAGCAGAGATCTAATTAGCCGGAGGATTAAAGAATACAGCACAATTATGGGGTAAGCCATCACAGTACCATTTGAGAGCTCAGTTAGTCAGTACATGGATTTCCTGCTTTTAAATATTTTTTTTTCAGTGCTTCTAGTGGCAAAACTGAGCCACTTTCAAAACCATCCCGACCGAGCCTAATTAAAAGACAGACATTCCTTGGCACTAAAACTGAGCAAAGAACTCAGAGTCCACATTCTCCTAAGGAGGAATCAGAAAAGAAATTCCTTACTAAAGGTATTGTATATTGAATATAAGAATACTATTACTTACTCTAGGTTTTCCTATTATACTGAAGGAAGCCTGATGGTGAGGACACTAAGTGTCATGGGGTTTGGAGTTTCATTGATTTTTAAGAGAAGTTCATTGAATAAACATCCTATGCTTTGATAAGTAATGATGAAACTCCTTTTGCGCTGGGAACCTTTGATTATTCCTTGTTTATAAGGAAACTCCAGATCAGAAACAATCTGGAAAATTATTATTTGAAATGTGCATGCCTGTGGGGTAGAATTGAAAAGGGAGTGGGAAAGAGTGGGGATGAAATAGACTGAAAAGGGCAAATGGAGGGAAGGATACCTATATAAAAAGGATAGAACCATTTCATTCTGTAGTTGTGATAATTCCATATCATTTTGGGAAAGAAAGTTGATAAATACAGAGTATCTTCTGTTTTGTTATGAAGTCACGAAGCTTTGGAGATATTTGCAATCTTCTGTCAAGGAAAGTGGAAATGGCAGTGGGATCGGTAGGAATAAAACCATCATTCTCTGATTACTATACTCAGAACTACAATTTTGTTTTTTATTGTAGCAATTTTCGATGCAGCCTGTTTTATAAAACAAGGTTGCTTGTTTACATCTAATTGTTTTCTTAGTTATATAAATGTAATAAATATAGCATGCTCTTTTGCTAAGTATTTGAATTAGGTCTCATAAGAATATTGCATTATTTCTTTAAAAATTACTAGCTTAGGTAGTTACTTGAAAGTCAGAAGAGATATTTAAGTATGGATACTAGGTTAATAAAGAATTTATTACCCACAAAAAAATTTAAATCTCAAAAGTAAATCTTAACACATAAGAATCTTAATACAAATAAGAACCCCTTCTTGAATTACAATTCAATACATGGATTTGTACCACATTCAAAATGTGGGTTTCTGTCAGTGTAAAGTTTGTATTTTAGTTTTACAAGACTTCTTAATTAGAATAGATTTAGTAGCACGGACACAATTTTGTACAGTTCACAATTTCATTTTATGGTTTATAATGTGTTAACCAAGCTTCTTGATATTGATATTTACGCTTTGCTTAGAGTTTAATACTGATTTTTCAAGCTTTTAAAATGACATTTATTTATTTATTCAATTTCTACAGCCACCCATCGCAATCAAGTGACTGAATAATGTATTCAGGCATTCAAAATCAAGTAATGATACACTGGAAAATTACATGAGATTTGTAAAATCCTTGTTTACTCATTTGTACTCTAGTCTTTTACTCTTTTCTTCTTCCTTGTTTATATATTTTCTCTTCTCGATATGCAAACACACACATATGTACATAGGCATGAGCGCATGCATATAAACATGCACCCACACAAAAATACACATACGAATATCATTTTGTTGATTGTGTCGATATACAAATTGTAAATTGTTTGATTTATGTACTGTTCATATAGATTGCAGATGCCACCAAATTTGATTCTGTTCAGAGTTAATAAAATTGCTAGACATCGGTTGCTAAGGTTGTGGTTAATCTGTGGCCTGATTGCGGAGAAGCCGTAGTCTCTAGTCTGTTTCAAGATTTATATGTACTAAGTATCTTATACTCATCTATTATTTTGATGATGCATTTGATCATTATATCCAGTTATATTCCATTAGCTTGCTGAAGGTTTTAAATGACTTGTTTTCCTTTTTGTTCTTCCTTGAAGAAAAAGATGAGACAAGTCCACCCAAAGATAAAGGTATATGGAGAAAAAACATTCCAAGCATCATGAAAAGAACTTTTGAAAAGAAGCCATCTGCCGCTTGCACGTTTGGTGTCAAACTAGTTGATTGTCCCCCAGCAGAGAGCAATAAGGTATTCTTTTTTTAAAAAAAATACAGTCATGAATATTGATAATTTCTTTGAAAAATATTCCTCAAGATACATAGATAGTGAACACAAACTTTCATTCCCTTTTGGATTTTTCAGTATATTCCAAGAATTGTTGAAATATGCTGCAAGCTAGTTGAAGAGAGAGGACTTCAATATACTGGTATTTATAGGGTTCCAGGAAATAATGTTGCCATCTCAAATATGCAAGAAGAACTGAACAAAGGAATGACTGACATTGATCTTCAAGATGATGTGAGTTCTGCCCTCTCTGTTTTAAATTCTCGTAGTATTTCTTTTTAATGACAATGTTTTGTCTGCTCAATTTTTAGAAATGGCGAGATCTGAATGTCATAAGTAGTTTATTGAAGTCCTTTCTCCGAAAGCTTCCAGAACCACTCTTCACTAATGGTAAGTTTTGATTCAAAGTAGGGGGGGTGGGAAGCTATTGAATAAACACATCACATAACTTATCTGTGATTAGTTAAATTAGAAGACAGTTTTGTTAGAATTCAGTTAAGCATTGTTCTCCTTAATTTTAATATTGCTTAGATATACCAGAATTCTTTTGCATTTCTCTTAAAAAGACAGATATATATTATTGGCTTATATGAAGAAAACACAGGTTTTATTCTACTTAGCCAGGAAATATATCTTTGCAAGCCAACTTGAGTTGCCATGTGCAAGTAGGCAGCAATATAAATTTTCTAAATGAAATAAAAAATTATTGAAGCTGATGCATAATGACTTATCTCTGCCTAAGACTATGAACAATACTGCTAAGCAGAATAAACAATTCCAAGTTGCTGCAATTGCCAGTTGTTTGACTTTTTATTATATTTCTTCAAGTATTCTCATATACAGGTTGTAGCCAGTAATTCAAATACTATACAGTCCTCCCAGTCACATATTAGCCTGTAGGGTGCATCCATTTTCCATCTCTATGAACAAGGCAAACAAACTAAAATGTCTTGAAGCCCCAGTGGATTGCGATATGTGGCTGGGGAAGTGGATTTGAGTAGATGAGTCATAAACTATATCAGAAGTTAATGGTTGGGAATTAAATATTAAAAATATGTTAGAACTGTACTTTCTTGCCTTCCTTTAATGGCCCCGTTTCTGTGCATTTGCTGCTAATATGCCATCTTTGGGCTACTGGGTTTTTCTAGTTACTTGTTTCAGCAGGAGAAAAAACATACAAGGAATAATTTCTCCATGGCAATATCAGAGGTACTTGTGTGGATTATTAAAACAAATTGGCAACAACTAGATGAGATACATAGTAGGATATATAAACATCAAAGAAAATCCATTTGCATTTCTGTACAAAGGCAAATCATATCATGTTTTTCTGATCCCACAGTTTCAGTGTATATACGTAGTTTTGCAAAGGCGTATTTTTGAACTCTTATACAGAGGATCCAGGCTATTCACATTGGTTGAAATAAGTTAGAGTAAGCAAAACATTGTGTTACTCTGGTGACACAAATCCATTGTTTATGCTTAGTTGGTCCTCTTTTTCCTGCAGAGGGGTTAAAATGCAGTCTTGCAATAAAGTTATTTTCTTTCTTATTAGAGAGATATGCAGCTTTCATAGATGCCAACAGAAGAGAAGATCCTGTTGAACGACTAAAAACATTGAAAAGCCTGGTATGTTGCTTTTGACAGGGATTGAATCAGATACCATTGTTATATTTTGGAATTATTTTTAATTTTTATGTTTATATCATCCATTTCAGATCCGTGATTTACCTGAACATCATTATGAAACACTTAAATTTCTCTGTGCCCATCTGAGAAATGTAGCAGAACATTCAGAAGAGAACAAGGTACTATAATTGGCTTATCTGTACCAAGAGTCTATATTTCTGATAACTAAATTCAGTGCTTGCTTCTAGGAGCTGTAGTAATAGAATTCTTTTTCTGGCTATAAGGCATACTCCAGATTATTTGGAATGTAAATATTGTAGTCTGCATTTGCTTTCTCAGCTCATTGGCTTTGTGGCTGCTTTAGCATGGTGAACAGAGAGGAAAACCAATAGAGTAAGCATGTATGGGGGGGGAAAAACAAGAAGCAAAGGACTGCCATTATCCTTGGGATAAAAATAAATCTTTCTTATTGAGTTGCTTCCCACATGGAGATAAAGCAAACAAAGAAGACACCTAGTCTTATAGATCAAAACTATTTTTGCTTTCTTTTTCTTAAATTGTGTACCTCGATCTGCAACATTTGTGGAAAAGCATTATTAGGTTTTATGGGTTCTTTTTCCTTCCACACATATTGGATGGACAGATGTGCTTAGGTACACAGAACCCATAGCTACTGCATTATGTGGCTAGGAAGCAGTCCTGTAGTTACAGGTTGAAGATTTATTGCAGAAAAAAAAGTGTACTATAGCCCATGGGAAAGTCACCTGCTCAGCATTTAATTAAAGCTTCATAACATGTTGAGAGATGGGTGTACTACTTTAGATTGAGGAGAGGAATGGATACAACCAGACTTCTCTTTCTAAATCCCTAAACTTATGAACATTGAAGAATTACATTCAGGAACAGATTAAAAGGAACAAGGTGTCCTGATCTGCTATATAAATCAGTTTTATACACTGATCAGCTTTTGCTTTGAATTTTCATTCTAATGAGGAAGTTCAGGTAAATTTGGCAAAATTGACTGCTACTGTTAGATGCTTCTGCTTTTTAAAGAGACTTATACATTTATGTAAGTACAATGATGTGCTGTAAGAACACTCATTTTCTTTATTCTTTAGATGGAACCAAGAAACCTGGCAATAGTATTTGGTCCAACACTTGTGAGGACATCTGAAGATAACATGACTAATATGGTTACTCATATGCCAGATCAATACAGAATTGTAGAAACACTTATCCAAAAAGTAAGTGAATTCATTTCATGTTGCTAGACAGATTATTCAGACAGAACTTTATCTTTAGTTAAATCAGCCTGGATTTTGATTTTCTCATAAACTACTCCTTATCTCTTCAATGTCCACATTTTAATTCTTTCATTTCTGGGGAGTTTTTCACTTCTTTTATTTTGAATTGTAGCATGACTGGTTTTTCGCAGAAGATGATGCTGAACAACCTTTTGTAAGTACTAACCTTAACTAAATGGATTCTCCTCCTGTTTTAATTCAGAACATACAAATGAATATATGATTTCCGCCCCTCTCCAATGTGTTCTAACAGTGTTCTTTATTCACCATACCAAAACATACCAATGGTTTTTATCCATGAAGAAATAGCATATAAAATGAAGTTGTAAATTTCTCTTCCAGGGTAGTGTTTTTCTCCATTTAATATGCCAGCTTGAGTATTTTTCTTTCTCCTTAAAAGTTTTAAAGGAAGATTGACATTCTTTGCAGTTCTCAGCTGACTAATTTTTCTAAATACTGTTGAATCATGATGAAACCACTGACTGTGACTTGATGATGAAGAAATCTTTGTTTATTAACTATAGACAGGAGTTCAGGAAGCAAACACAGTAGAGTCTCAGCCAGTGCCAAGCATAGATCATTTACTCAGCAACATTGGAAGGATTGGAGTATATCCTGGAGATGTATCAGGTACCGTAACTCTTGCCTGGACAGTTTGTAGGTTAGAAAATTCTCTCTTCTGATGATCTATTATAATGGTCCTCTTTTTCTTTCTTTGCTAATAAACTTGATTTCTCCCTTTATCTACATGATCTTGGGTGTGTTATTTAAAGACCAGCAGTGAGTTGAGCATGTTGCATGATGTAGGTTGGAATGCTTTCTCAGCAACCAATATAATTCTTAGACCACAAGAACAGCATGTTCACTAGTGTATCAATGATACACTATGTACTTTTTAACATGACACGGATAAGATACCTACTACTTTCTAAGTCATTGAGAAGAAGGCAGAAAGCTTTAATTTCTACACACTGTTCTGATGGTAGTAATTTTTTAAACTTGGAGAAGGCAAAATCAAGATTTTTAAATTCATTCTGCTCAACTAATAAGTATATTTTTCCAAACTATATTGCAACTAATTATGTTTATTCATTACTAAATGCTTTTTCTTTTTTATGACTGCCACCATACTGTCAGCTAAATACTATTACTGCAAACTGCCACCATACTGTCTCACTAAATATGTTTTTATCCCAAATGTTATTCCTTTGTCTCTAGCTTGTGTTTTAGCTTATAGAAAACTTTTTTCAGCATTTTATTGAAACAGCCCCTCTATCCTGCTGTTGAAATAGGAGAAGTGGGAGGAGTCTATCACACGGTGATGTCACTAGTGGACTCTGTGGTGTCACTGATGGACAACTGGAACTGTAGGAAGAAGGAGGATTGTTGCCCACATTGTAGCTGCCTTGTCTGCAGAAACCCCCGCTTCTTGTAAATGCACAAAGGACTAGTTGATCTGTACTGTAAATTTATCATTTCAAGAGTATTTGAACAGATCAATGCTACTTTTTAAAAGTATTTCTGCTGTTTCTTGTTACTTCTGAAGCAGACCCTGAGGAGAAATAGCATGGTATGGTCCACTGGTTTTTCTAGTCATTAGCCATGTGTCAAAAGGGGCATGGCATGGGGTTCAGCTCATTAATTCTCCAGTGGGGTCACTCTCCTGGCAAGTTGGAGAATGTCTTTTAGTTACTCTGCTAGCCCCTCCGTACCCCCTTTCTAATTGTATAACCTCCGTTGTTTTATTTTGCCGAACAGTATAATTATGGTATCCATTTTTCATTTCATAATAACGCTTCTGTTTGGAAATGAGTACAAAACTGATGGCTGTGGAAAAAAACCTACATAATGATAAATTCTTAAACAAATAGCTCGGAGGAGCACTGAAATGTTAACTGGGGCTTTTAAATCCATAAAGCCCAATATAATTTGACAGCATACAAAAAAGAATTTTGATAATTGTTTCAGAAAGTAGTCTAAGGCACGAAAGATAATGCTTTAAATGTACATTTCATTTGCTGGAATGTACAGAGTACAGTCCTGAAAAGATCCCCCAGCTGCGGTTTTGCAGGGCCCTGCGCTTAGAGCATTAAATAAATATTAGTATTTCTGTTTTATTTAGAAGAAAGGGCTTTTTTGCCATTTCTGTCATTGAGCTGATTCTGCCTCCAACTCACAGCATCCTTTCATGGCGGTGGCTTTCTGTGGTGCAGCTTGCATCTTTGTGAGCGATTACTATCCACTGTTCTGATTATTTTTTCTGTTATCTGTTTGCTCTCACCTTTTGTTGTGCTTGTCTTCTTTCATACTTCAGCATTGTCTAGAGTAAAAGCAAAACTTTGTGCCATGTTGACTAAAGTGCTATGTTGGTTTTTTTTCTCTCTTTGCAATAGATTCAGCTACTGGTGACTTTTCCAAATTTAAGGTAAATCATTCATCTGTATTTTTACAGGGTTGAGCCTATACATTACAATGTTGAGAGAGGGCTCATAGGCTTATTTATACTAGATCTCTCATGTGCTGTTGATAAAAATGGATTCTGACAATAAAGGGCTTCCCTTGCTTGTATTAAGCCCCTTGGAGCTTTGAACTGGGCTCTGATTTTTATATCTGAATTTAAATGACTCACCCACTGTACTTCTTGGGCCTGATTATTAAGGGTAAGACATATGTCATTCACTTTTATGTTGCTATGTATAAACATAATATACGTAATATTGTTTCATTAGCATGACTAGAGGCAACTATTAATTTTAAAGATAGATTGTGGGAAAGAGGTTAAGATGTTAAATCCTATGTTGTCCTGAAATGCTATATGGATTTACATTGAAAAGTATATATTGGCAGCATATAATGTAAGGGATATTATATACAGATGTTTGTGTTCTTCGTATCATAGTTTATGAGTCTTTTATAAAGTCTGCACAAATCCTGTATTGAAAATATAGAATATATTGTGAAATATTTTTAAAGCAGTATAGAATGAGTTTTGTAAAAAAAAAATATCGAGTGATAGATCAGAATTAATGTTAATTGGTTTGAGACACTCACAATTGTAAATTTTGATTAAAGTAAGTAAAGCACTTTATTCAGTCATTCAGTCAAATTTGCAAATCCTGATTAATGTTAATTGGTATTTGATAAATAATCAACTGCATTTTAAGAATATACTGGCAAAGTTATTTTTAATTTGGCGCTGTTTCAAAAAAAAGGTGCTACATTCATTTCACTTAGACCGCTGTGCTTTTACAAATTATAAATGATTGCATTTAAAGAAAAAACCTTCTATATCACAGCAACTGCCCAAAAGCACTAGTATAGATAAAGTAAAGAGAACAGGTTTTGATAGCAATCTAGTTATGGCTATGCAAGGCTGATCAGGCTCGTAATAACAGTGCATTTATAATGGGTGAGACTTCCTAAAGAGTCCTAAGCCACAGGTTAAGAAACCATGGCCTATGTAATTGATATGCTATGGTGCTAGAGCAGTTTTGTGCAGAACAACTCAGCAGTGACAGGTAATAACTTATATCTAGTTTCATATACATAAAATTTTGCATTGGAAGATTGGTAAAGAACATATTTTGAACTACAAATACGATTTTTTTTTAAAAAAAAAAATCATGATGCTTATGATGGGTTTCTTTCCATACAGGGTTCTTGGGGATCTGGAAATAATCAATACAGCAGAGAGCTACTTAAGTCCTCTATATTTGCCACAACCAGTCGCAAGCGGAAAAAAGCAAAAGACAAACTGCAACCCAGCAGCTCTGAAGATGAGTGGGATAGTGTTTTTTTCATGAAGGAGCCTGCAGAGCTCCATTTCAATGACTCAGCAAAAGAGGATACATCTAAAACGGAGCTGGAGAAGGAAACCATGGGGAGAATAGAGAGAGTAGGATTTCCGAAAGAAAAGGAAGACTGTGTTAACAGTCCTTCTACAACAAGCAAAGATGAAATGTTGCTGAGGAAAGAGAAATTGTTCTCTGAAGAACCCTCAACATCTTATATTCAGAAATACAGGATATCTCCAAATCCCATCTCATGGCAAAATACACAAAAAGATTACCATAAAGTCCCTAATTTCCAGATTGCTTCTGTGTTGGAAGAAACCATTTTGGACTCAGGCGCCACCCTCAGCTGCAGTTCACAAGCTTCTCTGCAAAAAGTATCCTGTAAAAGATTAGGAGGCCCTGAAAATAAACGCAGTGAATTTTTAACTGCTGATGTTGGCTCCATCACTTCAGGTTACTCCACAACATCCTCCACTGCATATTTAGCTGGTGTTGATTCCACTGTGCTGGCTACTGAAGTGCTTTACTCAGTGACAGAGAGTAAAGGAGAAGAGGCCGATGATGAAAGTAGTGAACTGATCAGTGAAGGTCGCCCTATAGAAACAGACAGTGAAAATGATTTTCCTGATTTTGCAGCAAGTTCTTCTGTGGATAGGCTATTCAGGGAGAAGACTCAAGACATGGCAAAGAACCTTAGGAGGAACTCTGAAGAAAGTGAAGTAAGTTGTTCAGGAGGAACTTCAACACCAAAGTTAGACAGTCGCAGACTTTTCAACTCATACAAACTTATTGAATGTGATACTCTATCTCGGAAAAAGTTGGCCAGGTACAAAATGGAGAGTGAAGGCTTAAGGGATGCAAAACACGAGGAGGATATAAAGAAAGGAAAGACAGACAGCAGCTTAACCCCATCAACAAGAAGTGAACCTGTCAAACAGGAGCCTACATGGAAACTCAAGATTCCAGACAGATTAAAACTGCGTCTCAAATCATCTGCCGATGATATGCTTGGAACTGGCAATGAGAAGACAAACCCTGCAGAGAGCTCCAAAAGAAAGAACATCAGGCGAAGGCACACATTAGGAGGACAAAGAGATTTTATTGAATCAAGTGTTCTGAATGCATGGAAAATTCAAGAAAAATACCCAAGCATGGAGAAGGACACTTTAGCAGTAACCCCGTTTAAGGCAAAATCCCCATCCCAGTACACAGAGTATGTTGCACAAGAGCGTCTGCTGAGTAACCCAGTAGACCTTAAAACAAATAAAACTGAAAAGGTGAATGTAAGCCAATTAGATGATTCCTCAAAGGCAGAATCCTCATTTTCTGCAGAGATATCATCAGGAGGTGATAGTACCACTTCTTCTGGTAGTTCTTCCACTGAAGCCTGGTACATAAAACCCATGGAGTACTCAGTACTCTAGACCATTTTAGTGGAGAAAGCTACCAGACTATGAATGAGGTCCATCAGCCTGGCTGTTGATGCTCACCCTCATAAATTATCTGAGACCTTGGAGATTATGTCTCAATTCTACTAGTCCTTTTGACACAGTTAAATAGCCGCCGCCACAGTTCAGTAGCATATTTTCTTTTTCTCAGTTGTTCTGTATGCTTTTCCCCACCCCACACACAGTGTTAGTGTGCACTATGCATAATGCAGCTACAATATTATTAGTCAGAAGAAAAAATAATTCTTTTTATTTTAGTCGTTAACAAGTGCCTCATCAACTTTTTTTAAAAAAAGTTCATTTGATTTGTTAAGGTGCCATAATAGTTGTTATATTTAGATATTTATGTTAACTGTAAAGAGCAAATTGCTGCATTTTATTGTAGAGACTGAAAGGGAGAATGTAAACCAATTAGATGATTCCTCAAAAACAGAGTCCTCATTTCCTGCAGAGTTATAATTAAGAGGTAATAATACCAGTTCTGATAGGTCTTCTGGCCCCTGGTTTGAATACCAGTTCTGACAGTTCTTCTGGTCACTGAGTACTTGGATTTCTAGTACTTGGATTTCACTTCAGTGGGAAAAGCTACCAATATATGAACAATGATGTTCACCCTCATAAGTTATCTGGGCCCAGGAGGATATAACTTGATTCTACCAGTATCATTGAGACCATTAAATGGCCAGCACCACAATTCAGTAGCTCTCCTCTCCCCTCCCTTCCTCTCCCCTCTCTTATTCTATGTTGCCCCACTCCACAGTGTTAGTATGCACTATGCATTAATGCAACTATGACATTGTTAGTTGGAAGAAAAAAAATTCTTTGAGTTTAGTGGTTAACAAGTGCCTCATCAAAATTTAAAATTTAAAAAAAGTTCATTTGGTTTGTTAAGGTGCCATAATAGTTGTTACATTTAGACATTTATGTTAAACATAAAACAAATTGCTGCATTTTATTGTTAAGACATTTCATTACATTTTTAAAAATTTAACACACATGGATACAGAGCTTCCATTTAGGCATTCCAGTTGGATTTTTGAGTTTTATATTCTGATTTTAATACAGTTTTTGAGTATTATGTGACTTGAATTTTTACTCTTTCTGTAAAATAAATAACTTAAGTGTAAATACACTATGTGTGTATCTTTTCCTCAGACACCAGCTTTGATATAAATGTTGTAACATAGAAGTGTAGATAGTAGATCCTGGATATGTGGATAGAACTGGTTTCTTTTATCAAGAATATAATTCTGCATGAAGAGTTAATAAATCCAGATCTGTACATGCTTCTGTGTATATCCACTTAAAACACTGGAAATAAATTGGTTTTGATTGTTCTTGTATGGACTGACTTTCATTTAACAGAGACAATAAACATGTCAAATTTGTATCTATATAAAGCATAGGGATATGCTATTTGAAAGATGGGTGAATTCTTTGACTAGAACTTGCTTGCAAATTTTATTAATCAATGGGACAAATAATTTTGTAAGGATTACTTATCAAATAACAGCCTTTAATTTTTACAAGCACACTATAAGCAAACAATGTTCTTGAACATACTAAAACCTTGTGTCAGCTTGATGAGAGTTTAGTTTGTTTCATTGCTAAGATAAGCTCCTTCATTTTACATTATAAAAATAAAATACAAGTAAAATATTTCAGGAATTTTGGACGAAGTTACCTTTCCTGGGAATTATTTAAAAGAAGATAGAATAGAATAAAATAATAATAGAGTTGGAAGGGACCTCAGAGGTCTTCTAGATCAACCCACTGCTCAAGCAGGAGACCCCATATTATTTCAGACAAATGGTTGCCCAGTCTCTTTTTGAAAGTTTTACAGTGGTGGAACACTCAGAACTTCTGAAGGCAAGTTGTTCTATTGGTTAATTGCTCTCGCCGTTAGGAAATTTCTCCTTAGTTCTAGGTTGCTTTTCTTTCTCTTTCTCTTTCTGAAGCACCTTTTGGTGCTTCAGAAAGTAGTTTGAATAGATGTACCATGTCTCCCTTGGCCCTGTGGATTTTGAGCTAATATACAGTTTTGCAAATATGGGCATGTTGCAAGCTGTGAGATGATAATTTTCTGAGTCATAAATTGGACAGTTAACAGATGTAACTGAAATGTTCATTTAAGATAAAAGTTTGAACTTCAAGATAAAACATATTTCCATTAAGAAAAGTTTTATATTGCAAGTGAATAGTTTACATAAAGCAAATAGTTTACATAAAGCAAAGATAAAAAGAATTTAAATTTGGCTTGGTTAATAGAAGATAACCGATATTTTAAATTCAATGATCAGCATATAATATTATTTCTAACTATCAAATGAACACCAGAAATGAATCTCATGAATTCTAGAGAAATTCATTTTGAAACCCTTATCAAATATTTGATCCAACAGTAGTTCCTTGTCCTGATCTTCAAATCCTTCTAGCCCCTCCTTTTCGCTTCAATGCCCTAGAGCCAAACTGTCTCAGGAATTCTGGGAGTTGAAGTCCACAGGTTGTAAAAGAGCCACAATTGCCCACCCCTGCCCTATAGCAAGGGTGTCAAACTCAATTTCATTGAGGGCTGCATCAGGGCTGTAGTTTACCTCGGAGGGACCAGGCTGACTGGGTGGACATCGCCAGCTTGACGCCACTCCCCAAACTGCTGGTATGTTTCCTCTTCTCATTGGGTAGATTGGGCCGAAGCTACGCTGACCTGGTCTTTCCTCTTCACATTGGGTAGACCACGACGGTCCCGAGGGCCGAATCTGACCACATTGCAAGCCAGATCCAACCCATGGGCCTTGAGTTTGACACCCCTGTCTTAGAGCATGACTTCTGCAACATTTTTCCTTTAAAAATGAATAAAGATCAAATAATGGATAAGGTAACAACTGGGAATGGCATCATCATGGAGCCTTAGAGCCACATTTTTAATGCCTCAGACAAAAAATAACCGCACAGAATAATTTTAATATGTATATACAGTATAATGGTCCATTTACATAGAATGTTATCATTTCCCTTATTAACACACATAACAGATGTGATGAGATTCTTCTTAATTGTGTATGAATATGACTTGGGGTATTGAAAGACCTGAAAAATAAAAAACTGCTAGTAATCACGCCAATACCACCCTAATTCTTCTGGACGCCAAAGAAAAGTACAGGTAGTTCTTGTCTAATGACCCTAATCGGGTGTGGAATTTCTGTCACTAAGCAATGCAGTGATTGGGCAAAATATTCTACCACTGCACCACTTAGCAATGGTAGTTTTTGCAGTCCTGCTTTTGCAGTCATTCGGAAAGGACTGCCAAAGCCCCTCCTGCCCATCCCTTCCTCCCCAATCTGCTCTTTTAGCCTTTGGTTGTCATTGTGGGTGGACTGCCAAGCACCCAACTTCATGTGATCATGAGGGCACTGCAATGGCTGTAACTTTGAAGACTGGCATAAGTACTATTTCTTAAGTGCTGTTATATCTTTGGTCGCAGAATATTAAGCGAGGACTACATATATATAATCAATGCCATTTCCACACTGTATCCTGGCTTGAACATGACTGAAAGATTCAAATAATTGATTTCCTCCAATACCCTCTGTAGTTGCAAGCTGGTCACCCTCTTAGCACCCTTTCCTAAGAAAAAAAGGTTGGAATCTGGATGAAAATTATTCAGCATGGTGGACCCACCAAATGTTCCTTGGCCTGGGCGGGGGGGGGGGGGGCAGTGAGGGTACCACTGACTGCCTCCTTCCTCACTTAAAGATTTATTTGCATGACCCAATCACATGTCACCTGCCAGGCAGAGTTAACTAGCCAAGGGAGCAAAGACAAATATCTGCATTAATAGTCCTGAGGATGAAAATCACACCAACACTAACTGATAAAATGTATCTTAAACAAGTATCACCTCATGAGCATGATAAAGATAGATCTCTGTATGTTCCGGACTATTGTTAGTAAGAGATCTAGTTTATGAGGTTCTTCTTTTTTTAAAATCTCATAGCTTCCAACTTGATACAAAGAATGTCTCAGGTTTTATTCAGCAATGTTGGAAATTTACCCGTGAAAATAAAAGCCTATGAAATACACCTGAAATGCAAAAGGGACTAAGTTCACTTATCACACTGAAATTACCACTGTGTCAAATTAAGTTGTGGAACAAATTATAAACTAGTTGGACTCAGCTGTCAAGTATAGATCATGAATTACACTATACTATTTTGATTTAATGATATGTTCAGCCAGAGAACCAGAGGTAGCCAGGTAGCCTATTTAATGTGACACTCATTGGATTATTTTCGTCTACTTCACACTAAGTCCTTCAAAACAATGTGGTAATGATAAAATGAGGGGTGGCCTCATGTTATTTCTTTGAATCACTTAGAGTAAGACAAAATATAGATATAAAATATGCAACATATTAATCAATAAAAAACCTACACTATGACTTACTGTCATGTATTGATCCAGCCAAAGGGTTAGGCCTATTGTTCAAATAGTAAAGAAAAAAGTTAAGAGAGGTAGAATTCAGATTTTGAATCTTTATCTTCATGGGCAAATAACTGCTGGAAAGCTCCAGTTTTGGTTAAGGAGAGCACAGAGACTACCATTCACATATCTGATAAATTCAATATTGCTTTATCTTATGAATTATCTAGCAAACATTTCTTGATATATAAATGACTTTTCTTTTTACCCTTGAAGGAGACTACTGTAAATATGCCTAGATACAATGCATGACTTTTTCTAGTTGGGATGAAAAAGCAGCAGGCAGTAAATAGTATCAACTTGGAGCAGACAGGACTGGTGGAATGATATATTTAGGGAATGTCTAGGGCACTATTTCTCAACCTTGTTGGCTGGGGAATTCTGGGAATTGAAATCCACATATCTTAAATTGCCACGTTAAGAAACACTGATTTGGAGTCTGAAATAACAGCCCAGGTCTGCATTTAGGCCACAGGCTCCTAACTTCAGTTCACCATCCTACCATCCATTTCCCTTGAACTCTATAGTTTCACAGAAGGAAGTCTTGATCTTTCTTCACCCTAATTCCACCCTCAAAATAAACTTTTAAGGTCCATGTCTTATTTCTTGGACCTAATTCCCACTGATCTCAATAAAACATACTTCCAATGTACTTGAGGAAAGCTGGAGCATAAGAACCAAGGCAATGCTAGTTAGATACTAAAACCAAAGGGAAAGAAAACCTAAAGGCACCTTTTGGGGTGTGTGTGGTTAAGATGACTGTGGCGAGAGGGCGGCAGTAAGTTGGCTGCAGCAAATTGTCCCATTCAGCTTTGAGGGGGGGGGGGAAACTTCCTTTCCAACTTGCCACAGGAAGAAAATTCCATCTTCAACATCTTTCAATATTATTGTCGTTAGATGTCACAGATTCCTTCTTAAATAAATAATAATAAAATAAATAAACTTTATTATCATTGTATCCGTATACACAGTATATACATACAACAAAATTTACTTGACACCCAAAGACCAGGTCCCACATGCATAATCCCCAAACACAATCCCACCCACCACAATTCCCCACCCCTAAACCACCCAAACATCGATACAACAGACCAAGGAGCTCCGAGGAGCTGAGAGAGATGAAGCGTCGGAAAAGACGCCTAGAGAGCATTTGGAGGACTAGTCAATCCGATTCCGACCAGACACTGGTGCGGTCTTACATTAAGACCTACTTAGTGGCGATAAAAGCGGCAAAATTTAACTATTTTTCCGCTCTTATCGCATCTGCAGAGAACCACCCAGCTGCTCTGTTTAGGGTTACCCACTCCCTTCTTCAGGGGGGAGTGCAGGAAGATCCCTTGCAGGGTTGAGCTGAGGATTTTGTGCAATTCCTGCATGATAAAGTCGCTCGGATTCGGGAAGGCTTGGACTCCGACTGGGTGAGTCCGGGGGAGGAGACAAGGGTAGGTCTTGAGAACATTATCTGGGAGGAGTTTGATCCTGTAGCTCCCGAGGGTATGGACAGGGTTCTGGGTAGGATTAGTGCCGCCACATGTTTATTTGACCCGTGGCCCTCCTGGTTGGTATTGGCTTCCCGGGAGGTTACATGAGGCTGGCTCTAGGGGATTATAAGTGCTTCTCTGAGTGAGGGTGCCTTTCCCGCTGCCTTGAAAGAGGCAGTGGTGAGGCCCCTCCTCAAGAAGCCTTCCCTGGACCTAGCTGAATTAGCCAACTACCGTCCGGTCCCCAACCTTCGTTTTGTGGCGAAGTTTGTTGAGAGTGTGGTGGCAAGAGAATTGCCCGGGCACCTGGATGAAGCTATCTATCTGGATTCGTACCAGTCGGGCTTCAGGCAGGGGTACAGCACAGAAACGGCACTGGTCGCGTTGGTGGATGATCTCTGGAGGGCTCAGGACAGGGGTTGTTCCTCTGTCCTGGTCCTGTTAGATCTCTCAGCGGCTTTTGATACCATCGACCATGGTATCATGCTGCAGCGGTTGAGGGGGTTAGGAATAGAGGGCACCGTTTTGCGGTGGTTCTCCTCCTTCCTCTCTGACCACTCGCAGTTCGTGTTGACAGGGGGGCAGAGGTCGACTTCGAGGTGCCTCGCATGGGGAGTGCCGCAAGGGTCGGTCCTCTCGCCCCTTCTATTCAATATTTATGTGAAGCCTGGAGACTGTGCGGGTCTGGATGGGGAGAAATAGGCTCAGACTCAACCCCTCCAAGACTGAGTGGCTGTGGTTCCCAGCGTCGCAATATAGTCAGCTGGTGCCATCGCTGACTATTGGAGGTGAGTCTTTACCCCCCACAGAGAGGGCTCGCAATCTGGGCATCCTCCTGGATGGACGGCTGTTTTTAGAAGAACATATGACGTCCGTGGCCAGGGGGGCTTTTTATCAGGTTCGCCTGATTCACCAGTTGCAGCCCTTTTTGGATCACGATGCCTTGTGCACAGTCACTCACGCCCTTGTCACCTCCCGACTGGACTACTGTAATGCTCTCTACATGGGGCTCCCCTTGAAAAGCACCCGGAGGCTCCAACTGGTCCAGAATGTGGCCGCGCGGGTGGTTATGGGCGCAACTCGTTGTGCCCACGTGACACCCTTCCTGCGCGAGCTGCACTGGCTCCCAGTGGTCTTCCGGGTGCAATTCAAGGTGTTGGTTACCACCTTTAAAGCGCTCCATGGCATTGGACCTGGGTACCTTCAAGACCGTCTTCTGCCACCAGTAGCCTCCCACCGGCCAGTCCGCTCCCACAGAGAGGGTCTCCTCAGGGTGCCATCAGCCAAATTATGTTGGCTGGCGACACCCAGGGGGAGGGCCTTCTTTGTGGGAGCCCCTGCCCTTTGGAATGAACTGCCCCCAGAAATGCGTAAGATCTCCGATCTCTGTGTATTTCGCTGTGCCCTCAAAACCTTGTTGTTCCGCCAGACCGGGCTATCAATGTAAAGTTTTTAATTGGTTTTAAATATGGGATTTTAAAGTTGGGGGTTTTAGAATTGAGCCAATTATTTAATAACTTTAATAATTTTTAAATTTTGTCTGTGTGCTTTTAATCAGGCTGTACACCGCCCTGAGTCCTTCGGGAGAAGGGCGGTATAGGAATAAAATAAATAAATAAATAAATAAGTAAGATCTTGAACAAAACTTTCTAGCTTATTGGAAATATAGAAAAATTCAATTGTGTGTGATTACAGCTTTATGGACAAGATCCATTCTTTCTTTGAAATGGGAATTCTTTTAGTTTCCATTCGTAGGTTTGAAATTATTGTTTTTGTATCAGAATATTGCATTATAACATTCTCCCCATTCATATATTTTGGATTTCATCTTCTATAGTTCTCAATGTCAACAGTGGAGAACTACAGGATTGAAATCCATGTTCCATACAATACCAGATGGGAATTCACTGATACAAACAAAACCCAAGAGGCATAATTAATATTTCATTATCATATACATTTAGTCTATTATCTTGTGTCCCTAATTTCATCAGGAATCAAGTTCGGCTCAGCTTCTTATCTTTACACCCAACTACATTTGTAGACCTGATTCCCACATAAGCATTTAATGTACTGATACTAAACTTATAAATGGCTGATATACATTTTAAATCAAAGATACTGCACTGACCAAGAAAAAATGTGCATTTTAAACTAGACCTGGACTTGGATGAAATGACAACCAAAAAGAAGGAATCAGGGGAAGACTTTGAGATAATTATACAGTGTTTCCACGAAAATAAGACCCTGTCTTATTTTTTTTGAACCCTGAAATAAGTGCTTGGCCTTATTGTCATGTGATCAAAAGCCCGATTGGGCTTATTATCAGGGGATGTCTTATTTTGGGGAAAACAGGGTATATAGTTCTGCAGCTGTCAGAGAATAATCAAAAAATGATAGTGTAGAAAACTTTTTAAAAGAAACAGAATAAAAAAGCAAAGTTATAGTCTAAACAACAGCCACTAGATGGCAGGAAGCAGCCAACACTTCTCCATGGATAAGAGAGATGGTATCATTCAACAACTGATACATGTATTGTGTCTGCATCTGTGTATCTATGTAACTAAAACCCAATAAATGGAATTTGAAACTAAGAACCAGAAACGTAAAATGACCACATGGGCTGGGTTTGTATAAGATGATAAAGCCATGCCAAAGCCAAATGGAAACTAATCCAGTTTCACTTGTATGAGATGTAGACACAAGATTCTTTAACTGACCCAGTTAACATACTGTCCAAACACAGCCAATCTGTTCAAGAATGCATGAATCTTTTCCCTAGCTCAGGTATTCAGCCATTCTTAAGCTGTGGGTTGTCCTTGCATCATATATTGTGTGCGATTCTTGTTGACTCCCTAAATAATTGTATATAGTTTCTGAGTAACAGTGGTTTATCTCTGCCTTCTTTTACAACTTCCCAGACTCACCTGCAGATCTGGGAATTACTGATTGTCTCTTATTAGTGTTAATTAAATCTGATTCTGCTCAGATTTTTTGAGACAGTAAAGATGAAGTGGGTGCTAGACCAATGAAAAATGTTTATTTAATTTATTTATTTTATTTATTTATTTATCAAATTTCTATACGCCCTACTCCTGGAGGAGTCAGGGTGGTGAACAGCCAAGATAAAATACAGATAATACAAACATTAAAAGTCCATTAAAATTATTAAATATTTTCGCCGAAAACAAATTTAAAACACCCAATTTATAAAACAAATTAAACGATTTAAAAATTTAAAAGGGAGAGTTAGGCCAGGCCAGCCTGCTGAAATAAAAATGTTTTGAGAGCACGACAAAATGGGAGCAGATCCGGGATCCTCCGTATCTCCGGGGGAGCTCGTTCCAGATGGTAGGTGCCCCCTGGGGGCCGCCAGTCGACACTGTTTGGCCAACGGCACCCTGAGAAGCCCCTGTCTATGGGAGCGTACTGGCTGGTGAGAGGCTATTGGTAGCAGAAGGTGGTCTCGTAAATACCCCGGTACGATGCCATGGAGCACTCTAAAGGTGGTAACCAAAACCTTGAAGCGCACCCAGAAGACCACCGGGAGCCAATGCAGCTCGCGCAGGAGGGGAGTCACATGGGAGCGCCACGCTGCTCCCATAACCACCCGCGTGGCTGCATTCTGGACCAGCGGGAGCCCCACGTAGAGAGCATTGCAGTAGTCCAGGTGGGAAGTAACGAGAGCATGAGTGACCATATTTAATGAGTCCCGATCCAGAAAGGGACGCAACTGGCGAATCAGGTAGACCTGATAAAAAGTCCCCCTGGCCACAGCCATCAAGTGCTCTTCCAAAGACAGCCATGAGTCCAGGAGGACACCCAGGTTGTGAACCCTCTCCATGGGAGCCAATGACTCGCCCCCAATCGTCAGTGATGGTACCAGCTGACTATATCGGGATGTCGGAAACCACAGCCACTCGGTCTTGGATGGGTTGAGCCTGAGTCTGTTTCTCCCCATCCAGATCCACACAGCCTCCAGGCACAGGGACATCACTTCAAGGGCATCATTGGGGTGGTCCGGGGTGGAGATGTACAGCTGAATGTCATCAGTGTACTGATGGTACTTCACCCTGAAACCACGGATGATCTCACCCAGCGGCTTCACATAAATGTTGAACAGAAGGGGTGAGAGGACCGACCCTTGTGGCACCCCACATACAAGGGGCCTCGGGGTCGACCTCTGCCCCGCTGTCAACATGGACTGCGACCGGTCAGAGAGAAAGGAGGAGAATCACTGGAGGATGGTAGCCCCCACCCCAACTCCTCTAGCCGGTGCAGCATGATATCATGGTCAATGGTATCAAAAGCCGCTGAGAGGTCTAATAGGACTAGGACAGAGGAACAACCCCTTTCCCGAGCCCTCCAGAGATCATCAACCAACGCGACCAATGCCGTTTCCATGCTGTACCCAGGCCTGAAGCCCAACTGGAACAGAACCAGATACGACAATTCATCCAGGTACTGAGGGAGCTGTCGCGCTACCACACTCTCAACAACCTTCGCAACAAAGTGAAGGTTGGAGACTGGACGGTAATTTGCCAACACTGCCGGGTCCAGGGAAGGCTTCTTGAAGAGAGGCCTCACCACCGCCTCTTTCAAGGTGGCGGGGAAGACACACTCACTCAGAGAAGCATTTATAATCCCCTGGAGCCAGCCTCATGTAACCTCCCGAGAGGCCAGCACCAGCCAGGAGGGACACGGGTCCAGTAATTTAATTTAATTAAAATGTTCCCTGTTTCCCCTAAAATAAGACATCCCCTGATAATAAGCCCAACTGAGCTTTTGAGCGCGTGCGTTAAAATAAGCCCCCCCAAAATAAGCCCTCCTCGAAAATAAGCTCTCCCTGAAAATATTTAAATGCATGCGCAGCCGGTACCTGCCATTTCCTCTGGTTAGGATTAAGGAGACAGAGCTGGAAATCAGGTAAAACAGCAAGAGGAGCCCCGTCTTGTTCCACATGCCCCAAAATAATAAGACATCCCAAAAAATAAGACCAAGCACTTATTTCAGGGTTTAAAAAAATATAAGACAGGGTCTTATTTTCAGGGAAACACGATTACTCTCCCTGAGTTCATTGATTTGTCCCTCTGCCCTATTAAAAAATAACAATATAGCAGTTGTTTGAATGGGGCTTTAGGGAACGCATCCAAAGTTCTAAGTCAGACTTTCTCAAACTTGGCAATTTTAAGACGTGTGGACTTGAGCTCCCAGAATTCCCCAGCCAGTATCAACCTAATGTTGAAATCCACTAGAACTGATCTAGGTGGGGGGCTGAAACTCTGAGATAATTAAACTATAGACTTTGCCTATTTTTAAAGACGAAACCAATATTAACAAGTGGATAGGGAGAATAAACTGTGATATCATTCTTTACCGGCTAACCATAAATCTGAGCACTCCATTTTTGCTGGATTTTTGGTACTGGAATTTCTTTCTAAGATTGACCTTGGAGAGGAACAATTTTGTTGCTTTAAAAAAAAAAAATTAAAAAAAATGAGTGAACTTCCATTGCTCAAATCATGTGTTCTTATGGGCAGCTTAAGTAGAATTAAGCCATCTGAAACTCAACAGAACTTAATCCTTCTAAATATGCACATTCCAGTATATACATATTCATTTCTTCCAAAGAGCTTGTTAAGGTTGAATTGGATTCATTAAACAAATTAGTAATAGTTTCTTTTAAAGACAATGATCTGTAATTCATGTGAGTGCCATGGTAGTAGACAAAGCATCAGACTTTCACAGAGCTGAACAACAAAAACTGGATGGTTAATAGCTATCACTCTCTTACCTGTCAGCATCCTTTACAATTCAAGTTCAAGTTCAGCTAGAATATTATGCTAGTTCCATTATTAATATTACTTAATTGGTGCAATGAGGGCTGGCAATGTTCTACATTAATTTTTTTTTAATGCAGGTGTTCCCAGAACACAAACAAAAGCAGAGTGCAAAGTGACAAAGGAAGAAAAGAAAGATAAATTGATACAAAAAGCCAATCAAAGGAAAAACTCTAAAGAAATGTGGACTTCACGCAGCAATGATGGTTTTCAAGTTATTTTCCCCCCAGGCAAGAACAGATAACATTTATTTTATTTTATTTCTTTTCTTTCTTTTTTTTTTTTTTGGCAGTCAAAGATTGCAGCAGGCAAAACAATGGTAGAGTTCAATAATTGAAATAACAGAGCTGGGATTTCCAAAATTCCAGAAGTTCTTTTTCTCTATGCCTCCCTCTTTTTGGAAAAGTAAAAAAGAACTACACTGCTGTTTTTCAGAGATTTGCAGCCAAATTCTTAAGGTTTTTTTGATGACACAAATAGAAGATTCAGGGACCCAAACTTTATCTACAGATTTCAGATTACTGTCCAAAGCTTTATATACATTTTTCTGACTAAGATATATGTCCCATTGGCTTATCTGAAAAATTAATTGCAAGAACTTCCTTTAACTTGAGGTATCCCAGACAACTTCTGCTAACCTAGCAGTTTGAAAGCATGTAAAAATGAAGTAGAAAAATAGGGATTGCTTTTGATGGGAAGGTAACAGTGTTCTGTGCACCTTCGGCATTTAGTCATGCTGGCCACATGACCATGGAGATGTCTTCGGACAGCGCTGGCTCTTGGGCTTTGAAACAGAAATGAGCACCACCCCCTAGAGTTGAGAATGACTGGCACATATGTGAAAGGGGAACCTTTATCTTTACCCCAGACATATGAAATAGCCAATTCCCCTAATCCTTTCTCCAGCATGGAAATCTTGTGAGGAGAATGGAGAATGCCTTCAAACATATCTTGTAGCTACTGTCACAGATTCAGAAAGGACCCAGATGCTAGAACAAACCAATAATACAAACCAATACAGTCCCGCTCTATGGTTCAAGGTCCATGCAGCTGCCCCGGCTCCTGGAAGACTCGGCAGCAGGCAGCTGACCTGACTGGCCTTTTCTCCACTTCCAGCAGCCGGAGTTTGGAAACCGCAGACTCCTCAAGGACCTGGTGCTCACCAGCTTCACCCACATTGTGATCCTGGGATACTGCTCAGCTGGTGAGTGGCACTCTGCTTTGCTGGGGGGTGGTGTCCGCTTGGTGGGCACCAAGTGGCAAGAGATGCCAGGCAGCTGCTCTCTTGCGAGCAGGCTTCTGAAGAGCCGGGCACAGGGATATGAGAACATGGGCACGGCCTTGGGCGAACAGCTGATGAGCAGCTGTGTTGCGCTGCCGCAGCAGCACAACACAACAACAACCATGAGCACCCTCAAAATAATAAGACCTCTGATAATAAGGTCAAGCCCTTATTTCAGGGTTCAAAAGAAAATAAGACCCTGTCTTATTTTTGGGGAAACACAATATTAATTAATTAATGCAAACTAAAATTTAGAAGTTCTATGCCTCCATGTGTTAAATAAAACTTTTAGAATAGAAGAGGCCATGATTTTCGATTAGGGCTATATCTAAGTCTACAAATATATGCAGATTGAAACAATTGAATGCTTAATTGCAAATTAGTTTCATTATGATTTTTCTGAGCTGCTATTTCAGTCAATTGATCTCAGTATACAGGGCTTTCATTCTTGAAATCTCTAGAGAACATTTATGTCTACATCAACCATTTCCAGTTTCCTTAGATTGATTTTATGGAATGCAATGATTGTGATGCTTAATTTAGACCAGAAAGACTAGTTCAAATCCTATATAACCATGGAGTTCAAGACATGACTTTGGGCCAAATATTTTACTTAAACAAATTTAATTCACAGGGTCAATATTATGAGAACAAAACTGGGAAATCCATCTTGAATTCTCAAAACCAAGGCAGGAAATCAGTGATTAATTGATAGATCCCAATCAGCATATTTAGAGGGTAGAAAGGCTGATGAACACAGAGTTTAGATAAGTTTTGCACAGTAGTGAAATCCAAATTTTTTTATTACCAGTTCTGTGGGCGTGGTGTGGCTTGGTGGGCGTGGCTTGGTGGGCATGGCAGGGGAAGGATACTGCAAAATCTCCATTCCCACCCCACTCCAGGGGAAAGATACTACAAAATCTCCATTCCCACCCCACTCCAGGAGAAAGATACTACAAAATCTCCATTCCCACCCCACTCTGGGGCCAGCCAGAGGTGGTATTTGCCAGTTCTCCGAACTGCTCAAAATTTCTCTACCGGTTCTCCAGAACCTGTCAGAACCTGCTGGATTTCATCCCTGGTTTTGAAATAATCAAAGTGATATACTATAATCAGAAGGTTAATTCAACTGCCTAACATGCAGGAAGCCCAAGTTTGAATCCAAGTAAGGGTATGGCTAGCTGATGAAAGCTAAAAAGCTTGAAATAGATCTATACTAGTCTCCCTTTATTTCTTTATCAGCAAAATATAAATTTGATATATATATACACACACATGTGTGTGTATGTGTGTACACACACATATGTGTGTGTGACCACATATACATATATGTGGTCTTTTCCCTCTCTCTTTTTTTTTAACTGTTTAAAAAAATAGATTTTTTCTATTCACTCTCTGTCATTGGAAATGTTATCTCAATTTTTCCTGCAGTCAGTTTGTTATGGAATATCTACTTCTTTTGTCTTTAAAAGGAACCTCCTGCATTTTGTTATGAAAGTTCAGCCACAAGACAGATTTGGGCTATATTAAAAATGATAACAAATTAAGGATTTTTACTATTATATTCTTTACAATGTCACTCTAATGCCAACTGGAGCTGTTTCGTCCTCACACTGCAAAGTTGGTAAGGTCTGAGACTCAGTTTACTCACTACATAGTACAATCTAACATATACATAAATAGAAAAAAAATGAGCACTGCCAGGAGGACTCTACAAGCCTTCAGTTTCCATCAAACTGTACGGAGGGCTAAAGTGATCTCAAGAGCCATAATCAGATCACCTTGTGAAAGAGTAGTTAGCTCAAATCTAACATCAAGCATGGAGCAGCATCACTCACAAGAAAGGGTGAATTAATGGGGAAACTTACATTTCAAATCCAGACATTTTAAAGGATAGGGATGTTTTAGAGGGCAGGGCAGGGCGGGACAGGACAAGGAAGTATACTCAAGACAGGTAAATTAAATCTATATATTATTACAGCCCATATTGATTAGAATAAGATATACCTGCATCTCAAGCTCAGCTTGTCTAGTTTATTCTTTAAAATCTGGAAGCCATGAGGAGCAAATAACAAAGAAATCATCAGATAAATAAATTTTAGGGCACATGTATTACATTAATAACTATATTGATTGCACAGTCTTTGCCCAAATTACATGTTCTTAGAAAATTATTTGATGGTTCAGATTCTGATTACCAAACACCCTTTGAGTCATATGGATTCCTCTCACCAAATTCCTCTCTTCCAGATCAATTCTTTTAGAAGCAATCTGGTAGCTCTTTTTCCGATTAAAAATGTTAATAAAAGGGAAATTTTATTAAATATACTGCTCAAAAAAAAATAAAGGGAACACAAGCAGAAGACATAGTGTTGCCAGGTGTCCACTATTTGAGGGGACAGTCCCCTTTTTTCACATTATGTTCATTTTTTTTCCACAAAATAGTGGACATTTTTTTTATTCAAAAGCTTTATGATGAAATTAAAATGTAATTTAATATTTTACATATTATTATAATATATTTGATGTTTTGAATTTTAAGTAAAGTTTTGAAGTGATTATTTTAATACATGTTAAAATGTTTGTAAGAAAATATATAATGTAATTGTAAATTTTTTTTTATTTTTTTACTACTTACACACACACACACACACACACACACACACACACACACATCCCGCTTGTCCGCTATTTTTTGGAAGCAGACCTGGCAACCCTAAGAAGACATCTGAGATCTGAATGAATGAAATAGCCTTATTAAATACTTTGTTCGTTACATACAGTAGTTTATACACTGGTCAAAAAACTAAAGGGAACACAAAACTACTGTATCTAACGAACGAAGTATTTAATAAGGCTATTTCATTCATTCAGATCTCAGATGTCTTCTGCTTGTGTTCCCTTTATTTTTTTGAGCAGTGTGTGATAGTAGGAAAATATGCTTCCAGACATCTAACACAACTCTCCTTTAATGCCTGATACTTTTTTGTAAACTCTTCTGAATCTTCCCAAGCAAAAGTCATATGCATATGGTAACACATAGCACTATTCTCTGAAATGTAAATCTTAAAATAAGAAATTCTAGATTTTACCTATTTGCAAGAGGCCTGGCGACAATCTTCAGATCATTTTTACTTCTAATTCCTCAGAAACAGCTTTTGTATTCCTCAATCTCTACATTCAAACTGTTTTTATCTTATTATCAACCATTAGTAGTTGAATTTTTCCCACTGTTCTCACTCTTTAAATCAGTTTTTCTCAACCTTTTTACTCAGAAGACTCTTGAAATGATTTTTAAATCTCAGCGAACCCCTGAAGAAAAAGTAAGATATCCACAGTTGGCATCATGGTGCAGAGTTAAAAGATTATAATAATTGTTAATGATTTCTTATGAAACAGTACAGAGAGGTCATTCATGATGTCATCCACAGGATCTATTTACTGAGGGATGGTGCATTCTTTTGGTAGCCAAACAATGCCATCTGAACATGGTGTTTGCATCATTCCTACAGATTAGGAAAAAAGAGTACCGTAATTGCTGTCCTTAAATGTAGGACTCCTGCTTGAGCTTTTGAGTTTAGGGTTCAAAAGAGAAAAATGCAGTGTTAGATACATTATCCCTGAGACCTCTAGTAAGGAATGTATCAGGGAGATTCTTGTACCTCATTTTGAGTATTCTCTACATCAGGGGTATCAAACTGGCAGCCCAGGGACCAGATGCGTCATGTGCAGGCCACGCCACCATGAATGGGGAAAATGTCACAAAACGTCACGTGAAAGCAATGTGACGAGTTTGACACCCATTCTCTACACTGAGGATGGGACATATGTAGCTTTCTCTACGTTTTTAATTCAACTCCTAATAAACCCAGGCAGCCCAGCTGAAAGATGCCTGGCCCATCATTAACGAGCAAATGATGGGCTAATCATTTGTTCCCAAACTGCACCTATTGGGAATGATTGTGCAAGGTTTCACAAAGGGTTTGTTTGCAATCGATGGGAGGGCTTGAAGCATATATATTCTGAATTACTGCTGAACTCTTGATAATGGATCAGGAGGAACCTGATGGCAACTTGTATGACTAACATTTTATCTTAAAACACATCAGCTTTCATGAGCTGCAGCTCACTTCATCAAATTTCCCTTGTCCTCAGAATCTTCTATTTCTATAATTATTTAATATAATGAAATCTTCATTCTGGGTTAAATCAATGTTTTTTTCTCTTAAACTCAGTTTATGCAACCTTTGGTATATCCTCTTCCTTTCCAAGTTCCCTCTTAAAGACAGCTTGCTTTGCAGAATTAGAAATAAAACAATTTGCTATGAATAAAGGCAAATATATGTCTCCCAGGATAATGAGATGAGATTGACTTTGGGTCTTTCGCACTCATGCTGGAGTCCATCTTCAGGGAATTTGTCTCTACTGGAATGCGTAACATTATCCATTTTTCGTTTCATAATGTTTCTGTTTTTGAGATGAGTGTGGAAAACATGGCTGAGGGAAAAAAATCTAATTAATAATATTACTAATTAGTAATAATTAATTCATTTATAATTAATGAATTAATTTAATAAATTCTTAAACATATAGCTTGGAGGAATACTGAAATGTTAATTGGGGCTTTTAAATACATAGAGCCCAACATAATTTGACAGCATACAAACAGAAACTGCAAAAATAATTTTAAAAATTGTTTCAGAAAGTAGTCTAAGGCATGAAAGATAATGCTTTACATGTACATTTCATTTGCCGGAATGTACAGAATACAGTCCTAAAAAGATCCCCTGGCTCCAGTTTCGCAGAGTCATGTGCTTAGAGCATTAAATAAATATTAGTATTTCTGTTTAATTTAGAAGAAGGGGCTTTTTTGCCATTTCTGTCATTGAGCTGATTCTGCTTAATCTTGTTTCATTAGTATAATTAGAGATGCAATTGGTAATTGTGGCAAAGAGGTTAAATTCTAATCCCTATTGTCCTGAAATGTTCTGAATGGAAGATTATGTGGATTTACACTTAAAAGTATATGATTGATGGCAGTGGTGGGTTCTGTGGGGGTGGCTTGGTGGGGGTGGCATTACTTGGTGGAGGTGGCTTGGTGCACGTGGCAGGGGAAGGATACTGTAAAATCTCCATTCTGTCTGCAATCCAGGGGAAGATTACTGCAAAATCCCCATTAGCTCCTGATTTGGGAGGCAGAGAATAGAAGGAGATGGGGACAGTCAGAATTTTTACTACCGGTTCTCCGAACTACTCAAAATTTCTGCTACTGGTTCCCCAGAACTGGTCAGAACCTGCTGCAACCCACCTCTGATTGATGGCATATAATGTAAGGCAGTGGTGGGATTCAATATTTTTAACAACCGGTTCTGTGGGCGTGGCTTAGTTGGGGTATGTGGCTTGGTGGTCATGTGACTGGGTGGGCGTGGCTAGCTGGTCATGTGACCTGGTGAGCATGGCTATGTGCATAGGGACTACTCAGAGGGCTGAAAAAAGTCATTTCTGACTGGTCCTCGCACTTATGATCATCCTCACATTTATGCCCATTGCAGCATTCTTAACAACCGTGTCAGTCATTTCACCACTACTTCTCTTCACCATGGTGACAAGATAGGGCATAAAACGTAAAATGTGAGGACAGTCGTAAGTTCAAGGACTGGTCAAAAGTACGAGGACTGGTCAAAAATAACTTTTTCAGCCTTCTGACTAGTCCATATGCACATAGGGACTATTCAGAGGGCTGAAAAAAGTCATTTCTGACTGGTCCTCACATTTTTGACCGGTCCTCGCACTTATGACCTTCCTCACATTTATGCCCATTGCGGCATTAAGATAAAGAATGAATTGTTAAACTTTAAAGAATAAAAGAGAATAAATATGACTAAATAGCAGTAATTAGAAACACACATACAAACATACAATGTATTTTCTTTAAACAAAGTATTTGGCCAGTTCACAAATATAAACAGTGTTTAGTCATTTCAATTAAATTTACAATTTCTATATTTCCTTTTTGCCATATTTATTCCTTATCTATTTTTTTTAAAAAAACAATATTACCCTTCATCCTCATCTCTAATCTTAATCAAATTCAATTTTTCCCTTCTATTCTATATTATACCTCTTCTCATTGTCATCTATTTTTATATCCTTCCTCACATTGGTTAATTATGTAATATTACAGTTGTTTAATATAAATTCAACATTTTAATATAAATCAATTAGTTATATAACTATCTTTTTTGTATATTAATCAATATGAACATGAATATTCCAATTATTTCCATGCAATCCAATTTCTTACAAATCAATTAATTATATTTACCAATAATAATAAACAAATAATTTCTCCCATATATCCCTCCAAACCACAATTTAACCATTTCTGCTTTCAACGCAATATACAATTAATAGTATCTCAATTATTACAATTCCCTATTTAAATAGAGCTTTTTTTCTTTTGTGTTTTAAAATCTTGAACTCTCCTCTTTTTCCCTAAAGAGGAACTACCTCTTTAGGGAAAACTACCTTTCCACTAAAGGTAGTTTGCACCTACCTTTTTTGGTGAGGAAAAAGAAAAGAAATCTGCCTGCCTAATTTTCCAACGTTGCAGCAACAGTAAAGCAGGCTTTTACTTTCAGTTTCGTTTTTCAGCATAGATAGGGGGAAAAAAATCTGCACTCTTTGCAAGCAAGCAGCAGAGCCCTGAGCAAAACAGCTGAGAGCAAATCAGCTGAGAGTCGGGAGGCCGATAGAATCAAGGGGCTAATTAGCCTATGCTGAAGCTCTGCGAGCCAATAAAATTACAAAAAAACACCGAACCATTTGTTAAATTGCTGGCTCGCCCGCCCCTCACCCACCACTATTTATTTGCAATAAATAGTGGTGCGGAGGGGCGGGGCAAGGGGCGGGGTGAGCCAGCAATTTAACAAAGGGTTCAGCCAAACCCCCTAGAACCGGCAGAATCCCACCACTGATGTAAGGGTTATTAGGCTTGGTATCTTAGTTTTTGAGTCTTTTAAATATCAAGTCCACGCAAAGCCTGTAATGAAAATGTAGAATAAATTGCAAAATATTTTTAAAGCAGTACAGAATGAGTTTTTTAATAAACTGAGTGACAGATTAGAATTAATGTGAATTGGTTATAGAGATACTCACAATTGCAATCTTGATTAAAATAAAATATTTCAGTCAAAATTAATTATTAATATTAATATTTTTATTTGATTAATGATTGAAGGATTAGTGTAGCAAAGTGCAGGTTCTGACAGCAATCTAGCTCTGGATAGGCAAGGCTTATTAGGTTTGTAAAAACCTTGCATTAATATTGGGTAAGCCTTCCTGCAGGGTTCTAAACCACAGGTTGAAAAACCATGGCCTATGTAATTGATATGCTATGATTTTGGAACAAATTTGTGCAAAACCGTTTTGCACAAATTTTTTCTAACACCATAGCATATCAATTATATATTATATGGTGACAGATAATAGCTATACAACTCAGTTTTACATCCATAGAATTTTGCATTTGAAAATTCATAAAGAAAATATTGCAAACCACAGCTATGGTTATTTTTAAAATATGATCCTTACAATGGGTTTCTTTTTAACCCTTCCATTTCATACAGGGTTCTTGGGATCTGGAAACAATCAATATAGCAAAGAACTGTTTAAGTATGATTTCATCAATAAGAAGTGAATCTATCAAACAGGAACCAACATGATGAAGACTCAAGATTCCAGACAGATTAAAACTGTGTCTCAGGTTATCTGCAGTTGATATGCTTGGAACAGGCAATCAGAAGTCAAACCCCACAGAAAGCTCTAAAAGAAAAAAAACATCAGACCAAGGCACACATTAGGAGGACAGAGACGAAAGATTTATACGATCTGAAAAGAAACCAGAGTAATACGAATATGGGAAGAAGAAAGGAGGAAACAGTATATGAAAATCCTGAGCTGGTTATCAACTATGGAAGCCATGATCCACCCCAACACAGCAGACATTAGTAAAATGATTAGATATAAAGAAATTTTAGACAAGCATGGAAAACTCAAAAGTAACCAGGTTTTAAAAGAGTGGAGAATATCTATCGATTGGTGGCCATATATACAAATACAGTCAGATACAAGAAGGATATGGAAGAATTTGGTATTGAGGTAGAATTAAATCAATTAGATAAATTGTTGGTGGACCCGGAAAGAAAATTAATATCTAGACTATATAATTACTTATTAGAATTTGATAGAGTGGAGGAGGTGGTAAAAGAACCAATGATCGCATGGGCCAAAAATATAGGGCACAACATAAATTTAGATGAATGGGAATTAATTTGGAATAAAAATTATAAATTCACAAAATCGGCAGCATACAAGGAAAATCAATATAAAATGCTATATCGGTGGCATTTAGCGCCTGCAAGATTGGCGAAAATGTATCCAAACTTAAGTCCTAAGTGTTGGAAGTGTAATCACCACCAAGGTACCTTCTTTCACATGTGGTGGCTATGTCCTGAAGCGAAGAGGTATTGGAGCAACATACAACATTGGTTACAAGAATTAATTAATAGTAAAATCGAATTAATCCCAGAAACATTTCTCCTGGGTATACTAAAAACAAAATACGATAAAAAAATAAAATACTTGATTTTACATATACTTACAGCAGCGAGAATAGCGTATCACAATATTGGAAAGGAAATAATGTACCACCAGAGGGGGTAATTATTCAAAAAATATTTGAATGTGCCGAAATGAACAAATTAACTTTAGAATTAAAAGAAAGAGGATTCAGAATACTACGCAGTGTGGGATACATGGTATAGGTGGATTGATAACCGAAATAAAAATAGATAATGTCTAGAAGAAGGTTGAAGATATATAGATAGATAGATAGATAGATAGATAGATAGATAGATAGATAGATATAGAGAGAGAGAGATAGTGAGAGAGAGTAGAGTTTACATGAATAACTAATCCAACCTGTCTTTTGGAAAAAAATGACACTGTCTGTTCAAATATGTATTGGAATTTTGAAAAAGAAAATTATAATAAAAATATATTAAAAAAAAAAAAAAAAGAGGACAGACATTTTACTGAATACATGGAAAACTCAAGAGAAATATCCAAGCATGGAGAAAGACATTTCAGTGAAATGGTTGAAGATAAAATCCCTAACCTAAGACATATCAATTTCAAAGTGGATTGCACAAGAGCATCTGTGGAGTAACACAATGGATCTTAAGATGAGTAAAACTAAAAAGGCAAATATAAGCCAATTAGATGATTCTTCAAAGACAGAGTCCTAATTTCCTGCAGAGTTATTGTCAGGAGGTGATAGTACCAGTTCTAATGGTAATTCTTCTGAAGCATGATAAAAAAACACCCGGTTATATGTGTGATACAACTCAAGACCATTTTAATGAAAAAGTTCATATAGTTTGTTAAGGTGTCATAATATCTGTTCCATTTACACATTTATATTAAACATAAAGAACAAATTGCTGCAATTTACTGTTAAAACATTACATTTTTTTCTAAATTTAACATGGTTGGACACAGAACTTCGGTTAGATACGATTGGCTTTAGCTTCAGCTTCAGATATGACATTTTAATTGGATTTTGAGTTTTATATCCCGGTTTTAATACAGTTTTTGAATGTTATGTGACTTGATTTGTTTTCTCTTTCTGTAAAATAATTTCAGTGTAAATAGACCAGGTGTATCTATTTTAGATACCAGCTTTAATAAAAATGCTGTAATAGAAGTGTGTATAGCGTATCCTGGATACCCGGGTAGAACTGGTTTGTTATACCAAGAATATAATTCTGCATGAAGATTTAATAAATCCAGATCTGCACATGCTTCTGTTTATACCTGTTACGATATTTTTCAGGATCAGACTCAATAAGTAGAATAAGAATTAGATATTCAAATAAAGCACTGTTAATTTACAGAAGGCATTCTATATTCACTGAATATTCACAGATAGAAGCACAGAAGGAAAGCATACAGCTCCTTATATATACATGGGGTGCAGCTAGATATAGGAGTGGTTAAGTATGAATATATTAAATAGAGAAGAATAAGTTAACCCCTGATACCCTGGTCATATATTATTTACATAAAGGAGAATAAGGCATTTACTTGTGACAAATCCCCCTCTAAATGCCGATTCGATATATAACAATAATTACATTCAGATTCTGAACAATATAAAACTTGTAACTTAGAAGTCAAATATTTATGCTGCTTAGAGGGTAAAGGCTTTGTTAGTATGTCAGCAATTTGCTCTGACATTTCACAATGGACTGCTTTAATAAATCCATCTTGAGATAACTGTCTCACATGTTTGAATTTTATATCTATATGTCTGGATCTTTGTCCAATGGCATCAGATCTAGATATTTCAATAGCAGCCTTATTATCTTCATGTATGATAAATGGTAATGAAGGTTTCATCCAGGTGTCTGACAACAAGTCATTAAACCATACGAGGTTATTTGAGGCTTTAGACAAACAGACATATTCTGCCTCAGTCGTTGATGTGGCTACTAAGTCTTGTTTACCAGTATACCAGTAAACTGGACAATTGTTAAGAAAAAATATATAACCAGATGTGCTTTTTCTACATGTGGTGTCGCCAGCCCAATCTGCGTCGGCGTAACATATGAGGATGGGCTCTTTGTCACCATTGGGTTCCAATAATAAACAAAAATCTAAGCTATTTTTCAAATATCTTAATATTCTTTTGACAGCTTCCCAATGATATACTAGTGGTTTGCTGACGTGTCTAGACAACAAGTTGAGAGGCAAAGCGATATCGGGTCTGGTCCAATTGGAGATATATAGAAGGGAACCGATGACTGATCTGTAAAGAGTATTATCTTTAAATTCAGGGGATGACTCATCTGTGTTCCTCAGGAAATCAGTTTGCATGGGAGTATCACAGGGTTTAGCATTGTTTAAGTTACATTTGTTCAGGAGTTCTATAATCTTATCTCTTTGAGAAAGTTTGAATCCCTTTTTTGTTTTGCTAATTTGAACTCCAAGATACTTATTTACCTTACCTAATGATTTCAAAGAGAAATGTTCATTTAGTTTTGTTCAAATGTTTCTCTCTTCTCTTTGTGTTTACCTATATACAAAATATCATCCACATAAATTAACACGAATTCTAAAGAGTCATCCTCTTTTTTAACAAAGAAACAGTTATCAGCAGTAGTGGCATTAAAATTCATAATTTTGAGCACTTTTACTAAACATTCATACCATCTTTTGCCAGATTGTTTCAGCCCATATAAACTTTTATTTAGTAACCACGTTTCATTTTTGTTTGTATATTGACTGTGAGGCGCTCTTACATATATCTCTTTATCTAATTTTACATGTAGATATGCAGTCTGTATGTCGTATTGGAATACATCAAGGTTAAGTGCTGATGCTATGACCAGTGCAGTTTTAACACTCTCAGTTCTTACTGTGGGAGAGTATGTATCCGTGTAATCCTCAGGATATTTTTGTGCATAACCTTGAGCAACTAGTCTAGCTTTGTATAAGGTGTTGCCTCCTTCTAAGTTTTTGATTTTATATATCCACCTAGTACCAATAACAGTTTTATCTTTAGGTGCATGTGTAGGTGTGAATACATTTAATTTCTGCAAACTATCCATCTCTTTAGTCATGGCTGATTCCCACTTTTCCTTTTCTTCGGGGGGAAGTTTTAGCACTTCCTCGTATGTGTTTGGTGTTGATGTTTCTCCATCCATATACATTATATAATCTTTGTATTTGTTTGGTATTTGGTTTCTGTTATTCCTGATTGTCCTTTTTGGTCTACTATCATTGTCATGTAAATACCTAGCTTCCTTTTTTGTTAATGAATCTGTCTTTATTTTGTATTGACTGTTTGTCCATGTTTTGTTTTTGTTTTTATGTATGTTGTGATTGTATTCTTCTCCAGTTCTTTCCTCTTGGTGTTTAGTGTTTGTATAGTTGTTTGGGAAAATTTCATTAAGATGTATTTTAGACCAGTTGGCCTGTTCATGGAATACAGCCGTTCTGGAAACTATAAATCTGTTATTATTATCGATAAATCTGTACCCTTTTGTGCCTGTTTCGTAACCCATGAACCTGAGTCTCCTAGATACGTTCTCACCTTTACGTCTTAATTGCTTAGGTATGTGTACGTCTGCAGTGACTCCAAATATGTGCATATGAGCTATTTTGGGTTTCCTATTATACATCATTTCATATGGTGTCTTGTTAACAATGCTGGACCAAGTTCTATTTTATGTATAATTGGAATATTGTAAAAAGCTTCTGACCAGAATTGTTTTCCTAAGCCAGCGTCTTCTAATGTGCATCTAATCATGGTTTGTAATGTTGAGTTCTTTCTCTCTGCCACTCCATTTTGGAATGCAGAGAAAGGGCTAGACGTGTAATGTAACATCCCTTTGTCTTTAAGCCATTGGGAGAATTCTTTTGACATGAATTCACATCCCCTATCTGTCATAATTTGTTTTATTCTAATATTATGTTGTGTTTCTATACGTTTGTAAAACTCCTTAAATTTCTGAAAAGTTTCATCTTTGTGCTTTAGTGTATAGACAAAGCCATAACGACTATAGTCATCCACAATGGTTAGGAAATAACGTTTTCTATATGTGATTGATGGTGTTAATGGACCAACTAGGTCCATGTGTACCAAATCAAAAATTTTGTTGGTTGATCTTGTTGATTTTTTGGGTTTGGGGCTAGTTTTGAGTTTTGTAGATTTACATACTGAGCATTCCAAATAGTTTTTACAATTTTTTATTTTAACACCTTCAGCATGTTCAGTCATCTTTTGAACTACAGGAAAACTGGCATGTCCTAATTTCCTATGTAAGACATGAGCACACTCATCATGAATTGGTTTACCAATATTAGGTATATTGTTGTTGTGTGTGTCTTTGTGATTGTGAATAATCTCATGTTCCTCATTGTTACTATTACTACTGTTTTCGTTGTCTATGTTATTGTTATCTTCCATGTTGGAATCAATGTTGTGTAACCATTTTTCTTTTGTCATTAGATAAGGTAGACCTCCTTTAATAATCACAGTACCTATGTTTGTTCTGTTTTTCTCTAATGTTGCTTTTCCTTTTGAGAACACAATATTTATGCCAGAATCTCTGCTTAGTTTTATTGCACTAAGTATGTTATGAGGTATTTCAGGTATTAACAATACCCCCTCTATTTTTCCTAGGCCAGGTAAGGTTATATTTCCTCTACCTATGACTTGAACCTTCTCTTGATTAGCTACCTTAATTACGAATTTATCCTCTACAAATGAAGATAGTATATTTTTATTATTTGTAGTGTGGTTGGTTGCTCCAGAATCGATAAGCCAATCATTGTCCTCTGTCTGTTGTATGTTAGTGTTGTCATGTTTGTTTAACCCATTCAGTGAACCAGATTTTCTATCTTTTGAGTTATCCCTGCCCCCTCTATGTTCCCTATAGATGGGTGGACTTCTATATCTATGTCTATCAATTGATGACTGTCTGTTTTGATACCTATTTCTGTAGTCAGGATTTTTTCTATTTCTGAGGAGTTTTGGACAGTCTCCCCTATTATGTTCTTTGGATCCACAGTTGTGGCATCCTATTGGTTCATGATATCTTTCTTGAAAAACTACCCTCTTATATTGTTTATGTTCCATGTGATTGTTACAACGACTTCTCCTTGAATTATCTTCAGATATTAGCTTGTTAGATAGACTTTCTATGGATAAATATCCTAAATTGATTGTGTCTAAATGAGATATATAGTTATCTCACGATGGGTCTAGTGAATTAATGATAACACTCTTCATTGTTTGATCTGAAATTATTTCCCCCCTTAAATGCAGTTCTGCTCTAATTTTGTTTAAAAATATTAAATGTTCACTTATGGTAACCCCTGGCTTTATCCTAGCTGAGAAGAAATCTTTAGACATTCTTGTTGTAGTGGCTACACTTTCACTGTGAAACAATTTAAACATGCATTGAATAATTTCTGATACAGTTAGATTTTGCTTAATACTGTGGTACATGGCAGGAGATATACTGGAAATTAATAAGAAAAATGCCCTATGGTGCAGACAGTCTAATTTTAGAGTCCAAGGTCTTTTTGGGGATTAGTGATAAAAAAATAATAAGTTTTCTTTTAGAAAGACAACCTGGAGCTGCTGACACCATTCTTGCAAATTAATGCCATCTATTCTCAGTTTTGGGAAATCATTGGGTAAATTCCCAATATTGTTGGATCCATTACTTACAACTGGAGGTAGTCCGTGGTCTTGCAAATGTTGAAAGTTACAAAATGGCGTGGGTATGCTTGCGACGATTCTGAATGGTTCTCTCTGTTCTTCATGTCCTTCGAAGTTGTCTGTGTAGTCTTGCACATGCACGTTGTTCATTTCGCTCCTGAAGCCGTCGTGAGAGGTTCTCGCTGCCGCAGCTCCCTCGCATCGCTCTTCTTCTGAGGAATCGGTCTCCGGCTCGATATTGGGAGTCCTGGTGATAGCCGGGGCTCGCTTTCTTTGGTTGAGAACGCTGGTCCCTGGGATCGTCTGTGGCGTGGGGTGGTATCTGCAGGTATTTTGAATCTAGCTTTCTGATTGGCTCTGCTTCGCTCATCTTAGGGGTCCGTTGAAACCAAGATGGCTGCCATTCGAAATTTTGCGCGGGACTGTTAGTTTTCTTTTTCGCTGTATTTTTATTTTCAGGCAGATCGCTCACCGTTTTTGAGTCTTTAGATTTATTCATAACGATGTGCTTCTCTTTCGCTGCTCCGTTGTTTTTTAATATTTCTTGGAGGTTCGCGATGAGATTTTCATCGTTCTTTTGGCTTTTTAAGAGTTTTAGTATCTCTGACCTGAGTTCGTTGTTTTCTGTTTCGTTTTCTTCTTGGTCATCAGTCTCATCCATTGTTTCTTCATTGTCAGTAGTGCAGTCTTCAGATTCTCTCGATATTGTATTCGTGGACTCATCGATTATTTCTTGATCTGCTTCCATTTCTTTGCTGTATGCCCTGGTGTTGGGTCTTTCTCTTTTATTTCTGGAGTTTTCTCTCTCAGACATATTTAAAGTTTTATTGAGTCAATTCAACCATCCTCTGCTACCAGATTGTTACGATATTTTTCAGGATCAGACTCAATAAGTAGAATAAGAATTAGATATTCAAATAAAGCACTGTTTATTTACAGAAGGCATTCTATATTCACTGAATATTCACAGATAGAAGCACAGAAGGAAAGCATACAGCTCCTTATATATACATGGGGTGCAGCTAGATATAGGAGTGGTTAAGTATGAATATATTAAATAGAGAAGAATAAGTTAACCCCTGATACCCTGGTCATATATTATTTACATAAAGGAGAATAAGGCATTTACTTGTGACAATACCCACCTAAAACACTGGAAATAAATTGGTCTTGATTGTTCTTGCATGGACTGATTTCCATTTAACAGAGACAATAAAAGACTTTCTGATTTTTCTTTGAAGACATTTAACTTCTCATCCAAGAAGCTTCTTCAGCTCTGATGGTGGGGAATGGAAGGATTTATACTCCTTGCAGAAAGTTGGTCATAGAATGCAGATGACCAGCTATCTGCAAGGAGTATAAATCCTTCCATTCCCCACCATCCAGTCAGAGCTGAAGAAGTTTCTTGGATGAGAAATGAAACGTCTTAAAGAAAAAAACAGAAAATCCAGTTGCCTCTTGAAAAAGCACCTTTGGGACAACCATGACCTGGATGACCGAAAATCTCTACAGACATTCAGAGACAATAAACTTGTATCTTCCAGTTCACTGACTACGTAAAATATAATGAAAATAAAAATAATAATTGAGTCTGTACTGTAGGAATCTCCTATTAAAAAGCTACGCAAATTCTTTGATCAGAACTTGGTTGCAAATTTTATTAATCAACGGAACAAATAATTTTGTAGTTATTATTTATTTCATAACACTTTTAATTCTTACAAGCATGCTATAAGCAAATAATGTTTTTGGGCATTCTAAAGCTTTGTGTAAGCTTGATAAGAGCCTTGTTTCAATATTGACAAGCTCCTTCATTTTACATTACAAAGTAAAATAAAATACTTTAGGAATTTTGGATGAAGTTATCATTTCTGGTAATTATTTAAGAGTGGATGTGCAAGGTCTCCTTTGGCCCTGTGAATTTTAGAGTAATGCATAGTTTTGCAAAAATTGTTAATACTGTATATAAAATATCCCAAAAATGGGGATAGCAGACATCATATTGATGCCAAAGCATAGTTCAGGTAATCATCAAGCTTCAAACTCAATTCACATTTAACTGTTAGATTAGGTTCTCCAAAATGTCACTATTGACCTCCAAGAGTAAATGAAAACATCCAAGGGCTCATTATTATTATTCATATTATTAAAATGGAATTTTAAAAATTATTTTCATACAATACATGCTTGAGGGTTGATGAACACTTAAACTTCATAAAAAGGATGAGCTGAACAATTGGGAACAGCTGGTTTAGATGGATATCTGTCATTGTCATTGGCTTTTTTGGCAGCTACAGTACACTTCTGGCTCATATTTAAGGAGTTGTCCACTAGGACTCCTACATACATTTATTTATTATTTATTTATTGATTTAATTTGTATATCGCCCTTCTCCCAGAAGGGACTCAGGGCGGTGAACAGCCAAAATTAAAAATACATACAATACAAAAGTTAAGATAATTAAAAAGAATTGAATCATTGGCTTCCCAATTTAAAACCCCCAAGTCTATACAATTTTAAATCCCAATTAAGAACCATTTAGGCTAGGCCGGCTTGGTGGAATAAATAAGTCTTCAGGGCCTTACGGAAGGTACGGAGATCCGGGATCAGTCATATTCCAGGAGGCAGCTCGTTCCACAGGGTGGGTGCCCCCACAGAGAAGGCTCTCCCCCTGGGGGCCACCAGCCGACATTGCCTGACCGACAGCACCCTGAGGAGGCCCTCTCTGTGAGAGCGTATTGGCCGGGGGGAAGTTATCGGTAGCAGCAGGTGGTCTCGCAAATATACTGGCCCTAAGCCATGGAGCGCTTTAAAGATGAGAACCAATACCTTAAAGCGCACCCGGAAGACCACCGGGAGCCAATGCAGTTCGCGCAGGAGAGGTGCTACATGGGAGTGCCACGTCGCTCCCATAATCACCCGCGCGGCTGCATTCTGCACCAGCTGGAGCCTCCGGGTGCTCCTCAAGGGGAGCCCCATGTAGAGAGCGTTGCAGTAGTCCACGCGTGATGTGACAAGGGCATGAGTGACCGTGCACAAGGAGTCCCAATCCAGAAAGGGGCGCAACTGGCATATCAGGCGGACCTGATAAAAAGCCCCCCTGGCCACGGCCGTCATATGCTCTTCTAAAGACAGCCGTGTGTCCAGGAGGACACCCAAGTTGCAAGCCCCCTCTGGGGGGGTCAGTAATTCACCCCCAATAGCCAGTGATGGCACCAGCTGGCTATATCGGGACGCCGGTATCCACAGCCACTCGGCCTTGGAAGGGTTGAGTCGAAGCCTGTTCCTCCCCATCCAGACCCGCACAGCCTCCAGACACTGGGACATCACTTCGAGGGCATCATTGGGGTGGTTTGGGGTGGAGATGTACAGCTGAGTGTCATCAGCGTACAGATGGCATCGCACCCCAAAATATCCCTTTCATAGTTACCACTTTTGAGCTACATACTATTTATTCTATACTTGTGATTTGGTTTTTCTTACCTAAGTGTAAAATCTTACTTTTCTCACTACTGACTTGCATTTTGTTGGACAGGGCCCAGTATCTATGAAAATTCCTCTTTTTAACTGTAGGCTATTCTTCCCAGATTGGGGTCATCTGCAAATCTGATGAATTCCTCTTCTATCCTCTCATCTAAATTGTTTATGAAGATGTTGAAGAGTATTAGGCCTAAGACAGAACCCTGGAGTTCCCCAATGCATGCTTCCCTTCATGTAGATGTACTTTCATTGAGGGTTACATGCTAAGTGCAGTTGGTCAGCCAGTTACAAAGCCATCTGGTAGTGATTTTGTCTATCCCACATTTTTCTATCTTACTGAGAAGGTTGTGAAGTGATGAAGCTCTTTCCTAATTACATGTAGTCCTTAACCTACAGCCATAACTGAGCCCAAAATTTATGTTGCTAAGCAAGACTGTTAAGTGAATTTTGCCCCATTTTACATTTCTTGCCACAATTGTTATGCGTATCACTGAAGTTGTTAAATTAGTAAGATGGTTGTCAAGTGAATCTCTCTTTCCCATTGAATTTGCTTGTCAGAAGGTCGCAAAACGTGACCACGTGAGCATGGGCCATTGTAACCATCATAAATATGAAACAGTTGCCAAGTAACTGAATTTTGATCGTGTGACCATGAGGATGCTGCAATGGTAGTGTGAAAAACAGTAATAGGTTTGTTTCAGTGCCATTGTAACTTCAGACGGTCACTAAATGAACTGTTGTAAGATGAGGACTACCTGGTATAACCATTTTTTTAAATCTTCCATTTATGTTTGCTTGAAGTTCCATGCAGAAAATGCCTTTGCCTTAAATATCTGCAAAAGGTCCACCTAGGGGAGATTGGAGTGCCCTATTTTCTGCCTCTCCCTTCTGGCCTGGAATTCCTCAATTTTGGTCACCATACTACAAAAAAGATGGGACTTTGGAAAAAATTCAGAGAAGAGCAACTAAGATGATCAAAGGCCCAGAGAGTAAAACATATGAAGAAATACTGCAGGATCTGGGTTTGGCTAGTCTAAGGAAAAGAAAAATTAGGGGCATATGATAGCAGTCTTGAGAAGCTAGGTGGCTCAGTGGCAGAAACGCTGAGCTTGTCGATCAGAAAGGTTGGCAGTTTGGTGTTCGAATCCCTAGTATAGGTCTCTTGCGTGAGCAGGGGGTTGAAGTAGATGACCTCCAAGGTCCCTTCCAACTCTGTTACTGTTGTTGTTGTTGTTGTTGCTGCTGTTGTTAGTGTTAGTGTATTGGTATTAGTATTCCAGTATTTGATGGCTTGCCAACAAAGAAGAGGGGGTCAAATTATTCTCCAAAGCACCAGAGGACAGGACAAGAAACAATGGTTGAAAACTAACCAAAGAGTGAAGCAACCTGGAATTAAGGGTTAATACTGAGGACAATTAACCAGTGGAACTGCTTGCCACCAGAAATCGTGGGCACTCCATTACTGGAGGTTTTTAAGAACAGACTAGACCAGTGTTTCTCAACCTTGGTAGCTTGAAGATGGGTGGACTTCAACTCTCACCGCCCAGTACGCTCCCATAGAGACAGGCTTCTCAGGGTGCCGTCAGCCAAACAATGTCAACTGGCGGCCCCCAGGGGGAGAGCCTTTTCTGTGAGGGCACCCACCATCTGGAACGAGCTCCCCCCAGAGATACAGAAGATTCCGGATCTGCGCACTTTCCGCCGTGCCCTCAAAACATTCATGTTTCAGCAGGCCGGCCTGGCCTAACTTTCCCTTTATATTGCTTTTTTGATTTTATTTTAAACTGGGATGTATTAAATGTATTTTTATCATTCGCTGTTCACTGCCCTGAGTCCCTTAGGAATAGGGCGGTATATAAATTTAATAAATAAATAAATAAATAAATAAATAAATAACTCCCAGAATCCCCCAGCCAGCAGCGCTGGCTGGGGGATTCTGGGAGTTGAAGTCCACCCATCTTCAAGCTTCCAAGGTTGAGAAACACTGGACTAAACAGTCACTTATCTGAAATGGTATAGGTTTTCCTGCTTGAGCAGGGGCTGGACTAGATGACTTCCAAGGTCCCTTCCAACTCTGTTAATGTTACCCATATTGTTACCTTCCAGCTCTATTCTATTCCTCCTTATGGAAAACCAGAGGAACGACAGCCCCAAAGCCGGGTTTTGTCTTCCCACAAAACATAAATAATAACAAAACGCCCCGGAACTTGCCACTCCGGCATAACAGCTGCCTTTAAGCTCGTTACATCCGGGGCCCGGCGGCAACAATTCCCTGTTGTTGCCATGGAAACAGCTTGGCTTGTGACAACCGGGCTCAGCCGGGAGCCAGAAAGCTCAAAATGAACAGAAAGAAGCTGCAGAAACTTACCGAGTCCCTGTGCAAATCCGCGAAACATTGTGAGTGAAAGTTGGGTCTACTCTTTCCTCTGTACCTCTTTAAACCCAGCTGCTCTTGAGTTCATTAACCGATCAGTGACAATTGTTTTTATATTATTATTATTATTATTATCCGGACTGGAATAAGATCCAGCTTTCCGCCCAGAGAGGCTTGAAACTACAACTCCCAGAATCCCTTATCAGCGGTGTAACCCAGAATGGCAACATTAGAGAACCGGGGAGAGAGAGATACATATTCAAATTTACATTGGCTGGTGGACAAATGCATCTTTCATTGTAGCTTTTGTCTCACTGTTTCCGTTTGCAGTTAATAAATTTGAAGTGGAATGTCTCATAAAACTTTTCAACAACCTGGATGTGGAACCCAGCGACCGTCATGCTATTGTTGGTTTAGATCGCAACTCATTTCGCAATATTCTACACGTGACATTTGGAATGACAGATGACATGATTATGGACAGAGGTGAGATTAAATCGATGCTCATGAATTATTGTATTTTAAAGTATTTTTGAGAAGCTGTTTCAGATTGCAGTTTTGAAAACAATTTTTAATTTTTTTGAATTTTTAAACAAAACATACATAAAAACATAAAACTATCTTCAATTACACAGTGTGTCAGTTGGTTACAAGTCTTTTGTGCGTCTTCACCATATTCATAGCTTACAGTTTACCTAAATTCTCATATTATCGATGTAATATATATCTATGTGTTATTGTTCTCATTAATCATTTGACTATAGCTATTCTCTCATTTTGTACAAAATATTCTAAGATTTGAGTTAATTTATATTATAACATTCATTTCATCATCCTAAATCGATCCAATAATACATCTTTGTTATATTTTATATAATTCTACAATTCTTGTATTATAAAGATCTCTATCATATCGCATTTCCATATTTTTTATCTAACCATTGATAAAATAAGTCCATATCTTATAATATTGTTCCTCTTCTTGTTCCTCAATTTCAGATGTCAATTTGCTCATTTCAGCACATTCCATTATTTTCTTAATAACTTCATCTTGCGTTGGTATTTTCTCATTTTTCCAATTTTTAGCAAACACAATTCTAATTCACATTTCTATGTTGGGTAATACGTTCATGAAGTTTGAAAATCACATGTAAGTTCAAATTCATGTTTTACTTAACATGATTCATTGCTCATAATTAATAAGCCTTGAGTAGGATTTATTCTCCTGCATACTGAGGTCTGTTGTTAATATTACTTGATCCTTGTAGTATTTGGGTTACTGGCCTTTTTAATGTCCCCACATAATAGCAATATGTAATAAATAGCAATAGCTCTAGTATAATATTTATAGTACTATTTATATTGATGCAGAGCTAGAATTGCAAATTTTAATTTTAAAAGATCTAAAAATGCTTCAACTATAGATATATAAGTTAACTTTGGACATCAATCAATTTATTTACAGCATATACACCAGAGGTGGGTTTCAGCAGATTCTGAACAGTTCTGGACAACTGGTAGCAGAAATTTTAAGTAGTTCGGAAAACCGGTAGTAAAAATTCTAACTGGTCCTACCCACATCTATTCTCTGCCTCCCAAATCCCAGCTGATCGGGAGGAATTAGGGATTTTGCAGTATCCTTCCCCTGCCATGCCTACCAAGCCATGCCCACAAAACCAGTAGTAAAAAAAATTGAAACCCACCACTGATGTACACTGTGTAGGACAATATATGATGTAAAATATAAAACCTCCTTGGAGTTGAGTTTCACTCGAAACTTCCATGACTCAATATGGAAAAGATTTGCTATTAATTTCTGGGATATTTTTCAACTTTCCAGTCTAGCCCACAGCCCTGGGCTTTCATTTCTAGTGATCTCCCTTCTAAGCACTGACTATATGCAGCCGTTTTGCACTATGTTTAAACGTTATGAAATTGCTTTTTTAAATTTTCCAGGAACTTGAGATTCAGTCAGATTTGAATGGTGGATCTTCATATCATATCAGAAACTTTGATTCAAACATGAAAGTCTATGAATATAGTTTTATTTTGCAGAAGTATTGGAAGAGTTACTTAGGGGATGTCTGATTTTAGGACTGGCTTCAGCTGCTTGATAGTTGAGATATATTTATGAAATTTTATGATGCGATGTTACAACTTTAGAGATTACTATATTTTGGGATTACTGTTTCACTACTTTTATTGTGTTGTCCAGTCTTAGATATTCAGACATTGACCACATACATAGGTATAGACAATGTTCATACAAAAGAAAAATCATTTTAATACAAATGCCAATTAAAATAAAACTTTAGAATAATCTTTATTTTTCCTTCAGTGTTCCGTGCTTTTGACAAAGACAATGACAGCTGTATCAGTGTAACAGAATGGGTAGAAGGCTTATCAATATTTCTTCGAGGGACTTTGGAAGAAAAAATGAAATGTAACATTTTTCTAGTAAACATTATTTTCACATTAATCTGAATTTTAGGGCAAATTAATTATGAAATATATTGTAAAAATAACTATATTGTAATCTATTCCATACATACTGTACAATATATTTAGTCTAATTTATTACAAAATTGGTTTCTTTCTTTAACTACAATTTAGTTAGTTGTTTTCAATTATCTGGAAGGTATTTTGACATGCATGCAGTTAACATAGTTATTATACCTTTTAAAGATTGCTTTGAGGTTTATGACCTGAATGGTGATGGATATATTTCACGAGAGGAAATGTTCCATATGCTAAAGAACAGTCTGCTAAAACAGCCATCAGAGGAAGATCCCGATGAAGGAATTAAAGATTTAGTAGAAATAACACTGAAGAAAATGGCAAGTATAATAAATTTAAAAATCCAATTTATCAGGTTTAGATCGTACTAATAGATTATCCAATTAACTCAGTTGGGATTCATACCCTTAGTGGATAAAAAAGACAGAAATGAAATCAGCCAAAGAGTAAATAAACAGATAATCTTGGGAAATCTATTGGGTTAATCAGCAATGCCAAATTAGTGACTGGAACAATATCAGAATATTTTTTAAAGTAAATAAATTTGTACAGTAGCAATTATATGAAATTTGACTAGCATGCCAATAAAAAAATACCATATTTAATTCCAATTGTATTTTAGCCCCAAATAATTATATATATAAGGCTATAGTGAAAATATAGTGATTATATGGGGTAAATATCTTATTTCATAGGACTATGATCACGATGGCAAAGTCTCTTTTGTGGATTTTGAAAAGGCAGTAAGAGAAGAAAATCTCCTCTTAGAAGCATTTGGACCATGTTTGCCTGATATCAAGGTATTTATGAAGTCTATATCAAAGTATATTAATAATTAATTAGTAATTTTATTAGTAACTGTATTCCTATTCTAGATTTGAACTAAATGTTCTAAATACAAAACTAAAGTTATTAAACTGCTTTTTTTGAGTGGTCACTGAGTGAGGCTAACCAAAATCATTATATATGTGAATATTGTGAGACTTTTAATGCTGATCATGAAGCAAGCCAATTGTATTTCAGCATGCTTTAACTGAAGTCTTCCCCGATGTAAAATAACTTTAGCCCAATTTCAATTAATGTAATTAAAAAACATTTTCCTGCAGATATATTAATGTCTAGTTGTTATATAAACTTCCTAATCACATGCATTTCTGTAAACCAAAGTGTTTCAAAATAAATGTCTTTATATTTATGGACCATTTGATAATGGAACAATATTATATTAAATGAAAATATTGATGTACAATAAAGACCCAGAGAATGATGCAACCAGCTTCACTTAGTTAGGGAAATCTTTTATCTTTTATTTCTCAAAGAGCAGAAATTTGGTAAATAATTTCAATAAATCATGACATAACGGAATTATCTTTACATCTCTTTGTATAAAATACAAGGGGGAAAATATACCTAATATTCCTGCCTTCTATTTTCCCCCCAGCTTCAACCCTGTGAGGGAGGTTGGGCTGAGAGTGACTGGCCTAGAGAAATGATTGGCCCAACCATCATTCATGCCTAAAGCAGACTTAAAATTCATGAGTGTCTTCTAGGCCAGTATTTTAATGGTGACACCAAATAGGCTCTTAAAATTTGCCACTTAAAAGTGGGGTATTGGACCTAATTTTGAACCACATTTGCCAAAAGTGTAAGCATTGTTTTATGGATGTAAGTTTGTTATAGTTTTGTTTTTTTTAAATGTTTATTATTTTCTTTACAGTGCAGGATGTCCTTTGAGTCACAAGCTTTCCAAGATGCTCCTGAATTGTAGATCTGCAAGTAAAATATAATGAATGAAATGTAATATAGCTGGATAGACCCAATGCATTGCATCATAGGATAGCATTAGGAGCACAAGAAATAAGGTGATAACATTCATAGCCATCAATAAATTTCAACATAATGGATAATAACTTTAAATTTACAAGAACTGTTTCACGTTAACAAAGGAAGCCATATTTCTTTGTCTAGAAACAGTCAGAGCCTACCTGTTTGTGCATCAAATATAAATGTAACATGCAATCATACTTATATTCGCCGCCTCTGCTTTATTATTGGTGTTGTTTGATTTTCCACTAATAATTCTTCAGATGAGTTTGAAGTTTGAACTGGATCAGCAATCTAGTTAAAAAAAGAAACCTAAACTTAGTATATTATATGCATCCATAATGGAATAGCAGGAATTAAGCTACTGCAAAATAATTAATATTTACAAATTCTAAATGATGTTAGAACTACGTATTTTCAGAGCACTGAATGAAAAATTATTGGCCCACCTTTTTTAGTCTATTGCGAATTAAGATTGCCGAGGTGTTCAGTGAATCATCATCCAGATCTATTTTAGGTATTTCTGGTAGCCTTGGACCAAAAATAATTTCTTCACCATTAGGCTCTCTTCCCAAAAGGGCAAGTTTATTGTCTTCATCTCTTCTCCTCTTTCGTTCCTGAAGTTGAGTAGTTCGAGGCATGAATCTTCCAAGACCTTCATAACACGGAACCTTTTTTTCTAGGTTCCAGCATGCCAATGTGTCATTCTCTATTTGCTGTGGCTTCTTATCCATTCTTATCTTTTGGCTAAAGCATGCAGATGTTGTAGCATAGTCATGAGAATAATGAGGTGCTACTAACATATTCTGGCAATGCTGTTCTGCAGGAGATGTAATATCCTTCAGTAATAATGTACAACAGGAAGATTGACAGGTGTCTTGTGTATATGTTGCTGGATTCCATTTGCTAATGGCTGTTTTAGATGTCCATGATCCATGATCCAATGGCATGATTTTTGAAGAACGTATACCACGATCCTGTTTTGTCTCCAGTGATTGCTCTCAAAACACAAAAAAATAATGTGTTATGTTAGTGAACAGTAAAAAAAGGCATTTTTGAAGTGAATTTTAATTTAGTTAATAATTTACCATGGTAGAAAACAGAGAACAGGATTTATTTGATGAGCAGTGAGAAAAAATGTTTTAATGTATTAACTGACAGTTACAGAAAAATTCCCTCCAAAGCATTGTTCTGGTATGCTTAGGATATGATGATTCTATATGCATTTTGGAATATTCTAATAAATTACATAAATGTTCACCATTCTGATGTTTTTTGGAGTTGTGCAAAAATGTACAATGGAATAATAAGCAAAACAATTTAAATGAAATTGAAATTAAGAAAATTAATTACATCGTAATTCAAAGTAAATTCTGCAGACACTCTGTGTTTTTTGTTTGTTCCATACCAAGCAATTTAGATTTGAAATAATGCAAGATATAAAAAGAAAGAATATAATTTTTCAAACAGTAAGTGTAAAGTCCTCATTGAATTGAGTTTGATTTCTGATAACAACTTTGGCGAATTAATATTGGATTGGGGGGGATTACAAAAGTTGTTTTGCCTTTTATTGATTTAAAATAAAGCCACAAACCATTGAAGTTGGTTGCTTTTGCTATATATTTTCGTCTGTCTCTTAGTTTGTCTCTGGTCTCTTGTACACTCTCAAATTCTGGAGCATAGCATATATGTAGCAAACTGCCAAAGAAACTCCGCTCATCCAGTTTTCTTTTGGCTGCCCTAAAAGAGAGGAAGTGTGATACACAATGTTAAAGACAACTCAATCTTGTTGAAGTTAAGTTCTCTTTAAATCCAGTAAGTAAAGTTTACACAATATAAAAATAACTGTTGTGGTTTACATAAAACTGATATATGAAAGATATTTCAATATCAAACAAGTAGGGATTCTAGGCAGAACAAAAGCAATAGTTATTACCTCGCACTTGGTATTTTTAAAAACTTGATCAAATACACTTCAGTAAATTCTTCTGCTGGATAACCATCCAGTGGATTATATTCCTCGATAGTACCATATAATGCAAAAAGTTCAATTAGCTCCTTCATAACTCCCAATGCAGGAACACCTTGGATTAACAAATATCGAGATTCTAAATTGACAGTGTAAACCTGAAAAACAAAATTACTTTAATAACACTTTAATATATGTAACTGAGCTGTTCTATTTTAAAATTAATTGTTTATAGTAATACAGTATAAAAATTTTAAAAGAATGTGTCAAATGTGAGATATTTTAGCGTTACTGATCAAGTTCATCCTTGGTAGTCCTCTACCTGTAGGCACAATTGGGACCAGAATTTCCATTGCTAAGTAAGGCAGTTTTTAAGTGAATTGCACCTGATTTTATGATCTTGTTATATGCTGAAGTTGTTGTTAATGCTGAAGTTGTTAAATGAATCATGTGGTCGTTAATGCAAACCTGGCTTCCCCTATTGACTTTCTTATCAGAAGCTGGCTGGGAAGATCGCAAATGGCAATCACATGATCCTTGAATGAAGTAACTATCATAAATACATGCCAGTTACCAAGCAACCAAATTTGGATTATGTGTCTGTGGGGATGCTATGATGGTTATAATAATGAGGACTGGTCAGTCATAAGCAACATTTTTCAGAGCTGTTATAACTTGGAGTGGTTGCTATACAAATATTATTAATTGAGGACTACATGTATATCTTGTTTGGTTACGGCTTAATTTGATGAATAAACCTAAGCAATCATATTTTTGATGCATTAAACTTTATTAATACTGTAAGACCAAATAAAAGTAACAATACAAGTTACAGAGTAAAAACAAACCAAACAAGTAAAGGGAAAAAGGAAACTAATATCACGTAAAATGAACATTTAAGTTAGTGAAAAAAACATAATAAGTAGTGGGTAAAAGAATATAACCAAGTTCAGAAATTAAAGATTGCCAAGACATACAGTATAGGAAGAAACATATCAGTAATAACTGTATTATAGCAAGGATTCTAACTGGTTACTCATAGCATTTGGGCAAAATACAATTAGCTACTACTGTATCTTGGATACTTCAAAAATTATATTATTCAAGAGAAACAAGTGTTCTCATTGGACGAGCAACAACCATGATTTACAGCCTGGTCACAACACTGGAAATTATTGTTCAAATTTTCCTTGGACATTAACATAAATTTCACAAGATAGGAAGCATTGTGAAAATTAAAGTGATAAAACTGGAGATACATTTGACCACTCAAAAGACTACTGCTTCTATTTGGGTCAGTAAACTGGCACAATTCAAGAAGGATCTAATCCCTGAAGAGGTCCCAAAAATTATGCATGACGGTTTAAAAAGCAAACTGACAAATGTCTTATCAGGAAACAACAGTTGTAACAGCTAAACACAACTTCCATTTTCAGAGGATACTTAGATTCAATAAGGCATTTGACAAAGCGGACCACAACTACTATTTGGTAAGACAGAAAATTGTGGAATAAGCATCACCACCAGTGGTATTATAACTAGCTGATCAACTGCACACAACATATAGTTCTTAATGCAACTGCATCTACATGGGGGGAAATATGCAGTAAGGAACCTCAAGATTCTGTCTTCGTCCCAGTACTCTTCAACAATTTCATAAACAACTTACATGAAGGGGTACAAAGTGAATCCATCAAATTTGCAGATGATACCAAGTTGGTGGGAATAGCCAATATTTTAGAACAGGGGTCTCCAACCCATGAAACTGCATGCTAAGGATCTAGGCTGCATGGTCCTCCTCCCCTTCCATTCCCTAAAAAAATATATTCCATGAAACCAATACTTGGTGGCAAAAAGATTAGGGACTGCTACTTTAGAAGACAGGCTCAAGACAGACTTGAACACTGGATCCTATCCAACAAAATGCTGTTCAGTGGTGAGAAAAGTAAGGTTTTACACAATCCAAATGCACAGACAGAGACTAGGCAATACCTTAATAACAACTGTGAGGGATCTAGGAGTCCTGGTGGACAACCACTTAAATATGAACTAGCAGGGTGGATTTGATTTAAATCAACTCGATTTAAATCATAATTTTTAAAAAACAACTGTCATCTCTGACCCGCTGTTGACTCACCAACAGTCCCATTCACTTTAATGGGACGACTGGTGATGCGGCAGTGACACAACAAGGCGAGGGATGTGGCAGGCAGGTAGGTGTAAGCGGGATATTCACTAACAGGTGCTGCCATGACGGATCTGAAATGACAGGTGCTCTTTAAATGTAAGGACTCATTCTTGCTGGTAGTCAGAATCTTTAATATTATTTGCAAACAAAATGAAGGTTTCCTATTTACCTTGCAGAGCTTGGATTCATTGAGTTTACCAAAAATGTAAATATTGCAGAATATACAGCCTCATGCTACATAACTAAGCTCCATTTCATGCTGAATAAATTAAATTATTAATGTATCTTAAATAGAAAACTATCTTTAGATAGATTTTTTACTCCAAAAGCATTTTATTAAAATAAATTTGATAAAAATTTAGAAAAAAACATGGATTGTTATCCACCCCGAGCAGTATGCTACAGCTGCCAAAAATGGCAGTGCAGTCCTGGGCTGCATTAATAGCAAGATATAAACAAGATCATATGAAGTGTTACTACAGCTATAATGCCTTGGTAAGGCCACACTTGAAATACTGTATCCAGTTGTGGTCGCCATGAAACAAAAAAAGATGATGACATACTAGAAAGAGTGCAGAGAAGAGCAACAAAGATGATTAGGAGATTGGAGACTAAAACACATGAAGAACACTTGCAGGAACTGGGTATGCCAGTCTAATGAAGAGAACTAGAGGTGACATGATAGCAGTGTTCCAATATCCACAAAATCACAAAGAAGAGGGGACCAACCTATTCTCCGAAGCACCTGAGGGCAGAACAAAAAGTAACAGATGGAAAACTATCAAGCAGAGATCCAAGCTAGAAATAAGGAGAAATTTCCTGACAGTGAGAACATTAATCAGTGGACCAGCTTGTCTTCATAAATAATGCCTGCTCCATCACTGGAGTTTTTTAAAGAAGAGACTGGACCTTTCATATTGTCTGAAATGTTTTAAGGCAGGGGTCCCCAAACTTGGCAGCTTTAAGACTTGCGGACTTCAACTCCCAGAATTCTCCAGCCAGCATAGTTGAAATCCACAAGTCTTAAAGCTGCCAAGTTTGGGGACCCCTGTTATAAGGTCTCCTGTTTAAGCAGGGAGTTAGACTAGAAGTCCTCCAAGGTCCTTTCCCAACTGTATTATTATTTTATTTTATTTTATTTTATTTTATTTTATTTTATTTTATTTTATTATTTTATTTTATTTATTGTATTTTATTATTTTATTTTATTTATTTTATTTTATTATATTTTATTACATTTTATTATTTTATTTTATTATTCTAATCTATTCTATTCTATTCTATTCTATTCTATTCTATTCTATTCTATTCTATTCTATTCCCTGTTTAGGTGCTGCAACTGTTATGTGTAAACAAAAAGGGGAGGAGGGAGGGAAGGAAGGACAGATTTGCCTTTTATCCGGCTTGTAGGCTTCTTAGGGAGATCTCAACAAAGTATTTGTATCCGAGATACAAACCGGGTTTCAAACCCCGGTTTGAAAAGACGAGGAAATGGCTCAAGGGAGAGAACCTTTTTCTCGCTTACCTTCACCGCTCGTGGCCTGCGCCCTTCACGATACTTGGCGCGCGAGGCGCAGATCGTCTGCTGCGCGTGATGCTGGCAGACGCCACCGACCTCCCCCTCGTCGCCAGCATCAACGGCCGCCATCTTCACTTCCGTGATCTCTTGTCGCTTCCTCAAAACGTCATCCAAGTCCTCCTCCCCGCCCCCGCCCCCGCCCCCGCTCCAAGGAAAGGCGGAAAGAAATCGACGAAGAACCCGGCGAGGGAACGAGGTGGAGCCGTGGGCACTTTATCCAATCACAGCAGAGAAAAATGGCTGGGCTTCCAATGACCGTTAAGGCTACCTGAAAGCCGGAAGCCGGAACAAATACTACCGCCAGTCTGATGACGGTCAAGAGTCGCGACTTTCTGTAGTTTTGTCTTCTTTTAAGGTAGCTGATTGTGGTACCTGGCCGTAGGTGGCCGTAGGGTCGGCGGTGATGTTGGGGGCAGGAGGATTCGGAATAGCCGCGGCGAGAGTCTCCTTGAGCGGCGTCAAGAACTGCTTTCTGCACTTGCCGCCTGGGCTGGTTTCTTATCTTGGACTGCAGCAGGTATAAGGAATTCAGGAAGGTGTCTACCGACCTCCATTCGTTCTGTGTCCCATGATTACTGAGGTTGAAGTGTTCATTCACAGTCACAGCATACTTTATCTTATCAACATCTTTCCATATTCAAGTATGGGGCTGTTGGCACCTTCCATAGAAAAGGACTCTTGCCTGCCTCCGGATAGTATCAAAAGGCTAACTTATCAGAATAAGAGAAGGGACCTTGGACATCTTCTCATCCAACCCCCTGCTCAAGCAGGAGACCATTATCCTCTTCATTAGCCATGCTAAGTAAAAGCAAGTTATTTGCTCCAGACGAAAAAGAGATTTGCAGACTGTGCCTTGTTGAGGTTTCTTGGCCACATTACAGAAATGATAGGTTATTTGTCTTTTTCTGAGGATGTTCAGATATCACCCAACATAGGATATCTTGGTGCTCTCCCAGCTAAGCATTCATCTGATCTTGCTGGGCATTTTGTTTTCGAAATTTGCCAATAGTAGGTGCTGCCGCCCACTGGGGATTACTGGCATATGGCACCGAATGTCATGAAGGGGAAAGAGGTGTTTCATTGCTATATTTTTCAAGCATTGCAGTATTGAGAATGATCTGAAATAAATTGAAACTTTCTGCAGTTATTAAAGTAATAGGAGTTTTTAAATCTGATATAGTATACTTTATCTTTTTTTTTTCTGTTAGACCTGTGGGTTTTTCCCCCTCAGTGTGGTAAACACTGTTAAGAACTAGGTTTTTTTTTATCATTTGGAAAAATATCTTATAATATCCATGATATGGTACCTTAGGGCAGTGTAATAATTATTGGAGGGGAGGGAAGCTAAGAGCTAAAACTGAAATTACCAAATTCCAGGCCATCAAACTATTGACACTCTGATTCAACCCTACCCTAATTCATTGCTTATGGGAAGAGCCAAGTCTTTGGACCTTCCAAAAGGCTGCTCCTTTCCAGATCACTGACAATCAGAACTGATCTTCTAAAGGCTGAAGCTGAGAAAGCCAAAATTAAGAAACCTGAAACCACACGGGATTGTTAGCAAAATGTGATGTATTACTTGCACTTCCAAGACTTAAAAATGTGCAGGTGCTATACTATATGATGTAGTATTTGTGCATATATGCAAGGCTGAAAAATGAGCAGCATGACATCTATTAACTCATAAAAGCAGGAAAAATACATTAAAAATAATAAAATAAAATATAAAACTCAAACCCAGAGTATTTTATAAATAGAGGGATGGATGGATGGATTGATTGATTGAGCCAGTCATTCTTAGCCTAACCAACTGCCATAATGTTGCTGTTGCAAGAAAAATCAGAGGAGGAAGGTGTTTTATGTTTGATATGTTTGAATTATAGGTTTAAAAGCCAGGATAAAATACTAAGAATAATAAGTGAGTTAAGGTCTTATGGGACTTTAGGGTCCAAATTGACAAGCATCTTGTTGATATATGCCTGATATAATAGTTATTGAAAAGAAAAGAGTCTGATTTTTTGATGTTGCTATTCTAGGTGATGCTAGGATTGAGGAAAAACAATGGGGGAAATGACAAAATCCAAGATTTACAGATCAAATTTGAACACTTATGGAAAAAGCAGTCTTTTGTTATACCAATTTGATTGGAGCCCTCAAATTGATACCTAAATGAATTCCTTGATATCTGGAAATATTGAATTTATCACACCAGAACACTTTAATTTTACAAAAATAAAAAATCCTACTCTTGCTTGGATCTGGTCTATATGTATCTATTTATCCACTTACATGAAATATCCCCTGTTCATTTAATATAAATGTATTTATTTTTTAAATTCATAGGATCAAATTGTGAAAGCTTCTTGGGGGAATCAACCAGTATTCTTGGGTTGGATGGAAATCAGACATTATCGTCAAACAGAAGAAAACATTGTTGAAATAAACAGACAATTTGCAGGCAAGCTTGGCATCAAAGATGGACAACAGGTTTGAAATGCAATCTTCTATTTGTATACTTAGAGTAGGATATGAAGTTGATACATATGGAATATATCAGTTATTAGTTTCAAAATCTGGCTTCTTATTAAATTATCAAATTGTCTACAAGTTATGCTTAATAAAATACCGAGACCTAGCAAACATATTTCAAATGACATAGTTAACTTTTGAAATGATTGTTGTATACATTCTCTATTAATTTATTTGCTTTGCACCTGCAAAGCACATATACATCAAGTGCATTTCTTATGGGATATGCAGACATGATACACAAACAAAGAACTGCACACAACAAAGAACATTGCTTGAAAGGAACATGCAGAAATAATACAGTATTTCTCAACCGAAGACTATAATGGAACCAGCTCATTACATTCAGAAGTCACGAGTGTCATTAAATGAAGTGCCTATGCGATCACCTCATTTACAGAGCCCTGTTCTTTTTTTTTTCCAATGCAGCCATTAAATGAATGTGCAGGTTGTTTAGTGAAGCACAGGGTCCCTAAGGGACCATGAGGAGCCCATAGGAGGCCTAGCACATGTCCTACGCTGGGCCTCCCAAAACTCTTCCCTCCTCCCCGCTCATCCCCTTAGGCACTCAGTGTGCCACTTCCCGCCTCTTGGAATTCCTGCACGCTTTGTGTCTACTTAATGCGCCACCTTGCCCCACACCCTTTTCACCCCATGTCATCCATTGTGTGCTTACCTTTCAAAGATTTCTCGAGCTTCATTTAGGAGGAGGAAGGAGGGTAGGCAGCTCTGTTCCTGGACCATGTGGCACAATCCTGAAAGCAGTTTAGGGACAGCCACATTAAATTGTGGGTGCTCTGAAAATGATGGTCGCTTCTGGGATCACACCACACAGCCTAGGAATGGAGTGGTTTGCCCTGCTTCTTTAAAAATGAGTTCCAGAGAATTATGATGGGCAGGGAACTTTCCAGAACTTGCATTAGGGAAGCAGAACAAGCCTCTTCATTCAGAATAAAAGAATTGGAAGGGACCTTCTAATCCAACCTGCTCAAGCTGGAAACCCTAAACCACTTCAGACAAATGGTTGTCCAATCTCTTCTTAAAAACCTCCAGTGTCGAAGCATCCACAACTTCTTGAGGCAAGTCGTTCCACTGACTAATTGTTCCAACTGTCAGGAAATTCCTTCTTAGTTTTAAGTTGATTCTCTCCTTGATTAGTTTCCATCCATTGCTTCTTGCCTTGCCTTTGGAGAATAGATTGACCCTCTCTTCTTTATGGCAACCTCTTAGATATTGAAACACTATCACTTCATCCCTAGTCCTTCTTTTCATTAAACTAGACATACCCGATTCTTGAAACTATTCTTCATATGTTTTAACCTTCAGCCCTCTAATCATCTTTCTTGCTCTTCTCTGCACTCTTTCTGGAGTCTCAACATATTTTTTATATCGTGGCGACCCAAACTGGAAGCAATATTCCAAGTGTGGTTTTACCAAGGCATTATAAAATGGTATTGACACTCGACATGATCTTGATTCTATCCCTGTATTAATGCAGCCTAGGACTGGACAATGTGGTTTGATCCTAGAAGTGGACACTATTTTCTGGCCAGCCTCATTGAACTATGGAGGCTCTGTAAATGGCAGCTACTTCTGGGATCACACACTACACGGCCCAGGTTCAAAGAGGCTTGTTCTGTTTCTCTAATACAAGTTTTAGAAAGCTCCGCATTGGGTCAGACCTCATGTAAAATAAGCAGAACAAGCCTATTCGTTCCTGGGCCACGTGGCACAATCCCGGAAGTGGCCACTATTTTTAAGGTAGCCACAATTCAGTGCAGCTGACCAGAAAATGGTGGATGCTTCTGGGATCACACCACGCAGGCCAGGAGCAGAGCAGCCTCTCTTCTTTCATCACCCAAGCGCTGGAGATTTTCAAAGAGTAAATGAAGAGGGTGTGAGGCATGGGATGGGAAGCAGGCCCCCCGGGACCCAGGGTGAGGATGTAAACAGGGGGACTCCTGCAATGTCTCTATATTCAGTCATAAGAATGAATGACTGTAGGGTACTGCAGCGGCTGTAACTTTGGAACTGGGGTGTCAGTAGCTTTTGGATGGTTTGCTGTAACTTTGAACAGCTGCTAAGCAACCAGTGGAAAGTTAAGAACTAACTTTAGATTGAATTATTTTCAGTTCATCATTTATACCTCTCTAGTATTGTGACCCCCGAGGTGAGATCTGCACCCACCCTTCTGGCTTTCTGAAAAAGTTTGAAGATCTGCCTCTGCCAGCTCCCCAGGCTCCCCAATGGGAGCATGTCATTCTGGAGATGGTTAATGAGTTAAGACAAGACCCAACTCCTCACCATAGCATCTAGTTTCCTTCCTCATCTTTTTCATTTTCTATATCAATTTTAGTGTTAATATTTACTGTTTTAATATCTTATTTTATTAAACTGCAGCTGCCTCTAGGCAAGATGACTGGCATTTAAGTTTAATAAATAAAATAAAATATTAAAATATTTTTGCTTAAGATTCAGTGAGTCAGTCAATAGGTCAACAAATAAAAGTTTGCACATACTAACATTGTTCTCAAACTAGTTTTGGTTACTGTCAGAATTGAATAAAATACCATTTATTTGAGGATGTCAAAAGTAACACTTATATTGGCAGAGGGAATAAATAACACTAATTATATAGTCAGATTGTATTTTGAAAATGCATGTTGCCAGTACAGATCAGCAACCATGTGATTGTTATGTCAGATTTTCTTTTCTCATTTAGAATTATTTTCAGTGGTCTGATTGTGAAAATACTGAAAGTAATTTAATTAGATTTCTTATCTGCCAGGTATTCCTTGAACCCTGTTTTCAGGTTTTATCCTGTCAGCAAGTAGAAGTAGAACCAATGTCAACAGATGATTGGGAAATACTGGTAATGCAGTCTTTTAATATAATTCTTATTTTTTCTCCTCTTGTCTGTTTGCACCTTAACTAAACATGCTGTTTTATTTGTTAAAACCATTTTCGTGTCTTCATTTTGTTGCAATCTTCTCAGTCAGGATCAAAAATTTTTTAACATTCTGTAAAATGATTATAGGAGCTGCATGCATTGTCCCTGGAAAGGCATCTTCTTAATCAAATTCGAATAGTATTTCCAAAAGCTATCTTCCCAGTGTGGATTGAGCAACATACTTGTATCTATATCCGGATTGGTAAGTGTTTATGCAAGACTTTATCAGATTTAGAGAGATAATTATAATTTTGGTAGGTATATTAACATTTCCCTTTTTATTTTAGTTACTCTAAAGCCCCAAGCTCTTTATGGAAGACTTGAAGCTTGCACAGAGCTTCTTGTATCTCCTAAATTACGGCAGTGTGAAGGTAGTTTTGCCATGTTGCCTTCCCTGAAAGATGACATTGTGCAGGAAGATGGCCCTGAAACTGAATTAAAACCAAGGAAAAGAAATGAGGAACCCAAAGAAACACATTTAAATAAACAATTTCAGCAGCATCAGCCAAACGCAAAGGGATCACTGAGTACAAATATTTTCCCAAACATTTGGAATTTACTTGGGAACATTTTTTTTTATAATTCTGAAAAGCAGCATGAGCCTTCTAATGGTATTGATGAACTGAACGCTGCTAAAAATCGTCTCTTAAACTTGATTCAGGTGGATTCTGTTTTTAGAGTATGTCAGGGACAGCCTTCCAGCATGAAAAATACCCTGGAAACATGCACATTTCAGGAATACAACACTGTTTTTGTTTTTCCATGGAATGAAGTATTTCCTGTTTTAGAAGCTAATTCTCCAGTTTCCTATGGAAAAATTAGTAAACTACTTTCTCCAAAACAGCAGATGCAAGAGTTAAAGTATCATCTAACATCAAAGAAAGAGAAACATCTGTTTAATACAGAAGACCAAAAGCAATTTACTTCGAGTAAGGTTCAAGAACCTAATGAGTTTTCTGTTGTGCAAATAATATGGAATGGATTTGAGGATTTAAAGGATGCCATAATGTTCAATAACAATGTGGAGCAACTGCATGTTGGAAGAATTTGGGTTAGTGAAATTTATGAAGGATACAGGGAAAATCATCATATTAGGCTCATTAGCATTTTAAATCAATTTTTGATTAGTTGTTGACTGATTAGAGCCATGATGGTGAACCTATGGCACGCGTGCCACAGGTGGCACACGGAGCCGTATCTGTGGGCACACGAGCATTGCCCTAGCTCAGCTCCAGCATGCATGTGTACGCCAGCCAGCTGATTTTTGGGCCCACCAGAAATTGGAAAACAGGTAGTTTCTAGCCTCTGGGGACGTGGGGAAGGCCGTTTTCGCCCTCCCCAGGCCTGCTGTGCCATCGTATGCCAAAACCGGGGGGGAGGGTTGGGGGGGTCACGGGTACATGCACGGGGGGGTGGTCACATTGAATTATGGATGTCGGCATGCATGCACTCAACGCCCCATACTCCCCCCAGCTTTTGGCACGCGATGGCAAAAAGGTTAGCCATCACTGGATTAGAGAATTAAAATATTTTACCTAAAAACTAAGGTGTATTAAATTTTAGTGCTTACTCAGAAGTAAAAAAAGTCGTTATTTTGAGTGCTGGGCAGCAATCTCCAAACTATAATACTTAAAGACTGTTCTTTTGTAATTAGTGAGCACTATATCCTAATCCAACTTTAAATAAAATAATTCAAATAATTTCAATTTAAAAATACAAATTTAGTTTGCTTTATTTACTTCCAAGTATTTATATACCTTCCTAAATCAAGTTCTTAAAGTGGATTAAAGTAGCAAAACAAAAATCAGTGTATTTTTCATTTGTTTTTGTTCACTTGGACAACATTTCTGCTGTAAAAATAGGGTTACAAGTTAATATTGCCATAAATAATATGAAAGCCAGTTTGGTAAAGGCACAAGCTAGAAAAGGAGGAGACTGAGTTCAAGTATTAGTCATGAAAGACAGCTGGGGTTGTTGTTGAGGGAAAATAGAAGAAAGGTGTATTGGATATGTTGAGTTATTTGTAACGATATTAAATGTGGGATACAAATAATTAAACCAAATCAAATCAATCAATGGTGGTGAAAGATACAGTGCAAGGAATCCTTTTTTCCCTTGAGAGAATTGAGAAATTATTAACATTTTCACTACAATTATAGTCTTTCAATAGCTTTCAAATCTTAAGTTGTCTTTATTTCTTTCTCAAATTTCTATACCAATCATCTCACCTAAGTGATTCTACATAAATCTCACTACTATACCAGTGACTACATCTTATGAAAGATTAACGTTTTTCTATATTAGAGAAGGAACTGTTTGTGATTTTTATTTTGTATTTCAGATACCTGAACGGTTGAGAAAGAAGCTAGATATAGAAATGCATGCTGCTGTCAGAATCACGTCAATCAGTTCAGATCCTAAAATTCCAACCTCTCTTAGAATTCAGCCTGAACGTACTTTAGTGAGTTTGACCTAATTGATAAACTGTTGATAAACTTTCCAGTATCTTATTGTCTACTTACAGATTTTACTTCAACTCTCCTCACGCACCTATCTCTGTTCTTTTGGCTACCCTACAAACAGCATACCATGGCAGCAGTGGTGCTGCCAATGGTGCTGGGACTGAAGTAGAAGCCTGAGGCCTTCAGCAGCCAGCTGTTGCTGCTCGTAGGCCTCTACTTCAGCTCCAGTACCAAAGAGTGTCACCTCAAGTCCTGTACTTCAGCTAGCCATCTTCCAAAGCCTTGCAAAAAGTGCCTGCATGATTTGGAGAAAAGCACACAACGTTTGGAAAAAGATGAGCACAACATTCTTATGAGGGTTTGGAGGACCTCCAAAGCACCCCAAGAAAGGGACATGTGGCCTTAGGGAAGAAAGGCCAGGCCAGATATGCTTTATCAGCATTGGAAGAAGATGGCAGAAGTCATGGCAGGGCCAATGGAGCACAGGGCAGCAAGGGCAGCTGAGTCTGTATGGTGTGAGGGTAGAGTGGCCATGGCTTGAGGTAGCATGACGCTTGAGGTAACACTTCCTAGTGGTGCTGGTGGCTGAAATAGAAGCCCAGGCACAGTAGTGACTACTGAAGGCCATGGACTTCAGCCCTAGTGCTGCTGCCACTACCACCACCAAAGAGTGCCACTCTGCAGGGCATCCAATAGGACAGAAATGGGGAGGAGATAGGTGAGTGGGAGGAGTTGAAGCAACCCTATGGTCATAAATGTGAACAGACTGCCTGAATTTTGATCACATGACCAGCTGTAACTTTGAAGACTGGGCATCATTATAATTCATTCAGTGCTACCATAACTTCCAACAATCACTGAATGAATAGAGGGCTATCTGTAATTATATTTTTCTATTAATTTCTGGTACATTTGTCCTCAGTTAAATGTTTTATCAACAGTTATATTTTTTTTCTAGCAATTTACAGTAAGTCACATTCAGCCCCAAATTATTCAAAGATAATATCTTAATGATGAGGCCTCTCTTTAGTGTATGCCGAAATGGATTAAGCCTCCCTAAAAGTTGTAATTTTTAAACAAATTCTTTTTTCCAAAGTTTTGTCAAATGAGTATTTGGATGATATTATTTATAGCCTAAATTTACTGAACAGTCATAAATGAATGGCTTACACTCCAAAAGTGCTTCACGGGCACAGAAAGCTCGTGGCTTTCTAATGATTCATCCGTTTCTCTCTGTTCCTGCTTTCATCCCACACGATCCATATCACAAGTTGCCCATATTTCTCCAATTCTTACTAACAATTCTCTGGTATGGTGAAAACAGTTACGTTGATTTTTTACTTAAAAGGAGCATGGCAGGAATTCTGCCAGTATAACTATGCTCCCAAATGTTCAATTCAACAGAGTTGGTAGAAATCGGTATGTTTAGTTCAGTTCACAGGCTTTATTTTATTTTTTTAGGCCGTATTTCCCTACAATTCTGAGCCATATCCACTTATTTAAAGCTATTAAATCAATGTCCATTTTTAAAAATCTATGTTGCAATTTGTACCCTGGAAAAATCCAAGTGTTTTTTGTTCTTTAGTTTCCAAAACAAGCATTTAAGAATAAAATTTCTGGAATGCTTGGATTGGTTGATGCCTTACTCACTGTTGATAGAAACATAATGCCAATATGTCTGAAATTGTCATTTTGTATAAAAGACGTGAACCCTGCCAAATTTATATACTTTACCCCCCAAAGACATCAAAGTGCCTTAGAAGATAACAAAAATGAGATCAACTTGTGGACAGTGTTATGATTACTGGTAACCCATCAGCCAATGGGTAACAGAATAAGAAAAGCTCCTTATAATTTTTTTATTAGAAAAAAATATTATTGAATTAACAGTCCTCATCATTTTTCATTTTAGAATAAAGGAGTAAGTAAAGAAGACATTAAAGATGCATTTAAATTGTGGCTAGAGGATTACATTAGGCTTCCCTTGATCACAGCAGAAGCAAGCTATCTACAATTGGCACTTAATTTTGGTAAGGAAAATTCAGCTTCACTTGTAACTATTGGATGTTGCAAGGTTTTTCCTATATATCAATTTTAAAAGATTTAGCCAATTACAATTGCATTTCGGTTAGTTTATCTAATAAACTAATATATTAGATAAACTAACTGAAATGCAATTGTAATTGGCTATTACAATAAAAATATTTATGGCAAGAGACATTTAATTATTAATTAAATGTCTCTTGCCATAAATATTTTTTGATAATTTATAAAAAAAGCTGCAATATTGCAAAGGAAATAGGTAATGTTTTATTTATTTGATTGTAGCACATCCAGTCTGACCTAACTGTAAAGGACGTTTCCCTCTGCTCTGTTTAGTTCTTTAAAATTGGGGGGTTTTTATAACTAATGAAAAGGAAAACTAAAAATAATGAAGTACACCAGCAGTCCCCAATCTTTTCATCTTTGCCGACTGGTGCAGGGGAGGGGAAAGGGGATGGTTCCATGCAAGCAGAAGGTGAGCATGCATGCACAGAGAGAGCTCCACATACGCCCACTGCTTGCACCTACTGTTTTGCACAAGTGGAGTTGCGTACACACACATGCTCACTCACAGCTTCTGCAGCCCAGTTCTGAATGGGCTGCGGCCCAGTAATGGGCCACGGCCCCCAGATTGGAAACTCCCAATGTCCACAATGAAACTCATTGTCACACCAACTATGTTTACTAAGTTAAAATATGGTATATTTTATATTGAATTATAATCAGATTAATGCTCATTGTATTTTGGAAGGCCTGGAAGACTTTGTCCTCACTGTAGTCACTTCTGACACTGAAGAAGAGAAAGCCAGAAATACTTTCATCTTGACCCCTAGCTTGCTACAGAAGGCAAATATACAAGTAAATATAACTAATTTCAGATAGTCAATAATTTAAAATGTTAATGCAATTTACTTAAGATTATTATTTGTATTGATTTTCTTGATTTCTATCTAAGATAAAATATTAAATGTTACTATTTATAAATTTATGATGCATTGTAATATTTGAAGAGAATTCTGGAGAAACCTCTTTGCAAAACAAGCTATTATCTTAGCTTACTTTAGCTTAGTTTACCTTATCATCTTATCTTATCTTTTAATTTGCTGTTCCTGACTCCATAGTTCTGTGATTAGTAGCAGGTGAAATGTGATGTTATAACCTAAAGAGTTGAAGTTTTGAAATACAAGGAAATGTGAACCTTATTTTGAATACAGTATTGTAATTTGAGGTTTGCACATCACTGTTAAAGTGCCTATTGTTATTTAAGTGCATCAGTCAATTTAGTCAAGAAATTCATCTTGAGCAAACTATGCTCGAGTTCTGAACTTCGGATGCCTTATACGATGTGGATGAGACCAACATTTTCAGTTCATTTTTTAGTAAAGAATATTAAAGAGCAAAGTGTGTGAAGTCTTATAGCTTAGTATATTTTAACCTTAATACTTCCCATAACTGAGCCACTTTTTCTTACTTTATGTAAGTTAACAGAAAAATGTGTGCTTGACAGCTTCTATTTTTATAAGTTCCTCCAAATAAAAATGAGCTCCAAAATTGGTCCTATCCACCTTGTGTTGTTTTGATATCACTGATCACAGCTCCTCATTAATTGTTTGAAAAACCATTTTTGAAATAAAAAATATGCCTGTCCACAGAATATGATACTTGTTCTTGTGTTACACTACATGCTTCTAGAGTTGCTACATAAATACTATTTTTTATTTTTAAGTAATTGTATAGCATTATGTCTTCTCCAGGATATTATTTCTGACTGATCAGAAATAAACCTTATTGGATTTAATGGGACTTACATCAGTATAAATGTGACTTCTCCTTTATCACTTTTTCTGCTCCTAACTATATTCTTTCTGCAGGTTTTGTTATATCCTGAGTCTCCAGGATCCAGCGGTAGTAACTTCCAGTCTTGTTGTGAACAGCCTTGGCTCAATTTAAACTGCTTAGGGTAAGTCATTTTAATAAAAACACAAAGGAAAGAAATGAATGATGACTAGATGATTTTTTTAATATTCATTGTGCATAATTTTCATCATCTTCACATTCAGTAATATCACAAGTGTAAGCATACGGTATTGGATTGCTTTATACAGGACTCTGAAAACATTGGACCTTTATTTGATACGTAACTTGAGTAGGGTAGACATGAAAGTTCTCGATTTTGTTCTTTGCAGAGGAGTGGATAACATTGGATTATCATCTTTGAAACACATATCGCATAGCCTCTTGATACATCCCTTGTCTCAAAAACTAGCTCCCTTCTGTGCTGGACTATGCAGTGGGGGTATCCTAATTACTGGAGCAAAGGTAAATAGGCTTTTAATTTCCCTTTTAGCATGCAGGTTATTTTCATTTTAGTTATCTGTCTTTTTATGTCAGGCAGTTATGAAATTGTTTCAATTTGTTCCTTCTAAAGGAGTATTTTATGCAGTTCTTTGACTCTTAAATATCAATGTATAACAAATATATTTCTTTGCTGCCTTACACATATATAGAAGGCTGCATTATACAGCCTTCTATATATGCCAATAAAGAATAGAAGCAAATTTTAGAATCTCTTCTAGAACCCTGAAACTGGTAGTAAATATATAGATGATGATTGATTTTGTGTAACCTCAGTTGTGTAAACTCTGCCTGTTCTCATGGATCTGAAATTTCATTAAATTCATATGATTCCAAGAAACCAAGGTTCCAAGGTTTTACTGTGAGACAGGGAATGCAAACATCAGGGGTTGAATTTGCATTATATAGAAATATAAATGAAAATCTTCTCAGTAGCTGATCTGGTTCTTCAGATGAGGCAATGACAAATTATAAGAAATAATAAGATAAACTAAGTTGAGCTTAGTTCGTACAGATAGCTGCTCAGGTGTCAATGGAGAATCGCAGAACAAAGCACTGAAATCTCTTTGGAACAAGATATATCCCCCATTTGACTAGTTGCCAGGCTTTAATTGGTGGCAAACTGAGGGGTTACAGTCATTCATTTGATAAAGCCAATGATACGAACCATGGGGAAATAGATTTAAAAGACTGAAATGGTATGTAATAACACAAGACATTTGAGTACAACGCTCAATTAAGCAAATATTTTGCTGGTGGCTGAAGGAATGATAGATTTCTGAATTTATTGAATTTCTTCATTTTATCAGTTTATATTAAACTATTAGAATGTATTTTCTTAGAGAAAATGGCCAATTATAGCTAAGGCAACAATTTCTGTAATTTTCAGTATGAAGTAGTTTCAATCCAATTTTCTTTTACAGGGAAGTGGCAAATCAACATTAGCAAAGGCCATTTGTAAAGAAGCATTTGATAAACTTGATACTCACTTGGAAGTGATTGATTGTAAAGCTTTAAGAGGTAATGTTTGTCTTTGCCTATGTGCATTTCCTATGTGCATAGTAATGAGTTCCAGCATTTATTCAACCTAACAATTCTTAAGAGTTAATTATATTAAACTATATGACTTTAACCAGAGTTCAGATCTCCTGTCCAAATGATGGTTTAATGTTTAATATAATGTTTATATTTATAATTGGGTAGGAAAGGAGCACAGTGGCTAAGACGCTGAACTTGTCGATCAAAAGATCGGCAGTTCAGCGGTTTGAATCCCTAGTGCCGTGTAACGGGGTGAGCTTCCATTACTTGTCCCAGTTTCTGCCAACCTAGCAGTTTGAAAGCACGTAAAAAATGGAAGTAGAAAAATAGGGACCACCTTTGGTGGGAAGGTAACAGCATTCCATGTGCCTTTGGCGTTGAGTCATGCTAGCCAAATGACCATGGAGATGTCTTCGGCAGCACTGGCTGTTCGGCTTTGAAACAGAGATGAGCACCGTCCCCTAGGGTTGGGAACGACTAGCACATATGTGCGAGGGGAACCTTCACCTTAATTGGTGGGTATTGGTAAGTGAATATTGTTAAAACTTGTGGATATAATCAGAACTGAAGCAAAGTTACATAAGGATACATTGATAACTGCATTGGATTGGTAAATGGTCCACTTTTTTTTCTATCACTGACAATACATAAATGTTCCAGGGAAAAGATTAGAAAGTGTACAGAAGAAGCTGGAAGAAGCCTTCCTAGAGGCAGCATGGAGACAGCCGTCGGTCATTCTGTTAGATGATCTTGATCATATAATGGGTGTTCCCCTTGCTCCAGAACATGAGAACAGTCCTAAAGCAGTCCAGAGCACTTGTCTTGCTCATGGTAAATGGCTTCTGGATTTATTTATTTATTTATTTATTTATTTATTTATTTATTTATTTATTTATTTTTGATTGATTGGTTCGATTTATATGCCGCCCTTCTCCGGAGACTCAGGGCAGCTTACAATGCGTTAAGCAATAACCTTCATGCTTTTGTTTATACCTGCTTAGTAGGGCTTTTGCCCACCCACCCCCCAGCGGTGTTCTTTTTTCTACAAAGTCAGCTTATTGCCCCCACAATCTGGGTCCTCATTTTACCTACCTCAAAAGGATGGAAGGCTGAGTCATCCTTGAGCCTGGTGAGATTTGAACTTGCAGTAATTGCAGGCAGCTGGTGTTACTTAACAGCACTTTAGTCTGCTGCGCCACCAAGGCTCTTTTTGTTGGGTTGTTGGGTTGTTGTTTTTTTAACCGTGCTGTTAAGAATATTCAAGTATATTAGCATTTTTCTATATGATTCTAAATGTCTTGCTTGGTTAAATCAAAATGTGTTGCTTATTGTTGTAGGAAATATTGTTCTGGAACTGAATATAGTTCCAGACTGCCCTCCCTCCCCCCCACCCCTTTTCAGAATGATCCCTTATGCTAGCTTCTCAGGAAATCCAATCTTTCTGAAGCAGAAGAAGGGCTTTTCCCTGCTTCAGGAATAATCCCTTTTGAAAGCAGGGAGGAGCCAATAAATCATGATAATTTAACTCATGGTAGTGGAAGTAAAATTTTTTTACTGTTCTGTGGGCGTGGCTTGGTGGGTGTGGCAAGGGAAGGATACTGCAAAATCTCCATTCCCATCCCACTCGGGGGCCAGCCAGAGGTGGTATTTACCAGTTCTCTGAACTACTCAAAAGTTTCCGCTACTGGTTCTTCAGAACCTGTCAGAACTTGCTGAATAGCACCCCTGTTTAGCTCTCTTATGTATTGAAATGGATGAATGTGTTAATAACGTGTTTGCCTCTGAATACACAAAGATATCAAGGTTAGGAAGTCAAAGTGCTAAAAATTAATACCTGGAGACATAATGTTAAGCTATAACCCCGAGTGTAAGGAAGAGATCGTCATTTTTCTCATAATCAGAATGGCCAGTAAAAGGAAGCTTGAATCTTTAGAATCGAAGCTTCCTTTCTCCAGTCCAGTGGAGGAATTCCACTTCTTTTTTGACAGGCAGGTCTTTCCCTCTGTCTATTTATTGACCTACATGGTTGCTTAGCAACCACACCTGGGAGATGGTGAGCAAGGCAATCACATGGGTACCTAGTTTAACGATTGTCATGATTTGCATCCATATTAGAATAGAACTGGCTGCATTATGGTACTAAGTTGAGGGCTACTATAATTGATATGCTATACATTGTATCCATTCTTGACAACATAATAAGTGCACAAAATGTATAGGCATCTCTTTGTAATGCAAAATTAAAATACTGTAGGGGTTGTAGATGCATAGGACAAATGCCCATTGGAAATAAACAGAATACATAGTTTCAAAGCCAGAGGTCTTTTTATGGAACAAACTGAACTTTAAGAAGTTCTTGTGTAAAATTTAATAGTCATATAAATTCTGTTATATAATCTTTGAATGTATAAAAGTTGAACTTTTTTTAAAATTCTAGTTCTGAAAGAAATGATAAAAGAAGTTACTTCCATGCACAGTTTGGTTGCGCATATTGCCACGAGTCTATCTGAGCAGTCTCTACATTCTTCCATCATTTCTACTCAAGGAATTCATATATTTCAGTGTTTCCAACATATTCAAGTTCCAACTCAGGTAAAAAAATCATAATTCAGCTTCATTTAGAAGTTATTTAAAACCATAGAATCTTATTCTGACTAATTTTGCTTGAAGTTTGAAATATAATATATGGAATGTTTAGAGCTGCATGCTATCAGCTTCCAAATTTAGCCCTTTTACTTACGTTTAAAATTGATGCTGTTTATTTTTTTTTGTACCTGGCATAGAAGTAAAATTGAAGCTTTCAGGAATTTCCTGGCTAAAATTGCTGTTTTTCTTTTCAGGGGCAAAGATATGAAATACTTGAGTCCATAATAAAAAACAAATTTGACTTCAGTTTACAGAGATTCTGTGATCTTGACCTCCATCAAATTGCAAAGGAAACAGAAGGATTTGTAGCTAGAGATTTTACAGTGTTAATTGATCGTGCCATCCATTCATGCATTCTTAGGAGGGGAACTTCTAAAAAAGAAGGTATATGTGAGCTGTGATTTTATTCTAATACACTTTAAAATGTTTAAAGGATTTTATAACACAAAGCCATTAAATATAGAAAATAAAAGGCAAGGGGTTTTTTTCATTTGCTATTCGGTCATATATAATTTTTGGAGACTATATAGGTCCCTGCAGTTTTCTTGGCAAATTTAAGAATTAAAATAATGTAAGATGGCATTCATATGTTTATTGAAGGCATATATAATATTGGATCCTTTCACAAATCGAACTATGATATCCTTTGCCTTAATGTTGAAGTAGTGACTTTGAACAACTGTAGTTGCTCACACTTTGCAGATAAATTGTAGGGTAAGGAAGGCGTTCTTAAATTTGTACAGTCTTAACCATCCAAAATAATAAATAGAGTTGTCTGAACCCTAATAAAAGAAACTGTTGGCTTTGCTCTGACATGGCCTCAAATGCAAGAGCTGTTGAAGGAAAATCCCAGCATTGATATCCCATTCAGAGCCCTATCCCGTGCCCAACAGCTCAGTCAAGGCTGTCCATATTCAGGTGGAATTGAAGCAATATGACTCTGCCCAAATTTCTTGCAACTGTTTAGGTCAGCAATTCTCAATTTTCTGGCTTGGCAAACTGGTATGGGGTGGTGGTGGTTCTGTGTGAGTTGTGTGACCATTTGTGCAAGTGGTAGGTGTGGCCACACCTGCCACTCTCACAATAGAATAGAATAGAATAGAATTTTTATTGGCCAAGTGTGATTGGACACACAAGGAATTTGTCTTGGTGCATATGCTCTCAGTGTACATAAAATAAAAGATAACGTTCATCAAGAATCATAAGGTACAACAATGATAGTTATAGGTTACAAATAAGCAATCAGGAAACAATATCAATATAAATTGTAAGGATACCAGCAAAAAGGTTACAGTCATACAGTCATAAGTGGGAGGAGATGGGTGATGGGAATGAGAAGATTAATAGTAGTGCAGACTTAGTAACTAGTTTGACAGTGTTGAGGGAATTATTTGTTTAGCAGTGATGGTGTTTGGGAAAAAACTGTTCTTGTGTCTAGTTGTTCTGGTTTGCAGTGCTCTATAGCGTCGTTTTGAGGGTAGGAGTTGAAACAGTTTATGTCCAGGGTGTGAGGGGTCTGTAAATATTTTCACAGCCCTCTTTTTGACACAAATGGAGCTTTGTGCACAAGCGTGGGCGCCCACTCGCCCACCGTTAAAAACTCCATTGTATGAGATACTCAGAAATACTTCGTGTGTGGCTTAGTATTCCAATGTAATACATGTTCTTCTCTGTTTTCACAGATTTGGTTCTATCAACTTTAGATTTCCAAAAAGCTATACAAGGTTTCACCCCAATATCTTTGAGAAACATTAACCTCCATAAACCTCAGAATTTGGGCTGGGATAAAATTGGTGGTCTTAAAGAAATGCAGCAAATACTTAGTGATACCATCCAGCTACCTGCAAAGGTATTTTTATGTATGTGTTTTTGAGATCCGAGACAATTCCTTTTATCATTCTATTTTGTCTGAGAACTATAACAAAAATTTCTGAAATGTTCTAACCTAAGAAACAACCCTTTCACAACCTAAAAAGGGCATGTGTATGTATAAGTTGTATAAAGCAATTGATAATTATTGGGCTTAATATGTATTAGAATTATTATAATGCATATAATTATCTTACATAATTATGTAATTATGTATATGTATATACATATATATAATGCACATAATTATAATACACATTAACTCACATTAAAGTAAATGCAAAAAACATTTGTCATCAGTAGAAAGCAAAAACATGTTTATTACACTTGAAAGAAATATAATTAAACGAAAGTCCTAGTTTTTTAAAAGAAGCTACATTTTTTCCAGAATTGTTATTGTGGAGATCGTTATGCTAATTCTATTGATAATTAGAAAATACTCTAGCAAGCACAGAAACACAGCAACAAGGGTCAAATGAGTGTTAGGCAGAGTTTTTATACTTTTAAAAGCAGATAATATTTCTGATATGTTCCATTTCCAGTATCCAGAATTATTTGCTAATCTACCCATACGGCAAAGAACAGGAATCTTACTATATGGGGCTCCAGGAACAGGAAAAACTTTATTAGCAGGTGTAGTTGCCCAAGAGAGTGGAATGAATTTTATCAGCATCAAGGTAATAAATTGAACGGTTATGTAATTCCTGAGAGTGCTAAGGTGTAAGTGATTGGTTTCCAAGTACAATACATATAGTGTTTGCCAGGTAACTAAAGCCTTTTTAAAATATGCAAGATGCAATTTTGAATCTGTTTTGCAACTATCTGTGTATACAATTAAGGTATATTAATACAGTGATTATAGAAAGGCCTTTGATTGAAGTCATGTCAAGCTAGGAGATATAGAAAATTGGTGGCAAAAAAAGACACATGATCCATTGTATCAGCCTTTTGAGGAGTTTTTGTTTGTTTTTATTTTCTCTTTTATTTTAATTTTTATTATTATTAATTATTTTTATTACGGTCTGTCACACAGCCAGCCAGGTGTTCAGAGTGGATTTGGCAATTTTGTCTGCCAATTAAATCCTTCCCAAAGACCCAGGGATAGGCAAATGTGGATGTTTGATGGTGTTACAAATATTGTTACACAATGTATTTATTTTGTTTCATTGTTTTGTTTTGCTTTACATTTTGAATTAAAATGTGGAATGTGTTCAGAAAAATGGACATCTCAGAAACATGGAGGGGCTTCTTCTTGTGAGGGGCTTACGTACAGATCAGAAAACCCCTGTACTGATAGATTGTGGTGAAAAAGACTGGCTCCAGATTGGCAAAGGAGTGCAACAAAGCTGTATACATTCTCCTTCATTCATTCATCCTATATGTGAAATACATACTAAGTGAAGGTCAATTGGAAGAAGATAGCTATGGTTCTAAAACTAAAAGATGAAACTTCAATAATCTGTGCTACTGTGACAACCCTTCCCTGACAGCCGAAAACAGGTATCCTCAACCTACAATCATCCAGTCAGTGACCATTCAAAGTTATGATGTTGGTGAATGAATGGTCATTACAACTGGTCTTCTGAGTTGCGGTTGTCCTAGAAACCCATTGGTTACATTACTGCACGGGTATCAAACTCTCAGTGTTATGTTGCCATCACGTGAAGTTTCATGATGTTTTTTCCCTTTGCGGAGTTGTGGTGGGTGTGGCCTTCGCGTGATGCATCCAGCCCGCGGGCCTCCAGTTTGCCAGTCCTACATTATCACAATTTAGCAGTTTGGTAACCTGTTTGCACTTAGGCCAGGTTGCCAAGCAGCCACAATCATGTGATTGCCACTTGTAACCTTCCCTGCCAGCTTCCTCAAAAAGTCAGTGGAAAGGGAAGGCCAGAGAAGATCACAAATTGCTGGGGTAAGTCTCGCCTACCTGTGCACACTCCCCCAGCCCTCTGCATTTGTGCCATGCGAGCCACTCACGCACCCCCTTACTTCTACACACCATTCCCAAACCACATGGTACCTCTTATGCACTTTCTCACACCAACGCTGATCCTGCATAGCATCTTTCACTCAGCCTCCCTACCTGTGCAGTGCCTCTCACACACACCACCGAACAACCTCTGTGGCACCTCTTACACACATCCTTTTCGCATCCCCTATTCATTCCCCAACCACACAGTGCCTCATTCACATCCTTGTGTAGCCCTCTGACGCCATGCTGTATCTCTCATATGCCCATTCCAACTCACACAGTGCTTCTCACACGTCTCTCAGACCTTCACGCACCCTCCCCAATCCACATGGCTCATCTTGCACACCTATTCACACCCTTCTGCTTGGTATGCAATGCACTGCCTCACTCCATCCCCAACCTAGAACCAGGCATTTACATGCCTGTTGTCTGGCATGTGCAATTTCTGCTAGTTTAGTTGTAGGAAGTTGGCAAAAGTTGCCTGAGGGATTCAGTTAACAACAACAACTGAGACTGACACTAAGCGATAAAGTCATGCTTTACAACTACATTGCTGAGGAATGAAAATTCTGGTCCCAATTGCTATCTTAAGTTGAGGACTAATTATACAATGCTCTGCAAGCTGGAGTAATATCAAGATGCATGGTGAAACAAATGAAACTGAAATTAAATATAAAGAAGATCAAACTAAGGACAATAGCTAGAACTAGCCTTAAAATTGACAATCAAAATATCAAAGTGGTGGATAGCTTCTGCCTTTTAGAATCAACTATCAACAAGAAAGGACCAAACAGTCAAAAAAGCTACAAGTTACAAGCAAGCAGTTGCTAGAGCAACTATTATTTATTTAATGTATGATGAGAACATGACAGAAGAGAAGTAAACCTATGTAAACAGTCCACATAATTATAAATAAAACTTCTATAGAGGTATGGCAGTGATCTCATAACTGGATATCCAATTCAGCTATCCAGGCGATCACCTCTGGTGTTGCTTCATACAGAGCAACCATGAAGGTCTTGAGAAAGAAATTTAAATTCTAGGATGTTTCTATACTTACAAAGATCAGAGTCATGGAAGCTTTGCGACACTCTATGGAAATGAAAGTTGGATTTGAAGAAGAAGAGTTGGAAAAGAGTATTGATGCTTTTGAACTTTGGTGTTGGAGAAGACTTCAAACAATACAGTGGACAGCTGAAAACAAACTGATGGATCAAGGAACAAATAAACCTAGAATTCTCACTAAAGGCACAAATGTCTAAGCTCAACTTACCTTACCTTAAAAATACCATGCAAAGACTTAGCTTTCTGGAACAGGCTCTAATGCTGGGAAAGGAAAGAGAAGAGCATGACCAGCAGCAAATTGGATGGACTCAATTGCGTGCCAATGGGTATATAATTTAAATAGCTGGGATGGGGGGAATTATGGATATATTGTCATGTACAATATCATGTGGTTGCTTGGAGTTGGCAGTGATGTGATGCTCCATAACCATCAGTCAATCAATGCAAGGAGATTATACAGGCAATTTTCTGTAATCATGCCAGCAAAACTCAGCAGAATATTGATAGTAGCATCTATTTTAATATAGTTTTATTATTTAATTGTATAAAATGTTTGTAGGGACGCGGTGGCTCACTGCTAAGACACTGAGCTTGTTGATCAGAAAGTCAGCAGTTCAAATCCCTAGTGCTGCGTAATGGGGTGAGCTCCCGTTACTTGTTCCAGCTTCTGCCAACCTAGCAGTTCAAAAGCACGTAAAAAATGGAAGTAGAAAAATAGGGACCACCATTGGTGGGAAGGTAAACAGCATTCTGTGCGCCTTTGGCATTTAGTCATGCCAGCCACGTGACCACGGAGATGTCTTCGGACAGCGCTGGCTCTTTGGCTTTGAAACGGAGGTGAGCACTGCCCCCTAGAGTTGGGAATGACTAGCACATATGTGCGAGGGGAACCTTTACCTTTACCTATAAAACGTTTCGATATAATTTATCTTTAGTATATTAGTTTTTCTCAGTAATTTTAACTTTAATTTTAAATTTAATTCTAAATTTAAAAGTATTGTATTATTGTTATATTTATGGTTCAAAAAAATCCTTAGTCTTGTTTATTCCTCTTCTTTGAGAAGTATAAATCCTTGACAGTTTGAAAGTTGTAGTAGAAAAGTGAGATAGAAACATTTTAAAACAATATACATTTAAAAGTGTGTTAGAAATATTTAAATCACTATATTTTTAAAATTACTTATTAGCGCAATTGCTTTTCACTTGTACTATATAACTTGATTTTTTGGAACATTTATCATTTTGTTTTTTGCAGGGGCCAGAACTGCTCAGCAAATACATTGGAGCAAGTGAACAAGCAGTTCGCGATATATTTAACAGGTTGGGTCCAGTAACACGGTGTTGTTTCCTGAGTCTATTTTTATGATTATTACAAAAAAAGTCACTGAATTTGCTAAGGGGTGATCTGAGAAAGACAGAGCAAGAGGATTATGAAAGAAAATAGCTAGTCCTGTACCAAATGAATGGTACAACCATTCTAAGTTACTTCACTGAAAAAAATAACTTATGGCCGTTTTTCAACACTTAAACCCATTGCAGTACTCCCATAGTCACATGGGACATTTCACAGTTGGCATATTTTTATCATAGTTGCAGTGTCCTGGGGTCATATGATCACCTTTTACGACCTTCTGACAAACAAAGTCAATAGGGAGCTGTTCTGCCCCAGCTACGGACCCCAAAGAATACAGCACACAGAAAGTTTGTACAAAACTTAATTTACTAAAATAACTCAGTCTTTTTCAAAACAAAGGCTGTTAATAAACTTTCTTAACAGCCTACAAGAAACCAAAGATAAAGTAATCACGATCTTACTATAGTTGGCAGAAAGCCCAGAAGCAATTTGCAGAGAATCCAGACGTGAAGTAGAGTGAACTAAAGTTGTTCCTTACAGATTGCTTCAATTGGCGTTCCTCCTTAAGTAGGCTAAGGGAGTGGCCAATTAGCCCCAAGCCTTACTTTCGAGGAGACCTCCTCCTGAGGAGCCACTCCTGCCTTTTGGCCGCTCTGCGCACCCGTGCATTGAGAAGAGGCTCCTCCTCTTCGTCCTCTTCACTTAAAGGAGCTTCTGGAGGTTCTTAAGGCCCTGGCTGAATCCTTGCCTCTGGCACCACATCTTCTCCAGCCTCCTCATTGTCCAACTCGAGTGCCAGCTGCACAAGCTGCTAGCGCAACACTACACCAGTCTTCTCACTGTCAGAGTAAACTACAATCCGCACAGACTGCTGATGGGCCACAATAGGAGCCAAATTCACTTTGCAACCATGTTACTAACTTAACTAATGATTCACTTAACACTTTCACTTAAGAAAGATTGTAAAATGGGACTTAACACTCACTTAACAATTGTCTCGCTTAGCAAGGGAAATTTTGGGCTCAGTTGCGGTCATACGTTGAGGACTATCTGTAACAGGATTTGCTAATTTCACATTTTCACTTTTGGTAGATGATGTTTTGTTTCTTCAATCTGAAGTGTATTTATATTGCAGAGCTCAAGCAGCCAAGCCATGCATTCTTTTCTTTGATGAATTTGATTCTCTTGCTCCTCGAAGAGGTCACGATAACACTGGTGTAACTGACCGAGTTGTTAATCAACTGCTGACTCAGTTAGATGGTGTAGAAGGCTTAAAAGGTATGTATATATATATATTGTCCAAAACCAATCACAAAAGCAAAGTAAAACAAATATAGTAAATAAAACAATAATATTACATTGCTAAAAAGTCTGAAATGGTAATTTGAAGGTGCATTAGATGGTTTCTAGAAACAAACCATGGTTTATTGATAAAATTTTTGCAACCTCCTGAGAATTTAATAGCATAAAGGAAGAGCATAAATCTCATAATCAGAAAAGCAGTTCAATTATTGACAACTGGGGTTGTGAGTTTTCATCCTTCTTGTGCATATAATAGGTGTTTAAATAACATAACTGCAGCTTTCATATATAAATTTAGTGTATCTGCTAGGTGACTATATGTGTACTTTTGGTTTTTCTTGCCTAAATGTAAGACTTTACTTTTCTCTACATTGAATTTCATTTTGTTAGATAGAGCCCAGTGTTCAAGTCTGTCAAGATCCATCTGGATCTTGAGCCAATCATCTAGGGTGTTGGCTATTCCTGCCAGCTTAATATCATCCACAAATTTGGCAAGTTTCCCTTCTGTTCCCATCATTTAAGTCATTTCTGAAGATATTGAAGAGTACTGGGCCTAAGATGGGACCTTGTGGTATTCCTCTGCTTACTTCCCTCCATGTAGATGTAGTACCATTAAGGGCTACTTGTTGAGTACGGTTTGTCAGCCAGATACAAATCCATCTAATGCTATCTATACCACTTTTTTCATTATTACTACTGAATTTGGAAATTGGGAAATGAAACCTAATACATAGATTCAAAGCAATCCCAGCCACCATTAATTTGGATGATATGATTGTAGGCTAGATAATAAACCTTTATCAGAATCTGATTAGTTTGATCAGCTTTCAGAGGAATAGCCATGATTAAATTGTTCATACAAAATAGGCAGAGTGTGAGAGTATGGCATATCAGAAATCAAATATAACAATTAAAATATATAATTAAATAAAGTAGCAAAATAAGTTTTAAAAAACCCTTAATTATTACATTCTCATGTCTGATACTTTCACAAAGATGATTGGCGAATTTTTAATAACAGATATTCTTAATTTGATTTTAGGAGTTTATATACTAGCAGCCACTAGTCGTCCTGATTTGATTGACCCTGCTCTTTTGAGACCCGGTCGATTGGATAAGTGTCTATATTGTCCACCTCCTGATCAGGTAAAGAAATAAAATACTATGCCAGATGTTACATTAGGGAATGCTTGTTTTCTTCTGTAAAATAAAAAGGCAGAATGAAACGTATTTCCTGACAATCACTAGTATGGCATGAAATCAGTGATAGTATGTTCTTCTCTTAACCTGTTGTAAGCATGAAAGTCAGACCAGTTATTATGTAATTATGACCTCCAAGTCTACTGATTGTATTACCATCTCAGATGTCAAACAGGCAGCCAGGTCATTATAACCTTATGCAGCAGCTTCTTCCCTTGGCTCAGGCTTTCTGGACACTTATAGTTTTAAATAGTATTAAAAAATTAAGCCTTGGAAACTATCTAATATTAAATATTTTAACTGAAATTTTCCATTTTCTCCAAGATCTTCTGAACTCATTTAAATTATTCTTAAAATATGTCACTGGCAGAACATCATATTCTTAACATTTGGTAAATTAATTGTATTTGAAACATTTTGATTTCCAGATTTATACCTAATCTTTTCAGTTGTATTAGGCTCAGAATAGGCCATGCTTGTTCTTTTATCCAACAGTGTGTTTTTTAGAAATCAAACAACAGTTCTGTATAAATATTCTTACCTGACATCTTTAATACAATGCATCCCAGGACAATATTGACATGAATGGAAAGGCTGTAGTAGCATATCTGTTTGTGAATAAAGACACAATATTTAATTTCACTAAATAAATGTTTTATTTCTGTAAGCGACATTGGGGATGTAATCCAGGAGTGAAATACTCCGAGGTCTGCTACCGGTTCGCTTTGCTACCGGTTCGCTGCGCGCATGCATGCGCAGTGCACGCATTGCGTGCGCTTTGCCCACACCTCGCACACAGGTGCATCACAGACGCTATCGTGCAGCACTGAAAAAGGAAGTGTTAAGGAGCCTTTTCTAAGGTAAGTAGAACGGTGAGGGGGGGGCAGCTGTGCCACGCAATTTACATTCACTAGAAAGCAGGATTTCCTGCTTTCTAGTGAACATAAATTGCGCGGCACAGCTGATCATCGGAAATACCTGTTCGCCCGAATGGGTAGCTTTTATTACTACTGGTTTGGGCGAACTGGTCTGAACCAATAGCATTTCACCCCTGATGTAATCCATAAGAGAGAATGTTATATCTTGTCAGAATTTTAAGTTAAAAATTAATCATTCTCATTTAGACCTAAGTAAACTTTCAGTTGAGAGAAAAAAATAATGGAAATGTTTTTACTGTACAGAATAAATCATTTATTTCCTGTATCTTTCTGTGTGCTACCTTCATTTCCACAGAGTCTCTATTCCTGATTGACAAGAGTTTCCAAGGATAAGAATCAATTCCTTTAATAACGAAGTGTCTTTTAATTTTCTAAAGGCTTCCCGATATGAGATTTTAAAAGCTCTGAGTCATTCTCTCCCTTTGGCGCATGATGTGGATTTTCAATATTTGGCAGCAAAAACTGAGCATTTCACTGGGGCAGATTTAAAAGCTTTATTATACAATGCCCAATTAGAAGCAGTGCATGCTAACTTGAACTCAACTTTGACCCACGTAAGTATATTGAAATGTAAAAAAAAAAAATTCCTTAGCCTTTTATTTATAATTTCTAAAATGAGGCAATGGTTGGGAAAATCTCAGATAGCTAGTAGCTGGAGCATTTAAAATGTCTTATTTAAGAACACATTTTGTATTCTTAATATTCCCAAAATATTATTTTGACTTCCCTGCACTGTATAATAGTAATGAAATCGAGTTGAGTATTGTAAGCTTTTGGCTTTGAAAAACAAGTTTCACGCACGTTTCTGTGGAAATTCCAATGATTTAAAAGCTTCGGTCATATCTATTTTGGTATTGAATATTGTTTCATCGCTTAAACCATTGAAAATATGCTGGCTGTAGATTTGTAGAATTTATCATTCTGAGCAAAATGTAAAACATTTCAGTGACCATGCAATGTGATTGTATTCTCTGATTGAGATATATTTTCCCTCCTTTCTGAAGTTGACTACATTCAGTATTGACCACCAGGAGATCAAAACAGGCAAGATGGTAAACGGAAATTTGGGGTTTGGGTCACCATATGGTATACACTGCTGATTACATATTATATGTTGAACATAATGCTTTTTCACTGATGTGTATTTCTGTTCCTAGCTTTATTTAACAATGGGATTTCTTGATTTTATCATAATCTTTCCATCTTATCTATTAAACATATTTATACAAAATATTGTATAAATATGCAAATATACATCTTGCCAGCTTATCTATTAAACATTTCTTTTCTTGTTGCTTTGAAATGTTTTTTTTTTTACTTATCCAAGTAGCTTTTTCACTCTGAGCAAGTTGCTTGGATAAGCAGAGAAACATTTTGAACCAACAAGGAAAAAAGTTCAGTTGCTATGGATCAACTTCCAGACTATTGATAGCTATTTACAATTGTTATGATGAATGATATTCATGTTTGGCATAGAATTGCTTTCTAACTTATATAAACATTAGTATGTACTGTACACTAATATACTTATTTTATTCTGAGCTGTTTTTAGCTCTAGACATTTATCCAATTTCTACCTGTTTGTGTACATGATCTCCATATTGTTTGGTCAGTCTTTAGTCCAACAACTTAACATTCTTTTTTAAAAAAAGAGGTTCAATATAATTAAAAATAGCATAATTTGTTTGGGAAACATTATTTAACATTTGGCGGTAAAATACTGAGCAGTATTATTTAGTACAGGATATAGGATAAAGATCAGAGTTATTCACTATTATATCTCTAAGCATGTTTTTCTGCTTATTTATCAATCCTTACTGCTCTGAAATAAACAGACACCTAGTTTTATTCAGTATTTGAAAGTTCACCAATTATCTTTACTCTGCTTATATGTTATAAATGAACTCATAAATGTTTACCCTTTCATTTTTCTAAATTTATGGAAAATATTTCAATCCAAGAGCATTGTTTTCTCACAATCCTTGCAAAGGTTTTTATATAAAATCAATAAGTGCTGAACATTTGAATTGTTTCTAATTAAAAGTTAGTACTAATTAAGATATTTCTGTTTGATAAACCTTTTATTTGTGATTTGATAATAAGATTCTGAAAGCAATTTGTAAGGTTAGTAAAGTAGAATTAGCAATTGAAACTGAAGCAGCAATAGCATAACATACCAGCAAAGAGAAAAAAATAAAACACTTAAGATCAAACACAGGCATTTGTATTTAATGTTTATAGTATTCATATGATTTTTATGTTTTATTATTGATATTGATCTAATTCTTGATTGGGAGATATTTGCCTGAGTTTGGTATCAGATGGGTGGCTATATAAATGTGATGGATGGATGGGTGGGTGGGTGGGTAGGTAGGTAGGTAGGTAGGTAGGTGGGTGGATGGATAGGGAGAGAGAGAATATTTTATCACCTAGTCCAAAGCCTAGGAGGGACGGAGTAGACCATCATTTCTTAGAGAGAAGATCATATATTCTAGGAGATTCTAATTTTATTTATTTTCTCCTCAGGAGGTAGGTTCCAGCTCAGATAGTGATCTTAGTCTATCTTCAATGGTTTTCTTAAACCAAAGTAGTGGATCAGATGATTCTGCCAGAGATGGAGAAGGAGGCTTGGAACAATCATTAACTTCCCTTGAGCTGTGTGACCTGCTTCCTGAGGATCCAAGATCTAACCTCTATCGCCTTTACTTTGGCAGTTCCTATGAATCTGAACTTGGCAATGGGACTGCTTCAGAAATGGTAAACTTTCCTACTTTGCTTAATTGCTTGTTTCCCCAGTGATTTAAAAATCATGCAATTGATTTGGAAGGGACATTTAATTTATCCGAATAAAATTCAGGTTTTTCTTTTGGAGTGGTGAAATAAATAAAAATAATTCCATGTGTATAAAATCAGCACAAGGGAATTTGAGTTTGCTTCTCTGGATCAGTACTTGTTCAAAGAATGTTGTATTCCATTCAACACTTTGCATTGTTGGGATCAAAAAGTTGAATATTTTAAAAATCAGTAGACATTTTTGTATTCGCATTTCTCCTCCTCAGCTTCTATTTCTTTTTTAAAAACAAAACTCTGCATTAAATCTGTTTCCCTGAATCATTGGTTGAAAAACGCTGTAACATAGAACAGTGATTCAGCTATATAACATACAGTATATCAAATACAACAGGGGTCAAGGCCTGCTGGGAACTGGGCCGCAGAAGCAGCGGGCAAGCATGCAGAGCTCCATTTGCACAAGCAAGGTGCATGTGCACGAAGCCATCCCTTCCCCATCACTAGATGTTTGTGCTATACAACAAAACTAGAAAAAAAAGCTCTATACAAAAAGTAGTTCACTCTGGGAGAAGAATGGAATGTTTTGGAAAATAGAATATTCAGGCACTAGAACATTTAATATTTCCATTTTTTGCTTAAATATTTCCTGCAAAGTAATTACTATTTTGTTTTAATTATTTTATTTAAAATCAGTAGTTGGATAAAACATTTCCTAAAGCTTATCTTATTGAATATTCATTATGGTAAAACTTTTATTGAGATATTAAATGACACGGTTAATTCTTTTTATGTCTCCCCTTCTTCTCTCCATAGAGTTCTCAGTGTTTTTCAGGATCAAACTCCATAAACCATGAATTAACCAGCATAACTCTGAAGGATTTAGTATCTTCTCAGCCTCCAACCTTAAGAACCACTGTACAGGAAGGCTTCCAAGAATGTAATCAAGAACAAATAGAACAACTCAGGGCAGAAATCAGTGCCATCAAAGCTAACTACAAAAGCATGAATGGAGTATGGGAAAAACTATAATTTTCTTCTCAGAGAAATATTTTTAGTTATGGTGTTACTAACTTAGAGTCAATTACAGCAAAACCATGGCCTAAAGTAATGTTTTAACAGCTTCCAGTTATAAACATCTTATCTTAGTTCAGACATTAAAACAAGCATTTATGACTGAGCATTTGTTACTCATAAGATTCAGATTAGTGTATTGTATTGACCCAATAGGAATTAGAAGGTCTAAGAATAGAAAAGGCTGTTGCACAAAGTTGCAAAATTGGAATATCTTTGAAGTGAGGGAGGAGGAATTGCCTGCCTTTTGGTAAATCTGGCTTTCTTTTTTCTTTCCTTCTGGATCAATAATAATAATAATAATGATAATAATAATAATAATAATAATAATAATAATAATAATAATAATAATAATTATTTTATTTCTATACCGCCCTTCTCCCGAACGACTCAGGGCGGTGTACAGCCTATTTAAAAACAGAATAGACATCGAATTAAAATAATTAAAAAATATTAAATAATTGGCTTAATTTAAAACCCCAAAAATTTAAAACATCCAATTAAAAATTATGTTGCTAACCCAGCCTGGCGGAACAATAGGGTCTTGAGTGCGCAACGAAATACCCGGAAATCTTACGAATTTCCAGGGGCAGTTCATTCCACAGGGCTGGGGCTCCCACAGAGAAGGCCCTCCCCCTGGATGTCGCCAGCCGACATGACTTGGCCGATGGCACCCTGAGGAGACCCTCTCTGTGGGAGCGGACTGGCCTGTGGGAGGCTATTGGTGGCAGAAGACGGTCTCGAAAGTACCCGGGTCCTATGCCATGGAGCGCTTTAAAGGTGGTGACCAACACCTTGAACCGCACCCGGAAGACCACTGGGAGCCAGTGCAGCTCGCGCAGGAGGGGTGTCACGTGGGCGCAACGGATTGCACCCATAACCACCCGCGCGGCCGCATTCTGGACCAGTTGGAGCCTCCGAGTGCTCTTCAAGGGGAGCCCCATGTAGAGAGCATTGCAATAGTCCAACCGGGAGGTGACAAGGGTGTGAGTGACTGTGCGCAGGGCGTCCCGATCCAGAAAGGGCTGCAACTGGCGAATCAGGCGGACCTGATAAAAGGCCCCCCTGGCCACGGCCTTCATATGTTCTTCTAAAGACAGCCGTGCGTCCAGGAGGACACCCAGATTGAGAGCCCTCTCTGTGGGGGGTAAAGATTCACCCCCAATAGTCAGCGATGGCACCTGCTGACTATATCGGGACGCCGGGAGCCACAGCCACTCGGTCTTGGAAGGGTTGAGTCTGAGCCTGTTCCTCCCCATCCAGACCCGCACGGCCTCCAGGCAGCGAGACATCACATCAAGGGCATCGTTGGGGTGGTCTGGGGTGGAGATGTACAGCTGAGTGTCGTCAGCGTACAGGTGACACTTCACCCCAAAACCACGGATGATCTCACCCAGCGGCTTCACATAAATGTTGAACAGGAGGGGCGAGAGGACCGACCCTTGCGGCACTCCCCATGCGAGATGCCTCGAGGTCGAGCTCTGTCCCCCTGCCAACACAAACTGCGAGCGGTCGGAGAGGAAGGAGGAGAACCACGGCAGAACGGTGCCCCCTATTCCTAACCCCCTCAACCGCCGCAGCATGATACCATGATCGATGGTATCAAAAGCCGCTGAGAGATCTAATAGGACCAGGACAGAGGAACAACCCCTGTCCCGAGCCCTCCAGAGATCATCCACCAACGCGACCAATGCCGTTTCTGTGCTGTGCCCCTGCCTGAAGCCCGACTGGCACGGGTCCAGATAGATAGCTTCATCCAGGTGTCGGGGAAGCTGTCGTGCCACCACGCTCTCAACAACCTTCGCCACAAAACGAAGGTTGGAGACCGGACGATAGTTGGCTAATTCAGCCGGGTCCAGGGAAGGCTTCTTGAGGAGGGGCCTCACTACCGCCTCTTTCAAGGCGGCAGGAAAGGCACCCTCGCTCAAAGAAGCAGTTATAATCCCCTGGAGCCAGCCTCGTGTAACCTCCCGGGAGGCCAGTACCAACCAGGAGGGACACGGGTCCAATAAACACGTGGCGGCACTAATCTTACCCAGAACCCTGTCCACATCCTCGGGAGCCACAGGATCAAACTCCTCCCAGATAACATTCTCAAGACCTGCCCTCGTCTCCTCCCGTGGACTCATCCAATCGGAGTCCAAGCCATCCCGAATCCAAGCGACTTTATCGTGCAGGAATTGCACAAAATCCTCAGCACGACCCTGCAAGGGATCTTCCCGCACTCCCCCCCGAAGAAGGGAGTGGGTCACCCTAAACAGGGCGGCTGGGCAGTTCTCTGCAGATGCGATAAGAGCGGAAAAATGGTTAGATTTTGCCGCTTTTATCGCCACTAGGTAGGTCTTGATATAAGACCTCACCTGTGTCCGGTCGGAATCGGATTGACTAGTCCTCCAAATGCTCTCAAATTATTTGTACCTTTGTTTTTCTTCTCTACTTTTTCTTTTCCTGCATAACGTCTTTCTACATATCCTATCTCAATCCAGCTTCCTTCCTTTTCTTTGTCTCTGCTGAAATGAGGAAGAGAAATATGTGTGTATTTGTATGGCTATACGAAAATGAGGAGTGAAAAGTAATATTTGTAATTAATTGACATCATCTATCTGACACTGACAGCTATGCAAGATCGTATCTGGTTAATAACTGAATCGAATACTGGGAACTTCACAATTATTCCATTTTATTTCATTGTTGCCAAGGAAATAACATGGACTGTTTATGAAATCACAAAGAATCATCATTGATTCAAATAATTTCTTTTTTATTTTAATTAGTATTTTTTGTGTTCACTCTGCTTTTGGGGAAGGGAAATAAGGATAGCTCTTGGCAGATGTATATACGTATTATTTATAAATGTGCAAATGTATCACAAGCATATATTTTCTCCAGGATTGCTATTCAGCTAGAGTTTGGCAATCCTAATTTGAAAAAATGGGCAAGCTGGCTATTGCACAGGAGTTATTTCATAACTGTGCTGTTTGTCAACAACTACCCTGTCACATTAAGCCATCATGTTATAGAATTCTCAGAAATGTTCAGAGGGAGTATTGGGTAATCCCACTTCAGCTGCCCATTTCACCCAGTCTTACAACTTTACCTTAACCCATGTTGTCCATCTGTCCTAGTTTTTAAATTGGTTCTCAGTGTAAGAGCTAAGATGACAAAAATACACAGGTATTCAAAGAACAACTATTCATTGATTATTTTTTAACATTTAACTCTTACCTGGGATAATGATCCAAGATATTTTTCAGCCTATGATAAAGAACAAAATTACACATTTCCCACTTCCTTTCAAAAATATCCAACCAGATTACCGTATTAAAAGTAAGATTCAGCTACCAATTGGAATATCATTTGCTTCTGAATATCTACCAGAGATAGATGCCTTACTCTGTGTAATGATGAGAATGGTTCGTTTAGGATGTATTTTCAATTCCTAGTCAACCTCCTAAATATATCTAACATGCTCATCTCCACAGTTAATGAGGAATGTTATTTTTTTTTTTCTGTAATTCTACAAAATTCAAGTATAGTTATCTAAATCTTTCTAGCACTCACTGAAAATGGGAATGACTCCATCAGTGAAATGGTGCTGATAATTGAAAAATACATTTTTAAAGGCTGGGCATTTCTTAGATAATGTTAAAAGAAGGAAATTTTAAGGCTGCAGATGCCTTGATTGTAGTGCTACTGAATCACTACAAGATCATTCAGTGTCATTTTTATTATTACTATGGTAATTCAGGATAAAATGTTTAGGAGTGTGCTATAAATCTGGATTTTATTGTAACATTTGGAAAATATACCATACTCTGCAGTGGTGAAATCCAAATTTTTTTACTACCAGTTCTGTGGGTGTGGCTTGGTGGGCATGGTGTGGCAAAATCTCCATTCCCACCCCACTCCAGGGGAAGAATGCTGCAAAATCTCCATTCCCACCCCACTCCAGGGGAAGGATGCTGCAAAATCCCCATTCCCTCACCTCTTCTGGGGGAAGAATATTGCAAAATCTTCATTCTCACCTCACTCTGGGGCCAGCCAAAAAGTGGCATTTGCCGATTCTCTGAACTACTCAAAATTTCCGCTACTGATTCTCCAGAACCTGTCAGAACCTGCTGGATTTCACCCCTGATACTCTGTCTTAAAATCAGGTTTGGTAGAATCTCTAAGCTCAGATGTCATTATCAGGAGATTAAAAATGTAGTTATTTTAAAGATGTTTAAATTTTACATTTTTAATATGTTAAAATGTTTTTCCTTAATTCATTTTTCAGGAGGAAGGCACTACCTGCATGTTAGCCAAGAGAACTTTAAATATTACTCAGATTCATTTAATGGCTGCTCTTGAAAGTACAAAGCCTTCCATTAGTCAGGAAGACTGGAATAAGTTTGCTGAACTGTAAGTATCTGAGGAACATATGAACTATTCTTTTTTAATGTTATCCATAAAATTTTTGGGAAATTAGTTTATTTAGTCTATTTCAAAAAGATCAGAAACGTATTTAAGGATATTAAAATATCCTTAAAACGTATGCAAAATATGCATACATCTAATATTTATATTAGATCTCATATACAAATACAAAATAATCATTCAAGATTTTAAGTCTACTTCCAAAATTGAACTCCAGAATTTGAAACTTGTTTTTAATCACGCATGTTAACCAGCACTATTTCATATTCTCTTTGTTCTCAAAGAGAACAAATTTAAGAAGCTCAATTAAACAATTTAAGAAGCTCAAAATATTAATATGTTTCGTAATCTATAAAAGAAGAGTACTTGCAACAGTTCCAATCTCATCTGTTTGTATACAAGTTAGATTAAAGATGCCCACACACCCCTATCAATGCTATTAGTACTAGGAAAAGGATCTACAGATATCTGAGCTATAAACATTTTGGTTCTGTGAAACTAGAAACCATAGAACTAAAAAGTCCATTAAAGCTATGAGGTCTAGTCCCCTGCTTTGTACAGGAATCCAATTGAAACATCCAGGAAATATGCCTATCTATGTTCTGGCTAAATCCAGAGGACAGAAGTCTTTTACCAATCCACATCTTTGGTTTTGTTATATCCTTGCTGTTAAAAAGGTTTTTTTCCCCCCAAGATTCAATTTGAATCTGCTTTCTTATAGTTTATATCATTCCTGTACTCTTGTGGGTGAGGAGGGGCAGAGAGAAGGACTTTGCTTTCTTCTGGTGACAGCCTTTCAAGTATTTGACTAATAATATTACTATATCCCCCCCAAATTGGACCAAGCTGGATGTCAACTGTCCTGTAGCTCTGCACTTGATTTCTGTTTTCTGTGATTTGTATTGTCTCTGTTAAATCTTCTACTATCTGCTATCTTCAATTTACTAAATAGCCATAAATAAATCTAAACATCATCATTGCTCTAACCAGTTCTCTTAACCCTGAGATAATTATTTGTGACTCGGTGGATTGCTTTCAGAATCTCTAGGCCATTATTATACTGCATCTGTAAAATGTTGCATCTGTTGCGTAACAGGGACTTTTTTCTTCAAGATGGCACCATCCCAGTGGGTATTTGCAGTGCTTTGCCCTATAATCTTATGTTCCTCTAACCAGTTGATACTAATAAGTTTGTCACTACTTCCTATCACTTGAAAACTTTTTAGACAACTTATAACTGTTCATTTTGATGCTTCACCAACTATTCAGTAAGCTGTCTCAAAAACTGCTTTCTTCCAGCTGCTGCTGTTTGTTCTCCAGTGTTATATTTTGCTTAAATCTGTTGGTTTTGCTTTCCAGAGGACTGGTGGGTACTTTAGGATTAGATATGACAGAAACCGTTCATGCAATTGGAGAATCATCAGTCGTGTTGCACATCTGTTTCTTGACTGATAAGCTAACTATATCTTAATGTAGGCTATTAATGATCACACACACACACACACACAAGTCCCTTTCTATGTAATCCTTTGACTAGAAATTAAATTGCACCATCTCCAAATTAGTGATTAGGTATCTAGCTACTCCATTAAGAAATTCCATGCAACTGACCATATACTTTCTGCTGTGCCAGCATTTCAATTATACTGAAATCCTGGAAAAGCCATCAAGTGAGAAGAAAGCTTTCTGATCATCTTCGTGTACTGTATTGTCAACAATTGAAGTACGCCAGGTCAGGGAACAATCTCCACAGGAAATGCTCTGTTCTTTATTGATGTTAGTAGTAACACAATCTTGAAAGCCAAGGAGAATTAAGGCAGAGCTTGATTGTATTTCTTTCTTCATTTCCAGGGTTAAAATTAAACATAAAATTAAGTTTTGCTCACTGTCCAGCATCACTTTAATAGTTCTTTACATGCATAAAAAAAAAAAAAAACCCAGAGCAGACTATATTCAGCTGTAACTCGCATTCTTCATATTGTTACCTAGCAGTTGTGCTTTATTAATTAGAAATTCTGTTGGTTAGAGCTTACATAGTAATGACTTTGAATGCTGGGATATTCTGATTGATATTCAGCGTAAGCTCAGAACTCCTATGAGAGGCAAACACTGCTCAGATGTTCTCCTAAATATTAATGGTTTCACATAGGCAGCTTGTTTTCTTCTGGACTCTTTTGAATCCTCTTTCAAGTTGGGATGAAGAGTAAAACTATGGCTTGGACCCAGACTCTGCTTCTGCTATTCCTGTGAGTAGGGCTTTGGTCCCCTTCATTCACAGCTGCTATTTAGCGATGACAGATAGTTGTATCATTACCATACAGGTACTCCTCAAATGCAGGCTGATTGCCAAGTACCCAGAATATGACAGTGTGACTACAGGGGCCATCAGAACTTGGAGTCTAGGTCATAGATAGTCTTAGGGAAATCTGCCAGAACTTCAAATTGTAGGTCGGGGACTATTTGTATAATATTCTAGCTTTTAAAGTAACAACCCTTTTCCTTATAAGTTATAATAATTTTGATTATTATGTTAATGTTTATTAATTGATTATATTTATAATATTAACTATAATGAAATATTTTTTAATCTATTCTGGTTTTCTCAATAGAAGCTGGGAAAAAAAGTAGAAACATTTCTGTGACTTTCAAAAAATTATACTAAACCAATTAACTAAAAATATCCTTGAATGGGTTTAACCTGAATATTTACCTCATACAACATTTGCTTGGTACTAATGTGCTCCCGTTTTCTTTACTTTTCTTTTCATTCTTTTTCAAGTTATGAAAATTTTCAAAATCCAAAGAGAAAAGAATCCAGTGGAACAATTTTCAAACCAGGACAAAAAGTAACATTAGCTTAACTTCTGTTAAAGAAGTAGTAATCATGTTTATTAACAATTTTCTAGCAAAGTCTTTATTTGCTAAATTGTATCTATGAACAGTCTATGTTACTGTTAATATTGCAAAGAACATTTGTTTACTTGTTAAATTTTATCTGTCAATAGTCTATGTTATTGTTAATATGACAAGGACATTTAATTATTAATTACTTCATGATTATTTTGCATAATTTTAATTTTCAAAGTATGTTTTACTGAAAACTATATTAAAACCTTTTGAGATAATTACCTTTACTTTGTATTCAACTTTTTTTCTTGAGGGGATTGACATTCTTGGCTTAGTCATTCTCTTGCTCTTTCAGAAATAAAATTAAGCAATTTAACAACTGCCTGTCTGCTTTGAATAGATTTATTGCATTTAAACATATGTGTAATTGAAAGCCTAATCATGTATCAATATTTTTTAAAATATTCTAAGCAATTACTTTCTAAATTAACTCACCATGCTTTGTAGAGGGCAGATAATTGTAATGGAAGTCTTCATGTTCCAATATCTGCTGAAAAACAACTCAACTAAGAGTGAGGCATCCAGCAGATCTTGCTGACAATTTCATTTTTCAAATGAAAATAAATTTAATCCTGCCCATCAGGAAATAATTGGTATGTATTGAAAATATCAGCCTCTTTGGATGAAAGTAGTTATGCCATGTTGGTACTCAGATTAACTGGAGAAGAAAATCTGAGGAAAACTGATTGGAATGAATCAAAGTAAAGAGCGATAACACACTATAATGTCGTTTGCAAATCTAAAGGAAGAACAAGGTTAATAGGGATAAGAGAACCTGGAAAATGATACATGAAAACACAAATACAAATGAGCTCCCTGGAAAAAAATCTCCCTCAGATAGGGGCTCTGGGTGTATACAATGTAATCAATATATGTACAGCATAAATTAACATTAAAATATTAAAATTAATGCAAGTTTTAAAATGTTATAATTACATAACATTAGAAAATTTCAAAACATTATCAAAAATTTCAAAAACTGTGGGGCTGGGGACTTCTCATGGGGTCAGCCAGCTGCACAGTTGCATGGTCCCGTGTCTCCATGCAAGGCTGTGATTTATTACAATCTAAAGGGCACCTTCAACGAAGAGTTAATAGGGTTTTTTTATTGGCTGTAGCAGTTAAGTACCATAGTAGTAAGGCTCTAGAAAACAGGAAAGGATTTGAATATGTCTGTATGAAAAAGTTGACTGCCAGAAAGTAAATACAGAAGATGATTTACCTAGTTTCATTTGGTTGAAACAACAATGCATGGTAATTTTCTGCTACCCAATTCCAGGTTTCTAGATAATATTAAATAAAATTAAATGTTTTTGCTTCTATGTATACTCTGCAATATTGTTAATTCTGAATTGTTAACAAAGGTTTAAAAGCTATTTGGTTTTTATTGATTTACATTTTATTTACAAAATGTAAACAAGCTATATTTAGCTTTCGGACAAATCTCCCAAAGGATGCTAGTGATATCAGTGTACTTGTGACATTGAACCTCCACAGGATGTAAATTTGAGTCAGTATCTTATTTCAAGCATGGAGCCAATTATTTATGCACAACAGCATCTGTATCTGAGGTAACCAGCAAGTCAGCATTCCATAACTAAATCCCTGCATCTCACACACTGCTCATGTGATAGAACAAACCATAAATTCAGTTTCTCAGTATTTATTTCAGTCAGTAGTGGCTGACATGCAATCTTGTCCTTTCACTGATCTAATGGCCTATGCCCTTCTCAGTTGACCTATCCAACTGACTGTGAATAACCTTTCCATTGCTAGCCATTAATTTTTCTCAAAAATTAGCTTATTAACACGTGCAGACACTCAAATTTACATTGTTGCCTTCAAATTCTGGTTAATATGAAGAATCCACTGATATAATTCAGTTGTTACCACCACATATATTTGCATCAATGGCTGGCAGTTTTGTCAACAGCTGTCTACATTTGTAATCAAGATTTTTGTTGTTAATTGAAGTGTTTAATAAAAAATAGTAAAAACCAAGACAAACTAGAAGAAAAAGAAACGTTCAAAAGGTGCAGAAAAGAATAAAAGTAGAGAGAAAAATATACCAAAAGCAACAATAAAGTGACTTCCAACCTTCATTACACCAAGCATAAATTAACATGCTTTTCACCCTTTTTTAAAAGTTACAAATAAAAATCTTTTCCTCATAGCCTAACAGTTATCTATACAAATCCAAACATCATCATTTTTTTCCGTCATTGTTCAGGAAAAAATCCATTTGGAGTTACCAGAAGTATCGAACAAATGGTTTATCCCAGTGGTGAAATCTAAATTTGTTACTACCAGTTCTGTGGGCATGGCTTGGGCGGGGGGGGGTATGTGACTGGGTGGGCATGGCCAATTTTTTTTTTTTTTTACTTTTAAAACCATTTTTTCTACAACCTTTTCAGTGAAGAGATTGTAAAAAAAAATGCTTTCAAAAGGTTCTGATGATCCCAGCTGAGTTGCCTGATCGGCAGAGGCTTTTTAAAAAAACCTCTGCCGATCAGGCAACTCAGCTGGGATCGTCAGAGGCATTTAAAAGAAAAAAAACCATTTTTTTCTTTTAAATGCCTCTGACGATCCCAGCTGAGTTGCCTGATCAGCAAAGGTTTTTTAAAAAGCCTCTGCCGATCAGGCAACTCGGCTTGGATCGTCAGAGGCATTTAAAAGAAAAAAAGGGTTTTTTTTCTTTTAAAAGCCTTTGGCGATCCCAGCTGAGCCATGCGATCATTAGAGGCTTTTTTTTTTTACTTTTAAAAGCATTTTTTGACTGAAGAGGTTGTAAAAAAATGCTTTTAAAAGTAAAAAAAAGCCTCTGATGATTGTGCGGCTCAGCTGGGCATGTGGGGGGGGGGGGACAGGGATTTTTACTATCAGTTCTCCGAACCACCTGCCTCCATCACTACCTGATCGGGCAATCCGGTCCAAAGCGGGAGCATTTCACCCCTGGTTTATCCTTGGTCAAATATTACAACTTTATATTCCTTCTTTTTTCTATGCACAGTCCTGACCTTTCAGTCATTCCTATGGCACCCTATTTCATTATTCTTTGCATTTAAAAGGAATCTTGAAAATTTTCACAAGCCTACTTTGTAATTCCATAAAGAGGATTGTCCATGATTTCTTGTCACGGTTATTCTTTATTTTTCTTTATTTTATTTATTTATTTAAATTTTTATACCGCCCTTCTCCCGAAGGACTCAGGGCAGTGTACAGCCATATTAAAACAAACATATACCCATAAAATTTAAAAACAATTTAAAATATATTAAAATGTGACCCTATATTAAAAACTACAAACACCCCGTTAAAATTCATTTTCTAAACCAGCCCGGCCTATTGAAACAAAAGGGTCTTAAGGGCACAGCGAAAGGTACATAGGTCGGGGATCATGCGAATCTCCAGGGGCAGTTCATTCCAGAGGGCAGGTGCCCCCACAGAGAAGGCTCTCCCCCTGGGTGTTGCCAGTCAATATTGTTTGGCTGACGGCACTCTGAGGAGTCCCTCTCTGTGGGAGCGTATTGGCTGGTGGGAGGCTATCGGTGTCAGAAGGCGATCTTGTACATACCCAGGTCCTAAGCCATGGAGCACTTTAAAGGTGGTAACACCTTGAATCGCACCCCGAAGATCACCGGGAGCCAGTGCAGCTCGCGCAGGAGAGGTGTTACATGGGTGCACCATGTCGGCCCCATAATCACCCGTGCGGCCGCATTCTGGATCAGTTGGAGCCTCCGAGTGCTCTTCAAGGGGAGCCCCATGTAGAGAGCATTACAGTAGTCCAGACCGGACGGGATGAGGTCATGAGTGATCGTGCGCAAGACATCCCAGTCCAGAAAGGGACGCAACTGGTGAATCAGGCGAACCTGATAAAAAGCTCCCCTGGCCATAGCGATCATATGATCTTCTAAAGACATCCGGGCATCCAGGAGAACACCCAAGTTGCGAGCCCTCTCTGAGGGGGCCAAGATCTCACCCCCAATAGTCAGCGATGGAGCCAACTGATTATACCGGGACGCCGGAAACCACAGCCACTCAGTCTTGGAAGGGTTGAGTCTGAGCTTGTTTCTCCCCATCCAGATCCGCACGGCCTCCAGGCACCAGAACATCACGTCAAGGGCATCATTGTGGTGGTCCGGGGTGGAGATGTACAGTTGAGTATCATCAGCATACTGATGGAACATCACGTCAAGGGCATCATTAGGGTGGTCCGGGGTGAAGATATACAGTTGATTATCATCAGTGTACTGATGGAACTTCACCCCAAAACCACGGATGATCTCACCCAGCGGCTTCACATAAATGTTGAACAGAAAAGGCGAGAGGACCGACCGTTGTGGCACCCGACAAACAAGGCGCCTCGAGGTTGACCTCTGTCCCCCTGCCAACACAAACTGCGTACAGACAGAGTGGAAGGAGGAGAACCACTGCAACACGGTGCCCCCAACTCCCAATCCCTCCAATCGGTGCAGCATGACACCATGGTCGATGGTATCAAAAGCCGCTTAGAGGTCTAATAGGACCAGGACAGAGGAACAGCCCCTGTCCCGAGCCCTCTAGAGATCATCAACCAATGCGTCCAATGCTGTTTCTGTGCTGTACCCCTGCCTGAAGCCCAACTGGTATGGATCTAAATAGACAGCTTCATCCAGATACTGGGGAAGTTGTCGCACCACCACACTCTCAACAACCTTCGCCACGAAGCGAAGGTTGGAGACTGGATGATAGTTCGCTAATACAGCCGGGTCCAGGGAAGGCTTCTTGAGGAGGGGCCTCACCACCGCCTTTTTCAGGGGAGAGGGAAGAAACCCGGTGCCTCATCTCCCTCAGTTCCTTGGAAAACCAGGGAGCCAATTGAGATCGGCACCGAGTCAGAGGCCGCAAAGGCACAACACGGTCCAAAGCTCCAGTGGCCGCCCTATCCCAGGTGGCCACCAGTTCTTCAGTCGAGTCATGAGCCAGAGCCTCAGGAAATGGCCCAAGCTCCGTCAGGAACCTATCCGGATCCATCAGGTGCCTGGGACGGAACCACCTAGTCAGTTCTGTCTTCCTGCGGTGGAGAGTAGCGGCTCGAAAGTCTAGTCGAAGGAGTGAATGATCTGACCATGTCAAGGGCTTGATGGCTATATCCCCTATTTCTAGATCATTCAGCCACTGACCAGAGACAAAAATCAGATCCAGAGTGTGTCCCCCTGTGTGTGTGGGCCTTGAATTAACTGGGTCATGGAGGCCATGAACTCCCGAGCCGCCTCTGACGTTTCACCAACGGATGGTAGGTTGAAATCCCCAATGACCATAGGTCTGGGAGTATCCACCACCACCCTGACTACTAGGGTTCAGCAGCTTTGTGGCAGGGAGCCAGGTACGCAATCAGCAAGCCCATCTGCACCCCACGACCCCACTTCACAAAAGGGACTCATATCCGGCTATCTGAGGCACAGTGGTCTCCCTCAGACAAAAACTTTCCTTAATAATCGCCGCCCCCCCCCCCACTACCCTGAACTCTTGGCTGATGGAATGTACAGAAGCCTGGCAGGCACATTTCCACGAGGGGAACCCCCCCTCCCAGCCCAACCAGGTCTCTGTAATACCCGCCAGGTCAGCACCCCCTCTTGAAAATGAGGGGGGCCTTATTTATCATGGACCTGGCGTTGCACAGCATCAGCCTGAGGCCCAGGGCCTGTGGGTCTGTGCAACCCGAGGAATGAGAAATGCATTGGGGGCCGGAGTGCGCAATTGCTCACAGTGAGTGCGCACTCCCGAAACCTGATATGGCCCCCTGCTTTCGCCATATCTGCCCCTCCCACCCACAGTATTAATCAAACAGCCCTCACCCTTATCCCCCTGCACCCCATCCGAACTCCCAACCCCATCCCTCCCGCCACGACCGTCAGACCGGCTGTGCTTCCCTGTGGCTATATGGATCCCCCCAGATTTCTCCATATAACCAACTACCCCCTCCTGGAACCCCTTAAAATGTTCTCTAAAAATTTTCCCAAGAAACCCCTTAACCCCCTTCTCGCAACATGCCATCTAACATGCCATTCTATATCTAGATCTTTTTCTTGACTTGTCTTCCATGCCTTCAAATGCTATTTATATGTCAGATAAGTTTTTTTTAAACTTTTTCTTATTTCCTAAAAGTTTATCAGTTGAAATCTTTTTATCATTTCCAAGATTCATTTTTCAATAAACTGTTTCAGTTAAAGAAAATGTTATTTCCAAATTAGTCATTTTAACTCCTTTCTGCCTGATTATTTAATTCTTTCTAGTTCTCATCTGTAAACTTCCTCAAGACTCATTAATATGGGTTTAGTTCCATTTCAGTTATTTCCCTCAAGTATTATTTAATTATATATTTGTTTTTCAAATTTTATAGCAAAATAGCTAAAACTCCATTTTTTTTCTGGTCTCCAATCTTTTTTAACACTTTCTTAAAACAAAAAAATTGCTTTTTGTAATTTTTTATTTATTAAAAATATTTTTTATTTTTTAATAATAAATTATTAATAAATAATTCATTAATTATTTATTATTATATGGTGTGTATTACTATAAATGCTTAAATCTATTTTTAAATTTTCATAAATTAGAAACCCAGGTGTTTTGAAGATATCCAATATCTATAAATAGTTAAACATTTCTGAATATAATTAGAAAGTGAATTTGGCTGGTTTAATGTCCTTGTGAAAGGCTTAGCCACTGCTGAGAACAAAAATGTTGTCTCCTATAGCTCCTGCAGGATCAGCATTCATAGATGCTCTTCTGATCTCTCCTTTTCTTGATACATATTCTCAAATTTACCAAGTGATAATCTTAATGCTTTTAAGGTTATAGTTTGTGGATATTTTGCAATGATATCAGATGTTAGATATTTAGCTGATTTGCTGGTTAAATTGCAATTCCTTATTGGTAGGAAGCATGCAAACTCAATTCCATAGAAAGATTATAAAAAGGGGGGCTTTTTGTTAGCTAGTTGAGTAGTTCTTAAAGGATTTTAGATTTCAGATTAATCTCTGATCAGATTATAGATTATATAAAAGTCTCTAATCTAAATATCTGTAGAGATTGTCAGAGATCCAGCTCACAATTGTCTCAAAGGTACTTTTTTTCAAAGGGACAGAACTAATCCTTCCAATCTAATTGCCTTCTGAAAAAAGCACCTTTGAGATCTCTAAACTATAAACCACCTTTTTATTCAGTAGCAAATAAGAGCAAGTCTTGAAAATTTTTAATTGGCTGTAAAAGTTTATTCACTGCAAATAATAATTCCACTTATTTTATTCTACAGTGTTCCCTATTTTCATGCCTGTCAGGGATTTTCTTATCATTCCTAATCTAGTATTCTTCAAGGACAGCAGGCTAAGTATACTTTTCCTACTCCTATGGGAATTATTTTTCCTAGTCAAGTTATGTAACTAACCAACGGAATTGTCTATCATGCAAGATAGGTATCTGTTTACACTAGCTATGTTGAGCTTGGCCAGTTTCCAAAAACAAGCCAGCTAGCTCAAACTGGAAAGGATTAGTGTTGGTTGAACTTAAGAAACTTTAGATGTGATTCAACAAAATTGCCTTATTTAGCCTAGTGATTCAACAAAGCTGCTTATGGTATATTTAGAACTATCAATAATTATTACCTAGACTGTTCTAATAATGATAAAATCAGGCGATAATACAATTTTGGTTTGTTTACAATATATCTGTGTGTGTGTGTTGTACACATAGAAACTGTTACACAGTAGTATAAAAAACACAAAACAGACAGCATTGATAAAGTCTTATAATTAATAAGATAAAGTTTTATTAACTATTTCTAAGAATAGTTGTAATCTGGTAAATTTTTAATACGGTTCAGAAGCCGAGATTTGTAGTCCCATCAATATTATTTCTATCTAGGTTTCTGTGCTCATTCCAACTTGCTTAAAATACAGTTACTGAACATTGAGGGATTAGGTCCTTGTATAGTGCAAAATTGTGTAATGTTTTTTCTGGAAAAAATAAAATATTTAAAATATAAAAAAGTATATTTTACAAAGCAAGAATGCAATCCTCTACTTAACCATTAATTGTATAGTGCAATTAATTATGTTTCAGTCAATATTTGTTCTTGATTAAACTACCTTTTTTTTAAAAAAATTGTTTTATATGCTGCCTTCTCTGGAGACTCAGGGCGGCTTACAATGCCTTAAGCAATAGCCTTCATATTTTTGTATATTTATACAAAGTCAGCTTATTGCCTCCACAAACTGGGTACCTCCTTCTCAAAGCTACAAGTGAAGATTGGGAATCCGCCTATTCTGCTTATCTTTTCCTTATCTTCTAGACATTCTTGTACCATCGACAATTTTTAATTTAAATGAAGAATTTAGGAACACCTGAAAGTATACCTAATCCCCCTCCTCTTGGAACTATATGACAAAAATAAATGTATATATGATGTGCATTTGTCCTTTCCTTGCCAGCTCGAGTTGTCGCATCTGACAATAAATGCAACCAAATATAGCAATTGTAATCCAGCAATCAGATGCTCGAAATGTAACTTCAGGCTTTGCAAAGTTGATCGACCCATTTCAAGAGCGCCTGGTTTCCACGAAGTTACAGTACTTTCTTAGTGCTGAGGGTGGTGGAGGTGTCATTTATTCTCTTATGATTAGGAAAGAACTAATCTGGGTGGCGTAGACTTCCCTCCCCCCGTTCTGTTCCCCTGCAACAGGAGAGACAAGCCGGGGAAGAAGCCGTCCCGTTGCGTAGCATCTCGCTGCGTCTCCACAGGACGGACAAAAAGGGACAAGAAACGAGGCCGAGGGGGAGGGCTAATCGGAAGCTTCGGCCACGCCCACTGGGCGGGAAAGAAACCCGGCTCGGCCATTCAAAAAGGCGTTCATCCTGAGACGAGCCGTCACCGCTTCTGAGGCGGAGTCGCCTCATCTTTACGTGTCATCGCCGTCACTGACTCCTTCCTTTCGTACGTTATCCTCAAGCGGGCCGGCAAGGCCCTCGCCCTTCGTCTTTCCCCGCCGCAGGATGACCGACTTCAGGGGAAGCTTGCCAAGCGTTGGCGGCGGCGAAGGACCCGGTCAGGGAGAACTATCCGCTCGCGGAGCCCGCATCGCCGATGGCACCACGGGCCTCCTGGACAAAGGCTTCGATAGGTACCTCGACGACCCTTTCGACGCGGACCAAAACCCTCAGGTGACCGCGACGTTTCGACCAGCTCTTGGCGGTTTGCAGGATCTCTGCCCTGGGATATTTGTGCCGCATGATATCACGTTGGGCTCGGGGAGGGGGAAACAAAAGTCGTCTTTGAGGATGGATAACAGATTAATAGAGTTGGAAGGGACCTTGTGGGTCATCTAGTCCAACCCCCCACTCCCGCCCAAGCAGACCTTACATCATTTCTAACAAATGGCAGTCCAGCCTCTTCTTGAAAGCTTCCAGTGATGAAGCTCCCACAACTTCCGAAGGCAACTTCTGTTCCATTGGTTCAGGGGTCAGCAATCTGCATGCAGCTCTTTGGACCCTCTGCTGTGGCTCCCTATCAGGGGATCCCACCACTGACTGGCCTGACCCCTCACCCTCCTCTCCTAGTCACTCCTTGCCTGGCCTGAGAAGGTAAAGGTGGCAGCAGGGGATGGAGAAGTGGCCAGGGCAGAGACAGAGATACAGAGATAGTGGGAGAGGAAGATGGGGAGGGAGGGGGAGAGAGAGAGATGTCAAAAGGTTTTTGTGGTTCCTGGTGTTTTTTAACAACTGGTTCTCTGCCCTAATGACCGGCTGGGTAGGCGTGGCTAGGGGGATCATGTGACTGGTGGAAGTGAGTGACGTCAAGTTGGCCACACCCACCCAGGTTTTGTGGCTCCAGGTGTTTTCTTTTCTATGGGAAACAGGTCCAAATGGCTATTTGAGTCTTTAAGGTTGCAGACCCTTGCATTGGTTGATTGCTCTCACTGTCAGAAAATTCCTCCTTATTTCCAGGTTGAATCTGTCCTTGTTTAGTTTCCATCCATTATTCATTGTCTGGCCTTCAGGTGTCTTGGAAAATAGCTTGACCCCTTCCTCTCTGTGGCAGCCCCTCAAATATTTCAATACTGCTCTCATGTCTCCCCTAGTCCTTCTCTTCACTAGACTAGCCGTGCCCAGTTCCTGCAACCATTCTTCATATCTTTTAGCCTCCAGTCCCCTAAACATCTTGATTGCTCTTCTCTGCACTTTTTCTAGAGTCTCAACATCTTTTTATAGTGTGATGACCAAAATTATAGTGGTGACCAAAATTGGACGCAGTACTCTAGGTGTGGTCTTACTAAGGCTTATAGAGTGGTATTAGTACCTCACTTGATCTTGATTGTATCCCTCTGTTAATGCAATAAAAGGATTGCATTTGGATTTCTTGATGATCTGTAAGTAGAGATTCCTCTCGAGAAAAGCCTCTGTGGAAATAAAATAGTAGGTAGGTTTCAGAGTCTGTAGAGATTCTCAGTCATCTAGGTCATGGTTGTCCCAAAGGTGATTTTTTCAGGAGGCAACTGGACTTTCTTGTTTTTTTCTTTTGAAGACGTTTCGCTTCTCATCTAAGAAGCTTCTTCAGCTCTGACAGGATAGTGGGGAATGGAAGGATTTATATTCCTTGCAGACAGCTGGCCATTGCATCCCTTTAGAGGGTCTTTGAAGCAGTTGGAGGTTTATCGGTGTCCTCAGGGTCACCTGAGTAGTGCAAATGGTTCCTGTAGTCTGCAATTTTTTCCTCTGGAAATCCATTCCTACTCCCACACCATTCAAAGGGTGTTCATCTCAAATTGTATAGCTAAAAGAATCTTTAGAGATTCTCAGTCATCCAGGTCATGGTTGTCCCAAAGGTTGGTTTCAGAGGTCCCTGGCTTGGTTGGAAGGGCTCTTGGCGAGAAGGTTTTACATTTTCAAGGAAACAAGGGAAGCTGAGATTTAAGAGAGGTGTGTGAATCCATGTTTTTGTAATGTGATGGGAAAACAAAAGAGTAAGCAGGTTGGATAAGGTGACTGGGCTTTATCGGAAGTTTAAGAAGAATTTGGGGAGGGGAGGGTTGTGTGCAGGTAGTGGAAACGCTAGAATGAACGATGCATGTTCAGGTGTAAGGATATTGGGTGAATCAAATGAACCAGGGGGAAGATAATGGCTTTGAACTATTTGGGGAACAAAGATATCTATAAGAAATAAATGATGGGAAGTGGCAAGGGAATGAAATGATGTTTCAGGTACCCCAGATGATGTGAGTAAAGGCAAAAGGAAGGCCAGGAAATGTGAGATTTAAGCACCTCTAGCTTTTCTTTCTAGAAGTGGAGAAATAAGGCAGTTATTTTACTTCCAAGTTATCAGAATAAGATTTGCAGCACTTTTCAAGACCAAAAGATGCAAACCCATGAATACTGCAGCTTTTCCCAAATTAGTGCTTTCGAAACTTGTAGGATTTCTATTCCCATTGTGGTTATGGTAGGATTATCTCAAAGGGACCAGGCTAGGCAAAACTGCTATAACAAGCCAGAAATTCAAGAAGAGAGAAGTGGCAGCAGCTGCTGTTTGTTTCAACTCAGCTTAAGTATCATGCAAGTCTGATTCAATATCAAGTCTGGTTCCACTATTTCAAATTAACCCCCTGTCTGACATCCACTATGTTCTTAATCAGCAAAGCAGTTGTCTAGGACTGGAATATACTTACCGAACCTATAAATAAGACAGCATTGTCTATGCAAAAGCTTGTAGGGAAGGGAAAAGAAAAGTTATATAAGTTGATTTTAAAATGCACAAAGTAAATACAGATAGTCCTTACAACAGTTCATTTAGTGACCATTGGGAGTTACAATGGCACTAAAAGAAGTGAGTTATGATCATTTTTCACTACCATTGTAGCATCCCCATGGTCATGTGATTTACATTCAGATGCTGGACAACTAATTCATATTTATGATGGTTGCAGTGTCCAATGGTCATGTGACCATCTTTTGCGACCTTCTGACAAGTAAAGTCAATGGGGAAGCCAGATTCACTTAACAACCGTTTTACTAATTCAACAACTGCAGTGATTCCCTTAACAAATGTCACAAAAAAAAAATCATAAAATGAGACAAAATACACTTAGCAAATTTCTCAGCAACATAAATTCTGGTCTCAACTGTGGTTGTAAGTTGAGGTCTACCTGTAATGCTAGCTATCTTTGAGAATCAGATAACTGATTGCTTCTTGTCACCTATGGCAGGTAATATATAACATTCGTAAATTATTTTCATATTGCTCTTTGGTTTAGTAGATCAACATTTCTGATGCGAAAATTTATTCCTTTAAAATCTTGCCATATGGAAATAGAAGATGTTACTGGTCACATGCTAAATTTGTTACTTTTATTCTCAGGGCATTTTGAATTTTGGAACAAGCGAGAACAAGCTTTGTTTTGATTTACTACAGGAAAGGGTAAGTTTGGATTCTTATTAAATGTGTAGATTTTTAAATTTTAGAAATATTTGACAGATTGGTGGCTATGATTTACTATGTTTAAATAATCTAATAATATCGGGAAAAGATAATTATCATAGACACACATTCTTTGCTGTATTGTAATTTCTTCCTATTGATAATTGATGTATGGAATATAATTGTAGGTTAGTTTGTAAAGTTCTATATAGTTATAAAAAAGTAAGATCAACTGAGTTCATGTAAATGAGATAATTTCCGTATTAAAAAGACCCTGTAAATCAATAGAATCAAGTGACTTATAAGAAGTATTGTCTCTCTTTCTTTACAACAATGGATAGCTTTCGAAACCTGATATGAATTATTTGGAGCCTCATTTACTCCAATACTCGGATACCCAAGGCATTAAAAGGTACAGTATGAAGAATCATTTCCCAATTAGTAAAACATGTTTTCAAACAAATTAACTAATTTATATTTCTAATTCCAACTAGAATCCAAAGGGTACAATGTATGGTTTCTATTTCTACCTTCACAATGTATGTGATACACAGTAAAAGCAGGGAGGCGGGATTCCGTTGACTATTCCGTTATTTCCTAATAGTAATGTTTGGTGGGTTTTCTTTCTGTGGATATGTTGAAACTAAAGGCTGGATAAAAATATGATGATTTCAGTTTACATTCTAATTTATCATCATCAAATTTGAAGCCTAAGCAGCTTTTCAGCCTTATTCTACATAATGCAATTATAATAATGACACTGACCATTCAATAACTATTATTGAACTTTTAATAGTGGCTATTCATAAAAAAATGATTAAAAACCATAATATTTTAAAATTAATAATTACATGTCTTCAACGTTTTTTCTGAAAATATATTTCTTGTATGTTCCAAAAATTTTATTTTAAATTTGACAACTATTGTACTTATCACTATGATACTTATCATTATGAATATCACTATGACTGCTATTTGAAGAGATCAGAAAGATGTGGCCTTCTTTTGCAAGATATTTTTCAGAACTGCAGTTGTGGTGGTAACATCCTCAGTATGCTTTATAAAAATCCATGAGTATTAATCTCTTGCTCTTCTGCATCATGCTGTAACAGATATTTTCGCTTCTGATGGTTCAAAGAGGAGGGAAAATGAAGCAAAATTTAAGTTTTCTCTATTCTTGCTGATGTGAGCTGCCAATGTCTTAGAAAAGTTTCTTAGGACTTAGTTGATACTTCTGGGATGAGATCTTTCTAAACATGGAATACTTTCTCATCCAAATTCTTGGTGGTATCTATGATCAAACAACTTTAAAATAAAATTGTGTTCCTTATACTGTAATTCTTACTTTAATTACTGTTTGAGTATTTATTTATTTATTTTGCTTTAATTTATATACCGCCCTTCTCCGGAGACTCAGGGCGGCTTACAATGCATTAAGCAATAGCCTTCATACTTTTGTATATTTATACAAAGTCAGCTTATTGCCCCCACAATCTGGGTCCTCATTTCACCTACCTTTGAAAGGATGGAAGGCTGAGTCAACCTTGAGCCTGGTGAGATTTGAACTTGCAGTAATGGCAAGCAGCAGATGTTAATAACAGTGCTTTAGTCCACTGTACTACAAGCTCTTCTTTTTGCTAGATTTAAAATCAAGCTGAAATAAAAATCAGTATATCAAATTTATGCTCAAGAGATAAAATCTGCCATATATTGTTTGAATGCTATCTGTATGATTTTTCATATAACAATAGATGAAATGTTGTGGCAAATTATTTGGTTAATGTGTTAATTATGGAAATATATTAATTTTAAATTTTAGCTTCCGAGAAGAAATTGCCAAATTTCTTACTGAATATGCAAATGCTTCAGTACCATTAGATCCAGAACATGTAAGATGCAAGGATATTTTTTTTCTTCCTTCATAGTTGATAACATTTGATGAAACTTATCTAAAATGTCATTTTTAACAAAGTTGATTAAATTTATTACTTTTAAATTGGTTTGGAAAATATGCTGGGGTATATCACAATATTTTTATGCTCAAATCAATGTTAAATTGTTTAGATAAGTTTTAGATTCCTAACTTCTTCAGATAATCAGACCCAGCATAGATATATTTATAATGACAATTTGGAAATAATATTTAGGCTTCTTAACATTTCTGAAAATGTTCTGTTTGTTTGAATTATCTTCATTCTTAACTCTGGTACCGTCACATTACCTATTTAGCATACTTTCCTATCAAATTAGTATAGCATTCTCCATGACTGCCTATCGATTGTTACACAATGTGGAAATATTAGTTTAGAGGTAGTTCTTGCTTACTGACTTCCTGGACTGTTCAAAGTTATAATGGTTGGTAAAAACAAAACCAGCTTTGCGACCAATCCTCACATTAATGATTATCAAAGCATCCTGCAATCACATGATCACCAATTGGTTGCTTCACAACCAGCATTTATAGCTGTCATACCATTTCATGACCACCATTTGCAAGCTTCACAAACCAGCAAAATTTATAGAGAACACAGAAATGAAATTGCGAATTGTGGTCATGTGATATCTTGCTTAATGACTGTAGTTATTTAATAATGAAAGTGGAAGTGACATCATAAAATAAGCACGTGTTATGATTTTTCACTTGGCCACCGTGGCACCTAGCAATGGAGTTGCGAGTCCCAGTTGTGGTCAGCAAGCAAGGACTACCTGTAGCCCTTAATAATTTCAAATAACATAATCTATCAGACATTTTATAATTTATAATTTAATTTAATTAATTATATTTAATTATATAATTAAATATAATTTATTTAATTATATTTAATTTAATGACATTTTAATGCCATAAGGATTATTAGATGCTATCTAAAACCATGATGTGATAGTTTTTAGACTGGTCCCTTAGTATTTCAAATGATTACCAATGTTGTTAACTGCAACTTGGCATTTGTCTAGATTATTGTGATGAATGGCTGCTGTGCTGTCTTTGCAACTCTTTCGACTGTGTTGTGTGATCCTGGAGGTAAGACAGCTTTAGTGTGTATATATATGTATGTCAGCTCTGAAGCGAACCTGGCTGAGGCCTCATAGTTGCCACAAACTCTGAGAGAGGGAAGGGAGGGGGAAATAGTTAGGCTTGCTAATAGTCAAAACAAAAAGTTTTCTTGTGGGAACCAAAGTCATCCTAATAAGCGGCAGTTGAAGGAGGAGAGAAGTGACCAAGCAGCCTGCCAGCTGCTTTCATTGGACAATGTGACAGGTAACATCTGAGGGGGAAAATATTTGCTTTTTTTAAGTAGGGGAAAACCGCGGAAACTTGTAGAGTTGGTTTTCACTAGCTGTGCCGATATGATGTATCCAATAAACATGTTTTTTGAGGAATCTACCTGCCTTGGAGTTCTGCTTTTAGAGGGTGCATTACTCAGAACGTTTATAAAGTATATGTTTGTGTGTGTGTGATTTTCACACAGTACATGTTACTGTAATAAGTTTCAGAGGTGTCTTTTTAAAAGCATATATTTTCCATTGGCTGATATCAAGAGATAACTTTTTCTGTCAGGTAATATTTACAGTTAACACTATTTATGTTATTTTCAAAGAACACTGCTAAAATTAAACTGTTGGTATGCACTCTTAAAATACCTGAATATAATTCTAATAAACTCTCATTAATTAATTATTTGTTTTAAAAATGAAAAAAGATAAAATACTGCTAAAATGTTTACTTAGCTAATAAATAGCATATTCATAAATAGTATTTATTTAAAAACCATTAAGATTTATGGAACACAATAATTAAAATGAAGCAAAATAACATAGTGCTTATAATAGCTAGTAAAAGTCTCCTAAAAAAGATTTCCTTTGTTTGTTTGTTTTTTTACAGATGGATATCTAATTCCAACTCCATATTATGGTGGCATAAATTCCAAAACTTGGCTATATGGTGGAATGCAACCTATTCATGTACCATTATTCAGTGAGGTATTTTTTTAATTAAATATATTTATTTATTTATTTATTTATTTACAAGTATTTATATGCCGCCCTTCTCCCGAAAGGACTCAGGGTGGCGAACACAGGTAAAAACAACTAAACAGATAAAAACATACAATTAAAACCCAATTAAAAATAAGGAAATATGTCATTGTATTTACCCTTTTCAACAGAGGGAAGTTCTACCAGCATGCTTCTTTATGCCTAAATCATTGACTACATTGATGTTTCCTCAAGTTTGTTCAGGATTTTTTAAAGACATAATTGCAATACCTTATTGAGTTACTAACATTGAGAGTTTTGGATTTTAGGTAGCTGACAAAGGAAGCCAGCCTTTTCAATTAACAGTTGAAAAATTAGAAGCTGCGTACGAGGGAGCCAGGAAAAAGGTAGGAATATTTTTGTTTGAACTTCATATTCTACCGGTAATTGTAGATGAATATTATTTGTAAAATGATTTTAACCTTTCTGGTAAAATACATCTGCTAAAATACAAGAGAGGCAAATGTGTTGAAAAGTGGGGAATTGATTGAGAAATGTTTCATTATCTTTACCCTTCCTATATTACCCTTTTTCTGCTCAGCCTGTTAGCCCAGTAGGCACATTTGAAATTTCAAGAATATGTCATGAGTGCTTTCCCCAAATAGCTGAATATGGCCAGGCACAAAATACGCTACTAATGCAACCTTTCCTACTATCTTTAGGATGATCCTATTATTCAGTGTACCTTTATTTTCAAAGATATGGGAGAGGATATTTCCAAACAAACTACTATGCAGCTTTTGCACACCACTTTTATTTTCAAAAGTAATAAAACAATGGTGCCTGGTAGATGCTTTTTAGTAAGCAGTCTTTCAACTTAATTTTTTTTAAATTTAAAAAATATCCTAAAAGATAAAGTATTAATAGGAAGTTTAGCAATTATGCCTCTGTGTCTCTCTTAACCTTATACTCCTCATAGTTCACGGAGAAGCTCTGGCTTCTGAAAAACACTGAAAGAAACCTGAAGCACCACTGGAGGAAAACAAGGATGAATCTGACCAGATACAATTTAGAGCTGTTATTAAGGCCTACCTTGTGGCAGAAATAGCAGTGTAACACCATTATTTCTCCACCCTCTCTGAATCTATAGTGTTGCCTGGCAACCCTGTTAAGATCACCTGATCCCTCCTCAGACAGGTGATCATCATCAGGCCATGCAGGGAAATTTTTTGAATACCTGATGGACAAAGTTGTTTCTACTTGGACCAATGATATCAGTTCTATTAGAGATGCCTGAAGAAAGGTTTTACCTGGTTATATTTGAGAATGGTTTGATCCTGTTGGACCTGGGGAAGTGAACAGGGCCCTTGATGCTGTCAGTGCAGTGACTTCTCCATTAAATCTCTGTCCCTCCTGCTTGATGAAAGCTTTTAGAACTTGTTGACTGCCTGGTGATTTAGGCAGATTCTTAACTGCAGAGGGGTTTCTAAGACCTTTCAAGAAAGCCCTGGTTTCCTCCGTCCTCAGAAAACCATCTCTTGATCTCACCTGTCTGGACAATTTTTCTCCAATTTCCATCTTCCCTTTTTAGAAAAGATAGTAGAAAAGGTATGGTGGCTTGGCAGCTTCAGAGGGTCCTGGATGAAACACATTATCTCGACCCTTTCCAGTTAGGATTTAGGCATGGTTATGAGACAGAAAAAGTAGTGGTCACACTTTGGATGAACTCTGGCATGAAGATCCTTGACTTCTCAGTGGCCTTCAATACCATTGACCATGGTATCTTTTTGGGTCTGGTCAGTACAATCTTGTGATAGTTTGGCTCCTTTCTCCAAGGCAGGTCCTAGTCACTGTTAATAGTGAGTGAGAGACCCAGACCACAGCTGCTCCTTTATGGTTTGCTTACTGCACTGCACGGTCCACTCTGTTCTGTCCCCCATCCTCACACAGACAAATGCAATATCCAACACTCCTGCCAATAATGTATTGTATAAAAAGACCAGAATTCCTGGCAGACAAGAGTTCTAGCAGCTACTTGTAAAACGCCTGCCAAATTCAATTAGTACTCCCAAAAAGTAGGAGAGGCCTTATCTGCAGTCCGTTTCCAGAGCGACAAATTATCCACAAGAGTTTAGTCCAAAATATATCTGAGCCGAAGTGCAGGATTCACAATGTGACTCTTTAGAGTTTAAACGTTTGTCCGTCACAAAGCCTGCCGAGCAATCACGCCCCCTTTTATCCCTTGTGGGGTGTGGCTCAGTGACTCAGTTCAATCCATGGTCCTCCCACGCCTCTTCCTTTGCTGCGCACGCTTCTCCCTCCGACGCTGCCTGGGATCAAGCCAGGATTCATCAGTATCACTATCAATGGATGCTCCGAAATGCCTTCCTCCTGGCACATCCCAGGCTGTTCCTCCTGGCCTTCAGATGGAACTTGAGGCATTACCAAAGAGGAAGGTCCTGGAGAGGAAGGCCTTGCCAGTTCCTCCCCCTCACCTTCTGAGTCCTCTTCCTCCATGAGGACAGGCTCGGGAGTTGGAGTCACAACACACTCCAAATGTATAAATGTATAAATCCACTGGGTGAGATCATCTGCCACCATGGAATGAGGTGCCATCAGTATTCTGGTGATACTCAACTTTAAATCTCCATCCCCAGTGACTCAAATGCATTGCCCTTTCATGGTGCCCGAAGACGGTGGATGTCTGAATGCGGGACAACAGGCTTCAACTGAACCCTGGGAAGACTCTGTGGCTTTGGGTGGGTGGAGCTTAGAGACCTGGAACTTTAACATCTCTGGATGGAGTTGCATCACCATGCAACTGTTGCAGACAGACCCTGTGTGTAATTTGGGGATCTTCTGGAATGGACTCAAAAGAGCAGGTGGCAGTCGTAGCTGGGAGAGCCTTTGCACAATTTTGTTGAGCTCCTTCCTGGATTGGGAGTCCCTGCAGTCAGTTACTCAAGTCTGATAATCTCATTTTTGGACTACTCCAACATGCTCTTGGGTGGGGGAGGGGGGCTACCAGTGGTGGGTTGCTACGAGTTCGCCCCGGATCGGGTGAATCAGTAGGTGGGAGGCTCCCCCCACCTGCCCGGAGATGCGGCACGCATGCACACCCACAAGCAAACCAGTGGCAGCGGATTTTGAAAGCTCCCCCGGGGGTTACCCTTGAAGAGTATTTGGAAGTTACATCTAATGCAGAATGCAGCTGCATGTCAGTTCTTAGGTCCCTGAAGTGGCCCATGGTTGCCAGATTGCTTTTAGGTCCAATTCAAGTGTTGGTTATCACCTTTAAAGCCCTTCATTGCATGGCTCCTGGCTATCTGAGAAACCATCTCACCCCAAAGGGATTGGCCTGCCCCACCCATGCTGGCAGAAGAGGCAAGCTGCAGACACATCAAGTAATTCCAACTGGCTGGGATCCAGGAGAACTTTTTCTGCTATGGCTCCTGTCCTTTAGAACTACATGCAGTCCCCACCCCTTGTGAAATTTATAACGACTCTTGTGGCCTTCTGAAAGAGTTTGAAGAACTGGCTTGGGGCTCCAAAGTGGGGTGTCATTCTGGATTAATGGACTAGATTAAGACACACCCCCCCCGGGCATCTTGTTCCCTTGGCCCCATCTTTTTCAATTTCAAACTAATTTAAAGTTATTTATTATTTTAATTTTTATTGGTATTTAATGATTGCAAGCCACATTCGCTTCCTAATGAGGTACTATGAGTCATTGGAACGGCATATTTCTGTATCAGGATTGCGATGAAAGTGTGAAAACTTCACACGATCTTTTTAAATCCAATAGAATTCTTACTAACAATAAAATAACTAACAATTTCAGTAGCCAACTGTATATTTTTGTGGAATATTATGTATTTTCCTTCTTTTGATTACTAAAATTATTGCCATTGTTTGAAAAAATACAGAAAGTTTTCAGTTTTTATTTTCAGTTGTTTCATTCATTGTTTTTAATCTAGAATCAATTAAAAATAAAAATAAAAATGTTCTTGTTGGCTATAACTAGGTGAATGGAATATGGTTGAAGTGCCTGTTTTAATTGATATAAAATATCTGTTCTTGAATTTTTTTGAAATTTATCTTTTTAGCCATTGAGGATGAAAACTAGTAAGAGAAAAAATGCTGCAATTTTAAGATCATTTTCTTAAATTGCAAAGACTGCTGTTGCAGGAATAAATATGCATGTAAACAGTCTATTGTTTTCCATACGTGAGTGACACTTTTAATGAAGGATGGCAGTGTTGCAGACTCCGTCTGCAAGTATGCTTGACGTCATGTTGGCGTCTCCGACTATCAGTTTTTCTTTTTTCAGGGCATCCGAGTCAGAGCATTAATCCTGATCAACCCTCACAATCCATTAGGGGACATTTACCCAGCACAGTTACTGACAGAATGTCTAGAGTTTGCGCACAGGTTTGCGTCCTAGCGCTATTTATTTGGGCTTTAATTTTCCATAATGCATTATTTCAATTAAGAAAATGATTTTGGCAATTTCTTTTCATTTGGCAAGTGCTAAATATGATTATCTGGCCTACTTAGGAAGTATATTGGGGCAATAATTTATCTTCTAAGTTTTGTGGAAAAACTAAGAATTCTTCAATAACTACAGTAATTTATGAAAACATAACAGCGATTATTAATGTATGCATTGCCAGGGCAAGGTTACTCTTGTTAAAACTCAAATGCCTGATGTATGTATGCATATATACATATATATGTCAGAAATTGAATAATGGTCATTGCCAAAATCAATAGTAATAGTAGTGTGTAATATATTAAACTCTTGATTTCAGAAGTGTTTTGATAGCAATTATGAATTGGGGATTGCGAAAAGCCTCTAATTTTAAAATTAGAGATTTTAAAATATTTTAAAATCAGTAAATAGAAAGCTATATGGTATATGAATAAATATATCTATATCTTTCGCAAAGAAGGGTGTTTTGTTTAAAACAAAAATTGCAGTATATTCAAATAGTTAATTGTTTTTGAATACATTCTTATAATTAATTAATTTATACACTATATCTTTAAATATATCTACAATTTTTTGTCTTACATCCAGTGAAACTTTAAATTTATTGATTTATAGTCAGAGAGACCAAAAAAAGAGGAGACAAACAGAAAGACCATTAGAACAAAAACTAAATAATAAAGATAGTAATAATATTTTAAACCCATCAAAAATAGACAGGCATTGTGCTGCAGACGACATCAAGCAACAAATGAATTATTTTTTTCAGAAATATTTAATGGAATAATGGTTCTACAAGCTGTAAATGTAAACCCTATAATGCTACCTACCTTCCATCTTTCTGTGATTTTTTTTATTTAGTGACTAGAGTAGAAATAATTTAAAAAAATTCAGAGCTTTTTAACCCTCAAAATTAGTGTTTTTCTATCTATATGTCTTTAGAAATGTGGGACTGCATTTGACATTAGAAATAAAAAAATCAGTTAACAGAATTTTTCCAAGAAACAGTTTTTAGAAAAATATTAAGTAGCTGTCAATACATTTCCAGAAATTCAGGAATATTTCTATCCTTAGCAGACTTCTGAATGTCTGGGAATATTAGAATAAAGAATTCAGTTTGTTATATATGTTGTGACTTTCATCGTGTAATGTAAGAGTTTCTAAGGGTTTTTAAATATGTTTTTATTACTCTGTTACCCCCAAAATAAGATATCCCCTGATAATAAGCCCAATCGGGCTTTTGAGTGCATGGCAATAAGGCCAAGCACTTATTTCAGGGTCCAAAAAGTAAGACAGGGTCTTATTTTCGGGGAAACACGGTACTAGACTTACAGATAGTATGTTAAGAATTACTGAATGAAGTAATGAATTCATGGATCAAAATTAATACTTGAAGACTTTAAGGAATTCTTATATACTTTTCTGTATATAGGTATGAGTTACATATAATAATGGATGAAATTTACATGCTGTCAGTATATGGTGATACCACATTTACAAGCATCCTTAGCTTAAAGAGGTAAGGACACACTTTGTAAATATCTATGATATGTATATATGTGTGTTTCCATATTCATATATAGTTTTTCTGTCTCCAAATGTATCAGACCTACAAGACAGATTATGTCAGGAAACAAATTCCATAGGACGCCTTTATTGAGACAGACTAGAATAACAGAATTTTGCAAGACTTCCTATGAAATTTTCCTTTCTCTCTTCTTATACTCCAGAGATTTGGGGGTGGGTGGGAATCAATCTCTTTCTAATATTTTCCCTCATACTGGGGGAATGAGGGAGAATATTCTGAACTTGTTGGAGTCTTAACAGCTTCTGGATAATTTTTCCAAGGTCATCTCAATGGATAGGTAAAGGTTGCCCCGCACATGCATGCTAGTCATTTCCACCTCTAGGCTCTAGTCGTTTCTCAATGGCTATCTCAGTATTTTTCAATCTTTGCAAGTTTAAAAGGTGTGGACTAGCTGGAGAATTTTCGGGAATTGAAGTCCACACCTCTTAAACTTGCCACTGTGGAGAAATACTGCATACTTTTTCCAGAATAGTATTTGATGTAATATCATGATTCAAGAGTTAGTAGACTTTCCTACCCACTCTTTCCATTCTAACAAAACATAACGTAAAAAAACCCAAGAAAGTTGATATTTGAATTTTAATAATACCTTTGTTATTAAATGTACTATTTAATATTAAAATTAAGTCTGATTACAAATTTTTGCCATGGCTAGCTCAATGATCTTCACAATAGGGGCATTCATATTCAAAAGACTTTGCTGTCAGATCCATAATGTTTTAAGGGTTTAAAGATTAATATTAATGTCAATAAGCAATTAGCAAAACTTCTTATTGTAGTTAGCAGTCTAGTTGCTGTATTCTCTACCTTAACTTTTGGATACATGTCAAGTGTGTCTGCATTCCTTATGTAGAATAGATTGTAATTCTCATCCGGCAAAGGTCTCATCAACCATTAAAATGTAGGTAATTATATACAGTATAGTAGCTTTAAGATCTATCCAGACGGATGCTCAATAGAAAATCTCTTTTGTCAAATTCATTATTTTTTTATAAAATATACCATACACTCTTCAATACTATGTTTATGATTTAACACTCTTTTGTGCAAAGAAATTTTTCATTAAGCTCTAATATGACGAAGTCCTAATACATTGCTTCATCCTTATGCTTATTGCAACATGGCAAGCAAACCTCTTTAAATCAAAGTTACCCCATCTTTGATTGGAACTGTCTACTGTCGTATTCAATCCTGGAACTGGAATATGTTATGTATAGGTGGGTGGATGGATGGAATAGGATGAAGATGAGAAGTTTCAGCAGTGATAATGTGCCTTATAATATACTCAGGATAGCAAAAGTGTATTAGCCATAAGAGCAGGAAAGATGTATAAAAATGCTGGAAAACATGAGGACCCTCTACATATCTTATAGACCCAGCATAAGTTTTTATTTATTTGTGTTTTTATAGCATTGCACATTCTCAGACAAAATATAAGTAATCCTCACTCAGCTACAGTGTTTGGGATTAGAAACACCATCATTAAGTAATACAGTTGTAAACCGAAAAACCAGGCACTTAGCAACAGCAGTTCCAGTTGCCAATTTTTAAGCAAAGACCTTACATTATTGTGACTTTCTGCTTGCTTCCCCATTGACTTCGCTTCTGGGAATCCAGCAAGAGAAGTCACAAATTGTGATCATGTGTCTGTGGGACAACTCAACATTCATTAAGTACAAGTTCCAGTTGTCACCACAACTCATTGTAAATTCGAACAGTTGCTGAATGAGTACTTTATTAAGCAAGGACCACTTATAAACAGCTCATAAACAGAATACAGTTCACTACCATAAAGCTATATTATTGTGGTCATTAAATAAGGACCACCTATAATTCCAAAATATCAAACTTGCATTAATTTCTGCAGAAGGTACAATTTTATTATTTGCAATCTTATTACAGAGTTTTATATATCTTCAATTGATAATTATAATTACAAACCTCCTTTGTAATTCCTATGCGTAATGAGGCCACTTGTAACTAACAGATTTTCTCTACCAGGGTATAATTGTCCTTATAACTAAAGATTTTATAAAAAGAATATATTAATTCTTTGTGAATATTTCTTTTTAGTTTACCTGATCCAGATCGAACCCATTTTATGTGGGGATTTAGCAAGGTAGGTTAGAAATACTTGATATTAATGTGTATTCAATATGTACCTGAGTACTTGAAGTGTCATATTTTCCTCTCCCATACTATTCAGTTTGCATGGTAGAAATTATTAATGATACTGCTATTGGTAAATCTGGAATTCAGACTTTTTGTCTCTTAAAAGCATCTTTTTGGCTGAAGAGGTTGTAGAAAAAATGCTTTTAAAAATAAAAAGGGCTTCCGGTTTGGTTTCCGTCGCCGCCAGACGGTCTTTCGGGACCGCCAGCCTCGTCGCCCATAAAGAGCCGTCTCTACAGCTGAGAGACGGCTCGAAAAACTCCGTCTCCTTGAAGAGACGTGAGAGAGAGCTGGCGAGGACAGGTAGAGCCCTCTGCGAACTCCCCAGAGTTTTTTTTTACTCTTGGGGAGGAAGCAGAATGTGGCTCCCTATTCAGCTCGCTGATGCTACGGGTGTTGGGGAAACTCTGCTTCTTGCAGAGCCAGGCGATGGGACCAATCCAATCAACGAAATCTAACAGACTGTCTGAACAAACAGGATGAAATCCGGATTTGGGACCCTAAATTGCAAGTATTTCTAACAATCCTATGAGTGATTTTAAAAGTGAAGAAAGAAAGTTTAAAATGGCGACTGGCTGAGGCTTGAGAAGAAGAAAGCTGAAAGCGAAAGTCCTTCCGTTTGAATAGTTTAATACGTTACAAAGTATCTGAAATAATAGCGCTGGCTAGAATTGAAGAGAAAAATTTCTATTTTATGTTTCTTCCTTCTTAGAGACTTGATATTGATATTTTGGAGAAAAGCCTTTTTTTTAAAAAAAGAGTTTGTTTGTGTGGCAGGATGGCGTTAAAATTGATAAAGCCAGACAACCAAGCTGCAGGGGTGGGGGAGGGGGTTCCCCCATTTACAAATCATATGAGCAAGTTTTGAGCTTGCAGATTCAGAAGAATGGCTTTAAAGACCTAAAGGAATTTGTTTTGGAGGAGATGGAAAGACATGATGAGATTGTGAACCAGAATCTTGAAAAATTCAGGCAGGAAATTAAAGAGTTGGTACAACGAAAGTATGATAATCTGAAACAACAAATTGTAACAGCTTTGAAAAGTTTTTCAGAAATAGTTATAAAGATGGATAAAGATATCAACTTAGAATTAGAGTCTAAAATGAAGGAAGGTGATTATAAGATTTATAATCTGGACAATAAAATACAAAGAATTGAAAATGATTTGATAAATATTCAAGAAAATAGCTCAGAAGTAAAGCCTAAAATAAAGGAAGCTGACCACAAGACTTACAATGCAGATAATATAAAACAAAGGATTGAAAAAGAAGTCACAATGATGCAATATAGGTTCATGGAATTTGCAGTCAGAATGAGGGGAATACAAGAAAATAACAGAGATGATTTGAGAAAGATATCTGCTGAAGTTCTGGCTGTGATTTTAAAGGTTAGTCCGGAAGAGGTATCCTGTAAGATTGATAAGACCTACAGAGTAAATTCTTGGGTTGCAAAGCAAAGGCACTTGCCTAGAGATGTAGTGATTTACTTTACTGATAAAGGAATAAGAAATGATATTGTGCAAAAGTCTTTTAATTCCACTCTAGAAATGAATGGAAGGAAGATTTGGATATATAAAGAGCTGCCGTCCAAGATGTTAAAAGATAGAAAGGAATTTGGATTTTTGGTGACTGAGCTAAAGAAACAAAACATCCCATTTAGGTGGGATGCTCCAGTTGGTATAATATTGAGATACCAAGGAGAAAGATATCAACTAAATGTTGAAAAAGCGGAAGAATTTTACTACAAGGTTTTTAAAATGGATCCAACATCTCCGCCATCAGTGTTAGGAACACAGGAGGGGAATAAAGAAAAGCAAAATGAACAAGACATTGAAATTCAGGCTAAGCAGATGGAGATGGAGGTAATGAAAAAACAAGTTACAGAGGCCCTTTTGGATGAGCCGCTTTTGGATTCTCCTTCAGAGGTTATAGCTGGATTACCTATAAATATAAAAGAAGGCGGCTTTGGATTTTAATGTGATGTCTTATCAAGCTACAGACCAGCATGGAACTCAATCAGCTGATATACAAGTCCTAGAAAGGCAACTAAGATGGAGATCTAAATCACAAAAAGTTAAAAAAAGAAGAAGCAGGTCCTATAAAACTAAAATTTTTTAAACTAAACAACAGTTTAATGCCAGTTACTTAAGAGATGATTAAATATAATAAGCGGGATTTATAGATGGCTGATACATGAAAATATAGCTGAGGCAAATTATTGACTTATACTATTTTGAGAAGAATAACAGATCTCTGCAGTGCTGGTGCTTTTGAGATGTGGAAGATGGCCTCTGATTGAGTGGATTGGAACTTTCTATTTTGGACTCTTTGAAAAATGGATTACGTATATGCTGAGTGTTAAGGCAAGAGAACTATGGGATTGGGGCATGCAGAAGATCTGGTTGTTACCCCAATGTGGTGATTGGAATTAATAATCTAGACAAAAGACACTACAGAAGATACTACATGGAATATAAATATAAAGTCACTCGGGTGGTTTTTTATATACGAAAATACTTATTATTGATGGGGGCAGATGGTAATGGAAGATACTGAATATACTGTTGGAAGCTGAACCTTATGTTACCCTAACATGGGCAATGGAATTAATAATCCAGTTGAAAGACATTACAGAAGATACTATATGGATTACAAATTTAAAGTCATTTGAGCATTTTATTTATATATGGAAATATTTTTTAGTTGTGTGGTGTGGGCAGAAGAACAAAGATATTAAAAATAATATGTATGGTAGACCTGTAGGAAAATGGGTGGAGATAGGTTAGGTTACTGATTGTTTAGTTTAGGAAAAGGGATGTTATGTTTAGATATAAATATACGTAAAAGATTGCCAAATTAGGATTTATTATATAGTTTTATAGCTGAAGGTTGCTTTGAAATGTATAGTATAGTGGGGATATAATAACATTGTTAGAAAGAAATGGTTAGCATGTGGGGGGTGGTATAAAAAGGATGGTAAAGTATTATATAATTTGATATCAACTTGGATTTTATTTTTGGAGAAGCCATGGGGGGAGGGGGGGGGGTTAGGGAGGAGGAGGGGGAAAAATCTGTATTTGAAAAACTTCTTCAATAAAAAACTAATTTTTTTTTTAAAAAAGCCTCTGATGATCACGCGGCTCAGCTGGGCATGGGGGGCCCTCAGGGATTTTTGCTATCGGTTCTCCGAACCATCCACCACCATTGCTACCGGATCAGGTGATCCGGTCCAAACCGGGAACATTTCACCCCTAGTCTAGACTCAAAGATTCCTGCCTTCAGACAGAAGCTGTCGGGTTTTTCTTTTTCTCTTTTTCTAAAGATCTAGGTGGTGAACAAAAATATTGCCTAGTGCTATTAATTTGATAAGATCAACAGGGCAAGTTATTAATAAATTCTGCTTTAAATTATTTATGCATAAAAAGGTAGCAATTTATTTTTTAAAATGTAAACTTTTGGATTATATAAATGAAATTTGAGAAATTCCATATTTTATCAGAATTAGAAATTCTGAATATTGATTTACTTATGGATATGCATGGGGAAACTGCCATTTTAAGGGGATTTGAAATTACATTGTTCTTTATTTACCTCTCCCTTCTAGGATTTTGGCATGTGTGGTATTCGAGTTGGAATATTATACACCAGAAACCATTACATCAGGAAAGCAGTTAATCAGCTTGTGGTTTTTCATGGATGTTCTGGCCCTGTACAGCATGTTCTCCAACAAATCCTTAAAGACAGAGGTTAGACAAACCTGAAAATGTTATTACAGATTCTCAAAAACAGCATCTAAATAATGAACATAGAGCCAGTGTGGTGTTATGGTCAATGTATTAGGCTAGAAATCAGGAGTCTGAATTCTAGTCCTGCCTTAGACACAAAACCAGCAAGGGTGGCTTTGATTCAGTTTCTCTCTCTCTCAGCCCTGGGAAGGAAGCAAAGGGAAACCATTTCTGAAATCCTGCAAGAAAGTTGTAGGGGCTTGTCTATGTAGCTACTAGAGTCAACAATGACTCAAAAGCCAAATAAAATAAAAATAAACTTTGATCTTTAGAACAATAGCTATTGAATTTTTTTTAAAAAAATATCACCCTAACTGTGACCAAAGTATGATTTCCCAAGCATTATTGTATTCAATAGCAAGTTATATAACCAAAATTCACACTAAAATCCAGCTAAAACCCACTGTATTTTTTCTAGTACCATTAATTTGTCACTTATTGGTTGATACTATCCATGTTAGTGATCATAATTAGAAAAATACTTAAGTATGTTAAAATGTCAGATTACTTAATCCCCCAATAGCATGAGTCCCTTTTTGAAGCTAAGCGATTACATTTAAAACCATGAGCTAACAAAAATTCTCTCACATCCCTGTTCACACTCTAAAATTCTCACTGAAAAACCAGATTATAAAGTGATGGAAAAATTGGACATTAAATTGAAAAACTAGAAAAGTTTTTTAGAGTATGTATTTTGAAAATGTAAGTATGCTACATGAAAACTACCAAGTTTTCTCTGCTTCTTCCTACTTTTGTCTGTGATAAAACCTAAGGTAGAAGACAGTGTATAATTCCACTCCGGCTCTGCAAAAGCAAAAAATGACATGATACGTCACGCGACACGATCGAGTTTGACATGGTATAAAGAACAGGAAATAAAAATGCATTATCATTTGTATTGTTTTGACAGACTGGCTGGATAATGTCTTTTTCCCAATAAATAAAAAAAGATTAAAAGAAGCTCAAAGCATTCTTGTGGATGGCCTTGCAGAAGTTGGCATACCTGTTTTAAAAAGCTCAGGAGGGTTATATGTGTGGGCTGATTTCAGGAAGGTATGTAAAAGAAATAAAAGAATAAAAAGTATTGATTGAAGAAAATAAGTTCTGTTGGCCATTTGAAAAATAAGGATGAAAATACTGATATTTTAAAATGATAGTTGATGTTTCTATATCAATCATATTTTGAGGCAGTGATGTATAAAATACTTTATTTCAAAACAGTTTGAACATGAAATACCACAAAATTTTTCACTATGGACATTTTGGAAATGTTACAGTCTTCAGAAAGATAACCCACAAATACTTAAAGTGGTCTTGTTCTACATTCATATTTAGAGTATTTAATGAAATTTTGCATTTGTTAACATTTTAAAACAAAACATTTTGCATTTTAGTTAAACTCCTAAGGTGGTATTAGCCTTACGTATAGTGATGAGCATACAGAATCATAACATATACCCTTAATAGTACATTTATATAATGCTCTAAGTTAGGGAAAAAGTTGGAAATCTGGGAATTCATTGATAGGTAAATTAATTGAAAACTTTGATCAGATCAGAACCAGTTTGGTCTAGCATTTAAGATTTCACCAGGCTCAAGGTTGCCTCAGCCTTCAATTCTTCCAATGTGGGTAAAATGAGGACCCAAATTATTGGGGGCAATATGTTGACTCTAAACCACTTAGAGAGGGCTGTAAAGCAGTATATAGGTCTAAGTGCTGTCAGGCAAGAAACCAGGAGGCCATGAGTTCTAGTCCTGCCTTAGGCATGAAAGTGAGCTGGCTGATTTTGGGCCAGTCTCTTGAGCAAAACCTACCTCATAGGATTGTTGTGGGAAAAATAGAAGGAAGAAATATTAGGTATGTTTGCCATCTTGAGTTATTCATAACAATAATAAAGGTGGAAAATAAAATCTTTATCTTTTTATTCTTTTCATATAAGGTGCTTATTATGTTAATTATAATTTATTGTAGTACAATTCATGTTGTTGTTGTTTTAGTTTTTAAAAACACAGACATTTGAAGCTGAAATCGATTTATGGATGAAGATTCTTGATGAAAAACTTCTTATTAGTCCTGGGAAGGCCTTCTGCTGTTACGAACCTGGATGGTTTAGAATAATTTTCTCAGATTCTGTACATAAGATTATTTTGTGTAAGTTTTGAGTTCTATAAAATCATTATGATTCTTTTTCCATTTATGCAACTTCCACTCCTGATATCAACTAGACACATCAAGACTGAATGAGAAAATATAGTTTGATATCTTATTCTATTGTTCATTCAAAAGAGCACAAACATATAATGAAAAATATTTTAATATATCTATTTTTGTTATGATGTACCGTATTTTTCAGTGTATAAAACACACTTCCCTCTCCCCCAAAGTGGGTGGAAATGTCTGTGCGTCTTATACAGCGAATGTTGCCAAAGCCCCGCCCATCCACCGCCCCATCCTTTGGCCTCTACCTCCAAGCAATTTGCCTCCTTGCAGCAAACAATCTGGTCAGCTTCAGCACAGCCTGATTTAGCATGTGCAGCTGATTGGTGGTTGGATCTGCCTCCCCGAATACTGCCTATCAGCTGTTCTGGACTGTGGAGATCATTACTGCCCATTGCCGCTGCCACGTCCGCACACCCCATTTTTCTCCTGTGTGTGTCCCATTTTTGGCCTCTGCACGTTCTGTTTTTGGCCTCCACGCACCCCATTTTTGGCCCATTCCACGCAGCGGGGATGCCTGCCGCCAGCTATCTCTGCCACCTGGAATGGGCTAAAAATGGGCGTGCAGAGGGCGAAAATGAGATACACAGAGGCCGAAAATGGGTCGTGTGGAGGAGGTGATAGGCAGCAGCAGCAATGGCCAGCAACGGTGACAATGGGAGGTGCTGATTCCCACAGCCTGGAACAGCTGATAGGTGGTATTCTGGGAGGCAGATCCAACCACTAATCAGCTGCAGGTGCTTAATCAGGCTGTGCTGAAACTGGCCAGGCTGTTTGCTGCAAAGAGGCAAATTGCTGGGAGGCAGAGGCAATTTTTTTTCTTGTTTTCTTCCCCAAAAGCTAGGTGCGTCTTAAAGTCCAGAGTGTCTTATAGTCCGAAAAATACAGTATTTGATCTTTCTTGATCATTTGAGAAAAAAATTATAGAGAAAATTGATTAGTGCTGTAAATGAAATAAGAATTGTAAATAAAGATCATACCACTTGATTATACTAATTGGATGTTTTTCTGAATCCTTAATTTGTATTTACTAAAAATAAGTCAACAGAATTTGAAATGTTAATTATTGTTTTCTAAAAAGGTTTTGGAAAAAATTTAATATTGGGATATAATTGAAGGTGATATGATCAGTTTCAGATCAGTGTACATTGCTGTAACTTATAATTTAGAATTTTCTGGGTGAAGAATTGTTTACATTTCATTTCCAATACTTCTGTATGATGAGAGACTTTATCTATTGGAATAAGCCTGTTTAGTCTAATCTAATGAACCTGGGATTTTATATTGCATATCTGTGTTCCTCATAGCAATACATTAATTTTAGATTTGCTAAGCTTTTTGTTGAATGCACAAAGACAATCTTGATATAAATGCATTCTCTAAAGTTGATTATTCTCTTTGTTTTTATAGGCATTCAGAGACTTCAACAATTGCTTTGTGATAAAATGGATGAACCTGTTACTCTTTGTTCATCTCCTGAAGGAAACAAATGTACTGAGTCAGATGAAAATGTTTCTGCTAACGTCATAAATACACCAGTGGATGATATGTCAGAGGGTTATTCACAGCTGAAGAAAATAGCTGTTTTCTAAAATCTGGACTGACAACACAAATAACCTGTTTTTATGCATCATTTGACTCCCTTTCTTTTCTCTTTATATAATCTGAATATAGCTTTTACCTTGTAGTTTGTAATTTATGGTTATTAATTTAAAATCAGGACTATTATATCTGGGAATGATTAACTTCCTTAATGAGGTTTCTCTTAACTGAAGTGTTAACTTATATTGGAAAACAACCATTTCTCAATGTGTTTGTTTCAGACAGGTTCCAAGGCTTAAAACAATGTTTCTACTGGTAAACAAACAGCTGGGGAAAAGTAGGTGTGCTGGTGAACAATTACCACATTTAATTCATTTTCAATCTGTTTAAAATTGCTTTTACATATTTTATATGAATTTATGCTGGCAGAATTTCATTTTATTTTAATAATAATTCCCATTAGTCCATATTACTATCTTACTTTGCAATATTTGAGTTTCACTAATATCAAGTCAAGCATGTGTGAATACAATTGTTAATAACATATTGTGGACTTTGTATTGATCCCTTTATTTGTAAAATGTTAAAACCAAATGTTTAAAAACATTGAAAGATAGTTTTCTTGACGTGTACTGCATTTTGCTTTCTAAGAAAGTTCAATTTTTCTGGTTATCGTTCAGTTCTATAAGTGTCCTTGTATGTTATGCTGTTCTTCTGGAAACAGTTCTATTTGTTTTGCACCACAGCTCCAGCTATCACAGGATCTGGGATCATGATTGCATCACATTGAGTCATGGTCATGTGATCGCAATTTCTGATGTACTTTGCCAGTTTTTCACAAGCAAAGTGAATTGGAAAACTGGCAGGAAGTCAGAAGTCACAATTACATGAAGTCCTCAGTTAACAACAGCAATTGAAACTGCTAAAATTGCCATTACTAAACAATCTGATCATGTAATGCTTTACTATCATTTCACATAACAATGGAGTTGTCAGTTCCAATTGTCTGAAGATTACCTGTAATAACTTCAAAACATTCTGACTAAAATAAGAATCAAGACAACTTTATGCCTACTAGGATTTTAAATAGTTTTACTGAATAATGTTAAACACACATGTGATTTGCTCAAAAAATTGTTTACTTAAGTTGCATATAAAATGTACCTTTCAGCAATGCAATGGAGAACCAATTCTACTCTTCCTTTTTTACAATAGGTATTACATCTTAAATATAGAGAAGTTAGATCTTAGGTTGGTAAAATCTAAAGATCACTAATTTACTGTAATAAATTGTTCGGTTGCAATTCCTTGTGTTATATCTTCATTTCAGACGTGCTGCTTGAATAAATTACCGTATATTGTTAACCAAAAATTTGTTTTTATTTTTAAAATGTTTATGTACATTTTAATTTTTTAAAAAGTTTATACTACACCAAATATGTTTATAGTAATGCACAGATATTAAACACATAAAAGTTGAAGGCTAATATGCTGAAATAGCTGAAGGTAAAAAACAAGGTTGTTAAATGATAGAATCAATATTTTCCAAATGTTTCATCAAAATGAAACAGGCTAGTTAAAATGAAGATTCCTTTTGATGCCAGACTACTAGCAGATACCTATTTTATCAGATGAAATTATCTGTCAGTGTCAATATTAGAATTGTCCTAGTTAGGCAAGAAAAATCTGGGCAATTACTGGATAACATCAAATAGGTATGAAATCTCCACTGAAAGTGTTAACTTAGCATGTGATCATATCTTTTATGATACAATGTTTCAGCAATGACTGCTAATGTAGATTAATATCAGCATTTATGATTTCATAAGTGGGACATCATTGGGGTATCAATTCACTCTGCAGTACTTTGTATATTATACCAAGTGCAAACTTCCATGTTACTCAAGTTAGCAAAGGACTTTGTGGAAAGCTGAAAAATTTGTTTATTTATATCATTATAGTCATATGCTAGACTTGGTTTATATACCTGAAAAGTGAGGTGCAAAAAATAGGCATTTTGGATGTATCAAAATATGTATGAATAATTTGGAATGAATCTTTCCCTGAACCTCCATTGAAAGTTGATGTTGCTGCCAAATGTGGATCTAGCTGGCTTTTGCTTATTTTGCATTCTGTTTTATGCAGGCTTGGTTGGTGGAACTGCAGCACTAACCAAGGTCTTAGAAAATAGTAGTGTTACAAACACAACATTAAATCAGATATTGCTGAATGCAATATTCTTATTTCAACTTCAGTATTCTATTTCATTCCACAATGAAAAAAAAAATGGAATCAATGGGTAGAAATGGTTTATCATCTTCAGTTTTTCTTCTGCATAGAAAACAGAATTTTTGAGGATGTCTGCATTGATAGTGTTAAAAAGTATTGCCACATCATATAAACTGTTCCAAATAGAGGTGCCTTTGCAATTAACTGATGGTGATTTTGTCAATTACAATATATTTAAGTGGTGCTGCAGATGTTTTGGGATTGCATTAAAGACACCTATTAGTATTGGTATTATATTTTCTTTCTTTTGCCAATAATTATATTTGTAGGTTTTTGTATTTTTGTGGATTTTCTCCAGTTCTTTCTCTTCCACTATCACCAGGTACTAACATGTCCGCCATATAGACCTTTTTATTTCTTATCAACAACTGCCAAGTCTGGAGTGTGTTATATGGCAAGTGCCTGCTTGCCTGTTTGAATTCTATAGTCCCAGATCACTGTAGATTAATTTTCTATTCTTTAGTCTAGTGGCTCTCAGTCTGTGGTCTGCTGACCCCTGGGGAGACACAATGTCGACAGAGGGGGAACACGACGTGGTTTGTGGCCATCGTCCATGTCCACAAAAGGTATTTAAAGGGGGTCCTTGGTAAAGATTTAAAAAACACTGCTTTATTCTATTTTGTGGTTTCATCAATTTTTGCTTGTAGGCAAATGGTATTTCTTGCAAACATTCTAATGCATTGTTGCTACTTTGCCATGACATTGCTAATGTCTTCAGTCCTCATTTAGCGACTGAAATTTGTTCCAGCCACTCAGTCATTAAGCGATGTGCTTGCTATGTGAACATTGTAGGGCCGTGATTGGGATTATTATTTTACTTTAGCTTTTCTTTTGTTTTGTTTTGCTGCTTCAGGGAACAACCTCAAATAGCCAGTTGAGTCCAAACAGCAGGAAAGGTTTCCATACTCAACGGGAAGCCAGGTAATAGGGCAAACCTGTAGTTCTTCCCCCACCCCTCCCCAGCTCTCCACCTTTTGGAATGTTCTTCCTGGGATTAGGATAATTAACGATAGGAGAATTGATGTATTTACATTCACTGGAAAGGAAGGGATTACAAAAGAATAAGCAAACACACAATGGGGAGTACACATAGAAAGAAATGTGTTAGCACCAGCTATTGGCCTAGCAAACTGCTTAGGAGGCAAACAAAAACCTTTAGTGTGAAACTGATTAGTTTTGTCAATGTCAGCAGCACCAAACTAGAGAGTTCTAATTAACTGAGCTTGTTAGTGTGTGGTTAGCCCTTTCTCCCACTGGGATGCGGAGTGGGTCAGAAGTGGGATGATCCAGCCCGTCTGGCCAATCACTGAGTCGGATAAACTTGGCCACGCCTACTCAGGCCTCCCTTCCTTCCAGTTTATTCGACTCAGTGGTTCTGACCAGTCGCTTCGCTGAGTCTCTCACTTCTGACAGAATTTGAGATCGTTTCTTGCTGGGGGCTTTTCAGCTTGAACGCTGTCTAATCGACAGGGCTGCTTCCGTTGCTTCTTGAAATTCAAGGGAACGTGAGTGTTAAAAATCCTTTTCAGCCCCCATTCGCTTCTAGCGCCGTGCGTGCGGGCCATTTCAGTCTTCCTAGGCTGGAAACGCCGCCGCCGCGCTCCCCGGACAGCTGCCACCCCAGCGCTTCAGCTGAGGGGCGCGAAGATCGTAATGCTTCAGGGACCGGTGCCTTGCTTCTCACGCTCGCCGCTCCGCTGCCACTCTCCGCCTCAGCATTGATCAGCTGGAGGTCAGAGAAGCCGCAGAAGCCGGAAACTCCTCTGCCGGGCTGCGAGGGTTTCTTTGGCTCTATTGCTGTCGCTGCTCCTCCCAGCTACCGGGAAAGACGGCGCTAGCACTTTCGCTGCAATTGCCTTGGCGTGGGTGGTGTCTGACGCTTCCCCGCCAATTTCTGTGCCGCCATCTCTTCTTGCAGCCGTTATTTGCCGCCATTTCTGTGCACCCTTTTTTCATCGGCTGCTGGGACCTGTCTAAGATGCCTGACTGGTAAGCTTTGCACTTGCCTGAGTAAAAAAAAAAAAGGCAATGGAAGCAGGTCTGTGTTTCGTGGCTTTGGGATATTTGGAATTTAATCCCAACTCCTGGTGGCCATTTTGTCTGACCCTGGATACCTGTTCCCGGGCAGCCATTTTATATCCAAGCAAGGCAAAGAAATTTCTTCCTTTGGTGGTTTGATTGTGGCAGCGGTTTCCCTAATTATTTGCGGGATTTTATATAAAATGGGAAATTAATTTGCAGACGCTGTCTCCCTTCATATTAAAAAAAAAATGAAATAATAATTATTCCTATTTTGCTACTATTAATATCTTACTGATGTCTTACCATTGTTCATTTGTGTACAGATTTCCTGCTGTAGCACAGCCTAACCATCGTAATGGCAGACCAGGCATCTTGCAAGATTGATTCTGGCAGTAAGGCCTCTTCAAAATCAAAACATACAAAAAAGTCTCATCAGCATACTTCTGATCTGGCTACGCAAACTCATAGAGATAAGCCAAACCCGGATACCGGTCTCGATTCAGGGGTTGCAGAGGAGGTTGATTTGTCCAAAGCCTTCTCCCCAGAACGACAGGACAGCCTTCATGGCTCTCCAATTAGACAAGAGGGGGACCCCTTTGATTGTTCTATCCCTGTTCAGGATCCTCCACCAAGTAATCAACCTAAGTCAGATCTGGAGAATCTTCCTCAATCAGTTCAGATGTTAATTGCCAGGGCTATTTCTCATGGCATTCAAGCTGGCATCAGGGAGCATCGCTCTGCTTCTCTTGTCTCTGAAAGCCTTCGTTCCAGAAGATCAAGGGTTTCTCCTGATGCCAGTCTCACTGGGTCTCCTGATCACTCCCCAGTTAGATCTAGGGGCAGTGCTGATATAGATCTAGAGGATGAACCTCATAGGGCGGTGGAATTGTCGGATGACGAATCCACTGCTCCGGATGTACCAGCCTTTACGGGGCTTTTTCCCCAGGGACTTTTTAAATCACTGCTTCACAAGGTCAAAGTCACCTCGGGCCTAATTGACACTGATACTGTCCCGTCAACTTCTGCCGCTTCCACCAGTCAGGGCATATTTTCTGAACCAGTAGCTGAGCAACTGTTTGTTCCGGCACCAAAACTTTTCACTGATGTGATTCGCAAACAATGGACTAATCCAACCTCTCTCCCTATTCCTAGTGGCTTCGATCGTAGAAATTACAACATGGATCCTGTCCTGACTAGTCTTTTGCAGGTTCCTGAAGTCGATGGCCCTGTGGCAGCGCTTTCGTCGTCTCCTTTCATCTCGGGGGACACTTCTGAAGGACTTAAGCCGGAAGACCGTAAGTTTGATTCCTCTTTCAAGAAAGCCCACCAGGCCTCAGCTTGTGCAATTCAGGCCGCTACTGCGGCCTCATTCTTCTCACGGTCATCACTATTGTGGCTACAACAACTGCAGTCCCGCTTACCAGCTCAGGATGCCAGAGTCCATCAGAACTTGAATAAGATAATAGCTGCCACACAATTCACCTCGGATGCCACGCTAAATGCGGCCAAATTTGCCTCGCGGGCTATGGCTTCTTCAGTCACTTCCCGTCGCCTTTTGTGGCTCAAACCTTGGCACACTGACCTCAAGGCCAAATGGCGTCTAGCTTCTACACCATATTCTGGGCCTAAATTATTTGGTGATTCCCTTGAGCCATTGTTAGTGGAGGATAGGGATAAAAGGAAGATCTTACCTTCCATTACTAGGCGGGCTGATCGCAGGGCTACTCCCTACTACCGCAGGCAACCGACTCTTAGTTTCTTCCAGGAAGGCTCCAGTCAGAGGCCTTATTCACAGGGTTCCTTTCGTCCCCAAGATAGAGGTTCCTACAGAGATAAACCCAAACCCTTCGCCCCTCAAAAACGGCCCTTTCGTGGAACTGGCGGACGTCAGTTCCGCCGCCAAAAATGACTCCCGCTTGATAGCTCCCATTGGGGGGAGGTTGAGCCTGTTTCTCTCAGAATGGGCTCGCAGTACATCAGACCAATGGGTCCTTCATACCATCGAATTTGGCCTCCCATTGTAGTTCCTCTCCCGCCCTCCGAGCCGCTTCGTATCTTGCCCTGTCTCCAGCTCTTTCAACAAGCGCCATCTGATGGAGTTCGCTATTCAGCACCTTCTGGAGATCAATGCTGTGGAGGACGTTCCTCGGGAACAATGGAGACAGGGGTTTTACTCGATCCTTTTCGTGGTACCGAAGCGCTCAGGGGGATGGAGAGCGATTCTAAATCTAAGATCCCTGAACACTCATTTAGTGTACCGCAAGTTCAAAATGAGTACACTGAAATCTATCCTGGAGGGAATCAGACCTGGAGACTTCCTAGCCTCCATCAATCTCTCCGAAGCGTACCTCCATATCCCCATAGAGCCAGCTCACCGGCGGGTACCTACAGTTCAGCTACGCGGGGCGTCACTTACAATACCAGGCCCTTCCATTCGGCCTGGCATCAGCCCCGCGCAGCTTCACCAAGATCCTGGCAGCCTTAGTAGCCCACCTGCGGTCCATCCTGATTCGAATTCAGGCTTACCTGGACGATATTTTAATACAAGCCTCGTCCCTAGACAAAGCCAAAACCAATGTGTATCTCACATTGCAAATATTACAGAATCATGGGTTCCTAGTCAATGAGCGCAAGAGTCAGTTGGACCCATGAATTCGCCTAACTCATCTCGGGGCGGTCATAGACACACAGGTAGGGCAAGTGTTCCTTTCTCGGGAGAGGAAAGACAGCCTCAGGTCTCTGGTTTGGCATCTGTTACAAAATCCGACAGTTCCCAAGCTAGATTTATCTCGCCTGTTGGGGAAACTAGTTTCATGCACAGACATTGTCCCCTGGGCTTGGCTTCATGCCCGCAGCCTTCAATGGCTGCTGCTCCCTTATCAGCGTGCAAAGACAGCAGCCTCCAAATCCAAGATCAGGGTTCCCCTGTCAGTTCGCCGATCTTTGCACTGGTGGCTATCCCCGGCTCTGGACAAAGGTTGCGTCTTCTTGGACGTACATCCACTAATTATGACTACAGACGCCAGCCTGACCGGCTGGGGCGCACACCTGGGTCCCCAGGTCGCTCAAGGGCGATGGTCCTCGACAGAAGTCAGGTCGAGTATCAATCTTTGGAACTCAGAGCCATTCGCCTAGCTCTTCTGGCCTTTCATCGGACTGTGCAGGGACAACACTTGCTAGTACTTACAATGTGTCGGCGAAGGCTCACGTCAATCGCCAAGGAGGAACAAGGTCCAAGTCCTTGATGCAGGAGGCCCTTCTTCTAGGGAGGTGGGCGGAATCTCACCTTCACTCCCTCAGGGCGGATCACATAGCGGGGAAGGACAACTTTCAGGTGGACTATCTCAGCCGCACCACGATAGACGCATCAGAATGGCGCCTCAGTCCCGCTCTGTTTCACGACATCTGTCTCCGGTTCGGCCAGCCACAGGTAGATCTCCTTGCATCCCCAGAGAACGCACAGCTACGACGATTCTTCACACGCTACCCGTCGCAGGGGGCAGAGGACACAAACGCTCTCCGTTGTCCCTGGCCTCGGGAGCTACTTTATGCGTTCCCGCCGATCCCCTTGATTCCGCGGGTCCTTCGCAGGATTGTAGCCGAGAAAGCAAACGTATCTTCATTGCTCCTTATTGGCCAAGAAGGCCATGGTTCTCCGACCTCGTAGCCCTCTCAACGATGGACCCTTGGCGTCTACCTCCAGAGAGAGTGTCCCTCAGTCAGGGAACATTTCTGCATCCGGAGCCACAGTGGCTCAACCTAACCGCTTGGCGCTTGAAGGGCTGCTCTTGAGGGAAGCGAGGTACTCAGAAAACGTCATCCAGGTGATGCAGGCTGACAAAAAGGAGTCCACCATCAGACTCTACAACATCACATGGAAGGTATTTATTTCATGGTGCTCTGCGCGCGGAATTAACCCGTTGTCAGCTTCTGTTCCGCAGGTATTGGAATTTCTCCATGATGGCTACAGCAAGGGCCTGGCACATAATACCCTCAAGCGACATGTTGCAGCTCTCGCCACGGTGTTGTCTCCCAGGGACGGCGTGCCTCTGTCTCATCACCTTTCCATCCGGAGATTCCTGCGTGGGGTTCGAAATCTGCGTCCTCCCGTGGTACACCGATATCCCACATGGGACTTGCCACATGTATTGTCAGCCTTGACAGGCCCTCCCTTCGAACCTCTCCGGACTGCCTCTCTTAAATTTCTAACAATGAAAGTGGCCTTTTTGGTGGCCGTAACTTCGGCTCGCCGCATTTCTGAGCTAGCAGCCCTTTCTGTCAGACCAGACTTATGTGTTATACACCCAGATAGGGTAATTCTTAGATTGGACCCAGCATTCGTGCCAAAAATTAACTCACAGTTCCATCGTGAGCAGGAAGTTATCCTACCTAACTTTTGTCCAAATCCATCTCACCCCCTAGAACGCAAATGGCGGACCCTCGATGTTCGCAGGGCTTTAAAGATATATATCTCTCAGACCGCATTCTCAAGACACCCCGAAGCCCTATTTATTTACTTTTAACCCGCATCTTTGGGATCCAAGGTTTCTTCAGTCACCATAGGGCGTTGGATCCGAGCTTGCATTTCCAAAGCTTATGACTCACGATCTCTCCCCATTCCACATCATATCACGGCCCACTCCACACGGAGTGCTGCTACAACCGCTGCTTGGGCCACGCAGGCCTCCCTCGAGGAAATTTGCAGGGCAGCTACCTGGGCCTCTCCTGTTCCATTCATCAAGCATTACCGTTTGGACACCTTTGCCTCCGCTGAGGCAGCCTTCAGAAGGAGAGTTCAACAGGTTCATCTGGCACCTTGACATCGACCTTCGCAGACTTCCCGCCCGACGAATTAACAAGCTTGGGTATGTCCCACTTCTGACCCACTCCGCATCCCAGTGGGAGAAGAGGCGTTGGACTTACCGTGAACACTTTCTCCAGGGGATGCGGAGTGGGTCAGCCCCACCCGTCTGCGATTTTTCTCTTGTATTTTCTAGGCTTGAGACTGTTTTGCAGATCTGCCTTCGTTGAACAAACTGGAAGGAAGGGAGGCCTGAGTAGGCGTGGCCAAGTTTATCCGACTCAGTGATTGGCCAGACGGGCTGGATCATCCCACTTCTGACCCACTCCGCATCCCCTGGAGAAAGAGCGTTCACGGTAAGTCAAACGCCTCTTTTAGAGAGACACTGCTGCAGAGGAAAGTACTCTGGAAAAGATCACTGGTTTAGATACTCCACTTTGAGAGGGATGAAAAAAACAAGTCAGGCACAGGATTATGCTTATTAGCTGACAATGATGATGAACATGTGACTGGAGAGATGCTGTGAATGTTGTAAATGTGGGCAGTTTGCAATTACTGGTAACTGAACACTGTCCAAGACAAAAAAGCTAAATGAGTATCTGTATCTAAACAAGTCTTAATAAATTGAAGTTAATGCAAAACAAGTCTATGATACTTATAATCTAACAGAATTTATAAACAATAGAATTGATTCATACAGCACTTCCAGAACCTCAGAAATACTTTTTACGAGAAGGTCTGTTTTTACTAATTCTCTGGTGTAATCATCCTTCACGTATTAAAGCCTAGATATGAATACAGTCCGTTTATTGTTTTATGCGATGATACAAAAAAAATAGATCTGGATTTCTTCAAAATTGTTCATGAGTAGTAGTAGCAGCAGTATAAAAAACTATTTTGATGTTAAAATAAAACCTGGTACCAAATAAACATGAAAATAATCAGGCTGGGATTAGGCTTTACATTGAGCCACAATTTAAACATGGTTTCTGAACAATTTACAATTAAATGGGTACTTACAACATACTGAGACAAAATTATATGATTTAGAGTAATTGCACCAGGTTTTTATATTATCCAAGTTCAATCTAACAAACCATCTCCATTTCTGAACAATGTCTAAGGCAAAAGTAACTGTAACTTGATAAAACTTAAAAGAACACAAGGGATAGCTATTCAGCTATCTCTTAAAAGATACCTGGCATTTTAACTATTTTACCACTCCTCCTTCCACCTATTCATTTCTATTAGCCACAAAGATTTAAGGTAAAGAAATAGAAAGTTACATTTCCCCAAGATTACCCTTGGAATGAATCAACAAGATATCCTTTAATATAGCATCCCCAACATTTCCCACTTGGTAGACTGGGAGGCAGGGGGATGGTTTCCTGCGTGCGCACACATGCCTTTCACAAATATAGGGTCCTCGCCGACCACTCCCACAACCTGGTTCTGAATGGGGTGCAGCCTAGGGGTTAGATCCCTGCATTAATATGTCACAAAAATTACAAGTTGGTTCAAGAATTCACATTAAAGTTCTTGCAAAAGCCATCATCCAAATAAAGTGCCCATTATAATAGAATCATGTTGAAACAGATGATTTTCCACCAAAATTGTTTTAGAACTAATCCTTACATTTTTCTTAAAATCACCATGGATTTTATGTAAGGGAGATTTTGTAACTTTATTTCCAGATAAGGATAGCACAGAACATTTGCAACAATGGAAATGTACTCTTTTTTTTCCATAATGTTTTTCAACTGAACATTTTAAATAGATATATCTGTATCAAGGTTTTCCTCCATTTTCCTATAATTTCAGCTCACTTTTTAATGAACTTGTCTCCATCCCTCTGCTCCATGATCAAATTAAATACACATTAGTGTACATGGTATGCTAATATAAGGGCACAGTTCTAACACAGCAGGAATACTTTAAAATATTCATTTATCTAGATGAAATCGTATTTTTTTGAGGAAAAAAACCCTTCAAAAATGAAAAATTGACAAAGGCAGAGATTAACAATAAATAGAAGTCAGTTGGTAATTTAAAATATAAATAAAAGCATTTTTTGAAGAGATACTACAAGGTGGTACTAACAGCTTCCTTGATTGAAATTGCTGGAGTAGGTCCAACATGAGTCCAAATATAACCTTTTTCTGGCCTAGTGGGAATCGTAGGAAAAGGAGTTGATCGAGATTTGAAATATTCTGAAGGTGCATGGCAGATAAATTCTAAGTACTCAATTTTTCTTGGAAGATCTTCTTCTGGTCCTAAAAAAAAAAAGCATTTATTTTCCAGACAGTATTGTGATACATACATCTAAATCAAAAAGCACAGAAGAATCTTTGGGTCCTCTTGGTTGTGCAGCTATTGCTCAATCAACAGGTGGTAGTTATGGCCTGGACGGTCTTTGCAGAGATTCATTTTGTGTGCCAGTTGCACACATTTGCTTTTTCCAACACAAGGTCTTCAGACAGTAAGGTTAGCACTTACTGCAATGTGCTCTACATAAAGAGACTCTGGTACTTCCACCTGCAAGCTAGAGTTGTTCCAAATGCAGTGGCATGAGCAGTAACAACTTTGTTAACTCCCCTGTGTCATCACTGCTACAGGAGCTGCACTGGTTACTATCTGACTTCCAGGTGCATTTCAAGATGCTTGGTGTTACCTATTAAATCCTTTATAGTTAAGTCCTGGCTATCTGAGGGACTGCCTATCTCTTTCTGCCTGTCCAGTACAGGTACTCCTGATGACCGATTGTTTAGTGACCCTTTGGAGTTAAAACAGCCTCAGAAAGGGTGCTTTATAAAGCTCTTCTAATATCATAAAATGTTACACTGCTATAGTCACATGAGCCTGATTTATGAAGTCCCCCCCGCCGAGTTTCTGGCAAAAACTTTGGGGGATATGATTATATATGACTATATGATTAGCTTAATGACTGCATATTTTAGACTTACAGCCACAATTCGCTTAATGACTACCATAAAATAGTTGTAAAATTGGGTCCAACCATGTGGGAAATTTTACTTAAGAGATATCATGACTATCTAGTCTCAATTATGGTTGTAGCTAGAGGATGTTTGGTCAGAATAGGGGGGCTCACACTCTAGGACCCCTCAGTTAAACACTGTAATTTTGTGGGAATGAGTCTGTCACTACCCCAACCCTTTGCAGAAGCATTCACCCAGAGATATATACGGCGCCCCCTCTTCCTGGAATTTGGAAGATCTTACTTTGTTTCCAGGCCTGGGGCTAATATATTTGTATGACCCCCACTATGTTTTCATTTTTACAGTTGTTTTTAATCTGGCTGCCATATTTTATGTGTTTTATTTTAAGTGTCTAATTGGATTTTGAAAGTTGATCAGACTATGGGAGTGGGCAATCATAGTAGATTAATACATAATAATTCAATAAATAAAGCAGATAGACATAAATTCATAGTATCTAGAGCTATAACCCTATTTTCTGCATAATTATTCCAGATGATGTTAAAGCACGGCAAAGACTATGTATTCAACTTGTTATATTTCTGTACCTTTTTTTGGGGGGGGGGGGGGGGATTCTTTTGACTTGAGATTTATAAGGCTGATTGGTAGAAAGCTAGTCTTTCCTGCTCTTCCAGATCTGTAGACCAATGCCCAGTATTCTTACTTGCTCTACTGGTTGGGAAACTTTGGGAACTGAATTCCATACTTTTGGAAGGTGCCCAGATAGAACAAAGCTAAGAGATAATATATAAGGTTGACATACGCTTCTAAAAAGAATGTGTAAACTGATCCCATTTAGTGGCATTTTTGCCTTAGCACATAGAAACACTGAACAGAAGAGGATGCTGTTAAATAAACAAGTTTCTAATGCAAACGTATTTTCTCTAAAAAGATAGGCCAGATGGTGCCATTCTAGGGGAGAAAAACAAATTAACTATGAAGCCGTACAATTATCCACAGGACAAGCCAGACGTAATATTTTAGTCCTTGGAACTTACCTATTATGTAAGTTGCAGGATCAAAATAGTCTTTTGGGCTTGCTGTAGTAGGAATGAGCCATGTTAAAGCTGCACTTTTTTCACAGTATTGGTCTTGAATAAAACCTCTAATCTGAGCATAGTATGTTTTACCATCTTGCTCATCAATGACTGAAACAATATCTCCAATTTGATAGTATATTCCCTAGAAAAAATACAGATTGTTAAAAATGTAAAATGAAAAAGCTTAACTGCAGCTGAAAGATTCCGTTAATTTATACAAACTGTGCCTTGTATCTACAAAAAGTTTGTAGTATCTTCTCTAACACGAAAATTTCCTAAATATAGTAAATATTTAGTGTCTTCCAATAATTTTGTCTTAAGAGATAAAAATATATTTTGATAAAAACAATAGCTTCTCATTTGATAGAAAAAACAGCATATTTGATTGATTATGTGTTATTAAGTTAGATGAATTTCCAGCAACTATAGTCATATCTTTTCCAGGATGATCTCCCCAGTTGGCCCTTCAATCTTCCAATGATGCAACCATTGTGGCAATAATTGAGGCCATGCACCTTGGTGCTAGTTCTCTTATTCTCATTCTGTCTACCTTTCCCAGAGTTATGGTCTTCACACAATGTGGCTAAAATTCAATAATTTGAGCATAGTCATTTTTGCCTTAAGAGAATTCTGATTTATCTATATATTTGCTTTCATGGTTATCCATTGTGTTCTGAAAAATTTCCTCCAAAATTAAATTTGAAAAAGATCCTTCTATCCAGGTTATTCAGACGTCAAGCTTAAATTTCTAGTTTCCATAAAGTATTATAGAGGGAGTATAATATTTTTAGACAGACTGGATTTGTCTTTTAGTTCCTCATTGCTACCAAATGCTGACATATCGCATATTACTTAACTTTACTGATAACAGTCAATCTAAAAAGAGAGAAAAGATAAAACTGGTGGCTGTACTTCTCATTAGTTTGGTTGTCTTTACAAATGTAGTTCAATTTTTTTTTCACTGTACTTGTTTACTTTTATACTAGAGTATGAGTATCAGAATAGTGTCATCATTCTATCAGCTATTAATGCTTCTTCAATTTTTAAAACCACAGAAATTTTCTTCAACCCAGTTTCCCCAATATACATTCAGCATATAGGTCGTATAAACTAAGGCGTATACAGTCTTATCTCCCTCTTTTGCCAGCGGGAGCTATCCTATTTCATAATGGTCCTTACAGGCAGTGGCTTCCTCTACCGCAAGGGTGTCCAACCTGATCGCCTTGCGGGCCGTATCATGATGTATCAGGATTGTTTTTGCCCTTGCGGGGCCAGGGTGGGTGTGGCCTGCACAGGCTTTATCTGGCCTGCAGACGGCATGTTTGACATGCCTGCTCTACTGTGTGTAGATTTCTCATGAGGATGAAATGTTCCAAAGATCTCCAGGTGAAGCAATGAGGAAGGAAAAGAGAAGATTATGACATGGTTGATGAACTGACAAAGCTGGACCAACAGAATCTCTCTGGTAAAGAAAAAATGAGACATCTCCCACTTATGCTCATAACAACTATTCTTGGCAAGGAGACTGCAAGACAGCAGGTCTAAGCAACAGGAGATGAGAGAAGCCACCAAATTCTCAAGATAGCAGAGCCTTTAAGAACAGTGGGTCTGTCTGGCTTCACTTCCTAAATTTGGATTTATAATTATTTTTAAAGAGCTCTCCCAAGCAAAATGTTTGAAAAACAAAATAAATTGAGAAAGTTAAATAATTGAAGAAAGTTTAAAACAAATTAAGAGACAAAACAAATTTGGGATATTAGGATTTTTGAAACAATAAAATAAAATAAAATAAAATATTTGTGGGAATATAGTCTATTAAGAAAGAGATGATCGGTTGAAATTTGAAAATAAAGAAACAGACATTTGAGATGCTGTGATTACAGCAACGGAACACTAGAAGGGACCAAAGAGAAGGGACCAAAGTCCCAGGTAGGAAAAAAGAAATAAATGTGGAAAAAAATTCCTGCCTTTTATCCTTGAATCAAAAAAGAAAGAGTGAAATTTATAAAATGACAAATAAAGGTATGATTTTAAAGAATTTTTTAAGAATTTGGAGATAAACTTACAATTAAATTGACAATAATAATTTCTTCACTTAATCAATTTTGAGGACTCTAAAGAAGAAACAAAAGATGGAAAAATGAACATGGAAGAATCAAAATAAATCTTTATTACCATCATAAACATAAAAGAAATTATGGACCAACAAAAAAAGAGATGAAACAAGTTCTAATCAATGGACAAATTTTGGAAAACAAATAAATTATGATTTATAAAACAAAGATGATTGCAGAATGGAAAAACAAATGATGAGCCAAGTAATGAAAAATGATGTGGGAAAGGATTTATCATTGGATTTTTTGTTTGTTTCTTTAAAAAGGTAGTTCTAAAACCTTGAACTCTCTTGAGAAAAAAAAAGTTTGATTTGAGTTTTAATCAATAGCAACAGTAAGATTTAAAAATAAAAGATCACAAGAGCCCCTTCTGGGCTACTACTTAAGACACCAGTTGAAAAATGAGAAAACTGTGGTTCCTAGTCCTGCTTTAGGCATAAAAACTGATTGAATGATTTTGGATCAGTCACTCTGTCTCAGCTCACAATCTTACTACACAAGATTGTTGTTGTAAGGAAAACTGAAGGAAGGAATGGAATTTTAGGAGTATTATATTCTCTATCTTGGGTTTCTTATAAAAACAATACAGGATTAAAAAAAACTTTTAAAACTGTCAAAAGCAAAAGGTTTTTGGATCTATGGATCTATGAATGGGAGAATGTTATAGAAACAAATGAATACCTTTATGGTCAGATTAACTTGACCATAAAAATCCACTTTATCTGTTTCCAGTGATTGGAGCATAAGCTTAATAACTGTCATATTTTTTTTTATTTTTTTATTTTAATTAAATTTGTATACCGCCCTACTCCCGAAGGACTCATATTAAAAGCTAAACTACAAATTCTAATTATTATTAAGTCACCGCACTGTTTCCAAATGTCATCTTTGCTATATCCTTCCTAATTATGAAAGCAAGGTAATCCCTTTGGGTTTTTTTATCCTATATATTAAAGTGTTCAATTCCAGTCTTTTTCAATTTACTGATGCCTAAAATATCAATGCATAATTAATTTTTCCTTTTTTCCTGTTTTGAGATCCCATGTTCACACTGTTTAGGTTCCAGCTTTCCACCTTTATTCTGTTATGGGGTGGAAAATAAACACTTAAGGGACAGGTTATAAATAACTGTTGTGTAAGGCAATTTAGTTCAGCAACCATCAGATAAAAGATCAAAACAAAAGAAACCTTGCTGGAGACCCTCTGTCTCGGACAGGGGTTAGCAACCCGTGGCTCTGAAGCCTCATATGGCTCTTTCATCCCTCTGCTGTGGCTACCTGTTGCTAGTCAGCTCCACAATTGATAGGGCTTTCGGTTAACACAGGTAGAGGAAAAAGGACACCGCACTACGATGAGACTCTATGGTGGGGGAACCGGACTTCCGGTTGGCTCCAAAATTGAACCGGGGGGGGAGGGGGGCCTTTCAGTTAGGACCTTTGTGGCTCTTTGAGTGTTTAAGGTTGCCAATCCCTAGTCTAGGATATCCCCATGTTACTGGACTAGACATTTGACCAGCTCCAATTGTGAGAGTCACATGAGTGAATGGGCAAATAAGAGTGAAACTGTAGGTATAAAATGTTACATTTTAATAAACCTTAATTCATTAGAATTGTATGTTTCTATGCTTAGAATAACTAAAAGATTCTAAGACAGTCCTTTAACTGCTATTAGGGAAAGAAGTTCCATTGGGTGTTTTCCCTTTACAAGTTTCCCCTGCAAGTTCAGCACACCTGTGATGTATAGTCATTTCAAGTCAATTTGCAAACTGTTGATCAAAGCACTTGTGAAGGATCTAAATGCATGTATGCATAAAGGGGGAAGAGGAAGAAAAGTAACTGCCTCTATGTGGGACTTTTAAGATTAGAGCCAATTAGATTTTGGGAGAAAATTTCATGCCTACCACCCCCAAGAAGACATCCAAGCCCAAGCATAGGAAGACCTGGTGCGAGTATTTCTTTATTCTGGAATAAAAATATACCATTAAAATTTAGAAATACATAGTCCTGGAAGTTTCCAATCCATATCATAGCTCAGCCATGAATTTTCCAACCACTTTATTCAATATATTATCATATGTGTATATTCACACAGTTCAGTAACACTGTATTGTCAAAATATAAACTCAATATACTATAAACTGTAAATTCATTACCCAATTATAGTAACATAAATACTGAATATTGAAATATTGAATAATATTTCAAACATAGTATATAATTATTCAATAATGCAAATATTTACGATAAGAACTCTTATAGACTTGAATCCTTGAATAGGAGGAAGATAACTTAGCTCTTGCAAATGTCATATTTGCTTGAATTTTCCACTCATGCTAATTAAAACCTCTTTTTAATTAAACGTATTTTATTTTAGAATATTTTATATATATATATATTCTTTTAGAGAATTTTAGAAGAAACATGTAACTCCCAGACACAATCATTTTGGGAGATTCATTAACTTACAGCAGGAAAGAGCCTGAAAGATCCTATTAAGTCACGACAACACTCATAAGACTTAGATTCCAATTCCTACTTATATTTTTAAAATATATTCTGATCAGATGTTTTCCTAAAGGATTATAAAATTCCTAAATCATTCAGGTAAGTAGATAAACTTCATTAAATTCTTCAACCAACATATAAACCATTTTCCTTGATTTTTAAAAAACATTTTGCTTCAATATTCCTGAACTTTAACAGTGTATTTGCTTAACAGTAGAAACGTTTCTAAGACTAAAAGGGCAATCCTACAACTATATACTCAGAAGTAGATTGCAAATGCATTCAGTGATACATATATGTAGATAAATACAATCTTTTTAAAAACATCAAAATCATACCTTATAGAAGATAGATTCTGCTGTAATGATTGTGGCTACAGATTCTGGGGCTTTGATAGGCTAAAAGAAAAAGTTTATGACTGAATTGAGCAAAACTATGATAAAAATGTACTAAAGTTGCATGATGGCTAGTATTACTAGGAAGTATTTCGAAATACAAACATGTAATAAAATCAAGCATTACAGAAACCGCATTTCAAATTGCCTGAAATCTATTCACTAGTTTATAGCAGAGCAAATAGATGCATCTGCTTCAATAAATGAACATACAATAACAGAATAGACTATTACTGGAGTTTGTAAATTCAATAACTTGGATGAAGCTTATATCACTTCAGATATGAAATTATAATCTTGTTTAGATATTGGCAGTATGTAACTATACTGTGCTGTATACAATATGGACCTGATAGAACAAAGTTTGAAAGTGACATGAAACAAATATTAGTTTCCAAAGATGGATCAATTCTGTTAGTGTGTTTGAACAAGAGAATAAATAAAACAAAAATAGCAGGTGAATTAATAGAAAATAAAATTTGGAATACAAAATAAACAATATAAAAATATATAATATACAAAAAGAACATGATCTAATTAATTTCATATTTCATTCTGTTACATTTCTGACAATTGAATTTATAGACCAAATATGGCATACATAGTATACCAAATATAATTAGAATGTTGGTGATTGGCCCAGATTCTACATTTCATTCCATGAAGATAAAGATATGTTCCTCATACAAAGCTTTCTTTTATAAAAAATACAAAATTTCTAATTTAGCATTTTTTGTAAAGTATTGTAAAAGTTTTAACATCCCTTGCCGTGGAGTTGGAGCAACTGAACAGAGAGGTGAGGCAGCCTACAGGTGGAGTTCTTGCCTCACAATCAGGAGGCTCTAAGTTTGATCTTAGGTAGCAGCAAATATTTCTCTTTCAGGGCGCAATGACTAATTGTTTGCTGCAAACTCTATGTAGGTGTTAGGAAGAGCACCTGGCCAGTAAACATTCGAGCTCTGTTCAGTCACCCCAAATGTAAAAGCTTAATAATAAAACCTCCATCAATAGTTGCAAAAACTATTAGTCCATTAGCTTTTTCAAGTCTCATCTCAACGAAGATTTCTAGTCCATGTTTCTATCTACCCTTTCCTTAATTGATCCCCAATTCATCCAATTCATTTCATTTTCCATATTGACCAGTTTCAAAGGTACCATAAATACAGCCAATAAATTTGGGTCTATTTTCAAGCATGTAAATCCAGTCACTGTGATTTATAAACAATGGCTCAAAACTCAGCATTACATGAAAATAATAATAGCTTGGTGCAATATGTATACCGAGGAATAAGCATCCATCACACATATCATACATATCATAGTATTTTAAACTTATGCATCTATAAGTACATATATAAAAATAGATTTTGACTATTTGCTGTTTTTCTGCAGAAAACTGTTGATCATGGTAGAAAACATATCAAGAATTTTTTAAACTGTTTAAGTCTTGCTGGTATTAATAAATGCTTAACAGTAACAAGAGCCCACAATCTCCTTACATTTTTTAATTTGAAAATATGCCTTCTCCCTTTTCCTTTAGTGGAAACCTTTTTCTCAGCAGCAGGAGCAGATTTATATTTTGTGTTCCTCAATCGAGCAGATCTTCTGTGAATTTCTTGCTTACTCTATAGCATATGAAACATAAGAAATATTTAGAAAGTGTTAGTCTGAATTCCATTTATATTATTATGCATATTTAAAAAGAAACATGAAGTAAAGTGTAATAGGTGGAAAAGGTACAAACTAAGTTCCTATTCAAAACTTATTTACATGAAAGCACATCTCAGTAATTTCAATGAAAAATCTTTTTCATGCTTTCCTCATAGGTTAAAATGACTCACAAGAAAACAAGACACAGTGCCAGCAGCTTCAGCAATTCTCAGAAATCATTTCCAATCATTTCCATGAATTCTGGGAAATATCCCAATATCCTACCTCATGTACTTCATTATCTGTTTATCTATCTATCTAAACATATGACTAGCTCACCACCCTTCAAAAAGACTCTCTGCGGCAAACAAACAAACAAAAAAAGAATTCATTAACAGCCAAATTATAAAATGAAAAATTAGTTAATCTCTGTAGTAACAATAAACCAGCACAAAACAAAGAACAATAACATCCCAAAATAGAAGTTTGTCTAAAACAACTTAGCTTTCCAGAGTTTTTGAAAGATCAATAAAGGAATGGGATCATCCACAGGGAGCTGTTTCCACAAAATTAGTAGTTCCACGCAGTATATTTATTTATCTGTGGCTTAGTATATATGTAGTCATATAATTGTGGTTACTTAGTTTAAAAAAAAAAGTTAAGCAAACTGGCATACCTCAACCCTATGACTGAGATTTTATTCCCAAGTGAAAAGGACACTCATTCACAATTAAGACTGCAACCCTAACAAACACACACACACACACACACACACAAAGAGAGAGAGAGAGAGAGAGAGAGAGAGAGAGAGAGAGACTACACCTGTGAACTTAATGGGACTTCTGAATAGAAACATATAGCAATCGCACTTATATACTGCTTCACAGTGCTTTTACAGCCCTCTCTAAGCGGTTTATAGAGTCATGGCAGGGGAAGGATCTGCAAAATCTCCATTCCCATTCCACTCCAGCAGATGCAACAAACTTTTTCTCAATGTCTTCTACCGTATGTTGGACTAACCTCGAGCGCACTTTCCAAAGTTTAGTCATTTATACTTAAAAAAAAATAAAATAATGAAGGGTATCTTTTCGGTGTGTATTTTAAACAGTAGTTAAAGTGCATAAAGCGTGCCTACCTATGCGTGCCTACCGTCCCTGTCCTACTATATATATATATGTATGCATATTCTTTCTAGCCAGGTTCTACCTACGTAAACTTAGTTGTTCTACAGCCCTGGCTCTGTAAAATCTGTAGAACAACTAAGTTTACTTAGGTAAAACCTGGCTAGAAAGAATATGCACATAAAAGCCTACGAAAAAGGAAAAAAGACATACACATATATATATATATATATACACACATACATACATACATACATACATACATATATATATATATATATATATATATATATATATATATATATATATATATTCAATTTGTATGCCGCCCTTCTCCGAAGACTCAGGGCGGCTCACAATGCATTTAAAATCATTATAATATTCCTTTTTACTTACTCTTTTCATGTATTCAAGTTATGTTTACCTGTTATCTTATATATGCTTGACAAATAAATAAATAAATAATAATTAATTAATTAATTACAGTACTACATTAAACTGTAATGCTCCCCGTCTTAGTTACTGGGAGAAGGCAAACCAACCGCATGTAAACGTGGCCGCTAACGCAAACTAGCGTGATTTATAACCACAACCCGCAATGATATACGAATATTCAACGTATTTTTTTTTTTTTTTTTTATAAAAAAACCCAGTTTCCTCGCTGCTTGGGGATTGAGAAAGTCCTTAGTCCAAAGCCTGGATGGAGAGGAAGGGAGGGTGGAGGGGAGAAGGTCGAGGCCCGCAGCCCTCAGAGCCGGACTAACCTCAGGCAGTTCTGCCTAAAAAAAGTAAACCGCGCGGCGACCGATTGTTTCGGGGCGGCTTCTTGAGCACCTCACCTGCTTCCCGCCGCCACCCCCGCTATTCCCGCCGCCGCCGCCTCCGCCTCCTCCCCCGCCGCCGCCGTTGCTGTGCTGAGAGGCCGCGGAGGTGCCGGCGTAAGAAGCTGCCCCAGAGGCGGGCGGCCCTGAACGGCCCGTGCAGTTGTTGCAGAGGATCTCGCCCTGCCCGCCTTTCTTCCACATGGACGAGGAAGTGGTGCGGCAGACGCTGCACGTCGGCTTGAGGCCCAACGGCATCCTGGCGCCGGCCCGTTTGCTCCTTCGGTTCTTCACACTCGGCCCACCCGCCACGACGGCTCGGTCGCGGAAGCGGCGCCCAAGGCGAGAGGCCAGCGCTGCTGAGGAAACGGAGGGAAAGCAGGACGACGACGACGGAGAAGGACGCCCCCTGCTGGATGCCCAGCAGGATGCGCGGCTTGAGGCTGCCGGGGTGGGGAGTGGGGTCAGGGTGGGGGTGGGGGAGCCTGTAATCAGGGGGTCTGTCAAAGCCGAGATGGGGGGGGGCGGCCTTGGTTGTGGCTCCGAGGCAGGCCAGCCGATCGTGAGGAAACTCGTTGGCAACCAGGTCTACTACCTGGAATTTTAGGTTTTTAATAAATATATTATAAATACACATAATATTATTTATATTAAAAAAATAAATAATATTATATCTGAAATTCAGGAAACTATGCTTTCTTTTTAGCCAAAGCCCATATTTTAGGTGCAAAAAACCTTGCCTTTTCAGCAACTGAACAATAGGGACTTAGAATAACTTTATTGTCGCTTTGAATGTACACTAATCGGCATACATTAAAATGAAATTTCGTTGCATGCGGCTCTCAAAGGATCACCACCTCCAATATACACTACATAAACATGACAAAATAAACAAATACAAAATTATGCATATACCCACATATATGACATGGAGAAACTAACAGTCTAGTTCAGATATATGGCAAAAAAAAACCCTGCAAGTTTACTAGACGGATAATGGCATAGGGAACAAATAGAGAGTATATTCTGAAAGTCCATGATTATACTTGCTAATCTAAAGGATTCAACCCCAACCAGGAAAGAGAAACCTATAAATTTGCCACTTGGAAGATTATGTAGAATTTATGTTTTCTGTTTTTCAAGTCTGACGTGTACAGGTAGTCCTAGACTTACAGCCACAATTGAGTCCAAAATTTTGGTTATTAAGCAAAACAGTTATTAAGTGAGTTTTGCCTCATTTAACAACCTCTTGTGCCACAGTTGTTAAGAGAATCACTGCAGTTGTTAAATTAGTAACAGTTAAGTGAATCTGATTTCCCTTTGACTTTGCTTGTAAGGTTGCAAAAGGTTGCAAATATGACCCTGGGACACAGCAACCATCATAAATATGAGTCAGTTGCCAATCGTCTGAAATTTGATCACGTGGCTATGAGTCATAATCTGCAACAATCGTAAGTCACTTTTTCAGTGTTGTAACTTTGAATTGTCACTAAGGGAATTGTTGTAAGTTGAGGACTACCTGTAATCAATATCTTTTATTGTTTGATCATTTACCTTCTGATGAATCCAAATACATTTGTTTGTGCACCCTATAAAAATGCCTGATTCCAGTCCCCATAAAGGCTTTTTGTTTTACCTGTGTATATGGTGATTTGTATTTTTGGAAGGCAAAGAATCTCCTTTACAAAAATGAAAATGACTCTCTCAAATTCAGGGTTCAGGTTCTTATGGACTCCGTGTCAAAATTGGGGTGTCTGAGTTTCTAAGAAACAGATTGAAAGTTCATTTCCTCACCTGCAAATAATTGCTGGTAACCTGTGGCTACCTTAGGAAGCAAGTTTTATACCTTACAAAGGACATGATGGGACTCACTGAAAGGAAGTTCTCATTAGCCACAGAGTGCTAACATTTTTACAATTAGCACATGAACAAACCATCTATAATAGGTCTGTGAAACTGGCAGCCCACGGGTCAGATATGTCAGACACAGGCCACCCCCACCCCAGCTCCACAAAGGCAAAAAAGTCATGATACGTCACGGCACGTGACATCATCAAGTTTGATACCTGTGACCTGTAAGATGAAATTTTGCATAGAAAACGTGCATTTGTAGGATTGGTTCCTTTTCATCCTTATTTGTTTCAAAAAAAAAATAGCTCAGCCTTAAAAGAAGAAAAAAGTATCTCAAGGCAAATTCCAAGAAAAAGTAGGAACTTTTAGTAAAATGGCAGTAAGGATGGATGCGTAATATAAACAATTTTTCATTTTAATAATTTTAACATGGTAAACTATGTTTAATCTGGGTTTGTTAATTATTCTTTTTATTTGAGGGAGTTTTATTTTACTCTACTCTTCCATTATCTCCATGGTGATCACAGACTCATCCAGCACCTCTGCAAAGCTTATTTTTATGCTTCATACTAAATCAAACAATACAGGTGAATTTTAATAGTAGGGAATTGATGATTAAGAAAAGAAAAGTCATTAAAATAACAGAAAATTTTAAACAGATAAACCATAATCTACTTTGACCCCAAGCAATAACATTGAAGAACAACTTTGACATTCTTGATAATTATACTCTGGCTTATCTTACGCTGTTTATTTTTGACTTTTGATCTTCTGCTATTGTAATGGGCAAGCAAAATATATTACAATTACAGAGCTCAAAGGGAAATTAGTATATTACAGGACGGCATGTGTTATTTTAGCTGTTTGGAGAGATATAAAGTATTCCAGGTCTCAATGAGAAGACGAAATGGTATTTAATACAGATGATGGACTAATATATATAATATATATATATATATATATATATATATATATATATATATATATATATATATATATATATATATATATATATATATATATATATATATATATAAGAAATAAGGACTTTCACCAAGCACTGAGTGTCTAACTGAAAGTTGTTATTTATTCCTCATTGTCTCCTCTATTTTGGATATTTTTTTTTTCTAAATTGAAATCAGGAATTGGAAAGCACACGAAACACAAATTAACAGGACTCTAATTGACTTGGATCTTTAGACAATAATAACCATTATGGGAGGAAGGCTTACAGAAGAGTCTGCATCAAAGCCTTGCTAAAAGCAGTATTGTTGAGCTATTAATAGGTATCAGGATTTAAAGTCTGAACATTAGTACTTTAGCCACAGGCACACGTAATTTTTAAATTTCCACAACTCGAGAAACAACAGTTTCTCGAGTTGACTTTTTTTATACATTTTAAAATAGAAATCTATACAGACAAATGCTTACAACATTTGGTCACTTCTTTCCATCAATATGAACACTGTCAACATGAAATTTTTCTCTAAAAAATAATCACATTTCACTGCTTGTTCTTGCATAGGTGGTTCTTGATTTACAACAGTCCATTTAGTGACCATTCAAAGTTACAACGGCACTGAAAAAAGGGACTTGGGACCATTTTTCACAGTTACAAAACTTTTGAAGCATCCCCACAGGCATATGATCAAAGTTCAGATGCTTGACAACTGGTTTATACTTTTAAAACAAGGCAAAAAGAGCTATGCAGATAGTCCTCAACTTATAACCATTCATTTAGTGATTGTCCTAAGTTACTACGGAAAGGAAAAAATTACTTACGACCATTTTTCACACTTATGGCCCTTGCAGCATCCCCATGGTTATATGATCAAAATTTGGGCATGTATTTATGACTGTTGCAGTTTCCCAGGGTTATGTGATCCCCTTTTGCGACCTGACATCCAAGTTAATGGGGAAGTAACAATTGTGTTACTAACTTATCAACTGCAGTGTTACACTTAACAACTGTGGCAAGAACGGTCATAAAATGGGGCAAAACTCACTTAATAAATGTCTCACTTAACAACAGCGAATTTGGGCACAATTGTGGTCATAAATCGAGGACTACCTGTACACAATCTGTAACGGCCCTATAGGGACACAGAAGTGCTTCCTGATTGTCAGCTGAGGGCAAGAGAGGTCTAGTCCTGGTGCAATGATAAGAAGTTCATACAGAATTCAGTCAAACCATTCAAGAGGAGAGAGATAAGCAATAACAAACAATTTGCTCTATTAGTTGTATATTTTTAAATAAAACAAAGGATGTTTATTCTGATTGTAATGCACAGTATGCTATTTGTCTACCAAACCTTCCTAATACTTTGATGTTTCAAATTACCACTTTGCAATAATTGCCTTAATCTTTCCAATTTACTTAATACTCTACCCTGGAAGAGTATTACTAGGGGGAAAAATTACAAGCGTCAGTGGAAAATTAATTCACAAAAAGGACACTGATCTTTTTCACTTTTATCATTAAGGTGAACACACATTAAAAACTCTTTTGGATGTTTGATATAAAATACATCAGTAAAAAGTTCTCCATTCTGGTCAAGTTTATCATATTATCCAAAAACCTCCGTCACTTTCTGTTAAGAAATATAGCTATTTACTCATTCTAATTTAAACCGAGAGCTTTCCAGAATCCTAAGCCTGCAGGCATTTTTCTGAATAAGGTTGTTATAGAATTCTGAGGGAAGAGTCCAGCTGCTCCTATGGTGATATCAGCCTCTTTTTAGTATGCTTTTTATGCTCTTTTTGTGATTCTAGTGCTCACAGACTAGTTGATTCTCTCACAAAGTAAGCAGTCTGAGACTCCCCCCCCCATGCCCATTTGCTTCTTCTTGAATACCATCAGAACCAATTACAGGTAATCCTCAATTTATGACCATAATTTCTATTCGCAAGTAGCCCAAAATTTCTATTGCTAAACAAGACAGTTGTTAAATAAATTTTGCCCCATTTTTTAATCTTTCTTGCCACAGTTCTTAAATGAATCACCACAGTTGTTAAGTTAATATCACGGCTGTTAAGCGAATCTGGCTTCCCCATTGACTTTGTTTGTCAAAAGTCACAAAAGGTCCTACAACTGTCATAAATATGAGCCAGTTGCAAAGCATCCAAATTCTGATCATGTGACCATGGGGATGCTGCAATGATTGTAAATATAAAGAACGGTCATAAATAGTCACTAAACAATGGGTGTAAGTCAAGGACTACCTATAGAGCTGTTTCTCCATCGGGTGAAGCATCCATATTATTGTGGGTCTCACGCTGTCACAATAAATTTCCTTGGTCCTATAATGGATCATGAGCCTCAATAGATTCCCCAAGATTGTGCCATTTTCTTACATTTGTGTTCTCTCCTAAGGAACTACCAGCTAGCATTTACCTCCTCCTAACTCCTTAGTTGTTCACTTCATTCAAAGGCAGAGGGGTGAATTCAGCCTAAGCTGACTGTCACCTGTTCTGTGATAGGGGTACGAGCCCAAAGTACACTGTGTTTCTGTTGCCCAAAGAATTGGAAAGAGTTAGGAAAGCTAGCTAGGAAAAAGTTGGAAAGAACCTAGAAACATTTGAAGAAACTTAGATTTGAAAAAACTTTGTAAAATGGCTTTTACATGTCTCCCCACAATGGCAATACAAACCACAAGTACTTCAGCCAAGACTTTATTAAGGGGCAGTTGAGTGTTTATATAAATCACAGATGTGCATTTGATTTATGTAATGAATCAGAAAGCAAAAAACAAAACAAAACAATAAAAGACATTGATGAGCAATAAAGGCTTGTTATGATTAGGCATTAAAATATGTTGTGCTTCTTTCCTTAACGCTTGCAACTTTACTGTAATTAGAGTCTTCAGAATACAACTGTTTTGTTTAATTGAGTTAGCTTTTGCATCTGTAAGGAAATTGCTTTGGCTCAAATGAAAAACATGGTTATTTAAACTTCATGTCATTTTGCCATGTCAGAATGCCAATATCACCTTTATTGCAGTAGTAATGATAAAGCTTTTTTTTTTTCATAACAAAGGAAATGCAGAGAGGTGTTACATTGCTGTCTCTAGATATTGTAAAAGCACATTTTCACCTTTGAATCTGACGTTCTGAACAGCTCTGCTAGCAAAATATAGTCACCAACCGAGCCAAGGCTGTCTGCCATACTTCTGAACTTCCTCTTTTATAGTTCCCAGTAGAGAAAGACAAATAAGCAGTTGGTTAAATACTTTCAGTGACATGATAAATAAAGCAATTATAGTTTTGAAGTTCTTAGTAATAGAAGCTTTTACTAACAGAACACAGAGATATATTGGTCTGTTTTAAGAGAAACAGATTTTGGCTGTTTTGGGCCATTACCTTTCCCCCATGTATGGCTCATGTAAGACTCTTTTTACCAACTGTTGCTCTTAGAATTTTCTTGCTTGAAACTTCTATGTATCACGTTGCCATAGTGTCTTCTTGAAAATAAATGTAGCAACCATCTATATTTTAGTAAGTAATCTTAACTTTGATTGATGCATAGTATTATCTGAATGAACTTTCTTTACTTCTTGTTCTGAACTTGCAACTCCTTGAAATGTAAAACACATTTCTTATTGATGAAAATGCTATATTTTGCATTAGTGTAAGAAACATTTGAAGAAACCGAGATCTGTTTTAATCTGCATCTAATTCTAAAAATAAAGCTTTGACTAATAGTTTAAATCCTGTGACTAGGAAGGTTATAGTGGGCCACACAACATTCTTGCCAAAATAACATTTTAAATCAATGAATAATGACAAAGATACTGGGAGACCATCCTATCTTGCATGATTTGGACAAAAATATTAATGTCTACATTGATCTTTCAAGATTTGGATTGATCATTTATTATCTCACATGATTTCAAGTAACAACATTAAAATGTTATTTTAAGAGAGCCGCGGTGGCGCAGTGGTTAGAATGCAGTACTGCAGGCTTCTTCTGCTGACTGCCAGCTGACTGCAATTTGGCGGTTCGAATCTCACCAGGCTCAAGGTTGGCTCAGCCTTCCGTCCTTTTGAGATTGGTAAAATGAGGACCCAGATTGTTGAGGGCAATATGCTGACTCTGTAAACCGCTTAGAGAGGGCTATAAAGCTTTGTGAACAGGTATGTAAATCTAAGTGCTATTGCTATTAAAAATTAAGTTCATTTCAGCTTCCTATGGATGAGACAGGGAGACTGCTTCTGTAGTGTGGTGGATTTTAATGGTCTGCATAAATAAAAGGTTGATAGTCATTGGCAAAGAAATATTTAAATGTTTTATTTATAACTAGTTTTTACCAACCACTCAACTATAATGTGTGCATCTCTTGGAAGAATTTCTTCCTTTTAATTTGCTCCTTGCTTAGATCAAAACACCAAACTCTGTAATTCAGAATTTATAAGTTTATTTAGCATTAGATCAAGCGCACTGAGCACCTCTCTTTTATGGTAAATTTGCACATATCAAATTCTAAAATTCTTAGGTTTAGCTGCTCTAATAAGGAATAGTCTGATACTCACTGTTCTAATTGATACAGTTTTTCTCTATTGTAGAAGTGTAAACCATTCCTCCTTATTCTTTTCTTATTTATCTATGTCACGCTCTCATTTCTATATAATGGCAAACCACGAACTGCTCTTCTAAAATCACATTTGTTTAGCTTTTTAATAACAACTTTCCAATGTACCCAATATTTGTGTACTAGAATTGTGGTTTCATGAGGGATGTGGTGGCTTAGTGGCTAAGATGCTGAGCTTGTCAATCGAAAGGTTGGCAGTTCAACAGTTCGAATCCCTAGTGCCATGTAACAGGGTGAGCTCCCATTACTTGTCCCATCTGCCAACCTAGCAGTTCAAAAGCACATAAAAAATGCAAGTAGAAAAATAAGGACCACCTTTGGTGGGAAGGTAACAGCGTTCCGTGCGTCTTTGGCATTTAGTCATGCCAGCCAATGACCATGGAGATATCTTCGGACAGTGCTGGCTCTTCAGCTTTGAGATGAGCACTGCCCCCTAGAGTCAGGAACGACTAGCACATAAGGGGAACCTTTACCTTTACCTTATTGTGGTTACAATATTGCCAGAAAGGTACTAAATGTTACCTTCAGATACAAAGAGATTTTTTCCTCCAAGTAAGCATTATTTATTGTTTTTAATCATAAAATATAAAACTTTACTTTTGGGGGATGAAATTTCATTAGATTAATATTTCACGTGTATTTTAGAGTACTTTAGCTTTTCCATTGCACTTCAATGGTCACTATTGTTTCATTCAGTACAGTAAAATATTTTGTTTTTGACCTGATTATATCTAAGTCTTCTTGTAAACATAATGGTATGAAGATATTAGTCCTTTAGTGTGATTTCCCTCACCCCCTCATCCTTAATCTTATTCAATTGGCTTTCAGGGAAGAGACTGTCTCCTCCTGGTTTCTAATTTATGAAAAAAATAATGAATTTCAATCTTCAATTTTAGAAAGTATAGGAGTCAATGAAGAACCTCAAAGAGCTAAAATAAAATGAATTGACTTTAGAAGGTAAAGTCTACCCTGGAAAGCTTTAACTTCTTGATTAAGGTGGAAGTAAAAACAAATGAATGGACTACACAGGGTGGGAAATGTTTTAGGAGGACATACTTATAACCTGAGGTAAAAAAAATAAAGCCAGCCATGGAAGTATCCTAAATTCTTTTTTGTAGACGGTAAAAACCCTGCAGGGAAACAGCAAAGAAACTTCAACACTTCTTACCTTCACCTTGACAATTTAAAACAGATGAAAGCAATCCAGATAACAGCTTAATCTGCCCATTGGTTAACAATACTTTATTTAACCTAAATTATTTCGGAGAAAAACAGTTTGCACTTTTTCTTGGTAAATGATAGTAATTGGGACTGAAATTTCTATGCCAAATGATGTAGCTGTAAAAAGGGATGTCACATGACCATATTGCAATTCTTACATCCCCCTCGCCCTTCTTAAATGAATCTCACCAGCTGTTAGCCAAGGACTCGCCCAGATTCCCAACTTGCTTCTTTCCAGTCAGGAGCATTGGTAAGGTAAGAAACTACCTCCTTCTTAACTCCTCCCATCTGCCTATCTCTTCCCATCTGTGCTCTTTTGATCACTCAGGACTCCACTGCCTCTGCTTCTCCCAGCTGGCCTTTTCCATCTCCTGCTGTTGATGAGGCATGCCCAGCCTAGAAGGCTTCAAAACCTCATAAGAAAACTGCGCAAAGCATATGATCTCAGGAAGAAGGCCTGGCACAGCTAGCAGATATCTCAGAAAGTGCCAGTCTAGGCATAACTCATCAGCAGTAGGAAGAAGAAGAAGGCAAATTGAAAGAGTTTCAGCACAATAACCATTGTAATGAATTTATTGGTGTTCATCTAAAGGTATAACTGGAATGGAATTATCCAAGATGGAAAGTAACATACCAGCAAATTTTGGTGGAGATATAACATACATCAAATACCAACATCCTGGTGGTGATTCTCCAGAAGTCCCAAGTCCAGTGAAGCAATTTGTAAAGCAAGATATATTACCACAAAGTAAGGAGAAAATAATTGCTCGAGAGGCTTCATCAAAATTTGAAAGGGTTCCATCAAAAGTAAGAAGAACAAGATCTTCTCCATCATATGACAGACGTCCAAGACGTGGACAATCGCACAGAAGACGCCAACACATGATAAATGTTATTGAAGATGCAGGTCCATTTGCAGACAGAGCCATTCGCAGAAGTAAGTTGCAACAATCTCTGGCAAGTCTAGAACATGTAGGATAGAACTGGTATAAAGTTGTCAATGGTTCTCATCACATGGTCATTGGCATTGGAATGTATATTACTTCAGGTTGAAGATAAAAACCTTTTTATTTCTTCCCTTTGGATTCATATCCCCAGGAATAGAATTGATTTTGGTAAACTTTATCCAAGATTTTGTAATATTCATTGTAAGGAGTGTAACGCAGTGGTGAAATCCAATTTTTTTTACTACCGGTTCTGTGGGCGTGGCTTGGTGGGCGTGGCAGGGGAAGGATACTGCAAAATACCCATTCCCTCCCCACTCCTGGGGGAAGGATATTGCACAATCTCCATTCCCACCCCACTCTGCAACCAGCCACAGGTGGTATTTGCCGGTTCTCTGAACTACTAAAAATTTCCACTACTGGTTCTCCAGAACCTGTCAGAACCTGCTGGATTTCACCCCTGATCTAACCTACAATAACAAAGATTATTCAGAGATAATGGGTATACTTTGAATTGGATGCATTTGGCTCTAAACAGTCATATTTAAGTTCATGAAGTAGCAGGAATTTGAAACATTCTGAATTTGAAATAATCCAATTTCAAATCTAAATCTGTTCTGTATTTGAACTATTCAAAATTGCTATCAAACTTAAAAAGAGATATTTTGAATTTGAAACTTAAAATTCAAAATATTTGTCCCACCCACTCCCCTAGTACTTAACATAATTTCCTGATTTTCTTTCATATGCAAGTGGAATCTACTTTAAGTTTAAAACTACTGTTCGTTTCTGCTTACTCGGTTACTTAGTGATGAGAAGTGAACAGAAAATTGCAGCAAGAAGGGTAAGGGGAAGAACTTCAGGAAATAGAAAATCTAGAAAGCCATTCCCTTCCCACTCGCACACACATTAGAGAATATCCCAAAGGTGCTTTTTCAGGAGGCAACTGGACTTTTTTCTTTTGAAGACATTTTGCTTCTTATTCAAGAAGCTTCTTCAGCTCTGACAGGATAGTGGGAAATGGAAGGATTTATATTCCTTGCAGACAGCTGTATTTTGCATCCTTTTAGAGGGTCATTGAAGCACTTGGAGGTTTATCTGTGTCCTCAGGGTCACCTGAGTAGTGCAAATGGTTCCTGTGGTCTGCAATTTTTTCCTCTGGAAATCCATTCCTACTCCCACACCATTCCAAGGGTGTTCATCCCAAATTGTATAACTAAACGTATAGCTAAACAGACTTTTAGCTACAGAATTTCAAAGGCTATACACCCTTTGAATGGTGTGGGAGTAGGAATGGATTTCCAGAGGAAAAATTGCAGACTACAGGAACCAGGAGCACCACTCAGGTGACCCTGAGGGAACAGAAAAACCTCCATGTACTTGAATGACCCTCTAAAAGGATGCAGATTGCCAACTGTCTGCAAGGAATATAAATCCTCTGTTCCCTACTGTCCTGTCAGAGGCTGAAGAAGTTTCTTGGATGAAAAGCTAAATATCTTCAAAAGGAAAAACAAAGTCCAGTTGCCTCCTGAAAAAAGCACCTTTGGAACAACATGATCTGGATAACTCTACAGACCTTAGAAAATAGTAGAGATGTTTTTGTTTCTTGACATTTCTTGACATTTACACTATGCAAACTTTGAGTTCATTGTTTCCACTGCTACTTCTTTTTCAGTTATTTTTTTCAGTATCAGAAAGTGAATTCGCTAATATCTGGCCATCCTAGTAACTCATTCTTTGTGATACATGCTTTGCTATGTAGCATACAAGGCAATCGATCAACGAAGTACAGAAAGTATTTTCTTTACTGATGTTCAATCTCTGATATCCACCTGTGGAATTTCACCAGAATGAAAATGTAATAATGTCCATTGCCAGCTGTAATGTTGTTTGGCAGCAAAGATTAATCCATTCATATCCCATCAACGTTATTTTTTCATTTACGAAACATTTTCAAGAAAGAATATAATCCAAAATAAAGAAGATACATTTTATTTTGAATTCAGCAAATGCTGTTGGTTGTTCTCGGCATTGATCAATTTCTTTATGGAGAAAAAAATACAGATAGTCCTGGACTTACAACTATTTGTTTACTGACAAAGTTGTATGAAGTTGCAACGGCTGTCAACTTCAAAACGACTTTGGCCGAAGCCATGTTTATTTTCTCTTCGTTTCTTAGTTGCCATTCTTGGGAGGGAGAGGGGAGTTAGAAAGGATTGGAATGTGGTGCCTTAATCCACTAGACAAAACATGTCACGGAACCAGTGGTGGGTTGCCCCTGGTTCAGACCGGTTCTTTAGAACTGGTAGTAAAACCGGCAGGAGGCTCTGCCCACCGACCCCAACGTCATCAGAATGTTTCTGCGCATGCGCAGAAGAGCACTCACATGTAGTCCCATTGCAAACCGGTAGTAAAGGTAAGTAGAACCCACTCCTGCACGGAACTATGACAACGGCACTGAAAAAAGTGACTTACGACCATTTTTCACAACCATTGTGGCATTGATCATGATCACGTGGTCAAAATTCAATTGCTTGGTAAGTGGTTTATATTTATGATGGTTGCAGTGTCCCAGGATCATGTGGTCACCTTTTGCGACCTGCCAAGCAAAATCAATGGGGAAGCCAGATTAATTTAACAACCCTGTTACGGATTTAACAACTATAATAAGAAAGATAATAAAATGGGGCAAAATTCACTTAAATGTCTCACTTAGCAACATAAACTTTGGGTTCAATTGTGATCATAAGTCGAGGACTACCTGTAATCAAATAAGTAAAACAAATCAAAGGATATTTTATCTGTTTCTCTGTATTGTCAATGGAAATTATAGGTTTAGCAATATATTCGTCTTATGCATCTCAGTGAGTTACACCTGCTGTCCTCTAGTTGACTCACAGGACTAAAGAGCTGATAATCAGGAAGAATACAACGGCAGAAACTCTTTTGCTCTTCATCTAAGAAAGTTGTTGAACACACAGTTGTTCAATGTCTGAAAAAGCAACTGAGGTATATTACATTTGAGAGCAATTACCCTGGGAACATAAGAAGTTCTTATTTACATTATCTAATCTTACATATTTGATGAACTGAATAATTCATGGATTTATTAAAATGATGCCGTTTTTGCTTTCTGAATATCTTTTAACTTCCAAACAAAACTTGTTTGCCTGATTTGTTTTAAACGTATAATCTGAAATTATTTTTCTGTTTCCTTAGGCTTTCTTTGGAAATTATATCTCATGTTGGCATTTCAACTGGGTTACACTGTTGGTATAATATGTATGTTCATCTACTGGTAAGTGTATTTTATTGCAACTGTCACCAACTTGGTGCCATCAGGATATACTGGGACAATAACTGTACTGGGTACCCATGTTCAGCAGCAACTGGTTCCAATAATAATGCAATACAATACTTGACTCATTCCATTACATATGAATTACTAAATATTGCATGCCACTGAAAAACCAGTGTTTTGCTTGAAGCCAAATATGTCTACCACTTGATGTGTGCAGGAGATCTACCACATGGATAGATCTGGTCACATCAGCATGTCTTGCAGTGGTGGCTTGCCCCACTTCAGACCGGTTCTATAGAACCGGTAGTAAAACCGGCGGGAGGCTCTGCCCACCGACCCTGAGGTGTGGGCAGAGCCTCCCGAATGTGCAGGAAGCTTCTGCACATGTGCAGAAGCACACGTGCGGTCCCATTACAAACCGGTAGTAAAGGTAAGTAGAACCCACCCCGATGTCTTGCATCTTGAATGGTTAAGGGTTATGTATATTTTTGATGTAATTTACCATATTGCAGAAGGTGTATTTTCTTTCAGTCTTCAATTGTTCCAACTAGCATATTCTTAGCCAATATTCTCAATATTGACATGAGAAAATTTAATCTTTTGATCCTTTTCTCATTTTCTCTTCCCCTGTTATGTAAATAGGTTTGTTTGGCGGGAAGTTCGAATTAACTGACCCTCAGCTGATTGGCTGACCACCACAGCTGCAAGGTATATAAAGGGAGCTGGCTCCCTGGGTCAGTTGCTGGAGTCTCACTATACAATAAAGAGTTGTTGTCACTAACTACTCTGGCTTGCTGCGTCTTCATTCACCCAACTTAACATTGGCGATGAGGATGGGATTTTGAGGCCAGAAGCAGAGGATTGCTGAAGCCACACTCGAGAAAAAGAGCTGAAGCCACGTTCAGAGAGGGGACCGGATCCGAATCCAGCCAGGTGAGCGAGCGGAGCACAGGAGAATCCCGAAACGATGTCTGCCTACACCCCGCCAGCGCCTTTCGACCCCAAGAAAGAGAAGTGGGGATCCTACATGTCCCGGTTCGAGTGCTTCATGGTGGCAAACGACATGCAAGGGCTACCAGACGTTCGAAAGAAAGCCCTGTTCCTGAGCCACTGCAGGCCAAGGGTCTTCAACACAGCCGAAGCATTGTCGGAGCCGAATTCGGTCCACAACATTTCCTGGTCGATGCTACAGACCCTGCTAAAAGACCACTATGCACCAACACCATCGAAGTACGTCCAGCGCTATGATTTCCGGCAACGGCTCCAGCAGGAGGGCGAATCGATCAGCGAGTACGTCACTGCCCTGCGTAAGGCCGCAACCTAGTGTGAGTATCGAGACCTGGATGAGATGCTCCTAGAGCAACTAATTTGCGGAGTGAGAGCTAGCCGGCTCCAGAGAAGACTGCTCGCGAGGTCAAACCTGACCCTACACATCGCCCTAGACGAAGCAAGAGCACAAGAATCATCAGTAAAGGCTGCAGAGAAACTAAAGAGCTCCCACCTAACCAGAACAACGCAGAAGACGGCGCCAGTGCACTGAGAGGCCGTAAGCACCGCGAGTGAGGGGGAGTCTAAAGAAGAGGTCTACCGCACAGAGCAGTCCCGCACAGCCCGGAGGGAGCCCAGAGACGGATGCGCCAGCTGCGGAGGGTCCCACTCACGACTGTAAGTTCAGGGACGCCGTTTGCCGTTCCTGTGAGAAAAGGGGCCACATTGCTCGGGTTTGCAGATCCAAGATACACCAGAGCTACAAACCACGTGGCCAAACCTTCCAATCTGAGCCAGCGCCACACCGAAGGCCCAACAAAGATGGCGGCAGCCAGAAGGGTGCAAAATTTGAAGACGCTGGGGCCTACACCATACGCATCACACAGACCTGCACCTCGCCCGGAGAAAAGACCTACACCACGGTCGAGATCGAGGGACGGGAGTGCCAGATGGAGATCGACACAGGATCGCCGATATCCATCATGTCTTGGGAGAACCTGAAGAAAGTCATCCCCAGCGTACACAAATGACAGCTCCAGCCACAGCAACGCAGACTGAAGGACTACCAAGGGAACCGCATACCCGTCGAAGGAAGAGGCGAGTTCCAAGTACAGTACGGGGAGTTTACTGAGAAACTGCCCCTCACCATTGTCAGGGACAACCTCCCAAGCCTCCTGGGCATGGACTGGTTTAAAGCCCTAGGCATGGGATTCACTGGAGTAAGGAACATTCGAAGCACTCTGAAAGAGGACCTGATGCAGGAGTTCTAGGACGTGTTCGACGAAAGGCTTGGCAAGTATGTGGGGACCCCGATTTCGTTTAATCTCAACCCTAATATTGCACCCATCCATTTAAAGCCTAGGCGGGTACCGTTCGCCCTGAAGCCCAAAATTGACATTGAACTGGACAAATTAATCAAACAAGGGGTGCTCGTTCCAGTCGACCACGCCAAATGGGAGACCCCAATTGTGACACCGGTCAAGCCGGATGGATCAGTGTGCATATACGCTGATTATAAATGCACAATTAATAAGGCCCTGCAGCAGAGTGCCTATCCAGTGCCCATCGTTCACCATTTATTACATTCCCTGGGCCCTGGCAAGATCTTCACAAAACTCGATCTTGCGCAGGCATACCAGCAACTGCCGGTAGATGGCGCTACTGCAGAGGCACAGACTATCGTAACCCACAGAGGGGCCTTCAAGTGCACCCACCTGCAATTCGGAGTAAGCGTAGCCCCCGGACTGTTCCAGAGTCCCATGGAGCGGCTACTACAGGGAATCCCCAGGGTGGTGCCCTATTTTGATGACGTGCTCATTACCGCCGACAATGAGTAGCAGTTAAGGGAAAGGCTGAGGGAGGTCCTAAGGAAATTCAGAGATGCAGGACTCAGAGTAAAGAGAAACAAATGCATGACTGCAGTCCCCTCAGTCGAATTCCTAGGCTACAGAGTAGATGATACCGGCATACACCCCACAGAGAGCAAGATCAGAGCAATCAAAGAAGCACCCACCCCCAAAGACAAGGCAGAATTACAGGCCTTCCTGGGACTATTAAACTTTTACGTCATTTTCCTTAAAGACAAGGCAACAGTGGCAGAACCCCTACATAGACTGTTAACCAAGAAAGCCATTTGGAAATGGGGGAAGGCTGAAGACAGGGCATTCGCCGGCATTAAAAAACTGCTATCAGCTGAAAGCTTTCTAATACAGTACAATGCAACGCTTCCCTTTGTTTTAGCATGTGACGCATCCCCGTTCGGGGTGGGAGCCGTCCTGAGCCATAGACTCCCGAATGGCCTAGAAGCGCCCATCGCATACTACTCCCGAACTCTATCAAGCGCCGAGCGAAATTATAGCCAGCTCGACAAGGAGGCCCTCGCAGCCATTTCGGGAGTAAAGAAATTCCACGAGTACTTGTTCGGGAGAGACTTTGAGCTGATCACTGACCATCGACCGCTCCTGGGTCTCCTCGCGGGAGATCGGCCAACACCGGCAGCACTATCACCCAGGATGACACGCTGGGCCATTTTCCTCGCAGCATACTCTTATTCCCTGGTACATCGACCAGGGGCGGACATGGGCAACGTGGACGCACTCAGCCGATGCCCACTACCCGACAGCCTAGAAGACCCCACACCCGGCATCCCCATCTTGCTGATAGACGTTTTGGACTCCGGGCCCATAACATCAGCCGAGGTTGCGAGAGCCTCAACCAAAGACCACGTGATCCAGACAGTTGCAAGTTGGGTCATGAGGGGGTGGCCGGAAAAGATTGAGAGCGGGGAATTTAAACCATTTGCGGGAAAACGGGACGAATTGACAATGCAAGGGGGTTGTTTACTATGGGGCGATCAGGTTGTTATTCCTTTGCGCCTACGGGAAAAAGTTTTAACATTATTGCATGAGGGGCACCCTGGGATTGTAAGAATGAAGGGGCTAGCCAGGAGCTACGTATGGTGGCCCAGCATGAATACAGACATTACCGAGTGGGTGGGGAGATGCCAGCCCTGCCAAGAGTCCAGATCAGATCCACCAACGGCACCCGTGAGGGAGTGGGAAAGACCCCAGGGACCCTGGTCCAGAATACACATTGATTTTGCTGGCCCATTTCATGGACAGACCTTCATGGTCGTTGTAGATGCATTCTCCAAATGGTTAGAGATCAAGCTAATGAAGGCCACTACCACTGACGCAACAATCAGGGAGTTAAGACAGTTATTTGCCACACATGGGTTACCGGACATCCTAGTGTCAGATAACGGGCCACAATTCACCGCGACACAATTTGAGGGGTACTTAGCGGGACTAGGGATCAGACATGTCCTGTCGGCCCCGTTTCATCTGGCTAGTAACGGGCAGACTGAGAGATTTGTGAGGTCAGCAAAGGAGGCCCTTTCACGTTTAAGCCCCGGAGACTGGCAGGAAAGGGTAGACAAGTTTTTATTAGCTCAACACTCCACACCCTGTACAGCCACAGGCCGAAGCCCGGCAGAACTATTAATGGGGCGGAAACTCTGAGGAATACTAGATAGGCTTAATCCCAATTACTCCCCAGAGGTTTTCAAGGGGGGGGGGAGAGGAAGCTTAGAGAGTTCACCATAGGAACACCGGTACATGCTAGAAACTAAGGACAGGGCCCACTCTGGGAGGCCGGGACAATCACAGAAATCACGGGGCCCAAATCATACAGGGTAGACATGGGGGACGGGAGAGTTTGGCGCAGACATATTGACCAACTAAGAAAACGAGTAACCGCAGACACCGACGACAAATTAGACGACCCCATCTCTGACCATGATTACCAACCAGAAACACAAACTACAAGCCCGAGTAGAGCGGAGGACTTAGCTGAGGATTCTGGTATCCAGCGCCGCCCCATCGAGGTAGTCCAAACAGCCAGAGAAGTCGCCGCCCACGAGGAAGTCCCGGAGGCCTCATTGGCGGAGCAGGGAGAAGCAGAAAGTCCCTCCGACCTGCTCGACGACACCCCTCCGACTGAACTGTGCAGGTCAACTAGGACTCGCACACGCCCTAGTCACCTGAGAGACTTTGTATGTAAATAACACCCCAAGTGACTTCTGGGAGGGGAGGAGTGTTATGTAAATAGGTTTGTTTGGTGGGAAGTTCGAATTAACTGACCCTCAGCTGATTGGCTGACCACCACAGCTGCAAGGTATATAAAGGGAGCTGGCTCCCTGGGTCAGTTGCTGGAGTCTCACTATACAATAAAGAGCTGTTGTCACTAACTACTCTGGCTTGCTGCGTCCTCATTCACCTAACTTACCCATGACTTATTTCATTTTGGTGGATTTAAGTATTTCCTCTGTTACTGTGAGGTAAAAAAACCCTGTTCAATAATAAGATGCAGTTTAGAAGATAAACAAGTTCATATGAACCAAAGTGACTAATAAATTATTCATGATAGAACTTCCATGTTTTCTAGGATCTGAATAATAGGAGGAGGGAGAAAGTGTCATACATACATTACATATATACCACCTTTCACTGACACTGATCTAGATGGGGAGGAACAGGCTCGGGCTCAACCCATCCAAGACCGAGTGGCTGTGGTTTCCACCGTCCCGATATAGTCAGTTGACGCCATCACTGACTATCGGGGGCGAATCGCTGGCCCCCACGGAGAGGGCTCACAACTTGGGCATCCTCCTGGATTCACGGCTGTCTTTAGAAGAGCACTTGACAGCCGTGACTGGGAGGATTTTTCATCAGGTTCACCTGATTCGCCAGTTGCGTCCCTTTCTGGATCGGGACTCCCTACACACAGTCACTCATGCCCTCGTCACCTCCTGCTGGACTATTGTAATGCTCTCTACATGGGGCTCCCCTTGAGGAGCACCCGGAGGCTCCAACGAGCGCAGAATGTGGCCGCACGGGTGGTTATAGGAGCAACATGGCGCTCCCGGGTGACACCTCTCCTGCGCGAGCTGCACTGGCTCCCGGTGGTCTTCCGTGTGCACTTCACCTTTAGAGCGCTCCATGGCTTAGGACCTGGTTATTTACGGGATCGCCTACTACCACAAACAGCCTCCCATAGAGAGGAGCTCCTCCGGATGCCATCAGCCAAGCAGTATCGACTGGCGGCCCCCAGGGGGAGGGCCTTCTCTGTGGGGGCACCCACTATTTGGAACAAGCTCCCCCCAGAGATACGGAGGATCCCGGATCTGCGCACTTTCCGCCGTGCTCTTCAGACCCTCTTATTCCAGCAAGCCGGCCTGGCCTAATTTTTCTCCCCTTTCTTTTAAATTTTTTAAACTTAAATTTTAATTTGTTTTAAATTATTGGGATTTTAATTGTTGTGGGCTAAATTATTTAATTTGGTTTTAAATTGTTTCTAACTTTTGTATTTCTGTATTTTATCCTGTGCCTGTTCACCGCCCTGAGTCCTTCGGGAGTAGGGCGGTATACAAATTTAATAAAACATAGACATAAACAAACACAAAGGTGATTTTTTAAAAAAGAAGTAATTTCTCCTGTATAAATTATTCTTAAATATAATAATTGTAAAATGTTTTCTGTATATTAAGCTCCTGTGCATTAACATTCATCATGCTTTCTACGTTTTATTGGGTTTTAAATCTCATTATTTTTAATATTGTTATGATCCCTACTGAATATAGAAAGGTGAGATAGAAATATTTTAAAATTAATTGAATAAATTACTATTTCCATTGTATCCTTTCTATATTTCTGCAACCATATTTGAATTTTTTTGGTCTAGGAAGTTCCTTAAAATATGGGTTCGGAGACGTCCATGGTTTTGCTATTCTCTATTGTAAGTATTATATATGCAATTGTCAATTATTAAAACCTGCTCCTTAGTAAATATGTATTGTTTCTTAGAAAAATTATAAAAAATCCAACATCTCGGAACAAGCAAACCAACTACTTGTAGTCCCAATTTTATCTGCAGTCTCTAGGTTGAGAAACAGTACGGTACTTAATATTAAGCAATTACATTGTATGTTTGATATATGATGATCACCTGTTTAAAATTTCATCAAAGAATATATTTTAAACAAAAATTTATATTATTTGTTCCTTATCTTGGCTATAAATGCTAATCCATTGCCTTCAAGTATCTTAAACCAATGGTCCAATTAGGAACCTATAAAATTCTGTCTGGTAAAACTATATATTAATCGAATTGAGAAGATGACATTGAGAAGATGATTTACTTTATTAGTATTCTGGTTTCTTTCTTTTTTTTTTTTTTTTTTTATTGAAAAAGTTTTCAAATACAAGTTTTTCCCCCTTTTCCCCCCCCCTCTTCCCTAACCCACCCTTTCCACCCAACCCCCCCCCTTGACTTCTTCACAACAATAGGCTATTTCATAACTAGTTACATACATAATATCTTCCCTTTCCCTTAATCCCTTCTCGGAATACTGACCCTTAACTTGTTAATCTTATAACTCCCATTTTTACGGTAATCTGCCCTTTTTCTCCTCCCCTAAACTTATTGAGTATTATTACAAATTAACCTTTAATCTTTTATATATATTAATATAACATTTTAAATCGGCCTTCTCCCTGCAACCAAATTTGTTCAATTCTGTCCACTTCCTCCACTCCTCTAAATATATGACTTGAAATCAGACAATACAATTCTAAATATAATCCACTACCCACTTTACTAGAATATACACATATCTATATATGCATCCCATTTTATAACAATCAGTAAACTAACCTATTTCAGCCCTTCAATTCCTACAAAATCATGCAATACGATTCTAAATATAATCAACTGCCCACTTTACTAAGATATACACATATCTATATATGCATTTCATTATGTAAAAAAAGAAAAGACAATAACTTTAAGTTTATGATCCATATAATATCTTCTTTGATGTCTTTCCACTAGATTGTTAAATCCATCACCCATAATAGGGTAAAATAACATGCTGGTGCAACAGTTTGTTCAAAATCTTCAGTCATCTTCTGCCCCCATCAGAAGTAGATATCCTCACACCTGTATAAAAGTAAAAACAACCACCCGAGTGACATTATAATTATGAATATATCCGTATGGTTATAGTTGTGGTATTCATCAGGATTGTTAATTCCCGTCATCCTACTGAGTAACATCCAGATCTTCTGCATGCCCCAGCAAAACTCTCCTGCCTTATAACTCAAAGTAGTTATAATATATTTCCAAGAGAAAAAAAAAGTAAATAAGAAAAAATTAGATGATTCAAATCCAACAAAGTGAGGCTCTTTCCACTTCCCAAAATCATGGCCTTGCAGAGATCTGCCACAATCCTCAGGATAGTATCAAACAATTGTTCGCCACCACTGTCTTTTCTAATATTCATTCATTTTTTAAAGCGCCTGGCTTCACTGTTGCTTAGTTTGGAAATTGCTGTTTCTATAAGATCTGTTTCTTTTCTTTTTCTTTTTCGGGTTGAATTTCCATCCTCTTTTCTTGCTTACCAATTGTATATCTGCTGGTTGATTTTCATTCTGCTTTGTGGATTGTTCTTGTTGGGTTAATTTTATCATCTCATCTTTCTTCTCCATCACTTGTATATCAACTGGTTGATTTGCGCACTTGTCTGTGACTTGATGATTCATCACCTTGGGTTCGGATGACACTGCTCTCTTATTTATAAACAGTCCAGCTGGGGTCTCCAAGGAGTCCAAAGACAATTTATCCATCACAGCCTCTGTAATTTGATGTTTTCCTTTTATTTCCAACTCCTTTTGCTTATCCTGTATTATGCCTAAAGGTGTTAAATTCATTTTTAGAATTTTTTGATAAAAATCTTCCGCTTTTTCGACAGTGTGCAATTGATATCTTACGCCTTGATATCTCAATATTAAACCAACTGGGATGTCCCACCTGAATAGGATATTTCTTTTTTTTAATTCAGTCACTAAAAAGCCAAATTTCTTCCTCTCCATTAACATCTTGGGCGGGAGCTCCTTGAAAATCCAAATCTTTCTTCCATGAAATTGCAAATTGGAATTAAAAGAGTTCTGCACAATATTATTCCTAATTTCTTTATCTGTAAAATAGATCACCACATCTCTAGGCAGTTGCCTTTGCTTTGCCCACCAGGATTTTATTCTATAAATTCTATCAATCCTGCAATACACTTCATCAGGTTGAACCTTTAAGATCCCAGCCAGAATTTCAGAAGATACTTTCCTTAAATCATCTCTATTATTTTCCTGCAGACCTCTCAATCTAATTGCATATTCTGTAAAATTATATTGAATCATTAAAACTTCTCTTTCAATCCTCTGTTGTACATTTTCCTCATTACCAATCTTTTGGTCAGTCTCCATTTTAGATTTGTCTTCCAAGCTATTATCCTGAATGTTTATCAAATCCTTTTTAATTTTTTGAGTCATGTCATCCAAATTCTCCTCGACTTCCTTCATTTTAGTCTCTAATAATTCAGTCTTTGCCTCCATCCGAATCAGAAAGCCTGATAAACCATTAGCAACTTTTGAAATCTTTTTATTCAAGAAGTCAGACTCTGATTTCACCAATTCACCAATTTCTTTAATTTCCTGCTTAAATTTTTCAAGTTGCTGATTCACAATCTCATCCCTTCTTACAATCTCTTCAAGGATAAATTCTAATATATTAAAATCGGGTTTCTGACGCTGGAGAGTTGAAATTTGTTGGCGCAATTTCTTAAGGGGGGAAATTCCCCCCCCTGTTTGTCCAGCTGTATAAGTCCTGATGCCATTTCCCACACAGACAAGATTTAGCAAAAATAAGAGAAGAAATAGAAAACAAAAAGACTTTCCCTCATTAAAAAAAACTTCTGAGCAGCACAGGAGCGAGGTTTCTCTAGAAATGTAGCCAATGATATTTATTCCGCTACATTGTAATAATGAAAAACGGAAGGACTTTCCCTTTTAGCCCTTCTCCAGCCACAGCAGACGCCATTTTAGAAGGCTCTTTTTCCCTCTTTTCCTCTGCTCTTTTCTTTTAAATAGTTTTTGAAAGGGTGAGATACTTGCGGTTCAGTATTAAGGGTCCAGTTCTTCATTTCTTTAATTATTCTTTTAGATTCACAGGCTTGCTCTTGACGCCTGGCTCTGCATAGGCAGAGGTCTCCCAAAGCCCGGAGCAGCGGCAGGGGATATGGGGCTTCTCATCCGCTCCGTCCCAAAAGTTAAAAAAAAAACTTTTGGGACTCTGCGGGGAGTTCTACCCACCCCTGCCGGCTCTCTCTCCGTTTCCTCTTGGAAACGGAGTTTTTTCGAGCCGCCATCCGCTGTAACGGCGGCTCTATACAGGCAGAGGGAGCTGACGATCCCAAAGGAACGTCTGGCAGCGGCCAGCAGCAAACCGGAAGTCCCCAGTATTCTGGTTTCTATTCCACTCTCTAGCTAATTTACATTTACATTGGCATTTAATATGAAAATCATAAATAATTTGATTATGAAAATAATAATTAATTATTAATTATTATGAAAATAATTAATAGACGTGGTATGCTCAGTAAATTGGACTATAAGGTAAAGTCATCTTGAGATAACTCAGTGTCAGGAGATTATACCCACACTATTTTATTGGTAGCAATTGGAAGAAATTTGCCATTTTTTTCCAAATATATTTTTTACTTTCAGTCTAATCTACAGCTCTAATTATAGGAGGCCCTCCACCAAAATTCTCTGCCTGTAGTCAGTCCTGCTTATCCTCAAAAATTAGCCAAGGACTTCTGGTTGGCACTGCAGGCTTCGTGGCGGTCTTCTTAGACCGCCAGCCCTGTGTCTTCGTAAAAGCCGCTTTGACAGCGTAAATTGGCTGTCTGGCGGCTGAAAAACCTCCCCTTCGGGAAAAGTAGGAGAGGAGAGCCGGTGGGCGAGAGTAGAGCTCCCCAAAAGCCCTCTGGAATATTTCCAGAGGCTTGGAGGGTGAGAGCCCCCCAGTCAGCCCACCAAGAAGCTCCGAAGCCGGGACGACTCTGTGAAGGCAGAGCGAGAAGCTGCGATCCGATCCTGCTGTCAAAAGTGAGTCTGACTGATTACAAGCGCAGGCAGAGCGGAAACAGGAGAACAAGCCTTAAAAGTACAGAGCTTAACTCCGAAGTTACTTTGTTTCAAACTGAATTTCATTGAGCTGGAGGCTGAAGATGGCGTCTTTGTTATGCTTTTGAAAGTGAAAGCCAGAAACGAAAGTGCTTATTGAGAACTTTGCGCTGGGAGAGTGGATTAGCTGCTTATTAACTGCTGGGAAGTGAGAGTTGGTGGAGGAAAAAAAAAAGCTACCTTGCCTGGTAAATTAGAGACTATAAATTACAAACATCTTAAAGTTGTTTAAAGGACTTTGTGGCTTTGGAAAAAAAAAAGATCTTTTTAAAAGGTGAAAAAAAATGGCTTCTAAACAAGTGAAACCAGGAGTTGTTAAAGGAGGGGGAGGTTCTCCAGTTGTGTCAGTGGTGACACAGAAAACACAACTTCCGGCTGATTCATAGAATCAGGAGGCTGCACTTAATGATTTTAAAGAATTTATGAAAGAAGCCATGAATAATCAAGCAACAGCAATGAAAGAAACTATGAATAATCAACCCACAGCAATGAATAATTTAACAGTACTTGTGGAAGGGAAATTAAAGAAAGTTGAGGAGGATATAAGATCAATTAAAGAAGTGGTTGCAGAAAAACACGATGAAATAAGAGATGATATTGTTTATGCTGTATCAGGATTGTCAAACCTTGTTATCCAGCTCAATGGGAAAGTGGAAGAAATTAATGAAGCCAATTTAAATTTGGAAAGCAAAATGGGAGATGTAATGACCAAAACAGAGAAAGTGGATGATGAACTGGTAATGTTACAATACAGATCCATGGAATTTGCTTTGAGATTGAGAGGCTTGAAAGAAAACAGCAAAGAAAATTTAAAAGATATTTGTGCTGATGATATTGCAGAGATAATTAAAGAAAGACCAGAAGATGTGGCAAGCCAAATTGATAAAATTTACAGAGTTAATTCCTGGCTGGCAAGACAAAGACAGCTGCCAAGAGATGCGGTGATTTATTTTACAATCAGGAGGATCAGAAATGATATTTTACAAGTTTCCTACAAGAATAAAGTTCAGGTGGCTGGGCAAGAGGTTGTGGTTTTGAAAGAGATTCCTCCAAAGATGCTGAGAAGTAGAAAAGACTTTGGCTTTTTGGTAAATGAGCTGAGAAATAAACAAGTGGCATACAGATGGGATGTTCGAACTGGTCTAATAGTGACTTATAATGGAGAAAGATACCATAATGCATTATTGGAAATAGATTCAGAAATGGAATTGGTTAAGGATTGTATGATAAAATGGGCACAAAACTTTCAGGAACCAGTGATGATGGAAACATGGGAAAAGATTTGGGTCAGAAATGTTAAATTTACGCAAGCACAAAATTTGAGAGAGAATTTTTATAAAATGTTTTATAGATGGCACTTAGATCCTAAAAAATTATCATGTATGTACTCGAATTTGCAAGCTAAATGTTGGAGATGTGAATGTAATGATGCAACCTATTATCATATATGGTGGACCTGTAAGAAAATCAAGGCATTTTGGATAAAAATTTGGTGGTGATGCAGAATATTCTGAAAAGAAGGTTGAAATTTACTCCTCAATTGTTCCTATTGGGTATAACAACGGATTGTACAGTATCAGAGACTAAATTGATTTTGAACTTAATATCAGCAGCTAGGCTGTTGGTAGCGCAATATTGGAAGAAGGACTCTTTGCCTACTATTGAAGAGTGGATACTGAAAGTAACGAACTTAGCAGAAATGGCGAAAATCTCAGCGTATTTGAAGGACCATACACAAGAAAGATACGTATCGGAATGGGGAAGATGGATTGATTATATTCAAAATAAGTATCAGACAAGAAAATATCAAATAGCTTATGAATGAACTTTAAGTATTAGAAGTATTATGTTATCTATAGTGGAGTTAAGGTTTCGGGGGGGAAGTTAGTAGTCTGAGGATAAGTAGATTAATCTACTAGTGATTGTGATTGTTAAATGAAATACCTTGTATTTTGCTCTGGGAAGTCTGGGGGGGAGGGTGGGATGAGGGGAGGGAAAGGGTGGGGGGAACATGGGGAAGAATTTTTTTTTTCTGTAAAACTTTTCAAAAAAAAAAATTTAGCCAAGGTCAATTAGGTACAAAAGTAAATTAGTCTTTTAGTTGAGTTATGGATATAGAGATATTCTTATAATAATCATGACAAAGTTCTAACACCGTAACTAGATAGAATAGAATCTCTTATTGAGATTTTAAAAATGGATGCCCGTAACCAGATAGAATCTCTGTCTTATTGAGATTTTAAAAATGAATGCCAGTCTTCTAACCAAAATGGGAAAGGAGTGATTCTACTCATTTGTCAAGTTTTCATGTTCCCCAAAATCTACTCTTGAGGTTAGTGCAAGTCATTGGGGCCGTATATGTGAGTTTGAAAATTGCCCTTTCAAATTTCCACTGAGAGAAGCAGCTCTATTTATAGAAGACCTGCATCAATTATTAACCCAATATGGTTAGAGTGAAATTTGGAACTGATGTTTGCTCTTTGAGAAATTGTGTGTTTACTGTAATATCTTAAGCTTCATCACTGTATTTCTTTTAAAGAAGTGTAAAGCTCTATTCCGTTTATATTGTTTTCCTTTAAAGGGGCTTTATTGGATTATTAAATGTAAATGTGGTTTTGTCTATAATTATTTATTGAATGTTAATTTTTTAAATTATAATTTCAATTGTAAAATAACAGGGCATTTTAAAGATGGCAGTATGTTTATCTGATTTTAGACCAGCAATCTTGTTAATGATTATTGGCGTAGCATGCTGTGATCAAGCACGAAGAAAATTTCCTTTGAATGTCATTTTATTAGCATTATTTGTAAGTATCTCTTGAAGGTAATGCTCTGTATCATATATTAATTATATTTTAATATCAGTTTATTATATATGTCATTGCTACCTTTTGCTGCATCTAGGCTCTCAATACTTTAGAATTTGAATAATGCACTACTCTACTTGTACAGTAAAAATGAAAACAGAACTGTCTACTGTGATATTTTCCATTTCAAACTGAAATGTGCTGGACCAGAATTTCTGCCAATATTACCCCAGGTCCCAGCCAGCTTGGCTAAAGGAGCATCAGGTAGAGAAAGCTAATCTAATTCATATAAAGTTCAAAACAACAAAAGTTTGTACTTTCTATACTACAGCTATTTCCATCCTCAAAATAAGTTTTGGGAAAATGCTGTTTCATCTCCATATTGCGTATAATAGCAATTACGAATATGCAGCGTGTTGGCATAAATAGCATAAGAACATTAATCAAAGTTGTCAAACTGAATCGGTTAAAAATTAATTTTCTGCCATTCTTGATTTTTACTGTAGCATGTTGTAAATTATATTAGCTCATCCTGACCTGAGTACTTTTGCTATATACTTACCATAATTAGCTACCCTAGAATCAGATCTTCATTACTGATAGATCACAAGTCAGTTCAAATTGTTTTTGTTTATTATTAATAGTGCACAGGGGTAACTGTATTTTATAAATGATTGCATATAGGAATGCACCTGAAACATACAATAGCTACCTGATTCTGTTGTCATTTGCACTTTTTCAAGTGAATAATAACAGAATAACAGAATTAGAAGGGACCTTGGAAGTCATCTAGTCCAACCCCTAGTACCATTCTGGACAAATGGCTGTCCATCTCTACTTAAAAATTTCCAAGGATGGAGCACCCATAACTTCTGGAGACAAGCTGTTCCACTGATTAATTGCTCTGATTCTCAGGAAATTTCTCCTTAGTTCTAGGTTGGAACTCTCTTTGATAAGCTTTCATTACTTCTTGTCCTGTTGGCTGGTGCTTTGGAAAATAGATTGATTCCCTCTTCTCTATGACAGGCCCTCAAATATTGGAAGACTGCTATCATGTCATTCCTACTCCTGCTCTTTATTGGAAAAGACTTACTTAGTTCACAACTGTTCAATATATGTTTTAGCCTCCTACCCCAATCATCCTTTTTGCTCTTTACATTCTTTCTAGAGTCTCAATGGGTTTTTTTTTGTATTGTGGTGACCAAAATTGGATGCAGTATTTCAAGTGTAATCTTACCAAAACAGTACATAGCAGTACTAATACTTCACCTGATCTTGATATTATCTCTCTGTTGATGCAGCCTAGGACTGTGTTGGCTTTTTTGGCAGCTGCAGCATACTGCTGGCTCATACTTATGTGGTTATCCACTAGGATTCCTAGATCCCTCTCACAATTAATGTTGTTAAGCCAGCAGCATTATTCTATATCTGTTGCTTTTGGTTTTTCTTGCATAAGTGTTATTATCTTTCTCACCACTGAACTGCATTTTGTTGCATAGGACCCAGTGTTCATGTCTGTTGAGATTCTTCTAAAACATTGGCTTTTTCCTCCATCTGCACATTCATGAGCTCCCTTTCTATTCCCTCATCTAAATTATTCTAATACAGTATACCATAATTTTACAAAACGTATTGATACAGTCTATTCTAAGAAATACTGTTGTATGTAGGGTTTTTTTTTGTCTGAGAAGTTATATGTAAAAATTATATATCGTAGAATGAATTATAATTTTTTTCTGAACTGAAAAGAATCTCCTTCAGGAACAAATGCAAAAAAGTTATTATGTACAATACTACTAATAATACATGAATAATGTAGTAATAAATAATTTTTATTTTTAGACAATCCTCATGGGTACATGGCTTGGATCCATTGATGCGTAAGTTGTTAATAAATAAATTGAATTGCATTGTGTTATATTGATGTGATTATGGATTCATAGAAATATTTATGTGTTCTTGGGTTTTAGCTTCTTCGATGCAGATACTTTGATGTGGACTGTTGGTTCTACTTCATTAGTGACATTGGGACTGCATTTTTTTGCTCTTCAGAAAAAAGTAAGCAGTCACTGTTTAAATGTCCTACAGAACCATTTGAGATCTGAACAATTAAATCATAATTAAAAATCAGATATGTTCTGTCTCTTGAACTACAGTGCATTCAGAAAGTATTCAGACTCCTTTCACCGTTGTCAATTTTGTTATATTGCAGCCTGATTCTACAGTTGTTAAAATTAATTTTTTTCTCATTAATTTACATTAAGTACCCTCTAATGACAAAGTAAAAACAGAATTTTTGAAATGTCTAAAAGTGAAGTGAATAATTTCCTATATTGTCTTAATTTCTATAGCAGAAATGTCAATTGGCCTTAAACTATAACTTATACAACAAAAATAATATTTATAATGCATTGGACACAGTTATGTTTGTATATTAAAGATCTTTGAAAAGGATTCTCTAGAAATAGCATTTTGTTGGATAATGTTTCCTTAAAAACACATGTTTTACAATATCCTATACTTATTAAGTTTTGGGAGAAAGTAGTGGAATATAAAATGTGAATGTGTAACAAAAGCTAACATTTTTGGGGAATAACATCTTGAATCACATTCCCAGCACATGGAATTTGACCACTAGGTAAGGCAAATAGATTCTATGTGCCTTTATTGTAGCTAGAAGAATGATATTGCAACATTAGAAAGATAAATATACAGCCCTGTTTATTCAATGGATTGGAAACCTGATTATACTTGCAACTTATGAGTTGTTTGCCTATAGACATAGAATTTGTAGGGATAAGTATAATAAAATGGTCTCATTTATTCAAAATATAGGTTAAAATCATGATAGTTATTAATTATGTAAGTACATTAGAAATAGACCTGTACACATATGTATGTATCTATATTTGCACAATGTTTGCGTTAGATAATTATATATAGAATTGTAATTATATACTATCAATCATTGTAATGTCATTTTTTCTATTGTATTTTCTTAACATACTTTTTAAGCATCATTATGTAATTTTTAAATAATGTTTATACCTTTGTTTTTTGTTTCTTTTGTTTTTCCTTTGCCTGATATTATTTTAAAATAATAATTTGCAATAAAAATAAATAGCACTAATCTACATTTTTATAGTAATTTTATTAAAGATTACAATTAGAACAATAAAAACTAGTATGTTCAAAAGATTGTTGAATAAATGATCATTAAGCGAGGTCCACCAACATATTGGCATTTATTTATTTATTTATTTATTGGTTTGATTTATATGTCGCCCTTCTCCGGAGACTCAGGGTGGCTTACAATGCGTTAAGCAATAGCCTTTATACTTTTGTATATACCTGCTTAGTAGGGCTTTCGGCCCCCCCTAAGCGGTGTTCTTTTTATACAAAGTCAGCTTATTGCCCCCACAATCCGGGTCCTCATTTTACTTACCTTGGAAGGATGGAAGGCTGAGTCAACCTTGAGCCTGGTGAGATTTGAACTTCCAGTAATTGCAGGCAGTTGGCAGCTAAGTGCTACTTAACAGCACTTTAGTCTGCTGCACCACCAAGGCTCTTAACATTTGTCTATGTTTTGAAAAATACCAAAAATAAAAATTTAAAAATGATTCCAATAGAAAATGTTTAGATTCATCTTTTTCTGAAGTATATTAGCATTAAAATAAACTGTAAACTGAGAGTTGAATCAAATGACAGACTACATAACGGAACTACAGGGAAAGGAAATCTTTCTTTCCACTGTTAATAGCCACAATTTTCTTCTCCATTTCTCCAAATTAGTTTTCAACAGTATTTCTAAGCTATGTGCAAACTATTTAGCTGAAGAAAAACTGTGTTTTTCAGTTAGACCTGGAAACTAAGCTCTTAATTAAATATACTTTTATCACATACAAGAAATCTTTGCTGGAAAACATCCAAGATATAAAATGACATAGAAGATTTTTATTAAAGCTGTTTAGCTATTGTTGGTCCCAAAGCAGTGGACAGGATCCATTGGAGATGTCAGTTCAGCCATCTGTGTTTTAGTTCTGTGTCGTTCCTGGCTACTGAAAGCTTTCTGAGAAACATGTAATTGGATCCAAATACTGATGAATTAATCTCTGAGGCAGTGATACTGGCCCCTCTTCCTCAAGAAACCATCATTAGACCCAACAAGGAGCATTTCTCTGGTCGGTTTAGAGCTTTGAGAGATTCAGAAGAGCTTTAATTCCACTGGGGACATGCTCCTTATGAGAAGCAACTGTCTAGTGCACTTGTGGAAAGTCCCATCTTTCTTCGACCCACTCACCTGTTCTTCAGTCTGCTGTGGTTTTGGCCACCACTCTTAATGGAGCTGTCTTGAGTTCCTCATTTTTTTCCTGGAAGTTGCCTTTTACAACAAGATGAGACCTGGTTCTTCATGAGGGCAGTTATCCATCATCCCAGGTGCAATGTTCTGTTTTAATTTAAATATAAATTTAAGAAATAAGCAGGGATACTAAGTTTGGTAGGGACTCCATGTATGTATTACTTAGAATTTTTCCTTGTATGCATCCTATTATTCAGATATTCTAAATCTGAATATTTGTGAGATGACAAAAATGTGTTGATTTCATTGTTGCTTCTTTTCAGTGGCAACTTACCATCACATCTGGAATATTGCTAGTCTTGTTGTTTTCATTGACAATTACTGGAGTTCTTTGTAACTTTCTGCAATCACAAGTAAGTGAAGTACTTATATCTATTTTTCTCACTACTTTTTTCTTTTACCTATTTTACTCTTAACTTCATAAGCTGTTAGCTAAGGAAGAATACAACTATAATCATTTGAGCTTTTATACGTTAATTATGGTTGCAAATACTTTTAATTCTGCTAAATCAGCCTTTGGTCTTCCAAATTCAGCTGAGCACAATCATGTGGAGTCTCCTGGTAATACAGGTTATATGGCACCGTCTTTTCAATGCAATTGGAGGCAAAATTTGATGAGTTTTTTTGACTGGAAGATTAGTATAGTTTCATTAGAACTACCACATTTAACTTTTATATGTGGAATTTTTGCTGACAACATATGCAGACACTTAACCAACAAAACATAAACGTATACAGGGGCAAAAAAACAAGAATTGGTAAGCAGGTAAAAGTATAATGCCAAAAATAGTTTAATGCTAGGTCTCTAGCAAAAAGAAAGAACCTGGGGAGCAATACTCTACATAGAATAGATAGAAAGGTGACCCCCAATATGGCATATTTTTGGAATAAATGTATGAAGTGCCCACATGCAAAAAGTGAGCTAGGAAGGGGCTCAGCTAGCATGCAACTTCATATAATCTAATTATTTGGATGAGGAGTCCCATCATGGTAGATTAATTGATAACTCCCAAAGGGGTAGATATAACAGATGAAAAGTGTCACACCATATTCTGAAGAGCTTTTGTGGCTTATGACCTGGAGTGAGGCTCAATTTAGTGAAGCATTCTGCTGTCTTAGCTTTATAAAGCATACCAATGAAGAAGGGTAGAAACATTTGAAGAATACCAAATCATCAAGTAGGGATGGTACATTAACTGTCATTACCATAGGGTCCTCATTTAACTGACACTGTCAAAAAAACTTGGTTTTTTTCCTGAAGTATCAGGACACGAGTTTGGCCGAGCAGACATAGATCACTGGTTCTGTTAATTTTGAAACTAAAAGAAGTACAACTCTTAGACCCGAAGCTTCAACTTCAATCTATGGCAAATCTTTAATCCAAGGAAAATATTTGCCTTCTAGGGAATGGAGAACACCAAAGTATTCCTGTGTGAGGATCATATGGATACATAGATTTTTAAGGAAACCTAGTTACTTTTGTTCCTGCTTAATTTTAATTCTTAATTCTTATTTTGCAGTTGAACGAAGTATTTTATTCTGGTATTGGAACACTTCTTTTTGGCATAGTAAGTGTTAAATTTAAATTAGCTACAGATTGAATCTATACCACATAGAGTGAGAGGCAAACAGCTCTGTGCAAGACTGAAACTCATTACAGCTTATTTCTGTAAAAAAATATGATTTAAATGATTATCTGAATTAGGTCATCAGATTTATGGCCATCTGTTTTGGTTAGTTTCTAATGAGTTTATTTTTCTGAATACAAACCTTAAGATGATATCATTGTATTAGAAATTCTAACAATAATTACCACAAAATGGGATTGTTTTTATTAATAGAGAGCTTTACCACATTAAAATATTAAAATCACTTAACTAGACCTTCGAGGATTAAGGTGATAAAAACAGTTAATTATGCAAACTGTTATGCTAGATAATTGCTTTTAAAAAGAATTGTACCTTCAGTGACAAGTGAGACAAAGATTTAGTAACATAAAGGCAATAACTGCATTTTTCTTTTCTTGTTTTTTTAAAAGTACCTGTTGGTCGACACACAACTAATGCTGGGAAAGAGACATCATTACCGACTGAATCCAGATGAATATGTATTTGCAGTACTGAATGTCTACATTGACATTCTCAATTTGTTTTTATTTATATTGAGATTTGTTGGTTTCATGAAGTGAAAAGCATGCCGTATAGGTTGAATAAAGAAGACTGTACCAAAGTAAAAGTTTCAAGAGAACTTCCAGGCAGAAAAAAAAATAGAATTTATGAAACATTTATAGAATTTATGCTATAATATCATGAAAATTTGAACTGAACAAATATAATTCACGTAGTTAGTCCTTGGTTAATAACCATCTATTCAACTAGTTCCCAAAGTTATGGCTGATGCAGCAGTCACATGATAAAAATTCATTCTCTTAACAGCCTCAGGGGCATTCTAGCACCTATCTCTCCCCCACCCCCATCTTAGTATTTTTTGGGCTATCCTGCACAATGGCATTCCTTGCCGATGCTGGCAGGATGAAGTTGAGTAGAGTTTTGCACGGTGGCATAGGTATGGCTGTTGGCTGTGGCTTGAGGCAGCACTCCTGGCTGGCAGTGGTGGGTGTACTGGAGCTGACTTAAAGGTCCAGGAATGGTGATGGCCAGTTGACAATGCTGAAGGTCTCAGTGCTGCCACCACCAAGGAGTGCTGTTATACAGGATGGCTAAAGGATGGCAGAGAAGGGGGAGAGATAGGCAAATGGAGGGAACTGAAGAGGAGGAAGTCCATTACTTTACCAAGGTTGAGGACTGACAGGGACTAAGCTGGGAATGGCTTGGCTTGGCTTGAGTCCTCGCCTAATGACCAGTGTGATCATTTAATGACAGCAATAGGGAATTTATTTATTTATTCATTTGTCGCATTTTTATGCCGCCCAACTCCCGAGGTATTACCAGGGTTGCTGTTACTAATAAACTTGGTCAGGTGAAATTTCATTTTTCAACTGCATTTAGCGACAGAAATTTTGATCTCAATTACCCACATTAACCAAGGGCTACTTGTAGACCTAGTATAGAAAATGTGAAAACGTAAATAAAATTATCCACATGTAGTATTTCTGAAAGACTTAAGATAATCTAATATGAAAATAAAGATTGACGTCAACTCTATTTGTTTACCCTTCTTAGAATGTTTATTTCCCTGTTTCCCCCCAAATAAAACATCCCCTGATAATAAGCCCAATCAGGCTTTTGAGCACATGGCAATAAGGCTAAGCGCTTATTTCAGGGTTCAAAAAAATATAAGACAGGTTCTTATTTTTGGGGAAACATGGTACATCTGTTAAAAATAAACATTTTGAATGAAAATGTAGTTGATATCTGAGGGCAAATTGCACTTCAATCAGCATTCCTTTCTGGTTTCAGTTTAAGAAATGTTCCAAGTAACGGAGGTTTTTCTAAGCAGAACTGTTAACAGAGCTATTTATTTTCATCAGAGTTTCAGATGTTAAATGCTTAATTATCTTTGGCCTATTTCTCTTCATAGTATCTACTTTTAGATACAATGTTTGAAATACAGAATAGTGGATTTGATCTCAAGATTCCAATTTCTGTGTTCAGATGTCTTCTGCTTAACTGGGTTTGGTTTGGTTTTATAGGTAGTCCTTGGCTTATGACCATAACTGATCCCCAATTTTCTGTTGCTAAGTGAGGCAGTTATTAAGTGGATTTTCCCCAATTTTACAACATTTTTAACCACAGTTGTTAAGTGAATCACTGCAGTTGTTAAATTAGTTACATGATTGTTAAGTGAATTAGACTTTGCTTGTCAGAAAGTCACAAAAGGGGATCACATGATCCTGACTCGCTACAACCATCATAAATATAAATTAGTTGCCAAGCATCTGAATTTTGATCACATGACAATGGGGATGCTGCAACACTCATAAGTGTGAAAACTGGTCATAAGTCATTTTTTTCAGTGCTGTTGTAACTTTGAATGGTCACTAAATGAATGGTTGTAAGTCCATTTATTGTAATTCCATTACCTGTACTACAGATAATGTTCAACTTTACCCAAGAACAAATTACTTCTGTGCAGCATAAGAATTATTAGTGAAACACTCTGCTAGAAAATCACAGAAAATTGATGCATAACAGTGTGAGCTTTTTTTAAATTCCAAACACCATTCTTTCATCTAAAACAATATTTGGTAAAGAAATACAGGAGATAAAAGAATTAGTTTAAGTAATAAATGTTTAATCAAAAATTTTACATATTATTAATAGCATTCATTTGGCCAAACATCTATACGGTTGTAATATCCTACTGTATATAAAGTGGGAATGTATCAAGTATATACTATGAAAGTGCAAATACCATTTTCAAGATTATAGTAGTTTTGTTTTTCTTTATAAAATTAATTGGTTTACAAAATAGGCTTGCCAAACTTTCTTTCAGAATTCTAAATTCAGTTAGGGGGCTGGTCTTAAATTTTAAATAAGTATCAAGAAAATACAAATTTAATATGCTAAATTTCATGCTCAGAATAAATTTTACAATGGAGTATACTTCACAATTTAAACCAAGTTACAGAAAACCAGAACCCACAAACTTCACTATCATCACAGAAAGCACTCATACATATCTTCTCTTAGCTTTGCAAGACATCTTAATGCAATACACAAAACCATGTGATATTCTATTTTGAAATTAAAATTCAAGGAAGCTGTATGTGTATTTAAAATATGTAAGACCAATTAGTGACGATAGTGTCAAGATCTATTTTAAGTTAAAAAGGATTCTGTAATAGCTTTTTAAAGAGATAATTTTCCAAGGCTAAAAAAAGGGATTCAACATCAATACTTTCAGGACAGGGCAATTAGAAGCCAAGCTAAAAATATAATGGATGTACAGCGTATAATAACAGAGAAGCAGACTACTCCTTCCAAATAAATGTCAAGAAACAGTTTTTTTTAAATGGATTAAATAGTTAATATTTAATTTTATGAGCCACAGGGATTGCAAGATCCCAACAGTTATGCTTAAATGAAGGATTTAACACTTTTTTTTGTAACATACAGTAATCAATATATATACCTTTTCTGCCATCAAAATACCTTACTGTACACAATCAGTAGCAAGTTTTTGTATCAGAGTAACCAATCTTTCATATCAAGTCAAACAAAAAAGAAATGGAGTATTTCATTCATTTTACTTCTGTTAACCTAGACTTTGATTATTTGCAAGCAAAACAGTAATTTAAAACAATTACTTCTAGTTAAAGTTACAATCTGCATCACTAATTTACAATGAGGTTTTGATGTTTTTAAGCCAATTTCAACAAAACTTTTCTTCACAGTAGGACACCATTAGCGAAGGTTTGGGGTTGTTTTTATTATTTTTACAAAATATGAAACACCAATCATACACTAAATGAATATTGTGCAATTGAAAAGAATACATTGTAGTGTTTAATTATTTCTGTAAAAATGTTGACATATAAGGTATGATACTCCCACTACAGCTATAGTGTCTGCAAATAAGGAATTTGTCTGAACAGCTGAATTTGACACCCACTTTGCAGAGTGTGTATGTGTTGGAAACACACTCTCTTATTCCTGTGTTTCCTCTCTCTTTTCAGCTGAAGCTCACACAACCTCACAGAGTGAAACTAGTAGGCTGGATGGAGATATAGGAGGCACACACAGATACTCACATATGCTGTACTGCCCTCAAATGCATGCTGACAAAGATAGGATAGGGAGAGAAGGAGAAAAAATAAGGCTCTCTGGAATCCTATGGGGATCCTTCTAGGTGTGCATGCTATACCTGTATGGGGAAGGCTTATACCCTATATAGGTATTGAGTGGAAAGGAAAGGCCATGAGTGGTTTTATGGAGGTTTCTGCAGTTCATAGCATACCATAGTATACTCCAGAACAGATAAGTAATATTCATTTAACTGTGTCAACTATCTATTTAGCTTAGGCAAAGGCACAGTAACATGTTTGTGATATTATTAATATTTCCTAGGTTGGGGGGGGGGCAGGCAAGGAGACTGTCTCTAGCTTCAGAAAGTTGCAGACTTTGTTGTTTTGTAAAATGTTACTGCTCAAAGCAACTGCACTCAAAGTGCAGAGAATAAATAGAAAAGTCTGCACTTCTGTTAAAATGTCTTTTCAACTGAGCCAACTTGGTTGTTTAAAATAACTGTCTTTAATAGCAGAATTAGATTTAATTAAGATAAAATTATGTTAATGCAATCATAATGGTGATAAATATGAGTGAAATTTAAAAAAAGATATATGTGTATGTGTACATGTGCATGTCATTGTGCATATGTATGTATTCTTTACATCCTTAAAAATAAGAGTTAGCATAAAAAACCCAATACTGCATATTTTTTATGTTGATTTGCTGCTCAGTTTGGCACATTTATACTGGTACATAAACATGAAAAGTGTAATTAGAAAAGGTTCACTTTACCTCAGTTCATACTATTACTGATTAATTGGGGAAAGCAAAACATAATTTTAGTGCTAAACCTTCTTAAAGGATAAGACAAATAAGAGAAAAAGGAGAAAATGTTTTAAATGACTCTCTAAGGAAGCCTTTAATCTCCCCTTTCAGTTAAGGATCATCAGCCTAAGGCTAAATAGATAATGTATTGTGTTAGGAACATGGAGTACAAGCTTTCTACTTCCTCCAAACAAGCAAGCCGCTTTACTGTCCAATGCAATAGAAATTCCCTGAAAGGTTCAAATACTCTTCATAAAGAACACCTAGGAAATTTCTATTTATCCCATTTTTTACAATTTGGGTAAACAACTGAGCTCTGCTAGGATTGGTCAAAGTTTCCACTATATATTATACCACTGATAATTGCCTAATCATTTTGGCTGAACAAACTATTCATTTCCCCCCCCAGACTTTTTGTGATTACACCAAATGCACATGTTCAGCCCATTCAGCTGAAGTTTTAGATGTCTGACGTGAAACATCTGAATTTACAATTTGGCTGCTCGTGTCTCCAGAAGCCTCTTCACTTTGTGGAACTGTTTCTCCATAACTAACGTCTCCAGCAGCAGTAGCACCTTCTTCCCTTTGAGTGCTTCTGCCTTCATTTTTGACTGCATCTTCAGAAGGTGCATTTTCCTCTAGAAGATCTTGTCTTACTTGTGGCTGCTCCATTAACCTCTCTTCAGTACTGGGTTGCTGTGAATCATCATCTGCTTCTGTAATTGCGGAAGGAATGAGTGCAATACTCTGAGGATTCATGTCATGGAACCAAGCCATTATGTTTCCAAGGAGATTTTCATTTATATTAAGATCTTGGCTACCTGAGTCAGATTCACCAGATGCTGAATATAAGCCACTTCTTGTATTATTGAAAGTGCGAGAGCTAAGATGGTCTGTCAAAAACTGATCACTGTCTGCACTTAATTTTATCAGGCTATCACCAAGTTCTAAAAGTTCAGTGCTACTTAGAGCTGCTCTTGGATTATCTACATTTACTGGGCCAGAGTCTAACCTTGTAGGTAAAGAAGTACCTATTGCTCCTAATGAAGCTTCATTAGTCAGGAAGTCTCTAGTTTCATCGTCAATAACTAGGCCAGATTCTTGCAATGATAACTGAATAGCAAGAAGTATGTTTGGATCATCTTCATCCAAGGAACTCAGAGCCTATAAGAGATATCAAAATTAAGAAATGCCTATATACTGTATGCCAATATAATCAATAATGATTATTTCGGCTAAGATTCTATTTGAAATCTGTTATGTAGTCAGTTCCATAACTAATAATAATAATAATAATAATAATTATATATATATATATATATATATATATATATATATATATATATATATATATTCTAATAAGCTGATGAAGTTAGAAGATAGATAACAAGCTAAAGAAATAAAATAGTAAAGAAAAGATAAAAGACTATACCTGCAGAGAATCCTGGTTTTCAGAGCGACTAACAGGAGTATAGTCATGAAGAGAAGAGCTGTGAAGTATACTCATGGAAGCTGAACTCACCATGGAATTACCATGTCTTCTGTTACTGCCGGCTTCTTGAGTATCTGCTCAAAGAAAGTTTACAAATTAAAACAAGGAGTGTACTTTTCTCTCCCCCTCTCCAACACTTTTTTGTAGTGGATGTTTTTGTAGGAATTTTGAATTAATGTGATGCTATAGAATACTTGAGACTAAAATATCCTTCTCTCTGTCTCTGTCGCTCTCTCTCTCACACACACCCCTAGCAAATATTCTTTTAATAATTTTAGGGAGGGCATGTCTTCAATTGGCTTTGACACATGGTGATTGCTTAGATTAGCTCCTCCAGGTTTCTTGGCAAGATTTTCGATTTCCCCAATGCTTTCTTCAGGCTGAGAGAGAATGACTGATCCAAGGTCACTCAGTTGTCTTTGTGTCTAAGACTAGATCTCACTAAACTACATCAAGCTGGGAGGTGACTTGAAGAATTATATTGAAAAATTGGAAGTGTAATACTGGTATTATTTCAGATGTCAGGGAATGATTGTTGAATATCTATTCTGGAAAAGGAAAATTAGTATCTTCTATTCTTTGTATTTAGTATTTACTATTACCATATTTTTTGGACTTTAAAACGCTCCAGATTATAAAATGCACCTAGCTTTTCGGGAGGAAAACAAGAAAAAAAAAATCTGTCTCCCAACATCCATCCGTTAGTCATCTGGCCTGTTTGCCGCCACCGCCACTGCCCTTTCAGCGTGGCCCATTCACCATCACAGCCCATTCTAGAACAGCTGATCAACAGCGCACCAACCCCCCTCGCCTTATTCGCTGTATAAGACACACAGACTTTTCCACTCACTTTTTTGGGGGGAGAAAGTGCATCTTATACTCCGAAAAATACAGTATATAAATAGTACTTTTTTAGTATTTAGAAAAATAGCATTTTCTACTAATCAAAGGATAAAGCGATATGTGTTACTGTATCAGAGATTTTTTGATACTTTACAATAACATTTTGTACTGATTACATTACAATATTTTTTCAATAGTCACAAACCAGTGACTATTGATAAGTATAAAATGTTAACATAGATTTATTTTTTCTTTTCTTTTTTAGTTAATGTTGTTGATTGGGGGTTTAGTTTGTATTCTTGTCTTTTCTATTTTCTAGTTTTTCCTTTGATGTCTATTTTTTTAAATTTAAAGATGGTTCTATTTCTTATTTAACTTTTAAGAATGTTAAATAAAAATAAAAAGACAAATTTCTGAAATATCAAGATATATTGATATGAACGACCAAAATAGAATGCACCTCAAACGATGCTTCATACTTTTCTAAAATAGTAGAAAGGAGAAAAGTTATCTAATTCTCAGTTTATTATGAAAGATGAAATTACATTTCCATCTCTATGCAATCTAATAAATTCTGAGAATCCTACATTTGTTAAGCATACTGCTATATCTAATTTTCATTTTGAAAGTCAGAAATATGGTACCTTTTTTAAAATATTTCACTTTTCTTTTGAGGACTTAAAAGAAGGGATTCTCTTTGGCAATTAATATGGTAATTGTGTTAACTAATCACTTCTTTTTGCTTGAAAAACAACTGAATGATAGCCCACCATTAAACTTCTGATTAAATAAAAGCTGGTTAAAAGGAAAATAAAGACACTGTAGGAAAAAGGTTACCTAGTGTACTCTCACTTGGATCATCAGGATCTGGAGCATTACTCAGCAGACTCTGCATATCTCCACGTCGGCGCTGTCTGTGTCTCCTCCGATACTGAAATTCAGCATATTCCTGCATAAACCAAACGTTACAAAATACAGGGAAGCATGCAGTAATATATTTGGAGCACAAAAAACAAGCTTAATGGGGAAAAAAATACTCCCTGTGATTTTATGCATTATAAAATCACCTGTTTCATAAAAAGTAATAACTAAGTAGCAACCAACACCATGCAGTTTTGGTAAATAAAACTCCAAAAATACATAAATTTGCTAAATAAATTCAGCTAAGATCAATGAAGCTGCTACTGCTGCATGATTGGTTGCATTTTTATGAGTATTTCAAGGCTATTAATTTAAACTAATCAGCTTAGTATAATATATGCACATATTATTTTATATATAACTGTGTGTGTGTCGATTGTGTGTGGTGGTGTGTGTGTGTGTGTGTGTGTGTGTGTGTAAAATCCAAATTGATATTGTATGCTCTTATTCTTCTTTTATCAGCACTGATAACAATGTAGCAGACTGGATGAACAGACCTTTGCTTCCCTCTTTGCTTTTCTCTTGATATAATAAAATAAGTATTGCCAACAAAAATTGCCTGATAATGTCTCTGTTAAAACACTCAGCAACACTACTAGTTCAGTCTATCAAGTGTTCTTTTTTTATGAGTTAATTACCAAAATAACCTGCAGCAGTTTTAGCAAGTGTCATGTTGATAAATTATATCTTTGGATTAAGCATTCTAGCAAACTCAATGTCACGAATCAATCATATTCAGAAATGTTCAATGTTCAATTGATCTAATCAGCATATTTTCCATCAACTGCTTATCATGTAATGTGAAAAAAAACCTTGACTTACAGTTCTGTGAAATCCTGGAACATTTTTTGTTCAAAATGAAACAGGGTGATAGTTGAATTATTTTCAGAGTCACTTTTTTTTTGGCTTTGGCTTTTTTTTTTTTTTTTTGAAGGGCCACAGAAATCTGCAGCCCAGATTACTTTTGAAGTGCACCTAGTCCTAATTGATAAGTATTCTTTATTTCAAAAATCAAGAACACAGGTCAAAAATATCAGCACACATCCCCAATTGCAATGGAACTCAATGGAGGACATATGAGGAGTCATCTTAGGCATACATATCAGTAATATTTATTAATTGTCCAGAAATAATATATATTTCATATAAGCATAACTAGCTTTAGTTTCTGATTAATTCAGACTGTGATGGCTAATGGATGGGGGTGGGTGGGTTTGAAAAGACTGTACATTATAATGTTATTTTTTCTAACTAATACCATAATCAGATGCTGTCAGTGATATAAAATGCACGAAATAGTTCAGAGGAGTTTCTTGGAAAAAAATTGTTGGTATAGTCAATAATAAAAATTCTGAATTAGACAAATTTTTCATCCAATGCTTCTAACATGACTTTTTTTTTTATTAACTTGCTTCAACTTTTCAAAAATATTCTCATCTTGCTTAAATATTGATCAAGCTTAGTTTAGGTAATAATTTCATTGTTTAGCATTATATAATAAACAGGCAAATTCTCAAATAAAATCATTAATTTCTCTCATACCAGTTATACAGCAGTGCAAACTTCAAATAAGATTCACTGATTTTGAATAATTAAAATGTTTCATTGCAAACATTTAATTATTGGGGGGGAAAGCCAGCCAGTTTATTTGAATATAAGAAGCAAACTATAGTCTTGCAAGCATAATGCTATCCAGTGACTATAAAAAGGAAATATGCATAAGTATGCAATTGTATAAATCACAAAACAATCCTAAAGAAAGGATTGAAGAAGAAGAAAAAATCCCTTCCTCTCTATCCCAGTTATTTTCATATTTATATTTCACGTGCCTGGAATTAGCAAGTTTTATTTTTTAATTTCCTTTTCATTTTGTAATCTTTTGTTGTTCTTGCTGATGACACATTAGGCTGGGGCTAATTGGGTTTTCATAACTATGTGGATAGTGTTTCTCCACTGTTCATTTTTCCAGTTTTTATTCAGTCTACTGTGCTATCTTGCAACAGTACGATGAACTCGTTCATAAAAATGATGGTGCTAATTGTAAGGCACAGATCAAAAACAAAATGCTAAAGATAAAAGGGCACAGTCAACTATGCTTATACACATGTGAATAATGCTCCTGCATAGGAACCATGTCATGGTTGCAATAGTGTTTTTTGCTGGAAGCACTCACCACCAAATGGGTAACTTGATCATAATTTCCACCTGTTCCTTTAATTTCCCAAAACTGGGTCAGCCCTTGAAAAAAACAAGTCCTTATGAGACGTCAGTAGAGGAGATAATAGCTGAGTATCTCCACAGATCTGAAGAACTACAGTCAGAAGTAAGCAATCTGTTTTTTTTAATCCATAGTCTCTCTAGTTCTTTCATAAAGCTAAGTAACAAGCTTACATCAACAGAGATACGAGGGATTGCCCAAACACATACGTACAAAAGAGCACTACCCTCTCAAAATATTTTCTGTAATTCCACTCTCCCCTCATCATATTGAATGAACAATGAAGGTTCTGATCAAGCAGCTACTTAAGCTTATTGAAAAGAAAATAAGTTTGGAAAAACTTTCTATAAGAAGATCTCTGCTTACAAGGTGGCAGGTAGTCACTTTGCAAAACTCTGATGTAAGGTTAGCGAACGTTGATAGCATATGAATATCCGAAGTAATACAATCCATACAAAAATCTAATGCTCTATAAATATCTAGGGTATGATGTAGAAGAATATGAAGCAGGTAAGACAAGTAGTTGGAAGGAAGCAGAAACAAGTTTGTGAAGATACTTTAAATAAAATCAACATGTTTAGTTCTTGTAGTGTAGAAATAAGGTGATCAAATCATAAGGGCTCACAATCAAATAGCTACCATTTCTACCATCACATAACTTTTTAATAAAAGATTCTTGAAAAGTAAGTGAAATTAAATACTGAAATAGTGAAATAAAGACTGTAGAAAGTAATTCAAAGATCCCTAACAAGATCAGAAGTGGACTAACTCATCCATTTGGCTACATATATGAATAATGGTGCCCTTTAAGCTGAAGCCAACATTTTCATCATTTCCTTTGAAAAGAAATCAATGGAATAATTAACTAACACCAAGGAAATAATCTTTTGTGATAAAATACTAAAATGCTGTTATTGAGTTAGAACATCTAATTTTTGCAGCAACTGAAATTAGTATATGCCATTCTGTGAAATCACTGACTCTTGGGATTCCCAGAAAAGACTTTAAATGCTAAAAATGGCCATCACTGTTAAAACCACAGCAGGCGGAAGCCTTGCATTTTAAGGGTAAACAAAATCTAGCCTGCTCTCTGGTATATCCATACAGTTTAAAAATATAGAAAGAGGTTTTTTTATTATCTATTTCCTTTCTGTTCAAGAATGCCACTTAGATTTTATCAGTTGCTTCTCTTAATGCAATGAAAATGAATCTCCTGGAATTGGGGAAAAGTACTGGAAAATGGGATTGCTGATGATATAACCACCTGAACCAGAGATTATTTAAAAACATCATCCTTGGGCCTGGTTTAGAAATGCTCGATTCCAGAATAGTCTCCCTACAACTAGATAGAAGGTCTGAGAAGAATATGAAAATTAATTCAAGGCAAATTACCAACTTTTTATTTGATTTGATGATGGTTTAGGGATCATTGATATATGTAGATAGAATCAGCAATTCAAGAGAATATACCTACTTTTTCTGAAAAACAAGATGCTTTTCTAAGATAGATATGATGTGGCTACTATACTAAGGTTTCTAAAGTACCAATACCGCCAAAGACTTTTTTGGATCATAATCCTAGAATTTATGAAAGAAATTCTATAATTTAAGAAATTCTATAATTTCTATAGAAAGAACTTAAAGAAATTATAGAAATAGTGGAGGATTGTAAAAAAAAAATTTTTTTTTAGAAATAATTTAGATACAAGTATTGATTTAAGAATTGTTTGAAACAAAAGTAAACTTTTAACAGAAATTATTTTATACAACATAATAAAACAACATAATAAGACAAAATGATAACAAAAAAGAGGCAGAAGAAAACACAAGTTATTTTGGATGGTATAAGGAGAAAAGAAGAAAAATTAAATAAATTTCCAGACAAGGCAAGCATGTCTCAACAAAATAAAACTTTACAAAGATTGTTATCTATGTTAACAGAGAAATGGAAATAAAAATGTACTATATAAAGCCAAAAAATATATATCCTTGAGTTTACAAACAAACCAGGCACATGTCTGGCATATAAATTAAAAAAAGAAAATAATGTTGAAATTACAAATGGAAGACACTGTATTAATGGATAGCATAATAATATGGAAGGCATTTCATCAATATTATTTCAACTTGTATAATGCAAGTAACATATCTCTGAAGAACATAGATGTATTCCTAAATTTTACTGAGGATTACAGAAGTACAGAAACAAATTATGAATGGATCTATAACAATAAGGAAAGTTTGTGAAACTATAAAAAAGATTAGCTGAAAAGATGCCTGGACTGGATAGATTACTAGGTTCTTATTATAAATGTTTTGAGGATGAATTTTTACAAGTTTTACAAAATACAGCACAATGAATATCTCACAGGGAGTGAAAACGCAAGGAAGTTGGAAAGAGGCTAATATGGTAGTAATACTTAAAGAGGAACAAAATTTGGCTTTACAAGGCAGTATAGTTGAATCATTATTGAATAATGAGTAAAAGTTGTTTACAACAATGCTGACTGACAGACTAAAAGTAATTTTTAAGAATGTATTCATGGGGATCAACATGGATTTTTACTTAAAATACAAGTAAAGGACAATATTAGAAATGTGTTTGACCTTTTGGAATATTTGGTATAATGAAAAATAAGCCACTTGATTTTCTTAGATGTGTAGTAGTCCTTGGATTGGACCTTCTTGTTCAAAGTTTTGGAATAACTTGGATGTGGCTTTCTTGTTCAAAATTTTGTAAGATAGTGAACTTTGGAAAGAACTTTATAAAATGGGTAAGAATGATTTATACTTCAAAGGAAGCATGAATAACTGCTAATGGATATCAAACAAAGGATACAGAAAGGAGCAGGACATGTATGTCTACTGTCTCCTATCTTGTTTATTTTGGTTCTTGAAATACTGAATTATAAGACAGGATAAGAAGATTTAGGGAGTAAATATAAAAAAATAGCTTACAAGTTAAGGGCTTTTGCAGGTAACTTGGATTTGGAAGCCTTAGCAGCACTCACTCTTTCATCAGACAATATTGTCTAAAATGTGTAAAGGCACTTCAAAATTACATTGTAAATATGAACAATAAGAAGTACATTTCATCTTGCTTGGTGGAAGTATAGAAAATTTTGGATTCAAATACACTGATTCAGAGAATTTTAAAGTTTACAATTTGAGACCAGAAATCTTTCTTCTGGAATTGATGAACAAAGAGTTGGAAAAAGTCTCAGAACTTTGATTTTTTTAATATGACAAGTAGAGCCAGATTATTGTACTGTATTTATAAACTTTCAGCAATACCTACAATGGAAGATTGGTTCATGAAGATGGTGTAATTTGCTGAGATGGCCAAACTGATTTACTTCATTAGGGAAAAGACATCATCATGTTTTTTGTTGATTGGAAATCCTTTATGGACTTTTTGCATATAACAGAAAAAATGGACATATGTTTATGGTTTTGATTATTAGACATGAGATTATAGAAAGAAGAGTCTTTTCTATTTCCCCCCTTTCTTTCACTTTTTAGCTTTTTTAAGGTTTTCTTTTATTTCTATCTCTTTTTTTCCTCCTTAGGTATATTAGTTAGTATCAGTTTTGATCTTCATTTTTAAAATTTTCAATAAAATTATGAAAAAGAAGGAAATGCTCAGTTTCAAAATAAATATTATCAATTACAACTCCAGAAAAGAGGTTGCCATAATCATGATCCAACCCCATTTTCAGAAGTACAATCCTCCAAGCTCATTTAGTGAAGTAGTGGCAATGTACACAAGACAGATAAGACAGAGAGATTGTCTATAGTCGGAATACTTCCTGAAGTCTATTTTATATGCCACAAACTCTGCAATCTCTTGAATGGTGCGGGTTGGAATGAGTTGCACGTAAAGTAAACAATAATTTTTTGAAAAAGAAAAGATTTACAAAGATAAAACAAAACATGTATAATTGTCATCCACAAAGGAAAACAAGAGGAAACAAATGTTCTCTGAGAAGAAAAATCCAGATGCAATTGCTTGTTTTGCAGTAAAAAAAGAAACTGCCTAGAGAAAGGTAGAAATTACCACCAGGAATACGCATGCTGGGATAAAGATATTCCTGCCAAAAGATCTTTCACACCACTAAATGTTTCCTGTATTTCAAAAAATTTATTAGTTTATCTGAATATAATATAAAATACAAAAATACAAAAGACAGTAATAAGAAAACAAAGGAGGGAAAACGGAAGGGAGAAAACTGTAGGGCAGAGGGACAAAAGAAAGAAAAGGCGTTGACTTTCCATCTAGATGTTTCCTATGTGAACTCTGTGTAGGAGTATCAACTTTATGGGTAAGATACCAAGAGCACAAAGAAAGATAAAAATCTTAGCCATCACACAACAGATGTAAAAAAATATATATCCATGATACAAAAAGGAAGTTAAACTCTTCTGGTTAATCTGTTACAATGTTACATCTAGCTTTTTGTTTGTGATCCAATGCCTGGGCAGAAAATGGTCTTACAGGAACATATTTGTGCTCATTAAAAGCAAGATTTTAAAATACTTGTAACTACAAGACAGTAGCCAAGTAAGAAGCATTAAAAATTTTTTAAAAAATGAAAATTATGTACCAAATAACAGCTAAATAGTAAACTCAATTCAGGAGCCAGCTCGGTAAGTGACTGTTGTTTTGTGGTACACTGTTGGCAAGGTTGCTCTGCCATGACAACCTGATTGCAGCGTTCATTTTCTAACAATCAGGAGGAAGTAGGGAGCTTCATTTGCAAGGGATAGAACATAATTGCTCTCATTCGTTTAACTAAGTTCAAAATTCTATTTCAGTTGTGACAATTATCACCATTTGCCCTGCCAGAACTCAAACAGACGTTGAGAAGCTGGAAGACCAGGCTGCTGATCAAACCCTTAAGGACAGAAATTTATATGTTCTATATTATTCACCACTGGATAGGAAAAAAAAACATCCTTGCATTGTAAAGCTACAAAAAATAGAAAGTCAATCCACACCTTGCAAACTTTTGTACAATTTGCAACAACATTGGGAAGCTATTCATGCAAAGTGAAATTCCTTAATGATTTCTGTAATAAGTAAATTTATATAACTAAAAATGACAAAAATTACCTCAGGGGATGCAAATCCTAAATATTCCCAATCCCATGTTCCACCAGCAAAGCTATAAATTAAACATACTTTGTTATTGGAGAACAGAATTAACTATGAACAATTTCCCCTCAACCAGACAATTGAAAAGTTATTTGCTAATTAGCTATTTATATAATTTTAATAGCGTTAATAAGCCAAGAAAATTAAAAATTGGTCAAGATTTCGAATTATCAATCTAAACATTCATTCATTGCATGGACACAAAAACATATCCCACTCAATCCAATCCCACCAACTTTTTCAGTTGAAGCATGGATAGCTAGCGCTAACACTACTTTCTAGTTGGGCAATAACAGCAACATTTATTTATTTATAATTTCAACTTTCTTGGCTACCACTAATGAAGACTCTGGGCAGCTAGCAAGGATTACAATAGTAGAACAATTAAAAGAAGTTCTAATGGTGTGGGAGAGGAGGAAATGGAACCAAACAATTCAGTAACATCCAGCCTTACATCCTGCTTTCTTGAAGGCAAGGAAGGTCAAGGATCTTTGGATCATGGAGGAAATTTTCTGCTAATGCCTCAGGAAAAGGTATACCATACACATTTAGTTAGAATGGACTTAATGGCTACATTGAGAACCTGACAATCTAATGCAATATTTGAATCAGAAACAGCAAAAATTACAATTCAACCTTCTATGCCTTGTTCCGAAAATGAGTGGTTGAAATAATCTCTTCTCTGAATCAGTTCAAGAAGAGCACATTAACCTATTTTTTTTTGCTTTTTATTTAAAAGTGTATCACGTTTTCTGTCATCATGATTAATTTTCAAGTGTAATTCTATTTTCAAGGTACTATTTTCACATTTATTTAATTTATTTATATAGCTGCCCATATCACATATGTGACTGTAGGGAGCTTACCATAAAATAAATAGAATGCAAAAAATATACAATATAAAATAAATATTTCTCTTCTCCTATAAATAAAATTTGGTATAAAATATTTGATTTAATATGGTCATTTACTATGAGAATAAAATTTATGCATTAAATGTATAAACTGTCCATTTCATAAATATGAATTTGGGCAGCTCTGAATTAAAAAGAATGAAAACCAGAGTTAAAGTAGCAAAAAGGATATAAAAATAGCATCTGAGAAGGCTTACAAACATTCAAAGAAGCCATGACACAGGTTTACCCTTGCTATCAGGGCCCTAGGCTCCATGACAAAACCAGGTTTTTAATGCCCTGTGAGAGATCAGCAGGGTTAGGGCAATTAATAAGTTAATCAGACTATCTAGCATATTTACAAATGCCACAGAGCTCTAATTCCTGGTATTGGCACGATTCTGTACTCATGAAAAAAGGTCAGCTATTCAAAGGGCAACAAATAAAATTCTGTGTTTCATAACACAGCACATATATGTAGGGACATCTGCATATACATTTTACTTCAAAGTTTCTAAGGACAATTCTGCACTCTCACCTCTAACAAAATGGAACATGCATAACTTTTCTCCTTATTTTAATTTTAGTCACAAGCACCAATGCACCCCATGACTTAAAATAATTAAGCAATGGAATGATTAAATCAAGTTCATAAATTTTTAAAAATGAATTATTCAAGGCAAACTATTTGCTGTTTTTCTAAGTCATGGATAGGCAGCCTGATGCTTTTCAGATGTTTTATACTTCAACTCGCATCAGCTCAGCTAGTATTGGCTATGTTAAGAGAATGAAAAGAGTTGCAGTCCACAACTGGACATCATCAGTTTACTATACCTTACTCTCAACAAACAAGGTTATAAGACAGGCTTACCATACTTGGTACTTACAAATTGTACTTCTTTTGGGATGCAAATCTTTATTTTATGGGATTACCTGCGCCTTGGAGCTTCGGGAGAATCAGCAGGAGCAACTCCACGGGCTACAGAAGCTAAGAACTCTTGCCTCTTCTGTTGAACAAGGCAAGCTGCCCGGATGATTTTATGGCGGGGAGTACGAAGGTAAGGTCTGTTCACTTTCTGAGCAAGATCTTCTGTAACCATTTCAAGGTCTGTCTACAATAGAAAATAATACTGTAACCAACACTTTACAAGATGAAAATATATGTGCCGGCTATATAATCAATGATGAAGACAAATATATGCACAAAAAGATGCATTCCCTATTATAATGGTTAGGGATATAACTAAAATTAAATTCTACTGGAATCTATAGTTCCAGTAAAAAATTGAGGTTTCTATGGCTTACTATTTTATAACTGTATAATCCACTTAAGCAGGAAGCATTACAACACATGCAATAATGCACTTTTTATTATACCAATAAAAAAAAATAAGAAATCTTTTGAGTTTTAGATTGGCAGCAACACCCCAAGGAGTCATTTTACTTATTAAAGTGTAATCCTTTTGAAATTAACATTTTAAAGAGCCATTTATTTCTTGTAAAAAGTGCACTTCAATGACTTCTATAAGAAGAATATCCATTTAATGTAGATTATAATTTATTAATGCAATGTAGAAAAAATAATTTGGGGAAAAACTCGGTAAAATGATAGGTTCAATCTATTAAAGCCATAAAATTATATCAGCTGAAAAAAGCTGGTTACTAGAGGCTTCCGATAAGTGAGCGGTTATGCCCCTGTGATAGAGCTGAGGTTGAACATGCTGTGGAGCATGTTCTTTTACACTGCCCTATGTATAACGAGGGCAGGACTAAATTACTGTCTCTCCTAGAAACAGATCTCTCTGGATCCAATGCTAGTAATTTGACCTTATATTGTTTAGGGGATGGCTCCTCACACATTACTTCTCAGGTTTCTAAATTTTTTTTAAGAGCCGTAACCATTAGAGGAGAATGCTGTAATTCCTCTCAGCCAAGGCTTCTGGTGGCCAGCTGTTCATGATGTTACTTTTCCCATGTTCTTTTGTAATTATATTTGTATTTTGGTCTGTGACAGCAAATAAAAGTGTATATATATCTATCTATCTATCGCTGGTTACTAAACAATAATTGTTGTTTGCACATTTGTGAATGCACATACCTGGATTTTGTGTTAGATTCATATTTATCTGGGTTGTTAAGTCATCTTAGAAAAATAAATCTATGAGAATGGCTGGGCTGAGGGAATGGGGCTGATTCAAGCTTATCTAGTGAGTTTCTATGGATGAAGTTAGATTTGAACCTGTTTCATAATACTCCTAGGACCTAGGCAATGGTAGTGAACTTGTGACATGCCACTATATTTTGGGTGACATAGTTGGATTTGCCAACATCCAACAATTATTCTCAAAAATGTTCCTGTTCTTGTACAATTTTTGCAGGTTGCATAAGAAAGCTCTTGTATGGCCTTCATGTCCCCTAGAAATCATACCAGAATTGAACCTCCAAAAATTGTGCAAGAATGAGATGTGCTTTTGCATGATGTTCAGAAGCAGCATAGGCCACAGAACATCATTCTTCAAAGCCACGTCAAGATCAAAGGGTTCATGTGACTCAGAGCAGCCTTGAATAGGTCATAGGGGTCTGTCACAAAGAACATCAGCTGAAGGTAAGTGGCTCATGGCAGATCCTGGGAAGTGTTGGGTTATCCCACCATTCCCCAGGCTGATGCACTTTGGGAACAGTGTGAGGTAGTCTTTTGAAGTAGCATTGGGGCTGAAATTAAATTGTGGGTGTCTACTTCAGGCTCAGCTTTGACCCTGCTGCTGAGTGCCACTGTTCAGGGTGGCTTGGATTAGAGATCGGGAAGATAAGAAAATTGTTCCTGTATTGTTCAGAGAAGTGGGTATAACACACTAGCGGGGTCAAGTCTGAATTTTTGATGCGCTGAGCCCAAAAAGTTGGCCATCACTGTCTTAATCCAACTTTTTAACAATTACACTATATTGATAAAAATAAGAATAAAACATATAATAAAGTGGGGTCAAGGGAGTTTTTAAATAGCGCCTTGGACAAGTCTTTATTTTCTATTGTTAAAGTTGTTTTTTTTATTATTATATTTCTATAATGCCAAATCTATCAAAGTCAGTATTTCCCCCGCATGCAACTGACAAACAAAGTATTTGCAATACAAATAATCAAAACACTGGCAATAAGTAAGATAAATGTGTTTGTAATGCATGACTAGTTTATCAAATTATGGCTTGAGAAGCGTTGGGTGGGGTTCAGAATGCCTGGCCAATCCAAGTGTCTCAGATCAGAGTCTTCCTATCAAGCAACTACTTAAGGTTAGTGGCACAGATCCAAGGAGCACTGAAGCATTGTCTTCCTATGTGATCTTGTATTATGAGATGGTAAAACAATTGGGAGAAGTCATAACTCGTAGATGAGAGCCATGAGTAGCTCAGGATACTTTTTGTAAAGATGGCATAGTAGAGAGGGCTCAAAGTAATGCTTTAAGCTGTATGGAATGATTTATTTGGTCAAGGATGCATAGTAAAATACCTGATTGTGTAGATGTAATTTTGCAACATGTCTTTAGATTGAACCCACCACTTTCCTAGTGTTTTCTAAAAGGTATTCAAAAGATAATGCAGGGCTAGAATTGTTGGCCATACCTACAACATGATGCAAAGATGCTGAAAGGAGAATAACTGCTATGGCAATCAGAAGAGTAGTGAAGATTCTGTTGGGAGTTCTACTTAAGTGCATACTGAACACAACATATTCAGATGTATGTTGGTGTAGCACACTTGCAAAAACAACAACATAGGAATTGCTATTTTCTGAGGTGGTATACAGGCACAGAATCCCTTTGTCTAAATCTTGATAAAGAAGAATTGCAGAACAAGGGCCACCACAGGGTAATATATTTACCTGCATTAGTTCAAATATTTCTTTCTTTGTGCTTTTTGGTTCTAGAAAGAATCCATAAGGATAAGAACACTTCAGAATCCGTCGAGTTTTGAGGAGTTCTTGTACTGCATCTTCAATGAATGTGGTATCAGGACAACTTCCTTCTGCTGCAAGATATGTTCGGGTATTGCAAGTAAATGTTTATTTTTTTTGGTTCCTGAAAAAACTACTTCAGCAAGCATAAGGTCTCTTCTTAATTAAACAAAAACTATTAATATCGTATAAAATTAGAATGGTTTCTCAGCCTTGACTTCAAATAAAAAAAAAATACTTGCAAGTAACTTTCGAATTGACTGTATTCAGATTTCTGAAATTAGTAAAATTAGATTATGATAGCCATCCAAAGCAGATATTTCAAGATATAAACATGATAATTAGTTTTGTGACTGAAAAGTGAACAATTCTTACAGATATATAATTCTGATTTTTCTATTAATACTTCAACCTATATACTATTATTCTTTTTTAATGACTTGCTATTAAGATTTCATGTTGTTAAAAATAAAACCACAGAAACACTAGCAGAGTTTTTAGACATGAAAACAGATACAAAAATGCATTAAAAATACCCCCATACAAAACCATACAAATTTGAATTCAATGAAGAAACTTTTGAGTAGATAAATTGTAAATTCTAATTATATTCTTAACAGAGTATTTTTATTTCTTCATTCAAGTATTTATAACTTTTTCTATAGCAATAAAGGCTGGCAGAATATTAACAATTACTATATAAAACCATAAACAACCGGCACAAAAACAGAGTAATTTCTAACCTGTTGTTGTTCAGACCAAAATCTTTGGTAAATATCCAAAATTTCTCTTGGGACTGAGAAGGAAACAACAGCACTGCAACTAAAAATGCCTTTCCTCATATCCATGCATAATGTATAGTTGTGATGGACACAAAAGAAAATCCTTTACCTTATCTTAAAAAGGACAGATGTATCTAGAGAACAATGCTTCCTTAAATATAAAAAGGGAGTATTTAGCTGGGCAAAAATACTTTGGGTTCTGTTCAGACTGAAGCATCAATTCAAAGAGAAATGCAGGAAATGCATCCGTTTGACGCTAGTATATTGTATATCAAAGAGAGATTTAGAATGAGATTTAGTTGTTATAATTTTGTTGCAGAGAATATGGCATATTTTCAAACACGCCTAAAATGCTCTGCTATATATAATATAATGTATTAGATCATTAATCAAACATAGTTGGCAAAAATAATTAAATTAATACAAGAATATTATTCTGAGTCCTCAACCATACTGTGGGGGGGGGGAAGGCACTTACATCCACCAAGGGCTCTACTCAGCTGCTCCATTTTTTCTTTGGCTGTTTTGAGAAGGCGCTGTTCCAACTAAAAGAAATAAAATGAAGACAATAATGAAAACTTTGTATTTTGAACAAATAAAGTTGGAAACTGATTTAATACAACTATTCGTAATCATACCTGATAGCTGAGCTCATGGTTCTTAAATCTTGTATAATAGTGCATAAATCTGTCAAGTTCTTGAAATCTTTTGTGTTTCTTTTCAGCCTCGAAAAAAATGTTTAAAAAGGGAATTTTAAATTTAAAAATGTTTAAAAAGCGGATTTTAAATTTTCCTCATAAACAAGACCAAATATTCCACAGTTCTTAAATTGTGTACAATAGAAATATACTTACACACAGTAATGAATATTGAACAAATAAATTAGTCATCTGAATTCAACAGACAAAATAGAGTAGTTAATCAATTTTGAATCAAAGAAACTCATGATATACTGGAAGTGTTATATTAAATTAGACTTTGGGTTTTAAAAGTCAAGTGAGGCCAAACATGTGGATTCTGTCTGGATACAATGCTCACTCTATTCTAAAATGAGAGGGAATATCTGTTCCATAATGATTTTTTTAATTATAAAAGTGGTATTCTAAAAGGTCAGGTTAGGCCCCAGATACTTATTAACTAGAGATTCTGGCTGAATAGTTTACAAGAGACACTTGCTGACTACGAAAATTCAAAGTCTCTTTTTTTCTTTTGTAGTCCAATATAAGGGGCAAGTGTCTTAAAACTGAAGCCTCCTCCACCTTTTTCTATATTGCCACTTTCAATATAATGCAAATGTTAGGACATTTTAACAAACTCAAAATATATATCAGCACTCCCTTGCTACAATTAATGAACTGAACTACTAAGGGTTTTTTTTTTCCAGTCAAAGTAATGCAGCTACTATTATGAACCAATAAATCAAATTTTGTTGTTGGTAAATGATATTTTGGATTACATTTGAAACAGATTTTCAAAAACAGTTCCTCTCGCTCACAAGAAAGGCTTTAATCTTTCACTTCACATCTGTTTTCTGTATCTTTAATTTTGGATACTGATAGAAAATTTGGCTGGCTTTCAATTACTGCTGAGTTCGACCTTTGCTTAAATTTCTGATATGCACAGAAGACATGGATGAAGAATGTTTATGAGGCTCATATTACATATATTTTGGAAACGGATAGATGATGAATACTTAACTAACAAAAATACTTTTTAAAGTTAGATTTAACATCATTTTAGTTCATGTTAACTAAGTTAATGTTAATTGTCTAGCTATGTTAAAGAATCACAGCTTAGCACAATGTATGGAATCAGCCATTATATTCAAAACAAGAGAATAACACATAATGATGATGATGATGATCTATTCCTGAAAATAAATCATTTTCTTACCTCTGCTGTCATTTCTTTAGATTGTTCTTCTACGTGTTGAATTACTTCATAGCGAGTACATCTATAATATCCTCCAGTGGAAGAACTATGTTTTTTCCATTCTTCAAGGCATATCCAACAGAAATCATATTTGCACTAGGAAAGTAAAAGATATACATACAGTATTCTGATATACTGTACTACACTAAAAATGTAATTATATTTGAGATGATGACTTCAGTAATAGGTCTTTATCAATTCTTTAGCAAAGTCTAAAACTGATAAATGATTATTAACTATGAGTCATCTGAAATTATTATCTAGAATGTGATTTAGATAAATGTTGCCTTTTATAACAGTATACTACCCTAAAATATGGCTTGGTCCAATTGTGCCTATCTTTCTGAAAACACTAAATATATCTTCTGGTTCTTTTTATTTTTCTTTAGACATTGGGTCTAAGAGTGACATAACCCTGGACAATATTTGTTCACCTTTGCACACTGCATGTGGTTGCATCCTTCATTTTTCTGAATGGGAGATTTACAGTTGGCACATGGTTTGGAGTTTGTGAGTAACCATAAGCAGTTAGCAGCATCTTCATAAGCTTCACTAACTCCCACAACTTTGAAGAGGGAAACAAAAATATTAGGTGCATATAATGTTCATGTAATATTTCTTAAAACAAAAGGCTCACTGCACTTCCTATTTTTTTAAGTTTGTAACCTAACGTTAAAAAACCTAACTTTAAAAATTTTTGACACAGAATTTAATTGAACTTGAAAACCATTTGCGATTATAATTTCCTATTCATGTGACACTGACCATAGGGGTTCTGCAACTCTCCCCCTCTTCTCCCACCTGCCTATCTGTCCCATCATTTCAGCTGCCTATCCAGTGCACCAGCGAGTCCAAGCCTGCTCCCTACCTTCCACGTTCAAAAGGCTTCTGCAAGTTACAAGCAATACAGCAATACAAATAAATTGCTCCACGTACCCTTGCATTTATTTGCAACTACTGGTAGGTGCATCTAGGCAATGCAAGGCATGGCCTTCCAGAGAAGCTGCCTTGTGTCATACTGCAAGTGGACACCATACTCATGATACTTTGGAAGATTCTTTTCCAAGTTCACATGATTTGGAGAAGAGTGTTCCAAATGATTATGAGAAGGATGTCAGCTGTTGTGATCACTAGAAAGAGGATCTTTCTGAGTAATCACCTTTGCTAGCTTTCTAAGCTTGAAAGCTAGCAAAGGCAATAGTTTGGAAGGCTCCTTCTCTAAATTGCATGATTGGGAAAAGAAGCCTTCCAAACAATTGTGAGAATGCTCCTTGCAGAATGATATGAGGCAGCTTCTGTAACAAGGCCAGGGGTCATTTCAGCTGGGTTTGCTTGTCAGGAGCTACAAGAAAAAAACAACACAAAGGTAAGTGGAGCAATTCATGTACACTGCAGATCCCTGCAACTGGTAGAAGTCTCCCAGGCATGGTGGGATGGAGAGAAGAGATCCAGGCCCTCTGGTCCACAGTAGGTTTCCATGCACCAGTGAGTCCCATAGCCTGCATGAGTCTTATAACACATTGCATAGTTTCTATAAAATAAACAAAAAAGACACGATGGACATTCTTACGCTCTTCAGGTTTCATTTCTGTTATTTTCTGCAGCCAATTTTTCCAAGTTTCACAATCGCAAGGTTCATGGGCTTCACCTAAACACTCCCTAAAAATGAACCCAGAGTTAGAATAAGGGAAAAAGTAAACTTCACATTAAAACAAATGAAACACTTACTACAGAATTTTTGAGAATAATTGTAAAAAAACTGAAATTTTAATCTATTACTTGAGTTCATTAAGTTGGCCAGCTGTGAATTCACATATAAAAACCCTGCATCCTGTCTAAAGCACAAAGAGATTTAGGATGGGAATCCTACCCCTATGCAATATATATTTAAGTATTGCTCCCTTCATTTCTGTTGTGTCCTACAATAAGAGGAGTGAAAATTGAGGTGCCTAAAATTGAGATTTTCATAAAGTGAAGAAATAGGTGAACTATGTAAACTCTACACAGTGCTGTAAGCAACCCAAAAGATAAGATCTGAAACTATAATATGGTTTAGAAGTGTACAAAGCACGAATGAAGCCTAGTCAGAACAGTTTATTTGCTTATATTTTATCTATTAGCTATACATTCTGTGTTTCCTTGAGACAGCTTACCTGAGAGGTCTCAATTTATTTTACCGCCATGACAATACTGTAAGAAAGACAGAATGGCTAAACAGAAAGTGATTGGCCCAAAGCCACTCAGTCAAATGCCATGATTAACTATTGATTTGAATGTTAACTTCCTTGGTTCTAACCTAATACCACTATAACATTCTGGTTGTTAAAAACAGACCAAATATTTAATATCAGATCTCAAATAACAGGCCAAAGTTCTATGAACTAGGGTTCCCATAATTATTCAAGGCAGTTATTCTTTCAATTTCACCCACCCATTAGACACAACTTCATCTTTTTCTAAAATACTTGAGATTTTAAATGATACTTCTGATCATTTGCAGAAAATTAACCCCTCTCTGCAATCTACATGCAGATTGGCATCACATCCTATTTCTCAGAAACTCCACATCCTATAGAAACTCCATAGGAAGAAAAGTATTGGGATAATCTTGCAACCACGTGATTTTAGCAACCACATTTTTGGGAACAGGAAGGAATACTTAAAAACTGGTTAAACAGCAATATTATGACAGCACATACATAGCAGGCATATTTTCCCCTCTATCCTTATTCCTCACAGATCAGTTTAGAACATTTTTATGCATTATAAAAGAATAACAGGTACCTGATGGACAGAGAAATGTGACCATGGCTCGGAATAATCAATGTTTTAGATAGTAAAAAGCATACATTGCTTGATGCAAAAAATAATGTTAAAATCTTAATTTTCAATATCCTGGTTTTCAATATCAATTTACGGTAATGTATATTCCTTACATCAGAGGTTGGTAATATGCGGACATGCAGGTAGTTAACAATGACAACTTAAACCAGAATTTTCATTGCTATGTGATGTGGTCTTAAAGTGTGACATCATGTGACAGCACTTAATTAGTGATGATATCCCAGAAATCCAAGCTACTATTATTAGGTGAGGATCATGGATGATTAAGTGGCTTTCAACAAGCCAAGTCAGTGGGAAAGCCAGGAAGTTCACAGGCAGGCTGATGGGCAGGTAATTGGCTACTGAGTGCAGAAGTATACACAAGGGTCCAATGTCACAGAATACAAACAAGGTGGGGCTTGGTGGGGATGCTGCAGAGTATAAGAAAGTGCAGACAGGCCCAGCATAGTGAGGCTTAGGGTGGTTGCTCCAAAATGTAAAGGACTAGTGTGAAGCAATGGGCTCACTATGGCTGCTACAGAGTGTGGAAGTGGAAGGTGTAAGTGTATGTGGAAGCCAAAGTGAGCATAGTGCAGTTTGGGAAGATCCAATGTGTTATGAATATGAAGGTGTTTGGGATAGTTGCCCCAGAGTGTAGGGTGCACTTGTGTGATGAAAGCATGGTGTGGCTCAAGGTGGCTGCTGCAGGGTGTTGGGTGGTATATGAGAGGCTGGTGAGGTGCAGTCTAAGTGTGGCAGGGCTGGAGCTGGTTGCTGAAGGGCGAAGAAGACGTACTTGAGTAACTTGTAACCTTTCCTGCCAGCTTCCCCACTGATTTTTCTTGTTGGAAACCAGCAAGGAAGATCTTGAATTACAATCATGTGACTGTGGGATACTGTAACCATCGTGACTGCAAGCTGGTTGCCAAGTGCCCAGATCGCAATCATGTGGCTGCTAGGATAGCCAGTTCTTTGATGGCGAGTCATAAATGCTCATTTAGCACTGTTGTAACTTGTTATAACTTGTTGTAAGTGATTATTAATCAAGGACTATCTGCACTGAACAAAGACCACTAAAATGTGATAATTCATTTTTTATTCAATTATTGAAAATTTTGAATTAAAAACATTTATTTAAATAAAATTAGAATATTGGAAATATGCAAAAATATATTTACAAAACATTAATTATATCAGCTCCCACAACTGTTACCGGTAATTATTTCAATGCTTATACACAGCTTTCAAAATTAGTCCAAAATAGCCAGTAAAAATTCCAGGATCAAAAATAAACAAGCTTTACCAGCAGAAAAGATGTCCTTTCCCACAATCCACAGCGGGGGCTCTTAATAATGGGAAACTAAGTGTTTCTGAACCAGTTGTATTAGATCCTTGTCTTGTTAGCCTGACTGCTCTTTCACAGGCTGGTGTAGGGCACCATTTAATAGAAGGATTATTTTCAACAAAGGCCTGAAAACAAGATTTTAAAAAATAGAACTAGAAATTAGTTTCCATTACAAACTAAATCTTTCTATACAAACCTTATTCAGTTGATAAGTAGCCTGAAGAGTTTGGTTTAAAATAATTATAAGAATAAAAATATATCAGGCTAAATAATTTTACTGATTTGAATTATGTGGCATGAAACTTGATTATTAATAAACAAAATGTTACAATGATAGGAAACTTTAATATGATCCACCTGAGTGAGCTACTGAGTGTAGAGTAGGTCCCAAGTTTATTAAGTGAAACTGTAAAATACCAACATATTAAAACTGATTGTTCTCAGAGAATTGCTGATTTAAATGCAAACAGTCAGTCAGTCAATCAATCAATCAATCAATCAATCAAATAAATAAATGCAATCAGACAAATTGTTCTCAACTAATAATTGTCTAAGTGACTGAATGGCTTGACCAAGGTTTATAGGATGCAAAGCCCAAAGATAACTTTAAATTATATATACATTCAATTATCAGAGTACTTTGGATCATGGCTAAGTGAACATATATACTATTTTCCAGCGCAGCAGCAAATACTCTGATGGTTCCAGGAGCAGCAATTATTTGCCCACTTTTCTGAGAGATTTATTTTCAATTTAGAATAATAAACTCAACCAGATGGTTAAATCACATTCTCATAATCTCACAGTTTACCTTAATATCAAACTGTAGGTAGCGTTTATCCATCTCCTTGGAAACCACACTTTCTATTATCTCCACTGGAACAAGTTGAAAGCAATCATACGCTGGGCAAAAAATATTGTGAGCTTCACCCTCTTGAATCTTCATATTCAAAAACCTATTGAATATATATTAAGATTGAAGAGAAAATATTAACTTCCTCAAAGATACAGAACAAAATTAACTGTCAATAATAGTTTATCCATCAGGATAATCCAACAATTTGTAGTTAAACAAGTAGTTTCCAAAGGTTTTTTCCAACCACATGGGAGGTGGTCAACAAAATTAAGAATATACTTATGAAAGATTCACATGGGGTTGTTTTTATCATAATAAACTTTCAATGTTTCAGTCTTATGAGAAAGATTATGGCTTGGTTAAAGGTTTATCCACTTTGATTTGATCTCCCTTCTCCCTTTCTTTTACTGTTGCACTTGCTTTATGATGCATCTAATCTTTTTTATCTTTAGAATAAGCCACCTTCTAGATGGTGATCAGCCAGGCTGGGAAAAACAGGCACCATCATTAATGAGAAGGATAATTTCCAGAAAATGAAAGCTACAGATTGCAAAAGAAAAAAGAAAAGGAAAAGGAAAAGAAAGAAAGTAGGAAGGAAGGAAGCAATCAAGGAAGCTGCACTAAAATCAAATTTTCTACATTAATATACATGAATAGGATTTCTTATTTCTGATGATAACTAGCATTTATATATCAAATGTTTTAAAATATAATTATAAAAATTAGACTGTGGAACATCCAAAATAGTTTTTAATAAAGAGGTTAAATTTGTACTTACGCTTCCCAACATGCTCTACAAAACTCATGCCCACAAGGCATATCTACTGGATCTTCAAAGATAGAAATATTACACATACAAATTTCACACTGCAGATAAAAAAACAGTTTAAAAATTAGTGTGTGTTAAAATGGTCTGATCTGATCCACAGTCTCTTCTAATTTCTTCCATTTTATTTATTTCATTTACATCCTGCCCTTAGTCTGATGTTGCTGAAATGTGAGAGTAACAACACATAGAGGCTGTGGTGGTGAAGAGATGTAGATGAGGAAGATAAAAGTAACAACTTATATTGATTGGTTCAAAAATTTCTAGCATTTCAAAAGAGCAGCGAACAAAAACATGCTGTAAAATGTTATTCTTTGTTTTTTAAGATGAAAAATTAGACTGAATGAGATCATATTCTCCAAGGCTTAGAAACTGCTATTCTAACTCAAGAAAACTATCAGTTTTATATTTCTAAATCCACTGAAAAAGCCATTTTTACACTCGTTGCAAGAAGGCTTTTTATCAGCCCGGCTGATAAATCAGATGTTCTATTCTTCCCTGAAAGGGAGGATCTAATATAGACAATGCATCCATTGCTAACATTAAATTACCAGATTACTGTCATGCTCAGTTTGTGAAGTAGCCCATCAAGGCAATATGTCCCCCAAATGCAGTAGCAAGAATTGTGAGTAATGCTTTTATTTAATGCCACCATCTCCCCCACAGCTTCATTAGTTACCCATTATTTTCCAGACTCAATTCCAAGTTGACTATGCTCTATAAAGCTTTCAATGGTTTGGACCCAATTACTAGAACTGTGTACTCTGGTCTGTCTGGCACTCTTAAATCCACAGTGAGTCACATTTTCCAAGTCTCTTTATAATAGCAACCAACAATGGCTTTTCTTACAGGTAGTCCTTGACGTACGACCACAATTGGGTCTGGAACCTCTGTAACTAAGTGATGTATGAGTTGTGCCTGATTTTGTGACTTTTTTTTGCTGTGGTCATGCAGTTGTTAATGAATGTGGCTTGCTCCATTGACTTTGCTTCTCGGAAACCCCTGGGAAGATTGCAAATGGCAATCACTGACCCTGGGACGCTGTAATCATTGTAAATAACTGCCGGTTGTCAAGTGCCTCAATTTTGATCATATGACCACGAACAATGCAATGGTAATAAGTGTGAGGGCTGGGTCGAAAATCACTTTTTTCAGCACTATCTAACTTTTAAGAGTTATTAAATGAACTACCGGAATTGGAGCACTGTAGAACTTTTGAAAAGAAGAGCACTCCCTTTTGTTATGGTTTAAATGGGGAAAGAGTACATAAGCCAAAGCCATTTATACAGAGGCCATTTATATATATTTAAATAGAGTGTTTATGCTTGACGCTGACAAGACAAATATGAAAAAAAAACATGAATCCATAACTCATTTTAAAAAGGAAAGTGTGTAGGGGGCATTAAAAAGGGACTGTTTTTCAAATGGATTTTCCAATTATAATGAAAAGCCTTTGACATATTAAAACTATGATGTTCTCACTGATATATGCAAGACCACATATAATAGTCTTTCTTATCTACAGTACCAGAGTATTAGGAGGCTGACTTTTAAAATTAGACAAAGTGATTGCTGTAAGGTAAGAGGGAGACAGAAAAAGAAAAGGAACAAGAAAAACTTAAGTACAATTACATATAATAGAAACTAAAATTCAAATTTTCAATGGAGCTACAAGGATATCTTACAGAATAATAGCCACAGAACTGATCACAATTCAGCAAAATTCGTTTTTATGTAAATTGTCAAATATCACACCTCTTACTGCAAAACTACTAGAATGAAATAAAATATAGTACTTTGCTCTTCACAGAATGGTAGTCAAAAATGGTCATGAAATTAATATTAAAGGGATTTCCACTGTTATGGTTTCCACCTTTCCTCTCTTAAAAGCACAGGTGGTCCTTGATTTACAACCACAATTGGGATCGGAATTTCTATTGTAATTAAGGGCAGTCATAAAAATGAATCACACAACTGTTAAACCAATTTGGCTTTCCCAATCCTTTCCTTGTGTTAAACAAGTGGGAAGGGAGGGAAGGAAAGGGAATTTTTTTAGGAATATTTCAGCCTCTCATGATTGCAGTAGATTTTATTTCAACAGCCCAGTTTTTTACTGAGGGCAATAAAGTACCCTTATTGCTTAATCTGAATTTGAATAATCCATCATATGCATCTGTAACATTTAGAGAGAAGAAGAAAAAGTTTTATGAGAAAGCATTGTTTAATTGTTTACTTCCTTTATTTGGGTTGCATTTATATATACTGGCCATATAAAAACAATTACTATTTGACCTATTACAGATAACCCTCTACTTATGACCCATAATCTTGATCATTGAACAAAATGGTCATTAAGTCAGACACTATATGACCACTTTGCACAATGACAACAAACCTGGCTCTCTCAGTGGTAGTCATTAAATGACTGTGCAAATCATTAAGCAAAGCACCTGGCAGAGGGCCAAGACCTCTTGGGCATGGTGAGGTGGGGAGAGGGCTTGGACCTCTCAACACATCTTGGAGGTCCAGACTCTCTCCCTGCCTCACTGAAAACAAAGGCAAATTCTTCAACACTCTTTCAGAACTCTGTCATTCACTGTCATTTTCCGTCTGCTCCAAAAGACTCAGAAGGGCTCTGGAGGGGAGAGAAATTGCTAGCAAATTCCAGCATTCTAAAAATTCCCAAATGCTGGCATTCACTAGCATTTTTGCCAGATTTGAGGTCCGTCCTCCTGTGTGGGTAAAGACGGGAGATGAAATCTATCAGCATGCAGAGGGTTTCATTCTAAAATCCAAATGTACCCTCTGCTTGCAACCTTCCCTACCATTGACGTTTTTGGGAAAATAGCAAAGATTGGAAATGGAGATCACATGATCATAGGCACTTGGCAACTGGACATAAATGTGAACAGGTTGCCAAGCACCTGAAATACAGATATGTGACTGGGTGCATTCAGCAAGTTGTTTTACTGTATTCATTATTTGGTATAAGTAAAAAGTTGATATAACTGTATCATGGGTCTTACTGCACCGTAAGTAGTTGGAAGTCACTGCTTTTTGTTTTTCTTTTCTCTTTCCCTCACTTATCTCCTCTACGCTACCCCCTTTTTCCGTTGTTAATGGAGTATGATGGTTCAGCAGTTAAAGACACATTGTCAGCTGGAAAGCTGACAGCCCAAGTTTGAGACATGAGCCCCATGCCACAGGGTAAGCTCCTGTTACTTGCCCAGCTCCTGCCCACCTTGTTTTTAATGTTTTTAAAATGCTTTTATAATGTTTTTTTTTTAAATTTTATGTTCACTGTTTGTATTATTTCTGTTGTAAGCCGCTCAGAGTCCTTGGAAGTTGGGTGGCATAGAAATATGATTAATTAAATTAAATTAAATTAAATTAACCTTTTTTCCATTGTTTTCATTTCTATTTGTATGTTATATTATGAAAAAAAACATGTAGTAAAAACATATATAAATGGGAACAGGTTGACAAGCATCTGTAATATAGTCATGTAACCTGGAAGAATGCAACATATTGCTTTAAGGTGGTCAGAAGTGCTTTCTGGCCTGTAAATCATCAATTCCATGGCCATCGTGACTGCAATGCAAACGGCTGACCTGAAACTCTGATGATGCCTTCATCTCAATGTAGAATTAGGAGGAGAATATTTGCTCACTACAGCTCATGTGTTCGGTTCTGCATACAAGGATATTACCTAAGCAGGACTAATAAAGCTACAGTTTAATAGCAACATTTTTCTGGTCAAAAGTGAGATTTCATTCTACAACCTAATATAGGGAGGGAAATGTTGTTGCAACTACTTAAAATGTGACTCAGTGAGATATTTAACAACCTGAAAATATAGCATAATCATGTAATATTACTTGCACAAGTAATATATTATTGTACATTGAGAGCTAATGTGGTATACTAGTGTCTAAATGGTGGATGAGAAGCAGAGAGACTGAGCTTCTTGTTCACCCTCAAAGACAGACACAAGAACATGACCCTTAATCAGTCTTGTTCTTCCAGCCAATATAGCTCAAAAGGTTTTCATTGTAGGGAGAAAAATAGGAGGAGAACTCTGACCACTGCCCTGAGAACCTGTACACATTTGTATCCCCCTGAACAAAGGATACAAATCTAATAAAATATTGTATCATTCTAGAAATGTATTTTAAAAATGAAGTATACCATAGTTGTCTCAATGTCCCCTGGTGAGAGGCTAATTTCATCTGGAGAAGTGATAGAAGAACGAGTAGTCCGAGGAGTTCTTGGTGAAGGAAGTGTATCCCAGGCATTATATCCACTTGGAGGTGGTGTTGGCATTTGAACACCTGAACGCTGGCAGCAGTTCTCTGGATTTGTCATCCAAGCTTCAAGTAATTTTTCTCTATCCCAATCTTAAATAAAAAGTGTCAAGAAAGTAGAATAGCTACAACCTTTCAACAAAATGTCATACAATTTTAAAGTATAAATGTTATAATCTTTAAAAATTCTTGTACATAAACATGGCCATATGTAATGGTGAAGGAAAATCTTCAGAATTAAAAAATTAAGATAAGATTAGGACTAATCACAATAATATATTCAGAACAGCTTCCCAACTTTCAAGACTGTGTAGTAGAGACACAAAGTACAATACTGTCTGATAAAATATTAACTGATCTATTGAAGGAAGGTTTTTAAAAGAAAAATGGGGTTTGACTTTTAAAATTGTTTTTATTTTATAGAAAAAGTAGATTGATCTTGATCTTAAAATTATGTGGTTGCTCTTAAAAACATAAGCTAAGATAGTAGAGTATTCAAAGAAATTGGAGAAAAAAGTATTCTGGAATAAGACAATGGTAAACTGCTTTTATTTTGTTGTCAAGGAAACACATGGTTGTGTCCAAGAAATCATTAGAAATTAAACTTAATTCAAAGGCGACTTTTCTATTATATACGTATGTGCTGGGTAGATCAAACCAAACTTTATTTTTAGCTAAGAGATAAACTAGTTGCAAGATTGGGAATGTAAAGAGTGATACATTTCCCATAGCTATGTAGGCATTGAAGAAAAAATATTGTTAGTTTTAGAAAACTAAAACACAGATTAGATTTGTGCTACATGTTATGCTGTATTATGGTTAGATTTAGTGCTGTCCGAAGTAGAAATGATTTCCTTTTGTGGTCTAATTTTTTTGAGCTTATAACAAATTATTTCAGTTCAGTTTTTAATTGACCCACTTTACTACACTCTGACATTTTGCGACCGTGATGAGAAAGCCAATTTTATTAGCTGCTGTTCAACAATTTATAAATTGATTTTTGAGATTTTATTGTACTATATATAGGCACAAAAAAGCATAAAATGTTTTTATTCCTGTCCACTATCTTAAGTTCTGATCAGTTTTCTCTTTGTTCATGGCTCGTTCACTGATTTATAACCATTGTATATAAAAAAATTAAGAACCAAATCTCAGGTATGTACTGCTACATGGTTCCAAAATTATCTATATAAAGGATTTAGACCACAGAATTTTGGTTCTGCTTAACTAAATAGTTGTCTTGCTTAATTCTAAATAAAGATAGAAAAGTCCTATTTTTTTTAACATACAAGGTATTTACATTTCATGTGACCAAATGAATAAAGTTACAATTAATATATTACTAAGAAACAGTCCTCTATAATCTCAATTTGAGAATGAAATGAATGAATGAATGAAATTGCTCTGAATTTGAATCTGAGATCTTAGAGTTTGATTTACAGTTATTCATGATTACAGTCACACTTTTTTATTTGTTACAAGCCCTGATTCTTTTTTTTTTATGTTGTTAAAAATTGATCTCATAAATGAGATCAATCATCTGAACCTCCTTAAATAAATTAGGCTAAACTGTAAAATTCACTTTCCTTAAAGAAAGTGACTAAACCAAATCATGATCCAAATCTCACCTTATTCTGGATTATTAATTGGATTGTAATAATAGTCAAGAATTTGACATAAATTTCCATCCTTAAGAAGGTTGCTACAACCTTCTTAAGAACTGTTAGCATTAAGTTGTTTATTCTGATCAAATATATTTTATTCTTCAAGACAGGAATAAACAATTCAACCTACTTCCGATCTCTTGCAGCTAAGAATTCCATGAGAGAGGTACATCTACAATTCACATAACTGTTAGATTATACTTTCATAATGAGTGGACCTATCCAGCTTCAGACAAAAATGATTTCCAACATTTTGAATAAAATTACTATTCTTTCAAGATGATCATTAAAATACTAAATATAATCTCACCACTATCAATGTTAAAAATGATTTTATACTTTGCAACATAAGGAATGGGTTAAATTACAAGAAATGCAAAATGGAATAAAGTATTTAAGCAATTTGCGCTTATAACACTCTGTCATTTTTATTAGAAAAGCGGAGGAAAAACATATTAGCATATTTTGTTATTAAAGTTTTGCTGAATGATATAGTTTCTGAATACCATGAGCTCGGAGCAAAGCTTCGGCAGTAAACAATGGTGCTTGCAGCATATCAGCAGATTCTACAATCAGCATATCTTTGAGCTTTCGAAGATCCTGAGGTCGTAGTCCTTCATATGGCTGTGAGATGGAATGAAATAAGGTAATAAAAAATATTTTATTTATAAGGAGGTTTCAAAATGAACTGGATAAAAACTCTTAAAATGAATTTTACGGCAACTATTCAAGGCAACCTAACCTTCACATTTTTCTACCCAATAATCCCCCACAATACCAGGAACCCCAAAATGATTTTTGAAGCCCTCTGAGCCAAAAAAGCCTGTTGATTTCAGTTGACAGTAGATTAAAAAACTATTTAAATAATAATATGAGTTTTACTTTTGAATATTTTTTGATACAAATGTGGAGAGAGAAAGAAATTTGGTCATGATTATACAAATATAGCTTTGCTGAGTATGCACTATCATCCTGGCGAATGCAGATTTCAGGCCAAAAACAGAACCCAAACATTCTCCTATAAAGTGCATATTGTATTGTAACCAAAATTTTAATGCAAGTTGGTGCGTTAGGGGGGCATATTTAGAAGAACATTGCTAAAACTGAAAATTACATGCAGTCAGTGTAAGAATCTGAGGTTATGACTTTCATTTTTTAGCCAATTTGACTAATAAAGGGTCCAAAACCACTAGAATAGACATGCAATGTGCTTAAACATGTGTTTCAGCATATATGGAGTAACAATTATTTTTCAGATATTTTTTTTTAAAAAAATGGTTCCTAGAATGTCAAGCTTGTTCAACTTGTCATTAATATCTTTTCTTCTTCTATTGAAACTTTCAGAAAGCATTAATTTATACAATGCACTATTGTGTTATATATAACTAGGGCATAACACTAACTCTTCGCCTTATTTTCTATCATTATGCTTTGTTTTAATGTACATCCTCCATTTTCAGTCTTTTAAAGAATTTGGAGAGTTAAGACTGTAATGTTGTTATACCTATCAGAACTAAAAACTACTGCAAAGCAGCCCAAGGTATGAAATAGATATCTTTCTTAAGATTACACAGGTTTGCAAATATACTATGCTTTTAGTTTTTACCAGGTTTGGCTTTGTGTACAAGCACACAAATTCTTGACCACTAGTCTTCATGTAGTCATGAAAGAACATAAAGACAAATTGTACATTTTGAGAAGTGCCAAATGGTTTAGATGGGAAAAAAGTCACCCACATTCTGTAAATCTGACCAATTAGAAGCATGTCCACAACTGGCATTCTTCCAGTCTTGAACTGCAACACTCCATGCTGCAACATAATCCTTCTTGCCTTATCTTCCTTTTTTGGAAAAAAAATGTATTTCTATAGAAAAACTAAGCCTGCAATAATTTAAAATTACTAATAATAGTAAAATAAGAAAGAAAAATCCCTATTTACTGTAAAAAAACCCAAACCCTCAAACATTTAAGGTAGCTAGCTGCTATCTTTTAGACGCTTATAAGCTTTTATCATAATAGGTTGAATCAGGGATCCCCTATGCCCTGGTTGTAGACTAATAGCAGTCCATGGCCTGCCAGGAAATGGTCTGAACAAATGAGAGAAGCCTCATCCACGCACGTGCGGGATCCAGGCAGCTTGCAAAACCATGCCCTCTTGGTCCACAACAACAACAACAACAAAAAAAAAGCCCTCCAATAGACCGATTCCTGGTAACCAAAAGGTTGGGGACCACTGGGTAAAATAATGTTACATTTTGTATTTATAAAGTACAGATATTTGCAACATATTTCTTTCTACATATGTAGTTTGAAAACAATTTGTGTAAATATAGCACAGGATATAGTCAATTCAAAGAAGATATAGGGAGCAAATCACATTAAAGAACCGTGCTTTCCAAAAGCATCTGAACAGTTTGTGCTTATTAGAGAATACAATGGTTAGATGCTTAAATCTAGTTGCTCTAAAGCAGTTCCTTGTGATTCTAATACACAAGCCCAAGAGCTTACGATAAACATTACACAGTTCTCCAGTGACTCAGGCTTTTTCTAATAAAAAGCACATATACATATTTGGCTGATATAAATCATTCTTCATTTTATTTTACCTCCTTTTTATCTAAAGCAGCATATTCTGCTTCAATACTTTCAGCTTCAGGATCTCGTGAAAACACCATCTGAGATTCTAAATTGAGAGCTAACTCTTTGTGCTGCTGCTTCTCTGCACAGTCACAGGGAGTATCTTTATTTTCATTTTCAGCAAACAAGTCTCCACCATGTTTTACAAGAAGCTAAAAATTAAATGGAAATATCAGTGATTTTTTCTTAATACTATGGATAATACTATAAAAAGTCAGGAAATTTCAAGAGCCACTTTAATATAAACATCTTTAAAAAGCTACCATATATTACAAACTTTCAGGCAGTGTAGGAAAATATGAAACAATAGCTTTTTTCTTTCTCTATGGAAGTACAACCAAAGTGTTTAAGGGAAGTGTAAATTTAAGGTGGCTGCTAGAATGCATTAATTTAGAGGTTTGATGTGTTGCTGTAGGATTTCGGTCAGTTGGAATATGGTCTGTTTTTCAACTAAGCGGTGAAAATATTGCTAGATCACTAAATGTGAACTGTTGGAGAAGACCTGCAAAGGTCTCTGTTGTCCTGTTTAGGCACCATAGCTTGAATTACAGCTTTGATCTGGAAATTTTATCTGGGGGTCCAGATAGTTGATTAATTCCTGGCATTAGAATTCTGGACAGCTTTAAATTAGCAATTAACATTTTGACAATCTCTCTCTGTGTCATGAAACCCTAAGTTTACCAGAGTGGAAACAAGCAAGAGCTTTAAGAAAGCAAAAGGTTTTTATTGGCAGCTATTGACATAGCATTGGCTCCATTGGCTTTTTTTTTTTTAATCTATTGACTTTTTAATTCATCTGGATTATTCAGGAAAATGGTTTGGAAGAATGTTTCTGGAAGCTTAATCCTTTTTATTATAGTCTGGAATGTGATCTGGGACAATGTCCTTGCTGAACTACTGTACGTCTGCATTAATGTCCTATGAACTGCTCCTTGCAAGAGACTTTGGAGACAGCACTGGGTTTGGACTTTGGGATCTTGGCTTGTTTCCTGAGTGACAGCAAAGGCTTCAAATTTCCAATTTTTGTTAGGGCTTCCTGTTTTTGGTGAGAGCAAGATATGGCACCAGTGGTGGGTTGCTACCAGATCAGAAAAAACAGTAGTGGCAACGGGAGGCTCTGCCCACCCACCCGGATGCTTCTGCCCGAGCACATACCCACAAGCAAACCGGTAGCGATGGGTTTTGAAACCCGCCTCTGTATGGCACCTAAGCAGATGATCTAAGCCTGAAGTAACCGACTGAGTGTTCCTTTATCAGATTTCCTTGGGAGAGAGAAAATTATTAGCTAGGAGAAGGTCATGGAGGAACAGGAGCTTGATTGCAATGGGCAAAGTAGGTATGGTAGGTACTCTTGGGGAAAGGAGATTCCATACCTTTATAAGAGCCAGAATCAGATATTTGGATTCCAGGGGCTCCTGAGCTGCTATTAAATGCCAGATCTCCACAATTTCACTATGCATAAAAGGGCAGACTTGACTTAGATTACCAAAATCTAAAAGGGGGGAAAAGGGGGAAATTAACCATCTCAGAAATATGCCTAAGTGCCAAGTTTGGCACTTGATGTAATTTCTGAGCAATCTTTAGCCTTTTTGAAGGATATGCTCTCTTCATGAATAAGGTGATGGAATGGAAAGGGGATTTTAGATAACCTTGGATTTATTTTCATTTCCCAACTTTTTCCCTTGTGAAAACACTCATTATTAGATAGGAAACAGGAATACGGAAATTGCAGGCTCTAACTTTAGTTAAACTCCCTTTTTCCTTTCAACCTAGATCAAAGCCTTCCCCCTGCTAAGGAATGCTTTCTTTATCAGCTTGCTTCATATAAGTGCCAACAAGCAATTAACTTCTAGGAAGCGCTAGCTATTGGGTCATATGCCAGTTATTTTTTCTTTCTCCTACAGTGGAGACTGTGAAAAAAAATTATCAATGAACATTTGTACAATTCTTTGTTTCAAAAATATATAAAAATTAGTTAATTCCAAGATTGCCATGCTAATTTTGAAAATCCCAAGTGCCCTTTTTCTGCAGAAAATTAATTAGCATTCATACCTCATGTAAATGGATCCAGTATTTAATATTAGATTAAATGGTGCTCTAACCTTTATTCAATAAAAGCATCAAGAAACTTCATGCATTGCAATTGAGAGTCGATCTTCTCCAGCAGTTCACCGATATATATGTATCAAACATGCTACATGTATCATTCATGTCATACTTATGCTCAAACTTAAAAGCTGTAATTACTCTAGTAGTCGGGGGCATGCTGTTAATACATTTAGGTGTCCCCTGGGCAACAGTTTATAGCTGGCTAATCCTTTCAATACCCGAAGCATCCAAAGTATAATGACGTGCTCATTTCTATGCAATTAATTTTGCTAGTTTCAGGGCAAGATCTGTTTAACTAGTACATATTTTAACCTGGTATCTTATATTTTAAAGTTTATGTCATATAGTATGCCTTATTTTAATTGTGATGCTTCTGACATGAATAAAGAAACAAACACCTAATAGTAATAGCAGTTTAAACTCGAATGCATGTAATCTGTAGCTGCCACCACTCAATATTCCTTCTACAATTTTACTTTTAGTCAAACATTATTTTTAGCATCACCACTTTTTTCCACAGGCAAATAATTGGCAAATAATAGTGCTTGGCATTATCTTTTATATAAACAGGATCTTTCTGCTTTTTTCAAGTGATTCTCACATAAAGAGCATTATAGAAATTTAGCCTTAAAAATCTTGTGATCAGACTGAAATCTTGACTCTTTTCAGGTCTTAGGTCTCTCACCCTGGCTAAGTAAACCTAGTCGATAAAGAAATGACATCAGTGTAACGTAACAAGAAATTCTAGGTCTGCTTCTCCATGGTAACTATGCAACTTGAAGAATCATTTCAAAATTGATATTTAAGTTTAAATTCAGAGGTTACACTTCTACAACTAAGATAGTAGAACATATGGAATGCCATAAGGTATTTTAAGAATAGCTACTGTGCTTGATGAAGCAAATCTGTTGAAGTTAAACAGCGACTGCCCCATTCCAAGTTTGAGGAGCATTACTTGTAATTCTACCACAGAAGAAAAGCAGGATATAAATGTATAAAAATGTAATATAAAACACAGTTCTTGATGTAGCATTTCTTTAGTGCTTTCTTTAATACTCTTAAATTATTAACACTGCCTGATAATTTATTACATTGCCTATCTTTTGTGCCAAGTATATGTTTTTTATTCACTTCAGCAAGTATTTACAGGTAGTCCTCAATTTAGTGACTATTTGAAGTTACAACAGCACTGAAAATATTGACTTATGACTGGTCCTCACACTTATAGTTGTCACAATATGCCCAGTTGACTCTTGACAACTGGAGTATATTTGTAACAGTTGCAAAGACCTGGGGGCATGCGATCATCACCTTCCCAACTGGTTTCCAAAAAGCAAAGTTAATGAGTAAAGCTGATTCACATAACAACCATGTGATTCACAACTACAATGATTTGCTCAACAAGCATAGCAACAAAGACTGTAAAATCAGGCATCACTCATTTAACAACCACCTTGCTTAGCAAAGGAGACTCTGGTCCCAACTGTGGTCATAAGTCAAGGACTACCTATATATGAATTTTTACCTCTACACAAGTCTTCATTCCTGAGGCAGCAGCATAGTGCAAAGATGTATTTTTTTTGTTATCAACAGCATCAATGGCAGCTCTTTCATATTCTCCTTGATCAAGCTTTGCCCCTTTCCATTTTAAAATCATCTGTAGACAATCTGCTCTTCTAAAATCATCTTCAAAAGGTCTTGTCAGGCGAGGTTGAAGAGCTCCATCAGAAATCATAATCTGAGGTCCCATACAAAGCAAGTGCATAGAAGTTTCATTGTGCACATTTCGTTTATTTGGGTTCCCATCTCTCACAAAAAGAAAAGTCCTATATAAAGAAAATAATTATGTAATTTGGAAGACAATTGTTACTACTCTGAATTTTAAGCAACTCTGAATTATATTTTTCCTACGCTACTGAGTTGAAAATATTTCAGAGAAAACAAAATAATTCAATAATCTTGAATTCTTTTGCTAAGGCATGCAATTAAAATAAGTACTGAACTTTTTATTAATGTGATTGTTCCAGGATAATTAAAATAGTGAAATCATTAAAGAGAAAATTTTACATACAGTTCTGACCTGTGTGAAACAGTTCACAAGAAGAAAAATGAAATAATTATTACACTTCCAGATTTTTAATAGGGATTTTGGTCTTTTACTGAAAAGTGGCAGTTGTGAATAACCAATTACATATTATTATAGCAACCAACCCAAATGCTACAACTGCATATCAAAAGAAATATATGCATTCAAATATAAGACGAAAATCTATAAAACATCTCTTGATCATGGCTGTACAAAATACTTCTGCAAGGACAGAAAAATGTAAAAAATAATTTTCTCCCATTTTAGAACAAAATGCTCAAGGTCCATCAAACACTTATTTCACCTCTTTAGAGATATAAAACAAGTTGTAATTTTAGTATGTTTAAGTGATATGTTTACCTATTATAACAAGCTCTAGGTTGTTGCTGAATAAGATATAAAAAGCCAGAATCAAAAGCAAAGAGCAAAGCTATCATCGCTTCTTTGGCTAATTTCACATTTTTCACCTTTGTCCTTGATTTTTAGATGTCCTTGCCTTGCCTTTTTGTGAATTAAGATAGATATTTGCATAAGGCACAAGACCAAGCCAAGAATTATCCACAATTTCAGAAATCAGGCAAGTCATTTCATTGACCATCTCACTAAGCTACAACTACAGTCAATAACCCAAGAGCAAATGATGTTTTCAAACAGTGCTTAATGCCCTAAAACTTTGGCTTATTACTAATTTGCAACAAAATAAAACATTACGCTTTTGTATCTAAGCATATACTGCAATCCAGTTAGCTAAATGAAAAATACGGAAATAGCCTTCCACTTGACATTTTAAATGAACAGAATATTATGTTGCCAGGAGACTCTTCCCTGCTTCCCTGCATCCTATTGATACATTTCATTGTGTTCATTTCGTTTATTTGGGTCTGGCAGAAATCCTAATCAGTACTGTCCATGCTTTATGAAATTACATTTCCACTTCAAAAATAAAATCATGTAGGAACCATCTGGAAATAATGCAATCTTATTGTGTGTCTCACTGAAGCAAGATGAAAACGTACGTCTATGATGCTCACCCCAATATTCGATTCATCCCATGCCTAGCAGCATAATGTAATGGAGTATTGTGCTGATAAGGTTCTCCATAAGAAATATTAGGATCCAGAGATTCTTTTAATTGAGGGTTGCTCTCATATATTTGGCAGGCCAAATTTTCATCCCCATTGATAAGTGCTTTGCGGAACTTAGTAGTTGTATTTCCCATGTTGATACTAACAACTGTGCTTCTTTTATGTCTTTTCAATAACTTGGGATGAAGATCAGTAGCATATTAAGTCTGAAAGAAAAAAACAGTATTCCAATTCTACTGAAAAATTTTAGTAAGGTTTTGTCAAAACTAATCATATTGAAAAATTACAGTAAATCATAATCTTAAAACTTTATTGACTTTATCTAGACAAAAGGGGATTCTCTAGCTGTTTCTACAGAGTTTTAAGATTTATTCTGTTAAACTATAACATCTTTATTAGAAAAGCATAGTAAAATATTATGTCCAAAAACACACTTTGAACTCTAACCACTGGAAAAAAGCAACACAAGCTTTTATTCTGCAACGTATTATTTTATTCTGCAACAATACAAGATAACCTTCTAATTAGGTAAAGGTAAAGGTTCCCCTCACACATATGTGCTGGTCGTTCCCTACTCTAGGGGGCAGTGCTCATTTCCTTTCAAAGCCAAAGAGCAAGCGCTGTCCAAAGGCGTCTCCGTTGTCATGTGGCTGGCATGACTAAACACCAAATGCGCACAGAATGCTGTTACCTTCCCACTAAAGGTGATCCCTATTTTTCTATTTGCATTTTTTACGTGCTTTTGAACTGCTAGGTTGGCAGAAGCTGGGACAGGTAACGGGAGCTCACCCTGTTATGCAACACTAGGGATTCGAACCGCTGAACTGCCGACCTTTCGATCGACAAGCTCAGCATCTTAGCCACTGAGCCACCATGTCCCTCAAACCTTCTAACTATTAATGAATAATTAAAAGACACTGAAATTGAAAATTGGAGTTAAAAGGTATCCTTTACTGGGCAAAATGTTGTTTAATTCAGTTAATTAAATCAGCCAATTGAATTAGGAAATGCTAAATTTTCCAATTTTCTACTTTACACTATATGGAATTATCACTGAGAAAGATTTCAATGTATTTGAATGACACACTCTGTGTCTTAAATAAGAATTTTCATGGCAAACTCAGTAAACAGATAAGCTTTTATAAGCATCACATGTTCTTTGCAATGTTTTAAAGTGATTTTTTGGTTTTGTGCTTTTTTGTCCCCATTGTCTAAAACAGAAACTTTAGCATAAAGTTCTTAGAAAAGGATTCCTACTATAATGTTATCTTATCTGTCAGCAATCACAAGACCAGAATGTCACTACAACTAATAATTTTATTATGTGATGATATCATAAAACTGAGAGATAACTCAAAATGGATGTATGATCATACTTTCTTTGCCAGAATGGGGTTGCAATGATCATAGCAGATGAAGGTTATATGTGGCACTTTGTGCCACCAGAAGTTATTTGGGTACAATAAGGTTTGGTTAAAATTGTTAAAGTGCATCTTCTACGTATTTCTTCCAGAACTCTTCCTCAATATTGTTTGTTACTTAATTTATGTACTCATAAAAGCAAACTAGCACCAAAAACAATAATTGAACTGAAGAGAAACAAAAACTAGACAAACAAAATGAAAGAAATTAATCTGAAGAGGCAAAGAATCACAGAGATGACTTTGGAAAAACAGTATTACAAAATCATTTTTTAAAGTCTGGGAGACAAAGAAAAGTTTTGAAAGAGACTCAAACTGACTTTGCCTTAAATACTTGAGTTATAGGAGGAAGGACTTTGCCTTAAATACTTGAGTTATAGGACCGTCTGGCTTTCAGGATTCTGCCCTTATAGCCTACACTAATAAAGTACAGATCCCGTCATTATCAAGACTGTCTCCTACCTGATCCAGGCTAAAGAGCTGGCAGTAAACTAGACAACAAGCAGGTTAGACTGGAAAGCAAGGAAGCTTGAAGATGTAGACATTACTCAACTATGGTCCTGTGCCAAAAGAGAAGCTAATATTCCCAACATTCCCTTTCATTATTTTTACATGGGATTTAATCAATCAAATTAATAGACTGTCCATCTCTCTTATAGAGCAACTCTGTGTATAAAAACAAAAAGTTATCAAATAATAAATATAATTTACTGGAATCATCATTATGATTATATTATTATTATTATTATTATTATTATTATTATTATTATTAATAATAATAATAATAATAATAATAATAATAATAATAATAATAATAATAATTTTATTTCTATACCCCCCTTCTCCCGAAGGACTCAGGGCGGTTTACAGCCTATTTAAAAACACAGACAAAACAACAGTATAAAATTTAAAATAATTAAATAAGATGGCTCAAATTTAAAACCCCGATAAATTTAAATACCCAATTTAAAACTATTGTGTTGATAGTCCAGCCTGGCGGAACAACAGGGTCTTCAATGCGGAGCGAAACACCCGGAGGTCGGAGATCTTACGAATTTCCGGGGGCAGTTCATTCCACAGGGCTGGGGCTCCCACAGAGAAGGCCCTCCCCCTGGGTGTCGCCAGCCGACATAACTTGGCTGATGGCACCCTGAGGAGACCCTCTTTGTGGGAACGGACTGGTCGGTGGGAGGCTATTAGTGGCAGAAGACGGTCTCGGAGGTACCCGGGTCCTATGCCATGGAGTACTTTAAAGGTGGTAACTAACACCTTGAATCGCACCCGGAAGACCACTGGGAAATATATTGAGTATTTGCTTTCTAATATCCTATAAATATATGGTTTTTACATTACAATGAAACAATAGAATCAGATCATGATACTTAAATATATTTCCTGTCAGGACATAAAATTTAATAAGATAAGAGAGACTTCATTTCAGTATGAAGCATTTAAACACTAAAATAATGATTATATCGGGATGCCGGAAACCACAGCCACTCGGTCTTGGATGGGTTGAGCCTGAGTCGAATGAGTTAAACATAGTTTAACAGTAGAGAGTAGACAAATTCCATCTACATCCAGTATACACTATCACAAAACTGCAAGAAAATTAGGATTTTCCCTTTATGAAAATCTCAGAACGATGTAATTATCTCCATTTATTATATCAATGTAATGGCCCAATTTAATAGGGTATGAGTAAATGTTTTGCTATGCCTGAAAATCCATGCCATGAGCTCAGTTAAATTAGAAACTATTGGGTTGAGTTTTGTATTTTATCTGCATCAAGAAATCGTGATCAATGAAAGCCATTCTAGCCAGGGATGAAATGCTTCCATTTCGGACCGGATCAGGTGATCTGGTAGCGATTATGGCAGGTAGTTCGGAGAACCGGTAGCGATGGCGATGTGAGGCTCCACCCATCTGCGCAGGTGTCGTTACTTCCTGGTTTTAACCAGGAAGTAATGTGTTTTTTACCCTCTGTGCATGCACAAGTTTTGTGCATGCACAGAGGGTCTGCACATGCATATGTGAGCATTGCTCACGCGTGCACACGGTGTGTGTACTTCCAAACCGGTAAGGAAGGTAAGTAGATTTCACCTCTGATTCTAGTTTAATAGGACAAAATATGCGCATGCAAAAGAGATCAATGTATCTTCTATTCCCAATAAACACTGTCATTTGAAATGGTGTGCTGTAGTATGTGAAGTGTTTCTAAGTCAGACTCTGTCAAGAATTTATCCACAATTAATAAAATGGAAATATAATGAATAGATAAAATCTTGACTATGCTTTAAAATAGCACCAATTATCTCTACTAAAAGGGAAATAAATAACTGTTGAACCCTATTATGATAGCATTTGCTTTAAAGGTACATCTAAAGGAAATCTAACATTCATGTAATCAAAACCATTACTGACTGAAGTTCAGGAAATTATTTCAATTTGGTTATATAACAATAGTTGCTTTTTATATTGAAGTATGAAATAACATGTCTTTGTGAATGTAACCCAGAATTCAGTTTCACTGCAATTTATTGAAGATTTATTGCATAGCAAAACTACACAGAAATAAGATACTTAAAATACTTAAAATAAATAATTATAATTACTTGACTTCAGAGCACAAAAAATGATTTAGCTATATTAGTGTACGGCTACAAAAGTGGCAAAAACATTTGAGAGCTATTTAGCAACTACAGGATGCATTCTCTTACCAAGTATTGACTTCAATTTGTGCTGTTGTTGCTGTTGCCAAGCAGTATCACTTGGGAACTCAAGAAGAATGATGACACTAAGTACAGTATTTCCCTTTCAGAGAAAACTAGCTAACCTGAACAGTTAGTTCATCCATTAAGCAAATACTTTTTAAGAAGTATCAAAATATCATAACATTTCAAATTATCTAATTGCAAATAGAGACTTACAATGAAAATGAACTCTCTCCCAGTCTCCTGGAGAAAAATTCCCTTAACCTTATTCTAAAGACGTTCTTTATGCTTTTTCATCAGATTTAGCTGATTTCGTCAATGCGGAGGAGCTAAGCAGGATCAGGCCGAGGTAGTAATTGGATAGGAGGCTACTACGACCATAAACAAAACTAGGGAGAAGTATAAATGTATAAATGCTGTATAAAGGAATATAAATCTTTCCATTCCCCACCATCCAGTCAGAGATGAAGAGGCTTCTTGGATGAGAAGCGAAACGACTTCAAAGAAAAACCAAAAAGTCCAGTTGCCTCTTGAAAAAAAACACTTTTGAAAAAAACTTTCTGCAAAAAAGGCAATTGGCAAATTGTGTCCACTTTTGACAAGAAAACTACTGTACATGCAATCACCAGGATTTATGTGCCATTGAATTGTTTTCAAAGCTACTTTGTTCTGAACTCCATGCTTTTTGTTTTCACAAACATTTCTAGATTACATATATACAGGTAGTAGTCTCTTAACAACTACCCTATTTAGCTATTGTTCAAAAGTCCCTACAAGCATAGCTGCAGATGGGGCTAGCAGCAAATAAGTTATGTAGGCAGGTACCAGCTAAGGTTCCGTTCTGAATGGATAAAGAGCATCACTCTTTGATCACTAATATGTAACTACTTGTTAGGTTCGACCACCAAAGGGATAATGGATTATTTGTTTTTTAGGCATAAAATTAGGAAATTACACATTTAATAGAGAATATACTTACCTAGAATGCTCAGCCAAGACGAGGCAGATATATGAACAGCCTTAAGATACATGAGTTGAAATATAAATTATTGTGCCTAAGATTATATATTATTCCCTATGGTCTATATTATTCTTGCCAATAGCATATCATTATTATTACAGTGAAATATATATTAAAGATGTACATTATATAAAGTTAATGAATTACTAAATGGGAGAAGTTTCTTCCAATGGACAGGAAGAAGTCATGATTTCTACTTAGAAGAAATGCTTAATCCATTCCTGTTGTTCTGAAATGTACTTCATAATAAGTTCAACTGCTCTTTGCGGTCCCCTATAAGGAGTTTTAAAATATTTATTGAAAATTATTTCCCTGACCACTTTTTCTCTAGATTGGGTGATTATTAATAAGCTTACAAAGTCTGCATTCAAATGTAACCTGAATCTCAAGAAGGCACAGCAGCAAAGATGAAGTGCATACATAAATACAATGCTCAAAAATAAACCAACCAGTAATGGTTTTTGCATTTAGCACTAACAGTTAATCAATCTATTGAAATAAATTTATTTCTCCAGCAAAATCCATAGCTGCTCTTTAGCCCTATGCTCAAATAATTGCTGCTTTTTACTTCAGCACTATTTTCCATCCAGTCTAGCCCATATCATAAGGACTTGAACAGTCCCTGCTGTCGTACTAGCAAGGCTTGAAACATTTAAAAATGCTTAAAACAAAACAACAACCAGAAACAATCACATGTAACAATACAAAAATCCAGTTGCAATGCCCAGAACATCCCAGAATACTGAGCTGTTTCTCAAAACGGCTAAATCTAAGCTTAGTGGGGAAAATGAACCTTTGGATCATCTTTTGTGTTGAAACATCGAAATTGCTCTGAATTTTTCAAATCCGAAACATTTTATATTCTGACTACAAAACTTCTTTAAAATTTTCCTATAAATACATTTGCATATGATTTATATGCAGATAGAACTATTGTTTTAAGATACCTGTGTTATTGTATTATATTAATTGTTTTAACTGCACTATATTGTTTTGATTTTTTTTTACTATAAACTAATGTAATCAACACATTTCTTGGTGGAAAAGTAGAATACAAGCCCAATAAATAATAATGTACTAAAGCTGTTTATTTTTTATTGTGATATCAGATTGCCTCTAGAAATAGAAACAAACATCTATATAGTAATAAAAGTACACCAAAGATGTATTCTATGCTTTTTTTACCTCCAACAATAAAGGAATCTCCATTAACTTATTGCTAAATCTGGAAGGATTAACAGAGTTTAAATAATTTCTGAATTTATCAGTAGGTGATACTTCGCAGTTATTTAACTTTTAAATATCACTACATATAGGGAAAATATAAGTATCATTTTAATTAAGAAAAATGGGGGCTTTGTATTATCACTTATTAGTTTTGAAAACAAAAATCCTTTGGAAAGCATATTATTGTACTCACTGTATCATGCTCAAAAATATCCAGAAAAACTGCAAGCACTGAAAAAGATTTTGTAGATGTTCAGTCCAAAATAATTTCATACAGTTTGGAACATCTAAATTGTACAAATTTGATGTAGTTATATTAAGCTGGTGGCAATTTATCTGATGGGACATATTTATTCTGTAAAAATACAACAAACCATTTCAAATTTCAGGAACCGCCTACTTTAATATAATAGTTTTTCTGCTGAAAGGATGGCTGCTGAGATCAGAGATGCTTTTTCAATAAATTTTCCTTAGCAATTGTATCTTTCATTCTAAATAAGAATTCAAGCAAGTTTGAAAATGTTAGTATATTTTGTATTTTAAAACAGAAATTGTAACGCTTAACTCATGTTCTGATCAAAACATTGGAGTTTACAAAAATAAATTGTGCACATTTTATATTCTAACTATAAATGTCTAGATAGTCTGAAGTAAGATATCTAATTTGAATTATCTTATCAATCAGTAGATACTTCACTGCATTTATTGGTGAAAAGAACTTTTAGCTTCAAATATGCAGTTTGCAGACATACCATATTTAAATTATTAGCCTCTGAGCACTTAATCAGAAAGTATTCATTTTCAGTCAGCATTATATTACTAAACTGAAGATTCAATACCAGTAGTCTTCAACTTACAACCATTCATTTATCAACCATTTGAAATTACAACAGCATTGAAAAAGTGACTTAAGCGGTCACTTAAGAAATGATCCTTTAAGGATTTAAATGGTCACAGCATCCCCACAGTGGCATGATCAGAATTTGGGCAATTGGCATGTATTTACAATGGCTGCAGCATCTTGGGACCATCTCATCACTTTTTGCAACCTTCTCAGCCAGCTTCTGAACAGGTAAAGCCAATGGGGGAAGCCAGATTGCTTAACAACTGCATGATTCACATTACAAATGCAGTGACTTGTTTAATAAACATGGCAAAAAAGGTCATAAAGCATGACTCACTTAATAATTGCCTTGCTTAACAATGGAAATATTGGTCCCAATTGTGGCTCTAAGTTGAGGACTACCTGAAAACAATTTAGACTTTGTAATAATTAAAAAAATTGGGTTCCTGAATGCAAGTACCTTTTAAATGCATTCCAATAAGCTTGAGGAGAACCAGTTTCGATACATTTCTTCATGTGACTGCCAAATAATCAATCATTAGTTTCAAAAATCAAATTTTATTAGAAAACAGTTTTTGTGCTTTTTAAAAATAGTAATTCTGAATTTTCTGAAAAGTTGGTATGATTTGAGTTGAACAACTTTATAAATATACTTTTAAAGCAGAAAAGTGACCTTAATTTTTTTTTAATCCAGTGTTTGGTACAACAAAAGCTTAAAAAAAAATTACATGCTATTGAATGCTGATAAATTTTCCAAGATGTTGGTGATCAAAAATAAACATGGAAAGCAACAATTGTGACGGAATAATCTTTCCTTGTTTGTATTCTGTAAAGATGCATATCTTTCCCACTTTTTATGCATTATCCAGGTACTCAGTTCTATTTTTTTCCACATTGGTTAGCATGAAACAGATAAAGCCTCCAAGTTCAAAGTTCATCATGTTTATTATCATAAAAAAGGAAGTTTTTTACTTTCTCTGTTTTAGATTGTTCAACAGGATAGCTAACTATTATCAGTATATGCTTTGGGTAAGAAAAACTGTGTAATACGTCTTCCATGCTAAACAGTGCATATTGCTTATGAGTGTGCTGTCATATGATTCACTTCTTTAAAAGAAGACTCAACTAAAAGGACAGCTCTGATCTTCTGCATTCTAATAGCTTTATTAATAATCTATTCCAATAAAACGAAGCAAAAGCAGCCACTTTTAACTACTAAAGTTTCTTAAACACTAACAGAAAGACATTTGTTTATAGCTTTAATTGTTGATGCTTTGAAATAATATTTTAAGGAAACAAAGTATAGAAGTAAGGTGTCATATTTAATTTTTAAAAATATCTTAAGCAAAACAAAGTGCTTAATTTTCAATTATCCAAGTCAATATGCTGAAACTCAAGGGCAGTGATCTTTTGAAAAGCCTAGTTTATAAACAGTAATCTTCTTCTTCTTCTTCTATACAGTCTTCATTAAAAAGCAATGATGCCTTTATGAATTTTGAAAATTACAAAAGAAATATAAATTGTTTCTACACATACATACACAGACACATATGCAATTAAATTTGTAAATAAAATATATATGATTTATTTCTCTGGCTTAGCTATTGTTTTCCTCCCTCACTTTTTAAATTTTTTCCCCTTTTCTTACTTATCTTTAAAAAAAAGTATTAGAAACAAAACTACTTCAGAATTATTTATGAAATTATAATAGAGTCAAAGAGTTGGAAAGGCCATATGAACTTCTGAGTCCTACCTCATTAAAGTCCGAGATCCATACTAAAATGGTTCACAACAGATTTTATTTATTTGTGCCCATTTCAGTCCCTAAAGATTCTGCATGCTATAGGATATTAAAAGACAGAAAAATAGGGTAGTAAAACACTAACCCAAAATCAAAACCCAATCAGCACAATAAATCAATTTAGGCTTGAGATAGTTTGAAATAAAACTATAGAATTTTATAGAAACTTGTGAATGCATTTGCAATAAACTGGCATTTGCACGCACATAATCAGTTGCTTAAACATGTCCAGTGAAGAGGCAATTAACACTTCCATTGGTGTATATGGATATACATAATATGTTGTTGTTCAGTTGCCAAGGTGTCCCAAATTCCCCGTAACCCCATAGTATAGGTATATGCTTATTATACCTATCATTAAGGATTTTTTTTCCTAACAATCAACCCCTTATTGAAACTTCATAACCTCCACTATATGGTAATAGGAAATAAGTCTGAGTCTTCTTTTGTATAAAAGGAATGTGGTTTGTTGCTTTAGTTGTCTTTTCTAATGTTATATTATACCATCTCATAAAAAGTATTAGTTTACAGTCTGCTGCACTTTGTTGCTTTTTTCTTTATCAGGTATGGTTTGATTTTTTTGCCGAAAGAATACTCATAACTGGATAAAGATAAGTTAGTTGGACAAATGTGTAATATAGTTACTTCCAGTACTTTGGAAAATACCTAATTAAAATGCAATTATGCTTAACAGCTATTCAATTTTGTTGGAAATTTCTAAAACATTTTCATTTCTCAAGCTTTTCAGTTAAGGCTTTTTTTGATTTAACCACACAAAAGGTTCAATTTAATCCCACACCTTTAGCCATAATTTCCCATTCTCTGTTTTTGGTTTGCTAGCTGAACATTTACTTCTCAAATTTACTAGCTGAACTTAAAGACAGCTTTAAATTTGGGAACATCCTATTCAAATGTCTAAGTGATTAAAATCTAAGGGCTTGTCCTAAGACTTCGTTTGTGGAGAATAACGCTACTAAACACATTCACGTCTAACAGCTGTTTCTATAAACAGTGGGCATACTTAAGGTAGATCTATAATACAAATAGGGTAGCTCTAATCACAATCTGAATCCTGTCAATAGAAATAGAATGAAATAGAAAAAATGAAATAAAATATTTTCTTGAACAATTCTATAAGATAATAGAGAGAAATTAGATTTGTTGGTTTTGAAAATTAGTACGCATAGTAAAACCAAAGTTAACAGGTAAATTGAATCTGTCACCTGGCCAATTTTGCAAGAAAGAAGTGGGAAAGAGAACTGGAAAACAATTTACGCTAGCCCCTTACATAATAATTTCTGAGCAATCCTTGCACAGACAGCAGCCCATTATCATCAGAAAATTAACTTTCTGCTACTCTAATTAGATACACATCTTTCTTTATAAAAGACCACATCCTTCAATTCGTTGCTCATTAGAATCAATTAGAACCTGTCCACCCTACATTATAAATTGCCAAAATAGATTTGGAAATCTGAATTTTACCAGCTAAACTGACACTGAAAAATAAAAAATTTTCCTAGAGGGGAAAAAATAATAATAATCTTACCCCTTCCCCTGGATTACTGCCTACGAGAATAGTCCGGAGGGATTCCAGCGGGCTGGCTTGGAAAGCTCAGGCTAACCCCACTAAGGCAAAAGCTGAAGCCCCGCATTTTCTGAACCGGACTTTCTTCCATCAGACTGGATGTCCACCTTCCCCCTCTTTCCCTAGTGCCACAGAAGCCTTCCAAGCCATCCCTGAACGGCAGTGAAGTTTCGGCTAGGGCAAACTGTTTTCCCTCGCCAGTCTTTTTATTAACCATCCAGGATAATCTGCTTTATCCAGAGGCTGCTGAGATTTGCGATCTTTCTCCGGCCTTAAGCATCTCCTTCCCAGCGGCAGCTACAGCGAAAGGGGCATGAGAAAGTAGCTGGGGACCGGGAGGGAGAGATCCCTCTCGTACAAACGGCACACAAGGGGTACCGAGGCTTTGCGGTTCCCAGGCCTATCCGGGGACGAACGAGGAAAAGCGCCCCGAGTTCCCCTCAGCAACGCTCCTTCTCCACATAAGACACCTGCTCTGGGCGCCTCTCACCTTCCATCCACTCCGCAGCGCTTCTGAGGCAATCTCTGCCCGTCTATCTGTCACCTCCCCCTTACCGAGCTCGCTTTTCCCGGGAGATCGGCCTGCTTTCCAGCCGCCGAGGACAAGGTGGACAGCCTCGGCGGGCTTCCAACGGGGATAGCAATCGGGAGATGCGGGGAACGAAGCCGGGTGAGGATCGGAGCGGGCGCTCCGGTGCGTCTCCTTCTCCCCGCTTTTGTTCCGCCCTGGCGGCAGGGTTTGCCCGTCTTCGGATCGCCGAGCCCGTCCGCCTCTGTCTTTCCTCAGCCGCCTCTTCTTCTTCCGACCGGCCCTCACAGTCCCGACTCAAGGCGATCCATCTCGGGACTGCTCCTCCTGCGACCAGCGGCGGCGCCCATTTATCAGGCCTCCGACCCGGAACCTTTATCGGCAGCCAGAGCTGTACGGGAACCGGATCTAAAGCCGGCTAAATGGGTGGGAAGTAAGGCGGAGCCCCGCCGGAGAGAAGCGAAACCCGGGCTTCAAGGATGCGTCTCTATCTGGAAAGTCTCCAAGGCTCCGTGGTAAGGAAAGCCGAGAGTTTCCAAAGCTTAGAGCGCTCCGGCGCTTTATATCGTTCTCCGTCCCTTTTAGCGCCGCTGCAGATGCTCGTTAAGGGAGACAATCGACGAGCATTTGGTTGGCGGAAAAGCCAAAAGCCTCCGCGGCTCCCTCCCTCCCTAAATCGGCGGTCGTCTTGAGAACCACTTGGATAGTCTTCGGATTTGAGATGCGTGGATCTTTCCCACTGTGACGAGCAGGTGTTGTTGCTAGAAATCATCATCGCATATATATATATAATTATATGCTGTGTGTGAAATATACTGCGTTCGTATTAATATAGCCCGTTCAGCCACTGATGATGTTACCTAGTTTGGGTAATGAAACGTCTGCAAGAAAAGTCTGTAGAGATTCTCAGTCATCCAGCTCATGGTTGTCCCAAAGGTGCAACTGGACTTTCGTGTTTTTTTTCTTTGAAAACCTTTCGCTTCTCATCCAAGAAGCTTCTTCAGCTCTGACAGGATAGTGGGGAATGGAAGGAATGGGGGAAAAAAACCCCAAACAAACAAGAAAGTCCAGTTGCCTCCTGAAAAAGCACCTTTGGGTCTGCAAGAAAACAAGCAAGCTCAGAAAGCACCAAGGACCCTTCAGTTACTGATTTCTACTAAGAAAATACAGAGCACCAGTTTGGTGTAAGTGGTTAAAGCATTGGGCTAGAAACCAGGAGATCACGAATTCTAGTTCCCACCTTAGGTACAAAGCCAGCAGAAGTCCCATCACTTTATCTCAGCCCTAGGAAAGAGGTGATGGCGAACAACTGAATAAAAAAAACCCTGTCAAGAAAACTGCAGGGACTTGGCCAGGCAATCTCACAGAATTGATTGTGTCCTGTATCTATAGGGAGTCCTCTTGGTTAACACTGCTTATGATCTCATATTTGCAGTCTGTAATCATCCACTTTTAAGAAAATTTGCAGCACTATAATCTTGATAGCAGCCTGTTTGGTGGAGGAAACTATGAGTTCTAAATCCACATGAAGCTAAGTCACCATCTCTCAGCCCTAGGATGGAGAAAGTAGCAAACCATTTCTGAAATTTTGCCAAGAAAACAGCAGGGACAGCTGCAATTGCCAGGAGTAAAATAAAAAAAAAATCCAATAAAAATATTGATAATATAGGAAGTCCACAATTTATGACCACAATTGAGCCCAAAATTTCTGTTGTTAAGTGACACATTTGTTAAATGAATTTTCCCCATTTTACAACCTTTCTTGGCATAATTGTTAAATGAATCATTGCAATTGATATGTTAGTAACCTGGTTGTTAAATGAACCTGATTTTCCCATTGACTTTACTTGTCAAAAGGTTTCACAAGATGATCATATGACCTTGGGACACAGCAATGGACATAAGTATGAATCAGCTGACAAGAATCTGAATTTTGATCACCTGATCATGGGGATGCTAGAAAGGTCATAATTATGAAAATGGTCATGTCACTTTTTTTCAGTGCCATTGTAACTTTGAATGGTCACTAAATGAACAGTTGTAAGTCTATGATTACAATGATTGCTTTACCACCCAGAATGGAAATTTTGCTTTGATGTAGAGTTTTTGTCCACAAAATAAATGCCACAATTGCATGGGGGGTGGGGGTGGGGAGGGACTTTTATCATCAGTTTCTAATGAACCTATAAACTAGTCTCGTAATGTTCTCTCTATATATTTGTTAATACTTTTTAAATGTAACTTTAACTCTTAACTCTCTCTAGTTGGTTGATATAAAAGTACAAAACAGCAACTGCCCAGCAATGGGACAAAATAATATAGACCATATAAAGCAGCTTGTGATTGATCTAGATGCCAAAATGTGCTTACATATTTATTATGGTGGCACTCTTAAAGTACTTAATAAATTCAATCTCAACCTTTTGTGATTTTAAAATGTGGTGTATGACACATTGCTAGCAAGAACCTTTGTCAGCTATATGGGGGGAAGAGTCCCTACTGACAAATATAGGGAAAAAACATCATAAACGAGCCACGGTGGCACAGTGGGATTAGAGTGCAGTAATTGTGGGCTACTTCTGCTGACTGCCGGCTGTCTGCAATTTGGCAATTCAAATCTCACCTGCTCAAGGTTAACTCAGCCTTCCATTCTTCTGAAGTGGGTAAAATGGGGACCCAAATTGTTTGTCTGTAAACTGCTTAGAGAGGGCTGTAAAATACTGTGAAGCAGTATATAAGTGTAAGTGCTATTGCTATAAATGGCAATTTCTCCCATGTTTTTTATAATTAAAGTATTTATTTATTTATTAGTCGCATTTCTATGCCGCCCAACTCCATAGGGACTCTGGGCAGCTTACGGTAAAAAAAGCAGTGCGAACAATATCCTGTAAAATTTTTTTAAAAGAAAACATTAAAAACCCATACACTCCATTCCATGGCTGGGTCTCGCAAGATCGCCGTAGCGAGATCAACGGCCCCAGGCCTGCCGGAAAAGCCAGGTCTTCACCACTTTCCGGAAGGCCAATAGGGTGGGGGCGGTCCGGACCTCAGGAGGTAATTGGTTCCAGAGAGCCGGGGCAGCCACAGACAAGGCCCTCTCCCACGGGCCCGCCAACCGACATTGTTTAGCTGACGGGACCCGGAGGAGACCAGCTCTGTGGGATCTTACCGGTCACTGGGAGCTATGTGGTAGAAGGCAGTCTCGAAGATAGCCTGATCCTCAGCCATGTAGGGCTTTAAAGGTAATAACCAACACTTTGAATTGCGTCCGGAGACCGATAGGGAGCCAGTGCAGCTCGCGGAGAATTGGTGTAATATGGGTGTATCTAGGTGCACCCACAATAGCTCGTGCAGTTGCATTCTGGATCAACTGTAGTCTCCGAACACTTTTCAAGGGTAACCCCATGTAGAGCGCTTTGCAATAATCCAACCGTGAGGTGACAAGGGCATGAGTGACTGTGAGGAGAGCCTCCTGATCCAAGTAGGGTCGCAATTAGTGCACCAGGCAAACCTGTGCAAACGTCCCCCCAGCCACAGGTGTATATTTTCTGGAGTTGAGAAACAGGAAAGGTAGACTTTGCAGAAGAAATTGATGAATAAAAAGTTTCAACTCTATGTACCATGGCTTCAAAAATGGATAGTTTTGCCTTTTAATTAAACTATGGTTGAGTGTATCCAGTTAGTTAAGCCAAAACCAAATACCTTATATCCTGGCTTTCAGTGTGCTTTTTTTATGGGCATAAAGATAATCATTTGAAACAGATAGGCCTGACATTTTGTAAGGGTTTCTAAGATTTAAAAGCAGTCAAACCTATTTTTGATCTTTACTATTAGAATAACAGAGTTGGAAGGGACCTTGGAGGTCTTCCAGTCCAACCCCCTGCTTAGGCAGGAAATCCTACACCACTTCAGACAAATGGTTATCCAATCTCTTCTTAAAAACTTCCACTGTTGGAGCATTTACAATTTCTGGAGGCAAGTTATTCCACTGATTAATTGTTCTAACTGTCAGGAAATTTCTCCTTAGTTCTAAATTGCTTCTCTCCTTATTTATTTTTTATTTATTTTATTTATTAATTTAATTTGTATACCGCCCTTCTCCTAGAGGGGACTCAGGGCGGTGAACAGCCAAAATTAAAAAACATACAAATACAAAAGTTAAGATAATTAAAAAGAATTAAATCATTAGCTTCCCAATTTAAAACCCCCAAGTCCATAAAATTTAAAATCCCAATTAAGAACCATTTAGGCTAGGTCGGCTTGGTGGAATAAAAACATCTTCAGGGCTTTACGGAAGGTCCAAAGGTCCGGGATCAGTCGTATTCCAGGAGGCAGCTTGTTCCACAGGGCGGGTGCCCCCACAGAGAAGGCTCTCCTCCTGGGGGCCGCCAGCTGACATTGCCTGACCGAAGGCACCCTGAGGAGGCCCTCTCTGTGAGAGTGTATTGGCCGGTGGGAGGTTATTGGTAGCAGCAGGCGGTCTCGCAAATATCTTGGCCCTAAGCCATGGAGCGCTTTAAAAATGAGAACCAACACCTTGAAGCGCATCCGGAAGACCACTGGGAGCCAATGCAGCTCACGCAGGAGAGGTGTTACATGGGAGCGCCATGTCGCTCCCATAATCACCCGCGCGGCCTCATTCTGCACCAGCTGGAGCCTCCAGGTGCTCCTCAAGGGGAGCCCCATGTAGAAAGCGTTGCAGTAGTCCAGGCGTGACGTGACGAGGGCATGAGTGACTGTGCACAGGGCGTCCCGATCCAGAAAGGGGCACAACTGGCGTTTCAGGCGGACCTGATAAAAAGCCCCCCTGGCCACGGCCGTCATATGCTCTTCTAAAGACAGCCGTGTGTCCAGGAGGACACCCAAGTTGCGAGCCCCCTCTGTGGGGTTCAGTGACTCGCCCCCAATAGCCAGCGATGGCACCAGCTGGCTATATCGGGACGCCGGTATCCACAGCCACTCGGTCTTGGAAGGGTTGAGTCGAAGCTTGTTCCTCCCCATCCAGACATGCACGGCCTCCAGACATTGGGACATCACTTCGAGGGCATCATTGGGGTGGTCTGGGGTGGAGATGTACAGCTGAGTGTCATCAGCGTACAGATGGCATCGCACCCCAAAACCACGGATGATCTCACCCAGTGGCTTCACATAAATGTTGAACAGGAGCGGTGAGAGGACCAACCCTTGCAGCACCCCGCAAGCAAGGTACCTCGAGGTCGACCTCTGCCCCCCTGCCAACACAGACTGCGACCGGTCAGAGAGATAGGAGGAGAACCACCGCAACACGGTGCCTCCCACCCCCAGTCCCCCCAGCCGGTGCAGCATGATACCATGATCGATGGTATCAAAAGCCGCTGAAAGGTCTAACAGGACCAGAACAGAGGAACAACCCCTTGATTAGTTTCTACCCATTGCTTCTTGAACTGCCCTTAGTTGCTTTGGGGAATAGCTTGACTTTGTCTTCTTTGTGGCAGCCTCTGAGATATCATGGAAGACTGCTATCATGTCACCCCCAGAAAACTGTTGTGATCTTACACAACAGTTTTCATGTTCTTTATCTTAAGATAATAAAAGAAATATGCCACCAGGTTTTTTTTTTACAATAACAGGTAGAAGGGACTGACTCCAAAAAAGATATCTAATTATAAACCATAATTAAGCAAACCTATAGGGTTCATTTGCATGAACCCAGATTTACCAATGTAAACATTTATGTTATAAATAAACAGTTGAAAACCCATTCTGTATTTACACTTGTAAGCTGGCGAAAAATGTCATGCCTTTAATAAAACAGATCTACAAAATCATGCTATAATAAATATTTGTTTTAAAATTCCACAAGATTTTGTTAGAATAATCCAAATAAGATTGGTCTATCAAACACTGTACTTTGGTACAGTATATATATTTCATTTATAATCTTTTTAAAAGATAACTTGCTTTGACTTTTGAGTTATCAGAATATTATAATCAAATAATTTCAGACTTGTATACTACCGATAAATAGACATAGGACTGATTATTTTTGCCCATGTATAGTTATTTTCATATCGGAAACTTGTAGCTCGATATTGAAAGTATCATATGAAAATCAGCTTTGCTAATCATTATGAAATTTGTGTTCGCTTTAATGATAACTTCAAGTAGAAAGGCTGACTGCCGAAATGCAGCACGTAGAGAATTTCATATATCCGCCTTTTGAAATAAAGTACTTATATAGAAGAGTGCAGTCTTTGTATCTTTATAGGAAGGGAGGCAATTCAGTCTCTTCCCCTCCAGTGTCTAGCAATATCAAAAATGAAAGCATTAAAATCTTTCCAATCTGTGTAGTTAGTTCACAAACTTCTGTTGCAAACTGCAAGCTTTATCTTAAAAAGAATAACAGCGTAGCTTTAGAAACCACAGAAAGACAGTTTCCTTTTGCATATGATTTGCAAGCATATAATTCATGTAATATTCATGCAGACAAAGAAGGATAGAGCAATTGAAACACTGCTGTTTTTGGAACCTTGTTTTCTGAATTTAATTGTTATTTTCAGTTGATTTTTTTTCAGTAAGAAAAGTTAACAACAAATGATGGGAAATCCAGAAACAATAACAGAAGCCTATGTGGCTGTCATTCGTCCAAAGAATACTGCAAGCCTCAATTCTCGGGAATATCGTGCTAAATCCTATGAGGTAAAATAAGGGGGCAGAGGTTGACTTCAATGAAAACAACTTTTATAATTACCAGTAATTATATTTAATCATCAATATGTCCATAATGTTTCATAATGCAAATAAAAAATTCAGGAATATGTTCAGGTTGTAGAATGATTTCTTTTCCAGCAGTATCATTTCCATTATAAACATTTTTGCCTGTGTAAGCCATCCTTTCATAAATTGGAAATGATTATATAATTATATAAATTGCTAATTTCTCAATTGTAATTATTCGATCATAATGGTAGGTGATACCACAGATGTGGGTTTATGAAGATGACATTGAATCTAAAGTATGTAGTTGTTCATTAATAAAGGTAATGAAATAGATTTGAAGCAAATGCTTTGAAATTAGCATTGTGGTTCTGTTTCAGATTTTGTTTCAATATTAGGTATTGCATTTATTTATATTTATTTTTGGTGAATATTTATAACATCTCTGGTGGCACAGTGATTAAAATGCAGTTTTGCAGACTAACTCTGCCCACAGCCTGGAGCTCAATCCTGATAGGACTCAAGGTTGACTTAGTCTTCCATCATGGTTGGTAAAATGAAGACCTAGATTGTTGGGGACAATATGCTGACATTTGTAAACTTCTCAGAGAATTCTGTAAAGCACTACAGAGCAGTATATAAGTCTAAGTGCTATTGCTGCTGCTCTTTCTTTTTGCTTTATTATATAGTTCTTTATAATGAAGTAATTTCAACCATGAACTTTTAAAATATTGGATTTAAAGCAACTCCATGCTTAATGATCAGAATGATCTGAAACAAATAATAGTGACAAAAGTTCTGCTGGAATGTATTTTGACAAATTAAAAAAAGAAAATTTTATATTTAAAAAAAGATTCGTAGCAAAAAGTAATCTATGCTTGATTTAGAAAAAACAAGTCTTGCTCGTAAAAAGGATGCAATACTTTCGGAAAATCTTCTTAAATTTCTTGACATAGTATTTAGTTACTTCTTATATGAGGTCTACATATTTTTGTTGATAATTTCTGCTTCTGATACTAATTTTATTGCATTTACTTTACATGCAGGAAAGTATGTCTTATTCTAGCATTTCTAGATTTAAATTTTGTGAGTTATAATTTCCATAGGAGAATTTTGGGTTGGGAAAGATTAGATTCTATCACCCCAATAGCTAGATATAGGTGTTAGATTTTTAAATAAATATGGATCTTTATGTTTCAATAATATTTAATTTTATCATTGCAAGATTTTGTTACTTGAGGTTCCCATTGAAGGACATAAGAAAAAGAGAAGGAAAATGTTATTAGAAACTAAGATTCAGGAAGGCAATGATATAACCCAAAGCATCTTGGACTATATACTAGAAACCACCAAACCAATTTCACCAGGAAATCAAGGGATTAAAGGTAATGATGGCTTTAATGCTTGTGTTCTGTATTTTCCTATATCCAGCCATAAAAGAACATTTCCATACTCTAATCCCATCAATTAATATCAATTAATCAACCCAACTAAAATATTGTTCTAATTCTCTGAATGCTTGCTAGAAAAGATGCATTTTGACTTCTTTTTGCAGTATAGGATTATTTTATCTATCTTAAAAAAATGGAAAGTTCTCCTGCTTTTAAAGACCCTTTCTCTTGCCTCTTCTAATCTAATCTCTGATGCTTTGAGTAAGTCCTAAAATGTTGATATATGGTCAGAAAGGTACACAAAAGAAGTTTATATAATATTTATACAGCTTAGGTCCAAGTTAAAACCAATAATTTCTAAGGAGTCTGGAAATTATAAATAGCTAATATGCGCTTTGCATCTTATTTCTAGAATCACATAGATGGATGTATTTTTAAAACTAATTAAAGTTTTCAAATAGCATTAAAGGCAATCCTTTGTAAGGTGTGTTATAGCTGTTTTCCCTAAAGATTACCAACTATGTACTATAAATCATCTGATGGGATACTGGCATACTTATTAAAATTGTTTAGAATCATCAGTGGTCATAACAACCCTTTGAATTCACAAATATTTTTACATCCACTGTTACTTCCAGATCTGCAGGTTTTTCAAGAATCATTCTTGAATTCTAAATCCCCAGGCCATTAATCTAGTTTTCGGTATATTTTATATGTGGTAGAGAAATACTACTTCAGCTATTTAATTGAGAAAGATTTTCTTATTATGTGAAGGAAAAAGAGTTCTGCTAATGAAGACGTTTCCTGTTGGGGAGGAAACAGGCAAGGATGCATCTCTTTTTGTTGTACCAACAGTTGTCAAAGGTAACATAAAAAGTGCATTTTAAAAGTACAGGTGTTAATCAAAAGTTAGAAAATATTCTCTATATATGTACTGCTTCTGCTTTTTTTAAAAAGAAGTCTCTCTATATTAGTTTTGATATGGCTTGTGTTGTTTTTTATTTGTTGGTTTTTATGTGGCTGGTTGTTTATGTTTATGTGATACAGATGAATAATTAAATAAGCAGCTAATTAATAATTAGCAGCTTATTTAACTAACCCCATTACTTTGTTTTGCCTAAATGTGCACTTTATGGTATTTATGAAAACACATTTACGTCTCAGTCTTTATTCTTTATCAATTATCTGTCAATTATTTCATTAGAATCTTTTTGGGAAATCAACAATGGAGAAGGAAGCTATTAGCCAGTAGTTCCCATTATGTAGAAGGTACTACAGGTGATTCTTGTCCAGGCATTTTTTCTACACATCTAAGGATTTCCTATTTTTTCTATGGTGTCCAGTGGTGGTTTGCTGGCTTGTGTGCTAGTCTTTAAAAGCTATCAGTGATGTAATTATCTGTGTAAAACATTGATTCACAAACATTATTCCAAGTTGATGATGGAGATTCTCAATCATACAGGCTATAGGTATACCAAAGATGGTTTTCCAAAATGCAACTGGACTTTCTTGGTTTTCCTCCTTTGAAAGTGTTTTGCTTTTCAGCTGAGAAGCTTCTTGAATGTCAGAAATGAAGAAGCTTATTGGTCTTTGAAATGACATTACTTCAAATTCCAAAGATAGATTTTGTGTTTTAAAGCTTTCTTTAATTTCTTAAATTATAGTATTTTTATTTTACCAGTTTATCACTTCACCAGTTTATCTTCTGGGCTACAATTATTTTGCCAATAGTCAAGTTTGTTAGAGTATTTTAAGTTTACTATCGATTATCATTCATTGGATATTCATCTTTCTTAAGATGATTGGTTTATCATTATTCTTAAACTAGGAACTTTGGCTGTTTGTTTACTAATATCTTAGAGCCATAAGTCACATTTTTTTAGTTTAGCTTATACAGTTTTGTTTAGACATTTACACTGACAGAAAAGAAATGGGAGCAGCCAAGAATCCATTCTTACTTAAAATGATTTCTGAAGGACTACGATAACAAATTATGTGGCCTATGTAAGGAAAAAAAAAAATACGGCAGCAAAAGTATTTCTGTACAGTCCAAGAAGGGTGTGTTGAAAAATATACCTACGGGAATAAAAATATAAATGTATACTTATACTATATATTAATAAAGTATTAAAAAAAGATTAAAAAGTGCTTTACCTTTTTAAAAATCCTTTTCTTTATAGATAATACAAAGTATGTTTACAGTCCTGGATGCCCAGTTTTCTACTGTTTACAAGACATCATGAGAGTCTGCAGTGAATCCAGTTCTCATTTTGCTACAATAACAGCTAGAATGTTACTTTTCTTAGATAAGTAAGAAATGTTTTTTTATTTTAATTTTTATTTTTATTTTAAAATTCTGTCAGTAGGAGAATTACTCTCTCAGTAATTAACTTTTGTGACATACATAGTGTCTGCTGCGTGGAATGGAGAAATGCATTTTGTACCAAATACAGGTAGTCCTCAATTTACAATAGTTTATTTAATGACTGTTCAAAGTTACAATGGCACTGAGAAATGTGACTTATGATCATTTTTCATAGTTACCACTTTTGCAGCATCCCCGTGATCATGTGCTTGGCAACGGGTTCATATTTATGTCTGCTGCTCTGTCCCAAGGTCATGCGATCACCTTTTGCACCCTTCTGACAAGCAAAGTCAATGGGGAAGCCAGGTTCACTTAGCAACCAGGTTACTAACTTAGCAACTGCAGTGATTCACTGCAGTTGATAAGTTAACAATTGTGGCGTAAAAAGTTATAAAAACTGTGACAAAACTCATTTAACAAATGTCTCATTTAACAATATAAATGTTGGACTCAATTGTGGTTGTAAGTCAAGAACTACCTGTATGAAATAAAAATTATGGGACTGAAATTCAGTTGAACCTTTCTGATCAAGTCATAATTCATCTAAGTGAAACTCAGAACATTGTGATAATTGTAAATTTCAGCTTCCCTCCCCCCCACAATAAAAAACACCCTAGAGAGATTTCAAAGGGCAAATGCAGTGAGGCGTTGGTGTTTCTCATGCTTTCCTTTTTAATGGGTGGTATGCCAGCCTGCCTGTCCTTACCCCTAGCTGATGAAACTGCATACTACCACCTTTGAAGTCAAATGCAACCTATCCAACAAGCTGCTCTGTTCCATTTGGGAAAGTAAAAGGAAAGAGAGCTTGGAGAGATAGGATGTAGTACGGTTGAATAGAAGGGCAGCGGCCAAATAGGGTTATGTCTGAATTCAAGTGTGACATATCCAACCTGCCATTCATTCTTTACATCTTGCTGCTCCTGTTCTTTCCCTTACTTCTCCATAGCTCCCGTTATCATATCCTGCCATTAGTGAGTTTGGGTTTTTCACATTCTCCTCACCCAGAAAATACTTCTGTTTGGAGCATTACATGTTTCAGATCCATGCCCTGATGAAATGTTTTAGTCTAAACCAGTGTTGGGTTGCTCCTGGTTCTGTCTGGTTCTGTAGAACTGGTAGTAAAACCAGCAGGAGGCTCTGTCCACCCATCACGACGTCATCATGGGTGATCTGCGCATGTGCAGAACAGTGGTGGGATGCACCCAGTTCGCACCGGTTCTATAGAAATGGTAGTAAAACTGGTGGGAGGCTCCACCCATTGACCCCGATGTCATCAGAACACTTCTGCGCATGCGCAGAGGTGTGCGCGCGTGGCCCCATTGCAAACCAGTAGTAAAGGTAAATAGAACCCACCCCTGGTCTAAACATAAACCATCCACAAATAGTTCTTCCATACACATTCCTAATGTATGTATATGTACATTCCTGCTAGAACTCACACTTTACAAAGGGCAGAATTAGGAAGAAATATTAACAGTATATATAAAACGATGCCCATTATTTATACATGGGGCAGTGTGGGTCAATCACCCTGTTTCTTGTCTGATTGCATGGGTAATACTGGTGAGTCTAATCCATTCTTTTCTGCAGATGGTTAGAAGAACGGCATTTGCAATCTCATTCGATCCCAGCTTTATTCAGACCATCTCCTTTAGAACGGATTAAAACAAACGTTACAAACCCTGCTTATGCTGTTGAACCCGGACAGAGCGAGAGTACCCTTCACATGGGATACACTGCGTTGGAGATCAAGAGCAAAATGCTTGCACTAGAGAAGGCGGACATATGTATTTACAACCCTCTATTCGGATCTGATCTTCAGTATACCAACAGAGTAAGAAGAAATAATTATTAATATCACTTTTGGGCTTCATATTTTCATTTTGGGCTTTAAACTTTTTAAAATTCTGCAATATTTCCAGGTGGACAAAGTAGTTATAAATCCTTATTTTGGACTTGGAGCTCCAGATTATTCGAAAATACAGATTCCAAAACGGGAAAAGTGGCAACGAAGTATGAGCAGTGTCATGGAAGACAAGTACTATTTTATTTTTATTCATTTTAATTATTTGTTGTTGTTTTATCCAGTCAGTCATAACTGACTTTAGAAACAAGTGGTCTCCATGCTGCCCTGTCAAGCACAACTTCTTTTAACTGTTGGATATTCATCTTTGTATCATGTTTTATATTATCAAGCCAGTGTGTTCTTGGCTTGGCCCTTCTTCTTGTTCCACTAACCATTCCTAGCATCACTGACTTCTCCAACAAATTTGCAAGCATGATACAGACAAAGTAAATCAGATGTAGTGTTACGATTTTAGCTTCTTCCTCCCCCCCTCAAGTTTTTTATTTTTTTATCAAAATATCAAATCAGTGGGTGAACAATGTGGCACCTGGGTGTCATACATTCTAACACAAATAAAGCTAATCAAGTTAATAATAATCTTTACATTCAATCCGCTTATATATTTCTAATAATAATGCATACTTATATTAATTATACTCTGTCATTATTCAATTATTCCAGATTTTCTCTTGTTATTACTTTCATTTTGTAATGTAAAAAGTCTATACTAATATTCTCCCTCTTCTTATTTCTATCACTTATTCTAGCTTTTGATCATATCACCTTTTAATAAAAGAAAGCTTTTCCTTTCTTTCTTATCTAACTTCTAATCATGTCACCTACTTAAAAGAGGAAAAAGGAAAAGGATGCAGAAAGCGAGAGAAAAAAAAGTAACTCATAACAACAAAAGAGCATCTATTATCCCTTGCCAGCTTCCATACTTTCTTTACTATGCTTTACAAGAAAAATAGGAAAGAAGGAGAGTAAATCAAAACAACAATATAATAATATCCATTGTCTCATGCCCGCCTCATAATTTTAATTGCTATGCTGTTTTTTTTTACTTGCCTCCCAAATTCCTCTCTTAAATCTGTTTCCTGAATATTTAATCTAGGTATTTGTCCCACCTCTACCCTTTTCTACTGTCTAGTTTCTAACCTTTCTAGCCAAGCCTCTATCTTGCTTTCAGACCTCTCTTTCCCCTCTGATATATTCTCCCCCTGATTTAATTCATTAGCCATTATTATTTCCATAGTTGTCTTCTCTTTGTCTTTGTCTTCCTCCTTCTTCATTCCTTCAGTTGACTATTCCTTTTCCTGGGCGTCTTTGTCTGTGCTTATCATTCCTTGTATAATATTCTCCATTTTGCCCATAGTCTCCTTATATTCTTTCTCCAAAATTTTTTAAATTTTGAAACAGTAAATCCAACTCTTGTACAATTCCACCATCTCTCCTTTATTAGGTACCTTGTTTTCTTTTTAACAAGATTTCAGTTTTTATCCAACAATCCAAGAGGCTATTTATTCAATCTTTAATTTACTAGTCCCAATTTTTTATGTCCTATAAATCAGTTCCATTTGAATAGTTCCAGAGGTCAGACTTGAGTCTCCAATAATCCAATAGTCATAGAGTGGCTAGAAGTAATTCTATAAAGATTTTCATATAAATTCTGTTGGATATTTCCAAGCTTGTAAAATAAAATTATTTTCTAATGTAGTTTTCTCTTTCGTCAGCAGGTAGCACTGTCAGCTTAGATTTCAGTATAATCACATTTCCAATGTATTTTTAATTATAACAGGGTTATAACAATAGGTTTTAAATAATTCCAGCATAAAAATATCTTCCCAGGACCAGTACCACGCCTTCCCAGCTTAAAGGTTTAAATTTCTATATATTTCAAAGTTTCAAAGTTCATTATTTTCACTCCAACAGTTCACTTCCTATCAGGTGGCATGGTAGTTTCTCTGAGTGCCTAACCACAGCTTAAACAGCTGATTTGGAGTCAATTATTCTGGATTACTCCTTGGGCTTAAATTTAAGGTAAAAAAAAAAACCTCTTTCCCAGTTCCACCACAGCTCACCTTATTCTCTCCTGCACCAGTCTTAGCTTTTATTCATCGGTTGTCCCAGCTTTGTAGCGGCCATCTTTAGGCTGCTGCTTCTTCTCGCTGTGGCTGAGAGGGAAAAAAGCCCCGGAGAAGTGTGATTCTGCCCGGCCTCACAGGACGCTCCCCCCTTTGCTTCATCCCCCCTTCAGGGTGGCTTAGGCCAGGGGTGGGCAATTGTGGCTCTTTTACAACCTGTGGACTTCAACTCCCAGAATTCCTAAGACAGCCAAGCTTAGGCTCTCCAGAGCCCACAAACAGGAAGAACTCAGGACAGAAAACATGGAGACCCATTTCTCTGTGTCTGAAATCGCCGCGATGTCAACCGGAAGTTCAGATTTTAGCTTTTAATGATGCGTCTGGTTTTATATAATTCAGCACTTCCCTGTTGGTTGCTATGGCTGTCAACATGCAATAATTTATGCCACACCACAGTACACTAAGAGCATATGCACCAAAGACAAATTCCTTGTGTGTCCAATCACATTTGGCCAATAAAGAATTCTAGTCTATTAAAATAATTTTCATTCTTTTTTAAAAAAAATTATGACTTGCATAAGTGGGAGTTGACAGCTAAATATCAATACCAAACCAGACTCTGTTGATACAAAAACCTACACAGGATCAGTCATCATTAATATTTAAATAGGAGCCCGAAAAGGAAATCTTAAAGCAGTAAGCTGGACTGGATAGTCACCAAAAAATGTTGAAACAGAACTGTTTTTAGTGCTGCCGAAAAACTATGTAGATGAGTCTATGAAGGCATTGGGAATTGAATTCAACATGAAGGAGACCTTTCTTACAACTTTCTAAAAGATTTTGTCAAAAGTGAATGGATTTTTAAAATTTTTAAAAACGTGTTACTGAACTAGATCTGTGAAATGTAAGATAAACTTGGATGTAATTTGTTCAAGTGCATTCACTTCTACTGCATTAGAAAATAGATTTATATGCTGTTTTGTACACATTCATAATATTTTATATTCTGACTGCTTTCTATTGGGACACGATTTAAATATTACATCTTTTTTATTCCTCCTAGGGAACGTCAGTGGGTTGATGATTTTCCTCTTCATCGTAGTGCTTGTGAAGGTGATACTGAATTACTGAGTCAACTTTTAGATGAAAAGTTCTCTGTAAATCAGTTGGATAGTGATCACTGGGCACCTATTCATTATGCATGCTGGTGAGTTCAATAAAGTTGCAGATCAATCTACAATTGTTCAGAACTGAAGTGATTTTAATATAGAAAAAGCTCATTACAAAGCTATAGTGACTAAAGTCACAATGCCATGCTTGGGTCTCCCTCCTGCATTACTCCTTGAGGTGCCAAAACAGCCATCCAGCTCCACCTCTGATATAGCTGAAGATTCCCAGACAAAAAAGATGACAAAAGCATGTCAAATGCTTTTGACAAAAAAAGAGAGAGACTTTTGATAGAGTAGATCAGCTATCAATATTCCAGGTTAACAAGAAAATTGTATCATCATTCAAAGATAGTAAATGGCTATGAATTCTATTTTGATGAGCTAATGAACTGAGATCATTGCATTGAGCTGCAGAGTCAATGGGAAACCAACCAAGCCTCCTGCAAGAGTTAGCTTGTCTCATGCACATTCCTGGGGATCTTGTTCTTAGAATACGAAATCAGCACAGTCCAATAAAGTTTGCATTGCAGGGACATTGTTCAGCAACAATGGGTGGAGGATTGATGGTTTTTGCTATATGCTGCTCTGCCCAATTGCATCAGCAAGAAGTCTGCTTCCTGCCCCCTGTTTCTTGCTTGTAAACCCAATTGGATATAGCAATAGCAATAGCACTGAGACTTATATTCCACTTCATAGTGCTTTACAACTTTCTCTAAGGAGTTTGCAGAGTCAGCATATTGCGCTCAATACCTTGGTGTGTTGGAAAATCCCCCTTCCCCAGATGCCCTAGTGCCGTGATGTTGAACCTATGGCATGCATGCCACAGGTGGCACACTTAGCCATATCAGTGGGCACACAAGCTCACCAGCCAGCTGATTTTTGGGCCTTCTGGGCCCACCAGAAATAGGGAAACAGGCTGTTTTCTGCCTTCAGAGGGCCTGTGGGGTGGGGTGGAAGGCTCGTTTTTCTCTCTCACCTGGCTCCAGAGCCCTTCTATGAGTCCGGGGAGAGTGAAAACAGCCTTCCCCACCCGCCTGGAGGCACTCCGGAAGCCAGAAACAGCTTGTTTTTTCCAACTTCCAGTTGGATAGGAAGTGACTTTTTTGCTGTCCTCAGCCTCCATAGCCTCTCAAAAGTGTTTTTTCAAGAGGCAACTGGGCTTTCTGGTTTTTCTTTGAAGACATTTCACTTCTCATCCAAGAAGCTTCTTCAGCTCTGGCTGGATGGTAGGGAAGAAACTTCTTGGATGGGAAGCGAAACATCTTCAAAGAAAAACCACAAAGTCCAGTTTCCTATTGAAAAAGTACTTTTGGGACATGGATGTTTGATATAGCTGACCTAGAATTGAACAGCAATTTAATCTTTTTGTGATAAAAGACTCTGCTGGACAAGATTTCAAATAAACCTAAATATGTTGTCATCTTAAAGAACATAAGTAGAATGGCAAGTTGTTTGAAAGAAGAATCTGTTAAGATACTTGGGAGCCATTCAGAAGCATATAGATCTCTCTGGCCATGCTGGCAGTAAATTGATTTAGAGAAGTTACTATTGCTCTGTTAAAATTCCAGCATTTGATATTACAGCTATTTACAATATGCTGAGAGCAGTCTGTCGTGTCTGCCATAAGGAGTTTGAATTACAAAGATTCTTCAATAACAGCTGAGGGAGCTTTAGTATATGTGAAGCTTGCCTTGTCAAGCTTTAAAGAATATTCAGGTACTGTGGCATTTTGTCAGATTGTTTTACTTTTTCTTTATTTGCCCCAGATAAAAGGGTTAAATAGACTGCCTTGATAGACATGAATGGTCCAGTTTCATGCTTTTAAATATAAACTTATATATGATCTTTCAGCATGTCCTGTTCATATTTTATGACTGAGAACTGTTCAAATTAATGGAGATCAACGTTTAACCTGTGTGCAGGCACTGTTCTGCCATATATTCGATTGAATTTTCCCTGGGGAAGTTCTTCCTCTTCTGATTTCAGCTTTTATCTTTCAGCTTGTTTTTAATTCCCAAGGCTGGTAGATGGACTAATTAGCTGGAATGGTGACTCATAATGTGAGTCCATGAGGGAGTCCTAACTCCCATTTTGTTCTTCCCTAACAGATAGGAATGCTTTGACAGCTGTTGTTTTTCTGTTTCTGTTTGAAGGTTCCATTCTAAGGCATCAAATTTGTTTGAAATAAAAGAATCATCTGTTTTACTTACAGATCCTTGCCTTGTAAAGTGCTCTATCTTTATTTATTTGCCTTATTTCTGTAAGGGAGAGGGTCTTGGCTAACAACATGTCATTCTTTCTTTTTCTCATATCATTCAAGTCCACAAAAAAATCTTTATCTATCCTTCTACCTTCACATTTGTTTCACCCAAAGGAGTGTAACTTGAATTTAAAAGAAAGCTCCATTAAAAATGACTAAAAACTAATGATATAGTTAAAATAAAAGGAGCTACAAGGAAATGTGTGTTACTGAGCTGATAGTTTTGCTTCCCCTCAATACAGTGAATATTGCTATACCATACTTGATTAGGATTTTGTAATATGGGCAAAGTCTACCTTTCATATCCTATCCTGGGAAGTTTGAATTCTATTAATACGATTCCAAGAGAGAGATTATTGTGCTATAGTGCAAATCCAAATGAAGCCGTATAGGATATATGTCCATCATCTACACATATCCTCTATTCCCCAAAATAAGACATCCCCTGATAATAAGCTCAATTGGGCTTTTGAGCGCGTGGCAATAAGGCCAAGCGCTTATTCAGGGTTCAAAAAAATATAAAACTGGGTCTTACTTTTGGGGAAACACGGTATATACTATCCTATAATAATAATAGTATTTCAAAAACTTCTGATTATATTTATTCATTGGCTGTGAAAAGATGTGGCAACTCAAATATAATTTCTTTTATGGAGTCTTCACAAGCTATGAGCTGTCTTCCTGCTATATTATCCCTTGAACTTTGGTTGAGAATGATGGACATTCTTTTTTTTAGCCATTTGCAGTCAGACTAGAAAGCAGGAGTGAAATCCTACCAGTGTGGACCAGTTCGGGCGAACCGCTAGGGATTATGGGCATCAGTTCGCCGAACCAGTAGTAATTACCCCTCCTTGGCCCTACCCATACCCAGCCGGATACCCACTCGATATTCCACAGAATTCAGTGTTAAATGCAGCAGAGAGAATGCTAACTTTTCTCCCTCTATTCACAATGGAGTTGCTGCAGCCTGTACCTTTTAAAGTAGTCCTCAGGAGGGAGGGGGAGGGGGGAAAGCAGCTAGAATGGAGCCATTTTTGTGAAAGGCAGGAAAATGGGGAAGGGGATATTCCTGACTACCATCCTTCCCTCAGTGTGTGCTCTTCCCCATTTTCCTGCCATTCGCAACAAGGAGTGGCTGGGAGGGGAGGGGCCAGTTAGAAGCCGCTCAAAGTGAGTGATGGCGAGTTGGCCACGCCCACCCAGTCACATGACCTCCCAACAAGCCAAGCCCACAGAACCGGTAGGGGAATTTTTAAAATTTCACCCTGCTAGAAATGTAAGGTGTTAATTAGACTAGACCTCATACTGGAAGTCTCAACACTTCCCTGTGACTGGGCTTTGTATAATTGTGGTTATATTCACTACTGACCACTAGAAAGAATGAGATAATTGGTTTTATTCTTATTAGAACATATTAGGCATAGATGGCTGTATATCTGTTCTATGTATATAATATAATTAATAAATATAATTAATATAAATATAATTAATAAATGTTCAGAACCTTACTGGAATTTAAATTAAGAGAGTGAGAACATTTTATTTGAAAAATCTGGGTGAAATAATGGTAGATAGAAATATCTGATCTCCTTAATATACTGGAAAAAAATAATTTAATTCATTTAGAATCATAAAAGCATACACAATTATTTTTCATTAGCTTGCACCTGTATTCTGAGGAAGGCAGTGTATTTCTGCACTTTCCGTAAGGCCCTGAAGACGTTTTTATTTCAGCAAGCAGGCCTGGCCTGAATAGGTTTAATGGGTTAGTTTTTTAATTGTATAGCTTGGGGTTTTAAATTGGGAGGCCGATTAATTTAATTTATTTTTAGTTATCTTAACTTTTATATTGTACGTTATTTTAATTTTTGGCTGTTCACCGCCCTGAGTCCCTTCGGGGAGAAGGGTGGGATATAAATTCAATAAATAAATAAAATAAATAAATAAATTTATTCAAGACATCTGTCATGTAGTTTGTACCAGGATTATTGATGACCAAGATTAATGTTTTGGAGGGTTTCTAGAATTGTTTTATACATGTTTATGTATTTATTTTTATTTTTTCTAAAGGTGCCAATCTTACAAAGAAGTGAGTCTAGGTTGAATAAAATAAAATCCTTTATTTTATTTTTTTTATATTTTTTATTTGGGCAGGTATGGAAAAGTAGAAGCAACACGAATGCTGTTAGAGAGAGGAAAGTGCAACCCAAATTTGTTGAATGGACAACTCAGCTCCCCTCTTCATTTTGCTTCTGGTGGTGGTCATGCCGATATTGTTCAGATTCTCCTAAACCATCCAGAAATTGACAGGGTAAATTTTTTTTTACTAGCTGCAGTTAAACTTGCTTAAAGGACCCATTTTGTCCTTTGAATGATAAAAGTAGGTGGCTTTTTGGTATCACCATGGAACATAAAAAATTAAGATTCTTAAGGAAGAACTGATTTCTCTTGCAGGGTTTCTGATTTGCTATTGCTACAGTAATTATTAACATCATTGCCAGCCTTTGAACAGTATATGCAATTGACCTTTTCCTAGGAAAGACTGGAAAAATCTCAAAAATGCTCTTATTTATATTTAGAAATGGTTTGAACTTCAAACGTAAAGAGCCAGATCTTATGTGTTGAAACTGGAAAGCAGAGATGAGTATGGAGACTTTTAGATGATTACTTAAGAAGGTTTTTGGGACAGGAAAATTATTGTACATGTTGCAATTCTTACCAAAACTATAATAATATTATAACATGTGCTTTACAAGAAAGCAATCTCAGGTCCAAGTACCTGTAATTTTAAAAATGGCTGGAAAAGACACTTCTCTGAAATCCTGGAGAAATAAGGAACTTTTGTTATGTTGGGCAACAAAAACTGAAAAGAAAAGAAAACAAACACATCCAAAATCTCATGAAAATTTAGTTTTTGAGAATATTTTGTGAGATTTCAACAACTTTTTAAAAATTATTAAATAACAATGGTGTAAAAATATATGTAAAAATTACTGGGGTAGATAAACTCAGGTCTCACTGAAAGGAAAGTACAATTTGATTTTATATTTGCAAAACTGTATTTTTAAGTTGTCTTATTTCTGTTTGTAGCACATCACTGATCAACAAGGAAGAACACCGTTGAATATCTGTGAAGAAAACAAACAAAATGAATGGGAAAAAACAGCTATGTTACTTAAAGAGGCCATTAATAAACAAGTAGGTATCAAGTTCCTAATATTATAATACCTAGATTTTATAGGCTAAAAAGGTTCATATCTTGTATAATGACCTATAATTTAAGTGACTGATTTTGGACTATTACGGCAAGGCTAAGAACTATAAAGGTAAAGGTTCCCCTTGTACGTATGTGCTAGTCGTTCCTGACTCTAGGGGGCAGTGCTCATCTCCGTTTCAAAGCCAAAGAGCCAGCGCTGTCTGACGATGTCTCTGAGGTCATGTGGCCGGCATGACTAAGCGTCAAAGGCGCACAGAATGCTGTTACCTTCCCACCAAAGGTGGTCCCTATTTTTCTACTTGCATTTTTTACATGCTTTTGAACTGCTAAGTTGGCAAAAGTTGGGACAAGTAATGGGAGCTCATCCCGTTAAGTGGCACTATGAATTCGAACCGCTGAACTGCTGACCTTTCGACCTAAAAACTAAGAACTAAAACCTCTGTTAAAATTAATAACATAATTGAATAAATAATGGTTTTCTAATACAGGCGTTTCTTTTGCATTTTAATTTTCTTACGTTGCTTTCTATCAGTATGATATGATTTCAGTAGATTAAAACAAACTTTTCTGAAATTCTTGGAATTTCATGGTGAACTCTAATGCTCCTCCTGATCTTCTGCACAGAGAAGGGGGATGAAAGACCTTGTCTTGATTTCAGGGATGCTCATTAATTGTAAAAGGGATAGTTCCAATAACTATGTATTTTGTTTTGCTGCCAGTACTATGCAAAATTTGCTGATCTTCACGTTCAATTTTCTATAGTATGAAAAAGTACGAATTTATCGAATGGATGGTTCATATCGTTCTGTGGAATTGAAATATGGAAACAATACTACTGTGCAGCAGATAATGGAAGGGATGCGTCTTTCTCAAGAGACACAGCAATACTTCACTATTTGGATCTGTTCTGAAAACCTTAGTGAGTAATTAAAAATGCTTTTGTTGATTCTGAAATATGTAGATTTTAGAGTACGAAACCACTTTTTCTTTTACTTCTAATAGTGTCAACAGCCATAGAAATTATATATGGGTAGTCCTTGATTGTGACCACAATTGAGTCCAAAATTTCTGTTGCTAAGTGAGACAGTTGTTAAGTGAATTTGCTCCATTTTACAGTTATTAAGTGTAATCACTGCAGTTGTTGAGTTAGTAAGATGGTTATTAAGTGAATCTGGCTTCCCCATTGACTTTGCTTGTCAGAAGTTGATCACATGATCCCAGAAGACTGCAGCCATCATAAATATTCAGCTGTCAAGTTTCTGAATTTTGATCATCTGACAGTGGGGATGCCACAATAGTTGTAAGTGTGAAAAACAATCATATCACTTTTTTCATTGTTTCATTGAAAGCTGACTAAATAAACTTGTAAACTGAGGACTAACTGTACTTAAGGTATTCTTTTAAAGACAACTGGGCAAAGTCCTTTAATCCTATAAAGCAGGGTGTCAAATTCGATTTCATTGAGGGCCACATCAGGGTTGTTTTTGATCTTTGGGAGCCAGGGTGGGCATGGCCAGGGTGGGCACGACCAGCTCAATGTCACTTGTGTCGGAGCACCTGTAGTGGCCCGAGTGCTCTGCCAGAGAAAACAGAGCGCGGCCCTTCCGATCTCTGTTTTCATTGAAAGAGGCACCACGGGCTGGTCCTTCACTGTTTCCAGGGAGACCCCATGGGACACATCTAAGCACCCCACAGGCCCTATCTGGACCACAGGCCTTGAGTTTGACACCCCTGCTATAAAGACATTTAAGCAGTAGTGAAATCCCCCTAGTTCTATCTGGCTGGCCGAACCCGTAGTGCCAGCAGCCCACCCGCCTGGATGTCATTACGTCATTTTTTTACATCTGCGAATGTGCAGAAGGTTCTGCACATGTGCGGAAGAATTGCGCACACGCTCCCATTCCCAAACTGGTAGCGAAGGTAAGTGGATTTCACCGCTGCATTTAAGCTTCAGTTTGAATGATTGTAGAGCTGGAAAAATCCTAAGGACATTAATGAAAATAATTGCATTCTTTTTGGTTGACATGATTTTGAAATAGGAAGGTGCAGATTCAGATTCTCTCCAATAAGAACAGGAGGAGAATCTTAGTTTTAGCTGAGCATGGTTTTTTTATGCAAACCAAAAACTAGCTTAAAATAAATATAAATTTCCTAAGCGAACTACAAAAGCAATTCAGGCTTTAAAATTAGTTTGTCGTGTAAATTAATACCTAGAATTTACTTTAAAACTCAGTGTATGGTTTGCATATAGCAATACATTTTGAAACTGCTAAATGAAATTAAATTCTAGTTGATTCCAATCCTGATCATGAAAGAGGAATGAGAATGGTTTAAGATGAGGGCTTGACATTTCATACCATTTTTCCTATGCATCAAAAATTAAATTATATTTCATAGTGAAAATATCAGAATTTGTGAGGAAAAAATCAGCCTTATTTCCTTAACTCTAATGGAACTTTAGTATGATTTGCCAGTATGATTGAAACAGAATAACGAATTACAAATTTTATATTGATTCAAAAATGTGATTTTATTTTCAAGTATTTAAAATTTAAATTTAACACGAACAATATTTTTTGAATTTCTTCCTCTTTTAATCAGTATAGCCTTTAAAGCTAAAAAGCTGTCAAATATATATGACTTTGGTATTTACCTTTAAATAGAGCTGTTGTTGTATAGGTCTCCAGCTGAAGCCGTACCATAAGCCTCTCCAACATGTTCATGACTGGTCCGAAATTCTCACTGAATTAACAAACCTGGATCCTCAGAGGGAAACACCTCAGCTATTTTTGAAAAGGGATGTGAGACTACCTTTAGAGATTGAAAAAAAGGTTGGCATTATAAGTTACTCTATGTCACATGCAGGTTCAAAACCAGAGAATGAAACTGGAGGCCCATAAATAAAGTGCTGTCTGAATGTTCCATAAATTATTTTATCCATGCACTTAACAAGGCAAGTTATCTTGCTTAAAAAAAGTGGATGGGATAGTTCCTACGCATCCAATTTATGAGCCATAAAAACCCACTACAGTCAATAATTATTAAATTTCTTTGTTTGCTAAATATTTGTCATCAGATAGCTGATTTTTAATCAGTTTAGATATTTGCTTCTTTAATAGCTACAAAGTTATTTGTAATTTTGAACAAAAGTGGCTTACTGTCAATACTTTGAAATAGGCCAGATTGGGAAACATTCTAGTTCAGGGGTGTCAAAGTGGCAGCCCGCGGCCCAGTGCGTCATGTGCAGGCCATGCCCACTCCAGCTCCGCAGAGGGAAAAAAGTCGTGATACGTCACGTGACAACAATATAACGCTGCGAGTTTGACACCCATGGTCTAGTTTATTGTTGCAATGTACAGTAACAGAATCTTGAAAGCCCGGCAGAATTAACTCTGCCATCATATACCAAAAGAAATCAGTGTAGGACAGTCTTGGGTTTTTTCTCAGCTCTTCCAAGATGGCTATGCTAATGTTTACATAACCACTCTTACAGCCCTTTTTCAAGGTACCAACCAAGATATACCTACAAATATTCCATCTGTAACATATAAGAATATCAGATTTTATTGATTTTGATTATTATGATGCTTCTGTTATTTATGTTATTAAAGGAAAATTATGGTTATTTCACTCTGAAAAATGTATACAATTTTAAAAATGCTGTAATATGCAAGCTTCTGAAGAAAGTCTATAGGATTTACTCCTAGAAAAATATATATAGGATTGCAGTCAAAAGCTGGTTGTTGTTTTTCTCCAGAAGTATTTATATGATTCCTGTATTATAGAATATTTGAAAAAAAGCAAATGAATTAGCTTTTAGGATAAGACCAAACCACTTGTTTCCCTCTATTGATAATTGACCCAAAGTGCAAAGCATTTGATTATTATTCATTCCACTTTGAACATTTGTTTGCTTTTAGTAGCTGTTAATTGCTTTGAATCTTAGAGATGGAATTTGGAATTTAAAGAATGAATATATTGGCATGTTACTGAATACAATAATATAAACTGGATTTCACAAATTCAGCATCTGAACTTTGACTTCATTGACAGTGATTTAGTTATATATGCATCAGAGGTGGGTTTCAGCAGGTTCTGACCAGTTCTGGAGAACCGGTAGCGGAAATTTTCAGTAGTTGGAGAACCGGTAGTAAAAATTCTGACTGCCCCACCCCTATCTATTCTCTGCCTCCCAAGTCCCAGCTGATTGGGAGGAAATGGAGATTTTGCAGTAACCTTCCCCTGGATTGGGGTGGGAATGGAGATTTTACAGTATCCTTCCCCTGTCACACCCACCAAGCCACGCCCACCAAGCCACACCCACAGAACCGGTAGTAAAAAAATTTGAAACCCACCACTGATATGCATCTATCCATATAATATATCTTTATTTTATATGTTTTCAGATTGAAGATCCACTGGCAATCCTTATCCTATTTGATGAGGCCAGGTACAATTTATTGAAAGGATTCTATGCTTCGTCTGATGCCAAACTGATCACACTTGCAAGCCTTTTGCTGCAAATTGTCTATGGAAATTATGAAAGTAAAAAGCACAAGCAGGGCTTTCTAAAGTACGTGCATTTAAATTATTGCTATTCTTCAGTTTATTCAATAAAATGTTCATAAGAATGTACTACAGAATATTTCATGTCTGAGACTTTTAGCGCATATTATTTCTCTATGCACTTATCTCTTAAGGCAAATATGTCTTATTTTTTCAAGTTTTCTATAATAATTTAATATATCTGATTTTAATTTTTAGTGAAGAAAACTTGAAGTCTATAGTACCAATCACCAAATTAAAGAGTAAGGCACCCCACTGGACAAATCGAATACTTCATGAGTATAAGGTAAGAAGCTTATTATAAAGTTATAATTAGGTAAAGGTAAAGGATCCCCTCGCACATATGTGCTAGTCGTTCCCAACTCTAGGGGCAGTGCTCATCTCCGTTTCAAAGCCAAAGAGCCAGTGCTGTCCGAAGATGTCTTTGTGGTCATGTGGCTGGCATGACTAAATGCCAAAGGCGCATAGAACACTGTTACTTTCCCACCAAAGATGGTCCCTATTTTTCTACTTCCATTTTTTACGTGCTTTCGAACTGCTAGGTTGGCAGAAGCTGGGACAAATAACGGGAGCTCATCCCTTTACGCAGCACTAGGATTCGAACTGCTGAACTACCAACTTTTCCTTAGTGGATAAGACATTGACAAGCTCAGCGTCTTATCCACTAAGACACCATTATAATTTCAGAAATTCAGGCTCTTTTGGAAAAAAACTTGTGGAAATTTGAAACAGAACATGCCTGAAACAAAAGTACTGAATGGAAGTTTTTTAAAAATGGAATGGGTTACTACAATTAGAGTATTATTTTGTGATCGCAATGAACATCTTAAAACGATATGGTTGTGCTCAAAAGATTAGCCAAAATTATCAGGAAGATAAACTGTAGGAAAATTAGAAGATTTGTTCTTTTAGTTGATGAGCAAAGAACATGTTTGTTGTTTATGAAATTGCTTAGGAAGTATGCAGTTTTCTCTCATTCTTGAAGTTGTAGAAGTAAATGATCTGTTTCAAGATTTTTAAAAAAGATTTAAAAAAAGATTCAAGATTTTTTAAAAAAATACTAGACCTAAAATCTATATAACACAAGGATTTAACTATTATGTAATAGGGTGATGATCACTGATTTAGAGTTCTTGAAAGCCAGTTATTGGAAGATAAGCCTGGCTAAATGTTATTTGCAGATCAGAGGCACAACTGGAAGATTACGCATGTGGATGCTGATTTTTATGGATGAAAACAAATATACATGTCCCAAGATAATGTTACAGGGTCCAATCTGAGTCAGACCAAATTGGATCAATGGACCAGAGATTTGTTCTTCCAAGCTTCTGGACTCACACTGGAGCCCTTGCTTGAGATTGAGAAGTTTCCCGGGGGTGGGTTTCCGCACGAGTCTGAAAGCTTGTTGAGACGCTAGAAAAAGTGCAGAGAAGAGCAACCAAGATGAATAGGTGACTGGAGGCTAAACAACATGAACAATGGTTGCAGGAACTGGGCATGGCTAGTCTAGTGAAGAAAAGGACCAGGGGAGATATGATAGCAGTCTTCCAGTTTTTGAGGGGCTGCCACAGAGAGGACGGGGTCAAGCTATTTTCCAAAGCGCCCGAAGGAATAATAGATAGAAGCTGATCAAGGAAAGATTCAATCTAGAAATGAGGAGGAACTTTCTGACAGTGAGAACAATCAATCAATGGAACAGCTTGCCTTCGGAAATTATGGGAGTTTCATCACTTGAGACTTTCAAGAAGAGATTAGACTGCCATTTGTCAGAAATGGTGTAGGGTCTCCTGCTTGGGCAGGGTGTTGGACTAGATGACCCATAAGGTCCCTTCCAACTGTGTTAATCTGTATCTGTATCTGAACAAGCCTCTGGTTCCAGTGACTGACTTAAATTGGATCCTGATTTTTATGATTTTATGTATTTCCTGCCAATACACTGAAAAAATTCAAAATCTTTTGGCGTAACTTTTAGACCAATCCACAAGTTATTAGATACAGCATTTACCTTCTTTAACCATTTATGCTTTTTTGAAACTCAACAGCACGTTCATTTTTACACAGGTTTTAAATTTCTTCGAACCTTTTAAATTTTAAAAAGCTAAATCTATATCTTTTGTGGGCATGTCCACTTATATTTCCAGAGCCTCAGTACTAGCGAGGGTGTGAGTAAAGAGATGCATCATCTGCAGCGCATGTTTTTGCAAAACTGCTGGGAAATTCCTACGTATGGAGCTGCTTTTTTCACAGGACAAGTATTCACAAAGGCAAGCTCAAGCAATCATAAAGTCATCAGAGTTTATGTAGGCATAAATGTCAAAGGGCTCCACCTTCTAAATATGGAAACAAAGGTATGTGTGATGCTTTTATTGTAATACTTATTACAATAAAGGGATTTTTATTATTACAAGGATTTTTAAAAGCGATATATACAAACATTTTAAGGCATTCCTTTGAGATTGGAGTTTCTCAAGCCCAGCAAGTTTAAGATGTGTAATTGTCAACTCCCAGCAGACTGATTGGAGAGTTCTGGCAGTTGAAGTTCACACATCTTTTTTTTTTTTATAATACGTTTTTAATTTTTTTTTTAACTTGAACATATTAAACAGTGTGTCGTCTGGGTACAAATGTCTTTTCTATTACAATCAAAATTTACAGTATTCGTTACATTGATAATAATTCTCTAATCTTAAAATCATCATCATCATCATCATAACTATTCATTTCTTCCTCTTGACATATCTTCTAATGAAAATATAGTATTATATTAAGTATAATAGGTCTTAATCATATTGATAATAATCATCATATTGTTTACATCTCTATCTTAACATATATTCTTTGTTCCACTAATCTCCATTCATTTCTCACTTCAGTTTTTATTCTCCAACCACCCATAAAATAGCTCCCTTGTCATATAATATTCAGTTTGTTCTTTCTCCTTTATAACAAGCGTTAATCTATTCATTTCTGCATATTCTAATATTTTCCTAATCACATTCTCAGCCATTGGGATCTCATCACCTTTCCAATTTTGTGCAAATACGATTCTAGCTGCAGTTAATACATGTATAATTCAGTGGTGGGATTCAAATTTTTTTGTTACTGAGTCTGGGCATGGCTTGCTTAGTGGATGTGGTTTGGTGGTCCTGTGACTGAGTGGGGGTGGTCAGTCGGTCATGTGATTGGGTGGGCGTGGCCAATTTGAGGTCACTCACGTCAAGGATTAGGGTTAGGATGCCTGGCCTCCCCTCACCTCAAAGGCCTCAATGAGGTACAATTTCCCTGTCTCTTTATTTACTACTACTGAACATTCAAAACATACTATTCAATCCTATGTATATATGCCATATGTGTACAAACATATTACATAGTATAGAGTGCGTATAGGCACACAAAAAGATAAATTATCTACTATATATACTGTATGTGTATGTACACACACACACACACACAGCTCTTCTAAAACTATACACATTCAACGTCACTTACTACATTTGGAAAAACACACCCAGAGTCCACTTTCTGCCACACATTTAACTGTAATTTCTGTACATTTAGAACATTACACGTGTCTTCAGATGTTCTTTCCTAGCTTGCACGTTAGAGCCAGGAGAAATCATGGATTTAGTAAATTGTGGTGAAACTCACTTAACAACACTCTTGCTTAGCAACCAAAGTTTTGGGTTCAATTGTAGTCATAAATCAAGAACTATCTCTGCCTTCCTCTGCATGGCAGCCTTGTCCTAGTAAACTCCTTCTCCTTTCTGTTAGAGGCACCAAAATAAACCAGATGATATAAGGTTTCTTGCTGGAGCAGGGGCTGAACTAGATAGCCTCCAAGGTCCCTTCCAGCCCTAGATTGCTATGCTGTTTCAAAGCGTCTTATGAAGCCACGTCTAGTGCCAGGGTTTGTGGTCCTTCCTTCCTCTTCTTTCTCTCTCTCTCTCTCCCCTTCTTCTTTCTTTCTTTCTTTCTTTCTTTCTCTCTTTCTTTCTTGTCTCTCTTTTCTCTCTCTCTCTCTCCCTTCCTTCCTCTTCCTTCCTTCCTTCATGGAATGGAGCTGCGCTGGGCCCTGGCAGCTTAGCCAACTACGCGAGCTCAGTGGGGCTGGTGGTGCTCTTGGGGGGGGGGGGCTAGCGTGACTTACCTGTAGGCAGAAGGAGGCAGCTCAATTGGGACACAGGCAGGCACCACGTGGGAAGGCAGCTTAGGCAGGCAAGCCACCCAGGAGGTAAGAGGTGACTGGGCGGAGTAGGTGGGCAGGACGAGCGGGCGGACAGGGCAAGTGAGCAGGGAGCAGACAACCGGTTCAGGGGCGTGGCCAGCCAGTGGTTGCTACTAGTTTGGTGACCCAGGCCAAATTACTTCTACTGGTTCACACGAACCAATGAGAACCAGCTGAAAACCACCACTGGTATAATTAAATATGCATTTCCTTTACTGTAAGTTTCGGGCAAAATGTCCAACAAAAATATTTCTGGTTTTAAATCAATATCCTGCATTATCATCTTTTCCAATCACATTTGTATTTTTGTCCAATATTTTTTTGCCTCTACACATGTCCACCACATATGATAATATGACCCAGGTATCTGGTGGCATTTCCAACATTTGGCTGGTTTGTCTTTAAACATCTTTGCCAAACTTGCCGGTGCCATCTATGAAACATCTTATATAAATTTCCTTTGTATATGGTTGACATTGTTAATTTATAATTCCTATCCCAAACTTCTGCCATTTGTCTAATTCTATTGTATAACCAAACTTTTTTTTTCCCATGCTATCATTGTCTCTTTCACTTGTTCATCTTCTAATTTAATAGCCAATAAATAGCTATACAGCTTTTTTATCAGTCTTTCTTCTGTCCCTGTTAATATCTTGTTCTGTTGCCTCTTTATTAAAACCATATAATTTAGCATCTTTCTCATATGTAGAATGTATCTGCACCTGTGAATACCATGTCATATCAATCCCTTGATCACTCAATTCTTGTTTAGTTTTGAGTTCCCCCTTTTCATTTAATATATTTTAATAACAATAGCAATAGCACCTAGACTTATATACTGCTTCATAGTGCTTTTACAGCCCTCTCTAAGCGGTTTACAGAGTCAGTGTATTGCCCCCAACAATCTGGGTCCTCATTTTACCCACCTTGGAAGGATGGAAGGCTGAGTCAACCTTGAGCCTGGTGAGATTTGAACTGCCAAATTGCAGCTAGCAGTCAGCTGAAGTAGCCTGCAGTACTACACTCTAACCACTGCACCACCTCGGCTCTTAAACTTGCTAAATTTGAGAAACACTGCTCTACAATAATCTCAAATGCTTGACAGTTTCCTAAATGTAGTATGAATGTTAGTGACATTTCTGTAGTCGCTATTAAACTAGCTAGCTGTCTTGCTGAATGTATTTATTTAAAAGGATGAATAAACCATTCTAGTCACAACCAGCTTTTAGAGGTGTACAATTCAACTTCCTCAACTTGTATTAAACCAAATAATTGGTTTATTATTTAATATTCCTACTTCTAGAGTAATGGTTGATATGTTCACAAGGAGTGCCTGTGACTACTTGTATAACTGCAGTCTGGATCAGTTGTAACTTCATAAAATCTCATGCAAACTGCATGTAATAATCCTGTCTAGTAAGGAAGTCATGAGTGATAGTGAGCAAACTTCTCATTCCAGAAAGAATTGTAATTGATGCAAAGGCCTCTAGCCATAGCTGCCTCCTGGCTCCTTGTATAGGAATTGTAAGCCTAGAAAGACTCAAGTTTTGTATCATTACTTCATATTGGTTTTTTTAGCTCATTTAATTTAAATTGTTTTGAAAATGCTACTCATGGGAAGAAAAAATGGAATTTCTAGGTATAATATTTCAGCAGATATTTCATATTTAGTGATTTTTTGTCTGATAGTTGTATTGATACTCTTGAATTAGTTCTCTGTAATTTATTCACTAATAAAAATGTATTTTCCTTTGAAGGTTCCTTCAAACTTCAGAAATTATTGCCCATTTCCATTTTTGTTTGTTTTTCAAACGTCCACTTCTTTTCAAGAAATAATAACAATGCTACAAAAATATATATAATTACTTTTAATAAGTGAATGTAATGTAGCCAATATGAGGTCTCAATACAGTCACATACTTTATCTGACAATTATCCAAAAGGCTTAATATATTGGTACCAAGGTAATATTCTGTGCACATCGTTGATATTATTAGTTTAATTCATGTAGAATCTAAATTGTTTGGCTCAATTCATAGGAAAAGAAACTCTGGATATTAAAAACCCCATGATTACATTTACTTTTAGTAGGGGTCCCCAAAGTGGTCAGTATTGACCCCCCCCCAATGATTGATGGTTTTATCCAAGGATCAGTTAATGGCTGGAAGTCAAAAAGGTGCTAGTAACTGATTGGGAGTCAATAGGTGATCAATAAACGCTGGAAGATCAGTTGGGATCATTTAATCTTCAGAATTCTCTGTTGAGTTCCACCCCAGTCCTTAATTCTGAATGTGAGGTCACCAATGATGAAGCAGTATGGGTATTCAGGATTGAATGAACAGCCAGTAGTAACAACAACCTTGAGTATTTTAATATAATAAATGTTAGGGAGTTGATGAAGAATCTGAAAATTCATGAATTGATTGAAGATTTTGGGGATTCCTGACTTACAGATAAGCATTCCATTCTAATTAGGCCAAGCAACACAGTTTCAGGCACTGATAAAAGCACAAGTTTCTTGTGAAGTATTTAGAGGGAAAAACATTTGTCCCCCTTGGCACTAGTGTCCTACTAAATAACATATTAGGCTTACTCCCCTAACTGGCGCTGATGTATAGGGGATACTAATGGGTAGAATTGGTTCCTAGAAGAATCAGTGAGGAACTGGAAGAGGAAACAAGGTTGACATAAGAGAAAATAGTGAGATGATACCAGGGGTAGGTTCTACTTATCTTTACTACTGGTTTGCAACGGGATTCCTCATGGAGTCTCCCACCAGTTTTACTACCGGTTCTATAGAACCAGTCCAAATGGGGGCCACCCACCACTGGATGGTACCCAATTGCTATACCTCAAAATGTATTTTGTTTTATTTTAATGTGATTAGCTGTTGTCATTGTTGCCATTATTTATTAGATGTGTTTTAGTGACTCCACTCCAAAAGATTTTGAGCAATTAGCACATTTCAATTCAAGATTTATTTGTCATTTTTTTTCCTTTTATATTTTTTATATTCCAGGCTTTGCTCATAAGTTTAAAATATGGTTGCTTTATGTGGCAGTTGGGAGATGGCGATACCTGTTTTCAAATACATAGTCTGGAAAACAAAATGAGCTTCATAGTTCATACCAAGCAGGTATTTAAATTACAGCGTCCTTCCCCCTAATATTCCCTAATGGTAAATCTTCCCACATTAGGAACATTTGGTTGACTGGATTATTAGGTTAACATAAAGTTATTGAATGAAGTCTTCACAATATAATCATTTGATCAGATATGTTCTGGCAGCAGCATTGAAATATTCTCAACTATAAAAAATAATAATAATTAAACCTGCCAGAAACTGAATTCAGAATAGTTCAGGCAACTAGTCTGCATATGTCAGCTTTGCAAGATTATACAGAATATATGAAGCTGTTTGAGAACACTTGAGTGGTTAAGGCTGCATAAAATGTTAATAGCATTTTTATATAATCTTATACTTACCAAATGCCAAATTATACTCTAGAAAATATTTCAATCTGCATAATTATTATTAATCAAAATGCAAACAAACCCCTCACTTTTAACAGACAGAAAACAGCATTTAAACAGCTTCCATTATTATGCTTTTCCTTTCAAACAGTTTGGCCTGCATACAATTATGCTGCTGATAATAATACTTTAGCTTACCTCCTGGAAATTAAGGAATTTGGAAAGCTCAAGTTTAAAGCAGTGGAAAATACAATGTGCTTGTCTTGTTATCCCCAAAGATTTGGGTATCTTTGTGCCAGTCTTCAAAGAAGACTTGGTTGTGAGACCTGGGCAATATTCCCTAAGTGGGTATGTAGAATGCTTATTTGCACAATCCTCAATTATCAAGTTTATCCTTGAGACAGTTATAGAATTCTGCTCACTTAGCTTTGGTCCATCCCTTTAATCTTTGGGAAACCCCTTGAAATATTTTTCTATCGCCCTCGGGCATCCTCCAGAGAGCCTGCAAGGTGGTTGTATGATATTAGGTGATTGTTATTCCCCCACAAGTTTGGCTTTTTTATAATTTATTTTTTGTTCATGTTTCAGTGTTTTAAGAGTGGCTACATTGTTTTAACTATTGTTGAATTTGTATGCTGCCCAACATCACATTTAACATGGTTGCCCGTATGAATTTTCTAAATAAATAGATGAAAATGCTACAATTACATGACTTTTATTACTATTTTAATGCCTTTTTTTGTTTGTAGGCAGGTCTTGTCATAAAACTTCTGATGAAGCTAAGCAGTCAGCTGATACCTGAGAGAAGCGACTAAATTAAATGGGGAGCCGTTGTGTTCAAATGTTCCACAATGATTAATTGAACAGGATAAATGATGGAGGTCATACCAAAAGCACCCTGTTCATTTGTATATTTATATTGTACAGCACTATTCTAATATAATCATTTAAAGTATTTGGTTGGTAAAGCCGTAAGAATAATATTTGTGTATGTAATTAACAGGAATTCAGGAAATAAAATGAGGATTATAATTCTAGACATACTGAGGCATACTGACAAGGGAATTCTTGGAGTTGAAGTGCAGATATCTTAAAGATGTCAAGGTTGAGAAACACCTATTTTCAAAAAGCATGTCTGTTCTCCCATGATTTTGGAGTCTGCAGACTGAGAGAATGGTGTGTGTTCTTATGCATCCTCCAGAGCCGCTGGATGTCATATGAGATGGCTGTGCTTTTGCATGGCCTTTAGAGCAGTGATGGGCAATTAATTTTCCTAAGAGGCCACATGAGAAACAAGGGCCTTTGTGAAGGGCTGCCGCTGTGTTACCCCACAGTCGCCATGGACCAAACAGAGATAATCAAAGGGCAGGATGTGGCTTGCAGGCTGTAAAACGTTCTGCTTTAAAGTCTCCAAAAAGGATGTGAAAGTGGGGTTTTACAGAACTCTTTCACATGGTTTTTGGAGGCTATGGAAAAGCATTCTCCGAAGAGAGAGTGGAGAATAAATGAAGGCCTCATGAAACCTAGAAGAGCCTTGGGTAGACTAGGTAACAGGCCTGTCAAGAAAAAGAATACTGTCTGAAGGCCACATGGCAGATTTTGGGGAGCTCTGGGCTGTGGGGACAATCACACTGTTCCTCAAGACTCACACTCCTTGGAGAACAGGATTAGAGTGGCTTTGCATGGCACCTGTGGCACTAGGACTGAAATCAAGGCCTGGGTCTCTATTTCAGGCCCAGCCTTGGTGATGCTCTGAGTGCTGCTGTTCAGGGCCACAAGATATGGTGGGAGTGAGGAAGACAAGTGCTTCTGTTTTGGGTTTTGTGTGTGTGTGAGAGAGAGAGAGATAGAGAGAGAGACAGAGACATCAGTAGAGCCAAGTTAGGCATTTTCTGAGTTTTTAATAAACTGAGCCCAAAAGGTTTACCACAGGGGTGGGTTCTACCTTTACTACCGGTTCGCAACGGGATCACATGCGCAGACCTCCTATGACGGCATCCAGGTCGATGGGCGGAGCCTCCCGTCGGTTTTACTACCGGTTCATGCAAACCGGTCCAAACCGGGGGCAACCCTCCACTGGTTTGCCATTACTGTTTTAGGAAGACATCAGGGTACTGGCAATTCAATATGAAACCTATGAAACATTTGCATGGGATCTTTCTAAATTCCTTATTTGTGGTGGTGTGGTTAAAAAACACCAAATTTGTAGTGGTGTGGTTGGATTATGAATGGGAGACACATATTTTAACTTGTTCACAAGCACACAATTTGTCTGCTTAATTTCAGTATTTTTGTCTTAGCCTACCTCACAGTTGGAAAAAATAAGAGGGGGTACATTCAGTATGCCTTCCTGAACTCCAAAATAAATGGTGCGACATGCATCCCACAAAAATAAATAAACAGATGCATAAGTTATAGGTAATTTGTGGGACCTGGGAATCTCTAAGGCAGTGTAACTGGCTACACATTTGTATCTCAAAGATACCTTATTACATATTTTGAATAATTTATGTCAATAAGAGTTACCTTACATAACAATTTGAAATATATGGTCCTTGTATGCCCTTGCTGCATCAGATAATAATTCTGTTTTTAAATTATGTTTATGAAATACAGCATTTAAAAATATTTGTATATAAGCTCAAGAATTTTTTTTAAAATAAAAATGGTTGATTAAAATATTATTTGGTCAATATTTATGTATTTGGTGATAATAGAAAGTTCCTTAATTAATTTTATATAATCAGTGCAATGAAACTTGGATTTAATTGATTACAAATGTGGATGAACTTTCCTTTTTTTTTTTTTTTTTGTCATTTTAGGTAATTTGTGGATGTCATTTTGTCATTTATGGATGGCATAATGTCTCTCCAGCAACTGGGATTGACAAACATCCCTCCCCTTTAGTTGAGGGAAGCTCTAAAGAACAGTAAACTCTAATTACAATACGTCATTTTTACCCATATGGATGGTCCTACTAGCAACTCCTATGAAATATAGTATAGCAGGAATATATTTGGCTCTTATCCAAACAAAAGATAGAACCCAGAATCATATGGTGTAAGTTTCTGTGCAGAAAGTCAAAATTCAGTCTCTGGTATCTCACACTAAAATGTTATGTAACCATTGGGTCAAGGACTTCTGCCCAAGTCCTGGAGAGCCACTGCTAAACATCATGCTCCTTGCATATGGTATTTTCCTATATCTTTTATTATTCTCACTCAAAAGCCAAAATGTAGTAACCAAGATAGTTGAGCAATGCTGAGGAATGAGGGAACTCCAGGGGTGAAATGCTCCTGGTTCAGACCGGATCAGGCGATCCGGTAGCGATTGTGGCAGGTGGTTCGGAGAACCGGTAGCGATGGCGGTGTGAGGCTCTGCCCACCCACCCGGGTGTCAATACTTCCTGGTTTTAACCAGGAAGTAATGTGTTTTTTACCTTCTGCGCATGTGCAGAAGGTTCTGCGCGTGCGTGGCATGTGCACTTCCAAACCGGTAAGGAAGGTAAGTAGATTTCACCCCTGAGGAACTCCAATGCCAGAATGCTGAAATTCTATATTAAAAGACACATCACCTTTTTGGGTAAAATCATGTGAAAATAAATAGCTGAACGCTTAAGTAAACCATTCCTGCTCTACTGCAGTGATGGCTAACCTTTTTGCCATGGCAAAAGGGGGTTCTTGCACGTGCGCGTGTCCACACCTATAAATCTATGCGCCGCAACTCCACGCATGTGTGCACAACCCCCCCCTTCCTGACATGCAATGGCCCGGTAGGCCTGTTTTTTTTCTCTTGCGTGGCTCCAGAGTCTGAGGAAGGCAAAAATGGTCTTTCCTACCACCATGGAGGTCCTCCAGAGGCCAGAAATGGCCTGTTTACCAACCTGGTGGGACCGGAAGGCCCGTTTTTTTTGATGTCCTCAGCCTCCAAAGCCTCTCTAGGAGTCTGGGGAGGGCGAAAACGGCCTTCCCCACCCCACGGAGGTCCTTCGGAGGCCGAAAACAGCCCGTTTGCCAACTTCTGGAAGTGAGGAAACAGGATGTTTTCAGCCTCCGGAGGACCTCTGGGGGATGGGGAAGGCTGTTTTCACCCTCCCCAGACTCCTAGAGAGGCTCTGGAGGCTGGGGACAGCAAAAAGTAGGCCTTCCCCCCACTGCTCTGAGGCCGTCCGGAGGCAGGAAACAGCCTGTTTCCCACTTCTGGCAGGCTCAAAAGGCCCGAAAATCAGTTGGCCAGCACGCGCATGCGCGCCAGGGCTGAGCTTGCGTACCCAGTGATATGGCTACATGTGCCACCTGTGGTATGTGTGCCATAGGTTTGCCATCACGGCTCTAGTGCAATGTTTCTCTGACATGAACCCAGAACAACTTGCTGGTCAGAAATAAACCTGCCATCAATGTGGCCCAGCATTGAATTAGAACTATGTAAATTTATGTTTTTATTAAAGATTTAATATTTTTAAATTTAAATGAATAATTTCCCCCTTTCTAGTTTCTGCATTTCTGCCATAAGACAAGATCAGATAAATCACTCCTATTGCCAGCCATTGCTCTAATGCAGAGCTGTCAAACTCCTAGCCCGTGAACTGGATGTGTCATGTACAGGCCATGCCCAGACCTGTTTTAGAGAAGGGGGAAAAAGTCCTGATATGTCATATGATCTCCTGCGCATGCCCAAGATGGCTGCTCCCAGCTGAGCGGCGGCTATACCCGGGGGGAGATTCCCCGGCTTTTGGGGATTTTCGGGGGCCGGACCAGCTAATCTTGCCCCATGTCTGGCCAGGGCAGCTTCCTACCAAACTGGACGTTTCCTTTTGAGAGCTGGCAGCTCTCCAGGACGCGATGGCCGGGAGGAGACGGAGACGGCTGCGCTGCGGCTTTACGAGCAGGCTTTACGAGTTTTACGAGCAGGGAGGGCGGCTTCGGCGTCTCCCCGCGGCGGCCGGACTGGTGGAGTGGGCGGTGGCGGCATCGGCGATTCAGTCTCTCCCTGGAGCTCCGAGGGGATGGCAGGGGCTTCCCAGCGATGGATGGAGATGTTTTTTTTCTTCGGAGAGCTGAGATCGTCGGGCTGGCACTTGCTGCAATACTGGGACGAGCGGCTGTGAGGGATAACACCAAAGGGGGCGAAAGGAGGAGGAACTTGCTTAGGGAGAGCGAGGAGCCTCTGACCACGATATATTATTAATGTCAGTCCTTTGGAACTGCTATTACAACTTAGATGGGAGGCTTACTTGGAGGGGGCCTCTTCCTGGTTCTTCCAGAGGTTCCCCCCCTCCCTTATGTGGATGGGGGTGAGCTAGAAACATTGCCGGTTCTGACGGTTGGAAAAGACCTGGGGCCAAGCTCTTATGCCCCATGTGGTCTGTTAGCCTCTATGAGGCCACTTATCATCTGGAGGTTCCCCTGAACAATAGGATGATATTTGCCTCCCATGGACATCTTTAGCCTCCTGACTTGCCTCCTGATTCGCCCAAGGTACAGCCGCCAGAACCATCGGAGCCTTCTCCTGGCTCGCGGACCTGTAGATTGGTGGCTGCTATTAAAGCCCCCAGTTGTAGAGCGAGATATTCCAGATTTCAAGCCTTGCATGGAGCCGGACGATGACTGCGGTTTTGGCCCTTCCCAGCTTTCGTGAGAGGGCAGCTGGTGTCAACACCTGGCCTCGAAGCGGCTTAAGACTCCATCCACTGCTGTGAGAGAGCAGTGGAATTTATTGAATTTACTGAATTTATTGACTTGGAATTGATTGAATATCCCCCCCGCCCCAGACTTTGGACTATCTTGATTACCCCCAGGCCGTGGACTTCCCCCAGATTGACTGATTAATTAATTAACTGATTGATCAGATGTATTCGCCAACAGAACTTCTTATTCTGCGAGACTCCCCCCTCTCGCAGGTGTGGCCCTCCTCTTTATCAAGGGCCTACCTTTATGACGGGCTTTGCAGCCTGAGAGGTGGCATGCTGCAAAAAGGGGATTGAGAAGTTTTTTAGGGAAATTTTTTGATAGATTTTTAAGGGATTTTAAGGGGCGGGAGGGTTGTGTGGGTTTGGGGGTTAACCCACGGGGGGAGGGGTCCAGCCCAGCTGTTAGTGGGGCCACGGAGGGAGCGGATTCCGGGGGTAAGGGGGATATCAGAGTCCATTCTGTCGAGGGTTTTTCTATCAATGTGTTGAGTGGGAGGGGCAGATATGGCGGGAGCAGGGGGCCGCATCATGTGGTGGGGGCGCGCACTCGCTATCTTCGAGCGGTGGCACGCCCCGGTCCCCATAGCCCTTCTCGTAACCCAGGCTGTTCAGACTCTCAGGGCCCGAGCCTTCGGCTGCTGTCGTGCAATGCCAGGTCCGTGGTAAATAAAACCCCCCTCATTTGCGATCTTATTCAGGAGGGGGGAGCGGACCTGGCGGGTATTACGGAGACCTGGTTGGGCCACGAGGGAGGGGTTCACCTCGTGGATATGTGCCCACCAGGTTTCCGAGCATTCCATCAGCCGAGAGCTCGGCAGGGGCGGGGAGTTGGCGGTTATTATAAAGGAAAGTCTTGAACCGAGGGAGACCACTGTTCCACAGATAGCCGGATGTGAGTCCCTTTTTGTGAAGTGGGGTCGTGGAGTACAGATGGGCTTGTTGATCACGTACCTGGCTCCCTGCCGCGTGGCAACAGCCCTGCTCGAGCTGCTCAACGTCATAGCTGAGGTGGCGTTTGGTACCCCCAGACTTCTAGTCATGGGGGATTTCAACCTGCCATCTGTCGGCGAAACGTCTGAGGTGGCTCGAGAGTTCATGGCTTCCATGACGGCCATGGACCTTACTCAGTTAATTCATGACCCCACTCACACGGGTGGACACACTCTGGACTTAGTTTTTGTCTCTGGTCAGTGGTTGAGTGGCCTTGATACAGGGGATATAGTCATCGAACCCTTGTCATGGTCTGACCACTCGCTCCTTCGACTGGACTTTCTAACCGCTGCACCCCGCTGCAGGGAGGCGGGACCGACCAGGTGGTTCCGCTCCAGGCGCCTGATGGACCCTGATAGGTTCCAGATGGAGCTTGGGCCATTTCCTGAGACTCTGGCTCATGACTCGGCTGAGGACCTGGTGGCCGCCTGGGATAGTGCGGCTGCCGGGGCCTTGGACCGTGTCGTGCCTTTGCGGCCTCTGACCCGGCACCGAACTCACCTGGCTCCTTGGTTCTCCGAGGAGCTCAGGGAGATGAAGCGCCAGAAAAGACGCCTGGAGAGTAGTTGGAGGACCAGCCGCTCCGAATCCGACCGAACACTGGTGAGGTCTCATATTAAGACCTACCTAGTGGCGATAAAAGCGGCGAAATCTAGCTATTTTGCCGCTCTTATCGCATCATCAGATAATCGCCCGGCCGCCCTGTTTAGGGTGACCCGCTCCCTCCTCCATCTGGAGGCGCGGGATGACTCCTTGCAGGGCCGAGCTGAGGACTTTGTGCAGTATCTGTATGACAAAATCGCTCAGATTCGGGAAGGGCTGGCCTCTGACTGGGTATGTCCGGACGGGATGACTGAGGCAGGTCTTGAGAGTGTTATCTGGGGGGAGTTCGATCCTGTGGCTCCCGAGGACATGGACAGGGTCCTGGGACGGCTGAACGCGACCACATGTTTATTGGACCTGTGCCCCTCCTGGTTGGTACTGGCTTCCCGGGAGGTGACATGAGGCTGGCTCCAGAAGATTGTTAACGCTTCTTTGAGTGAGGGGGTCCTGCCGGCTGCTTTGAAAGAAGCGGTTGTGAGGCCCCTCCTCAAGAAGCCCTCTCTGGATCCGGCTGTTTTGGCTAACTATCGTCCAGTCTCCAACCTTCGCTTCGTTGCGAAGGTTGTTGAGAGTGTGGTAGCGCAACAGCTTCCCCGGTACCTGGATGAAGCTGTCTATCTAGACCCGCTCCAGTCCGGCTTCCGGTCTGGGCACAGCACGGAAACGGCATTGGTCGTGTTGGTGGATGATCTCTGGAGGGCTCGGGATAGGGGTTGCTCCTCTATCCTGGTCCTGTTAGACCTCTCAGTGGCTTTTGATACCATCGACCATGGTATCATGTTGCGCTGGTTGGCGGGGTTGGGGGTGGGGGGCACCGTTTTGTGGTGGTTCTCCTCCTACCTCTCTGACCGGTCGCAATCTGTGTTGACGGGGGGGCAGCGGTCGACCCCAAGGCACCTTGCTTGTGGGGTGCCACAAGGGTCGGTCCTCTCGCCCCTGCTTTTCAACATTTATGTAAAGCCGCTGGGTGAGATCATCCGTGGCTTCGGGGTGGAGTTCCATCAGTACGCTGATGACACCCAGCTGTACATCTCCACCCCAGGCCACCCCAACAATGCCCTTGAAGTGATGTCCCAGTGCCTGGAGGCCGTGCGGGCCTGGATGGGGAGAAACAGGCTCCGACTCAACCCCTCCAAGACCGAGTGGCTGTGGCTTCCAGCGTCCCGATATAGCCAGCTGACGCCATCGCTGGCTATTGGGGGCGAATCACTCGCCCCCACGGAGAGGGCTCGTAACTTGGGCGTCCTCCTGGACGCACGGCTGTCTTTAGAAGATCATTTGACGGCCGTGGCCAGGGGGGCTTTTTATCAGGTTCGCCTGATACACCAGTTGCGTCCCTTTCTAGATTGGGACTCTTTACGCACAGTCACTCAGGCACTAGTCACTTCCCGCCTGGACTACTGCAACGCTCTCTACATGGGGCTCCCCCTGGGATGCACCCGGAGACTCCAGCTGGTACAGAACGCGGCCGCGCGGGGGATTATGGGGGCGATGAGGCGCTCCCATGTGACACCTCTCCTGCGCGAGCTGCACTGGCTTCCGGTGGTCTTCCGGGTGCGCTTCAAGGTGTTGGTGACCACCTTTAAAGCGCTCCATGGCTTAGGGCCGGGGTACTTACGAGACCGCCTTCTGCCACCAATAGCCTCCCACCGGCCAGTACGCTCTCACAGAGTGGGCCTCCTCAGGGTGCCGTCCGCCAGACAATGTCGGCTGGCGACCCCCAGGGGGAGAGCCTTCTCTGTGACGGCGCCCACCCTCTGGAACAACCTTCCCCCAGAGTTGCGTACAATAACAGACCTCCGGATTTTTCGTCGGGCCCTGAAAACCCATTTATTCCAACTAGCTGGGCTGGCTTGAGTCAAATTTTAAATTTTAAATTGATTTTAAATTGGGTTGTTTTAATTTACGGCCAAATATGTAATTATTTTAATACTGTTTTTAAATTTTGTATGCTCTGTTTTTACCTTGGCTGTGCACCGCCCTGAGTCCTATTTGGAGAAGGGCGGTATAGAAATTAAATAAATAAATAAATTAATAATAATAATAATAATAATAATAATAATAATAATAATAATATGATGCCACTGTGAAGACGTGACAGCTCTAGTGCAATGTTTCTCAACCTCAGCAACTTTTAAGATATATGACCCTTCAACTCCCACAATTTCTCAGCTAGGGATGTCCACACATAAAAGTAGCTGAGGCTGAGAAACACTGTTCTAGTTGTATGGCTGGTAGGCATCCTATGGGCTTGAGTTTCTTTCCTCATATTTTGTTTACCCCCGCCTTTTCAAATCCAATAACATATTAAGATGTTATATTAAAGTACTACTATAAATGAGGAAACAAATAAGGCTTGGCTATACCATCAAATTAGAAGAATTATCACATACTTGTCAGATAAAATGTTTAACTCTTGTATTTATTCTGCACTCTATGGTTTAGCATGGGTTAAATCCCTTAAACCCATCCCATTCCCAACTCCGCCTTACCTTTGACTCCTCCCTCCGGGTATATAAGTCCTTGTCTGTAAAACTTCTCCCTCAGATTTAGATGAATACCTATGAGATACAGAAGCAAGCTAATAGATGTATATGAGTAGGTTAACTTATATTCTCAATAATAAATACATAAGTTATTTCTGTTATTGATGAATACTGAGAGTTATTGGGCTAGATCCTAGAAATTTAACAACACTCTAAGCAACTGTTTCTCAGGGGCAATCCTTATAAAGATAGAATTGTTGATATTCAAAGGCCAAAGAATTGAGGACTATGTTTTTTTTTTAAGTTATTAATTTACTTACAAAATTTATATTCCAGTTTGTATTCCCAAACTACTGATACATTTTTTTCCAGCTTTGCCCTCCCCAAAATTTAATTTCTTAGCTAGGTTTTATATCCCTTTCTAAATGACCCATATGATATTTGTTTTTATATCATACTCCAGACTGAACTTTAACATTCACAAACATTGTGAATTTAAAAGCACATTCCCCATATTTAAAACATTAGTAATTAGGATGTACATGTCACTGTTTTCATCCTAATTTCTAAAATTTGAACAGGAACTTGAAGTTGGGTAAAACTAGTACACAAAGGGAGGTAAGTGGGATCTTCTTAATTCACCAGCCATCTGCACCATGGAACAGCCCCATTGGGGCCCCAAGTCAATCAGCAGAGCCATGTTTTGAGGCCCTTGTGGAAGGGTGGGCATAGCTCTCACTTCCATCAGCACAATGTTCCTGAGGGCAGGAACCATTGCAGAAAAGGGTCCTTTCCTGGATCCTGCCAGACAAAGTTCTTTGAAGATAAGATGGGCAGCAATGTCCCTTCTGTTGGAGCAAGAAGGGTGGAATATTCTTCTAAAAATACCAATATAGTGAATCAATATATTGTCACAGAAGACATTTCCCAGGCCTCTGTATTTTTGTTTGTTAAACTGTTAAACAAATAAGGATCTAATCACGAGGCACTTTCATAGATATTACATTGATATGCTTTCTAAAGGAAAGAAGTTTACATTATCCACTCACAAGAACATAGGATAATATCAAAGTTAAAGAAACGTATTGTCAATTACTTAAGATAAACCGCTTGGGATAAACTCAAAAGTTATACAACTGAAATCCTAGATCTAAACAGAATCTCTAGCTTGGTGAGAAAAATAAGCCAATCAGAATTGCTTTAAATTGGAACTTGCATTAGAAAATCTCTGGCAGTTGGAAATTCTATAAGGTGAGGTTTAAAAGAACAACAAGCCCTACTTGGTAAATATACTCTAGCTTTTAGTAATGACAGAAGGTCCACAAATGGCAAATATTCTAGACACCACACTGTATGATGGCTACAGAGACTTTCAGATTCAATTTCACAAAGATGTTTTGCAGTACTGTATATAGATTTGTAGCTGTGGTAACTCTTTACAGTAAAGAAAGAAATTGGTCTTTTAAAAGTTGTAGAAAGGTATGACATTTGTATCCAAAGCACTGCATAATCTTAATATCTAGGTATAAGCCTCATAAGATTTGGTCTTGTTTCTAAGAAGATATGTTTAGTTTTTGCAGCCATGAATGAAATAAGGATTAACCTTACCTGAATAAGATCATAGTTTTATAGTAAGTTTTATTGTTATTAGAATAAGCTGTTGATATTATTAGAATTCTTTTATGTCTCTCTCATCTTTTTACAAATTAAGTTTATAAGATACATTATTTAAAATGTAAGTGTGATGGTTCTAAGCAGTTGCAAACAGCTAAAATTCAATCTAACACTTACAATTTACAACACTTGCAATATCACTAAGTGATATTTTTGCTTGATTACTATTGTTGGAAATGAATTCAACCAACAAGCATGGGTCGATAAAAACAAAGAGACTTTATTAAAAGAAAATAATAAAAACAATTTTGCAAAATAGGGTGGTATCCCAGCACACCTCAACAAGGAATCTGAGCCAGGAAGCCACACCTAAAGTTTCAAAAGCATTACATTTTATCCCGATGCCCCCCATGCCCCTCCTACATCGCATCCAGTGACCGATCACAGCTAATCCGAAGCGCCTTTTAGAGAGACATCATCTCTTTCTCTAATTACATATTTATCAACTCCTCCCCATAACTACCCATACAATATTTTGCAAGCATAGCTCTTTCTTATTTCTACTGCCCTAGCATTAAGGAATGTCCCCTTTTTCAAGGCCTCTTTCTAACTGTCCTAAAACAAAAGAATATTGTTACATATTGGTCAGCATGTTCTCCAACTATCTTAAAGCAAAATAATATCTAACAAATTTACCAGAGTAGCAGAGTTGGAAGGGGCAGGTCATCCAGTCCAACCTGCTGCCTAAGCAAAATTGAATCTTTACTTATATGCATTTCTAACCTATATACCTACATACTATTTTATTTTTGAATTTTCTTATATCCTACACTATTTCACTAATATTGTCTAAATCCTGTTTCTTACCTATCATATCTTGCCATTATATTATGGTTTTCTCATTTATTTTTTATTTTTTAATAAAGGCTGGAATAAGCAACAACAACTGATCCTGCTTTTTTTTCGAAGTATGTCCGATAAAGAAGAAGACGTAAATGAAGATGGGGACGTAAATGAAAGCTCTCTAAAAGAGATTGAAAATGGCAGTATGCAATCTATTAAAGAACATGATATAACCGGAAGTTCTTCAAATCAAGTGCCAGAAGAAAATCAGCATGAAGCCACTGATGCTAATGAAAGTGAAACTAATCCACAAACATTGGAAATGTCAGAAATATCTTCCAGCAGTTTGCCCAAGGAAAAGGCAAGTGAATTCCAGGAGACTGAAACTGAAAAAGAAGCAAAAAGCTGTATGAGTCCTGTACAAGATAAAGAAAAGGAAAAATGCAGTTTAGATTCTTCAGAGAAACTAGAAACACTGAAAAAAGTTCCAGTAGATTGGACAGTGGATACAAAACATGTTGAACTTTTGGCATATCTATATGCTGAAGGATTAGCTGAAATCCCACAAGATTTTCTTGAAGTTCAGGCTAAAAAAAGTTTATTACACTCTGTAGAAAATGCTTCGGTGTCTCAAATGCTAATCAGAGAATCACCATCTGAAATGATGTTTGATGACTTTACAGTTCAGTTACATACAAAAGGGCTCATAGAAGTTCCTTCAGCGATTTTTGACACAAAGAAGTTGAAGTTTTTGAATTTAAACAATAATGAAATAAAGACCCTACCACAAGAAATAAGGTTGTTGAAAAACCTGGAAATACTATGTATGGAAGAAAATCAGTTAGCTTCATTACCTCCTGAAATTTGTCTTCTTAAAAAACTTAGGACTTTGAATCTCAGTCATAATCAAATATCATCATTGCCACAAACTTTTTCTGAACTATCAAGACTCAGATGTCTTTTGCTCAGTTATAACAACATTGAAAAAATCAACTTTGCTTTAGAAAAACTTGAAAGGCTAGAAGTGTTAGATCTCAGTGGAAATAATGTGACCCTCCCAGACTCAATATCTACCATGAACAAATTAAATGCACTCTTTTTACATTCCTGTAGCATTTCAATATTCCCAAAGATGGTCTGTTACATTCCAAATCTAAATAAGCTTATTTTGTCAGGAAATCAGATCCAAAGTTTACCAAAAGAAGTCAAAGAACTCAAAGTTTTAAAAGAGTGTTCATTAAGTAACAACAAGCTTACATTTTTGCCAGTGCAGCTTTTTCAGTGGTTACATATTGAAAAACTGAGGTTGGATAACAATCAGTTAGAAAGTCTTTCAGATAAAGTGGAAAAGCTTGAAAAGCTTTGTGACCTTAATCTTTCTAATAATCTGTTAAAAATAATTCCTGATAGTCTTTGCAACTGTACCATGTTAGAACGCCTCAACCTTAATGACAACCAATTAAGAGAGATTCCTTCCAGTCTATACAGATTGAAATATCTCAGAGAATTGTATCTAAGCAGAAACCAACTGATCTTGTTAGATGAAAAAATAGCATACATTAAGAAACTCTTAATTTTAGAAATATCAGGAAATTCATTAATGTATATTCCTGTTGAAATAAAAAGCTGTACTGAAATCATTAAAATTGACTTAAGTTATAACAAATTGGCTGTGTTTCCACTTGGATTATGTGCACTAGCTGCTCTTAAACACTTAAATCTCAGTGGAAATTATATTTCAGAAATAACTATTGACATTTCATTTATTAAAAATCTGCAGCATCTAAATTTTAGTAAAAACAAATTGCCATCATTTTCCATACACCTTTGTACTCTTTCTAGACTGAGCTATTTAGACCTAAGTAACAATGAAATAAGCACTGTTCCCACAAGTGTGCATAAAATGCAATGTCTCCAGGTTCTGCTATTATACAATAACAAATTTACTTTGTTTCCCAGAGAATTATGTGTTCTAAGTCATCTAAAGGTTCTTGATCTTTCTGAAAACAAAATACAGTTCATTCCTGAAGATATTAAGGAACTATCAAAGCTAAAAGTCTTAAATCTATCAGACAACAAGTTTGCATCATTTCCAAATGAAATATGCCAACTTTTATCATTGCAGAAGTTAACTCTGAGTCAGAAAAATGGATTAAGGGTAAGCTACTTAAAATTATGACTCTTTATGCTGGCTAGGGAATTCTGAGAGTTGAAGTTCATACATCTTAAGGTTGCCAGGTTTGAAAAACATGATATATGTTCTGGTACACTAGGTCCAATAGCACAATCAAGATTGATTACTTTTTCTCCATTTTAAAATTACACCTTATGTTTCAGAGATCTTCTCCTTAAGCTCTTACCTCCTGGAATTGAATCTCCCTTAAATTATATCTGTACTCTGACTTCTAAAACGACTCCTAAAGATCAGAGAGCAGCAATCTTTACAGTTCAAACCTGAGCCATATATTTTTTTTTCTATTGAGAATATTAAAAAGATTATTTGGATTATTATCCTTGTTTTATTTTGTTGTCCAACACCGTTTTAGCAGAATCTATTTAATATTTTCTTATATAGGTAACAAAAGATGATTCTTTTATAACAAAACAATTCCTTGCTATAAAAATATTTTAATTGATTTTATTTTCAGTTAAAATCATTGACAGAAGAGATATCAAAGCTGAAATCTCTTAAAGAGCTGGATATTTCTCACAATGAATTACAAGAAATACCAGAAAGTATAGGGGACATACAGAGCTTGGTCACTCTAATAGCAAACAACAATTGTTTAACAAAGCTTCCCTCAAGTTTTTCGTCACTCTGTAATTTGTGTCATCTGAATCTGAGAGGTAAGCGGTTTTATATTTATTATCATAGGAAATGATACTCAGGTGTGAAAAGAATAATCCTAATCCAGTGAGAATGTGCAGAAACAAGTTCTGATATGCAGATCAGATGTAGCAAGTATAGAAAAGTGAGTGTAAACATGTACAAACTTGTATTCAGCTGCAATAGAATGCCAATACATTATTTTGACAATGCTTGGATAACTGGAGAAGTGTGGTTCTTAAATAAGAAGATAATTTGGGTATATAGGGTTTGAATTACATAATAGAAATATTTGTCAGTTTATAAATGAAATGAAATCAATTGCAAAATGATAAAATTGAATTAGAATTAAAATTTAAAAATCAAATGATTCATATAGTATAACCCATTATTTCCCCACAATTATATCAGTGTAATCACGTTGCTTAATATTAATATTCCTATGGTTATTAGGATTTGAAAGGAGGAAGAAAACAAAATTTATGTGACACAGATAATTTTTTTAAAAGAGGGAGAACAAGAGTAATAAATATTCCACAAAAGGCCCTGAGGAGTTTACATTTTTCTAGTATTTTACAATGCACACAAATGTGACTAAGAGTTGCTATGTAAACACAATACAGCTCAAAATAAAAAGTCTTTCCCATAAACTGAGATTAGAGTAAGATGTGGTCAAAAGCTGAAGTTTGGGGTTGGCTGCAGGATATGGTCAAAAAAATTAAGGTGGTTGCTGATGATGAAATTGAAGCTTTTTTATGTGAATTGTACATTTAACACATCAAAAACAGGTGCGCTTTCAATTGCATCATTGTGGTTGCCATCTTGATATTTTTTATCTTATGAACTTGGTGTTTAAAAGGAAAGGACAAGTATGACAATACAGGTAGTCCTTGATTTACAACAGTTCGCTTAGTGACCATTCGAAGTTAAACAGTACTGAAAAAGGTGACTTATGACCGTTTTTCACACTTGCAGCATCCCCATGGTTACATGATTTATATTTGGATGCTTGACAGTCGACTCACATTTATGACCGTTGCAGTGTCCCAGGGTCATGTGATTCCCTTTTGTGGCCTTCTGACAAGCAAAATCAATGGGGAAACCAGATTCACTTACCAACCGGTCACTAATTTAACAACTGCAGTGATTCACTTAACAAATGTGGCAAGAAAATACGTAAAATGGGACAAAATTCACTTAACAAATTTCTCACTTAACATAAATTTTAGGCTCAATTGTGGTCGTAATTTGAGGACTACCTGTATTTTTACCTTATTCAGGATGTATTTTAAGAATAGTTATATATATATAATGACGATGAATGAATCAAGGCTATATTATCTAGAGCCGTCTGGTCTGTTATATAGTGTTCTATTGTATAGACTGTTGTATAGTCAGAAAAGTTGCCAAGATGCCCTGCAAGATGCATTGGCTTACTTTCTGCCAAAAATGTCCCAAACAAAAATTGTTTTCCAAACAATTCAAATTCCCAAGGGCTTCTTCATTTTGCAAGGAACGAAAGTCAGATTAAAATTATGCATGAGGAAAAAGGGCCAGCTGTACTATTGATCAAAAGCAACCTATCCTGAGAGGACCACAAGTAGTTATTTATTGCATTTACTATTCTTGTATTTTAATTACAAGTGCAGGAGGAGATAGTTACGGAGTTTTCAACCTCCTAAACCGAGATGACTTGGTTTCAGGATTGTAGCAAGAATTGCAAGATTGCAAGAAAAGTGTGTGTGTGTGTGTGTGTGTGTGTGCATGTGTGAACACATGCACATCCACCCTGGAGCAAAGTCAACAATAATGGGGCAAGGAGATCCACATATCTTTTGCCAACCTTTGCTGTAGCAAATGAGATTTTGTTGAGTACCAGGAGGTTGTGTTACATTTCAGTAACATGATTCACTATTGATGTCACATAATATTTATAATACTGATTTATTGTTTGGCCAATGAATTATAAAACTGAATCTTTCATCATGGCTGTACTTAGTTAACAATTCAAAATGGCTTTCTTTGTATTTATTTTACTAGAAAATAAGCTTATATACTTGCCTAGTGATATGCACCTTCTTCTGCAACTAAAGGATATAGATTTTGATGAAAATACTCTCATCAGGCCTCCTCTGGAAATCTGTAAAGGGAAACAACTGCTCCCCATCATACATTACTTAGAAAATGCTGATCAAAGAGATGGTAAGTTTGGATTAAATATCCCAGTATCAATAGACTTTCTACTCATGCCTCAGACTGTTTTCTTTGGGCTTCTGAGACTTCCTATCTACCATGGGGTAGGGAGGTACCAGTCTCCCTTGTTTCTTGATTGCTCTGATCATTTTACCTCCTATTGGAATAAGCCACATGAGTTACAAGAAATTTACTATCTTATAGCATTGATAGATAATAGACAATGTTCAATGATGTTGTAATTATGTGTCCTTGCTAATAAGCTGTGGCAGCAAATTATGAGTGTCTGCAGATTGTTTGCTGAGCATAAAACATAGCTATACTGCACCAACACGTCACCTTAATTCACACTCTGAGGAATCCCACACTCTGACCCTCTTTTCATGGGTCAGATGCTTGTACTAAGCCTCTTCTTCATCTCATTTTGGACACCAGTGTGGCAAAGACCTTTGTAAATAGAGGTGGAACTGACTTAAAAATTACAAAAAGCAAATGCTGGACTCTTCAAAGACATAGAGAACCCATTGAACTCTCAGTCTTTTGAACATTCAGAGAGAAAAACTGAAACAAAAGCAGACTTTTGTAGCTTTTTGTAGCTTCCATAGTCCAAATTGAGAACTTAAGATAGCATTTAAAATAAAATCTTTAAGCAAAGAGATAAATTCATCCAGCAACCATTTGAAGTTTCTGTTCTCCTATTCTTACACCAACAGTTTTAATAAATCTTCCAACGCTTCTTGAATTCAGTAGTGTCTGGCCCCTTCCTTCTGTACAAAACGTTTGCTAGGTTGAAGAACAAATTCTCTTGCTTGTTTATACAGATCTGATAAATTAATCCAAGAGATGTTTTCTCTGCTGACTTCTGTCATCTGCTACCTCCCTCAACCTTCATCTCTAATCCCTTAGTCCTGTATCAAAAGAGCCTTTAGGAATCACAGGCATTGAGTGGGCAGGTACTTATATTCTGCTGCTGTGGTTTATTTAAAAGAGGTTGCATTTACTCTTCCCCATACAATGCATCCCCAAAGAAAGTCCTCGGTTACTTTGTATTCTACTAAAGACTAAATTCCATTAAATATAATTTTGTTCATGGCAAATACCTGGAGTTTCTTAAATGGCTCAAAATTCATCCCACTGTTTTTTGGGTCTTTCCCAGGACTCATGCTTGTTACTTGGGTCCTACTTACTTTGTGCTTTCCCTATCATTGTTTCTTCACTTCTACATTTTACATTTATCAGAAGATGAGTGGGTGGGCCCAGAAAACATTAATCAATATATATTACAAAGCAGAAAAAGCAATTCCATTTAAAGTGTTTTCCTAAACAGACAACTATAGTCTATCAGTAGCTTGAAATCAAACAAAATGATATACTACAAATTAATAATTGTCTCTACAAACTGTTCTGGCTATATTAATAAACCCACACTTTAATACCTAGTTAAGGATACAGTTAGTCTCCAATCCTATATTCTTTTCAGTTCAGATGCATATTTAATTGTGATTTTATTTTATTTTAATTTATTTATTTTATTTGATTTATATGCCGCCCTATCTCCACAGGACTCAGGGCAGCTCACAACAATAAAATAACCGAATAAAAGCGTGTTAAAATATATGTTAATCCCCGCAGTGCAGGCTGAACAACCATGTCTTTAAGTCGCGGCAGAAAGTGCGGAGGTCAGAGGCCAACCAGAGCCCCAGAGGAAGTTGGATCCAGAGGATGGGAGCACCCACAGAGAAAGCTCTGCCTCTAGGGGTTGCCAGTTGACACTGTCTAGCCGACGGCACCCTGAGTAGGCCTTCCCTGTGAGAACACACCGGGTGATGGGGAGCTGTTGCTGGTTGCAGATGGTCCGACAAATAACCTGGACCTAAGCCATTTGGGCTTTATAGCTCATCACCAGCACCTTGAATCTCACCCAGAGGGAAACTGGCAACCAATGCAAGTCACGCAGGAGAGGTGTAACATGGGCGTATCGGGAACCACCCATAACGACCCGCGCAGCTGCATTCGATAAAGACGGCAAAGTTTAATTACTTTTCCGCCTCTATTGCGTCATCAGGGAATCGTCCGGCTGCCCTGTTCAGGGTTACCCGCTCCCTGCTCCATCCGGGAGTGCGGGAGGATCCCTTGGAAGGCAGGGCGGAGGATTTCGGACAATACCTGTATGATAAAATCGCTCAGATCCGGGGGGATTTGGACTCTGACTGGGTAGATCAGGGCAGAGTGACGAGGAACAGTCTTGAGAATGTTATCTGGGAGGAGTTTGATGCTGTGATTCCTGATGATGTGGACAGGATTTTGGGGAGACTTAGTGTGGCCACAGGTTTACTGGACCCGTGTCCCTCCTGGTTGGTACTGGCTTCCCGGGAGGTTACACGAGGCTGGCTCCAGGGTGTTATCAACGCTTCGTTGAGTGAGGGTTACTTCCCCACCGCCTTGAAAGAGGCAGTGGTGAGGCCTCTCCTCAAGAAGCTGTCCCTGGATCCGGCAATATTGGCCAACTATCGTCCTGTCTCCAACCTTTGCTTTATGACGAAGGTTGTTGAGAGTGTGGTCGCACGACAGTTTCCGCAATTCCTGGAGGAAACATCTTATCTAGATCTGTTCCAGTCGGGTTTCAGGTCTGGGCACAGCATGGAAACGGCATTGGTCGCGTTGGTTGATGATCTCTGGAGGGCTCGGGACAGGGGTTGTTCCTCTGTTCTGGTCCTGTTAGAACTCTCAGCGGCTTTTGATACCATCGACCATGGTATCATGCTGCACCGGCTGGAAGAGTTGGGGGTGGGAGGCACCGTGTTGTGGTGGTTCTCCTCCTTTCTCTCCGACCGGTCGCAGTTTGTGTTGGCAGGAGGGCAGAGGTCGACCTCGAGGCCTCTCATTTGTGGAGTGCCGCAGGGATCGGTCCTCTCGCCCCTTCTGTTCAACATTTATGTGAAGCCTCTGGGTGAGATCATCCGTGGCTTTGGGGTGAGATACCACCAGTACGCTGATGACACCCAGCTGTACATCTCCACCCCAGGCCACCCCAACAATGCCCTTGAAGTGATGTCCCAGTGCCTGGAGGCTGTACGGGTCTGGAGGGGAGGAACAGGCTCAAGCTCAACCCTTCCAAGACTGAGTGGCTGTGGCTCCCGGCATCCTGATATAGTCAATTGACTCCATCACTGACTATTGGGGGCGAGTCATTGGCCCCCACAGAGAGGGCTCGCAATCTGGGAGTCCTCCTGGATATGCAGCTGTCCTTGGAGGAACATCTGACGGCTGTAACCAGGGGGACGTTTTGTCAGGTTCGCCTGATTCACCAGTTGCAGCCCTTTCTTGATCGGGATTCCCTGTGCACAGTCACTCACGCCCTCGTCACCTCTCGCCTTGACTACTGCAACGCTCTCTACATGGGGCTCCCCTTGAGGAGCACCCGGAGGCTCCAGCTGGTCCAGAACGCAGCAGCGCGGGTAGTGACGGGAGCAGCATGGCGCTCCCATATAACATCGCTCCTGCGTGAGCTGCACTGGCTCCCGGTGGTCTTCTGGGTGCACTTCAAGGTGCTGGTTATCACCTTCAAAGTGCTCCATGGCATAGGGCCTAGCTATCTTCGAGACCGCCTGCTGCTACCGACGACCTCCCATCGACCCGTGCGCTCCCACAGAGAAGGTCTCCTCAGGGTACCATCAGCCAGACAGTGTAGGCTGGTGACCCCCAGGGGGAAGGCCTTCTCTGTGGGGACACCTACCCTCTGGAATCAGCTCCCCACAGAGATAAGGAGAATCCAGGACCTCAGTGCCTTCCGTCGTGCCCTTAAAACCCATTTTTTCAAACAAGCCTGGCTGGCTTAAGATGAAATTTTTAACTGTTTTTAAATGTTTTAAACGTTTTAATTGGTAATGAGTTTTAATTGGGCCAAATTTATATATCTTTTAATTGTTTTTTAATATTTGTCCTGCATGTTTTTTTAATTTTGGCTGTACACCGCCCTGAGTCCTCAGGGAGAAGGGCGGTATAAAAATTCAATAATAATAATAATAATAATAATAATAATAATAATAATAATAATAATAATTCTGTACCAGCTGAGCCTCCGAATGGTCCTCAAGGGCAGCCCTAGGTAGAAAGCTTGCAGTAGTCAATACGGGAGGTGACTAGTGCATGAGTAACTGTGTGTAGGGCATCCCGGTCCAAATAAGGGCGCAACTTGTGTACCAGGCGGACCTAGGCAAACACCCCCCTGGTCACGGCTGTTATATGATCTTCTAAACTCAACTGTGAATCCAAGAGGACACTCAAGTTGCGTGCCCTGTCTACCGGGGTAACACCTCATCTCCTATAGACAAAGATGGAACCTCTAGATCGGACCGGGATGCCCTCGGACCGACAAGCCACTCGGTCTTGTCAGGGTTGAGCCGAAGCCTGTTCCTCCCCATCCAGACCCGTATTGCCTCCAGGCAGCGGGACATCATGTCGAGGACATCACTGGGCTGGTTTGGGGTGGAAATAAAAAGCTGGGTATCATCTGCGTATTGATGATACCTCACCCCGAAACCACGGATGATCTCACCTAGCGGCTTCATATAAATGTTGAACAGAAGAGGCAAGAGGACCGACCCCTGGGGCACCCCACAAGTGAGGGGCCTCATGGCCGACCTCTGCTCCCCTGCCAACACTGCTTGCGTACGACCCGAGAGGTAAGAGGAGAACCACTACAAAACAGTGCCTCCCACTCCTAGCCCCTCGAGACATCACAGCAAGATACCATGATTGATGGTATTGAAAGCCACCGAAAGGTCTAATAGGACGAGAACAGAGGAATAACCTCTGTCCCAAGCCCTCCAGAGATCATCCACCAGCCCGACCAATTTTAATCTACTCTTACTAGAGCAACATTTCCCAGAATTGTGTTTATAGTCTAAATAAATATAGTCTAAATAATTTGTAATATCAAATTGTTGTCCTCTAATATTTATAACATGTTTATTTTAGAAAAAGTCCTGGAGAAAATATTGAAAACCATTAGTAAAAATATTCCTCTTGAACATTTGGATTATTTTTGCCGAAAAATGCAACTTGACAATGATACAATTATAAATATTGAAAATAAGAGGTTAGTGATATTTAATGATCAATATTTAATGAGACATTCTATCTTGTTTTGTATGGGTTGATCGCGGTTTCTCTTCTTTGTAAGCCACCAGGGTCCCATTGTCTAAGTTGAGCGGCCATATAAACACTTACATAAATAAATGCAATGTTTTTCCTTTTCCTAGTAGACAGCAATAGCACTTAGACTTATATACTGCTTTACAGTGCTTTACAGGCCTCTCTAAGTGGTTTTCAGAGTCAGCATATTGCCCCCAACAATCTGGGTCCTCATTTTACTCAACTCGGGAGGATGGAAGGCTGAGTCAACCTTGAGCCTGGTGAGATTCAATCTGCTAAATTGCAGGCAGTCGGCAGTCAGCAGAAATAGTCTGCAGTACTGCACACTAACCACTGCGCCACTGTGGCTCAAAAGATAATACTTTTAATTAGTATTTTTGTTAATGTTTCATTGGTACATTTTTTTTCACAGATTCTATCAATCATGGGGACATCAAGTATTTTTCTATTTGTATTTTTAGATCATTTACATTAGAAGAAAAAGTTGCCGAGGCCTTGAACTCCTGGAAAGCAGCAAATCAAAATTTGTCTCCAACTGCTATGGTAGACCAGTTGATTAGAATATTGATTATATCTGGCCTCTATTATCTGTCCAACAAAATCAAAGCTTTAAAGCTGTGTTCAAGACTGGTAAAGTTTTGAAAAACACTGTATTTCCAATTCCAACTGTTTGAGCATATCTTGAAACTAAATACATTTATCAGCATTCAGTACTTTGTTGATTTAGTGTGCTTAATCAATTGCATTCTTAATGGCCCTTGAAGACCATTGGACGCTACAACTTGTCCACAGTAGGTATTGCGGCTAGTGCTTCAGCAACACTACTATGACTTGAACTGCATTGGTTTCAAGCAATGCCAGACACTGTCATATATAAAGCTCTACATAGTTTATTTGGATTATTTTGGAAAGTGTTTCCTATTGCATCTGTCCATCCAGTAAGAAACATGGTTTAGGTCCAATCTAGGGAGCAGAGTCATTTCATGGGAGTGAGGAGGTATGTTCTTAGTTCACTGCATTCTCTTGAAACAAGATGCCACCTTGGATCTGCACAGCCTGCCTTCAAAAAAAATACTTAAAACCTGGCTACAACACTGGGTAGGACATCTGGAGTATCCCCACTACCCTGTCTTTATATTGAATTATTTACCCCACTTTAACCACTGGAAATGTTTTAACTGTTTGTTTTAAACAGTTTGTTTTATATAACTGGGGGAAGGGAATAAAAGTTGAAATTATAAATAAAAATAATCATTATTTAAGTTTAAAAATGGATTTCAAAGAGAATTGCAAAATAATTGTAAAATACCGTACTTAATACACATATAGCATAGAATTACATTCAGTACATTTAGTGCTTGGATCCGAACACAACTTTTAATCTTTAAGCTCTGTCTCCCAAAATTACAATCCCACATGTATGATTTGATTTGCACATATTTGTATTTGTTATTATACAGCCTGTCATAATAACATTATGATATATGCCTGGATTATGACCAGCACATAATGTTTTTCCCCCAAGTTTTTTATTTTATATTATTTATACATATCACTGCGTGAATAGTGTGGTACATGGGTATCATACATTTTGATACAAATAGACATAATATTATTACTTATAGTTATTACATTTCATTTTCATTATTTCATATTGTTTAAACAATATAACCTCAGCCTACCTCTTACTAAATGGACAATAGATGAATGTACAATGGAACCCATCCATACAACCCTATACAATGCTGTTAATAATCTAGGTCTAGGCCAACTAGTAACTAACAAGTCTCAGCAACTGCCTCAACCTCATCTTCTGCAACAGTTTAAACTCAATTTATGGACTATAAATAAAAGAACCCTTTTATAACAGTGACCACAGCATGATTGACTTTTGTCTCAATATACTCCCTTACAAAAATCACCATAATAATGGGATACCCAACTACAACTTCAAAAAAGCCAACTATGATCTCATAGACACTGACCTCTCATCTCTTGATTGGCAAGACCATTATAACATTTTCTTGCTTGAAATCAATAGTTATTAATCACCAGGAAAAACAAATTACCCATATCAATAAGAAAGCTTCAATAAAAAAAAGTCCCTCTGGTGAAAAAACAAAACTGGCTACGTAGCTAACTTCAAAAGCCGCTACAAAAATATATGTCACCAAATAAAGACTGAATGTACCAATTATATCAAACAAGAAGAAAACCTTCTGGGCACAAAATCCAACTGCGCATTCTATAACTTTTGTAAACAACAAACTTCAAGACTCAAGATCCATCCCATCCCTAAAAGGACCTAACGGTAAAGACTGCAACGATGAAGCAGTTAAAGCAAACCTCTTTAACACATTCTTAGGCTCAGTCTTTGTAAACAGCAATAGTTCATGCCAAACATTCCCTAGTCATACCACTAATAACTACAACGCTCTAACACAAATAGATTTCACAGAAGATAACGTTGAAAAATTACTATGCAGACTAAAACCATCTCTATCTATCGGACCTGATGGACTATGTGCATACCTTAAAAAAGCTTTCCACTGCTATAGCTGAACCCCTAAGCATAATCTTTGAAAAATCTTTCAGGACCAGCTCTCTCCCCAACCTATGGTCATCCCTATCTTCAAAAAAAACAAAAAAAAAACAAAAAAACAAAAACAAAAACAGCCTAGTTGAAAATTACAGATCAATCTCTTTATGCTCTTTATGCTCTTTAGTCATGGAATCAATCATTAACCAATATGTTACCATCCACTTAGAAACAAACAACCTACTCTCTAACAAACAATTTGGTTTCAGAAAAAAAATTATCCTGTAATCTACAACTTTTACACTGCAAAAATATATGGACTACAAATCTTGATCAGGGCAAAGCAATAGACGCAATTTACATAGACTTCTGTATAGCCTTTGATTCAGTGGTACATGACAAACTACTTCTAAAACTAAAATGCTATGGCATCTCCGGACCCCTATATAATTGGATAGCCATGTTCCTGTCAAACAGACAAGTGGTCAAAATAGAGAGTGCCCTTTCAAATCCTGCTCCTGTTAATAGCGGTGTCCCCCAAGGCAGCATTCTAGGACCAACACTCTTCATACTATACAAAAATGACCTCTGCAATCATATTATAAGCAACTGCATTTTCTTTGCTGATGATGTAAAACTATTTAACACCACCGACAATGCTGCTACCCTTCAAAAAGACCTTGGCATTGTGTCAGAATGGTCAAACAATTGGCAACTCCAAATCTCAACCAAAAATGCTCTGTCTTACACATTGGCAAAAAGAATCAAAACACAAAATACAAGCTGAATGGACACGATCTTATAGACGACCCTCACTCTGTCAAAGGCCTTGGAGTACTCATATCCAATCATCTAAGTGCCAAAGTCCACTGTAACAACATTGCCAAAAAAAACATTAAGAGTTATAATCCTAATCTTACGTAGCTTCTTCTCCAATAATATCACACTACTAACCAGAGCACATAAAACATTTGCTAGACCAATTCTCAAATACAGCTCATCTGTCTGGAAGCTGCACTGCATATTTGACATTAATATTATTGAACGTGTCCAGAAATATTTCACAAGAAGTGTCCCCCACTCCTCTTCTAGCAACAAAATACCTTATGCCACCAGACTTGAAATTCCGGTCTTAGACAATTTAGAACTACACCACCTTTGGTATTATCTAAGTGTAGCTCATAAAATTATCTGCCACAATGTCCTTCCTACCTGTCAATTACTACTTCAGCTTCCACCACTTCAACCAGCTTCAACCACAGCAACACACGAGTACACAATAGATACAAACTGAAAAGTAAACTGCTCCAAACTTGATTGCAGAAAAGAGGCGTTGGACTTACCGTGAATGCCGTTTCTCCGAAGGATGCAGAGTGGGTCAGGAGTGGGATAATCCTGCTGGTCTGGCCAATCAGTGAGTCAAATAATTTGGGCCACGCCTCCTTGGGCCTCCATGGCTCCCAGTTTGTTCGATGAACGCAGATCTGCAAGACAGGCTCCAACAAAATGACAAAGGAATCTAGAAAAAAAAATTCGCAGGAGGGAGGGCTGACCCACTCTGCATCCTTCAGAGAAACGGCGTTCAGGGTAAGTCCAACGCCTCTTCTCCCATAAGGCTGCAGAGTGGGTCAGGAGTGGGACATACCCAAGCTCGTCAGCCCTATGGGTGGGAATCCTGCGATCTAGGGAGCCAAGGTGCCAGATGTACCTGCTGAAGGACCCTCCTGCCGAATGACGCCTCGGCCGATGTGAAGACATCCACATGGTAGTGTTTAAAAAAGGGGACAGGAATAGTCCAGGTAGCTGCCCGGCAGATTTCTTCAAGGGAGGCCCACGTGGCCCAAGCAGCGGTGATAGCTGCACTGTGGGTGGAATGTGCAGTGATATGCCTTGGAGGAGGAATAGATCGTGATTCGTAGGCCCGGGCAATACAAGCACAGATGCACCGACCAATGGTGGTCGAGGAAACCTTTGACCCCAGTGAGGCTGGTTGGAACGAGACGAACAAGGCCTCGGAGCGTCTCGTCGGAGCAGTCCGCGAGACGTAGATTTTAATGGCTCTACGGACGTCGAGAGTGTGCCATTTGCGTTCCAATCGATGGGTAGGATTGGGACAGAAATTTGGGAGGATAACCTCTTGCTCACGGTGGAACCTACAACTAATTTTTGGCATGAAGATTGGATCCAAACGAAGGATCACCCGATCTGAATGCAAAACACACAAGTCTGGCCTGATGGAAAGGGCCGCTAACTCTGAGATCCGTCGGGCCGAAGTTATGGCCACCAGGAAGGCCGCTTTTAAGGTAAGGAACCTAAGACTGGCAGTTCGGAGAAAGGAGGCTCAGTAAGTGTTGACAATACTTGCGGCAAGTCCCATGTGGGGTATCGGTGAATAATGGGAGGGTGAAGATTTCGGACCCTACGTAGGAACCGTCGGATGGATGAGTGCTGAGACAGGGTCATGCCGTCCCTGGATGGCAACACCGTGGCTAGGGCTGCAATTTGACGCTTCAGAGTGTTAAGCGCCAGTCCTTTGCGGAATCCATCATGGAGGAACTTCAGGACCTGCGGAATAGAAGCTGACAAGGGATTAATTCTGCGCGCCGAGCACCAAGAAATAAATACCTGCCACGTGACGTTGTAGTGTCTGATGGTGGACTCCTTTCTGTCAGACAGCATAACCCGGATGACATTCTCAGAGTAATGTGCCTCTTTCAGGAGGAGCCCCTCAAGAGCCAGGCGGTCAGGTTGAGCCACTGTGGCTCCGGATGGTTGACTTCCCCCTGGCTGAGAGACACCTGCTCCGGGGGTAACCGCCAATAGGGAGCTGATAATAGAGCTACTAGGTCCGAGAACCAAGGCCTTCTCGGCCAGTAAGGGGCGATGAGGGTGACGTCTGCTTCCTCTGCGACTATTTTGCGTATCACCCTCGGGATGAGTGGTAGAGGGGGGAATGCATAAAGAAGTTCCCGGGGCCAGGGACAACGGAGTGCATTCGTCCCCTCTGCTCCCGGCGTTGGATAGCGGGTGAAGTATCGTGGGAGGTGGGCGTTCTCTGGGGCGGCGAATAGGTCTACCTGGGGGAGTCGGAAGTGAAGACAGATGGCCCGAAACAGATCTGGACAAAGGCGCCACTCCAAAGCGTCCACAGTTGTCCTGCTCAGGAAGTCTGCTTGCAGATTGTCCTTCCCCGCAATGTGGTCCGCCCGGAGAGACAGAAGATGAGCCTCCGCCCATCGCCCCACGAGTAAGGCCTCCTGCATCTGGGAGCTGGATCTGGTCCCGCCCTGCTGATTTACATGGGCTTTTGCCGTCACGTTGTCGGTAAGGACTAGGAGGTGGTGACCTTCGATTGATGGTTGGAAGGCCAAAAGGGCCAGACGAATTGCCCGTAGTTCCAGCAGAATGATGCTGGACCGGGCTTCCGAGGGAGACCATCGACCCTGAGCGACTTGGTCGTCCAGGTGAGTGCCCCAGCCTGACAGGCTCGCGTCTGTTGTCATTAGGAGGGGTTGTACATCGAAGAAGGCGCACCCTTTGTCCAGGACCGGGGACAGCCACCAGTGCAAGGACCGGCGAACCGACAACGGCACCCTGAGTTTGGCTCGAGATGCGGCTGTCATAGCTCATTGGTGCGGAAGTAACAGCCATTGAAGACCGCGGGCGTGCAGTCGTGCCCAAGGAACAATGTCTATGCAGGAAACTAGTTTCCCTAGTAGGCGAGAGAGATCCAGTTTGGACATAGTCGGTTGTCTGAGTAGTTGTCGTATCAGCAGTTTGAGGTTGTCTTTTCTCTCGGGAGAAAGACCTATTACTGCCCCTAAGTGAGTGAGACGGGTTTGGGGTGTTAACTGACTTTTGGCTAAGTTGACTAGGAATCTGTGGTCCCCTAGTACCTGCAACGTTAGTTGTAGGTCGGACTGGGCCCTCTGGAATGTGGGGGCCTGGACCAGAATATCGTCCAGGTAGGCCTGAATCTTGACTGGGACGGACCTCAGATGGGCTATCAGGGCCGCTATAATCTTGGTGAAACTGTGCGGAACTGATGCCAGTCCAAATGGGAGGGCACGGTATTGGAGGTGACGCCCCCTGTAGCTGAACCTGAGATACTGTCTGTGGGCAGGTAGTATGGGGATGTGGAGATAGGCCTCGGAGAGGTCGATGGACGCTAGGAAGTCTCCAGGCCGAATGCCCTCCAGAATAGACTTTAGTGTACTCATTTTGAATTTCTGGTACACCAGGTGTGAATTTAGAGATTTTAAATTCAGAATTGCCCTCCAGCCCCCAGAGTGTTTCAGTACCACAAAAAGGATGGAGTAGAACCCCCATTTCCATTGGATGGGGGGAACGTCCTCCACTACCCTGATTTCTAGGTGGTGTTGAATGGGAAGCTCCATGAGCTGGCGCTTGTGAGGGGAGTTGGAGACAGGACATGGTACATAAAGACTCGGGGGGCGGGAGAGAAACTCCAGAGGAAGGCCGAATTCTATTGTGTGAAGCACCCATTGATCGGTTGTGCTGCCTACCCACCTGTCTAGAAATAAACTCAGTCTGTCGCCTATGGGGGCTGACTGAGGACAGTCATTTTTGGCGGCAGAACTGGCATCCGCCAGTCCCTCGAAAGGGCCGCTTGGACGGGGCAAGGGACTTAGGTTTGTCCCGAAAGGAATCTCTATCTTGGGGTCGAAAGGATCCCTGAAGATAAGGTCTGTGACTGGAACCCTCCTGGGAGAAATTGCGTGCCGGTTGCCTACGGTAGTAGGGAGTAGCTCGGCGATTGGCTCGCCTGGTGATAGAAGGCAGGACCTTCTTTTTATCCCTATCCTCAACCAGTAATGGCTCAAGTAGATCGCCAAAAAGTTTTGACCCCAAGTACGGGGTAGATGCTAGTCGCCATGTGGTTTTAAGATCTGCGGGCCATTGTCGTAGCCACAGAAGGCGGCGTGAAGTGACAGTCGAGGCCATGGCTCAAGAGGCGAACTTGGCCGCATTGAGGGTGGCATCTGCGGTGAATTGAATGGCTGCTATAATTTTATTTAGGTCTTGGTGGACCCTGACATCCTGGGCAGGCAAACGGGCTTGAAGCTGTTGCAGCCACAGCAGGGAAGAACGGGAAAAGAAGGAGGCCACAGTAGCAGCCTGAATTGACCAGGCAGATGCTTGATGCGTTTTTTTGAAGGATGCATCGAATTTCCGGTCCTCCGGCTTAAGACCCTCGGAAGGGTCCCCCGAGATGCAAGGAGATGTGGATGAAAGAGCAACTATTGGACCATCAACCACGGATACCTGTAACAGGTTGGCGAGGGAAGTCTCCATGTTGTAGTTGCGTCGATCGTAGCCACTGGGCATGGGGAGAGAAGCTGGGTTAGCCCATTGCTTGCGCACTACATCCGTGAAGAGCTTTGGAGCTGGTACAAAAAGCTGCTCTGTGACCGGTTCTGCGAAGATGCCTTGTCCTACGTGGGAGGAAGAAGAAGGTGAGTCAGAAGCAGAATCTACCAGGCCTGAGGTGACTTTGGCCTTGTTCAGTAGGGACTTGAAGAGCCCCTGCGGGAATAAGCCTGTAAATTGCGGGACATCTGGTGTGGTTGTTTCATCATCGGATAAATCAGTTTCCCTCTGTAGATCTTCATCCAAACCCAGGTCAGCACTACCCTGAGACCTGGTTGGGGAATGGTCTGGGGAACCCGTGAGACTCACAGAAGGAGAAACTCTAGTCTTTCGTGAATGTAAACTCTCAGAAATTAAGGATGCGGAATGATGTTCCCTAATCCCTGCCTGAATGCCATGGGAAATGGCCTTAGCAATTAGCATTTGCACGGACTGAGGAAGATTTTCCAACTCCGACTTAGGGTGTTTATCAGCTGCAGGGGCCTGAGGAGGTTCCTGAGGGCAATGGAACAATCAAATGGGTCACCACGTGGCTCATCAGGAGAATAGGAGGAGGCTATAGAGTGCCTCTCAGGCGACAGGGCCCTAGACAGATCAACAGAGTCATTAGGGTCCTGAACAAGTTCAGTGTCAATAGGAGATTTACGCTTGTCGGTCTGGGCAGCATGATCAGAACTGTGGTTATGGGGCTTTTTTGTAGACCCTGATTTGGACTGTGCCTTGCGTCCCATATCAGACTTGGAGGTTGACTGTTCTGCCATTTTCCTACACAATTGAGTGCTTAGATGAAGTCCTGTACAAATGAAAAATAACAGAAAGTATTAATAATGGTGCACAATTTAAGTTAAGCCTGAATAAGGCAGGTACAACAAATTTTTGTCCCTCAATATGACATAAAATGGCCGCCAGGTAGGGGGAAAGCATGGACGTTCAAAATGGCCACCATGACCCATGAAGGCAAACCAGGCATGCTGTTTATGCGAGCAGCCAATGATGCACCAGTAGTGAGGCAATGATGGCCATACAAAATGGCTGCGGGACTGTTGCTAGGCAGAAAACCGGCAAAGACAATTGGCAAAACGTTGACAAGGTAAATTGGCCGCCATTGTACACCACCCGAACCCGGTACCTGAAAGGTTGGGGATCGGATAATCCCAGGCTTGCCCTCGCCCTTCAGCTGATAGCAGGGTGGCTGAAGCAATATAACGATCCTCCTCTGCGCCGCGGCAAGCAAGGGAGAAATTTACTGTTCCTCAGCTGTGAAGTGCTGAGGAGGCAGTTGAGGTGGCAAAGCGCTCACTCCAATTTGGAAGGAGCTGCCGCCAGATTCGATCTTCTTCGCCGAAAGACGCTGGGGTAGCGGCGATGGCAAAAGCGGAATTTCCGCTCGCTCCGCTTGTAAAGCGCCGCCAGAGAAGACGTGCCTCTCAGCTAGTGATCGCTGAGGCGGCGGCGGAAAGCACTATGCAATTAGCGCCTCTCAGCTGAGACTCACCGAAAAGAAGCCGAAATTAGGAATCGTGGCGTTTTCAGTCAGAACTGAAACGGACCTCTCACACCACTCAGGAAAGGCCGCTGAGCCAAAGATGCCTCTAACGATCCTCCTCTGCACGTCTCCAGCTGGGCGCTGAGTGGTGATGCAACGGCGATGCGGCGGCGGTGTTTCCAGCCGCAACTGAAATGGCCAGCACGCTCCAAACTAAAGCACGATCACAAGGTCAGAAGAGAGAGACTCCAAAATGTCTGGTCGGAACCAGTGAGTCGAATAAACTGGGAGCCATGGAGGCCCAAGGAGGCGTGGCCCAAATTATTCGACTCACTGATTGGCCAGACCAGCAGGATTATCCCACTCCTGACCCACTCTGCAGCCTTATGGGGGAATATGACTTCAGCAACAGTGTGGTCAATGCCTGGAATGCACTACCTGACTCTGTGGTTTCATCCCAACACCCCCCCCCCCATATTTTAACCTAAGACTGTCTACTGTTGACCTCACCCCATTGCTAAGAGGTCAGTAAGGGGCATGTATAAGAGCACCAGCGTGCCTACTGTCCCTGTCCTAATGTATCCTTTATTTGTATTCATTTATTATTCTTTTTAAAAAAAAATTGATTTATATGCCGCCCTTCTCCGGAGACTCAGGGCGGCCTACAATGCGTTAAGCAATAGCCTTCATACTTTTGTATATTTATACAAAGTCAGCTTATTGCTCCCACAAACTGGGTCCTCAATTTACCTACCTTAGAAAGGATGGAAGGCTGAGTCAACCTTGAGCCTGGTGAGATTCGAACTTACAGTAATTGCAGACAGCTGGTGTTAATCACAATGCTATCAGTCTGCTGAGCCTTGCAATTCATGTTTATACCTATATATACCTATATATATTATCTAATATGTACTTGTCATATTAATTTCCAAACCTCCCTTTTATTATTACATATATCTTGATATACACACACACACACACACACACACACACTATTATTCCCCTTATTTCTTGCTCTATTTTAACTTTTTTTCCCATATTACCATAATACTCAAAGATGTTTCTTTTCTATCTTCTATCTTTCACCCAACCAGCACATAATGTTGTAAAACTACAAGATTTTTAAACACCAGAGAGCACTATATAATTTATTCTCTATTTTGGATTTGGCAAACCAGCATTAGATATCCCTAATATTCTGAGTTGGTAAGCCTTTCCTTACCCTGGCATCAGAGAATATTTATGGCTCAGGATTGAAATTAGGCTGCTTGATGCTCTTGGAGCTTGGTTATTTTCTTGCAGATGTTTCAACACCTAAACTAGATAAAATCACCAGTGTTATTATTCCCTGTATGTTTAACCCGTCTACATCTCTTCTTCCTGCACAATCATGGAGGGCTTCAGTTAAGTTGCTGTGACTACCATTTGATTTTTTTGAATCCCTCTTGAATCCTTCTGAAGACTCAGCCAGATGTGTAAGTTTGTAAGTTAAAAGTTTCAGAAGTGCTTCAATCTTTGCACATATTTCTGCTATTGAGTGGTCTGTCTTTTCTCAAGTTTCTATGATGGCCTGGAAAGTATTGTCGCCTATTTTCATTTTCATTATCAGTTCTTTAAAACAGTAACATCTTTTCTACAACTCAGTGCAAAAACAAATAAGCAGCTATCATCTATCATTGATCTCATCTTCTGCATCAGTTTAAATTCTATTTATGGAATACAAAGAAAAGAACCATTCTCCAACAGCGACCACAGCATGATTGATTTTTGTCTCAATTTACACCCTCTCAAAAATCATAATGATGGGATTCCCAGTTATAACTTTAAAAAAGCCAATTATGATCTCATAGACAATGAACTCTCATATCTTGATTGGCAAAATCTATTCTCTGGCTGTAATGCTGCTGATGACCATTACAACATTTTCTTGCACGCACTCAAAAGAATCATTAAACTTTACGTACCACTAATACCTCACAAAATCAGAAAAAATAAACTACTGATAATAATAAGGAAATTACAATCCAGAAAAAAAATCTCTTTGGCAAAAAAACAAAACAAACTATGTAGCTAACTTCAAAAAACTCTATAAAAACTTATGTGAACAAATAAAGACTGAATATACCAATTACAATAAACAAAAAGAAATCGTTCTGTGCATGAAATCCAACCGTGCAATCTATAACATTTGTAAATGATTTTGAAATATCTTTCAATACCTGCACTTTGCCCTACCAATGGTCACAAGCCAGGGTCATCCCTATCTTCAAAAAGGAAAACCCTAGCCTAGTTGAAAATTACAGACCAATCTCTTTATCTCACCTGCAAAGTTATGGAATCAATTATTAACCAATCTATTATACTACACCTAGAGACAAACAAGCTACTTTCTAACAAGCAATTCAAGACTACACATCTCAATCAGGGCAAAGCAATAGATGCAGTTTACATAAACTTCTGTAAATTACGACAAATTACTTCTAAAACTAAAATCCTATGGCATTTCTGGACTCCTACATAAATGGATAGCTGCCTTCCTGTCAAACAGACAAGAAGTGGTCAAAATAGGAAGCGCTCTATCAAATCCTGTACATGTTAATAGCGGTGTTCCACAAAGCAGTGTCTTAGGTCCAACACTCTTCATACTTTACATAAATGACCTTTGTGATCATATTAAAAGCAACTGTGTTCTCTTCACTGATGATGTTAAAGTATTCAACACCACCGACAATGCAACTACCCTCAAAAAGACCTTGACTATGTGTCAGATTGGTCTCACAAGTGTCAACTTCAAATCTCAACCAATAAATGCTCTGTCTTGCACATTGGCAAAAAAAAATCAAAACATAAAATACAAATTAGATGGACATGACCTTGTAGATGACCATCACTCTGTCAAGGACCTTGGAGTACTCATTTCTAAAGATCTAAGTGCCCGAGCCCACTGTAACAACATTGCCAAAAAGGCATTAAGAGTTGTTAACCTAATCTTGCGTATCTTTTTTCTCTGGTAATGTTGTACTTCTAACTAGAGCATACAAAACATTTGCTAGACCAATTCTTGAATACAGCTCATCTGTCTGGAACCCGCACTGCATATCGGACATAAATACAATCGAGAGAGTCCAGACATATTTTATGAGAAGAAGCCTCCATTCCTCTAACCACAATAAAATACTTTATGCCACCAGACTCCAAATTTTGGGCTTAGACAACTTAGAACTATGTCAACTTCAGTCTGACCTAAGCGTAGTACATAAAATTATCTGCCACAATGTCCTTCCTGTCAATGACTACTTCAGCTTCAACCACAATAATAAACGAGCAAATACTAGATACAAACTCAAGGTAAACTGTTTCAAACTCGATTGCAGAAAATATGACTTCAGTAATAGAGTGGTCAATGCCTGGAATGCACTACCTGACTCTGTAGTTTCTTCCCCAAACCCACAAAACTTTAACCTTAAACTGTCTACTGTTGACCTCACCCCATTCCTAACAGGTCTGTAAGGGGCGTGCATAAGAGCACCAGCATGCCTACCATCCCTGCCCTAATATTCTTTTTTACTTACTCTTTTCATGTATTCAAATTATGTTTATACTTTTACTTGTTATCTTATATATGCTTGACAAATAAACTTATGATTATGATTATCACACAATACGGAGTAATGCTTAGAGCAGTGATGGCAAATCTGGAGGGTCTGAGGATGTGTGAGAACACACCCTATTCCTACATGACCTCTGAAAATCATGTGAGAAGAGGGCATGTTTTCAAGAATAGTGTTGCATATTGATGTTATTTCCAGAAATCTCCTACGGCGCTTTCTAGTCTCACAATCGCCTGGGCTCGCTCTGTTCCAACCTGACCCAACTCGGTGGGCTTCGCCTGAGTGTTTTTGGATCCCACCTTGTAAGAGCCCGTGGCACATCCTCCTGGGCTGAAAGCACAATGGAGCCGAGCTGGTTCCAAGCGGGTGGCTCTCTGCTACAAAGGGTCGTGGCTGACATCCGACTCCAGGTGCTAGGGCAAGGCGTCCTTGACTGTCTGTTCTTTTGACTACATATTACCCACACTCTATACCTGTGATGGCGAACCTATGGTAGCCATATCAGTGGGCACACCAGCTTAGCTCTGGCGCGCATGCGCGCACCAGCCAACTAATTTTCGGGCCTTCTGGGCCCACCAGGAATAGGAAAACAGGCTGTTTCCTGCCTCAGGAGGGGCTGGGGGTGGGTGGGGAAGGCCCGTTTTTCTTTCTTACCTGGCTCCAGATCCTCTCTATGCATCTGCAGAGGGCGAAAACAGCCTTTCCCACTCCCTTGGAGGCCCTCCAAAGGCCTGAAACGCCCATTTCCCAACTCCTGGTGGGACAGGAAGAGATATTTTTTGCTGTCCCAAGCCTCCAGAGACTTAAAGTTGCCAAGGTTGGAGATCCCTGTTCTATTGGGTAATTTTTTTCCCCTTTGGGAGCTTTAAAAAAAATAGTTAACTGGGGTTTTTTTAGTTGTTCTTTTTTTAGACCTAGCCATTTAAAGTTTAGGAAGTTTTAAATTTAGCTGCTTTTATATAAAAATAAAAATAAAATAAAATTTGTACAGCTTTCTGAGATTTAGTGTGTTTTTGTAGTGTTTCACTCTAACTACACAAACACACAAAATCTCACAAAGCTGTATGTGGAATTTTGTGTGTGTAAAGTGTGAAAGTTGGTTTTTTGGGCTTTTTGTGGCTGTGTGAGGTTCCTGCTTGTTGCGGGCCATTTTGGGTCTAGCACAGCTGCTTTTACATTGTGGGTGAGCCAGTTGTGTTGTGTTGTGTTTTGTAGGTTAAAAAAGGGCAAAGAAGTGACACTGATTTGGCCACGCTCACTCAGTCACCTTACCACCAAGCCACTCCCACTAATTAAACCATGCCCACAGAACCGGTAGCAAAAAAATTTAGATTTCACCCCTGCACCATTGCACTTATTTCACATGCTAGTAAGGTTGTGCTTAAAATCCTACAAGCTAGGCTCCAGCAGTTATGTGGATTGAGAACTACCAGAAGTACAGGCAGGATTTCAAAGAGGCAGAGGAACTGGAGATCAAATTGCCAACATATGCTAGATTATGAAGAAAGGTAGGGAGTTCCAGAAAAACATCTACTTCTGCTTCATTGACTATGCTAAAGCCTTTGATTGTGTGGATCACAATAACTTGTGGCAAGTTCTTAAAGAGATGGGAGCACCAGACCATCTTATTTGTCTCTTGGGATACCTACATGCAGGTCAAGAAGCAACAGTGAGAACTGGACACAGAACCACTGATTGGTTCAAAATTGGGAAAGGAGTCCGGAGAGGCTGTATACTGTCACCCTGCCTATTTAACTTATATGCAGAGCACATCATGAGAAAGGCGGGGCTAGATGAATCAAAAGTTGGAATTAAGATTGCTGGGAGAAATATCAACAACCTTAGATATGCAGATGATACCATGTTAATGGCAGAAACTGAAAAGGAACTAAAGAGCCTTTTGATGCAGGTGAAGAAGGAGAGTGCAAAAGTTGGCTTGAAACTCAACATTAAGAAAACTAAGATCATGGCATCTGGCCCTCTCAATTCCTGGCAAATAGATGGGGAAGAAATGGAGGTAGTGACAGATTTTATTTTCCTGGCTCCAAGATCACAGCAGATGGGGACTGCAGCCAAGAAATTAAAAGATGCTTGCTCCTGGGGAGGAAAGCTATGGCAAATCTAGACAGCATACTAAAAAGCAGAGACATCACCCTGCCATCAAAAGTACATATAGTCAAGGCTATGGATTTTCCAGTTGCAATGTATGGCTGTGAAAGTTGGACCATAAGAAAAGCTGAGTGCTAAAGAATTGAGGCCTTTGAACTATGGTGCTGGAGAAGATTCCTGCGAATCCCTTGGACTGCAAGTGATCAAACCGGTCAGTCCTAGAGGAGATCAACCCTGACTGATTTTTAGAAGGCGAGGTCCTGAAGATGAAACTCAAATATTTTGGCCATCTAATGAGAAGGAAGGACTCATTGGAGAAGAGCCTCATGCTGGGAAAGATTGAGGGCAAAAGAAGAATGGGACGACAGAGAATGAGGTGTCTGGATGGAGTCACTGAAGCAGTCAGAGGGAGCTTAAATGGACTCCAGAGGATAGTAAAGGACAGGAAGGCCTGGAGGAATGTTGTCCATGGGGTTGAAGGATGATTCGGACACGGCTTCGCAACTAACAACAATGGTACGTTGGTTATGAAGAAAATTAATGTTGGCCAGGAAATTAAGAAAATTGCAATCTACTTCCAAGAAAAGGGAGCTGTTGAATATTATCTGCAGAGAAATCTGTGTGATATGATAGTTTATTATTTGCATATTCCAATATTCTGTTGAATACTTTCGGCAGCTAAATACAAACATGCAAGGATATATCAAGTAAAACATTAACCGTTAAAGTTTTGATGAAACAGACATCTATTAGCTAGATGTTTTAAAGTTAATCCACCTAATGCAGTTTCGGAATAAATGTTAAGAAGAATGGTCCTGGATCGCAGACAGAAGCCATTCAAAGAGCGTCGGATCTCTCCTAAACAAATGAATGGTAGAGAGAGAGAAAAATAACAAGAGAGGTTAGTTTCCACGACCCACCCTTCCCCATCACCACGCCATCCCTTTCCAATCCTCAGCCGGTCCGCAGCTAGCCTCACCGTTGTCCGTAGTGTCTACAAATACCACGATAAAAAAAAAATGTCATTAACCAGAAATCTCCGGCTCTTTCTAGTCTCACAATCGCCCGGGCTCGCGCTGCTCCAATCCATCCCAGTCCTCCCGTGATCACCTGTCCTCACGCGCTCGCCGATTGGCTGCCGTGCGCTCTTCGTCAGATGGGCAGAGATCAGCCCAGCCGCGGTGGGCTCCGCCCAAGTCTTTTTGGATCCTGCCTTGTGAGAGCTGCGCAGCGTGTCCTTCTGCGCTGAAGGCACGATGGAGCCGAGCTGGTTCCAAGCGGGTGGCTCTCTGCTGGAAAGGGTCGCGGCCGACAGCTCGCTCTCTTTGCTTTTGGCCGCTTCTGCTTTTGCCCTGAGCTTGGGCTACTTGTTCCAGCTCGGCACTCGCCAGCAGCGGCAGTCTGCCAGCGGCCAGGTAAGCAACTTGATCCTGGATGGCGTCCGCATCGGCGATACAGCCTTTTTTCTTTAAAGGCACGGCGGAGTTGGTGTGCTGTGTGTGTGTATGTGTGTGTGTTGAGTCTCATTCCCCATATGAACCCTTCGGTGCATTTACTTTGATGTGACTCGGGGTGCCAAAGAGCACTTTCCCTGCCCTTCAGGGGTTGATAATGAGAACTCCTTTTTGTTTCCAAAATAAAAAGAGCAACTATTCCTTGGGCTTTTCTTTGTAGAAACCTGTGTGTAGGGTGAGAGACCTGTCCTCGATATTCCCCAATGAAAGGCGAAAGCACTGCTTAGTTCATTATGGTGTCTGGCCATGACATTCATCTGGCTCCCATATGATGCCCTTCAGATGTATTGGGATCGTGACTTCCAGAATCTACTGCCAGTGTGGCCAGTGAGCACTGGCAAAGGTGATGAGCCTTTCTTCCCAATGTACAACTTCAGTTTCTATCCCCTTTCAAGTTTCAAAGATAGTAGGTTGCAAAGCAACTGCAGATCTTAAGAGTATTTTGTTACCCAACCCAAAATAAAAAGCAGTTGTCCTCCGTTCCCATAATGGAGTACCAGAAGTGAGCATTTTTGGGCCTCTGTTAACTACTGTGAGAAACACTGCTTAGCAACCAATAAATTAATTGTGAAGGGGCAGGACCAGTAGCACAGATTTTAGGTTTCTAGCCAAAAGTTATGTGCCCTAAAGTAAAATGCTTACTTGTTCTATTCTTAAAATGAACTTACTCATTTTAAGCATTACTCTTGATCTGTTCACCTAGCATTATTTTCATTTTTCTTTCAGTTATAGTCTTCTGATTTTCTGGGATCAATTCCATGCAATTTTTTTGTATGATAAAGCCTCCTCCAATCAGAGTTTTGTTTGTTAAAAATGTTATCTTAGCAGTCTTATTCAGCATTTGTTTACTCACTTCTAATAAAGACAGGGAAGCAAGAGATTCAATAAAGATTTTAAATTTGCTGTTTAAAACCAGTCTGGTTAAATATGTAGTGCTCTCTGTACAGGTATAAAACAGAGTTTGTTTCTCTCTCTCTTATTTTCCATCTGTAGAAGTATCCACCTTACATTCCATCAAATATCCCTTTTCTGGGACATGCAATTGCCTTTGGAAGAAATCCTATCCAATTTTTAGAAAATGCCTATGAAAAGGTGAGCCTAATTCTTTTGCATCGCTAATGTGATAGTTCTGTAATAATTCAGTTATTCTAAATATTTAAACAGCAATATTTGTTTTGGATAACTGGAGGAATTAATGAATCCATAACTAAATAAAGACAATAGTTTAGTCTGACAAACATAATTGCATATCCAACAAATCTAAGAATATTGATGTTACTCATGGAGCATAAAAGCAGAGTATTGTACGTAATCTTTTTGCCATGACTTCTCTTTCTCCAAAGGTCATCTTGTTAGTGGTTCCAATATTTCATTTAGGGCTGCATGTGAAATCTAACAAAAACTTATTCTTAGGGCAGGTCAAAGCAAAGTGATAAAACAATATGGACTTAATATGGAGGCAACATATGGTTTACTTTGCTGAAGTGAGATGGTAGCAATTTGCGTCAATGCAAAGGTCAGGTGGCTTTGAAGGCAATGTTACAGAAGGAAGTTACTCCTAGGATTCTCTTGCAGCGTTAGGCCAAAATACTTCTGGACTGAGGACTGCCTGCCAAACAAGCCAGTGGTCCTCACTGTAGAAGGATGTCCAGGATGGGAAACTCCACCCTGTATTGTGAACCCATCCAGTCTAGGAGAATGTTGGGGTCTACAAAACCCCAACATGTTGTTGCTTCCTTTGCAATACTGAGAGGAGCCTTTGTGATGACCAACAGATACCATTCTTCTTTTGTGACTGCTTCAGGTTGTCTTCCGTTGGCATGCACTGCCAACGGAATGGTAATGGTTGCCCAGTCTATAGGCTCGCTGTCTCTAGTACATGCTGCAAGATAGCATGAAACATGCCCCAAAATCACCTGGTTTGGAAAATCTTAGGTGCTCAATATGGGGTTCCAGATTGGGCAAGCTTTAGGAAACACTGCACTTGAAGACCATCTTAGCTGCTTTCTGCAGTGCTCACTGAAGAATGTTCCTCTCTACTACAGGATCTAAATCAGTGTTTTTGTGAGATATGGTGCCCATGGAGAAGGAACTGTGGAAGGAAAGCAGTAAGGACATAGGATATTACAGAAAGAAAGGGGGGAAACAAGTAAGGATTTGGGCTAGCAAGAGTCTGTCTATTGGGTGCAAGCAAATAAAGAACTGAACTCTGACTGAATTATCCTATGTTGCTCTTGGATTTACCCTGACCATTTTTCAAACTTGGCAACTTTAAGATGTGGGAACACTCAGAATTATCCAGCCAGCAAGGAAGTTGAAATTCACATATCTTAAAATTGCTGAGTTTGAAAAACACTGATCCAAACTATAATTTAAATAAAATAAGAACATGTGAAATTAGAATTTTATTGGCAAGATGAAAAAGAATGAAGAAGGCCCCAAATAGTATACAGGTAGGCATTTTAATTATAGCAAGGAGAATTTCAATATGTAGTTTGGTTACTTGTCAAGTTGGGAAACTCTTGCAGTTGCTTACGCAAAACATGATTTTCACTCATATGCAATTATGCTAAAAATTACATTGTTGTATGCTTCTGTTTTTCTTCATTTTTCTTATTTCTAACGCTCGGTTTGTCCCTTGCAGTATGGGCCTGTATTTAGCTTCACTATGGTGGGAAAGACCTTCACTTACCTCCTGGGCAGTGATGCAGCTGCTCTCTTGTTCAATAGTAAAAACGAAGAGTTGAATGCAGAAGACGTTTATTCACGGCTAACTACTCCTATTTTTGGCAAGGGAGTAGCTTATGATGTACCCAACACAGTATGTATATCGTTACATGAATCATTAGTTTAATTACATTTCAGTACTGAATCATACAAATAGAATATAAAAACCAACATAACAGTTTACGTTTAATTGAAAAAACATTTCTCTTAAAGATCTCTAATTATAAAGTTTTTCTGTTGACAAAGAGCTCCATTTGGAAAAAGTCAATAACAAGGCTGGATTTGTGATGAAAGTACAGCTTGTTCAAGGGCACGGTTTATACCTTCAGCTGAAGTAATGGGATCTTTGGATGACTTTGGGGGATGAGTTAAAGAGATGCAATTTAGGATTCAATCAAACAAGGGATTGCGGAGCCCACAGCAGTTTAACAGAGAAAGAAACTTAGGAAGGACCCACCTAATTGTTCAGGTGGTTAAAAAAGAGTAGAAGGAATTTTGTATCTTCAAATTTGGGAGATTCTGGTAATGTACCCTTATAATAAGAGCATAAAGTAGGTGTGTTTGTGTATGTATGTGTGTGTGTGTATTATATAATACACACACACACACACACACACACATATATATGTTATGTGTGTGTGTGTGTGTATGCATGTATGTATGTATGTATGTATGAATATATCTTCTGTGAATTTAGATTTTAGTCCTCCAGAAACACAAAGTTTGAGCAAGTATTTTGCTTTGAAATTAATATTCTTTTTATTTTTAAGGTATTTTTGGAACAGAAGAAGATGCTAAAAACTGGTCTGAACATAAGTCAATTTAAAAATCATATACCAATAATTGAGAAAGAAACTATAGAATACTTTAAAAGCTGGGGAGATAAAGGAAAAAGAAGTAAGTATACCATTTGAAAAGTTTTACGTTTGGACTATAGGATTTAATCTGATCAAACCAAGGAAGGCAGATGTAGTATGTAGAAAATGTATGCCAAGCCAAAAAAACACTTCAGTGAAAATTGTAATAATAACGTCAATTCCAAATTCCAGGAAATTCTGGTAGTTGTTTTCTCGCTACATTATTGGTTGTAAATGGTACTTGCTGTCTTGCAGAAACTTGATGAAATTCAGTTCATGGCTGGCAGTTCTGTAAGTATCAGACGGAACTCGTGTAAAAATTTGAAAATACAACTAAATAAACAAATGTATTATCTGCTTTCTGATGGCTGTTCATGACTTATGCAAGGGCTGGCCCTGAACGCTGTTGAGCTTCTGTACTATTCGATGATTAAGTGCAGAAATAGGCTAGTTTTGGGTTGGCCCTGGCATTCCTTATTAGGTAGAATGCAGACTTTGGCCAATTTGCCTGTGATGTTTTAGATTTCTGTGTACATAACTTATAGTTCTGATCTTATCAGAACTAAAGTGCAAGCTTCAGTGGTGATATGCTGTGTGTGTGTGTGAATGTGTGTGTGTGTGTGTGTGTGATATTCTTTGACAATGAGGGATGAAAAAGGAAAGTCATCTTATCCCTTCTCTCCCCATCTTCTGCCCTGTTCCAGAATATCTTTCGCCTTCCTATCTCAAAATATCGACTAAGGAACCATCATAAAATTTTATATTGATCTTGCTATGTTCATCTTATTAACTTTTGTAATTTTAAAAGTGGACTGGAAATAGTAACCCTATTTAAAAAAAAAAAATCCTTATTGAATTTCACAGATTTACTTGAAGCCCTTTCCGAACTAATCATTTTGACCGCAAGCCACTGTTTACATGGGAAGGAAATAAGAAGCATTCTCAATGAGAAAGTAGCACAGCTTTATGCCGATTTGGATGGGGGATTTACTCACGCCGCATGGCTCTTACCAGGGTGGCTGCCTTTGCCCAGCTTCAGGTATTTTAACACCTTGTTCACCCAAGTATAGTATTAATCAAGTATGATGAACAGTATGTGGGAATGACCTTGAAGACAGGATGAATAACTGTAGCTTATTCAATGGTTTTATAAATGAAATTTGAATTCAAAGAGGGAGAGATGAGAATAAACTCTCAGAAGGGAAGACCCTCCCTAGAAATTGGGAGAATAAAAGTGAAGAATGGGAGGAATATTTTCAGACTTGCAATAAGTCTATTAATGTTGCAATAAAAATAGAGCTAGTAATCCTCGTTACTGGCTTGTGATGAAAGCTAACACATATTACTATCTTTTAAATCATTAACATGTTACTTTTATCTCTCTTTATGCCCAGCACTATCCATTGAACTTCAACACAGAATCCAATATTTCCTAGTTGAATTACAAGTTGCTGTCAGTTTTGCCCTGTCAAATTCTAGAAACTTGTTTTTCAAATGTGTGGATAAGCTAACCCTTGAAATTTTCAAATGTTTTAATTTTCACAATTTGCTAATGTGCAGATGGCACTTCTTTCATGGCAAAAAAGTATTATTGCATATATTTGTGAATAAGCCAATCCAATTTTGGAAGTGTATTTTGGAATCTAAAATTCTCAGTTAATTCAGTAAACTTATAAATGAAAAAGTCTTCTAAACTCATTCAGGATTGAAAGCTAATAGTAGAGACTTATGAGCCTTTTCTATTAGGTATAACCATCATCATAGATTGTGGTTAGTATACTCAATAGTGGCCTGTTAACCAATGTCTGAAACTAGATAGTATTGTGATTATACCAGTTCTACCATCTGTAGGCTGGAATCATAGAATATAAGGATTGAAAAGGATCTTGGAGATAATCTAGTGCAAACATTAGATACAATTGTACAAGAGAGAGGGCAGCTAAAATGTATAAAAACCTTTAGAAAAATCAATTCCATAAGCGGGTTTTTTTATTTAAATCCCTTTTCTCTCCCATATATACTTCAAAGGTGCAAACATACTTAATACTCTTTCCTCCTCCTATTTTCTTCACAATAATAATCCTATGATGTAGGTTGGGGTTAGAGTGACTGGTCCAGCCAGTTTTGATTCCTAAGAAAGGAGTAGAACTTGCTCTCCTGTTTTCTAGGCCAAAACCTTAACCATAACACCAAACACTTTGATCCTCAAAAAACTCATTAGTTTTATTTGGCACAGTGTCTCAGTGCCTAAGAAGCTGAGCTTGTCGATAGAAAGGTCGGCAGTTCAGCAATTCAAATCCCTAGTGCTGTGTAACTGGGTGAGCTCCTATTACTTGGCCCAGCTTCTGCCAACCTAGCAGTTCAAAACCACATAAAAATGCAAGTAGAAAAATAGGGACCACCTTTGGTGGGAAGGTAACAGCGTTCCGTGCGCCTTTGGCGTTTAGTCATGCCAGCCACATGACCATGGAGACGTCTTCAGATAGTGGTGGCTCTTCAGCTTTGAAATGGAGATGAGCACCGCCCCCTAGAGTTGGGAACTACTAGCATATATGTGCGAGAGAAACCTTTACCTTTACCTTTATTTATTGTAAGTTACAGAGTTCAGGCTATAACTTCAAACACCAAAGGAAGTGTACTGGGTCAGTTCTTCAAATGCAAAAGAAAAAATGTTCTGAACCAAGTTGGGAATTGCAGACTGGGCAATGGATTGCTTTCAGTAAGTAATTGCCAAGTTTTGGCAATGCACTACAATAGCCCTTTTAAAAATTAGACATATCTTTTGTCCAGCGCTAAAAAAAAGAATTTAGGGGGCAATTAAATATTCAAAAATATCTGTAATATCCAAGTTTTCATTTTTGCAACTTGTTTTTAATTTCAGATGCAGAGATAGAGCCCATCGTAAAATAAAATCTATTTTCCATGAAGTAATTCAGAAACGAAGACAGTCTTCTACGAGAGAGGATGACATGCTGCAAACACTATTGGATGTTACTTACAAGTATGTGAAATCGTTATAACACCTGGATAAGGATTACCATAATCCTAATAGGAATAAAACAGAACTGTGTGAAAACTTGTATAATGGATCAGTAATCAGGAGAAGATTCAAACTTTAATCTATAAAACACAAGAACAATTTTGAAAAGCCACACATTGCCCATCCCTGCCATAAAGTATTTATCTGATAAATTCAGAAGCTACTTGTTTCCAGGAGCCAGACTTTTATAAAAGGCAAACTTTGATCCAGGCTGAAAATTTTTGAAAAGATTTTGTGTATAGACATAGCAGCATTAAGAAGTTTTCTTTTAAAACAATATTTAAATAAATCAATATCTAGAAAGACTAGTTAAGACATTTAAAAAGGAGACTGTTGTGCCTTATTACTTTGATTAGTCTATAATCTCCAATATTTTAAATTTGTAAGCTCTTCCCCCTCTCCCCGGCATTCCTGATCCTGCCTTTCTACCATCAAACAGGCAGTTACGTTTCTTTCCTCCCCGCCCCCCCCCCCACATTCCTTACCCTAACTCTAACCTATACCTCACATGGACCAACAGGCTTGGTGAGTGGCAGCTGGCTCAGTATCGACTGAAGGCGGAGACCTCATTGGTCAGAACGGCTTCAGAAGAACAGTACATGGTGTGGTGGCAGCCACTTGAACAGCATCTGCAGGTGTAGAAAGCAAAGGGAAGACTACTACACTATATATTTCCCAGGAAAATCATGTTAATGGCAGCAAAACCTAACAGTGGCCCCAAGTATGGGCACCCCTTAAATGAGACAGGTGTGCTAAGATTCTCCCGGTTTGCTAGAAGCATGATAAACTCAAAACTACAAATTGGAATGTGGAACCTGAGAATCTGGGAAAACACACAACACTATCCAAGAAATGTTCAAATACAATATCTCTATACTGGGAGTGAGTGAAATGTGCTGGCCTGAAAATGGAATGTGTAGAATAGGAAATTATACTATCGACTACTCTGGTGAAAATAGTAAACATCATCAAAATGGAGTAGCTATAATAGTAAACAATCTTGTAAATAAATGCATCAAGTCCTTTATTTCTGTATCCGATAGAGTGATTATGATCCAAATAAATAGTACTCCAGTAAATATGAATGTTATACAAGTTTACGCTCCCACAGCTGACAATGATGAAGAGGATTTAGAGAAGTTCTATGAAGACATAAGCAGTATATTGAAAACCCTAAAAAGTAATGATATCACAATACTCATGGGGGACTTCAGTGCAAAAGTGGGAGAAGGAAGTGATGCTCCTGTAGTTGGAAACTTTGGTTTAGGAACCAGAAATGGTACAGGTGACAGATTTATAGACTTCTGCAAGGAACATAGGCAATATGTATGAATACTTTTTTCAAGTTACCAAAAAGACGCTTTTACACTTGGAGATCACCGGCAGATACACGAAATAATATAGTAAGGAACCAAATAACTCTTTTACAATAAACAAAAGATTTATCAATTAGATTTAGCTGATTTTGCTGTAAAATCAGCAAAGACATACCCAGGTGCAGATGTACCATCCGATCATAATATACTACTTGCCGAAGTCCAGCTAAAACTAAAAAAGATGAAAAACCCGAATCCTCCTAAACCAAGAATTGACAGTGACTTCATCATTAAACATGGAGATAAGATAAAAGAACTAGAAAATCATTTAAGAGAAATGAACAACCTAAATAATGAAGATGTAGAAGTGAACTGGAATAAATTTAAAAATGCAATAGTAGAGGTAACAAACTCAAAACAAAGAGAGAGGTACCACAAGAAACAACAGTGGATGATGGATGAAATTCTTCATCTCATGGATGAAAGACATTCTTGTAAAAATAAAAACAAAGAAAAATACAATGAATTACAGAAAACAATTAGAAGAAAAAGTGGTTTGCAAAGAGATGCCAAGAAATAGAAGAGACAGAATATATTCACGATAATTTCAATTTACACAAAAAAGTGAAAGAAGCAGCAGGTATCTTCAAAAAGAAAGCCAACAACTTAGTTGACGAGGGGAAAATCATCTTGGATGAGGATGAAAAATTAAAAAGATGGAAGGAATATATTGAACTTTTTGAGGACACTAGGGATGATATTGATATGGGAAGTATAACAACTGGACCAAACATCACTATGGGGGAGGTTGAACACGCAATAAAAATAGCAAAAATAAGGGCCTGGTGGCTCAGCAGACTAAAAACATAGTGATTAACATCAGCTATCAGCAATTACTGTAAGTTCGAATCTCACCAGGCTCAAGGTTGACTCAGCCTTCCATCCTTTCTAAGGTAGGTAAAATGAGGACCCAGTTTGTGGGCGGCAATAAGCTAACTTTGTATAAAATATACAAAAGTATGAAGGCTATTGCTTAACGCATTGTAAGCCGCCCTGAGTTTCCGGAGAAGGGCGGCATATAAATCAAATAAAAAAAAAAAAAGCCACAGAACCTGATGATATATCCCAGTAGAAATTTTAAAATTGCTGGATGACAATGGAAATAAATTTTTACTGCAGCTCTTCAATCAAATATATGAAACAGGAAAGATACCAAATGATTGGCTAAAGTCAATCTTTGTGACGATCCCCAAAAAATAAATTCAAAGAAGTGTACCGAATACAGAACAATAAGCTTAATGAGTCATGCCCTGAAAATCTTCCTGAGAATAATTCACACAAGAACATACAACAAAATTGAGGAGTGTCTAAGTAACACACAATTTGGTTTCAGAAACAATCTTGGTACATCTTGGATGCCCTATTCAGCATTCAAGTTCTTGTATAAGTGCTGTAGAGATGTCAATCACAGTGTTTACATGTGCTTCATCGATTTTGAAAAAAGCATTTGATAAAATAAGACACAGCAAACTACTACAAATCCTGAAACAAGTGAGGCTAGACGACAAAGACATCCGAATCATAAAGAATCTATATTGGCATCAGGTAGCAAATGTGAGACTAGGCCAAAAATACTCAGATGATGCAGAAACACGAAGAGGGGTCAGACAGGGCTGTATTCTGTCTCCACTTTTATTTAATATCTACTCTGAGTCAATTTTCAACGAAGCACTGGAAAACACTGATGCTGGCCTCAAAGTAAATAATATTCAGATCAACAATTTAAGATATGCTGATAATACAGTTCTGCTTGCCAGTAAGTGTGAAGACCTTCAGCTCCTCAACAACAGTGTCTCAAAAATATCTGAAAAATATGGCTTGAAGCTTAACACCCCAAAAACCAAGAATCGTGGTCGTCAGCAACCCATTAATTTACCACTGATAAATTTGGAAGGAATACCATTAGAAAAGTTGAATGGATCACATACCTCAGTTTTAATTTATATGAAAGCTGGGACATGTTCAGTGAAGTAAAGACAAGGTTAGAGAAAGGTGGAACAGCATTCTTCAAAATGAAAAAGGTCTTCTGCAGTCACGACATAAGCCTAAGACTGAAAATCAGGCTTGTCAGATATTACATCTTTTCTATCCTTCTCTACGGAGTAGAGGGTTGGTCTCTGACAGAAAAACACTTGAAGAAACTAGAAGCATTTGAAATGTGGATTTACAGATGGCTGTCACGTATAAATTGGGTTAACAATCACAAATGAGGAGGTGATAAGCCGCCTGGGAAAGCAAAGGGAAATAATAAAAGCCATTAAAAGTGAAAGTTAGAGTATTTTGGACATGTGATGCGACACCCAGAAAAATACAGCATCCTTCATTTAATTCTCCAGGGAAAGATTGAAGGCAAACGAGGCCCAGGCAGAACATCATGGCTTCAAAACCTAAGGGACTGGTTTGGACAAAACTCAGCAGCACTTTTTCATACGGCTGTTGATATTGACAAAAATAGGATTGCCAATATGATCGCCAACGTCTGATGACGGACATAGCACAAGAAGAAGCAGCAGCTCTTTAAGTTGAAGTCAGTATAGAAATGGCAAGACTTAAATACTATTAATAATACTGATACCTATGCTGAAATTCTGTATTGTAAAATATTGTGAGGATTAACAGAAAATTGGGGATTGTCCTTCTCATTCTGGTGTGTTATCTATGTTTTGAAATTCAGAGACGGACGATCGCTAACTGATGATGAAATTGCTGGGATGCTTATTGGATTGCTCTTAGCAGGCCAGCATACATCTTCAACCACTAGCACTTGGCTTGGCTTCTTTTTGGCTAGGGATAAATCAATACAGGATCAGTGTTATGAGGAACAAAAAAATGTATGTGGAGAAGATTTACCATCATTGACCTATGATCAGGTTTGTAGGCCTATTTCTCCTTTTCAATTTACCAATATAGCTTTAAAACGTATATGTGGAATCAGAGAAAATTTGCATTAGTGAGATAATATATACTATTCTAAACCTACACGTTTTTTGCATATGGATATTAAGACAGAAATGTATTAAACAAAAAACTCCCCTATGACAGTTTTTAAAAGTACTTTTGGTCTGCAGGTGATCATTTATACTCTTAGCCTGAAAGTGAGTGTCCAATGCTTGCTTTTCTTTTTCTTGCTTCTCTCTCTCTCTCTCTCTCTCTCCCTCCCTTCCTCCTTCCTTCCCTTTTGTCTAGATTTTGCAGTGACTATTATGTACAAGGTATGTATTATGTGTATCAAGTTTTGTATATTACTATCAATATTAAAAACTCATTTCTATTTCTTTGCTTGGGAGTAAATTCTTCTGAATGCACTTTTAAATCATAAGTAGATATTATCATTTTTGTATCAAAGCTATTTAGTTCATTGAAGATTTGCAATATCAAGTACACGAACATGAAATTATAGCTTATAATTATATTTTTAAAAAATTCTGAATATAAGAAATTGTAAATAAACTTTTTTTTAGGTCAAGAATTTGAATGTATTGGATCGTTGCTTGAAAGAAACATTAAGACTTAGACCACCTATAATGACCATGATGAGACTGGCTAAAACTCCCCAAGTAAGACATTAGAATATAATATATATATTGAATATATATCATTGTAAATAAGAATAAATCCCTAAGGTAATATTAAAAAGAAAACCTTGCTTGCAGATGTTGCAGTACCCAACTAGATAATGTTATCAATGCAAAAGTATGGGGGTTTTATAAAGTAGTTTTCCGTTCAGTATTGGTAGGCAGTGTGCATTTCTCTTTGATAGTTCCTTGATTAGGCTGTTGTTTTTCTGTTTGATAGTTTATCTGGTCTTAATCCCTGCTTATCTGAATATTGGTTACTGGAGATGATGTGTTCTGATTTTTTGTTTGTTTGTTTCCTTCTTAGCTTTTTTATTGTCTCTTTGGTATTTTTTTGTATAAATGTAGCTTATCTACATTTGTTTTTTTGGAATTTCTTTGTATAAATGTAGCTTATCTCTATGTGTCTATTGAAAGTTGTGTCTGAATCCCAATTCCTAATGTATATGCTTGGTAATTTAGGCATCAATAAACTTTTATATTCTTTTGTCTTTAGACTGTTGCTGGTTATACAATTCTACCTGGTCATCAGATTTGTGTATCTCCTACTATTAACCAAACACTTAAAGACTGTTGGATGGAAAATTTAAACTTCAAACCAGACCGCTACCTTCAAGATAATCCTGCAGCTGCAGAAAAGTTTGCCTTTGTGCCATTTGGTGCTGGTATGTTTACTTACTACATCCCTATATTTCCAATTTCTAATTTTATTGCAATGAATGATTGCTTGCAGTATATCCTTCCTAATACTAGGAAGTATTACTCCCTCCCACCCCCCCAAAAAGCAGCAAAACAACCATGATTTCAACTAATAAACTGGAACTGTTGGGCAGAACATTCATTCTCTCCAATAACAATGCCCCCCTCTGCAAAAAGCACCTGAAGAAGGCTATCCTGGGAAGGGGTGAACAACGGTAAATGGGGATTCTTAAATATGAGAAATCAATAACTGGATAGGAAAAGAGCAGCTCTTTTCTGGGATTACAAAAATGATTAATATTCATTCTCTAGAATGAGGAAGTTATTTTTTCTATCCTTATTATAACATCAGAATGCATAGAAAAGTAATCCTTGATTTACAACAGTTCATTTAGTGACCGTTCAAAGTTACAACAGCACTGAAAAAAAGACTTATGATCATTTTTCACACTTACCAGTGCGGCATGCCTGTGGTCATGTGATCAAAATTCAGATGCTTGGGAACTGACGGATATTCACGATGGTTGCAGTATCGCACTGAGCTGCGATGGCGCAGTGGTTAGAATGCAGTACTGCAGGCTACTTCTGCTGATCACCGGTTGTGAGCAGTTTGGCAATTTGGGTCTCACTGGCTCAAGGTTGACTCAGTCTTCCATAAATTCCAGACCCAGATTGTTGGGGGCAATATGCTGACTCTATAAACCGCTTAAAGAGGGTTGTAGAGCACTGTTATATAAGTCTAAGTGCTATTGCTATTGATTGCTAATTTTTGGGCTCAATTATGTTCATAAATCGAGGGCTACCTGTATGGAAGACAAATGTATGCAAATGTATCTGTCTTTCTACCCATGAATGTCATATACTTTTTTAGAATCCCTGTGAGGCAGAAGCACCATCTTCTTTTCGGTACACTAATTCTTCAAAGATCATTCATGGGAGTAGATGAGAGGGGGTGTGAATAATTTTCTGTTTGTATTTTATGTATAATGAGAATTCTGCTGTTTTTAAAGTAGACTAAATAAAATGGAAACAATTTTTAAAAATGGAAAGTCAATGTGCTTTTTTCTTTTTAGGTCGTCATCGCTGCATTGGAGAGAACTTTGCATATATTCAGATTAAGACAATTTGGTCAACACTTCTGCGTTTATATGAATTTGACTTAGTGAATGGATACTTTCCTACCATAAATTATACAACTATGATACACACACCTACTAACCCTATAATTATTTATAAAAGGAGATCACCAAATGAGACACATACATTGTAGAGCTTTTCTAGCACAGCTAAAGAAGTTGAAAGTTGCCTGTAATTTGTAAAGAAAACTTGAAATTTTGTGTTACAGTTTGCCATTTTTTTATGTTTCAGTAACTTGAATGTGTTTGAGCTAATTTTTCTTGTTGAATGAAAACTCTTACTAAACATAATTTGTAAAGCTCAACGGTAACGTGGATGAAAAGAGACTGGTTCATAAGGCACATAAGATGTCATAATTTAAACATGGGGAAAAAAAACAAAATACTATCAATGAATTTTTAGAAATACAAAATCAATTTCAGGTTGCTATAACTTTGTAGATATTGGCATAGTGAATTTCTGTATGACTAACAAGACTCCTTCCTGGAAAACTTCTATTAACATGCTTACCAGAAGTTACGTTATTTCTTCTAAAATAAAATTTGAATAGTTTTTTAAAAGCAGTTTATAATCATTGTGGAAAATAGAATCTTGTTCCCTTCATCTTAATGACTGTGATGCCTGATGCCTATTAAGTTAATATAAAGCATATATGAAATATTTGCTTTTGCAATATGGCAACTCTCTAAGTAGAAAATAGCAATAAAATCTGCAGGATTTAAAGAATAATTTGTTAAAGTGATGACATATTAGTAACTCTTTTGCAGAAACTAGAAATATTCAGTCATTGGGGGGTTATGTACTGTAACTAGGCATATAGAATGTACAGTGGAAAAATGTTATTTAACTATTTGACCTTCAGTAATGTTTTTAATTAAAGAGAATGAAAACTGACCGGTACTGTATAACACTTGTCATATATCATCATGTATCGTAAACAGGTGGATTTTTAGTATTTCAATCTGATTCATTCCCTTTTTAATATTCTAATGGAATATACTGTATTATTAGAATAGATAGAAATGGAATATATATATATATATATATATATATATATATATATATATATGTATATGTATATGTATATGTATATGTATATGTATATGTATATGTATATGTATATATATATTTATTTATTTATTTATTTATTTATTTATTTTCTAATATTCATATAAAGACACAACAGTTCTTTACCCATTTAAATGCTATAATCTTTGTGGCAACAAGTTTCTGTTAGCTTGGGTCTACTGTATTTACAACCCAAAAAAACCTACTCTGAAGTTGAGTTTTTGCTGTAAAGGACTGATAAATGTAGATGTCAATACAAATAATTATATTTAAGCTTTTAAAACAACATTTTCATTATTTAAAATCAGAACACAAAAACCCATTTTAAAATAGTTTCAGACATGTATTAAAATGATGAAATCATCTTTATTTCAGCACTTTGACAAAATAACCAGAAAATCCAAAAGTTCTACCTGTAAAAAATAGGTCTCTAGAAGTGATATTTCTCTCTGCGATGCCAGTAGCAAATAGAATAAAATTGTGAAAAGTCCTTCACTTAGACCTTATTGGGAGGAAAAAGTTGTGCTCTTATGCATTCAGTAATCTCAATACTTAAAGGTTTTACCCTCTCACCCCTTTGATAAATACACACTTTAATAATTTAAGTGTTTAAATTAGCATTCCACAAATATACATGAGATTTAATAATGAAGCTCAAATAACCACAAAAAGTGCCTATATACATAACTTCTAATCTTTGTGTGGTGACAGCAAGGTGAACTGCATACAATTGTTGAACTATGTTCATGTTGGTCCCACGACATTGTACAAAAGCACAGCAGTAGGATAATTTGCAGAAGGCATTTCATTTGATTTTACTATTGGTGGCAAAAATATTTCTAAGATTATCTTCGGAGAGCAGAATGCAGCTGAGTTTGTGAAGCAGATGCTGTGGGGCAGAAAGACAAATATTCAGAATCTTAAAGATCTTGTACAATCAACATAGTAACTACTGAAAGCAGCAATACAGGTAGCACTCAATTTATAACTGCAATTTAGCCCAACATTTCTTTTGCTAATTAAGACAGTTGTTAAGTGAAGTTCCCGCTATTTTATGACTTTTCTTGCCATAGTTGTTAAGTGAATTACTGCAGTTGTTAAATTAGTAACTGTTTTTAAGTGAATTTGCCTTCTCCATTGACTTTGCTTGCCAGAAGGTCTCAAAAGGTGCTCACAGGACCCTGGACGCTACAAGTGTCATAAATATGAGCCAGTTGCCAAGCATCCAAATTTTTATCACGTAACTATGGGGATACTGCAATGGCTGTAAATGTGAAAAACTCTCATGTCACTTTTTTCAGTGCCGTTGTAACTTTGAACAGTCACTAACTGTTAAGTTGAGGACTACATGCAGTAGAATTTAGTCTGAGGTACCAGACGAGGAAACTGTAACTAAAAGAACAATAATATCTACCTGGCTGTACATTGCCAAGTCGTCTCTGTAGGGACTCCAGACGATTAATATAATCTGTTAAAGCTCTATCAGGATCGTAATTCTGCAGCTGAGAACATGCAAGGGAAACTGGGCTGAAATCAGTATGGATGCCCTGATACCTTAGAAAAGAAAAAAACAGATAAAAAATGGTAATGAAACAGACTTGCAAAATATCTGGCAGTTTATAAATACTGAAAAGAATGTCCCAGATACTAGGAAAGTAAATATATTGTATACTGCAATGCCCTGAAGAAACACAATCTATCAATTTAAACTTGTCAGGTATTTTCCTGTCCATTAATTTTAAACAAATCCTTACTTGGCACCATTGATAAGCATTTTTAAAAAAATATTGCAATTAAAGATTCAACAAAGGAAATGGAGGCAGGTTACATGGAAAAGTAGTTTACAATTATTTCAGTTGCATTTGTTATTTGAAGTTCTTGTTGTTAACTAGCCACAGAGGTTTTCAACTGATAAATAAACTAATAAGGTAAAGTTGTGTACGACTAGGGAGTGGTGCTCACCTCCGTTTCTTGATGGAGGGAGCCAGTGTTGTCCAAAGACAATTTTGGTGGTCATGGAGTGGGCAGGAGCTAGGGCAAATAATGGGAACTTATCCTATTGTGTGGAGCTCAGGTCTTGAACATGGGCTGTCAGCTCTCCAGCTGACAAGCTCAGTGTCTTTAACAACTGAGCCATCACATCCCTAAAATACACTAACATAGCTTATAAAATAGCATTCCTATAGTACAGTACTATTCACTAAATATATTTTGTCAAGACAGTATTATTTCCAAAAGTTTACAACATTAAAAAATACTCTAGATACTAATGCATCTTATGAAAGTGTTTTCCTACATACACAAAACAAAGAGTTGTGCTGATTTAGTTTTGATTTCAGCTCCTTTTGCTGAGTTATAGATTTCTATGAAGAATTCCCCAATCTTCAGAAGCTACTTTTAGTAACGCAAAATTGGAGAAGTTGGAGAACTTTTTAGCATACAAAAATTCTCCTACCATAAATCAATTAGTGGAACAGTAGAATATCTGGTCAAATTCAACACAGGCCTGAGATGTATATGATACGTAATGGAACACAACAGTTTCATAATATACTTGGGAAAAAGTATATACTTTCCAGGTTCAAGTTGCAAAAATTACTTTGCAAACCAATAAAAACTACCATTGAATACTATTCCAAGTTGGAAAGATTCACATCAAAATATTTCTAGCATTCAATTTCCAGAGTCACCAAACGTGTGCATCCGGAGAGTTAATAAAATTGTTTTATCAACAGCATTTTTACTGCGAAAGGGTGTATATGCTCTAGCAACCTGATATTTGAAATGCAGGCAATGAGCATAGATCAACATTTACCTTTGCTGATAAGAAAAAGGAGATCTGAGAGATTCCAATTCCGATCTGGATCTATAAGAAGCAGCTCTATGTTCTCCAGAGAGTTCCAGACTACCAGAAAATGAATCGGACCGTAACTCGTTACCTACACAAAGAACAAAAATAACCTTATTTTAGAACTCAAGCAGCTTTCTTTAAGAGAGCTGTTAAGAGCCTGTAAATATTTTGACAAATTCTTAATTTTTTTTAGAGAAAGCTTTTGGCATAGGTACAAGAACAATGAGAGTATAAGATTTTATTAATCATGTCTCCAATGATTGCTATTGTTAGCCAAATATATTTTTTGAAATTTCCTTAGCATTTTGGAAAGAATAAACATAGATAACTTCAAGTAGCAACAGGCATCGGACACTTACAACCATACAATATAGAACAATAAATAAACAAAATTCAATTGAAATTAATTAAAACTGAAAGTCTTAAATGGTTGCCATTTCCTGGTGAAATGACTTTTGGGTAATACCATATGAAACAAGGAACATGTGGTGATATTTCACTCTTCTTGTTCAGAGAAGATCTGAATCTGAACCTTACAATAGATACCATGCTCTTATATACATGTAGTCGTTGACTTATGACCACAATGGAGCTCAAATTTTCTGTTACTGAGACAGTTGTTAAGCAAATTTTGCCTCATTTTGAGACCTTTCTTGGCACAGTTGTTAAATGAATCACTGAAATTGTTAATTTAGTCACAGTGGTTAAGTGAATCTGTTTCACTTTCTCCATTGACTTTGCTTGATGGAAAGTTGCAAAAGGTGCAAAATATGACCTGGGACACTGCAACCATCATAAATATGAGCCAGTTGCCAAGTATCTGAAATTTGGATCACGTGACCCCGAGGATGCTACAATGGTCATAAGTGTGAAAAACAGCAATGTCACTTTTTTCAGTGCCGTTGAAATATTTACCTGTGTTCTGACTATAACTATCTCTGTTGACACCAATTAAATGATAACCAGTAACTCGTTTCCATCTTCGAACTAGGAACTTCATTCTGCATTTATAATAAAGGAAAATACGTTGTAATATTTAGGACATCTGATATGAAAAATCAATAATAAGTAACACATTTCATATGTGCAAGATGGCGACTTCCCTGTGACTCTGGTGTTTTCGGGGGAGTGATCATGGCTTCGGGGGGCCTCGGAGGGCTGAATTTTGATTGCTGCAGCCCTGCCCCAGCTGGAGGACTGTCGGGGCTCTCTGCTGAGGGGTCTCCGGCTTCTTAGAACGTCCTGGAGGCCTGCGGAGGCTCGCGGCTTGAGGAGATTACAGGACGGCGAGAAGCGGCCCGAAGGAGGAGGGGGCGGCGGCAGACCTCCCATCGTGAAGGCGGCAGAGCCAGGAAGACGGCGTCAGCGCCGCGACGATGGCGGCGGTGCGGCACCCTCGTCGGGATCCTCGCCAGCCCAATCCGCCCTTTGGACATGTGTTAGGGCGGTGAGGGAGGCGAGGTGAGGACGGGGAGGCTGGCAACGGCGGCGACGGCGATGCTGGCGGCGTGGAAATGGCGGCCGCCGGCTCAAGGAAGGGGCCACCGCAGTTTTTGGTGTGTGGGAGTGTTGAAGATGGTGGCAGCTGCTTACTCATGGTTTAGATCTCCTGGGTGATCGTGGGGCGTTGTTTGGCCCTTGACCGGCCCAGAGGCCTTCATGTTGATTTGTGAAGGCTGGGCGAGATGAACAGCATGATTATAAGGAAGATCTGGAGGGATGGGGGAGAGCTGGACCATGATTGAGGGTTTCCCCCCCCCCTCTGGCGTTTTTTGCCTTGGCTCTCCTCTTCTCCCCCCCCCCATCATCATCTCCTGGACTAGGTATCATCTTGACCTCCCTAGAGTTTTTGACTGCTATGATCTCCACCGTTGAGCCTGCCCCGGACTATGTGGACTGACCTGATCCCATTCTTTCCCTCCATTGAATGGAGGTTTACATCTGGGGATTCAAGTCTTGGTGGAGTAGGTTCACAGCTACTGTCTCAACTCCGGTTCTTGGACGATCGTGGTTGACCAGCCGCCGTGAGAGGGGGGCTGGGTCACCCTTTACCGGTTCGAAACAGCATTCTTACTCCTGCCATTGCCGTGAGAGGGCAATGAGGTCCAATGTGTCCCATTGGAATTCTGTTGAAGCCTGGCACTCACTCCTCTTGACTGTGATAACATCAAATTGTCCCCTGGCTATTGGCCATGGACTATCATCTCCCCTTGATGTCCAGATGTATTCGGTGAACGACCTTCGTGCCCTGCGAGATTCCCCCCTCTCGCAGGTTTGGCCCTCTTCGTTATCGAGGGCCTATCTTGATGACGGGCGTTGGAGCCCCGAGAGGTGGCATGCAGCAAAGAAGAGTTTGAGGGGTTTTTAAAGTGGGTTTTTTAGTGGGCTTTTAACAAAAATTTTAAGGGGTTCGGGGGGGATTAGGGTGGGTTCTGGGGGAAATCCACCGGGTTCAAGACCAGCCTTAGCGAAGGGCTGCGACATTAGGGATGTAGAACCGGAGGTCGGGGAGGTGGTTGGAGTTCGATTTGAAGAGGGCTGTTCCATCAGCATAGTGAGTGGGAGGGGCAGATATGGCGGAAGCTGGGGACCACATCATGTTTAGGGAATGCACACTCGCTATTTTAGAGCGATTGCACACTCCGGTCCCCAATGCTTTTCTTGTTCCCCAGGTTGTCCAGATTCTCAGGGCCAGAGTCTTCGGCTGATGTTATGCAACGCCAGGTCCGTTGTTAACAAAGCCCCCCTCATTCACGATCTTATTCAGGAGGGGGAGGCGGACCTGGCGGGCATAACGGAGACCTAGTTGGGCCAGGAGGGGGGAGTTCCCCTCGTGGATATGTGCCCACCAGGCTTCCGTGCATTTCATCAGCCGAGGGCTCAGGGCAGGGGCGGGGGGGGGGGGGGTGGCGGTTATTATAAAGGAGGGTCTGGATCCGAGGGAGACCACTGTTCCACAGATAGCCGGATGTGAGTCCCTCTTTGTGAAGTGGGGTCGTGGAGTACAGATGGGCTTGTTGGTCACGTACCTGGCTCCCTGCCACGTGGCAACGGCCCTGCCCGAGCTGCTTGATGTTATAGCCGAGGTGGCAGTGGACACCCCCAGACTTGTCATCATGGGGGATTTCAACCTGCCATCTATCGGTGAGACGTCTGAAGTGGCTCGAGAGTTCATGGCTTCCATGACGGCCTTGGACCTTACTCAGTTAATTCATGACCCCACTCACATAGGGGGACACACTCTGGACTTAGTTTTTGTCTCTGGTCAGTGGTTGAGTGGCCTTGATATAGGGGATATAGCCATCAAACCCTTGTCATGGTCTGACCACTCGCTCCTTCGACTGGACTTCCTAACCGCTGCACCCCGCCGCAGGGAGGCGGGACCGACCAGATGGTTCCGCCCCAGGCGCCTGATGGACCCCGATAGGTTCCAGATGGAGCTTGGGCCATTTCCTGAGACTCTGGCTCATGACTCGGCTGAGGACCTGGTGGCCACCTGGGATAGTGCGGCTGCCGGGGCCTTGGACCGTGTTGTACCTTTGCGGCCTCTGACCTGGCACCGAACTCACCTAGCTCCTTGGTTCTCTGAGGAGCTTAGGGAGATGAAGCGCCGGAAAAGACGCCTGGAGAGTAGTTGGAGGACCAGCCGCTCCGAATCCGACCGAACACTGGTGAGGTCTCACATTAAGACCTACCTAGTGGCGATAAAAGCGGCGAAATCTAGTTATTTTGCCGCTCTTATCGCGTCATCAGATAATCGCCCGGCCGCCCTGTTTAGGGTGACCCGCTCCCTCCTCCATCTGGAGGTGCGGGATGACCCCTTGCAGGGCCGAGCTGAGGACTTTGTGCAATATCTGTATGACAAAATCGCTCAGATTCGGGAAGGGCTGGCCTCTGACTGGGTATGTCCGGACGGGATGACTGAGGCAGGTCTTGAGAGTGTTATCTGGGGGGAGTTCGATCCTGTGGCTCCCGAGGACATGGACAGGATCCTGGGACGGCTGAACGCAACCACATGTTTATTGGACCCGTGCCCCTCCTGGCTGGTACTGGCTTCCCGGGAGGTGACACGAGGCTGGCTCCAGAAGATTGTTAACGCTTCTTTGAGTGAGGGGGTCCTGCCGGCCGCTTTGAAAGAAGCGGTTGTGAGGCCCCTCCTCAAGAAGCCTTCTCTGGATCCGGCTATTTTGGCTAACTATCGTCCAGTCTCCAACCTTCGCTTTGTTGCGAAGGTTGTTGAGAGTGTGGTTGCGCAACAGCTTCCCCGGTACCTGGATGAAGCTGTCTATCTAGACTCGCTCCAGTCCGGCTTCCGGCCTGGGCACAGCACGGAAACGGCATTGGTCGCGTTGGTGGATGATCTCTGGAGGGCTCGGGATAGGGGTTGTTCCTCTATCCTGGTCCTGTTAGACCTCTCAGCGGCTTTTGATACCATCGACCATGGTATCATGTTGCACCGGTTGGCGGGGCAGGGGGTGGGGGGCACCGTTCTGCGGTGGTTCTCCTCCTACCTCTGACCGGTCGCAATCCGTGTTGACAGGGGGGCAGCGATCGACCCCGAGACACCTTGCTTGTGGGGTGCCACAGGGGTCGGTCCTCTCGCCCCTTCTGTTCAACATTTATGTAAAGCCGCTGGGTGAGATCATCCGTGGCTTCGGGGTGGAGTTCCATCAGTACGCTGACGACACCCAGCTGTACATCTCCACCCCAGGCCACCCCAACGATGCCCTTGAAGTGATGTCCCAGTGCCTGGAGGCCGTGCGGGCCTGGATGGGGAGAAACAGGCTCCGACTCAACCCCTCCAAGACCGAGTGGCTGTGGCTTCCGGCGTCCCGATATAGCCAGCTGACACCATCGCTGGCTATTGGGGGCGAATCACTCGCTCCCACGGAGAGGGCTCGTAACTTGGGCGTCCTCCTGGATGCACGGCTGTCGTTAGAAGATCATATGACGGCCGTGGCCAGGGGGGCTTTTTATCAGGTTCGCCTGATATGCCAGTTGCGCCCCTTTCTAGATCGGGACTCCCTACGCACGGTCACTCAGGCACTCCCGCCTGGACTACTGCAACGCTCTCTACATGGGGCTCCCCCTGGGGTGCACCCGGAGGCTCCAGCTGGTCCAGAACGCGGCCGCGCGGGGGATTATGGGGGCGACGAGGCGCTCCCATGTAACACCTCTCCTGCGCGAGCTGCACTGGCTCCCGGTGGTCTTCCGGGTGCGCTTCAAGGTGTTGGTAACCACCTTTAAAGCGCTCCATGGCTCAGGGCCGGGGTACTTACGAGACCGCCTTCTGCCACCAATAGCCTCCCACCGGCCAGTACGCTCGCACAGAGTGGGCCTCCTCAGGGTGCCGTCCGCCAGACAATGTCGGCTGGCGACCCCCAGGGGGAGAGCCTTCTCTGTGGCAGCGCCTACCCTCTGGAACAACCTCCCCCCAGAGATACGTACAATAACAGACCTCCGGATTTTTCGTCGGGCCCTGAAAACCCATTTATTTCAACTAGCTGGGCTGGCTTGAGTGAATTTTAAATCGTTTTTAAATTGGGGTTCTTTTAATTTTCGGCCAAATATTTAATTATTTTAAACTGCTTTTAAATTTTGTATATATTGTTTTTTACTTTGGCTGTTCACCGCCCTGAGTCCTATTCTGGAGAAGGGCGGTATAGAAATTTAAATAATAAATTTAAATAATAATAAATAAATATCCATATATGAGAAATTCTTGTTAGATATAACTGATTTCCTAATTTACTATCTCCTTATTTGCTTTCTAAATATTCTCTATGTACTTTGGAGAATAGTTTCCTAGATAGAAGACTTAGTGTTTAATTAAGTACCTTGTTTTCACCATTTTACCACTTTACATACATAACCAGCTTGATGTATTTCTTATTAAAGAAAGAATTTAATCTTTTATGTCTTACCTTGAAATTGCAATTAGCACTCTAGCAGCTGAGCGAAATCGGGTAAAACTTTTTGAATGGTGTGTAATGACCTCCAGTTGAGTGTAGGAAGGCTGCCCACCCATTCTTGCAATAAGAGTTAAAGTGGCTTCTTCACACTCCTGAAAGCCACCCAGTAAGAGCAGCAAATATTTCTTTTGATAGATGAGAGCCTTCCGAAAGCTCTCTGCTCTCAGGTACCTTCCATAAACTCTCTAGAGTAGAAATTAAATACAGTGAGAAATTACACATTGTGAAGTGCTATATGCAATCATTCTTTTCGGTTTCTAGACGAATAGAAACTTTCAGTCTTATGAATAAAGACTAATAAAGAAGTTGTGATTTTATGGCATTCAGCCCACTTTATCATCTAATAAATCAAACTGAGACTGATGATAATTTATGTTATTAGATTACTATTCTTCTGAGTTGCTGGCTTTAGTAATACAGCATGGATGCATGAAATTTCCAATCATAAGTGAACAAATGCTTTCTTCTGAAAATCAGCTGGATGTGGGAAGCTGATTTTTCTTTCAATTTAGTCCAGGCATATATTTGGGTGAGGGATTTAATTCAGGTCTGTCTGTTGCTAGTGGGCTACACAACATCTTTTACTGATGCAGTCATATCACAAAAAGAAACAAGATAAAGAACTTTCATACCATTTTATACTAGATTTCAGAAGGAATGAAAATAAGAATGCTTCCGATTTTTAAAATCTTCAAAATCCCAATTGAATAAAAACAGATGACACCAAAGATCAAGCATTTTGCTACCCGATTTGTGAGATTCTATAGGAAATATTAGATTACCATTATATTTGGTTATGTGATTGTCACCATTCCTTAGTCAAAAGAAAAAGATATGGAATGTTTTGCAGCTAAATTGAGACAAATAAGGGTGCCACATTTCAGACTTGGATCATTTGATTTCAGATTACCATAAAAAGCAAATCAGTGCAACATCTAAGGACAGAAGAAATGATCCAATAAATAGTTAAGATAAAGCTTTTCACCTTTAAAGCTGCATTTTCAGAATCTGATCCCAGTTCTCTCAAGAAAGCCTCATTTCTTAATTCTGCTCTCAGTTTGGCCAGTTCGGTTTCCGCCTGCTTGAGGGACTGTTGAAGACTTAATTTCTCTTTATGCCAGATTTCTTTTTCAGAAGCAATCAGTGCATCAACATTTCTTCCATTATGTAGTGACTGTCTAAAAGTCTTGTGAAATTTCAAAAGGAACAAAAAGAAGCATTCAAATTAATTAGAAGTAACTACACCTATTCCTTGTTACTAAGAGAAAATAACAAATGTAATGTACACAGCTAAACTGTGTACAATAGTCAAGAAAGCATTTATAGAAAGATCTTGGTAATTCTTTCTGGCCTCAGTTATCACTGGTTGAATAAATATGCAAATAGGTCCTAGTAATCATAACCGTTAAGACCTATGGAAAACACTTAATGCTGAACTCTACAACTTAAACATATGTGCCTCTTATATATTGTGTGTCGATGCAACGTAAGGCAAGTCTAGTAATAGGATGTGTTCACCTACCCATTATACTTCTGCAAATTGATTACCTATTACCGTAAAATGATTATCTGTGATTAGTCGAAGTATATGCAATTGCATGCAAAAGTGAATGTTCTTAAATAGAAACCACTGCTTCTTCACTATGGAATCTGCATAGGATTTCAATCTAAGTACTGAATTACATATCCAGTTAAAAATACTTTTTATATGCATAAGATCTAAAATACAAATATTAAAGGGAAAGCTAAAAAATTTTATACTGCGGAAATTAAAAGGAAACCCTTATAATGAAATCCCTTTAAATTATTTCCACTGGAAGGAAATCCACCATTAGTCTGTTTTCATTTTTTAAAAAGGTGTAGGTTAAATGAAAGATTTAGTATTTAACTTTACATTGGGCTTGCAAATTATTTTCCAGTCTGTCCAAACAAATAAGTACTTAAGTTGGAGTGGAAACCGATAAGAGTTTCAAAGAATGGAAAAACGTACTGAGTCTCCACAAGATCCTTTGTATTGATATCTTCTCAGCTCCTCCTCCAGTTTCATGACTGTGTTCCTCATATTGTTCTTGTCCTCACTCAATTTACTGACAAACCCAGTCAATTCAGCATTCTGTTTTAGCAGTCTTTCAGTCAATGAGGCTGAAGATGGGCAATCTGAATTAATCTATGTAGGAAAAAAATAGGAAGTAAAGCAGCTCAAAATAGCTTGAACTCATCCACAATTAGGAAAGATGCTGCAATGCTGCTTTCTAAGAAATGGAAGTCAAATCAAATCACAAATGTAACACATATTTACATTGCATACAAAATCTATTGCTTCTTTTCAGATAAGATCTTCCATGAAAGATTGTACTTTGCTTTATGCATTTGGATTCATTGTAAATTACATGGATTATTTCACATAAAGGCAGAACTGATTCAAAATTCTAGCGCCATGTAGTAAAGACCCAATTGTACTCTCCCAAATTCCAATGTTAAAAACAGTGCATATGTTTTAAAACAGGAAAACAGAAGTTATCTTATGCTTGCAAATGTACACAAACTAATTCAATTTAAATAAATCATTTTTAATCTTAAAAATAGGCCTAAATAAGTATTTCTGCTCCCTCTCTCTGAACATTACCTCCAGGCTATATAAATCAGAGAGCACTTGCAATTTTAATAGAACTTCTTCAATGTCAGTTTGTATTCCAATTAAGTCTTCATCATCTGATTTTTCAAAGGGTAACCTGGAATTTAAAAAATAACTTCTGACATTTGTGTAACACAATTGACCATGAAATACACATAATCATTATTTTCCCTGTCCCACTGTCATGATTTTCCTATGTCTATCACAGATTTTAAATGCCAGAGGTTCAGTAATGATGTTTTGTGAAAAATGACACACATAAAAGTTATTACAGAACAAGGATTATGATTATAAAGCAATCCAAGCTGAGTTAAATTAAAGCAATCTATGGTCATAATTTTAAATGTAAAATATAAAATAATGGAAAGTAAATAATACAACTATAGTTATGGCTTAATACTGTAAAAATTTAAAGACTTCCTTCAGAAATTGTTACTTTTATTTATGACTTAATGAATCATATGAAGCTCATAACCTGGCTTCTTATTACTCACATCAAATACTCCTAAATTGTAATATACACATTATATACAGGTTTTTCATCACTGTATTGCTATTAAAAATAAATATATCTAACCTGCAGGCAGCTTTATTGGCCAAGTGTTTCAACTTGGAAAACACATTTTTGAGCTTCTGCCGAACCATCTCAAGCTCTTGACATTGTCTGGAGGCATCACCTGCTCCTCCTCCTCCAATGCCCATTAGGGAAGAGTAAGATAATTCTTTTGTTTCAGCTTGTCCCATTTTCTGCTGGAAAATCCACTTTCTTGTTCGTTCGTTAGATTCATCCAAAGCAACCTGCAAGGGTATGTCGAAAGTATGCCAGGGAGGTGAGGGGGAGGGGAGAAGAGAATAAAGCTACTTTCTACTAAATATATGAAAGTTCTAAAGTCAAGAAAAGACATTTTTAAGTATGTGGCGTTTGTATTTTTTATACAGTTAAATAATACTTTTACTGAGTAAGAGTATCTATGGAGATTCTTAATCATCCAAGTAATGGTGTCCCAAAGGTACTTTTCCAAAAGCAACTGGACTTTCTTGGTTTTTAATGTTTTCAAGGAAAAAGACCCAAGAAAGTCCAGATCACATTTGGGACTATTGAGAAAGAGCTTTATTTAAAATATATACTTACTTACATTATTAAAAATAAGGTAACTATTTATATTGTTATTCCTGATCATTTATATTGCTTGTTAGCTGCTTTGGGAAGATTTGTATTCTGAATTGACAAAATATGGTATTAAAAAACATATATTGTGATAAAGAACTGTTAAGAAGATGGTTTTGTGTGTGTGTGTGTGTGTGTGTGTGTGTGTGTGTATTGGAGGTAGAGAGAGAAAAAATACTTTTAGAATAAAAAATTCTAAAGAAAAGATTAGCATGTGAAAGTCTGATTTAGCTTATTTTATATAAGTCTACATGATCGCAATTCTCCAGCTTTTAGGACAGTTATTTATGTATGCAACAGTTCTAAAAGCTAGAGAATCTATGACCACAAAGAATCATTTTAACATAAATTTGATTAACCTTTACATGTGTCACAGGATATTTTTTTAACTATACCCATTTACAAATACAAAATACAAAAGTGCCAACCATACAGATCCTTATACAACGGTACCTAAACAAATCTTTATAGATATTACTCATTGCTCACCACTACAGTGTTCTTCCCCACTGTTTACTACTACTGCTACTGCAATTATCACTCCTTCTCCTATTACACCTACACCTTGTGAATACTACTACAGAACAATTATCTCTTTCTAGTTGCTTCAGACTGCTTTACTCCACAAATGGAAACATAGCTTCTTCTCTCTCCCAGACCCACTACACCCAACTGTCTCTTAGCAGAGCTTTTATTGATAAAAATTACCGGTTCAGGCAAACCAGTAGTAAAAAATGCTTTAAAAAGTAAAAAAAAGGTTCTGACGATCGCGTGGCACAGCTGATTGTCAAACCGGAGCAAACCAGTAGCATTTCACCCCTGCTTTAGAGTGAGAGACAATGTTGCTGCCGTTCTCCTCCTTTCTCACAGACCAGTTCCAATCAGTGATTGTAAGAGGAGAGTAGTCTAGCTCCGGACTCCTGCTTTGTTATATCTATGCACCTGACTATGGGACAAATGGACAGCTATGATGTGGGCCCTGACAGAGTCCGGGTTACTACTGCTATTTCTTACCAGAGGGGACAGTTTTTTGAACTTCTCCATAGCATATTCCATCTGGCCAGACATCGTGAGAGGATGCCTGGGAGGAACACTCCCTGGATTTGCTGAAATGGCATAAGACTCCTCCCACTGTCATGGGAGGACAGTGAAATCCAGTTACCCACGCCTTTGACTTTGCTGCCTCTTTGTCTTCAGGACTTTTAGACTCTATGGAACCCTGGCCAGAGGTCATCTTCACCTTTTCCGTTTTGTGGATGTACTCAACTGTTGAACTTCTTGCGCTGCGAGACTCCCCCCTCTCGCAGGTCTGGCCCTCCACATTATCGAGGGCCTACCCTGATGACGGGTCTTGGAACCCAGAGAGGTGGCATGCCGCGAAGAGGAGGTTGAGGGATTTTTTACACAAATTTTTAGTCAAACTTTTAAGGGGTTCTGGGGGGGGGTCGGATTAGAATTTGGGCTGTGGGTATGGGGGATAATCTACTAAGGGGAGGGTCAGGTCTGGTTGTGAAGCGCGGCATGGGGGGTGGGGGACCCGGGGTCGAGCGGGCGGTTAGAGCTTATCCAGATGGTGTTTCTAACATCAATACTGTGGGTAGGATGGGCAGATACGGGGGGAGCAGGGGGCCATATCATATCAGGGGAGCGCACACTCGCTGTTTACGAGTGGTGGTGCCCTCCGGCCCCCAAGGCTCCACTCGTTCCCCAGGTTGCACAGACCCTCAGGGCCCAGGCCTTCGGCTGATGTTGTGCAATTCCAGGTCTGTAGTAAATAAAGCCCCCCCTCATTTGTGATCTTGTTCAGGAGGGGGGAGCGGATCTGGCAGGTATTACAGAGACCTGGTTGGGCCAGGAGGGGGGTCCCCTCATTGAAATGTGCCCACCAGGTTTCCACGCATTCCATCAGCCGAGGTCACAGGGGAGGGGAGGGGTGGAGTAGCAGTTACTATTAAAGATCTTAGACCGAGGGAGGCCACTGTTCCTCAGACAGCCGGCTGTGAGTCCCTCCTTGTGAAGTGGGGTCATGGGGTACAGATGGGTTTGCTGATCACATACCTGGCTCCCTGCCATGTGGCAGCAGTCCTGCCCGAGCTACTCAACATCATCGCAGCAGTGGCGGTTGACACCCCTAGACTTATGGTCATGGGGGATTTCAGCCTGCCGTCCGTGGGTGAGACGTCTGAGGCGGCTCGGGAGTTCATGGCTTCCATGAAAGCTATGGACCTGACCCAGCTAATTCATGGCCCTACCCACACGGGGGAAAACACGCTGGACCTGGTTTTTGTCTCTGGACAGTGGTTGAGTGATCTTGAGATAGGGGATATAGTCACCGAGCCCTTGTCATGGTCAGATCACTCTCTCCTTCGTCTTGACCTTTGAACTGCTGCACCTTGCCATAGGGAGGCAGAGCCAGTAAGATGGTTCCGCCCCAAGCGCCTGATGGAGCCTGATAGGTTCCAGATGGAGCTTGGGCCATTCCCTGAGGCTCTGGCTCACGCCTCGACTGGAGACCTAGTGGCCGCCTGGGATAGGGTGGCCGCTGGAGCTCTGGATCAGGTCGTGCCTTTGCGGCCTCTGACCCGGCGCCGATCTCATCTGGCTCCTTGGTTTACTGAGGAGCTAAGGGAGATGAAGCGCCAGAAAAGACACCTAGAGAGCAGTTGGAGGGCCAGCCTTTCTGAATCTGACCGGACACTGGTAAGATCTCATATTAAGAATTACCTAGTGGCGATAAAAGCAGCAAAATGCACTCATTTTGCTGCTCTTATTGCAACATCAGATAACCGCCCGGCCGCCCTGTTTAGGGTGACCCGCTCCTTGCTCCACCAGGGAGTGCGGGAGGACCCTTGGAGGGTAGAGTTGAGGACTTTGTACAGTATCTGCATGACAAAATCACTCAGATTTGGGAAGACCTGGACTCTGACTGGGTAGTTTCAGGGGGCATGACTGAGGCAGGTCTTGAGAATGTTATCTGGGATGAGTTTGATCCTGGACTCCTGATGACGTGGACAGGATTCTGGGTAGACTGAACGCGACATGTTTGTTGGACCCATGTCCCTCCTGGTTAGTGCTGGCTTCTTGGGAGGTGATGCGAGGCTGGCTCCAGGGGATTATAAATGCTTCCCCGCCACCTTGAAAGAGGCGGTGGTGAGGCCTCTCCTCAAGAAGCCTTCCCTGGATCTGGCAGTGTTGTCAAATTATTGTCCGGTCTTCAACCTTCGCTTTGTGGCGAAGGTTGTTGAGAGTGTGGTTGCGCGATAGCTCCCCTAGCACCTGGATGAAACGGTATATCTGGATCCATTCCAGTCGGGCTTCAAGCCTGGGTACAGCACAGAAACGGCATTGGTTGTGTTGGTTGATGATCTCTGGAGGGCTCAGGACAGAGGTTGTTCCTCTGTCCTGGTCCTATTAGATCTCTCAGCGGCTTTTGATACCATCGACCATGGTATCATGCTGCATCGGTTGGAAGAGTTAGGGGTGGGGGGCACTGTGTTGCGGTGGTTCTCCTCTTTTTTCTCTGACTGGTTGCAGTCTGTGTTGGCAGGGGGCGCCTCATATGTGGGGTGCCACAAGGGTCGGTCCTCTCGCCCCTTCTGTTCCACATTTATGTAAAGCCGTTGGGCGAGATCATCTGTGGTTTCGGGGTGGAGTACCATCAGTACGCTGACGACATTCAGCTGTACAACTCTACCCCAGACCACCCCAATGATGCCCTTGAAGTGATGGCCCGGTGCCTGGAGGCCGTGCGGATCTGGATGGGTAGAAACAGGCTCAGGCTTAACCCATCCAAGACCGAGTGGCTGTGGTTTCTGACGTCCCGATATAGTCAGTTGGTGCCATCACTGACTATTGGGGCGAATCGCTGGCCCTCATGGAGAGGGCTCACAACCTGGGCGTCCTCCTGGATTCACGGCTGTCTTTAGAAGAGCACTTGACGGCTGTGACCAGGAGGATTTTTCATCAGGTTCGCCTGATTTGCCAGTTGCGTCCCTTTCTGGATCGGGACTCCTTACGCATGGTCACTCATGCCCTCGTCACTTCCCGCCTGGACTACTGTAACGCGTTCTACATGGGGTTCCCCTTGAGGAGTACCTGGAGGCTCCAACTGGCGCAGAGTGCGGCCGTGCGGGTGGTTATGGGAGCGACATGGCGCGAGCTGCACTGACTCCCGGTGGTCTTCCGTGTGCTCTTCAAGATTTTGGTTATCACCTTTAGAGCTTAGGACTTAGGACCTGGTTACCTACGGGACTGCCTGCTGCTACCAGTAGCCTCCCACCAGCCAGTACGCTCTCATCGAGAGGGGCTCATCCAGGTGCCGTCGGCCAAACAATGTTGACTGGCGGCCCCCAGGGGGAGAGCCATCTCTGTGGGAGAACCTACCATCTGGAATGAGCTCCCCCCGGAGATACGGAGGATCCCAGATCTGCACACCTTCTGCCACGCTCTCAAGAACTTTTTATTCCATCAGGCTGGCCTGGCCTAATTTTCCCTTTTTCCTTTTTAAAACGTAAATTTTAATCTGTTCTTAATTACTGGGGTGTTTTAAATCTGTCTTGGGCCAAATTGTTTAATTCGGTTTTATTTTGCTTTTAAATTTTGTATTTATGTGTTTTATCTTGTGGCTGTTCACTGCCCTGAGTCCTTCGGGAGTAGGGTGGTATATAAATCAAATAAAACCTAAACGTTGTGGAGTGAGTCAGGATTATATTCTTTCCCTGCTTTTTTATCATCTGCAGGAAGTTGCTGGGGGAAATAATCTGTCAATACATCTGCCTGTCTCTCTCCCCATTGCCCTCCCCTCCCTGCCACAGACTGATCAAGTGATGCTCTTAGGTTCTATCCTAGTGTCTTGAGATTGAAGAACCTTAGTTGCAGAAGTAAAGGCTTCAGATCAACCCTGGAAAAACTGAGTGGATGTGGAGTTGGACTTCCCTGACATTAGAAGTGGAGATTTCCATCCTATACATTATCTGGGAGTTTTCAGAAGGGCCTTTGCAAAATATTAAGTGCCCATTTGTGCCTAATCCCAGAAATCATGCTTATGGACATTCTCCTCATATTGTTAGTGTCATCTGCATTATAGGAAACAATGAAATTATTTATAAATGAGCAATAAACAAAGGCAGGTTTTAGAAAATTACTCTGGACAAATAACGAATATAAATGTATTAATAACCACCTCTAATACTAAAAGGCAAAATAATTTTGTTTCTGAGGGACCCGTACCTCATTTACAGCATGACATGTTGCTTTTTCCACCTGCGATCCTACCTCTTTTCTCTGTATTTTTTGCTGTAATTCTTCAACCATTTCTTGCTGTTTTTTTTCATTACCCAGCAACTGAAGACCTTGTTGTCTCTCTTCTTCAAGTTGCCACTGCAAGTCTTCCATTCTGGACTCCAGTTCATGTATTTTTTTCTGTGCCAAGATATTATCATCTTGTTCTGCCTGTAGAGTTTTCCTCTGAATCTGCCTCTCTTTTTCCAACTGTTGTTTCAATTTCACACATTCCAATTTGTTCTCTTCCAATTCATTAACCATTAGAACTATACGGTTATGCTTTTCATCCAACTGCTTTTGCAGATCTTTGAACAGTTCTTCTGAATGTGTAGAACTTCCATCCCGTTTTGTCTGTTCAATCATCTGGAGCTGGGCACGTAAGTCTTTTTCTCTCTCTAGGGCACTGCATAACTCAAGAACTTTGAGCCTCTCAGATTCCAACAGTACTTGGAGCTCAGAGTTACAGCTGTGCTCCTCAGATAGTTGTACTGCATTTAGTGCTTCCTGGGATTCAATCTTCTTTTGCAAATCATTTGACAGCTCTCTTTCAAGTTCCAAAAGATTACTCAGTTCTATATTCTTCTGTCTTTCATTTTCAAAAGAAGATTTCAAATCCTTACAAGAGGAAAACAACAAAAACAAGAAAACTGTCGGTATATAAGGCTTTGTAAGACTACTGGAATGTACCATAAAAAACAGTAATTTTGAAGATGTTAGAACCTGATAGTTAAAAGCTTGGGAAGACTCTAGTCACATGCTTCTCTTGCTAGGATTCTAATTCAAAATTTAATTCAGAAGTCTGTTCAGTATTTTTTTTCTGGACTAGTATATTGAGGATATATGTCACTTACGATTTTAGGAGTAAAGCTATAAATCATAACTATTTATTTTACTGTCAGCAAAGCTATCTTGGAATAAGACATTCACTCTACAAATAATGTTCAGGAATGAAAGGCTGATCTAATCTGAGTCCTGTTTAGGCATATTGGAACAAAGGAGATCTAAATCAACTCTACTAGTTGAGTAACCAATAAACAGCACCAGCACAGGTTGGATTGGAGAAGAAGAGGTTGCCATGGCCTCGCACAACATGTTTGGGTATATGTTGTAAGCTGCCCATATTGCTGTTCAACATCTTCCCTGCCTGAGCTGGTGGATACAATCTGAAAAAAGGCATTTATAGCGAATAAAAAAACTCTCGGATTTTAATAGGCCTAACACATATTGGTTACTTTCATCCGGCTTTGAGATGGCGGCGGCGGCAGCGGAGGGGGGGGGAGACGGGGACTGACAAGGAATTTATGATTGGTGGGGTGCAATTCACTTCATGGTGAAATGTGAATTTTCTCTAATTATCTTTTCTGAAAGAGAGAAGTAGCCATGCACCCTCAGAGATAATTCCTAAATATTTTTAAAATATTTTTTCAGATGCAATGCCTGAGAGTTCTATGGAAATCTCTGTACCTCTAGTAAACAGTGACACTATGTTTTGCAAGAGCATCTTTGGTTATGACGAGTCCAAAATGATCCTAAGCTTACAGACCAAACATCAGACAAAGGAAACAGGCATAGAATTACTGACTGCACAGGTAGCACACATTTTGGGAAAATACTACTGACCATGGATCAGAATGCGTAACTTCACTTATGCAATGTAGAAGAGAGTTAATTTCTCCCCCTCACTGCATCCTTAAACAGTTAAGTTTTCTTATTGACTGGAGGCTAAAACAGAGACAGATTCAGAACATATTTGTAATATCTTTGAAGGATAACAATATTGCATCTGCTCTTGTTAACTATGGGGGTCAAGTCAGTTGTACTTACAAAATCAATTTCACCTAGCAGACCCTAAGGAAATGTACATTTTTGGAGGCTTAAACCAATTATCTGAGCTAGATTCTTACTCATAATTGTTAAGCATCAACAGGGATCTTACAGTGTGTTCCTAAGAATGGACAGTGTTTCTATATATAAGAATTATAACCAATACTTTAAAGGTAATGATACTGTCTCTCTTAAAAGAGGTCCTCCAGAAAGGAGGAAAACATTTATTTCTTGGTGCTGAACATGGAAATGGCCATCTAACTACAAATACACTTGCAGGAAATCAATTATCTGTCCATTTCAACCTGTCTTTAAATATGGATATAGCACAGTTTAGGTGTTGTGATTAGTCTCTAAAATCCTAAATGGCTGAGGAACCAGATGATAAAAGTACTGCTTTTTCTAGTGCCATCCAATCATGCATTAAAATTGACTGGGATTGCATGCATTAAGACAAGTTGAATAGCCCTGTTCATACAGATCACAACAGACCAGGAGAGCAGAGCAATCTCAATGGCAGTATTCTAAATACGAAACTCTCCTGAGGGAATTTTAATTGACTATTATTGTTGTCTTTATTCAGAAACAAATAGGGTCAGAACTGATTACTATATAGAAATGAGAGTATCAGGAAATCCAGAGATGTAGGCTATTCAACAACTGGGAAATTGAGAAAATCCCAGAAGAAGGCAATGGCAAAGTTATTCTCAATTGTTGCCAAGTAAATTATTTGTATGTGTGTGTGTGTGTGTATGTGTGTATATATATATATATATATATATATATATATATATATATATATACACACACACACACACACACACACACACACACACACATATAAAGTCACTATGAGGCAAGCTTTTCAACAAAAAATTTATACTATAACAAGATCACTGGTTATTTTGCTTTTTCTATTTTTTTAAAAAAATAATTTTGCTTACATTTTCTATTCTTTTTAAGAATGGTTAATTGTAATGCCTTTACTTAAGGCAATGTTTATTGTTCTCTTATAAACTGGAAGAACAACAATATAGAAATAAAATAAATGCCCAAGGAAACAATATTTCAAATGTATCCTCATATATTAACAGATTACACTATTTATGAAATAATGATTATAAAACAGTAAATTCAAAACTCGTAGACAATATTTTTGTCACTTTTATTGCTTTTTTACTGTTAGAGCAGTATGAGAATTTAAAGGCCATTCAGGCATTTACATGTGTTGCACCTGGTTCTCCAATACAACGTAATGAAAGGTTTATGATAAAGTGGAATATTTATCACTTTTTGATTTATCACTTATAGCTTTTATGTACACAGTGAGCTTATGCACTTAAGACAAATTCCTTGTGTCCCCAATATTTCTTTGTGTAATAAAATAAACATCCCACATATCTACAAGTATGCCAGGAGGCCGCTTATTCTTTCATAACCCTTACTACTGAACATGGATTATAGAGATGAAATATGCACAGTTCAAGGTTTGGTGAAGTGAAGTAGATTGGCACAATTCTAAGTTCTGTATTAGATATTATAGTGAACTATCTCAAGCTGCTGGGATCATACTGTCTTATAAATACACAGCAATATTGTAAAACATGTGCACAATAAGTACTTCTGCTGTTGCTTTCTCCCTCACAATTATATTATGTAAATACAGATAGTCCTCAAGTTAGGACTGTAATGGAGGCTGATCATTACAGTAGTAAATGCTTGTTTTCAGCAAAACCATAGTAAAATACAGTCACATGACCCTGGAATACTGCAAACAGCCATAAGTGCTGCCCCAATGCCAAGTGCTTAAAGTGTGGTCACATGACTGCAGAGGCGGGGCAGTGACTATCAGAACTTTGAATCCAGATTGTAAGTGTCCCCATCATGCCCTTTTTGACAAAGTTATAATGCAGGCTGGTCCAGGTGCTCACTGGCCCCAGTAGAAATTCCTCCTGCACCTTGCCAAAGTGCAAGTCATGACCAAGCAGCAAGACACTGAATTCATCAGCCAGGTTTGATCACAGCTGTACACATTCTCAGCAGAGAAAATACTTAAGTTCCTATAGGAAGAATTGGCCTTTTGCTAGAAGTAGCTCCAGCATCTGGTTTCTCTATCATGACAACTTGGAATCTAGTTATTTACAACCCTGGCTTGTTGATTAACCTTGGCCAAGTCTTTCTCTTCATCTGGCATTGTAAATGTTCAGTTTGACTTTGGACTGCTATAATTTGGAAATGCCTTGCTCAATAAAGTCTTATCTACAATTAACTGTGTTTCTTGCTGCCTTGTTAGGATTTAAGTCTCTTTCTTAACACTCTGTGCTCCTAGGAACTGAGTCTGGCTCCTGAACTCACCCCCAAAGTCTTTGAACAGTTGTTAAATGACCGATCTTAAATTGAGGACTACCTACCTATTCATCATATTCATAATTTGTTCAGTAAGCCTATAGAAAAATACTTTTTGTTAATGATTTAGTGTAAAAGACTACATCTGGTACAAGGAAATTTCTGACAAGAACAATTACAAATATCTAGTTTTGATCACTGAGGAATTTGGAATGAACTCTGCTTTTTGCAATTTGTTGTTTTAATCTTGAGCCTCCATCTGCAAATTATGTGAGGAAATACAAACATTAAAGATGCTGTCTTAATTCTCAATTTTTACAATGCATGGTATCTTATTAAATATATACTAAAGAATGAAAAACTCCTCCTCCTGCTCATCATAATAATCTATAAAGCAATCAATTCCACTGCATATTTTGAATAACAAAGATTGGTTACCTCAATTTCTTCTTTTTCTCTTTTACCACTGTGTTCCACTTTTGCTTTCTCCTTCTCCAGGGCCCATTGAAACTCCCTTGATTTCTTCTGTTCATTTGTAATCGTGTTTTTTAAGATGTCAAGTTCAGTTGCCTTTCCCTTAAGTTCATTTCTGATAAAAGCCAAGATAAATTATTTTTAGTTATTTGAAAAATAACTAAAACAGGAAAAAATATTTATATTCCTTTGTGTACTAAGCACAAAACTGTACATTACAAGGCAAAGCTGCAAGTTTTCCTAAATTTTACTTCTTACTAATTCTGACATGGGCACATAATAATTATGATAGGCATAATAGTAATACTCTAGTAGTAAATATTACCTGTACTACTAATCTTCCCCTATACTCTTTTTTTAACTGACTAGGAGTAGATTAACACTGAACATTTAATATATTGACTGTCAATATTATTTTTCTCTTATCAATAACATTCAGCAAGCAAATAAATCAAATTAAAATATGATTAAAATAATCAATTCCATACAATGTTTGCTGTAAGAGTCTATTCATTTCAATCATTTTAAAAATGATAAAAAGCAAAAGAAGTCAAAGTAAATCTTGCATTAAAATGAGTAAGATTTGAACAGCCTCACTTTAAAACTGATTTTATATATATATATATATGTATGTATGTATGTATGTATGTATGTATGTATGTATGTATATATATATATATATATATATGTAAGTTTTCACGGGTATATATGTGTGTACAGTTAATATCTCGGGTTTCTTCCCGTGTAATTGTAAACATATCCTTAAAAGGGTAGTAGCGACGTTTCGACGAAATCGCATTCGTCATCTTCTGGCTGAAGTTCTCGGTTTGGTGCTTATGGGCAGACACCAAACCGAGAACTTCAGCCAGAAGATGAATGCGATTTCGTCGAAACGTCGCTACTATCCTTTTAAGGATATGTTTACAATTACACGGGAAGAAACCCGAGATATTAACTGTACACACACACACACACACACACATATATATATACACACACGATCTTCTATAGTGCTAAAGAAAACAGCCCTTGAAAATTATACCTGATAGCTTCCAGATCCCTCAAGTGCTTATGTTGTGCTTTTAGGGTTGTTTCCAATTCCAGCTTGGTTTGCCCAAGTTCATTCTTCAGTTCTGCAATCACCATCCTTTCAGAACTGAGCTGCTCTTGAAGTTCAGCTGTTTTGTCCTTGGTATTTTTGAGCTCTATTTGCATTTCCATATTGTATCCCAACAGTTCTAGGGAGCACATTGTTACACAGTAAGAAACAGACTAAACATGCTAATCTGTCATATTGAAACAAAATCCTGAACAAAGAACAAAACCAGTTTCTTATTTATAGAAAATGTTTAACTTCAATAATAGTAAACATATGTTTAATCTTTAGTCCTTTAATGAAATTACTTCCATTACAGTGTTCCATATTATAAATTATTATCATATAATAATTTTAAACTCACTACAAGAATTACACTCTAAAATTAGGCCACTAATTTTTATTTGTCAAGCTCTTGGGATAATATCTGTTACCTCAAATGTCTTTAACCTGAGAGGTCAGGAATCTCTCAAATAGCTGAACCTTGTGGCCTTGGCATTGTTAATGCTACTTTCTGTCTTCTGAAGTTGGTTAAGTGAGATCATGATCATATGATATGTTGTCCAAGTTGCGTTTTTGGTATCCTTGTTACTAGTTCACATATACCAATAATAACACACAAACCTCTTTTTTTTTTTTTTCAAACTGAAACCTAGAAAAGAAGGTCTGATGCAAGAGAAGTGAAGGTAACCCCATTGATCAGTTTTACACATTACCTTGACATTTTGGATGAATTTCTATTTCTTCCTTTTCTTCACCTTGCCTATTTAGCTGTGCATGCAAAATATTGGTTTCCATTAACAAACTTTGTCTGTCCACATTCTGAAGGAAATCCAAAGCACTCCTCTGATATGTCACCTTTTATTAGTTATTAAGAATAAAAAGCAGAAAGAAATACCAGATTAATAAATTGTGTTGCCTTTACTAGTAAAAAAGTTAACAAGTTCTCATCTCAGGTAAATTATAGGAATGTAGTAGTTTTCATCAACAGAAGAATAAAAATGTTTTTCATGAAATCTTTTTTATGTCTTATGTAGGTGTTGTTAAGTGGCAGTCCTTCAGTTTTATTAAACATTCAGAGAATATTCATAACAATGCTGTTGCAATAAAAGGACACAACATCTTTAACTATCTTTCTTACAATTATTTTCCAACTACCCATCTATCTTTAGGATGTAGTAGAATTATAATTTCTGTTTCCCCAATTACAATGTTTATTTTCAACTAACTATTTTAAAATAAAAAGGTAAAAAAATGCTATTGAACATGATGAAAACTTTTGCATTTAATAAAAAAAAAATCTAGAAGGCCAAAATAGTTGTTTCATTTATTTGCAAATTTATATGTAAAATGTTCCCAATAGACCTAGGTATGAAAAATAAATCATAAAATTGAAATGTATACAATAATAATAATAGCATAACAATGCAAGACTATGCAAAATTATCCAAGTTTTCTCTACTTGTAACAAAATTTGTGTATTGTGAGAAGTTTTTTTCAGTTTGAAATAAACATGTTCTGTTCTATATTTAAAACAAAAATTGATCAGCATTGTTCCAAGTTTAAACTCGGAGGTTGTGAGTACCTGTGATTACATTTTTGTCTGGTAGCTTGGTAGAGTTTCTATAATTTACAGTGATTAGTACAGTAGTAGTGACTAGTTATGTTCTTGCTACTACTGGGGTGATAATCTGGCCATTTTGTTCAGTGCATTTTAAGTGTTTTGACTGTTCAGAGCACTGTGACAGAGCCATTGTTTGTAACTCATGACTAGATTGTGTTATTTCCAATGTTTTTTTCAGATGAGCCAATATACTGCAATAGAAGTCAGGTCCCTGTCTACTGATTTAGACTAAGTAGGTTATAAGGAATGGAGAATTACAAAGAAAACAACAGGAGTTAGAAAACTTCAACCTGCATGGCTGGTAAGTACACTTCTTTATTAAAGAAAAAATATCTTTACCATGAGGGACTCCAAGTTTATAAAATTGGGTTATGGGCTGTAGGTGTACTGGGCATTATTTTGCAGATGGTTAATGCAAACACATGCTTGTATATGCTATATGTTTCATTACTTACAGTATATTTCAAGTTTTATTCTAATAATACAGACAAAAGGGACAGTTTTCAATGAAAAAGAAGCAGTCATTTCCATTCCTACTAAATCATATACTTTTATCATCATAAAGATAAATAATATGTTTTTTCCAAGTATAGGTAGTGCTCATTTACTGATCACTTGCTCAACAACTGTAAGGTGAAACAATGGAGCTGAAAAAAGTAACTTTATGGCCAATTGGAAATCATATATACCTTTGCAGTATTCCTCAGTCACATGAACACTGTTATAATCAGTACAATTGTCCTATGCACGAACTTTTGTTTTTAATTCCCCATCCTGCTCGCAGTGAGATTGGAGAGGAAAGGATTACAAGACAAATTGTTTGCTTTTTCACACACTGAAATCAGTGTAATCATATTGGCAGCTCAAGACTGTGGGGTTGTAAGCATGCTATACAATCATCTTACAATATTCCAACGATTGCTGGAATTGGGCATATCTAGTTTACTGAAAGGAAGCACTCAGGGTGACATGATAGCAGTGTTACTATCTCAGAAGCTGCTACAAAGAAGAGGAGTCAAGCTATTTTCCAAAGCACCTGAGGGCAAGACAAGAAGCAATGGGTGGAAACTAATCAAGAAGCAACCTAGAACTAAGGAGAAATTTCATGACAGAACAATTAATCAGTGGAACAACTAGTCTCCAGAAGTTGTGAATGCTCCAACACTGGAAGTTTTTAAGAAGAGATTGAACAATCATTTGTCTGAAATGATATAGGGTTTCCTACCTAAGCAGGGGGTTGGACTAGAAGATCTCCAAGGTCCCTTCCAACTCTGTTATTCTATTCTATTCTATTCTATTCTATTCTATTCTATTCTATTCTATTCTATTCTATTCTATTCTATTCTATTCTATTCTATTCTATTCCATTCCATTCCATTCCATTCCATTTTCTCTTGAAATCTCTTGCTTTCATCTCTCTGCTCTGCTCAAAAGTATAAGCAAAGAATCTTTTTAACTGCTAAAATAAATACATTTTTTCATTACTTTTATCAAGTATAATTCACCTGTTCTTGAAGTCTCCTTTCCAGCTGATCTATTAGTCCCAAAGTATCTTGAATACCGACTTCTGCCAATTCAGTCCGAAATGCTGCTAAAAGAATATCCTTTTCTTTTTGGAAAATTTGTTGAACAGCATAGAGCAGTTCAGCCCGCCAATCTGAGACATCATCAGAAGATTCAGATGCTACATAAAACTAAGGGAGAACAAAAGTAATAATGTATAAATATATAAAAGCTTTAAAAATATTTTTTATGGTTTATATAATATTTATGTTATTGAAAATTCTTAGCTCTCTCACTTTTTTCATTTAATTAATATAATGACTTCCAGTAGTCTTAAGAACAGATTTATGACTATAGGTTATCATATAAACTTTGACAATTTTAGCAACTCTTGTTTTATATGAACTTTTTTTCCTTTCCCCATCATGGAAGATTTCCCATTTCAGATATATTCATCTCTGGAATTCCAAATCAGAGACCCAATACATTTGCAGACTGGGGAAGGCTGCTTTAGCCTCTTTAAAGTCACTATTGAGAAAAATTGTGAAACTGAAGATTAGTGTTAAAACAGAGGTCAAAAATATTATTATCAAGCTTTATTTTTTTCCTCTAGAATCTCTGTACTGAAATTTACTATTACATGACTAAAACTATACTGTAGTACACATTTGCCCAGACATATGAAAGACTGGACTGATAACAATTTTTTGAAAAATGAGACTAGAATTTGTCTCAGCTGATTAAATAAAAGAAGCACTTTCAAAAGATTCAAAAATAATTTTATAATATATTTATAGAAACATAAATATTTCTATAACTAGAGAATTATCAGGCAAAGGTAACCAGAACCATTCATCAATAATCTCAACACAAATTTTATTGCTGGTCACTTAAGTTACAAGAATTTTGCCAGACTGACTGCATTTCCTTAAGGATGGCAAGATTCAAGGATTCTGGAGGGGACTTGGCCTATGCCACTTGCTGCAGTGCAACTACTATAAACTCTGATCCCTCTTGATCCTTCCCTCCATTTTAGCTGGAGATTCCACCACATTAATAGAATATTTCATAATTTATGTATGTAGGTTGGTAAAATGAAGACCCAGATTGTTGGGGGCAATATGCTGACTCTGTAAACCGCTTAGAGAAGGCTGTAAAGCACTGTGAAGTGGTATATAAATCTAACTGCTATTGCTAAAATATAACCATTCTGTGATCATAATTACCTTGGTTTGTCTATGAATCTGCATTTTGGCAATTAATTCCTTCAGAGATGAAATACTGCTTAAGAAAGCCTTGCGTTCTTCTAGCCAAGGTACTAGTTCTTTTTTAGTAGGAAGAACTTCACCTTCATTGTAAGGAAATTCTGTGAGAGAAAGTACCTGCACGCCCTCTTGATGAATAGCTCTTAGCAAACCCTGGGGGAAAAACATCAGATATGATAGAATGGAGAATGAATCATTACTATTCATAACTATTCCTTTTCCAATGTTTAGAAACTACTTTTAAGAATATGTAGGTGGGAGTGGAAGAAAAGAAAAAGAAGAACATTTTAGTTAGAACTGATAAATAATTTAAATCATGGTAGGTATCTGGAAGGTATCATGAAACTGCAAGGATTTTGTTTTACTGCAATTGTTTTTTTATTTAAGGTCTTATTCACCTTGATTTTCTTTGGAAGAAAATCCACTGTTGTTTCACCTTCCTCTCCTACAGCATCTGATATGGTTTCTGATCCATGGCTTGGAGTCAGGTATGTTTCTTGGTTCCAGTCTGAAGCAGACTCTGAAATAATAAGTCAAACTCAGCTGTCAAATCATAAATACATAGTTTTTCCAAGGTTTTAATAATCACTCTGAAAATAAAGTTAACCAATATGCTCTTCCAGAAAATTAATATTCTCTTACCACAATATGATCTATCATTGGCAACAGAAGTTACCGACTGTGCTATACCCGGGATTGCCTAAAATGGAACAGAAATTACAGTTGACAATATGATTCTATAAATAAGAACTTCTGTTTCAATAGCTCAACTTTAAAGTACAGCAAACTCATCAGCACAATACAATTTTTATTTTAACCAACAATATAAAAATATTCAGAAACAGATTTGGATACTTATCCAATTAATTACTGCTAGACAATCCAAGATCAAACGGTGTCATTGGTGTGGTGCCTTAATAACATTTGTAGAGCAATGAAAATTTTATCTATGAAAAACCAAGTATTGTTAGCATTTTACATAGCACATACCTCTTTATTTCTTAGGACATCTATGACATTTTTCAAAGCATTACATTCTTCTGTTAACTCCTGTACTGCAATAAATTGTTCTCTTTTCAATACTTCTGATTCTGAGATGTGTCTCGTTTCCATGTCCATTATTTCAGCAGCATGTAATTCCTGCATTTGTTCAATTTTTTCATTAAATTCTTTTATGAGTTCTGTAACTTCTGCTGAAGAATATTCGTTTTGTAAATCAATCTGAATTCCTTCACTTTTCACAAGGAGTTGTGAAGTCTGGTTGCAGCTACTGATCTGCTGTGCTTTTTCAGTCTGACTTGATGCATTTATCCATTTGGCATCTATTTGCTCTGGTTTTATAATATTCTTTTCCTTCTTTATATATCCAGCAATTTTTTCTTCTGCCTGTGCTAATTTATCCCTGATATGCTCTAATTCATCTTTAAGACAAATCAGGTTTCTTTCTTTTACCTGTAAACAAACAAAAGTTCAGATGCGTCCAAACTCTCTCCTTCAGAAAGAAGATACAACTAGTATGATCTTTTTAAACCACCCAGTTCTTTGCAAATATTTTGAAGTGACAGCTACTCATAAGTATACATTTTGGACCTACTTGTAATTTTGCTGCTCTATATTCTCCTTCCACTACAGAAACCAATGAAAATCATTATATCACTAGTTATTAATAGGTAGCAAGTTTAAATTTTATTTTTCATTATTAAAACACAAGTGATCTACTGTACAAATTTAAGAAGGATGTACTGAGAATGATGTGAGGAGCAGGGCACAGCATATAAGAGTAACTAAGTGATGATATTCAGGAACATATTGAGACTCACAAGTTGAGAAACATGGAAACAGCCTAACTGTATACGAACAACAAGCAGTCAATGAACACAGCGAGCAAATTTAAATGTGGTACAGTAATTAAGATGTTGGATTGGCACAGGTTCAAATCTTAGCGACAGGAACTCATTTTGCAACTTCCAGCCAGCTACCTCCCCCCCTCAACCTAGCCTACTTCACAGGATTTTTTTTTTCTTCTTGTGGGCAAAAATGGGAAAAGGGACCGCTATACACTTTGGGCTCGTGAATGGAAAACAAAATAAAAATAAAAGAAATAAAAAATAAGACCATTACATTCTTCTGTTGCTAATAAACCTTTGCTAATAATGTTTGCCACCTGTCCTATAGATTTTATTTAGTAAATTTTATTTAGTCTGGACTATTGCCTGTAATAAAAATTTGATCTGAATTATATTAATTGCTTGTCATATTTTTCTATCTATAAATCACATTTTAAGATTATTGTTAGTCTTCCTTAAAGTGTAGACATAAATCATTCTCAATGTTTACTTTTACATAAAAGCCTCAGTAATAAAGCTCTTAATTGCTTACTGAATTACTGACAAATCATGCAAATAAAAAAAACTCTCAAATCTTCTGAATATTTGAAAGTTTAGTTGTAGATTGATTACATGAAGATAGCATGACAGTATAAAAAACAGCTATGTAATAATCATAGAATTGAAATTCTCTACAAAGTTCACCCAATGTGCTTTTAGTTACTTAATGCTTTTATTTTGCACCCTTCAAATACTTTGCTCCCAGCAACTTTTAGTGCAAAGTGCAACAGATGTTTATTTTATTCTTACCAGTAACTGTCCTTTCAATTTCTCTGCTTTTTCTTTGTAGTTATTAAGGTCTTCCTTGGCTGCAGCTGACTCCGCTCTGACTTTTTCTAATTCAAGATAATTTCCTTGCTTGTTTTCATCTAGCTCTGTAACCACCTAAATTATTAGTGCCAAAATAGTAATTAATGTGAGTATAAACCAACTTACGGACATGAATTTAATATTTCTTAGTTACCATGTTAAGGTAGTATCTCACATTAGTAGTAGTTTAAAAGTATAATGGAGGATGCGTCCTGACTTAAATTAACCTTGGCATAAAGATTTAAGAATTTCCCGTTTACTGCCCAATGAAAGTGGCTACTCGTATGCAATTAAGATGGTAGAAACATATATGTGCACATTCCTGGCTAGATGGCTCAGTGGCTAAGATGCTGAGCTTGTTGATCAGAAAGGTCGGCAGTTCGGTGGTTCGAATCCCTAGTATAGATCTCCTGTGTGAGAAGGGGATTGGACTACATGATCTCCAAGCTCCCTTTCAACTCTGTTAATGTTACGTATGTTGGTAAAGTATCACCAGTTTTTGCAATAAAAGGTAACCAAAAATAATGGCTTTATTATCCATGCATCACTTTTGTTAAATGTCTGGTGATGGGCCAATTAAACAGTTTAATGCTGTTTTATATATGTTATTGGTATTTTATATTATGGTTCTTTTATTATTTGAACTTGTACATGGATTTTTTTTCCTCATAAAGGTAATATAGAAATACTTTATTCCATTCATTTTCAGTTTCTGCATTTTCAACAGTTATAGCCCCATTTTCCCCAATGTTTGAAGAATTACCGACTCATTTAATATTTGAAGAAAACAATTTCAAGCCATACATACCTGAGTTTGCAACTTTTCCTGACAACTTGACAATTTCTCCTCTTTATGCCTTTGTTCTATTTCTTTTAGCAGTTGTTTAAGTTCAACAAGTTTCTCTTCCTTTTCTTTTGTCTCCTTCTGTACATTTTCCAGTTTTGTTCTTTCTAGTTGAAGGTTATTCTGTGCATCTGTCAATTGGCTCTGCATCTCTGAAAGTTTCTCTGATAGCTCTAATAACCTAGTTGTTGCATCTTCCCTACCTATATATTTTGCATTTTCTAATGGAATACATAGGGCTTCTTCGTTACCTTGTGAAACTGCAGCTACCAGGGGAGAAAGCTGACTTTGCTCCAGAACCACATTCAATTCAGCTTGATGTTGAAGGGTTACAGCAATCTTTTGTTCCTTTTGTTCAAGGGCTTCTTCTAGCTCCATTATTCTTTGTTTGAGCTGATCTGACGCCATATGGGCTTGGTCTTTGAAATCCTTGAAATCCTTGTTGCATTGGATTAACTCCAAATCCTTCTCCTCTAGAGCTTTCTCAAGTACCTGAAAATTTATATTTGTTCTAGAAGCATCTTCTTCAACCTTTGTATTTATTTGTGCATCTTGTTGTTGGCATATGTTTATATTTTGTTCAGATTTTTCTCTAGCTTTTTCAAGTTCTTCTTTCAATGTATCTAGTTCTTTTTCTAATTTTACTATGTTAATTTGTTTTCCTTCAAGTTCATTCTTTGCAATGCATAACTGCTTAACATTATTTTCCACTTGTATCACTAAATCTTCATTTTCTGCCAATACAACATCAAGCTGGTGTTTTAAATTATCAAAATCATCTTGAGTCAGTGAAAAGTCCAAAGGTATCTTGTGTTCAATATTCTCCATTTCCTGCTGGAGTTTTTCAATGACTTCATTTAGCTGTTCTATTTCTTGTTCATTGTTCTGCTTGACACGTTCTTGATCACTCTTTAAAATTTCTATTTGGGCTTCCAGTTCTTTTATGTGCTCATTTTTCTGCTCAAACAACTAAGCAGAATTGAGATAAAAACAAAGAAAAAATATTATTAAGGGCAAGAATTCTCATTTTTATGTCACTAATTATATTTCTTTGTATTAAATATATATATTTAAAATTCTGTATACCAATGCTTTTTATATGAAATTTGTAAAAACTAAATCAGAGTAATTCTTATTTTATTTAAGTAAAATAAGATAAATATTTCATTCAGATGTTGCCTTTTAATGTGTTATGGGGGGGACTGATCACTTTATGCATTTAAAAAACCTGTTTAGTTATGTTTAGTTAAGTTTAAAAGCTCTCCACTATGAGAAAATAATTGGTAGGAAAAATAACACAAACCAACTACTAACAATTACAACTACCAGAAACTGTACCAGTTCTACTATGTCACAAACTGTAAATAAAGAGAGGAATGATATGGAATATTAAATATGTATTACAAAGTATCTTTAATAAGCATCCATGCAAATTCTATTTTGAAGTAGAGTTATGTGTATTTTAGTCCCTGTTCTAACATGTTTGTTACTTGCTTAAAGGGATGGCGTCACTAAGGATTCCATAAATTATTACTTTATTATCTGTTGTAATTTCCATCTGCTGTTGCAATTTTGAAATTTGATCTTGCAGTTCATGGATTTTTTGTTCCTTTTCCTGTATAATCTCTATATATTTTCCAGAAACTTGATGATGACCCTTTTTAGAAGTATCTTCAGGGTTCTGGATAGCTTGACCCAATTGTTTCATGTCCTCCTACAAATAAAAAACAGCACGGAAAGAATTTGTAGATTCCCTTCACTAATTATTTTCATTTTATCAGAGGAATAAACTGAAACGAGAAAATATTTTCAAATACCATTTTATAAATAGTTAAATACTTCAAGATTTTATATTTTTTCATAATATTCAGATTTCACAAACTCATGTTGTTTAAAACAGGAAAGAAAAACATGGTTTCTTCTCAGATAATACCTTAAATAATTTATTTTCTTGTTCAAGTTCTTGTTGTCGAGTTGTAGACTCTTTTAGCTGAATTTGTAGCTGCATCTGTAACTGCTGCACTTCTTCGTTTTTGTTTTCTAGTTCTTCACGGAACTGTTCTAACTGTTCTTCAAGATTTACGATCTGTATATCCAAAATAAGTGGCAATGGAATAATTTATTTTATGTAAACAAGAACAAATTTTTTTTAGCAGTACTTGTTTTGAGGAACAAGATACTATACTAAACATTTTCTTGTAAATATTAAAAAGACATCCTCACACTTTCAAGCATAAAATATGATTTATTCATATATTCTCAGCATTACAAAGATGAGAGGGAACATTTGATAATTTAAAAATAGACAGATAATCCTAGGTTGGAATTATACAAGAATTTTTAATATAATTTGGGTATATTTTAAATGTATTTCAGTGAATAACCTGTTTAGCATGATATTTTTTTTGTTTATACATGATTTAATCCATCAATGAAGATCTAAATCATTGCCATTTCTCTTATCTAAGAAAATGAAATAGCAAAATCATGTTGATTTATCTTCTGTGTTGATTCTTGGCAAACAACTTCCAATGCAGTTTATGTTACTTTATTAATATAGGATACTTAGAGAAATTTCAAATATTTGGTTAAAAGTCAGTATGGTCTTCAGAATAATTAAAAATATCTTATAATGTGTGTTGAGTATATAATGATACTATATCCTAATATTTATGGTGGAGATTAGAGCTGCATTTGTTTTAGGTTGTTTCGGATGACTAAACATATAAAATAAAATACATGGACCTACATACTATTCAAACTCTCCTGTCTGTTTGTAACCTTCAATTGGGTGTGTATCTCATAGGCCAACTTTTTTTGAATCAAGATATTTCAAATGGGCTAAGTTAAAAGAATGTGTCCAAAATCTGGGGTCCACTTCTCCTGTGGGATTGAAATTTCAAGGATCCTAAGGCCAATTGTAGTGACAAAGTAGTGCCCTGAAGCACCCTGCAATGCTGCTGAAGTCAGGTGTGGTTTCTAATGCTGCCTGCCAGCTTTGCACGAACAAAGCCAATGGCAAAGCTGCCAGCAAGCTGGAAGTTGTTTTCCTCCCACATAAAGGCACTACTTTTATGTCTACACATGATAATTTTATCTATCTATTTAGATAAGGAAATATTTTTGAAACAATAAATGAATGGGTCATGGGTTATCTAGTAGTAAAATAAATGCAAAATGTTTTTTTTTACTTATACATTTGTTTTTACTCCCTCTGAATAATTTTCTATAGGTTTAATACACTTTTTTGAACACTACAATGATCAACACAAACCCAAGTTTTGTTTATAGAGAACCATGAATTCCTTTGTTCCAAAGGTGCTTTTCCAGAAGGCAACTGGACCTTTTTGATTTTTTTTCTTGAATATGTTTAGCTTATCATCAAGGAAGCATCTTCAATTCAGTCAGAACTGAAAAAGCTTCTTGGAGAAGTGACATGTTTTCAAGGAAAAAACCAAGGAAGTCCAGTTGCCTTTTGGAAAAGCACTTTTGGGACAACCATGAATGACTTGGATAATTAAGAATCTGCATAGATATGAATTCCTTTACCCCTCATATGCTGAATTCAATTCGAAGTAGTGAAAGTTCTCAATAACTAAAAAAAATACTCTACCTCTTTTTCCTTCCTGTCTACAGCTTCTTGCTCAGCCTGTAGCTGTACTTCTAGAGGCAAGTCGCTCCTTATAGTTGCAGACCCAAATTTCTTTCTTCCTTCCACCTTTAAAGTAAGTATATTTAACTATCATTTCTTTAAGTCATATTTCATTCATTATTAAGTAAAGCAAGTTACATTGATAATAACACTGCATAAATAATTCTAAATGAAACAGACTATTGAAAAATACCTTTTGTATATTGTCTGCACTGATCATTAAAGCTTGTTCCAGTTCTTGAATTCTACATTCTAATTTCTCAATTTCTTCATTCCGTTCTTGCACATCTCTCTGAAGTTGCTCCTTAGAGAGCAGAAGCTCATTAAATTTATCTGTTTTCTCCTGAAGATTATTTGTTAACTCTTCAACCTGGTGGCAGACCAGAGGAAATGCATTCTAATATAGGCTATGTTTCAAACACAAATTTGCTACAAATTGTGGTAAGTTAAAATGGTGTGAAATAGGAAAAGAGAAGGATGTACATGTATTAAAAAAACTTAATGTCTGGAGAAATCACAAGCAACCAAAATCAAATAAATAAAGGGAAATCAGAAAAATAAAGCTGTTCCTGAACGCTAGAAGGGGGCAGATCTCACCACTGGCAGCAAAATATTCCAAAGAGTGGGGGCCACTGCAAAAAAGACTCTTATCCTGGACCACACCCAACCAAAATTCCTTGGCTGATGGGATCCATAGTAGGCTTTTACTGCTGGTGTGAGTGAGGCAGATTGATCCTATTGGGGAAAGATGGTTCTTCAGAGATTCTGGACCAATGTCATAAAGAGCATTAAAAGTAATGACCAATACATAATCTAAGGATAGATGACCAATACCCATCTAAAAGTAAACTGTGGAATTCTTAATATTGTGGCATAGGTTTTTAGATATTATTTCAGCAAGTATTATACTGAGATTACAAACATATCCACAGGCATACACAAACATGAAAACATAGAGCTCTGCTAATGTGAATATTTGATGATATAAGTCGTTCCATGTTCGAGTTATAATTTTCGATGCTACAAGTCCTTCAATGCTCAAGTTATAACAGAACTATTCTGTACTATACCTATTGGAATTTGTGGCCTTTAGGCTACATTGTGTGTTTGTCTATGATGTGTGTGTGTGTGTGTGTGTATGTGTGCGCGCGCGTGCATCCTAATTCATTCAGCAACTCTGCAAAGTTGCAACAGAGATCAAAAAGCAGACAGGCAACCCATGCCTGAAGTTATGGCAAAATGATCAAAATTCAAGTGCTTGGTAGCCTGACTGCAATTACAAATGCAGGGGCACTTCAACTCCCCATTACCTGCCTATCTCCCCCCACCACCATCTTTGCCCTTTTGGTCATCCTGCACCATGGTTAGAAGCATGGCAAACAGTCCCAAACCATGTGGCCCTGGGGCCCATTTCCACACCCCAGGAAGCTTCAGCTACCACTACACAACCCAACAAACATCAGCAAGCCTTGTTGTCTTCTCTCCCAGTTCCTTGCAATAATTTCTCACCCAGTTTTTGCACCCAGCTACCCGTTGAAAACATAAACAACTCACTGCCTTTTCTTTGGATCTGTGGCTACCATACTACTTCAGGCACACCAGTTTCTCCAGCAAGCGCTCATGTGCCTCTCCAGCCCACTTGAGCAGTGTGGCACCAAGCTGCAGCATCCATGAACCCCAGTAAGAACCAGCAAGCTTTAATTCACCTAGCTACCTTCTCTCCATTTTGCCTACACCAATTTTACACTTTTCACACCCAACCAGATGCAGCCAGAATCGAAGCACTTCCTTGTCTCCTTTTTGAACCCAGTTTCTCTGGTGAATGTTTCTCACATGTGGCTCCCTAAGCCTTTGGAAAGCTATATGTCTTTGGAAAGCTGTGCTTCTTTTGGAAGATGGGAGAAGTTGGGGACAGTCCCTTACCTTACTGAAACTCAGGGCAGGGAAGGAACAAAGCTTGTCTTGGGATGGATACTTAACGGTCCATAATTCCTGGTTAACAGTTGTAATGGGGGATTGCCACCCTAAATTGCTGTGGTCACATGATATCTCACAACTACAATTATAACTGTGCTACTTAGCAATGAAAATTCTCATGTTGATGTGGTTGTAAGCTAAGAACTACCTGTTTGTAATGGTTCTAAGGATATGAGGGGGTTCTTTTGGGAAAAGTACAGACTGGAAATGAACAGACTATTTTTTCCCTTGCTCTGTGTTTCCCCTGGAAGCTTTTTCTAAAAAAAATCCCCTCCCACACAGCCATAGTTTACACATTCTTTGCAATATTTGTGTTTTACCATACTTTATAAATCTTATTTTAATTACTGTAAAAATTACCGTAAAAAGTGGCTTAAACACAGAATAGCACGTCATTGAATTGAAACATATGTATATATACCCATTAAGATTCTGTAGAGTCTCATCATTAATTCTCAAAAAACCATGTTAGCCTTTATCCCCTTTATCTTACCTCTCTATTTTGATGTTCACTGACTGGTTGAAATCTTTGAGGAATTTTAAGCTGTTGCTCAAGCTTTTGTATTTCTTGCTGGAAAACATCTCTCTCATGCTCCCTATCAATTGCCTGTTCCTGAAATGTAAGCCATTATATATATATATTTATATTTTAATGGGAAATATCAAAATGTTATGCACAATACAGAAAGTGCTCAACCCTGTGACCATTTGTTCACTGACTATTCAAAGTTACAATGGTATTGAATGAATCGGGGTTATGACTGGCTGTCGCAGTATCTCCATGGACATGTGATCATAATCCTGGGTACTTGGCAACCAGTTTCACTTACTACCTGTTTCCAAATGATAATGAAGATAACATGATTGCCATTTGCAATCTTCCTCTGGCTTCTGTAGAAGGTCAATGGCAAAACTGGCAGGGTAGGTGACAACTCACTAGGATAAGTTTCCTCAGCATCTCTGCTGTCATGCTGCACCAGCCACTCATGCACCCCACACAGCCTCCCTGATCCTCTCTTGCACCCCTGTGCAACCTCCCTGATCCATGCTGCAACCACCCACAACCTCCTTAACCTGCAGTCACTTTCGTGCATCCCTTCACATTCTCCCATCTCTTGTGCAGCCATGACTGTATGGCAGTTTCCTCAGTTGTTTGTTTCCTCACACATTCCCTAACATAACACTTCTCACTTTTGTCTGCATAAAACTTCACTCCCTCCCCACTGGGCAACAACCACTTACCTGCCTGCCGGTTTGGGATTTACAACTTCCTGCTGGCTTCTCATATGACTTTGGTTGTTAGAAATTGGCAGAACGTTGCTCAGATAATGACTGTGGGATTCAGTTAACAAGAGAAACTGGGCCTGCAAGGACTGCTGTTGCTAAGCTTAATGTGGAAATTCTGATCCCAACTGCTGTTGTAAGTCAAGGATTACTTGTATTTTGTTTTCAACTTATTATAAAATATAATAAGAAACACTGTGATGTCTTGAAACACTATTAAGCTAACTCCATAAAACCTTAGTAATTATTTGTGATAATTTAGAGTGTGACAAGAATTGAGTGTATGTGTGTGTGTGTGTGTGTATTGCTATTCTTATGGAACATGAACCCCTTTCCATACATTTACATACAACATTGCACAACGTATACAAGCAATACACAAAGTAATAACATCTAATTTTTCAGATCCTTTGCAATGTAAAGGGTTATTATAGTGCTAAATGTGATCTTTGATAGTAATCAATTTGTTTACATTAGAAACAAAATCCAAGTAGATTCTCAGCAAATATATAAAATCAATGACAATTTTAACATAAAATTATGCTATTTGTTATGTCAGAAAGACATAACAAATTTGTTATGTCAGAAAGATTGTAATTAATTTTACAAACTTTTTACATAGAAATCATTTTAGGTTTGAAAAGCTAGAGAAGTCCAATTCTATTTGATATACCGTATTTGTCGGAATATAGGACGCACCTACCTTTTTTTGTGAGTAAAACAAGAAAAAGAAACCTGCCTCTGCCTCTGCTTCCCAGCAATTTTGTCTCTTTGCATCAAACAGCAATCAGCTTGCTTTACTTTCATTTTCGTTTTCAGCATAGCTTGATTAGCACAAGGAAAAAAAAAAACCTGCTCCAGCAATTTACCTCATTGCAGCAAGCAGCAGAGGCATGGCAAAACAGCTGAGAGCAAAACAGCTGAGTGTCGGGAGGGTGATCCAATCAACTTGTGCTAATTAGGCTGTGCTGAAGCTGAAAGGAGCTGTTTCTTCTTGCTGCTTACAGCAAGGAGGTAACTGCTGGGAGGCAGAGGCCAAAGGGTGAGGGCCAGTGGGTGGGTGGGGCTACATTCGGTGTATAAGACGCATCTAAATTTTCACGCCCTTTTTTTGGGGAGGGGGGAAGGTGCATCTTATACTCCTAAAAATACAGTACTTTAAATTGTTTCAACGCTCTACTCCAGAATCAAGGCTTTTTAAAGGGTTCATGCTGAGATTGGTTCAAACTAAAACCATTGTTCACAGGAACAAGCTGTGTTACAATGATAACCTTGTGTATCTTAAATTTATCATATTTTAAAAAGGAAAACAGCCATCTTATTTATTTTTTTACAAAAAATATGTTTAACATGTTTAATAACATGTGCTATTTTTTTAAAGTATAAACTATGTATGACATAAGCATTTTAATGAATTGTGCTAATTGAGTTTTTGTTGAATTGAGCTCATCATTTTACTTACATCTAGAAATTTTTTTGTTTTCTCAAGCTGTTTATCTAGAGCTTGATTTTGCTGCCTTAAATCCATTAGCTCTGCATTTTTTTCTTGCTCTAGCTCCAAAAACTGGTTGACCTGCTCCTCTATATCAGTTTCCAGGGCCTTCACCTGCTTTTGAAGGTAATTGTATTCTTTTTCAGCCTGCCGCTGCACTTCTATTTTTTCTTTCATTAACTTTTCTGTCTCTGCCAGCAACTCTGTTTAATAAAGCATAACTTGTTAGGCATGGATAGTTAATATTATTCTATAAAATAAACTCACTCCCAAGATTACGCTACAGCATAATAAAGGATGAAAATAACTTTGGGTTTCATCAAAATTATGTGATATTCTCAATAAACAGAAGTAATAATAATGTCTGCATAGTTTAACTTTCCTGATAGAATTATTCTACGTTTATTTTCATTAATACTGCAGAAAATGTACAATGGCATTAAAACCCAACTGTCTTCTCATCCTGTAGGGCTGTTCCAATTGAAACATAAATATTCCCACAAATGACACATACAACATTTTGATGTAAAATAATTTAGACCTTCACCTGGTGAGTTATAAGAAGAAAAAAAAACCAGATATTTCTTACCTTCATCTGAAATTTTCAATCAATTTACTTCCTCCCTCCAATTTTTTTAAAGAAACTTTTAAAAGACAAATGGAAAGAACTGAAGAACTTAGGGATATATGGTAAGGGAGCTATGGCTGCAGATATACTGTACATTCCATACTGCTCCAGTAACACTGGAATTTTAACATGATTTTGGGTGTTATATTACTTCTATCCAGTATTTGGGTAATTCTCATATCCCAACAACCTCTTGGGAATTGCACTAATAGTGGCAAGAAGCATCCTGTGATTTTTTTAAAAAAATACACGATCTGAAGCTTCAAATAATACTTAGCAGCATATGAAACTTCACATGCCAGGACAATTCCCAATTTACTGAGGTAACATCAAAGGGGAATACATTGCTTAATGTTACATATATAATCAGAAATAATAGGAATATAATTTATTTATGTTATATTTCAATCATTTAATTGGTATACATGCTGTAATCACAAATCATTTCTTGATTGAGAAATATTAAAAATAATAATTTTTGGATTTAAGTCTTTGCCAAATGAATAAAAAAACATCACCAGATAACGGTCTTTTCGCAGGGTTTGTTTGCGTCTTACTGTGTAGATTTTTGTACCCATCATTTTACATCATACTTGCTTCTTCAAATATCACACACGAAGGGAGAGTTTTATTTGACAAAGATCTCTATTTTCATTTTATTATACGAATGCAGAAATTATTAGCTGATTAAGATGATGGTTATTGAAGTAATCTGCATTTTTAAAATATTAATATAGCATACTATATAATTGTGAGCAGTTGTTATTCAAAATAAAAGTGTGAACATGAAACACAGTATCAAAGCAGCAGGCCAGTAAAGTTAATGTCAATAAGCTGAAAGCCCAAAGAGAGACCATGATTAACAAGTGTCAATAGCTGTTAAATCTTCCACCCAATGAAAGATTTGCCATGCAATATACAAACACACCTGTTTGGGAAGCTGCATTGACTGCAGCATCTACTAGGCCTAGGAGAACAGAAAAAAAAACAAGAAGCAAAGTAATTCACATGCCATCTATAGCTTTCTCAAGCTGAAATATTATATGAGAAAAATGAAGCTGAAGATAGAATATTGAGTTCAGTAAAATGCCCAGTGAATTAAAAAAAAGTGACATTGATTTATTAAACATAACTGTTAGATATTTTTCCATATTTCCACTTATTTTTCTCTGAAATGTTACAAACAGCTATTCACATAATACTTTTATTATACGTTATACATTATTATTTTATTATATTGTTGAATTAAAAAGTGGCATACCTTCCTGCCATTTTTCTTATCTTCTCTTTTGCTTTATATCTATCCGATGTGTCTATCACACCTCTTCAGTCTTTTATACCTTCCATCCTCATCATTGCCAATTTGTACATACTTAACATACTCATTTTATCTTTTGCCATCGCCATTAGGCACAACATGACCACCATCCTCTCTCTCTGAAACCAGATTTGCTGCCAGTCTTCCTTCTCCCCAGTGCTTAACATCTCTCCCCTCAAAAGGTTTTTCCACAACATGTGTGCTCTGAACAAAGTGTGTGTGCTGCACTTCAGGCATAGACTACCCAATAGTGCCTAATCCATGCAGAGAAAGCTACATGAAAATAATGCTTTGCATATCCATAATCCATTTTGACTGATCTTTTAACAGAATATAAATTTTTAAAAATCTGTTCAATCCATGCATCTATTTAATGAGTTATGTTAACATTACGGATAAATGTGCTTGATGCTCCAGTTCAATTTTAAAAGGTAAAAAAGGAGAATAGTTCCTTTCTCAGTTCTGCTGATAAAAGCAATTACATTAAAGAACTGCACTAAATCTTGCTAAATATAAAATGAGTATGTTATTAATGCCCTTCCATCTATAAAAGCAACCTACAAATTATATAAAAGCAGATGCAAAATTGAGTGAATGACTGTTCCCAATAAATGCTGCCTAAAAATGCCTGGATTTCCCATGTCATCCCCTGCACCTCATTGACTTTATATCCTGGAAATCTTTTGAAATGCTAAATAAAAAGGCTTAGGATCACTCATTACACATCTATAAAATCTATTAACATGTTTCCACGAAAATAAGACCAGGTCTTATTTTCTTTTGACCCCTGAAAAAACGGCTAGGGCTTCTGTATAGGAGAGTCTTATTCCTCCCCCCCCCCCGTCCCTATGTACCGGTATGAGGTGGGGGGGCGAGTGGCCCTTGTGCCAGCTTCCCGAAGGGTCCCAGTAAGCCATCCCACCATCCACAGGTGACGCTGAAGCTCCCGCCTCCAGGAAGTGTGGCTGCTTTTGCAGCCTTAAAAACGGCAGGAGGCCAAGTGAGGCGCACCACGCATTGCTTGGGCTCCTCGTTGCTTGCCGTGCAGAAAACACTAGGTGAGGCTAGAGGAGGGGGGAATGGGGTAGGAACATGCCCCACACGCCTTTACCTAACAGTCGCACCTGCCATCCACCTGAAACATCCTCCCAGCGGCCGCTCCAACAACCCAGCCCACCGGGCTGCTTCTTTTGCAGCTGCAAAGAGTGGGAGGCCGAGCAACCCGCCCCACACACCTCGCACTGTCCGAACTAACACTCACACAAGCTATCCACAATTTAACAGTGTTTATTTTGTCCCAACCCACATGGCCCAGCACAGCAAAGAACAGCTGTCTTTTCTTTGCAAAAAAGGTTCCTTGTTGCAGGAGGTTTTGGACTCCGTGCTCTTGGCTGGGATATTTGCAACCTCCTCTTTCCAAACATCCCATTGAAACAAAAGTGACGTATGCCCATTTTTCACCCAGATGCTCATGGCAACATTGCCAGGGTGTCACATGGTTAACATTCAGTAGAGAGAGAGCACATCACCATCAGTCTTCCGAGGTTGGATCGGATCTCTTTCTCTCTCTCTCACACACACACATACAAACAGAGGTCCCTCACTCACACACATACACACACCCTTCAAGGTAGCCATATCCCTTCACTAACCTGCTTTCCAGCTCTGTTCTCTGATGCGCAGTCAGGGCAAGAAGTCTGTGGGATTACAGTAAAAAAAATACCATAGTTCGGACCTTCCAATTTCTCATGAAAAAAAAATAAATCTTGCGAGGTTGGAAGGTCTCAACTATTTTTTTTTTCTTCTTGCCCTGCACGCACAGCGGAGAACAAAGTGAAGAGAAACAGGTTAGTGATGTGGCTTCCTTGGGGAGGGGGGGTGAGGGAGTGTTTGTTTGTGTGCATGTGTTCTTATGTGTGTGTGAGAGAGGAGGGGGGAGGGAGAGAGAGAGAATGTCCTGCAATAAAGAATGATCGGTAGGAAAGGCGGGGGGGATTTTCCTGTGCAATCCTGCACAGGGAAGGAGGAAGTTTGCTTCTATGCTACAGTAGAGTATTGCACTAGGAAGCCTCCACGGGTAATACCAATATTGAATTGTATGTCTTGCTCCCGTGAAAGGAGTGCAGGCAGGGGGCTCGGTAGCCATGGAAGATGGGGTTTCGGGATGCAAAGAAGAAGGAGGTGATCTCACACTCCCTCCTGCTGCAGGGCCACCATGGAGCTTGTGCAGGGCAGTGTAACTACTGATGAAGGGGCCCTGGCAGGCCAGCGGTTAAGGAGGCACTCCGGAGATCTGGGCCGAGTTGATAGGCCCTCACTGGCTCAATTGATCCATGAGCCACAATTAAGGGGCTGATCTGCCATGAGGTGACCAGAGAAGGAATGGGCTATCTCCTATGTTGGCCATAATAAGCCTTCACTAGGGCTTATTTTGGGGGTAGGGTTTATATTAGGCCCATCCTCAAAATTCAGGCTAGGACTTATTTTTGGGGTAGGTCGTATTTTCGGGAAAAAACGGTAGATATTATATAATAATATACATATTTGAAAGACTCTAAAAAATACATACGTTGTTCTATAGGTCCTGCATCAGCTTTCATAGCATCTTTTTGCCTGAAGAGCAATTCTTTCTCTTCTTGAAGGTGCTGTCTCTCAGCCTCTAGTTCCTGTAATTTGTTACCTGTACGAAGTAGCTCTTGTTCAAGATGCTCTATTACCTCTGTCTTTTCCTGGATTTGTTTTTCCAGAAGTGATTTTTCATCTGCATAACCATCAATAAGATCTATGGAAAAAGAGAGATGCCCATATTAAGCATTGTAGTTTTTGAGTAAAATATTTTGAAAACCTTCTGAAAAAAACATGACTAGCATGGTCATAACACTATGTAATTTTATACCAAAAAACTTTATTCTGCCCAAGTAATAAAAATTAAAATATTATACTGTAATATTAATGCTATATTAAAAATTGAAACATTCATTTTTTTTAAAAAAAATAGAATTTTTATGAAGATGAGTGTCAGTATATGAATATGATAATACACTAAAACATATAAAGAACGGTTGCTCGAATTGAATAGGTCTAGTTTAATGAAAAGAAGGGCTAGAGTAACATGATAGCAATGTTCCAATATTTAAGAGGCTGCCACAAAGAAGAATGAGTCAATCTATTCTCCAAAGCATCTGAAGGCAGGAAAAGAAGCAATGGATGGAAATTAATCAAGGAGAAAAGCAATCTAGAACTGAGGAGAAATTCCCTGACAGAACAATTAATCACTGGAACAGCTTGCCTTCAGAAATTGAGAATGCTCCAACACTGGAAGTTTTTAAGAAGAGATTGTACAATTATTTGTCTGAAATGGTATAGGTTTCCTGCCTGAGCAATGGGCTGGATTAGAAGACCTCCAAGGTCCCTTCCAACTATTCTGTGTTCTGTATTCTACTATGTATTTAGTCTCCATTATTAAAACAATGTTATAATAGAATTTTATTAAAGCAATAGTCTAAAGTTGATAGAATTCCAGATAAACAGTTACTATTATTTTTCATTATATGTACAGTCTAATGTGTATGCTTCCTTGTTTATGAATAAGCTGTTCACTCAATACATATATTATATAATACAATATGGTGATATCTATACATTTAGAATTTTGCAAATTGTACAAAATTATA